>OY754965.1:43269401-44613593 GCA_963576475.1 Molanna angustata | reverse complement strand
ACCTTATGTTCCTAGTTCTCCTATAATGTTCCAGCTTTGTCTCTATTGAGATTAAAAAATTGTCATAAAATATCATTGGATTCCCGACAGGGGAATAATCCAGTGTTTGGGTAGGTATATGTACCTGTAAAAATATTCGAAATAAGAATGTATTATTTCGAATCTTTATTTCGAATTCTGCATATTATTGACTTTTGGTTGTTATTTTATATTATGATTTTTTTGTATGATATCTGGTATTTTAAAATTATAAAATGTAATAACTATACAAACTTTACAGGTTATTATTTCGGAACAGACTCTGTCTAGTGAAAAAGTTTTTTTGAATAAACTAGTTGCATGTAACACATGAGATCCAACTGTCGATAGCGATAGTATGTATAGTTGAAGAATAAGTACCAAACTATAAACCTATAAATACAAATTATTTAATATTTTTAGATATTTGCTTTTCTATACAACACATGTACCTAGGTATGTTTGTAAAGATAGGATAGTATGGAGGTCAGTCCTTTGATCCTACCCAGAATATGAAACAGCATGATGGTATGTATGTATGTTTGGAGATTATAATAGTATCAAACTATTACGTCTTCTTAGATATTGTGTGTAGGCTATTGCCATACAAATTGTATGAAGCAATGTCGTCACTAGATTTAATTTTTATAAAAATTGTTAAAAAAATTGAGATGAGCTAATACAATGTTAATATTTTTTATAGAAAATTAAATTATCTAGTTGGGGTGTTTCGGCTTTTTTCGATATTTTAAAAAAATTTGGAAATATAGGCAGTTAAACTCATAAATTTAACATCAAAAAAATATTTTTCTTAATAAAAAATGTTTGAGAAACCCTGGAATTAAAAAAAAAACAAATTTGAGATTTTGTATTTGTCTATGTTTATACCAATTTTCAGCGTTCTAGCTTTTATGGTTTCTGAGATATATGGAAAAACAAACCAAAATTTCAAAAGTTGATAACCCCTGACTGAATCAAAAATTCCCAATTCTGAGTATAAAATGTTTATATATTCTGAAATATTGGGCCCTGCAAATTGAGCGGATCAAAAGTTATAAGGGGGGGACAGACAGACACAGACACACAAAACTCACATAAAATGTTCTACTCCGAATTCTGAGTAAATCCATGTATGGGAACATATATGCTGCAAAGCCTCTAGTTGGTGTTATTAGCATGCAAAAAGTCCACTACACCATACAAAATGTTCCTTCGTACACGCATCTTGGCTTAATAATGTCGATTCATTCATGGAATTGAATTTTCATGAACGAATCGACAGATTGATTATACTTGTAATGTTTTGATCTTTATTGATAAATAAATAAAAAATTACTTTTTAACAATAAAAATGTAACTATTTATTTACCTTTTTGTACATAATATAAACAAATATATTGTAAACTGGCGGGCTTATTGCCACTAGGCAATTTCTTCCAATTAACCAGATTAAATATTATAGTGTGACAAAATAGTGTACCTATATATATATATATATAATATATATATATATATATATATATATATATATATATATATATATATATATATATATATATATATATATATATATTATATATATATATATATATATATATATATATATATATATATATATATATACTATATATATATATATATATATATATATATATATATATATATATAAATATATATATATATATATATATATATATATATCAACAAAAATTGAAAGCAAAAAATCAAAGAAAAGATATATATTACACTAAGATAAAAATTAAAACAAAAAAATTAAAATACTTCATAAATCAAAAAGAATAGGGAAAGGACGAGGAGAGAAAATCGGTATCAGGTGTTAGGGATAATATTCCTTCTTTAGTTTTATTCTTGAAAATACTAAGTGAGTTAGACGATGCAAAATCCAGACTTAGGCTTTTCCATAATCTTGCTGATTGTACATCAAACGACGAGCTGAGAAATTTTGTATTATGGATAGTGTTGTACGTTCAGCAGATCGGAATGGAAGTCCATGATTGAATAAATAAGTGAATTTGTTTTCGAGGTACTGTTGTGGGTTTGGATTAGAGAGATCTGTGTAGGTATATTGCGCTACTGGCGTATCTTGAGACAGTAAAAAAGATTGCGGTAAGATGATATACGATCAAATTTTTTCAACCCAAAGATGAATATAATACATAATTTTCTGAAGGCGTTAATTGAATTAATTGAAATTTTTAATGAATTACGGTCGAATTTTGATCTCTGTTCGATGGCGAGTTATAATTTATTATTATTTAGAATTTGTACCTATTGCTGGACGTCAGTAGTGAAACAATGAAATAGTCTAAAAAATGTACGAAACTTGTTAACGAGAAAAATGACTGTCAAAAAGCTTCGAAAGTAAAATCCGTTTCAAATGAACCGAAACAGATTGTTTTCGGCGAGACATTTTTACATTTCATTCATTAGATTGTGTTGAATCTGTAACAGTGACATAAATACCGCATTTTATTTCCATAAATACTTGTTTTAATTATGAACAAAATGTCGCTTTGTTGCGATAATTTCAATTAAAAATACGCTAAATTATGCCGACGGTCGCTGTCTGGATTTTAGGAAGACAGTTTATTTATTTATTTATTTTTTGTACATAATATATACAAATATAATACACACTGGCGGGCTTATTGTCATTAGGCAATTTCAACGAGTGACAGAATTATATAATATGTATACCAACAAAAAATGAAAGCTAAAAAAGAACAAAAGAAAATATAAATCATAGCAAAAAAATAAGAATTGGAAAGAACAAGAAGAGGAAATCGTGATCAGGTGTTTAGGGATATTAATATTACGTAGTAAAGGAAAGGAAGGAAAAGGAGAGGAATCAGGTATTTTCGGAGCGATATCCCTGCTTTAGTCTTTTCTTGAAAATGGAAAGCGAGTTTGACGAAGTTATATCAGGACTCAAATTATTCCAGAATCTTGCTGAACGTACTTCAAAGGAAGAGCTGAAAATTCAGTGGTTGTGAATTAGGATAGTTTATGTATAGTATGTTCAGCAGATCGAAGCGATAGGCCGTGATTAAATAAATAAATGAATTTGGTTTTAAGGTACTGCGATGAATTAAGGTTAAGAGCGTAGAAGTAACAAAATATTATGTATATTTCGCCGTTGTCGTATCTTAGGCCAATGGAGAAGATTACGGTAAGAGGAAATGTGATCGAATTTTTTAAATTCCAAAGATGAAGCGGATACAAACATTCTGGAGGCGCTTGAGTTTGTTGAGATGCTCCTCGTTCATTTATTTATTTAGTACAATTTACAGTTTTATAGCCTTTTACATATATAATTTAAACAGTATTTTAACACGATTATAATTTTTTACCTCGATTATAATTTAAGTTAGGAGGTTAGGAGCTAATTACTGATTAGTTAAAACAAGAGTCTTAATAGATTTGGTTAGCATATCTGGTTATTATAAAGATAAAAAGTCATGTTATATAATATAAACATATGTTTTATTTATTTCTCTTTCTAGACTACGTATATTTACTATAGAAAGTCATGTTATATAATATAAACATATGTTTTATTTATTTCTCTTTCTAGACTACGTATATTTTACTATAGAAAGTCATGTTATATAATATAAACATATGTTTTATTTATTTCTCTTTCTAGACTACGTATATTTACTATAGAAAGAGCCGAACGTCTCTTTATTATATCTTAAAACGTATCTATGTACATTCATTCATTTTCGGTTCTTATTCAAACTACTTAGATTTCCCTCTTTCAAAATACGTATCTTTCACATGGTTGCGCCATCCTTTTGAACCACAGACACCAGAGGAACTAAGATAGTGCTGGAATGGCGAAAAAGTGTTGTAAGGCCTCAAAAAAGTTGTTTGACGATATTAAACGAGTGGCTGGAGGCGGACGGATGCGGTCTGCCCAAGTGAAGGTCTCAGGTCTCAGGTTGTGTCCATTACATGACTGAGGAGGACTGACGAAGATGAAGAAGACAACAAATACATTTGTCATAAAAAATGTTTTTCTAATTAATTAAAGTAGAGACCCTGGAACTTTTTCATGAAAAAATGTGTATGATATTATTCATTTCTATAAAATTAATAATTTTAAAATTCTATCTTTTATAGTTTTTGAGATAGTTTCATATATCTAGATACTACTATAAAATAAAAATTTGATAATCTCTGACTGGAAGAACAATTCGAAATTCTGAGTATGAAAGTTTTATAGTCCAAAATTTTCTCTAGTTTGTGAGATTTTGGGCTTTGTACATTAAGCGGATCAAAAGTTCTAAGGGAACATACACACAAACAGATACACTACATGTTTTACTCCAAATTTTTAGTTCATCCATATATGTAACATTTATGCTATGAAACCTTTCAGTTGGTGTTTTTTGACTTCAAAGTTGAAAAAACTACGCAAAAAATCTACTACTTCATACGAAATTTCCTCACACAATGGACTATGGTGAATAGTGTACATTTTTTTTACCTTTTTTTCCCTTCCCTTCCTTTCCCGTCACAGGCAAACATACAGTAAATCTTAGTTATATTTAAATCTATGATGTTTAAAATGTTTCATATTTAATATCTGTGGACATATGTAATTGGTCTGTTTGTTATTATTTTATAGTGTATTATTCTATTTTAGTATTTTAAGACTGTATTTGTCCCTAAATAAATAAATAAATAAATTTATTAAGAAAAATAAATTCACTTGAACAAATTGACAGTTGGAATATCATCACATTTCATTCGAATTAATAAAATTCCAATTATTCTTTAATTTTGGAAATGAAATAACGATTACGATCTCTGAAGTCTAATTGACGATACATAACGATGTCGCAATACAGAAAGAGAATTACACTGGAAAATACATAATGTAAATGATACATAATTCAGTTGTTTTAGTGGGGCAAGCCAATAACATGTCGTGATGTGTCAAGCAAGATACAGTTATCTTAGACAGATGAGAACAATAGTTATATTTTAAGGATCATTTCAAACAATCCTACATAGACATTCTTCGGTGCTAATCCAACCGGATATATTCTCCAATAAGAAGAGTGGAAAAAGTGCATATTCTGGTAGGTTATTTAATCTAGCTACATCCACCTCCACCCGCTCCGCATATGGGGACTGAAAACGGCCCCTTCGCAGAACGCTAGTAAGAATGACAAAGAATGCATGGCACGAAGAGTAGCTCTAGAAGATCCTCTAGACTCATGGTCTCGGCACAATTGTGCAAAAAATAACAATCAACGTCGGTGAAGATAATATTCACAGACATGGATTGTCACGAGAGTACTTCAAGCCTGTGACTGTAAAACTGGGCATCAGAGAGTTGACCAAGGACACTCTGTAATTTCATTTTTTTTATTCAGCAGATAGAAGGGCACTATAGCCATGGCAAAACAATTTGAAGGCTGTAAAGTTCTTCTTAGAAACCACTAAATCCGCATGCCCAATGGGACCTTGAAGAGGCCCACGGACTGCAGCGAGGAGCTCCGTTCTGTTGTAGGACACATTTGGGTGAGAGCATTCCCAGAGGATGTGCTCTGTAGTTTGGTCAGGGTGATGGCATAACTGACATGAGGACGAGTTTACAAGGCGGAATTTATGAAGGTAGCTATTAAAGCTGCCGTGTCCTGTAATAAACTGAGATGTCCAGAAATCTGGGACGGCCCAAGATTGACGAAGTCTAGTTCTCACATCAGGGAAAAACAAGAATGTTGTACGTCCCACGGGGCCCGAGCTCCATAGGTTATTTAATCTGTACACCGAGAAAAAATAATTAAGATTAACTTCGCCTTGGTCTAAGTCTTTGTAAATTGTAAAAGATTATAAATGTTTAGGTTGTGGCCAATGCTTTATTCCGCACTACCAAGTCATACCATAAATTATTCAAACTTAGTAGGGAAAATTTTTAGCATTTCATGAAATGAGTTAGTTAAATTATTTTTTTGTTAAAATATTTTATTATGGAAACTTGATAATTCTTCAATGCTATATTATTAAAGTTTTGTGCCTATTTAGCAATTAAATAATAAAAAATAACGAATTTCGAGTTTCCTGAACTTGGGGTTACATTGAAATATTTTATAATTTTTGAAACTATTTGACAATGTTTCCTTTACGTTAGTAGAATTTTTTACTCCTCACTAACCCAAGGGGATATAGTGGGGAGTTATGATTTCGCAATTTTTGAGGCCATTTTTTTTATTGCAGATTATCAACTAGTATCATGCTGAGATTGTATTCTGTAAGTTTCATCACAATGTATCTGTGTGTGTGTGTGCTATGTGCTATATACGGCGTGTTCATTTTTCTTTATCAATTATAGACTAAAGTACTCAATTGATTCTTTTCAAATTTTGCAAATATGCATATCTAATATTCGCTTAGACCCCATTAGATTTTGAAGGATATCTGAATGGTGCTTCTCAATTTTATCAAATATTTCAAAGTGACCCCAAGCTCAGGAAACTTAATATTTGAAATTTTTGTTTTCAAATTAGTAAAAAGGCACATCACTTTCATAAAATGAGATTGAAGAATTATCAAGTTTTCATAATAAAATATTTAAATAAAAAAATATTTGAACAAACTCATTTCATGAAAATGCTGAAAATTTTCCATACAAAATTTGAATACTTTATGAAGCGACTTGTTAGTGAGGAGTTTAGCGTTAGCCACAACCCGCTCTTTTTGTTATATAATATATTGTAAGGATTTGAACAAATAAATTGAACAAAATAAAAGATATTTCAAACGGAATTCTGGATATGGGCTCAAATATTTTATTCTCGGTAACGTATTCTCCATTTCCTAAATTCATCTTAAACTATCAACGAACGACACCAGTTTTTAAAAATCGGTCATGGTCTTCCATAAAAAACGATCACGAAAAACGGAGTAGAATGAAATGCTCGAATTACGATCCGTGTTTTAGTGTACCCTGGTTAGGATGGCTGTGAATAATATTTTGGTTTATGTAGGTACCGTTCTCCTTTGTATGTATAGTCGATCACCAACCAGCTGCCACCAACTTTGCCAGAATTGGCAACCATCGCCTCGGCACGTGACACCAATATTAACATCGCACGCCTAGTTTATATTTCACACCACGATAACATATTGTCACAAATGAGTAGACAATACTTTCGATCTTGAATTCGTTGTTCGACAGTCGAAACTTTATTCTACGCTCACGATTAAAACAGTTATCGATGGTAACATGTTGTATACAGCGATACTTGAACGTGAATAAAGTAAAGGTTTATTGAAACCAAAAATTTACGGCAATCAGTTATTTATGTTTTGCCCGTAAGAAAAATGGCTTCAATGTCTGTATGATAAAATCAAATAACAAATTTAGTGAGGCACCGACTTTGAATATTGATTCCACTTTTTACTCTCCACACTATGGAATAGTGGAGAGTCATGATTTCACAATTTTTAAACATATTTTTTTTACATCAATTTCACAACGAGTTTCGTCGTCATGTGTTTGTATGTACGGCGTACGGCGACGTACGAAACGCCGTACGTTTTGAAGTCTATTTTTTATGTGTATTATTTATTTTATTGTTTTTTTTATATTTTAATGTGATTTTGCTAATGCATATGTTTTTTTTAAACATTTTTTTTTGTAAATGCTCACATGAGCATTGAGCTTATAAATAAATAAATAAAATAACATTTTTTCTTTTAGATAAAAACACGGTGTCATTTGCCACATAACGTAATAGCAAACAAAAACTAAACTAGAGAATTCTAACTGATCTTGCATACATTTTTTTTAACTATCTAACCACTGTCGTGATTGTTATTCGATATCGAAAATTATTTTCATGTTCTATGAATCAAACTCCAGAACAAAACCAAACTAGACTTCTCACTTATATGTGTAAATAGTTCACAGTATGATGTACCAGGGGAATTATATCAGATCGACATATATATCCTTTGAATATCCTTTGTCTTCTTGTACCTTAATTATCTTTGATAAAATTTTTGTTTGATAATTAAATTGGTTTGATAATAATTGTTATATTATGTGAATGTGGACATATTAATAAAAGGCACTTAACAACAGTCGTAAAATCGTGGTAAGGAATTAGTTTCAAATATTTATTTTGCATGTTAAGACGAACCAAGATAGTGATTACAAAATTATAAATATTTATATAAAAACGACATAAAAAATATAAAAGTAATTATAATTTAAATAGCAAATAATTATATGTAATTGCAAGCAATTATTAAAAGTAATTATAACTTTACAGCTAATGCTATTATCATAAGCCACAAGCAATCATAATAGGCAGCCGCAACTTTTAGCAAAAATTGATTGGCAATCCTTAATCCCTTTATCTATCAATACCATTATACCTCTTTGTAAGAAAGTTAAAGACCTGGGGATAATAATAAACCAAAACCTATCTTGGCGGGAACAGGTTGCTGAAGTGAGCAGGAAATCTCATTATACGCTTCACTCATTAAAAAGATTACAAAATTTCTTACCTTTTTCCGTCAAAATATCTTTATGCCAATCAATATTACTCCCTTTCCTTGATTACGCTGATGTATGTTATTTAGAGGAGAATCAACAAATATTAGAGCGATTACAAAATACACGCGTGAAAAAAATCGACCACATATCGGAATACTGATCTATTTTAAGGTGGCTGCCAATCAGGCAGCGTAGGAACCTACATAACCTCACACTTCTATTCAAGGTCTTAAACAACCCCAACGATCCAGTTTATCTACAAAATCAATTTCATTTCCTCTTAGAACACGGGTTGCCTTTTCGTAGGTACTTCGTACTCTTCATACTGAAAGAACGCTCAGTATCCCAGTACACAATACTTCCTTTTTCACCACATCTTTCTCCGCAAGCACAAGCAGATCGTCTTTGGAATCACATCCCATCGCAACTTCAAGTTTCATTAACACTTATCCTATCCTTGTCCCCCCCCCCACTCATGTCCCCTTCGTTTCTTTATTGTTTTGTTTTTATATTATGTAATTATATTTTTAATTATATGTTGTATTCATAAAAATGTAGGTATGTATCATAAATACAATATTTTTTACCAAATGAATATGGTTGGTTGGAAGACATTGCCATTTGGCAATAAGCCCGCCATTGTGCACATGTGCTCAAAAATCTTTAAATAAATAAATAAAATAATTTACAGTAAACTTAGAAGTATAGTAAACGCATTTATATTCTATTGATCACGCAACTCTCCCGCGAGAATGTTTATAAGGTAACCTGACAAACCGAAAAATATGTTTTACCACTTTTAATTCAAGCTTTTCAGGCGACAAAACACTGAGATAAGAAGTATTATTGAAAATTTTAGCGAACACATAGCGAGTTTTTTTAAGTGGCAACTTATTTCTACTGCTGGAATCTTTGATTTTTCTTTTTAATTTATATCTTTTCATTCTTCAACTGTTATTGATATTCTTTATAAGTTAACTTAAAACAAATTTTGATGAGAATTTCACCATCGTATGTTTACCTAAAATGCACATAAGCTAAACTTACCTCCTTACCTGAAATGCACATAAGCTATGTAAAATGCTTTCAAAGATCCATGAAAAGGCAAAGGCTAGGCTTAAGTCTAAGAGACAAAATAAGAAATGAGGAAATCAGACGTGAGACAAAAGTTTTCCGATATCATGGATCGAGTTGCAAAACTTAAATGGCAATGGGCGGGTCATGTCAGACAGGGAATGGACAGATGGGCACCCAAAATTATGAAATGGAGACCATGGGATATGAAAAGGGTAAGAGGCCGGTCTCGGAAAAAATGGGCCGAGGTGGGTCCAAAAAGCCAAATAAAAAGACTAATGAAAGTGCTTAGAAGAGTCCTATATACATCAGTGGAGAGATGGCTGATGGAAGAAGAATATGTTTACCTAATACATAATAATGTGTAAAACAGGAGGTTTGTGTCTTTACCATGCGTTGATGTATTTTGTACTGAAATTATCTTTATTTGACGATAAAAGCTTCTTATGTACGTAAAATAACTAACTGGCTTACATCTCGGATAACGGCATCGCTGCGCAGAACTCAAATTTTGGGGCTTATTTGGTAGATGCGCAAACCTTCCCCCAATACGCCAAATTTATCAAGATGTTTGCCAATACCTGCATGATAGTGTATGCCTTATAAGTATTGATTCCTGATATTTTATTTATTGCACATATCTGTTGAATTTATTTTTTAAATAATAAGTTCATATACTTCTTCATGAATCATCTATTTAATGTTATTTAATAATAAATTCATAGATACATACTAGAAATATTAAATTACAGTATATACATGCCTGTGTCTTATAATTAAATTGTAACTTTTTTATCCATTATGAAAAAGTAAATTCTTTGTTACTTTTATTTCGTTAAATAAAATTTCAAACAAAATAATTGGTTATAAAATGACATATTTTTTAGTTAGTATATTCTGTATTTACATCGTTTTTAATATTACAAACTCATAAAAAAATTGACACTACTCAACGTAAGACTTCAAACAATGGATATTTAAAATAGGGTTCGAAGAACTGTAACTAAAGATAAGAGAGGAATGTGAATTGTAACCTTGTAGGTGTAACGTCTTAAAAATAGATAAGCGTAATGTAACATAAAATTCTAAGAAACTTTTAGTAGGTGAACCTTTTTATAAAAAAAAAGACTATGCAATCTTTAGAAAGGTACCTACTTAATTTAAACCTTCCGTGCATCGTTCTTCTCGAGAATCTTCTTTCGTTGAAATTGTTTAAAATTGACCAGTCCGAAGAGATATTCTGTCATGCTTGAAATTTAATATAGTCTGAAAAATATATTTCTATTGTAGGTAAGTATACATTATTCGAACAAAATATAAAAAACTTGCTTTTCTAGAACGTGATTAAATCTTGTAAACTTTGACAGGTGAAATCATAGATGAGAAATTGATCGTTGTCTATGGATTACTCACTTCTCTAAATTAATAAATTTTACACATATCGTATGAAGTTGATTGAAGTTATTACTACAGAGTTTTGAAAGTATACACACCACTACGAAACTCATAGTATGCACTCGGAAATACTTGGTTTTGATGGAAAAATATTTTATAAACAGTCGTCGGAAGAATAAATAATACTTATAAAAACCAAAGACCATCATATTACCCTTATCATAGATTAAAACAAATCGGAAGCCGTCACAGTTAAAATATTGAAGACTGCAAATAGTTTTTAGGTTATGTTCGGCTTACAATAAACAGACAGCTTTGAGTATCACATTTATACTTCAATGCATATTCTTTGAAGTTCCTATTCTCGTGACCACTACATCGCATTAATTGAAAAGAAAAATAGATAATCAATGAATGTAGGGTAAATTGTATTATTTATCCGTCTTTAGTTGTACTGTGATACTTAATTCTCATTATTTTTCTGCTTACATAGATCAATTTTATTTAACATCCGCACTTCAATACTAGGTAAAATGTTTTATATTGGTGTCATCTGCATTACCACATGAACATTCAACATTTCTTATATATAATTATCACCGTTTCAATGGATGTCAACCAATTCAATAAAAATTATAAGAAAAGACATAGGATTGTGTATAATATCACCTCATTTTTTTTATTTTTTTTATCCGTGTACCAAAATTTTGATAGTGTTGATTAAGACAATTTACTTGGTCCGTTAAGTAATTTATTGTAAAAAAAATAATTTATAAACGAACATTCCAAGAGTGCGTTTGTTCATTGTTGGTTCTACAAAATTACTGATTTTACTGAAATACTCTCCACGACGTAAGTCGGAGGGTATTTTTTTCCTCTTAAAAGAACTGTTTCCTCTGAAATTTTCGTTCTATATATGTATCTGTGGTTCAGATGATCTCAATTTAGGATGTCTTCAAAATGACACATTTTTAACACATATCTTTCTATCATATCTTATGCTCATATCATTTCTAGTTTTACTTTGGTTGAATAATATAATTACATTTTTGAATATAATCCAGTTGTAACAATTAAGGTAAATAAATATCGTTGATACATTATTGTCAGTCTGTACCTACATACTTATTGACATAATTTAGGAACACACTTGTAAATACTTACATAATTTTTGGTCAAGGCAATATTACGAATAAGATGGTAACATGTATAATTAAATATAAATATTCACCTACTTTTATACATGTATTCACCAATATACTTAATATTTTTAAAAAATAAATATATGTATTGTCTTACCACTGAATTGCATTGCTTTGTTTTGTCTCGTCCTCACAACAGGTTCACCAATTGCATCAATCATATCAACAACATAGTTTAAAATCACTAATAGCAATATTAATTGTATACTCATCAGGACGGCGCATCCTGATTTTTTATAAACTATTTTACTTTTCATAGTCTGTTTAATATTTGTATAACTGGCGACACTCGTTTTCGCGCCAGGTGTCATTTTAAATCTCTTCATGGCGTTTGATAATACGTTCGAATTCGAATTGTATTTTGAACTATTTTTAAAATAATGTTTTATGGCTGCCGGATTTTTCGCACTTCTGGCCATTTTTAAAAATTGTTGTATATCCTTTTTGTATTATTTTAGCATTCTTTTACAAAAATAGATCTCTAAAATCAAATTGTAATAAAACACAAAAATCGACACAATTTCACCAAGTCACACACATTTTTTGAAAAATTCACCAATTGTTATTTTATTAATCTGTCGGTTATTATTTATTGTAGACAATTTTGGAAATATACCTTTATCGTATTTATAAAATATACAGTATAAATTTATTCTTAAATAACACTAAAATATTCATATTACACCATCGTCAATATTAAAAAAAATCAGTTATTTGTAAATTATTTTTTATATATTTCTATCGATAAATACGCGGTCGTATGTGGAACAGGAGATAAGATTATTAGTTTAATCTATGAAAATTCGCGGCGAATCATTTGAAAGTTCGAAATATAAATAATATGAGTATCGGCCAATCGCAACGTTTCCCGCCAGGCAACCGCGCGCAGCCGCAGAAACCTAGAAGCCGACTGACCAACATATCAGTTGATGGCCAAGTTTCAAGTTTACGGCCTAATCTTGACTGAAATAATAGAAAGTTGAGTAAAAGACACGGACGAAAAACGGAACATTACTCCATTTAGCGTTATTTTATTGCAGAGTTGTTGACATCGTTGCCGTAAATTTACTAAACACCACATCATTCAAGTGTTGCTGTTAATTAATTATTTATGTCGTCTTCGTTTAATTGACTTTGGTGTTTACCTATATTTTTAAATTTTTAATAAATAATAATTCCGGTACGATTAATTTTATGAATAATTATTTAAAGTAAATAAGTAGATACTTATTTTTAATTGAAAAAATATAATTTGAATTATACTCATATATTTTTCTATGCACTGTTTTTTTTGTTTAGATAATAAATTTATTGTACCTACTAGGTGAAAATAGGTCTTAAAAATTACCCTACACTTGTTTCCTATAAATACTGTACTATTTAAAAAAGAATTTACCTTTATTAAATGAAACAAATATAGGTATATTGTGCGATCGGTAATCACTTAAATAATTTATATTTGCATGATAAAAGAAAAGTAGACATAACTATAATTCCAAATTTAAATAATTGTTGTTATTATAAACCATAAATATAGGTCATATTGTAAAATCACAATATAAATTAAACGGTTATAACTCGTAGAAAGTTAGTTCATTTTAACGACAGCAGTAAAACGACGCTTTTAATAATATTTGCTTAAGTTCTGTTTTTATTGCAATTTATATTTAACATTATTCACTTTCACGTTATTTATTTCGATAGTTTTGTATGAACAAAACTGTACGACAAAATGTTCCAAATCCATAAACAAAATAATGTTCGAATTTTAAAATGTGCATTCACACGATGACACAAATTATGCTATAACCAGAATAAGTTATAACATAATATTAATTTTGTTTATGGTACAAATAATTTAGTGTTTTGATTCGATTGTTGACATAATATTAAGATGCATGCAGTTATAATATAATAATACAAGCGTTATTTACAATAAGATGAACGCCATTTTGACACTTGGCCTTTTCTTTGCCGCCATTTTAGATGTCGAGCTCGACTGTTGGATATGGTTGGAATTTCTTCGGTTCTTTCACCGACCATACTCACTTTTCTAGTTGGAAACAGTTATGCAAAACAATACCTCAGACAGCGGAAGAACCAGCCAATGTGGAACGTAATATGATTCTCAAGAATACTATCCGAAGGTTAGTTCTCTTTAACAAAACATTCATTAGCCAACGTACTCGTATGTGCACGCATATCAAGCCGAGTGATAATTACCAAGTTAAGATAATACGTGTAATGTATACATATCTTGACGCTAAAAATGTAATATCATGATGTGTGGGATGAGCAGCGATAATGGAATGAAATGAAATATTGACTTAACATCTGCTATACCTGAACTTTTAATCCTTTTTTTCATTTCTGCCCACTACTATGTAGGTATATACGAGTTATAATTTTGCAATGATTATGCATCTGTTATGACGTATATTTATTAAGCAAGTTAATTAAAAAATGTACATTTGATGAAACAATATTTGCTTTTTATTTTTACAGCATCAGGATTAGACTGTCCCTTGGACAGCACGATCAGTTTACAGCAGAGATTATCAAACTTATTTCTTTTACCGCCCCCTTTGAAAATTTATTATTTTTCAGCGCCCCCAATTTTTAATACACTCCTAAAACTTAAAAACCACAATTTCATTATTTTAATTAATTTAGTTATATGTAGTGTGCTATATTAGTCGGCTCTGGTGTTTAATCTTACATTCTAAACTAGAAATTTTACCAGTGAGAGCAATTAAAACGCAACTTTATAATATTAAGAATATAATATTTTAATCAAAATTAAATAAACAATACAGATAGGCAATCAATTTTAGTTTTAAAAGTAATCTAATGAGATGGATGAATTTGATGATTTTGAACAAGTTTGTTGATATCGGGTTCGATTTTACTCAAAAATATCAGTATCATACGGGGTAGAAATAAAAACTAATTATTCGATATTAGTAGTAGGTAGGTTTTAATTTTAGTGAAATTTAAAATATAAAGTAAGTGAAATTACAAATCAACTATCGCCTCCCAACACCACGCCAACGCCCCCCATTTTTTCTGGGCCCCTTAACGCCCCCCTCTAGGTCTCCAACGCCGACAAGGGGGCGTTATCCCCCACTTTGAGAAAGACTGGTTTACAGCGTTCTCTGCCTGAGGAAGGTTCTGTAATTGGCTGGCATCCCAACAAACATCTTAACCACAGTGCCGTTAGGGTTGAATAATGTCGGATGGTGCCAGCTCGGGGAACGTTTTTACCGCGATGGCCTAAATTTATGTGAAATCCAGTGTAAATAAATAAATAAATTAACAAATAAGATTGGATTATAATCCAGTAATGATTTATACACTTTTAAGATTAAGTCAAGATAAGAACGTATTAAGAATGTGTCATGAGTCCCTCCTCCCCCCCTGTACTGAGACGTCTCTTTGGGAGGTGGTTTAAAATTATTTGAATATTAAATTTCATGATAAAGAGTGTAGTGTTGACCAAAATCCATTTGTTTTTAATATTATTTCATCTAAAGTAAGTGTGTATAAAAAATCAGAAAAATTGGACTATAGGAAATGATTTAAAATGTAAGTGTAAATGGAAAGAGTTTAGTGTTTGCCACTACCCATTTGTTTTTTATATAATTTCATTGGTTGCAAGAGTGTATAAAAAAAACAGATATATGGACCATGGGAAAATGTAATTGAGTACAAGCGTTAGAAAGAGTTTAGCGTTGGCCTCAACCCACTCGTTTTTATAAATCGTCATCGAAAGCAAATGTGTATACAAAATGTAAGCTACATTTGTTGTTGGGTCCTTCAGTAGGTACTTCTTGAATGAATTACATGTAGGTACATCGTGTTAAAAAATCATTTCTTAATACATGAAATTATAAATTAAGATGGGTGGTGGCAGAGCAGTTAGCGCGCTGGGTTAGTAATCCAGTGGTCGCAAGTTCGAATCCTGCCACGACCGATTTCGTCATTCTTTAAAAAAATTAAAAACATGAAAACTTCCATGGTTCTCGCCCGCGACACGAACACGAACAAAAATACATATCCATACTTATATAACTACATACATATTACACTATATATTTAAATCAGGGTGGCAAGTCTGGTCCAACCGGCGAAATCAAAACCCTCACGATTACCCATATCATGGATATAATTATTATATGCAGTTCTATAATATCTTTAGATGTCATAGAACTCCATATGATAATTATATCCATGATATGGGTAATCCCGAGGGTTTTGATTTCCCCGGTTGGACCAGACTTGCTCCCCAGAATGAGGATTTGCTCGTACCATGGCAACGAATATCAACAAAATGTCAAATATATGGAATATTTTTGCAAAAAATGGCGACATTTATACTGAAAATACTTACTTTAATATAGTTTCTGCCACTGCCATTCCTTTATTTTTGTTTCAAAAATATAAATGAGTAAAATTGATTAAAATATAAGTACAAACTTGACGTTGTTATAATGTCATACTGTCCCTTAGGCACTATTTTAAGTGTTTCATTTTGTTACGGCTGTCTTGTCGTATCTTTGGAGAAGTTTGTAAACTTATATTATTTGTTTATGGTTAAACATCACCTCGTTGTCTTTGACATTATATTATTTTATGTACTCCTATACTCGAATAAGTTACAAATTCTTCAAAGTAAGGACCTTTGACCTTAGTACATACACTTCAGTATCCCAGAGGTCCAACCTGATTTAACGTGGCTTGTATATTGCGTTTCACTTAATAGTGCACTTCATGATGATGTTGGTACTACTGGCAGTCAAATAATTTGAATAGTGTTGCCATATCGACAATTTAAATTTGTCTAAAATCTCATATATTTCTTTTAATATTGAAACCTAACAAAATATAACAATATACAAACAATAAAAATATTAAAAAAAGTACAATTTAAATAAGTTATATGAAACATTTTTTTATAGTATTTTTTGGTATCCTCACTAGGCTGAGCCTGTACCGAGGTGGCAGAATTTTTTTTTTTTGCGTTATATCTGACAGAAAAAATATTAAACTTGTATTTAACTAAAACTTGTTATAAAATATACCTATTATAAAATAAAAAAAAATTAAAACTTTATAATAAAAAATTGTAAAAGATAACAATCTTTCATGCATACATACCATCACGCACGTCCCTCACGGGGTAGGCAGAGAAATCGGAACGCCACTTATTTCTATCTTGACATGCATTCATCGCCTCGTCAACATTCATACATCGTCTCACACATGTTCGTCTGTTATTCACGCTTCTTACATTTCCGTCCTTAAATAGCGTTCACATGGACGTGCCATCCCTTCCTTGGGTGGCCCCGACCTCTCATTCCATTCCTGTCTGCAATATATATTTTCTTCGTCAGGCGTTCCTCAATCATTCTCCCCATGTGTCCAAACCATCTCAATATGTTCACTTTCATTCTATTTATAACATATTTCTTTATCTTGCATTATGTCCTCATTTCTGACCCTGTCATACATCGTTATATTACAAATTCTTCTTAGCGATCTCATTTCAACTGCATTTATTCTGCTTTTGTGCGACTTCTGCCATGTCCAGATTTCACTTGCATACGACAAGGTTGGAACTAAGATAACGTGATGAATCCTTTGATATGTTGCGATCATTCATTACTGGTCTAAGTGTTCTCTCGAAATAAACAATGTTAGTTTTATTGAAATGAATTAAACTTTTCTTCTATGAATATTTTAAACAAAACACTTTTTTCTAACGATTTATACAGATTTATAAAAAATAACTTTTACAAAAACTATTAAACCTTTCTGTGGGGAATATAATGTTTTTAACGTATAACAACACCAAATGTAATGTACTAACATAACCACGAAATGCACTTTATTTATTTTTAAAAATGGGGAACGCACAGTAATATTTTTTTAACAATATTATAAATAAGAATAACATGTGTAAATTGTAAATCAATCAGCCACCTTTGATTTCTTGTTAAATTTCTTTAAAATTAAATGTAATATAATAAAACAATGACAGTAGATACCTACATGAACTGTTGCCAAAAGAATATGAAATCAATACAGGAAACATAATAAAAAATTGCCCTACCCGCTATCGAACACAAAAAGGCTTTATTTCATAAAACACTCAAATTACATGGATTAATAAAAAAAATATGTTATACGATTTTGCTATCCAAATATACCCAATTGATATACTATTGGAAAGTATTCTGGGTTAAAATCTAGTTTTCTTTTATGAATATACATCACACAATGAGAATCTAATCAGATAAAACGTACATGCCCATGTACATAATAGGGTCTCAATAAAAATTTGTATAATGATTAATGTTTTGGTTTCCACGAGTTCATTTCACACTTAGAAACAGTATGTATAATTTATCAATTAAATTGTCTCATCATCTTACATACCTACAATAATAACTAGTTGCATGTAACACATGAGATCCAACTGTTGATAGCGATAGTATGTATAATTGAAGAATACGTACCAATCTATAAACCCATAAATCCAAATTATTGAATATTTTAAGATATTTTGTTTTCTATACAAAACATGTAGGTATGTATGTCAGGATAGGATAGTAAAAAATAATATAGAAAAAAGCCGAAAAACCCCAACTAGATAATTTAATTTCCTGTAAAAATATGAACATTGTAGTAGTAAAATTTCAATTTTTGTAACAATTTTTATAAAAATTGAATTTAGTGACGACATCGCTTCATACAATTTGTAAGACAGTGGCCTATACACAATGTCTAAGGAGACTAAATAGTTTGATACTTAATCTCCAAACATACATACATACATACCATCACGCTGTTTTCATATTATGGGTAGGAAAAATGGACTGACCTCCATACTATCATATCTTGTCATACATACCTATGTACATGTTTTGTATAGAAAACAAAATATCTTAAAATATTCAATAATTTGGATTATTGGGTTTATAGTTTGGTACCTACGTATTCTTCAACTATACATGTTATCGACAGTTGGATCTCATGTGTTACATGCAACTAGTAAATATATAAATAAACTTCATGAGTAGCGTCTTTGATATACAAATTCCAGTAAGAGTCATTTATCTATATTATAAATTTGAATGTTTGTATCTATGGTATGTATCTATGTATGTATGTAACTTTGTGTTGAATGCGCTCCTAAACCGTTCATCCGATTGCAATGAAACTTTGGAGAATTATCGAGAGTATGCCCGGGATGGTTTCTGGATTAAATTTTTTTTCTTTTTCTTCTTCTTCATCGGGTATTAGGTCATTTTACCTATGAAGGTGTACTATCTTGGGAACCGTTCATCCGATTGCAATGAAACTTTGGTGAATTGTCGAGCGTATGCCCGGGATGGCTTCTGGATTAATTTTTTTCTTCTTCTTCTTCATCGGGTATTAGGTCATTTTACCTATGAATGTGGACTATCCTGGGAACCGTTCATCCGATTGCAATGAAACTTTGGTGAATTGTCGAGCGTATGACTGGGATGCTTTCTGGATTAAAAACATTTTTCTTCTCTTTCTTCTACATCGGGTATTAGGTCATTTTACCTATGAAGGTGTACTATCTTGGGAACCGTTCATCCGATTGCAATGAAACTTTGGTGAATTGTCGAGCGTATGCCCGGGATGGCTTCTGGATTAATTTTTTTCTTCTTCTTCTTCATCGGGTATTAGGTCATTTTACCTATGAATGTGGACTATCCTGGGAACCGTTCATCCGATTGCAATGAAACTTTGGTGAATTGTCGAGCGTATGACTGGGATGCTTTCTGGATTAAAAACATTTTTCTTCTCTTTCTTCTTCATCGGGTATTAGGTCATTTTACCTATGAAGGTAAAATGACATAATACTCTGGGAGAAGAAGCTCCAACTGTCCTTCCTTCTCTTCGCAGGTCTTCCAGGACAGTTTCTGAATTTAAACTTTATTATTCTTCTTCTTCATCGTGTATTTGGTCATTTTACCTAAGAAAGTGGAGTATCCTGGGAGAAGAAGATCCAACTGTCCTTCCACCTCTTCGCAGGTCTCCCAGGACGGTTTCTGGATTTAAACTTTTTACTTTTTCTTCTTCTTCATCGTGTATTTGGTAATTTTACCAATGAAGGTGGAGTATCCTGGGAGAAGAAGGCCCAACTGTCCTTCCATCTCTTCGCAGATCTTCCAGGACAGTTTCTGGATTTAAACTTTTTTCTTCTTCTTCTTTATCGTGTATTTGGTCACTTCACCTATGAAGTTGGAGAATTCTGGTTAAAGAAGGTCCAACTGTACTTTCATCTCTTCGCAGGTCTTCCTAGGATTGTTTCGGGAATTAAACTTTTTCTAGACCTACTGAAGGGACGGGAGGTAATGAAGGAAAGGGAGGTACTGAAGGGCCTGAAGGGACGGGAGGTACTAAAGGTACGGGAGGTACTAAGGGGCCTGAAGGGACTGGGGGTACTGAAGGGCCTGAAGGGATAGGAAGTACTGAAGGGACGGAAGGTACTGAAAGGCCTGAAGGGACGGGAGGTATGAAGGGCCTGAGGGGACGGGAGGTACTGAAGGGATGGGAGGTACTGAAGGGACGGGGGATACTGAAGGGACGGGAGGTACTGAACGGCCTGAAGGGATGGGTGGTACTGAAGGGACGGGAGGTACTGAAGGGACGGGTGGTACTGAAGGGTCTGAAGCGACGGGTGGTAATGAAGGGTCTGAAGCGACGGGTGGTAATGAAGGATCATTTTTAATTATACAGGCAATACGAAGTTTGCCGGGGGTTCACTAGTATTTAATAGTTAACTATCTCACGTACATATAAGGAGCAGATGTGAAGATATCGCTAAGTATCATGGAAGAGCGTTATTATGGAAGTCTTCAAGCTATTCAGGACTCTCCATCGTAAGAGAAAACTGCGTCCATCAAATAATTGGATTTAAAAAAGAAATCTTATATGTGTACATATTTATGTACCTTCAAAAGAATCCGACTTTCTTTTTCTCATTTGGACGTTAGCGAAAATCGCCATTAATGATTCTGAATTCAGTTCAAAGATGATGTTGTTACATCCACATTATTTACACGCATTACTGTAAATGCGATTTGTTATTTAATTACAAAAAGAATGAGGAAAGTCAAAAAGAAAGAGGAGCGAAAATGATTGTTGTGTGCAAATGTCAAAGTTGAGCTATACCTAATGAAAGAAAACGTTATTAGATTGTGGGCTATTTTCTAGAAAATGGTAGAAATCATATGAAATAATAAACGATTAGATGATTTATGACAAAAATAAAACAAATGTAGGTTATTACTACAGCGACCTCATTTATCTCACCAAATGGCAATTTCTTCCAACTAACCAATGTTCTCAACCCGGAGAAGTAATAATACGAGAAATCATTTTAAAGAAATTTCTCCCATGCTGAAAATCGAAACCATGTCCTTTTCCGTGTTCAATATTAATAGAATTACGCACGGGTTTGTTGCGCTAATTCCCTTTACAAACTCGTGTTCTATTCAAAATCACATCTTCCATTCGTGAACGAGTTTGAAGAGTAAATTGTCCTTCCAAACACGCGTTTCATGATAGTAAAACTAACCTAACTCGAACAAAATTTTTGATAATATGATGGTCAGGCTTCTATTTAGTTATAATTGCGACTCGCATGTCGCATTATATATATATAAAAAAAATAGTATAGAATACTTATATTGGTAAAGAATTAATGATGTCAACAGTGCGACTCGCGTGAGCGAGTTGCATTATATATAAAAAGCATGGTTAGAATTGGCTATTTAATTTAATCATGATTACATACAAACTGTTGATAATTATGAAACACAGTTCATAATTTTAGGTATTTAAGATTTTATTACATTATTGATAACTCTGCAGCTCTCTCCTCAGTTTGGCTGTTTTTATTACATATTTGCCTCGCTTTAGACGCGTGTTTGGAAGGACTATTAACAACAAACCCGTGCGTAATTTGAAGCAATACTGCCTCCTATTGAACATCGAGAAGGAAATACGCAACCAGGACACCAGCACAGAAGTCATACGTTGTTGGCGGCAGAATCCATTGCTACATTTGATGAATATGTATTAAAATCGGTAGATATATTTTCCAAAGATATGAATATTAATTAACAAGGCGATCCCCCTTTAAAATGTGAAACATTCTTATTTTATTTCGTTATTTTCGATATAAACAATTGTGAATCATTTTGACTGCCCGTTATTAGTTCAGACTTTATTATGGTACCGACTGAGACAGCAGTAAATTTCATCCTATAATGTTCGTTAGTTTATGGTTCGAGTTGTCACATAATTTGAACCCTGTGATAAAATTTCACGAGATGGTGAAATTTCTGAAGATAAACGTGACGTGAATGATGTTATGTATTTTCTAGTCAAGGATATAAACACTTCCTGGAAATACTTACAGGAAATGTTTTTTTTTTGTATTAAGGAAACAATAATCCTCGTAAAAGGTTATTTCTAAAAGGTTTCTTGTTTTTATTCCCACACTCGTATCATATGAATAGTGGGTTGTGGCCAACACTAAACTCTCCGCAGCATATGTAAGTAAACTTTTTAAATTCTTCGAGTCTTTCAAAAGCGCTCCTCCAAGCGTTGAAAAGTCTGGAATGACTACAAAAAGTAACTCATAAAAAAATGCCCAAACACAGTCGATTGGAAAATATGAACCCTGAGTAGTGGTAGCTATCGGAGATAACAGCTTTCAAATTGTTGAAAATTGACGACCTTCGTGGCTTAGATATCTGACTCCTGAACGAAAGGTCCTGGATTCTATCCCCGGTGGAGGTACAGTTTTTAATTGTGTTTTCATTCTGGATCTGTGAGACGATTAATATCGTATGTCTTCAGAATGTGGCAACTTGTTATTGGATGCATGTTTATTTAATATTTGACATAGTGGTAGTGCTTTCCACCAGCCAATGTGTTTGCAGGAAGGCATAATTTCTAATAATCTTATAATCCGTAGTAAATATTAACTAGCCTACGCTATAAGGTCATCACTAACATGTCACTCCATTCATAAAGTCAGATGGGTAGTGTCAGAGCGGTTAGCGCGCTGGCTTACCTAATGTAGTGGTTGCGAGATCGAATCCTGCCACAACCGATTTCGTTCACTTATAAAAAGTTTCCTGAGCTTGGGGTCACATCGAAATATTTGACAGTTAAAAAAATTGAGAAGCACTATTCAGATATCCTTCAAAATCAAATTAGGTCTAAGCGAGTATTAGATATTATACAAATTAGCAAAATTTGAAAAGAATCGAATGAGTATTTTAGTCTACATATAATCGATAAAGTAAAATAAATACGCCGTACATAGCACATATCACATAATGGAATAGTAGGTATACACTACTACAATAGTATAATATCGGTGTAGGACACTTGGCTGCGGGACACTTGGGTGCGGGACACTTGGCTGCGAGACACTTGGCTGCGGCGGACACTTGGCTGCGGGACACTTGGGTGCGACGGACACTAGGGTGCGAGCCCACTTGGTTGCGAGTCCATTTGGTCGCGACAGACACTTGGGTGCGAGCCCACTTGGTCGCGAAATAAAAAAAATAAATTCTGCTTTGGAATGAAGTGCTTCATACTGATTTTTTTAATGCTCTTTATATATATGTAGTAGATATACAAGTATACATACAGGCATTTAAAATATAAAGATATATAGGTACTTAAATTTAATAGTATAAAGTAAAAAAAAGGTTATTAAGTGAAATTATTTTTCATACTATAAATATGAGAATTTTTATACCCATAGGTACCTACATGAAAAGTGAATTATATTTTTTTCGAAATTTGTTGTGATAGCAAAAATGTAGTAAATTAGTAAAAGAACTTATGTAGTTAAACATCAATTCATACATACTATCACGCCGTATCCCTAATTTATGTGATCGTAACAGCTTTTTCTTGTACATATTACATACAATTCATTACATTTCATTATTGCAAATACTTATTATTATTTTTAAGTAAGTCCTTTTTAAATAATTATAAAATATAACTTTTTTTTTTAAATATGACATATTATTTTCTGTATAATACTTGTTTTATTTTTATTCAATAAAGTACCTACATATATTTTGTTCTCTACAGTTTATAGACAGTCGTTTCCAAAATAAATTAACAAATCTTCAATAATGCGATAGTGTGATTTAATCAATTAGGTAGCTTCAGATTTGAGATAGGAAAAAGATTAATAATACAAACATGATTAAGAAACGCGTTTAAATTTCTTTTTCTTAAAAAAAGTTTCTATTTACTTACTTAAAGATAGTAATATGTGTTTGTAATCATGAAATGTAATCAATTGTATGTACCTAATACGTCCACGAAAAAACTTTTACGATCACATAAATTAGGGATACGGCGTGATATTTATTGATGATGATATTTTATCACAACAAATTTCGAAAAAAAATGACTTTACATGTTGTGTATAAAAAATTCTTATACTCGTAGTATGAAAAATAATTTCACTTAATAAACTTGTTTTTATTTTATACTTTTAGACCGTACATATATATAAAGAGCATTACAAAAATCAGTACGAAACACTTCATTCCTAAGCAGAAAAAAATATTTTTGTAATAATTTTAATATTCGCGATCAAGTGGGCTCGCACCCAAGTGTCCGCCGCGACCAAATGGACTCGCAACCAAGTGGGCTCGCACCCAAGTGTCCGTCGCACCCAAGTGTCCCGCAGCCAAGTGTCCGCCGCGGCCAAGTGTCTCGCAGCCAAGTGTCCCGCACCCAAGTGGCCACAGCCAAGTGTCCCATTCCGAGTATAATATACTCCACTACAATGGAATAGTATAGTCATGATTTCACATTTTTTGACAAGGAATAAGCTTTGGATTTTTACTATTTTATTTTTAACCTCATATATAAACCTGCAAGTTTATTGCTAAGTACATTGTGAAGTTAGTACCATGTACAGGCCGATAAAATGATGAACCTGTAAGCCATCGGAAGACATGTAGATTTTTTATTTATCGACTTCTCATAAGAAATTCAATTTACGCTTCCTCTATATTGACATAAAATTACTTTTATCTTTCTTTGTTTTAAAACCCAATCTCTCTTTGTGGGAATAACGTTTTTAAAACGAAATATTAATAAGAACCTATTTACCCAACTCGGATATCTTTGTAACAAAATAATCTGAAACAGACACCAAATCCTACGTAGTGTAGAAACCTTTAGAAGAATTATACAAATATAATAATATGGGTCGATGATGAAGTTGTTTTCTCTGTGAACAATTAATTTTCAATATTAATTTCCATATTACAATCACTTAATCTGAAAACTTTTATTATTGGCCCATGTCTGTCATCACTTTGTTCTTCGCCTCTTCTATTCAAATAGCTGTTCGACATCACACACTCCTCGAAGTTTTTAATGCTGAACTAAGTATATATTGTTATCTCTAAAGTATGTTTGTGTAGGTACATATAAAGAATTCTTTTTTCTTTATTGAATAATTCTGTTAATTATACCACCCTGTTGAGGACGATGCATCAACCTTTCGACCAAGCGAAAGATCCGGTCCTGATACGAATATTTGATAATTAATCCGAACACTAAAAAGAAAACGAAGAAATTTGCACATTTTGCATTTATGAATATATTTCGATAAATAATAAACTGACATTGAAAGGAATAAATTTATTTTAATTTCCATTTCAAAAGAGACCATTTTCAAAAATCTTAGCAGTTGAATCGGTGAAATCTGTAATGAAATTTCGATTAATTACTTTCGCGTATTTTTTCGTAATCATTTATTTTTAGCATGACCCTCTTTCTTTCAGACAGATTTGCCGAGTCATAATCGAGATTGGTGGATTGATATAAATTGGCAAAACATCTTTCGCCAATTAACGCTTAATATGGTGCCAATATTGATTATGACAATACATAGTGACTGAATATTTCTATACACACAACTCAACGTTTCAAGATTTAAAAATAATTGCTATAGAGATGAGATATTCATCAACACGTTATCGCGATGTGTAGTGACTAGATTAATACAGATTCAGATCTATTTATTTAATTATATGCTACATTAATTAAAAAAAATATCGATTAACTCAATAGGTAACTAATTTATAATACTTTAAGATTTTATCTTCTAAATTATCTTGTGAGGCGCATTGATTTCATTTAATGGGTACGAATTGAATGAAATATTTCGGATTTGTGACATCTGTATCCATATTGTGGCGTGGAATATCATATATGGAAAAGAGATGATGACAAAATGTATGATGACAACCATTTTCTAAAGAAAAAACCTTAGTGTCCATCCATGTTTCATATTAATTAAGTTGAAGTTTCATCATTTTTCTACGATATAGAAGAAATCGTAATACCTATATTGTTATATATTTTTAAAATTATCAATTTTTAACGTACTTTCTCAAAATACACAATACGACTGAAGCCTTAATTTTGTATTACTCTACCAAATTCTCAAAAATGTAAACAATCGAAAGCCGAGTGTTTTTGTGTGTAATTATAAAAAAACTACGTTGGCATATTATTTTGTCTGCAAGAGACATTTTATGAAGTAGATATGAAATATCATACCTAAGCTTTAGACATTTAATATGTCAAAGCATAATGTCTTATCAATGTATTTTAAATTTCGTTGAAAAAAAAATCAAAAATAAGATAAACTTGATCATACCGAATGGATAGTTAGAAAACTTGTAATTAATGAAATGCATTTTTAAATGCGTTTCAGATACATTAATATTATCAAAATATTATGATGAAGAATATGAAACCATTTCTACAAAGTTTTTACAAAGACTTAAACGTTTCGAGCGGGAAATTTTATAAAAAAAAATTAAAGTTGAGCACGCAATATCTGCATTATGACTTCCATAATTAAAACAATCATAATACGTATATTGTGGTGTGTACTAAATTTACAAAGCAATTATAACAATTTAAAAAAAAACTAAAATAGTTATAAAAGTACTACGCGTACTTTTATAACTATGTAAATTGTGATGTCAAAAATGAAATACGGTCCAACTGTCAAAGTTAATTATATCTTCAATAAGTGTGCTTTATATTTATTTAGTTGAGTTTATTCTCCATTAAGAACTACAGAAGAAATCAGGTGAATCCTAAGCTCAATAATTAGAGTGTGGTGTGCTTTATCGTGGTTTTAGTTGAAACCTTTTAATAAAACTTGTTCAACGTGTACTTAGTGTTGCTGTCTAATTTTCAGTTGGACCGGGCCGCTAGAGGGTGTTAGTTTCGCTTTACAGTCGTATAGACGACCCATCTGTCAATTTATCCATATAAGTATGATTGAATGGTAAATATTTTTATAATAATCTCTAATTTATATACGTCTTATATTTTATACATTTCAATTCCTCCCTACTCGCACAAATTTCAGCACTTGTGATTATTTACTGTCGTAACTAGGGCTCGATCGTCAAGATTTGATTTAATTGGATGATATAAATTAGAGTATTTTCCCGCATTAAAAGTGGTTTGTGCAAAGGCGATGTCACCCACACTGGCCGCATTCATTCGCTTGGCGAGCCCTACCCATGTACGTACTTACAGTCCAAGTTGTATGGTAAATGCAGATGGGTCGATGACAGAGCAGTTAGCGCATTGGGTTAGTAATCCAATCCTGTATATGTGTTCTGTGAATCCAATGGTCGCGAGTTCGAATCCTGCCTCGACCGATTTCGTTCACCTATTGCACAAGCATTTATGCTTATTTTAGGGAACGTAGGAAGATGTGTATGCACTTGTTTAACAACGACATACTTATTCATTTAAAAAAAAACTAAATGAATAAAAATGTAAAATTAAAATAAAATAATGGCCGAATTGATTTTATTTCGTTGACATCGATACACAAAGTGTTAAATAGAAACGCTTTAGTTAAATTCTCACCATAAAACCTTAAAAAATAAAACCGTTAAAAAAATGAATAATCATAAAAATGATAGCTTTCCAATCTCTGATTTCTCTCCTTTATTGTTGCTGAATTATTATTTTGTTTGAAATTTTTACTCTCTAATAATGTAGAGTCATGACACCGCTACTCCAACCAACACCCGGAACGTAAATGGGGTATGTTATGGGCTCCTTCACAGAACGAAATAAGTCATTACATCACAATTTTTACAACATCAGTGTCTAGATAGATTAGCGATTTCTTGCTTCACTTAATATCTGGGGTTCCTAAGAGGGCAAAGTATACGTTCAATCGACTTCAAATTATTGGTGATTTAGTGCTCATTGAAGTTTCGCAATCGCCACCTATGCAATGGCCACTAGGACGTATTACAGAATGTTTTCCAGGTTCTGATAATATCCTTCGTGTCGTGAATGTTCGCACCTTGAAAGGCATTCTCAAGCGTCCTACTATTATTAAACTATACAAATTGCCTGTATAGACATATACATATTTCGTCGTGTTGTTTCGTTTATGTTCATTTATTCATTCACTTTCTTATAATCGTACATACATCATTCATCATCGTTATCTGTTTTGTTATATGGTGCATATTATAGCTTGGGTATATTCTATATCGTTGGAGATAAGACCTTCTCACCCAGTATTACTTGTGTTGATTGCGGTTCATACATGTCATTCATTTTGTCATTTATTTCTTATTGTCA
This sequence comes from Molanna angustata, assembly GCA_963576475.1. NCBI lineage: Eukaryota > Metazoa > Arthropoda > Insecta > Trichoptera > Molannidae > Molanna > Molanna angustata. The sequence goes on along the minus strand of OY754965.1, from coordinate 44,584,634 downwards.
TGAATCAACTTTCATTTATCGTTGTTTTGAGGAAAGCCTAGATTTCCTCAAGGCTGGGAGGATGTTTGATATCGAATGATGGACAAATCAAAATACCTTTGATTCCCGCCAAAATCCTTCCACAAATGCTTCCTTCCTCCTAGCGGTCAAAACCGAAAGGAGAAAACTCGCAAAAACGTCGTCTCGATGTAATCATTCAAATTCGTCGCTCGAATAAAATCGTCTCGTTTCGTCGATCGTTTTATAATAAACATCATCATCATCATCGTGTGTGTTATCGTATTGTACTTTTGTGGTGTTATACATATATGAGAGAAGAGGACTCGAGGAGTATCGTAACAAGAGAACGAGATCAAAGGTTAGTACCGCTCCTTGGTCGAATCCCATCCGACACGCATTACATATAAACAATTCAATTCATAAATTTCGATATACAGTCCATTACTTATTTAGCCCGATTTGCAATCGGCGATCGGCGCTAACATTTTGGTTTGGTTCAATATTTAATTTAACCTTATAGAAAACAAAATGTCACATTAAATCAGCTGGACCTGCCTCGACCGTTCACCTATATCACAAGCATTTATTAAAAATTATACTAAATTTTATTATATTTTATAATTTTTACATTTTATTAAAAATTATACTAAAAATAACCTTACGACTTCTCAACAAATAATGTATTCAAACATTTTCCAGTCCCGTCACTTTCAATAATATACAACAACATTGCAATATTACAAATACACAGGGATATCAGCAACAATATTTACACAGATACAAATAATTAGAACTAGAAATAACACCAGACTATTTCGAACAACTACAGCACCGCATCACTATATATACAAAGGAATAAAAAAATTTAATAACTTACCAAGAAATATCAAAACAGAAACGAATTACGAAGAATTCAAAAAGAAACTATTGAAACTTCTTCTTCTTCGATGGCGCTACAGCCCAAATCGAGCCTTGGCCTCCTTCAACACGCGCCTCCAACCTCTTCTATCCTCAGCCGCCGTTCTCCAGTTAGGGACCTGCAGGAGCTTTTCTGCATCTCTCTTAAATTACATCACTATTGAAACACTCTCTAATATTACATTCATCTTCGGTTTGTAGTTCATTTTCATTTTTGTATGTGTTATTTTTTTTATTAATTTGAATTGTAAATTCGTTTTGTATTGCTTTGGTGTTGAAATGTTTGTTTTTTTTAATAATTGTTAATTAATGATTTTAGTTAAGTATTTTTATTGTGTAAGCAAAGAGCTGCTGCTTTCCTAATCACAAGCTTCCAGCTTAAATTAGAAAAGGAATCATTAATAAGTTGTTTTATTATAACATGTATTAAATGTAATTTATATAAAATAAATTTTAAAAAAATATGCATTTAGGGAATGTATGAGGATGTCAAACAAGGTGGTCTGATGAAATAAGAAGAGTGGCTGGAGGCTGATGGATGCGGTCTGCCCAAGATAGGGAGCTGTGGAGGTCTCAGGGGGAGGCCTATGTCCATTACTGAACGAAAGGGGGCTGAAGAAGAGAAGGTCATATTCATTATTTTAAAAAAAAATGCGTTAAAATGCTTCGTTATAAATAATGGTGAACCACACTACATATAGGTACGTTTCTCCCCACATAATGTGTTTCTAATTAGTTAATTTAACATAGCAAAAAACTTACATTGTAGAAAGAAAATCTTTTCATCGGACAAAAGGGGTCAATTATCGCTAATTTAAAGGTCATTATTTATTTAATTGGCGAATTGCAATTAATAATAAATGTTCTCTTTTTATATTTTATTCTTTGTATTACCCAGTTAATGAATTAATAATAATCGTTTATAAATCGTTCACTTTTACAATTTTCTATACAACATCTAGGTATAGAAAATCGTCGTTTTTAAACCCTTTTATTTTACTTCATTGTTTAATTTATCTCTACTGTAATTTTACAATCGATTTTTAACTAAACTCCCGACCAGTAAGACCTCTGAAACTCGGTTGTGTTTCTCGAACAAAAGTATCAGTAATAGTATAGTTAAAATACTTTGATTTCATGAAATTGTGCAATACTTTTGGTTGTTTCATTGAAATCTAATATCGTCAAACAACATAATTTTGAACAATTTTATGAAATCAAACTATTTTAACTATACTATTACCGATACTTTTGTTGAAACAACCCAGCCTAAGACTGTTTCTCGACAAAGATTATAGTAAAAATATAGTTAAAATACTTTGATTTCATAAATTTGTTCAATACTTTCGATTGTTTCATTGAAATGTAATGCCATCAAACGACACAATTTTGAACAATTTTATGAACTGAAAGTATTTTATCTATAGGTAGGTACTATTACCGATACTTTTGTTGAAACAACCCAGCCTAAGAATTAGTGTATGATTATTTATTTAGATGACAATGCATGTTAAATTTTTAGCATGATTCATTTGGTATTTTGATTAAATTGAACAATTTTATATTTTTTTTCTGAATTAGAATTGTGACTGCTATACATGTTGCATAGTATTCAGGCGTTATTAGATCATTATTAGATCGATTTAAGTTTTCTTCAAATTCATTCGTTATTAAAATAATAAATACTTCCTTGCACCCTGTGCAAGTGGCGAGTTTATTGCCATATGGCAATTTCTTCCAAATAACCAGAGTTTCCAGCCCAAAGAAGCAATAACTGCGTGAAAAAAATAATTTAAATAAATTTCTCCTCTGCTGAACGAACCCAGATCGAACCCAGGACGCCCGCACAGAAACGAAACGGCTTAACAACTGTGTCGGCGGTCGGCATTTCAATATGAAGATAACTAGAAAACTCATTTTTTCTAATTACTTAACTTATTTAATATCATCAGGGGGGCAAGTCTGGTCCAACCGGCGAAATCAAAACGCTCACGATTACCCATATCACGGATATAATTATCATATGGAGTTCTATAATATTTTTACATGTCATAGAACTCCATATGATAATTATATCCATGATATGGGTAATCACGAGGGTTTTGATTTCGCCGGTTGGACCAGACTTGCTCCCCTAATTCCGCACGATACAACCGATATCGATTGAAGTTTAATTATGTCATCACTTTATCATCATATTTTGATAAACTGATCACGTAAACCAGCCGATAATAGTGCGTAAGCCCTGTAGGTGCTTTGAGTTCCTGGTTCTCTTATATTATTGCAATTTCGTCTCTTATTATACTGTGTCATTTTAGTGAAAAACCCAAACAAATACCCATGTCCCGGCTCTTATATTGAATACAAAACAATCGTTTATGCATTCGTTATTTCATATCCGCTTACTTTTTATTCAAAAGCCCACATTGAAGACCATGGAAAAAACATTGTTTTGAAATTAATTGTTCTTAAATGATCTTTTAATGACATAGATTTTAAGTACACCAAAGAAATTTATTTCAAAAGTCAACAATTAGCGTGAATTAAATTCTTAATTCACAATTACCGTTCCGTGGAATCGATATCGAATCGCGTTGTATGTACGCACTGCCGTGTGCGTGATTTATTAAGACATTTATCTGATCTCATTTATTTAAATGGTAATACTGGCTAAAATTAGTATTGTGAGTATAAACTTTCTCGCATGAGAAGATAAAAACTGAACCCTAACCTTATCAGTAAAAATTAGATTTTTTGATAATGATTATAAAATAGGAAGGTATCAAAAAATCTATAATACTCGCAATCGAGTGGATAGCCTTACATCATAAGAAAAAGAAGACACTTAACATTTTTGTGATGTAAATATCTTTGCTAGTATCTTGTACAGAGTGCCACAGAGTGTAATACTTACGTGTAAGAGTGTAATACACTCTATAACCACAGTTATAGAGTACAATCAATATATCATTATGTGAAGCGAAAACTTTGCAAATTGTGCGCACGGATGAGAGTGAGATTTGGCATAGTTAGGATTTATATGGATAAGGAGTGCAGTAAGCTAAAATTTATAAATGAGTTGCATGTAACACATGAGATCCAACTGTCGATGGCGATAGTTTGTATGATGGCGATAGTATTTTTGTATGTATGTTTAGTTATAGTTGAAAATATTTATGTATAGTTGTACGAAACTATAAACCTTTAAATCCAAATTATTGGATATTTTAAGATATTTGGTTTTCTAAGCAAAACATGTTTGCCAAGTTAAGATAGTGTTGACGTCAGTCCTTTTTTTCTACCCCAAATAATTAAATATTATTTATGAAATTGATATAAAAAAATACGCTAAAAAATTTTGAAATCATGACTCTCCACTATTCCATAGTGTGGAGAGTAAAAACTTTATTTGTCAAGTATGTAGTTCCTGAAAATTCCTTCTGCATCATATAGTTCCTTCCTTCCTATCCTCGTTGCTATGTGAGGCGTTAATATTTATTTATTTATTTTCTCATTCATGATTGAATTTTTTTTCTCTTTTAAATGTACCAATTTAACTTTAGTGACATAACGTTGCTCGGTTGGTTAAAGAAATTGCTAAAAAAAATGTATAAATAAATTATGAACATCGAGTTAAGTATGAAATTCCACTTTAAAATAACGAGATTTATCGAGCATAACGAGGCTGATACAGAAGATCGAAAAACATGTGCGATAGGTACTTGTCTTGTTTTATGTGTCACCCAATATTTGTAAATTAAATAATAGGTAATGAATGTGATGTATGATGTTATATATTATATTATATTATATTAACTAAAATAACACATTATGTTTGTGTTATGTAGGTACATACCTAGTGAGATGATTCGCTCTATAAATTATCTAAAGTGGTTCATTATCTTCACACGATGATGTCCGTTAATGTTGAATTGTCTTCGTATCAATATTGCAGACATACGTACATTAGCTTTACCTTCACTTTAGGTACATACATATCACTTCATGTCCAGTATAACAGTTGATGCTTCCTATATATGGAGTATTTAGTCGGTTAAAAATCACTTGCCTTGGCAATAATGCTCTTTTAAATATTGTGTAAAATTTATTAATAGATACCTGAAAAACATACAAAAAGCAGTTCCATGATGTTTATTGTTATGCCGACGATATTGTACTGATCTCCAAGACACCTTTGATATATGGGTGAAAGAGATCGAAAGACATGGACTGAGAGTAAACCGAACAAAAACCGAGTTTATGAAGTGTGACTTTGGAAGATCAGAAGCCATTGGACAAGATATACTTCTGGATAATGATATAAAGCTACACAAAGTGTCGCACTTCAAATACTTTGGATCCATTCTGACGACAGATGCCCAGGTGGACGAGGATGTCAACCATAGCGTCAATGTGACGTGGTCAGCCAGTGAAGATCAGTGGAGATCTCTCTCTGGCGTACTATGCGACAAGAGAATGCCTATCCAAACTAAGGGCAAAATATACAAAACAGTCGTAAGACCATGCAATGTTATACGGATCTGAGTGCTGGACAATATTAAAAAACCACGCACAACAACTGCACACGACTAAACTGAAGATGCTGCGCTGGGCAGGTGGTGTGACACGAGTTCGCAACGAGTACGTTATAGGATCCTTTAAGGTAGCCCCAATAGAGGAGAAATTGAAAGAGTGCAGACAGCGATGGTATGGCCATGTCATACGAAGGGAGGATACCTACTCTGTCAAAACTGTGCTTGGTATCCCCTCAAAACCACGAGGAAGAGGCAGACCGCCGGCGACATGGTGGACGAGTATCGAGAGGGAGCTGGTTGTACAAGGTGTCCCACAGGAGACTACACAAAGTCGCAGATCATGGCGACTGATGATTAGGAGGCCCAACCCCGGATGAACTGAGATAGAGGGGCAAGAAATGATGATGATGATATTAATAGATACCTGAATTATTCAATTTTTTTTTTTAAATGGAGTGTTATTGCTCGCATTATTTTTTGGAAAAGGGGTAAGTAATGTTTTTGTAGAAAAGCGAATAGTATGGTGATAATATGCTTAAATGATTAAAAAAAACACTATTTAAACGACATTTTCTATTCAAATCACATTTATTTATATGTAAAAAAACAAAACGTAATATATGACATCAAATTTAAATTAGATTCAAAATTAAGAATATCGGCATTAGCGTAAGGCATCCGTATAATATAGATTATTTTGTGTTTTTCATATTGACAATTCACTATGATTCTGCACTTGCAGAAGGCTGACGTAGTTTGTTAGAGTCTTGTGGCAATAAATCCACATTCACTTGCATACTTATAATAAATAAATATTTATTTTCTACGTATAAATTTCTATTTGGAAAAATTTTCGCAACTTTTACAGAACGTGAATAAGTATTTATACTCGTAATCGTAATAAAATATAAATTGAATTATGTACGAAATTACTTCCTCTTTAAAATGGTCGAAATTTATCATCGACATATAAAATTCTGGGCTGCGTTCAGATAGAATACTAGACTTCGAGTGTCAGTCCTGAAGTTGCAGATTATGGCGTTTTTCACACCAATCTCACTGAACGCTTTCGATCGGCTTTTAATTCATAACGCAACTTGGGGCGTTTTAAATGTAATTTATCATACGCGAATGTTTTTAGGTTATATTTTCGCCAAAGACAACAATTGGGCAGTGGAATAAATAACGTTCTCTGACCTTTTATTGGAAGCTTTTGAATGATATTTTTATCAAATTAACCTCTTTTTGAATACATACTGCCATCAAAAATAGTATGTCACAGATAAAACAGAAGTAAAGTAAGCACAGATAAAATAGTGGTAAACATATTCTATACCTGTCAGAGCGCCCCCCGAAAATTTTACAGGGCGTTTGGAGAGTACACTCGACGTTCAATCTGAACGCGACAGTGTCATTAGAGCGTCTGTTTCCGGTCATTCTGAACGGCTTAGAGCGTCGCTAAGTGCACTCGACGTTCATTCTGAATGCAGCCCTGACCCACTTTTCTACTTCAGCAGTTTAATTTCCTTTTTAAAGACATTACAAGTGAAATTTAAACCTGTTATAACCCTTATCTTGCAACTGTAATATTATATTGGTAATAAATACTAAACTTTCAAGGTATATTAAACAAGGACATACTTAAATAATTTAACGAGAAAACTTCCTGAAAACTTTAATTTACACAGTAAAAGCACGTATTTACTAAACTACTTATTACGACCCAAGTTTGCAGTTATGAAATGTATATGTAAGGATAATATTATGAATGTGTTATTAAATTGCAGGATACATCCTAACTTGCTTTAGAAGTCTCTGTCAGGTTACCCTGTGATTTCACGACTTATCATAGGCAAATCATTTTAGGTTTGTTTTCAATCTGTTATTCACCCACCACCACCCGTTCTGCTTATGGGGACTAATAACGGCCGCTTGCGAAACTAAAAAAGAACACATTAAGAACATAAGACGAGTCCGGAGAACTCTAAAACCTTGTAGACACTGCACTTTGTGCCATAGAAAGCTAATTATGAAGAAACAGCTGACTCACCGTTCACTGAAAGTGAAGATAAAAGTGAACCGTATTTTTGACAGAAAGCCTTGAAGTTGCTCTTCGTGGGTACAAGGTCCGCATGTCCAATGTGTCCAAATAAATTCCCTCGGACATCGTTGTAGAGTTCTCGTCGGAAATTTGACACGGAAAAGTTAGTGCATTCCCAAAGAATACACTCAAAAGTCTTTTCAGGGTTATCACAAAGCTGACATGAGGACGAATCGGATAAGTGAAAACGCTAAATATAATGTAGCGGGTGCAGCCAGCCGAGTTGACCACCCACTTCAAGGAGTAGGGGGACGTCAGCCGGCTATTTAAGGCGACGCACATCACGTCTCAGTTGTTCAGTTTAACCAAGGCCAGCGATAGGCAGTCACTCTGCCCGACTCACATTTCGATTATAATTACGCGCATTCAGCGATCTATATTATTTAAAATATTTAATAGTCCATTATTGAAGTATCAACATTGATTTATAATTAGAGTCACACTATCAAATAAATACGTAAGTCCAATTCAAACTATTTTAATACCTGTCCATAATATTAATTAATTCATATTCTTCTGATAAATATATAAATGTTTTATGGTGTGGCGTGGGTACCTCGCTCTGTTGTGTAATGCTCTTTAATTAGCTTGCAACTAATTACCGAGCTGCGCACAGCAGGATCGAATACACACGCGACATCATTTCGCGTTGGATTTGGGGAACAGGCGACAGGTTACTACCTAGTGCCTGTCTAGACCGGAGCACCCTTCTGTAAATTAATAAATTAATATTTAAAACCAAATACCAACCCAGCGCGAAAATAACTTTTGAAACTGCCGTGTCCAGAATGAAATTGCTTGGTCCAATAAAAGAAGAAGATATTCGAGTCCTCACAGAAGAAATTTGTTTTCAATCTGTGGATATTTTCTTGACAAGTTTGCAATAAACTTTAAGATATGCGAAAATCCAATCTAATCCCCACTCACAAGCTCACCTTTGTGAAAATTTTGGTGTTTATATAATTTTACTTTGTACATATTTTATTTTTTGTGACGTGCGCCGAAATTAAAATAAATAAACAAAGAAAAAAAATACATTTTAGAAATAGGTAAGTATTCCAAGTCAACTCCGAATATAATGATATACATTATCTAAGGAAAAAGCCAAGACAAAGCAAAGGAGTAAGACCCAGAAATCCGGAAGTTAGATTGGCTCAAATATAAATAATACAACTAAATAATTCTACATATTTATAAGCATTTCTAGAAAACTTATTTTTTTACAAATATAAACTCATGAGCCATGAAATATACCATTAGTTAAGTTTATCTTTATAATGATGATCTTATTTATACAACAATTAATGAGAATTTCATACTAGACGTTGATATCAACAAATTTTTATAATTAAATGTAGTGAAAGATTAAGATTTGGTTATGATTGATACAGATTTATACATCTTTAAGATTAAAGATTAAGTCGGCCTTCGTGGATCTGTTGGTTAGGTATCTGACTGCTGCTCCAAAGGTCCCGGGTTCGATTCCCGGTGAAAACACAGTTTATAATTGTGTTTTCAGTCTGGATCTGTGAGACGATTAATATCATAAGCCTCCAGAATGTGGCAACTTGTTATTGGGTGCGTGTTAAATTAATATTTGACATAGTACCTACCTGTTAGTTGCCCGAGAATCAATATTAAAATAAATAAATTAAGGCAAGATAAGAACGAATTAAGAACGTGTCATGAGTAGCCCCCAGATAGCATATGTCTTTAGATTCTTTAAATGCATCAGTCGAACCAAACATGATTTATTTTTTTATCACGTAAATTAAGTACTGCAACTTCTATTCTCGTACAAATTCAGCCCCTTCGAGTCTTGAATACTAAACAATCTGGAAACTTGTTCCGAAACACATCACGTCAGATGTTTTATTTGTATTTCGATGTTTGTTGAAAGATTTTGCTCTTGTGACGTGTGTAAAACATTTGATTCGGAGATTGTGAAACTATAAATTATTAAATATGGACATTCTCAGGCAACTAACAGGTATCTATATATATATGACGTCAAATATTAATTTAACATACACCCACTGACAATTTTTGTCTAATTCTGGAGACTGATGGTGTTTATTTTCTTACACATGAAAATTATTGAATACCGTATCTCCGCCGAAAATCTAACAAAGACCTTTGGGCTCAATAGTCGGAAATCTAACTACTTAACTAAGCACAAAAGGACAACAATAAGTCATGATATGGTTATTAGCCATTACTCCGTAAATTTCTTCTTCTTATATTAGATCGTAGATCTGTTTTTTCTAGAAAGCTATTCCTATGAAGCTGAGGTCCAGCTATTATCCCTCCACCTCTTCGGTGGTCTTCCGGGGAAGCGATGCCCTGGTGGGATTTCGTTTGCCGCTATGGATGGGATTCGAGATGCGTCCATCCTGTTGACATGGTCCCTCCAGAATCTTCTCCTAGCTCTACTCCATCGTATGATGTCCTCGGTCCCGCAGGTCCGCCTAATGTCGTCATTACGAATTCTGTCCCTAAGCGTCTTCTCTGTGATAGCCCTTAAAACCTTCATTTCCGAAAATTTGTTTAAAATTAATTCCGCAATAATGTTTTAACAATCCAACTGTCAATTTGTTCTGGAGAGTTTATTGTTCTTAACATTACGACATAGTTTCAAGTCAAGATACGCGAGATTTTTACTCCCCAGGTCTATATTTTTCATGTTTTTTTTCAACTTATGAAGTTAAAAAACATTGTGTGTCTGTCAAGCTTATAACTTTTGATCCGCTTAATGCACAGAGCCCAAAATTTCAAAAAATATAGAAAGTCATAAGTCTACAAAACTTTTATACTCAGAATTTTAAATTTTTGCTTCAGTCAGGAGTTATCAACATTTTTATTTTTCCATAAATCTCAAAAATCATAAAAGCTAGAACGCTGAAAATTTGTATAAATATATAAATCACAATACGTTTTTTTAAGTTCCAGGGTTTCTCATTTTTTCTAAACTAAGAAAAACATTTTTTGTGCCAAAATTATGTGTTAATACTAATCTCCCTATATTTCCGAAATTATCTTAAAACGCTATTTCTATTTAAAATATATAACTACATGTCCTAAATCATATTAATTATATAATTATTATACCTACATCATCTCATTTTTTTAACAAAACAATTTGGATTCAAGGTTTAATAGTTTGGTTTAATAGTTTGTTCGACTGGCCTGAGCTTGTTAACCTAGTAGGTATCCATGTTCCAGGTAGAACAGTTCGCCGACCTGAACTTTTGCATGTACCAATGTGCAGAACTAATATCAGGAAGAATGCCACTATTCCACGCATACGTGATTCTCACAACACGTTGTTCTCAGCTGGGGTGGACATCTTCAGTGCAAAATATGAAAGGTTTCGTGAAGAAATATTGAGGGTGATGCGTTCTTAATTCCCTCCCCCCCCCTTCCCATCCCTCCTTATCTCTTATCAGTCCCATACCTAATTTAAATTTTCTTAATTATTATTTTTTCTCTTTGTTTGTTGATTTCTTTGTATGAACTGTCTTTTGTTATTGTTGTTAACTTATTATTGATGGAATGCTTATATTGACTCTGACCATGTCATATAAATTGTATAATCAAAACTGTAAATGAGCTGTTTGCTTCCCAAATATAAAGTAAATAAATAAATAATCTTCAATTATATATAGGTACTATCGCCATCGACAGTTGAATCTCATGTGTTACATGCAACTATTAATATACCTAATTAAACCGCTATGAAATCAAGAGAAATACTAATGTTGTGGTGCGACCTTATTAAAAACGAGTTAGAACTTTATCCTGAATTGTTCACAACTATATGATTACTTATGTCTAATTGAATTGCACAGATAATCTAGGAAGTTGAATTAAAGTGAAAATATCGCATTTGAAGCTTTGAAATTACGACAGAGACGCCGTTTTCTATAGAATCATGTCATGTTTATCTACCAGTATATGGACAGGTCTAGAAATGAATTATTAATCTTGCACGCAGAGTTTGACAATTCATAATTATAAATTTACATTATTATAACTTGTTTCTTCCAAAGTGCATAATAACATAATCTCACAGACAAATGTATTAAGACTAACTGCGACGCGTAGTTAGTATTTAATGTTTAAATATGACATTAGGTACTTGGGGTCATCTTTTCTATGATCGATGGTCAAAAAAACTATAGCGCGTTTATGAATCAAAAAATATGTATAATGTTCCAACCCGTGTGTACATCGAACAATATGAGTAGGTACCTACGTCATTTTGTATATAATATAAACAAATATAATGCACACTGGCGTGCTTATTGCCATTAGGCAATTTCTTCCAACCAACCAGAACTATTTTGACTAGAAAATGACCAACCAGAAAATATTTTGACTAGAAAATGAACACTTTTATTTTAAATATAAAATATGTATTAATTCAGACACTTCTTTATAATAGGTTTTAAACCTACTGCAGTAGTTACGTTACACGTAAAGTATTAAACTGTCATAAATTATTTATATTGTATTTTTATTATTTATACTAAGATACATAAATGTTTATTATTATTAGCAAATGTTCAAATGTGTATAAAATCCAATGAAGATATGTTCACGGCTTACTGCATTTAAGGCCCTAGTATACCCTGGGTACCTATGTATATGGATGTATGCAATGCATCTTAAATTACCTTATAATGTATGAAACACGAAAAAATATTGTATGTACATCCTTTACACACGAGTGCTTGCACTCTGGTAAAGGGAAATATGTTTTTTACTTACTGTATATCTTTTTCTATATTTTTTATTGTTTTTTTATATATGTATTATAAATTAAATTAAATAATGGAAAAAAAATATCACCCTACATGTGATATACCTAAACCTTTTTGTCATGCAGATAAAGTAAAAGTTTAGAGTTTTTTTTAAATATCAAGAATAGTTATTAAAATATTCTAATAATAAAAAACTCAGCCGGTAGATTTTCATATACTCTTTCGATCGAAGTAAAAATCTACTTTAAAGGCCTCGTAGTTTTTAGTTACTTACAATAAAAAAATAAAAAAGGGTTTTACTAAAACTAATTTTACAAGAAAAGTATTAAACAAATTCATAAACCTCATGCAATAAAGATGTACATACAAACTGTTCCTTATTTCAAAGACGTATCTTTTGAGGGTACTAAGAAAATTATTTTTAAAATATACTATAAAGCCTACTATAGCCACTTAAACGAGTATTTTTCAAAGTAAAATACACAAAAAAAAACATAAAAAAGAGAAAACAAACGAATACCACAATCCGATTGGCTGTAATCTCAGATAAAATGAATAAAGGATAATATAAAAAGCCACAAATCGTTTATCCCTGATGAGCTTGCATCAGGTACCTGTCTTGAGATTTCCACGACCCTCTTGACCCGGCAGAGAGCTTTCTACAACATCAAACACTATTTATTTAATTTCGTCGAACGTGTTTGATGTTTGTGATGCTAATGCCTCAGAGATAACTCGGAAATCGAGGGAAATCTCAGTCGGTTCACCGTGAAAGTTGGATCGTTTAAATTGTGACAATGTTTGTAGGCCATTTCTCCATATAATCTACCTAATAATATTAATATATACCTACCTGCCATTATTGCTTGGCGTTTACTCAGATAGTATGTAAATATGCGCATTTCATACAACAAATATTAATACAACAACATAGCACCTACTGAACTGTACATATACCTACCTACATATATGGGATGACCACTCTCTGTATTAAAGCCGCAGATACACAACCACTCTCCCATGACCTAATCCAAGTTACATTTGACCTCAGAAGATCATATCTCCGATAACCACATGGTTCGTTTTCACTCTTGCTCTACACATCCACATTAACGTGTAGTTGACCTAATTGTACGATAATCAAGTTGTGATCAAAAGGTTGCTGTCGGACCCAACCACCAGCATGGATAAAACTACTTTATAATTATTATGAAAACTATATTTGTGTGCATTATTAACAAGAACAACAAAATTGATAGACTTTAAACTTTATGTCACACACATGACTCCGTCGATACCTCGACCGGTTTCGGAGAGCATCTCTCCTTCCTCTGGAGTTCTGTAGCTCCTAAAATTTCTGAACATATAAGATTAAGCAGGCTGAGATGGGCCGGGCATGTTCAGAGAATGCCATCATCGCGGGTAGGTACCAAAAAGAGTCTTAGAGAGGGGCACTCAGGTGGCAAAAGAAAGGTCGGAAGACCGAAGATGCGATGGGAGAAGATATTTTGAGGGATGCGTCCCAGGTTCTGAGTGTGCCAAACTGGAAGGTCGCAGCAAGTGAACAGGAGAGGTTGGAGGAGGAAATTGCTGGAGGCCAAGGAGAGATATGAGCTGTAGAGCCATTGAAGAAGAAGTAGATGTTTGTCACACAACCTTAAAATTCGTCTAAAAAAATATTATTTTTTTAAAAATACTCCATAACGTGGGGAAATAAATCGATTTGAATGTTTATTATATTTTTTTCATTTCAAGTCAGCTTTGTTCTTAAGATGCGAATTTAAAAATCAACAAATTCTGGGATTCCGATTATTATATGTATCACGTATAAACCATTATCAAAGCACGCGACAGTTACCCTTACTAACACGTGACTTCATAGTGCATAAGGCAGTTTATGTTGTAAATTGAAAAGCAGTCAATTCAAAAGTCGTTCCAATCAGTTATTCTACGCTATTTTTGTTTGTTCATCAATTTCCGCTTCGTTTGTAGAAACGGTCGACTCCAGGGAAAATAGAAATCCAACGTAATTATATTTCCTAGAGTGGAATACCTGGGGGCCACATACTAAACTAACAGAACAGTACAGTAATTAATACACAGGTAATTGGAGAGTATTCCCTAGTCAAACCCAATATCTACACCACGTGATCCTTGATATACTTAGTATAAGGTTTGCGTTTTACCAAAGAGTGGTTATGGTCCTTTTTGTGAATGCGATTTTTTATTATTTTTCATAATTTCTGAAATGCCAGTGATTGGTACTTTTAGGATAAACAACATGACATTGGCTTGTGTCCGTGTTCCCTTCATGCGCAATCGATGCGTAAGATTTCATGTCTTTCATGAACTGGCACTCTTATTTTCCGATCTTTCCTTTTTTTTTATTTTAGGTATAAGAAAATATGCTTAATGCATATCAAAAGTTCATATATGTATTTTATATGAACTGAGTTTGCGATTAACAATGCATATTATCCACAGAAATCGCAATAGTTAAACTGACTTTTTTAATTGTTTTTTTTTTGCTAAGCAAAAGTTGCTATTATAGAAAAAAATATTTCTGGCATTCTACAACAGCATTTGATGACAGACATCGATGGACAATAGTACTTTTCATAATATAGGTACTCGTGGCATACTGCGTTGGGGGGTTGCACAGTATGCCTTCTCTATATGAGGATAATACACTAAATAATACGTCATGTTATGTCCTATTCTAAATTTATCCGTCTGAATTTTAGCATATGAGAAATGTCAAAAAGTTGACTGAATTTATACGGGACTCATTACGTCACACGGCGCGGATAAAAAACTTTTTCCACGGTCGCCCGTTTGTTTTGACGTTTTCGTACTCTGAAACGAATCTGAATAAGACATATTATAACGTACGTCTATTTACAATATAATCAAAAACTTGTAGCCACCTACTGGTCGGGTGCAGAATGCCCTCTACCATTGCACACACTATAATATAATTAGTGTCCGACCGAAGTTTCGGCTTCAGCCACCTTCGGCCAAAAAAAAACACCTTCGGCTTCGGCTTCGGCCAAAAATAACCCGAATATTCGGCCGAAGCCGAAGCTTTTTGTCAGCCGCTAAAAACAGTTAAAACATGTAAAAACATGCGCGAACATGACATGTGTAGCGGGTGTATAGATTCGGCCGGTCGGAAAGAAAATTGTTACTTGAAGATTTTGTTTTATAATTATAAGAATTTATGTTGTTAAATAACGTTTTAAACCAAAGAGGTATTTTTTATTTATTTTTCATTTCGATTTTATTTCAATGTATATATAAGTATAATTTATATTGTCAAAAAGTGAACGAATCCAAAATAAAATAGTCTTATTGAATTACCTATCATATAAATTTTAATTGAAGTTATATTTTTTATAATCTTTTCTAAAATTGCGTGAAAAGAAAATTACGATATATCGATACTTCACTTTTAGCAATGTATTTCCTGTTGGCGCTTTTAATAATGACACACTTGGTGACACAAATTAGTAAGAACTTACATACATTGGTTATAATTAAGACATTTTTATAATTAAGACATAAAGATCTCAGATTTTATTATTTTATATGTGATTGAGTTTATTTTCATTTTGTTAAATAAAAAATACCGTCTTATGTACTTATGTATTTATTTATCTTTTTGTACATAATATAAACAAATAATATATTGTTATCTGGTGATTATTGTTAACTAGATTCAGAGCAAGATAACAGATAACATAGTAACATATATGTACATCCGATAGAAAAAACGTTGTATATGGTTATTTTATTTTATATTGCTTCTCGAGCAACTAACAGGTAGGTATTATGTCAAATATTAATTTAACACGCACCCAATAACAAGTTGCCACATTCTACATGCTTGTGATATTTATCATCTCATAGATCCAGACTGAAAACACAAATAAAAACTGTGTCTCCACTGGGAATCGAACCCAGGACCCACACACACACACACACACACACACACACACACACACACACACACACACACACACACACACACACACACACACACACACACACACACACACACACACACACACACACACACACACACACACACACACACACACACACACACACACACACACACACACACACACACACACACACACACACACACACACACACACACACACACACACACACACACACACACACACACACACACACACACACACACACACACACACACACACACACACACACACACACACACACACACACACACACACACACACACACACACACACACACACACACACACACACACACACACACACACACACACACACACACACACACACACACACACACACACACACACACACACACACACACACACACACACACACACACACACACACACACACACACACACACACACACACACACACACACACACACACACACACACACACACACACACACACACACACACACACACACACACACACACACACACACACACACACACACACACACACACACACACACACACACACACACACACACACACACACACACACACACACACACACACACACACACACACACACACACACACACACACACACACACACACACACACACACACACACACACACACACACACACACACATCTTAATATTAAATTACGAAGATATAATTTTATTTCTTTCTTGAAAATAACGTCAAATGTCTAATCCAGGGAAAACATGGTTCCTTAGATTGACTATCATGCAATAATAATAAAGCCAATGTTGGATAGCAATTTTGTTAGCATTTTTTGTTTTAAGCCAAAGAGATTAAAACCTATTATTCAACGTGTGTATGTACTTACCACTTACAATATCTTATATATATGTAAAACTTGACTGACTACCATGAAGAAATAATATTTTAGCATGAACTTTGCATATATGTATGTAATGAATCGATCGTTCATGGGTACTTAGGCATCTTAATAGGTACAATTCTACAATGCTATATGTGTGTTATGTGAAAATGACTATCGTATATGAAATGAGGATGTTAAAGATCATACGGACACAAAAGTAAGCTCATATCAAACGGAAATTAAAATAGTCAGTAATCTCCTATTTTGAACCAATATACATTATATACGCTGAACAAATTCATAACGTTTGCAATACTGCCTGATTTCACGCAAATTGAATCGAAGGTATTTCGTTCGCAAGAAAAAATTAGAAAACAATAAGAATTAATTAGAATTAGCAGCAAAAATATCTCTCTGTTCATTTATGAGGGCAACATTTGTTTTTTTACAAAATGACCTATTGCAAACGAGAATATGAATAAAATGAAAAGCATATATGAGCATGTTTATCACGTACACAATTTTTTCACACATTTTTTGTATTGAATTTAATTAAATATTATGGACTTTATAGTAAAAACCCATTTAAAGTACAAATATAAACAAGCAAATAAAAACTAATTGAGGACAATCGTTTCTAAGTTTTATTCACGTAAAAATAAATTCATAAAAATACTCCTGGGGGGCAAGTCTGGTCCGATCGGCGAAATCAAAACCCTAGTGATTACCCATATCATGGATATAATTATCATATGGAGTTCTATGGCATCTAAAGATACTATAGAACTCCATATATTAATTATATCCATGATATGGGTAATCACTAAGGTTTTGATTTCGCCGATCGGACCTGACTTGCCCCCCTGGTTGCAATAAGTGCATGCAATAAGTACGGAAAACTATTGTTTACTTTGTATGAAATACAAAATTGTTCAATTTTATCAAAATATGAAATGAATCAATCTGAAAACAGTTTTTACGTGCAATTATCATCGGGAATTATTGTCTTTTGTAATTTGCAAATTACTGTATGTTTCTCCTAATGTTGGCAATGAAACTAGAAGACAGGAAGAGGAATGACTGGATACGCAGTCAGACCAAACTGTCCGATGTGGTTGAGAGAATAGCCATGCAGAAGTGGAGATGGGCAAGACACCTATCAAGAATGACCGACAATAGATGGACGAAAAGACTGGTGGAGTGGAGACCGAGAGGCGACAAGAGACCACAAGAGCGACCACCTAACAGACGACATAAAAAGATTTGTTGGACCACAGTGGATGGGAGTCGCACAGGAACGGGAGGAGTGGAGAAGGAGAGGGGAGGCCTATGCAGTGGCGGCTCTTCCTAAAGGGCTCTCGGGCTCAGCCCTCCCAAACACTTTGTTCAAAAGATTCCAAAAAATGTATGTAATTAAATCTTGAGAACACATTATTTTTCTAATTCATTTTTACCATCTAACGCTTGTAGTATATTTAGCGAAAGTAGGTATTTATACCTGTCTGCTTTGTAAAGCAAGCAAGATTCTATGAAATATTTCATTCCTCGGGCACAGTCGACTTGTGCCCGGAGAACCCATACAATTTACGCGACCGCTCGCTGCCGCCGCAGCTCGCTGTACACGCTGAATGTATGCCGATTTCGAGCAAAACGGGGCACTGCCCGTAAAGGATTATAGTAGTTATATTTTCATTCATTCATATTTTGTTGTAAGTACATCGCGATGGTCGAACGCTTGGTAAGCAGTTGCAATTCCTTGAGGCTAACATTAATTGATATCGTAATATTAGATAGTTTAAACTATAAATCATCCGAAATATATTATTTTTTAATTAATTGATACCATAATATTGCGAAAAAAAAACAAAAATGAAATTAGACATAAAATGTGTAAAATCAGGAAGCAGTCTTGCGGCTGTTGCTAGAAGTTTTTTTTTTCAAATTTGTATGATCAAAATTTATTAGCTGTCACCATAGAATTAATTCTATGGCTGTCACAAATTATTTTATAATATATCGATGCATTTTATTATAAACGTTATTAAAAACCCAATCAAATACAGCATAAATGATCAGGTTCACGTTTTAATTTCCGATAAACAAAAGAATTATGGAAAACACTGATAATTTTAATATACGAAAATAATATTGTTCCACATAACTCCTTTCTGATTCCTGTTGTAAGTTGATTTCTCTTTTAGTTAAAATTATAATTTTGAGCCATTCTAAGATTTAAGGTCACCAGCCGCCACTGGGCCTATGTCCTGCAGTGGGCAAACACAGGCTGATGATGATGATCTCCTAAGGTTAAATAAATACACAAATTCTGAACGTACCAGAGCTTTAACTGGTCGGAAAGTTAGTTTAAAATCGATCGCAAAATTCCGGTACAGACAGATATAGGTACCAACTATAGATATATAGAAACTAGTCATTCTATGGTATGGAAAATATTCAGTAGTTTCATGGAATGAGTTTGTTAAATTATTTTTTCTTTAAATTGTGGCAACTTGTTATTGGGTGCGTGTCAAATTAATATTTGACATAGTACCTGTTAGTTGCCCGAGAAGCAATATTAAATATTAAATAAATATTTTATTATGAAAACTTGATAACTCTTCAATGCCATTTTATAAAAGTGATGTGCCTTTTTACCAATTTGAAAATAAAAAATGAGCTATGGGGTCACATTGAAATATTTGACAGTTAAAAAAATCGAGAAGCACTATTCTGATATCCTTCAAAATCTAATGGGGTCTAAGCGACTATTAGATATACATATTTGCAAAATTCGAAAATAATCGAATGAGTACTTTAATTTATAATCGATAAAGTAAAATAAACACGCCGTACCATAGCACATAGCACACACACACACAGATACATTGTGATGAAACTTTCAGAATACAATCTCAGCATGATACTAGTTGATAATCTGCAATAAAAATATATCCTTAAAAATTACGAAATCATAACTCCCCACTATATCCCCTTAGGAGTAAAAATGTATACCTACATTAAACAGAAGATAATTTTAAGAGTGTAAAAATATGTAGATCTGCAGTAAAAACTTCGGTATATCCCTATTATGAGGGTAAGCAGAGAGTACCAAACGCCACACATTTGTCTTTTAAAAACTATAAAATCATAACGTTAGAAAAACTTTAAATATAAGTAGGTACTAGCTAAATATAAAATGTCTTATTTTAACAGTATTCAAGTAACTTCGTTAAAAATATGAAAGTATAAATAAAGCTTATAATTCAAATGATATGTTAATTATTATTATCGATCGAGTGAACTTTGTAATTTAGCAGACATAGCACTTGAATACATAATTAGGTGAAGCAGATTCGAGCCTCAAATACGCAAACGATAATAGGAGGGAGGGGGGGGGAATAGATAATATATATTCCCTCATTCTCCAAGTAATCCCAATTTCGATGTCATTATCTTCTCCCTGGCGCACCCAATTCCTGAATATTCCAACAAAACATTTTAATTATGATTGCTTCATTAGAGAGCAAAGCAAAATGCCATCGACACCATTACTTGGAATTAGTGATGAGCAAATGCAACACCGAGAGTGCGGTCTTGGTCTTATAACTTAAAAATATATATTTATTTCTCTGTTAAAAAGTCATTCTGAGATGAAATGGAGACCAAAGTATATGAAAAGGGTAATAGGTCGGCCTGAGAAAAGGTGGGCCGATGATATTATTGTCCCCGTTGCTGGAACTAGATCAGGGGTCTCCAAACTTTCCAGCCTTAGGGCCATACTGATTACTCCAGTAAGTTCCGAGGGCCAAAACCATATTATCATTGTTGCCGGTGGTAAAAAGTGAAATAGTCCACTGATGAAAAAAAAAGTCCGAAAAGTACGCAACGTTTAAAAAAGGCTGCAAATCGGACTAAAGTCCGCAAAACGGCTACACTGCATATTATTAATTTTCCTGTCATTATCTGTAATTTCTAGATTAGTCGTAGAGTACGAGCCATGACATGATGAGTAACGTGACACGACATCTAGTGGACACAAGCGGAAATAGGTAGTACCTTCTATCGCTAACAGATGGAGCTAATAGCACGTACCGAATAATCTCGTTGGTTCGAGAAAGTTCTGGTGTCTTCCACTCACTTTTAGATGGCAGTAATTGGAATATATAAGAAGGCTAGTGGCGCAACCACAAGTCAGTTCCTATGACACTGTTGTGAAATAAAATAGTGCGTACCTCCTTAAAACGTGTTTGTGCGTGTTTAAGTTTAAGACATCTTTGTAACAGTATTTTGATTTGAATTGTTGCTTTTGTGAGTGATTTAGTACGCTTAAGGAAGATTCTTTAATTAAATTAAAGATAAATAATAAATTAAATTTATTAAAGAAAAACAGTAGTTAACACCATATTTCTGTGAAATATCTCTCAATAAAACAATCAAACTTTGTTCAATTCTAACATATTACATAATTATAAAAAGTAGCGGAATCTTCCGTGAACCATTTTGTAGTATTGAAAGGAAACGAAAAATTGATAGTGAATGCAGAAAATTCAAAGATCAGTGGAACATTCAGTAATTGAGTCCAGTAACAAGGCGCTATGTTTGATTTGCAATGAAAGCATAGCCGTTCTCAAGGAATATAACATTAAACGTCATTATGAAACAAAACATTTTCAAAATTACTCAAAATATACAGGAAGTTTGCGGACAGAAAAATTCGAAGCTATGAAGCGCAGATTGAAATCACAGCAATCTTTATTTACAAAACTCAAAACTGAACAAGAGGCTGCAACTCGTGTCAGCTTTCGTGTGGCTCTTGAAATTGCAAAACGTGGAAAACCATTCACCGATGGAGAAATGATCAAAGAATGCATAATTGCAGTAGCCGAAGAAATGTGCCCTAAAAAAGGTAAATTTATTAAAAACTGTCAGTATGTCAGCAAACACTGTGGCTCGAAGGGTAGAAAACATCGCTGAAAATATATCCTCTCAACTGTTCGACAAAAATGGACATGTTAAGTGGTTTTCTTTGGCCTTGGATGAGTCAACGGATGTGTCAGATACTGCTACAGGTGTTGATTTATATTCGAGGAGTAGATAAAAGCTATGAAGTGCATGAAGAACTTCTTGATATGTATAGTATTCATGGCACAACTACTGGTACAGATATTTTAAAAGGAGTTGAAATGGCCATTAATCAAAAGAACCTTCGATGGAAAAACTTGAAATGTATTACAACTGATGGAGGCAAAAACATGAGTGGGAAAGATAAAGGAGTGGTCGCTCTTGTGTCAAAGGCTGTTGAAAATGACGGTGGTTCAAAACCATTAGTCTTACATTGTATCATTCATCAACAGTCTTTGTGCGGAAAATGTTTGGATATGTCTGAAGTTCTGAAACCAGTCATATCAACTGTTAATTTTACCAGATCTTTTGGGCTGAATCACTGACAATTCCGACAATTTATTGAAGAGATTGGAGGAAATGACTTATCTTATCATACTGCCGTACGTTGGCTTAGTTGTGGGAAAGTCCTTCAGCGCTTTTTTGAACTTCGAGCAGTAATCGAAATTTTTTTGAATGAAAAGCATCGCCCTCTTACTGAATTACAAAACAACGCATGACTGTGGAAGTTAGCATTCTATGTTGATTTGACAAAACATGTGAACGAACTGAATTTGAGATTGCAAGGAGAAAACCAGCATCTTCCTGATTTATACACTAATATCAAATCATTCCGGAAGAAATTGATACTGTTTCAATCACAACTACGAAGTAAATGTTTTTCACATTTTAAAACATGTGAAATATTCAGCCACACCACTGAGACTGAGTTTCCTATCGATTTTGCAATCGAAACTTTGAGTGCTTTGAAAATAAATTTTGATACTCGTTTCTCGGACTTTGATGCCATTGCGAATCAAATTAAGATTTTTCAGAATCCTTTTGATACTGACATTGAAACCCTAGCCCCGGAACTTCAAATGGAAATGATTGATCTACAGTGCAGTGATATAATTAAGAACAAATATCAAAACTCATCTTTGTTGGAATTTTATAAGAGTCTTCCAATGACACAATTTGATAATTTGCATAAATTTGCTCGTGGGCTGTTTTCTGTTTTTGGTACTACTTATTTGTGTGAGAAGACCTTCTCCGAAATGAAGTACACAAAAAATGTTTACAGATCTAAATTAACTGATGAGCATCTTAAATCTCTTTTAATACTTGGTACAAGTAAAATTAGTCCACAACTACAAACTATTGTCAGTGGAAAATCTCGATTACATAAATCTCATTAGTATTTCATTATGCTTGTTATAAGTTATGTTTTTATTTAAAATGTATAAAATGTTAGTTGGATTCATTTCAATAATTTGTTAGTTTTTATATACTGAAGTTAAATTTTCTGCATATTATACATGTCTTTACTCATTACAATTCTGTGTTTCTTTATCCAACTTATCACAACAACAATAACAATAAGCCAACAATGTTATGAGTAGTTAGCCCATGACCATATCAATGTAGATGTCATATTAATAATTATTCAACATAAAATTAGAATACTTCAGTAAACTAAATTTAATTTGCTATAAAAAATATGTTCTCTAAAAGGAGTTTTCAAGTATGCTAGCTCTCCGCGGGCCGGACAAAATCTGTCCGCGGGCCGGATGTGGCCCTCGGGCCGTAGTTTGGAGACCCCTGAACTAGATGGGTGCGAAAAGCACAAAGAAGAGACGAATGGAAATATCTAGAAGAGGACTTTATCGAAGAGAGATGGCTGAAGGAAGAAGAAGAAAATATCATCTAGTCTCATTTACAATGAAACAAGAAAAAACAACATCCGGTTATAGAAAATTTTCGATATTTGATAATTAATTGTTTAATTGAAAGTGATAGAAACTCATATGTACACACGTCATGTATGTATAAGCCTGTCAGACCAAGGAACAGTTCAGTTTCGAAGCTATGTAGTAGACTTTAAAACACTCAATCTTGATTGAGACGAAAAACCTCGTTTCATTTTAATTGTATTTCCTAGTTAATTTTGCCACAAATAATAGCAGATTCAATATTTTGGAGATATGAAAATAATAGATTTATAAAATTTTGTAATGTCGCAAGACTTTTACATTTAACTTTTGGTCTTGGTCTTGCAATGATTCATGGAGACTCTCATCACTATTATTTGGAGTAAACTAACGAATTTTGCTTAAAAAGTGTTCGTTTTTTTTATTTTAGCCATAAATTAACGAAGAAAACAATTATGCCGACAAAATAATAAAACTGATTCTCTTTGTCTTTATTTAATAATTCCATAGATTTTTATTATAATATACCTAGATGTAGTACTCTGTGCAAAATGTGAGTCATGGAATATCCCGAGTTTGACGTTTTGGTTGGCAACATATTTCAGTTTTCCTTACATTTCAACACATCCTAGATAAATGTTCTCTAAATTATAAATAATTAAAATGTTTTTTAGACAAATAAATCCGAAAACAATTCACATTAGTCGTTATTTTCTATAGAAAAACGATGTGGTCTGGAACCAAAACGTCAAAAATCCCCCCTGAAAAATGACTCACATTCGATTCATACAAAATTTGCTAACTACGACATCAAGGGCCTTTGTGTTTAAGCTGATACTTACCCAGATTTTTGTATGGCCGAAACTGACTTAGCATCGGATTAAACTCGTATTTTAAATAGTAAGTAAGGCCCCTAGTGTATTATATGAAAACCTATGAATAATTCATAGAAAGGTTTTTTTATTTCGAATTGCCAAATTTACTTCTATATAATCTGTGGAATCGCCGCCATAATGTTGCAAAACGATTGACGTCACAAATGCGCGGTAATTTTTTTTCTTCAAAATGTGAATATCAAAGTTTAGAGATTCGTTCATTTTTGTTTTAATACGCCGAATTCCCATGAACAGGCTGGAAGCTTTTGAGATGTGGTTGCATCGTAGAATGCTCAAAATCCCTTGGACAGATCTGGTTACGAACTCAGAAGTCTTAAGTCGAGCCAGAACAACCAGGAAACTCTTGTCCACAGTAAAGGTCCGCAAGATCACATATCTGGGTCACATAATGAGGGGGGAGAAATATCACTTGCTCCAACTAATACTGAAGGGCAAGATAGAAGGTCGCCGAGGGACTGGAAGGAGACAGATGTCTTGGCTGCGCAACATTAGGGAATGGACCGGTTTCAGGACCGTGGAACAGATATTCCGAGCAGCACAGGACAGAGAGGGATTTGCCAGAGTGATAGCCGACGTCGGGGGTTCCTGACATGGCACCGGAAGAAGAAGAAGAATTCCCATTTTTGGTGATTCGCTTTTCAAATTAATATTATAGTTCGAGAGATACTAAAGTTTTCGATTTATCATTTTTTAATGGTTATTTTTTTATATTTTATGTCTTATTGATGACTGGTAAACGCAACCACTCCCAGGTGCCAGACTTACGTTTTCATAGCTATATTCAATAAGGAAAGAGAGATAAAAAAACAGCCATTAATAATTGTTTTTTGACGTTGCTATCTCTTAGACTATTAGCCGATGTCAATAAAACCAAAATATTATTTGATTCGTTTAATATTTACATTATATCAACATCAAAAACATACCCATTAACAGTTTTTAAATTTTATTGATAAATCATTTGTTTCAGCCAGCCTAGTTCCTACGAGTGCTTTATTGAACGTCAGCAGATCATTAAACTCGATTATCTGAGCACAAAATGCTTTGTTCAATCGTTGCGAGAAAAGGGGGTGGATTCGTTTAAAAATAAACGGCAAAATGATCGTTTTGACCATAAATCTTCATCAAATAGTCCTGGAGAGTTGAGGGTCGCAGATTTGCCTCATGTTCACTGTAATGTGTATTTCGGGTTACAGCATTTTATCGCAGACATACGCGGACGATAGCACTTTTCATATGTACCTAATTCAGCGGTCTTACTCTCCACCGCAAATCCGATCCCAATACGATCCGACTCGCTAAGAACCTACCTTTGTAACGGAGAATGAATGCGGTAGGTAGGTATGTTTTAATAGTAATAGTCGATAATTTGAATGTACGCAGGCGGCAGATATGTAAGTTCTAGATGAAAATTTGAAATTGGGATCGGATTCGAGTTTCAAGATTTAAGGGGCCTACACATGAACAACTTGGTTGACCACCTTGTCATCAGCATGCCATGTTGACGACAATGTTGAACGTCTGTGGGTATGTTGGCGGTTGATATTTCATGTTGACAACAATGTTGAGACAATATTAAATCTGTTTGATATTTAGTGGGAGGAGCTTGATGTTGTTGACGATGTTTAGCGTGTGTGGGGCGGTTGACAACCAAGTTGATCAACATCTCAGTATGTTTTAATTTTTTGAACGCGACGGAACAATAAATTACCTATGTAGAAGTTTAAACTTGCACACTGTGTGTATTCATTGCCTGTTTAATTATTTTATTTTTTGTTCGTATTTGTTGATGTAAATATTTAATTATCTTGTATGTAGGTGCCTATGTGATTATCCTATGTTTAGTTAATATATTTTATTTCAAATATTATGTGTAGGTACTTCTAATTATTAATTATCGCTCACATTTATTTTTTTTTGTTTATAATATAATATGTAATTTGATTTTAAGGTCTTTTAATTTGAAAATAACCCAAGAGTATATCTTGAAATATGTCGAGTATTCCAAATATTCCAAGTTGGGTGGATTTTTTCGAAAATTTTCGAGTTCTACCCAAATTGTGGAAAGTAAAGTCTGAAATGAATGTTTAGTATAAAGTCACTTTAGATAAATTATAAATTCACTTTAAAAGAAGCAAAAGATTCACGCACGAACTTGTTGATTCAATAGAAACATATTAAATGATATTAATCAACTTGGTTGTCAACCTCCCATTCGTTATTCAAGATTGTTGTCAACAAGGTTGACAAACATTGTTGTCAACCAAGTTTGTCGTCTGTAGGCCGCTTAAGGCTACTGATTCTTTAATAATTTGCTAAATATTGAACATAATTTACCACCATTAAACCAATTTTTACATTTTTATCGCCATTCACAATTGAGATATCATAATTGTAATGCCTATAAGTTACGTAAAACAAAAACCAAATGTTAGACATAATAAAACAAGTGGGTTGTGGTCTGTCACTCCACCAAGTATTCCAATTTGTATGGAAACTTTTCAGAGTTTTGTTTTAAAACTTTTAACTGTAAAATAATTTTTGATTTAAATATCCGAGATTTGCCTTTTTAGCAATTAGAAAATAAAAATATCAAATTTTAAGTTTCTTGAGCTTGGAGTCACATTGAAATATACGACAGTTAAAAAAAGTGAGATCCACTGATCAGATATCCTTAAAAAATAATGGGGTCAAAACGAGCATGAGATATACAAATTTGCATAATTTGAAAAAATCGAATAAGTATAATAAACACGCATCACATAGTACACACAGATACATTGTGATAAAACTTTCAGAATACAATCTCAGCATGATACTAGTTGAAAATCGTCAATAAAAAAATAACCATACAAATTGTGAATTCATAACTCCCCACTATATCCCCTTGGGGTGGTAAGGAGTAAAAGAGCGGTGTCCATTTTTTACATAAAAATTATGTAGATAAAAGTTATGAACACAATTTCACATCCATTAAAAGGAAACAAGTAGGTAGCAGTACTAATAAATTAATATATACCAAAATATATTTTCCATTATTAAATATTTAAAAGTTTATTCAAATATCTCCTCTACTCTGTGAATATAAGAGGTTCGGAGAGAAAGGTTATTGACCGACTTAGTAAAGATTTCATTCTCCGTTTATTTTTTAATAAAATAAAATGTTACGAAAACAGATTTCTAAATATTTTAGTTTTCATAGTAGGTACAGTGCTGCGTCTATATTAGTCAGATACGATACTTAGTAAGTAGGTACAGTGCTGCGTCTATATTAGTCAGATACGATACTTAGTAAGTAGGTAGGTACATTGAAATGTCGAATTAATATTACAATTTACAATAAGGTAAATGTAGAATTTGATGAAAAATAGGTGCCCAAATATTGCGCCTTGAATATGTCTGAAGACGAATACACATTTTTGAGTTTTTGATTGATTGATTGATGCTTCCGCCACTTCGTCAAAAATTGTCAAGATATTTGATGATGTATAAAATATCTTGACAGAATATCTTATTTTAACTTGTTAAATTTGTGTCTTTTTGCTCGGTTGGTATACATGTACATATATGTGCAAATCGCCCCCCTCCTCGGCGAAATGACAAAAACAACACCTATATATTATCACTTTGTTAATAGGGAATACCTATTAGATGATTTTTGTACTTGATTATTTTTAAAAAAGTACCTACATTGGTTAAAGAAATACATTAAGTGGCCGACCACACTACGGTTAACTGCGGGTGTTTTTTTCCCGTACTAGCGTTTTTTTTTATTTTAGAACAAATTAAGCGGTTCTGCGTTTTTCAGTAAAAACCGCGGTGGTAAAAAACGCAATGCGGTTGGGCTCTAAGACTAAACGAGGATTTATGATTGGATCCTCGTTTAGGATCCAATCATAAATCTTTTCATTAAAAATAATTTAGTTACTTTCTTAAAATTAAATAACATAAGTAATAATTTATACTGTACCTACACTAATTAATAAAACACAAAATTAAATTTAAATTGACACTCCAATTTTCAAGATAATTTTAATGTTAGCTTTTATTATACAAGTGAAAATGATATCCTCTTGAATTAGTTATTGCATTATTTAAGTCTAGTAGATAAATTACATTGCTACTTGAAAATTGAATTAGATATAATATCTTCATTGGTTAGTGACTCTGCAGTGTATAATTGAAATTCTTGATATTATGGTTTTGTATTTGATACAACATGTTAATGGATTGATATTAATTTGATACAGACGGGTCGATGGCAGAGCGGTTAGCGCGCTGGGCTAATAATCCAGTGGTCGCGAGTACGAATCATGCCTCGACCGATTTCGTTCACCTATAGCACAAACTTATATTAATTAAAAAAAATTAATAGCAAAATCAAATTTTCAATCCAAAAAAATTAAACAAAATAAAATTTTCAATCCAAAAAAATTTAATTAAAAGCTGTTATGTGTATCCAAAAGCTTGCAGTGTTATTTATAAAAATAAATTTGGTTCAATTGAACCCGGTTCAAAGTTTTATTCTGAAATTCAAATATTCTCATATAAAAATAAATAATTCTTCTATGAGAATATTTGAATTTCAGAATAAGACTTTGAACCGGGTTCAATTGAACTATTTTTATTTTTATAAATAACACTGCAATAGTTCATTGAATATTATTAAAGTTGCATAAAACGCAAACATTGGATTTTTCACTGTGGGGGGTCAATGATATTTGATGACAGATTTGAAACATCTCAATAGGGATGAAGTTTGGAAACACTGGTTAGTTGGAATAAATTGCCAATAAAATCGCCACTTGCGCAGGGTGCAAGGAAGTGTTTATTATTAAGTTTAAATATTGTAGGAAAACCTGTTGCTTTCATTGTTTATAAACCTCTCAATAGATGGCGTTACAAAAAAGTGTCTTCGTTACTTCATAGATGGCGATGGTGTTTCACCTTATTTTCAAACCAACAGATTTTCATGATTAAAATAATATATATATATATAGAACTTTAAAAAATTGGATTCATAGGGAGCTCAATAAAAAATTTAAATTGGTGAATGTTGCGCAAGCGCATAAAGTGATATCATAAACCAGCCAATGACAGACCGTAAGCCATGTAGGTGCCTTGAGTTCCTGGGTCTCCTGCAACTTAGACTAAATTGAGTAGCTAAAAAATTGATATAGGTCATTATTTTCTATAGACGAAAAAAAATATATATGGCACGTTAACTCAAACAAGGGACCTTACTCTACTGCAAATCTGGGGGGCAAGTCTGGTCCAACCGGTGAAATCAAAACCCTCACGATTACCCATATCTTTGGATGTCATAGAACTCCATATAACAATTATATCCATGATATGGGTAATTACGAGGGTTTTGATTTCGCCGGTTGGACCAGACTTGCCCCCCAGATCTGAATTTAGAATTTTTCACTAACAACCTACCTTTGCAACAATATCTTTAGATGTCGTGAACTCCATATGATAATTATATCCATGATATGGGTAATTACGAGGGTTTTGATTTCGCCAGTTGGACCAGACTTGCCCCCCAGATCTGAATTTAGAATTTTTAACTAAGAATCTACCATTGCAATGGAGAATAATGTGGTAGATAGGTATGTTTCAATCATAATAGTTATAGATAATTTGAATGTACGCAGACGACAGGTAGGTAAGTTCTAAACAGAAATTTGAAATTGATTTCGCATTTGAGTTTACATAGTAACGCTGTGTCATTTTGAATGCTCCCTTGATATTTTTTTAGTTCTATGAAACAAAGATGTAATTTATTGAAGGTGTCAAAAGAACCTGAGTTACACACATCTAGGGAATGTAATTTAATCAACTTCAAAGACCCCTTTACCCCTAAAGCTGCAATTATAGATTTCAATGTAAGATGTCTTTCTGGCGGCTCATTCTTTTGATACAGTTATTGAATGTATTACAGAGCTAAGTCATGCAGAGCCTTGAAAACCATTGAGCATACCATATAGTCTATTCACTCTGGACACTTCAAACGATGCAGTTCAATGATAACTAATTGAATTACTTTTTTTATTGAACTTTATTGAGGAACCTATCCAATCAATACTATAATAGTTAGAGAACTTTTGAAGATTTGACAAAACTACGAGATTGTATATGAAAAATACTTCTGCACTTTTGTTTTCCTAATCTTCAACTGAACTTTTAAGAATGTTCCGGCCAATATAGGTACGTTCCTATTCCACTTAGTCCAAGTTGATATTCTATAACGCCAAAATAGGAGCTTTCTTACTCCGAGTATGTATGTTATGAATTGTTTCAATTCCATATTCTAAAACAACATTTTTGTCGAATCAACTGTAAATACTTTCTGAATTTTAGTTCACACCTAATTGGAAGCGTATTAGTTTTTTTCACAGAAGTCCGGGATATTTTAGTTCAGTTGAAAACATCAGTTGAGTACGGAAAAAAATAAAATGAATAATTTACATGTGTTGTGATATGTCAAAAATAAAAACCAAACAATATTAGAGTAATCAATTGAAATGTTAGGTTAGGTGACATCACGGCGACATCATAAATATGGCCGAACATTGCGCAGTACGCATGCGCAGTCTGCGCCATAGA
Source organism: Molanna angustata (assembly GCA_963576475.1). NCBI lineage: Eukaryota > Metazoa > Arthropoda > Insecta > Trichoptera > Molannidae > Molanna > Molanna angustata. The sequence goes on along the minus strand of OY754965.1, from coordinate 44,553,150 downwards.
CAATTTGAGTTCAAATTATTATCAACGGTGCACTAATTTTGTAGATTTTAGCTTTAGGAACAACGTCAGTTACAGAATTTTGAAATTTTAGAATGTTCCTATTTTAGTTCAAAAAGTTACTGAATTGGATGTATTATCTCATTTTAGGTTGGGAACTTCTCAACCTTTTCCGATCCTCTTTGCATGATCTCCTCTGAAACCTTATTCTATTTACTTTTTCATATTAAATAAATAATGTTGACATTTGTTCTTTGGTCATCATTATCATCAGCTCACATTGAATTCTAGTTATTATTTTATAGTGGCATGTTTTAGATAATTATGATTGATACATTAATTCAGATTGAAATCACAGTGTAAAAGGGTCCTCCAGGAAACAATCTTGAGATTTGTTGTTTAGAAGTCTGATTTCTAACTAAGCTAAAAAACAAATGTTATGTTGTTTATTGTTGAAGAAATACATTTATTTCTTTATATTTTTATAACTATTTCATTAATTCATATCATACAATAAATTAATTTTATCAACTGGGGGGCAAGTCTGGTCCAACCGGCGATATCAAAACCCTCACGATTACCCATATCATTAATATAATTATTATATGGAGTTCTATAATATCTTTAGATGTCATAGAACTCCATATGATAATTATATCCATGATATGGGTAATCACGAAGGTTTTGATTTCGCCGGTTGGACCAGACTTGCCGCCCAGATAATAATTATAATATTCTTGATAGAAATCCACAGTAATAATAAATAAACACTTCCATGCACAACTGGTGAGTTTATTGCTTTATGGCAATTTCTTCCAACTAACCCGTTTCTTTAATACAAATACTAGTGCTTGGTTTAATTTTATTTGTTTAATTTAATAATTGACAGAATAATGTGCTTTGTCCGATGTGCCTTGCACAAAAAATAACCAATAATTTTTTATTTTCTAATTGCAACATAAAAATATAGTTATAATAAATAATTCGTATAGCGCCGTTTAATGATTCAGGATCATTTCAAGGGCACTTATTTTCTGTCTTATGTTGATCTACGAAAAAAGCTGTATTCAGTCCTCAAGGGAAAAGTGCTCTTGCTTTGTGCACTGCCGACATCTGGAGGCAATATATTTCATTTTATAGGACTACTCACACTAAAGCATCATATTATATTAAAAAATAAAACAGGTTTATTTAGTTTTTACTATATTTTTAATGTATGTAATACATACAGGTATAACAGATAAATTAGAAAAAAATAATTAATTAAAAAATGCTTATGGCCTGCTTAACCAATATATTTCCTTCCGTCCACATTTCTTCATTGTTTCAGCACCGCTCTCTTTTTGTTGAATCGAGTGACAAAAAGCAAAATGGAACTGCCAACGGATTATCATTTATTTTTTTTGTTTTCCAATAATTCAATGTTATAATGTATAAATGTTGTTAATGAGGTTTTTTGTAATTAAGTTTTTGAGACAAGTAATTAACATAATGTACCCTCGACTATGTAAAAAAATAAACTGTAAAAAGGATCCAAAACAGAAACAAAAAAATAAATTAATTACTGCCAAAAAATTATAATTCGATATTCGAGTTTGAAAAATAAATACGAGATTCTAGTGAATCTAATTAATATCTAATGAGGCACTTAAGCTTTGTTTTTTAAACTCTATTTGTATTTAAAGGTGATTTTAAAAAAATGTATAATATAACTGTTCTTTGTTTAAATACCACACATTGCCTCAGACGTGAGTAAAACCCAGAGAACCACACAGAGCGATTCACAATCAACCATTGGCACATATTAATTTATGACTAGGATTATCAACTCGTTCACATTCTAAGTTAAAACATTTAATAGTGAAAATTTTACACAGGACACTACAAATGCATATCTTATACAAAAAGTGTCTACAAACTCTGTCCCTATCTTGTTTGGGTAACCGAGGGTACATTATGAAATAAATATCTTCGTTTACAACGCAGCACCTAAAAATTTAACAGAATGAACGTAAAAAGAAAAAGTAACATTTCAAATTCATACTATCATAATATCAAAAATATTTAATTATGATAGCAATCCAGAGGTAAATACAATACAGAAAAAGCTATGAAATTTTCTTAAGGCAAAAAATGTATAGCTAATTTGAAGAATGGCTTTAATATATATAGATAGGAACCGTACCAATTCTAATTATAACAAACACGAGTTTTTATAAAATTGTAGACACTTGGTACAGCGTTGTGAACGACGATACATAGAAAAATATAATATAGAATTAATGTAAGGTTATTTATTTAAGGACAAACACCCCATATTTACGACTTAATTTGATGACAGTTTTTATACAAAGGAATCCTATTTATTCTTATTTAAATATGTATTATATTTAAGCAAAAATAACATATAGAATGTGAAAATGTTTTATTATAAACTGCTTTTGGTTATATTTATGTATATTAATAATAATAATCCATAACCAATAACACCAATATATATATATATATATTTAATATATAGAGAAATAAATGTTGTAACTTTGTTTGGGAGAAAATTTAACATCAAACAAGCAAAATTTATCATACAGAAAACATAACTACAATGTATATTTATTAAAAATATTTATAAAAAGTGTACATTAACGTTTAATTACAATTGTTTATTTATTTTTATAATATTAATAATTGTAATATTTCAATGAAAATAGTTCTTAAAAAAGAAGTAATAATTTTTGTATATAAATGTCTCATCAACTAATGACCACACGCATTAAAAAATTTCAAAATTCATTTTTACCAAATTATACAATACAAATTTTGCTACTTTTAAAATGAAAAATAAATGGGTCATATTTTATTTACAAGAGAATAAAGAGACTACAATGAAATTCTTCCCATTTAAAATGTAATTATCAGACTGATAACAATTGTCCATTAGATATATATTAAAAAACACAACAGCATACTTCTTTCTTATTCATACATTGTGGTAATAGTCAAGCAACAGTTGACCAAAATAACAAATTATTTGAAACATAATAATATTTCACCTAAAGGAAATGGAACCGATTGAAAGAGAAAAAATAATGTTGCCATTATAAGAAACATAATCATGGTATCATCTGTTTCAGTGACTAGAGTTTAATTGAAGTTGAAATGGGTCATCGAGAATATATTTCAAATCTGGAATATTTAATTTGAATTAAAAAAGATGTAATTCAAATCTGGAACATTTAATTTAAATTATATGAGACATGATTCAAATCTGGAACGATACATAACGTAAAATTGTTAAAACTGAAAATTATGGCCATTGAAATTTTATTTTTATTAAAACTCAACAAAAATTATTAACATTTTAAATATATTTACTGGGAATGTGTGAAAACAATTATTTGAATAAAAGGATTCATTTAACAAAGGTTTGTGCGATCTATGGGTTAATTTTCTCCAAACTTTTTTAATGTACAAACTGAAATCATCATCATACACAAAAATAATCATAACCTGCGTTCTCGTATCTTTATAAGTTATATCACATACTTACATTTCAATAAATTTTCCATGATACATTTACAACAAATTTATTTACGTTTTGTCTTTGCTTAAACAGCTTTGAAATAAACATTACAATAGAGTCTTGAGATTCAACAGAATCTGAATTGAATCATATAAAAAAAATACATATAAGTTATTAACAAAGTTGACATGGTGTACAAGAGACATAAATTCTAGTATTATTTATAAAGAAGATAAAAAATGTTCAAAACATTATTAAAAATATTCTACGCAATAATATATTTCGAGTGTTTAAAATGAACAAATGGATAGTGTATTAAAAGATGCCTGAATTATTTGTAAAAAGATTAACTAAAGTGTTTGTTCCTGATTATAATATCTTGAAAATCAAAATTATGCACACTATATGTACATGTATACGTATTTATAAATACATATATACAAAATTGTCGTTATTTATTCATCCATATAACATCAAAACATTAAAAATCACAAACTATACAAATTTTTATATAAAGATATAAAAAAGAAACATGACAGGCTTTTTTTTTAAATAAATTGTAAATTCTGTAGATCTTTTGTTATTCCATAGACAACTATAGAAATCATAAAGTACATTAATATTCAATCAATTGAATGGGATTCCTTAATGATATTTGCGTTTATTTTAATTATTGATTAGTTTAGTTGTGATAAAAAATAGATTGAAATAAAAATGACAGTAATTTGATACGTTAAATAGAAGTTGCATGTAGTAAAAATTAGTAGTAACTTTAGATTTCATAGTTCAAGCAATAAACTCTTGGAGGAATAATAGGATGGAGGCGCCTTCAGTACATTAAAAATGCAATCAAATTCCCTCATTTTGGAGTTTAGTCACAAGTTACAGTATTGACAACAAAATATGTTATCCGAGCAAACTAGCGCAAACTTCATTCTTATTGTTTGCAACGCAAAATATTTCGTAAACATCTCGTTTTTTAACCTAAAAGTATTATTGCTTCCAAAAATCGTTTTTTCTTAACTAATTATTGGAAACAAAATGTGGTGAAATGTAGGAATAAAGGACACGGTATATCTTTTCACTCGTAAGCGTAAGTATTGAAACTAACCTACTATATTTAACGTAATATTGCGTATCCAACTGGCCACGGTTAAATTATAATTGTATAGTTATTTTTTTGAATGATTCGTTCTTAATGATTTAATATTTAGAACGATATAATTATTTGTAATAGTTTCTTAAAATTTTACTTATTTTTAATTTCATTGGTTTTGTAAATTGTGGATACGACCGTAATCCGCCATTATATTGTAATATGTTTCGGGCACAATTTGAGAAAAAACATAATTTGTATTTACTGTTAATGCTTTTTCAATCATTTTGTCACATATTTGTAATGTTTTTATACTGTCACCAAATATTTTATTAATGATTTAAGATAATTGAGCATGTCAATCACATCACATATTTCCGCTGCGATATTAGCCGCCATATTTCATTCGACCGTAGAGTTGGGCATTGGACATGAATTTATTTTCAATATTTATTTTCTAATAATTTTTCTGCAAATTCAAAATTTTATTTGTTTATTTATTTAAATCCACATTAACATACAAAAATAACAACAATACAATAGTGCAACATATTACAATTAAATTATGAAAAATAGACAATTTAGAATATGTTGGCACTGACAAAATGAATACCTACAAGTTACTGGCGTTATTATTTTATATTTCTTGTGAAACGGGATTTCATATTATTAAAATAATCTTAAACGCACTTTATTTATTAATTTTATTTTATCTGACATCTTTAAGTATTACACAATATTGTTAATGTTTTTATTTTATATTTATAATGTTTTTAATTTATTTATGTAAATGGACGTGAAAAACATGTGTATTTTTTACAGATTTCCAAAAAATCCAGCTCTTAGAGTTTTGTGGATTGCCGCTGTCAATCGTCCTCCAAATTGGCAACCATCTTCAAGCACAGTCATTTGTTCAAAGCATTTCAGAGATGATGAAATTGACCGAAGTGGTTATAAAAGAAAAATTAAGAATAATGTTGTCTCTTCAATTTTCTCTCAATTAGATACTGTTTGTCCTGAAGTAAGTTGATAGATTTTTTTCTGACTTAGTACTTATCAAATTATGTGTTTATTAAATATTACTTATTTGTTCTGTTTCGGACTTTTTTGTAAATTTTATATACCTACAAGTTTTTAAATATTCTTACCTATAAACTTATTGAATCATTATTTTGATATACGTTATTAAATTTTATAAATACACTTGCGGACATTCTTAATTTACATTGATTTTTTTTTTTTCAGATAACTTCACCCATCCTTCTTGAACCTTCGGTGCCTAGTTGTTCATCATCAAATCCAACATTGCCTGAAAATGATATTTCTATGCAGGACACTCCAAGAAAAATACGTTAAAGAGAGAGCTGTTCGTTCACATATACTTGATAAAAATCGAAAAAAGAAAATCAAGGCATTACAAAAAAAAGTATGGAGAAAATGTAAACAAGTCACTAATTTGAAAAATATAGAACCGATGGATTTTTTTTAATAAAGCTTGGTATCTAAAAAAATATGCATTTTTTAATATATATCCCCTTTTCTGTAAATCATTTAAAGTTGCTAAGACCACCATAACATCTGATTTCCGCCAGGAGAAATTAATCAAAAATAATTAATCATATAAATCATGAAGATATGATACTAATAATTTTTGTATTTAAAAAAACATTTAAATTAGTAAACTATCAAGTTGTAAACACGACAAAATGACATCTAATTAATTTCAGAAAAAATTATCAATTATAATTTAGTATGTAATAATCATTGTCTTATCATACATTAATGTGTCAAACAATAAATGATGAATTTTTTTGCTCTACTGTAAAATTGCCGATTTTGACATAGTAAGGTTTCAAACGAATTCATGGACAGGCAGACTGACATGAATTTAGCCGTGCACAAACATGTGCAAAACCAATCTTACGAGGTCTACTTTATTTATATGCAGATGAATGATCCTAATTATTTAATAATCAAAGTTAAATATATGAGACATTTTTTGTAGAAAATGACATTTATTATAATATGCTTTATCATAATTGTAAATTATTGTTCATTTATCATAATTGTAAATTGAAAAAGATTTATGCTTGTTCATTTATCATATTTGTAAATTGAAAAATATTCAATTTTAAAATAATATTTGTCTGAATTGAGCCCATCTCTAACTTCAGGGTCATTTGCTTACTTCAATATTGCCACTAAAAAAAAATTGCCATTAGATAAAAAAAGTACTTATTTTATACTTATTGTTGTCAGTACTGTAACTTGTGACTAAACTCACAAATGAGGGAATTTGATTGCATTTTTACTGTAAAGATTATAAGGTATGGGCGGCCCCTTGAATAAACTAGACATTTCAATACAAAAACAATGGACAGAACATTACACAATAACTGGGGAAAAAAAAGTGTCGACAAAACGTGGAGTGCTAAAAAAAAACCACTGGATATAAAATAGATGAGTTTAAAAAAAACATACAAAGTCTCAAAAGTTCACTGGGTTATTCAAGAATTTAAAATTTTCCATAATACTTAGATCTGTTGACCCAAAAGACATCAACATGTGTATATAAAATAAATATAAAACTGAAATTACTTTGAAAATTAACTAAAGCATGCAACTCCGTCATGGAAAGGTGTATTATTTATAAAAAAGAAAATCAATAAGTTATATCCCGTACGCACTGTTATTTAATTATTATTTTTTTTTTAAAACACATTTGTTAACAATAATAACACGTCACTTACAAATGCAATATTATATAATATACATATTTGCAAAATAAAAACACTCGATATATTTTAGCACAATACTTAGCGGAGTTCTTATTAAAATTGAAAGCACTCGCCTAGAAATGAACATCAGTTAGTTTTTATACATTCTCCCCGACGGGTGTCGTTCACTTTGTTAAAAATAAACTGGTTACCACGTCACTAGTTAAGATTATCGAAGAACATGTGTCCTTTACTTTTGATATAATAATAATAATATTTAATATTAAAGCACGTTATTAGTTGTGGCCGTAGGAAGCCATGTGTGAGTAATGTCTGTGTGAGGAGTGAACTAAACAACAATATATTGGAGTCTTTTGTTAATGTTAGACCTTTGTCTCTCCATGTCTGGGTGTCTTCTGAGGGGTCACTTGTTCACCTCTCTCCTTTCGCAAATATACCTGAACACAAATATAATACAATCAATAAAGAATAGGAAATAATACCATTTTCAAACACAATAATAATAATACATTTTTAATGTAACATTGTAGGTACATACATTATTTTAAAAGTTTAACCCAAAGAATCATAAATGACGATAATACAAAACTAAATTATTTGGATAAATAAGTTACAATTATTGTCATCCACAATGCAGTACCTCACTGAGACATCTGTAGCCTTACTCTTGGAACTCAAATCCGATCCCAATTTCAAATTTTCAGTTAGAACTTACCTATCTGTCGCCTACGTACATTCAAATTATTGACTGTTAAGATTTACCTACACGAGTGGCTATTTTTGAGGTGTAAAATCGGTCCCAAATGGACAGCAGCAACAACAACGGTACGAAGTAGGCTTCATACCGTGAAGAAACGAATTATTAATATAATAAACATTTTTTTCATAGAAGAGATCATAGAATTATAAGGGAGCGAATGTAAATATTCCTGTAGAATTCGAACATGATTAGACACTCGACTCATGCCTATTTACGGTATAGCAAATAATATAATATTTACGATATTGTTTGTAAACTTACCCTGCCCTTATAATTAATGTGAATATTTCATTTTGTGGGCTTTTCGCCCCAGAACTAAAGCGAATTGTACTCGATCCATATTTTGACACCTCAGATAAAACGTGCTTCGATCGCTAGGATTTAACAGAAAAGAAAAGGACAGAGATAGTGTTTCTATATCTTTCTTTCTTTTTTAAAAGAATGAATACGTTCTTGAAACAAGTATATATGTGTGGACGTATGTACATGTATGTGAGTATTCATGAATGTATATATAATACTATTTTCTTTTTTAAGCTCCGTTACAAAGGTAGGTTCTTAGAGATTCGGATTTTATTGGGATCAGATTTGCAATGGAGAGTAAGGCCGCTGATGCCTGATTGCACATTAATAATCCCCATGGAAAGGGGTTTGTGTAATTAGACTTAATTTATTAACATTCAATTTTTTTATTTATCCAGTTAAAGTAACATTTTTTATATAATATATCATGGTTATCATGGGTAATATATTTCAATTGTAGCTTATACATTTCAAAGATCATCTCTGTTACACACAGTTTCTCCTAATACACAAACACTATTTAAAAATTATAATTACTCCAAGAACAAAACATTTTTAAACCATTTAAAGAAAACAGGAATTGTACCAAAATGAATGTCAGTAAAAATTTTAGTGGTACTGCTAAGGATGACAAAATGAATGTTCTTAAAATATAAACTTAAAATACACTTCCAAACCTGAACTAGGACAACTGACAACACAAATGGATTGAACTGAATAATGATGCCACAAAAAATGGTGACATTGTTAACAATATTGTTTGACAGTGACTATATGAATATCGACTGTCCATCGTTGTAGCCACTTAAGTTCAAAAGAGTGCTCTAAGGATCTTATAAAATTAAAGTAATTAAACCTAGCATTATGTAAAGTATAGAAATGTTAAATGTTAGTTTAAATATAATTTAATTAATTAACAACACAATAAAAGAAATGAAATTGTTAATTAAATTTATGCCTCAATTGCGATAAAAAAAAAACTAATTGGATTATATTATATTATTGCTGATACTCTGTGAGAGAATTGTCACCTGCAAGAGGCGTATCTTGGATGCTGTGAGAAGCTGCAGATGGGGACGCATGCGTGTTTCCCCGCAAGCCAACTGTAACTGCACCATACAGAAAACGGCTGCCTTCCTTACAGAGCTGTTGTCATGATCTGCCAGCTGGAAATTTAATACAATACTATATTTACCATAAAGTTCATTATTTTAATAAAGCATTATTACAGAATGAAAAAAGAGTATATTGAAAATACAAATATTATAGTGTGAGGGTCCGACTTAGAATAGTGCTTCCACTCTTTTCTATTATCATCGTTTTCAGGTGTTACATAAGAGTCAAGTAATCGAAAATACAACAAATATTCTAAGGTTGAGGTGTTTACTTTGTGGAAATTTATTTTAAAAAATATTAATAAAACTTCACTTTGTTAAGTACCTACCCCTTGTTTACTTTTATAAAACTTCTAGCTAGTTTCGAGAACTAACTGATCTCTTCTCCAGGTGAGTTAAAATTAAAACTAATTTGTTGTAGTGCGCGGCAATGTAATGGGTATAGCAGGAGGTGGGGGTGAGGGAGGGGATGGTCGTTGACCTAATGGGAATATAGATAGTAATGGTGAAGTGTTGGGTTGTGTCTGGTTATTAATTATTTTCGTGTGATTGTTTATGGCTTTGTGGATTTCTAATGTCTCAATTTTTTTTGTTTCAATCCGTATGTACATTTATATAATAATTGTGCTGTATTGTCAAATGTATGATTGTCATGTATTAGGTGGATTGCATATTCTGAGAAACTGTGTGCATTTAGACACGGTTTATATTCGGTTTAGCGTTTATATTCTGAAGTCTAGTTTCAACTGTCCATCATGTTCTCCCTATGTATATCCTACTATCCCCACATTGTAATTCATAAATTCACTATGTTTCAAATGACGAAAATTGGATGAATATTACTCCCATATATTTGACTTCAAGACATCTATCGGTGAATCAACAAAACAATTGTTAAATTATTAAAAAAATCAAGAACTCTAAACTCTGAAATTCATCGACCAACACCGGCGAAATTTACACTCTTCCGCGCTTTGTAAAGATCTAATACGCATGCGCGTAAGAAAGAGGGATACTGCGCCAGTTCATTTTGTTGTTTCACGCTGAACATTCTGCTTTGAATTTGATTCTTACTAATACACAATCGCATATTCCTTATCTTCATCAAATGCCGGAAGGATCACGGGAACGTGACATATCGATGACGCCATGTACTGTTTTATATGGAGATAACTACGATAACATTATTCTTCATTTATCTTATGTTTATATTATGAAGTGTTCAATTTCATTGAGTATATGTGATCTTTTGTTTATCTTTGATCTTTTTATGATATATCTACATCGTTAGATTTTTTTTTACCGTTATTATATTCAATTAAAACGAGATCGAAAAAAATCTGTGTGCAACGCAAAATACTGTCCGTCCGTAGGTAATGCAAGTACTTTTACCTATCCGTCTTGATTGGGTTAATGGCTCATCGAACAAGAAAATGTAAGTTTGCTCAGCAAATAATAACATCCACATGATTCAAATATATGTTACATAATATTTTTTTTGTTTCACAAATAGTTCAAGCAGGACAACGTCTGTCGGGTCCGCTAGTTAAGATATATAATTTTTCTCCAATTTGTACCAGACTCTCGTGGTTATGGTTTGTATATGTATTTATGAATGATATTTGTATGTGTTTTTCTGTATAATATTTGATGATCACAGTGGGAAGAGAAAAGGAGATCTTAAGTGATGTTGTTTTAATATGAAAATACAACAGGCAAAATAACATCTCATCACATAGTTCAGCAATGAAGTCCACCACCCATTCTGAAAGTAGTGCCTTTTTAGTTTAGATGAGACTAGTGTGTGAAGACAATAATTTCAATCAAAACAGAGTTGGATTGATTATTTTATAGCCCTTTATTGATAAATGAAAATCTTACGTTGGCAATGCCGGGCATGAGTGCAGTTAGATGATCATCTGTAAGCTGGTCAGGTCTGGCCCTGGCAAGCTCTGTGGCTAACTTCAGGGCACACAGATTGTGCGGAAAGTCCCGAGTGCTGATGATGGGTCTCAAAAATACGACGGTCTTCTCTGCTGGGAGCGCTTTCGCTAGGGAAGGCATTCCACCCTCAATTACACGCGTAACCTGATGAAAATAAATTTTCAACTATAGTAAACTTATTGATAAGTCATACAAGAAAAGTAAAGATTCAGACCAGCAGATACTGCCAGCTTTATTGAGAATTACATTAGAACAATAGAAAATACAGAAAGAGATATTTGAAGCAAGTCAGTAGTTTGAAATCATCCAAATTACTCAAGACAAAATGATAAAGAAATTAACAATGAACTATTGATTCTAGAGATTGAGACAGTGTTTATATTGTAAAACTCCATTATACAATCTAGATTTGATTTTACAATGTTCTTTTACGCCCTACTCTCATATTTATCACCACAGAATACGTGACCTAAGTATGCAGTTTTGCATCTCTTGACAGTAGTCAGAAACTCTCTCTTTCTTTATCCATCATATTTAAAACTCTTTCATTGGATACTTTATCAACCTGACTTTGGTATGGTTGACTTAGACTTTGCGCTTGACTCATGCATGACTTTGGTATGATTCATCGCAAAGATATGTTATCGACATGTTAATATTGTGATGTTAATAACATGTAATAAAAATATTATAAAAATAATGAAAAATATCGACAGGTGTCAAATGTGTTGCATATTTTTATGAGTCATACAAAAGTCAATTTTAGACGAACCATACATAAATTAACAATATAAAGGGTGGTTAAATTTCAAGGCCCGATGTTGATTTTGAATAAAACACAAATTATTTAGGAAATTATTGACATTTCTTTTTATTATGATAATATTGGTATGGCTCAATTATGTATGGAACAAAATATCAGCCAAATGGACGCCGTGGCCGCGTTGGCACACCTCCATCCGATGGTCCAAATTTTCGATGACGCTGAGGCATAATTGAGGTTCTATGTCGTTAATGTGCCGAATTATCTCATCCTTTAGCTCTTGAGTTGTTGCTGGCTTATCGACGTACACCTTTTCTTTCAAATAACCCCAAAGAAAGAAGTCCAACGGTGTCAAATCACATGATCTTGGCGGCCAATTGACATCGCCGCGACGTGAGATTATTCGGCCATCAAATTTTTCGCGCAAAAGAGCCATTGTTTCGTTAGCTGTGTGGCAAGTGGCACCGTCCTGTTGAAACCACATATCGTCCACATCCATATCTTCCAATTCGGGCCATAAAAAGTTCGTTATCATCTCACGATAGCGAACACCATTCACAGTAACTGCCTGACCGGTCTCATTTTGGAAAAAATACGGCCCGATGATGCCGCCAGCCCATAAACCGCAGTCACTCTTTATGGATGCATTGGTTTTTCGACAATCACTCTTGGATTATCATTCGCCCAAATGCGGCAATTCTGCTTATTGACGAATCCACTGAGGTGAAAATGTGCCTCATCACTGAAGATGATTTTCTTCGAAAATTGATCATACACTGTTGCCATTTCTTGCCACCATTCTGACCATTGACGACGCTTGAAATGGTCAAGAGGCTTTAGTTCTTGAGTCAATTGAACCTTGTAAGCGTGTAAATGCGTCTTAATGCATAATGTTCATCAACGACGAGCGTGAGAGGTGTAATTGTTGGGCATGACGACGAGTTGAGGTGGACGGCTCTTCAGCCACACTATCGCGAACAGCAGCAATATTTTCTGCAGTACGAGCTGTACGAGCATGCACTGGTGTTTTCACATCTCCTACAGACCCGGTTTGCTCAAATTTTCGCACGATTTTTCCGATTGTACACACATTTGGACGATTAAATTGACCGAAAAAATCACGAAGTGTACGATATCCATTTTGACTTGAACGCCCATTTTCATAATAGGCCTGAATAACTTTAACGCGTTGCTCGATTTTGTATCTTTCCATGGTTCAAATTGAGTTAGTCTGAAATTGAGAAATGTCAAATGAAATGCAGAAAAAAACTTGATGTTTAGGTGTGGTTCACATTGAACATCGGCCCTTGAACATTTAACCACCCGTTATTTTATGACAAATTTTTAAGATTTATTTAGTTTTCGTTTTACAAAAAAACGCATTTTTCTCGAAACTTTGAATTTGGATTTGACTACTATTGAAAATTACCTCCTGATATATTTATCATGAAAATCTGTTTGTTTGAAAAAATGGTATATAAACAATGAAAGCAAATCCTTATATATGAGGTGACAATGTTTTCGCACAGATGTCACCCCTGAACCGCGCCCGAATTATAAGATAAGTTCATTTTTGGCTTGTTTACTAGCTTGTACCAATTTTTATAGGTCATATTATACATATATGCAACTATAAAAATATTTGATTTATCAATGTACATAATATATTATAAATGTTTAATACCTCTTTACTCTGCACACTGTACTTGTCCATAAGCTTGAGAAGTATGAGATCAAAGTAATCCAACCACGTAGCTCTCATCTCCTCCCTGCGACACAACTGTACCAACACTCTGATGGCTCCAGCAACAGCAGATTCCTCGGTGCAGTCCATCAATGCCAATATGGCACGCATTATACTCCTGGAAATATTCATAAAATATTATTGAAAACTTAGACATATGATGCATATAACAATACAGCACTCACGGGAAAAGAAAAATGTTATATGAGCATATTACAACTTTCAGACAAATAAAACAAATAAGGGATCAGTAGCAAAACTCTTGAAACTGAAACTCAAATCCAATCCCAATCTCAAATTTTCATTTAGAACTTACCTACCTGTTGCCTGTGTACATTCAAATTATTAACTATTATGATTGAAACATACCACATTATTCTCCGTTGCAATGGTAGGTTCTTAGCAAGTCTGATCGTATTGGGATTGAATTTGCGGTGGAGAGTAAGGACACATAAGTAAGGGGCAATAATTTGATATTAACTATCATTCCTTTATTTAACTTTTAAAGGAATAATTATATGCATTTCTTTCCCTTTCCTTGATCATGTCCTGTTTGGCACTCCATCCATCAAAATCTTCAGTTTTTCATCTTGATAAGTTATACTCTGTATTTTATATTATATTGTTAGTTTTGTTCATCTTATTATGGAAGTGTGCAATTTCTGTATCTTTTTACACCTTACATTTTTAACATTTTTTATACATTCAAGTTGTATAGTTTTATATCTTCTAGTTATATGCATATGATTATCACTATTTTGTTTTTGATTATAATATAGATCCCCAATATGGGTTAGATATTTGCCTACCTAATGGGGGAAACAATTGCGTAATTAACTATGTTATCTGTATTTTATATGAATAAATAAATAAAATTAAAATAAAATTCTCTTTTGAATGTCAGTTGATCATAATATATTTATTTCATTCTTTTCATGCGTCAGAACCATCTCATTATTTTCACATTCATTCTGTAAATAGCATTCTTATGACATTTTATCCTCATTTCATACATTATATTTTTCACAATCATTCGTTGTGATCTCATTCAAACAGTATTTATTTGCTTACATCCTTTTTTTTGCCTCACAGACAAACATCAAAGTAAAAATTACCTTATATAACAACTGTAGCAACCTTCAAAATATTATCTATCATCATTGGCATAAATGCACTGTACTCTTATTCTGCACTCAATATCTGGTCTTCAACATTTTGTGTTGTTGAAACATCCTAATCTTCTCTACAATATGAATATGTACAAATATTTACCTAAACTGCTCCTGAGGTTTCCGACAATCACCGTACTTGAGGACTTCATGCATGGATTGCATCACAGCCATCCGCACTGACTCTTCGTCTGTTGGTTTCAAAGCACTAAACTTGTCCAATACTTGTTGTTCCGTCAACCCATCTAAAATTATCATAAGATAAATAATGATTTAGGATACATACATTATTTAGCATTTTTGGATATAAATTAACCATTCTGATAAATAATATTGATGTATTTTTGTCAACACAAGGGATGTTTGTGACTATATAAGTACAACTTGCCTTTTGTGATTATATAACCATCTTTGTCAAATTCGTGGGCTTTCACTCGATCTTTCGATCTTTCTCTTTCTTCACTGGAACCGTCCCTGAAAACATGATTGGAAATAAAGAATGCAAATAATACAAAGGAAATAATGAATAACAGTAAATATTTTTATCAAAAACTATAATAATGTAACACACTCGTCCCTAAGTCAAATATTACGGAACCCATTTCTACTACATACATTATTTAAAAAAATGTGAAAAAACTACACCTGAGATTTAATAGTATTAGGACAGAAATAAAGATGTGTATAAAATAATGAAAAACAAATATAAAAATATATTGTCAAACATAAAGAAATGAATAATTTACCTATGATAATAGTGTAGAAGATTTGCAGTATTTTGGGGTGTAGGTGAAGAATCCTTGGTACTACCAGCCTCCGAGCTTTCAGCAGATAAAGGTTTACTATCACACATGTCAAGACTGAAAGATAAGTATTTAACATTTAAATTATCTGCACAGATACAAGCATTAGTGGAATCCTTGCCTCTTTAGACTGAAATCACTGGTTAGTTATAAGAAATTGCCATTTAGTAATAAACTCACAACTTATATACCTACAGGGTGCGAGAGGGAAGTGTTTATTATTACTTTTTGTTACAGTAAAATTTTAAATTAATAATGATTATTATATGCATAAAGCCTGTATTTTTACTAGTTTTTGATATATTTTTAATTCTCAATCCAGTACTCTTTTCAATATAAGTTCTTCAATTATTTGTAGTCCAAAAACATGCAACCCAACACTTCCTATTCTAGGATCAAATGTAAATAAACTCAACAAACAAGTTTATAAGTAATAGATATTCAAAAAATTCATTGTACAAACCTATGATGTCCATTTATTCCATTCAGAGGTCGGTTGTTAGCTATGTCAGACATTTGACTAATTCCAGAGTCTTTCGAAGCAGAATCACCGACAACTTCAGACATTCCTGCGGAATATAAAATACGTTTATCTATTACAGAAAAATACAGATCAATAATTAAAATAAAATAATTTACTCACAAATGACCAAATGACAATTTGTTACACTAACCGTGGGATTGTAAATGGGTATAGTTTTGAATTTCGGCAGTCGTTCTTCTCAAACTACGGTAGACGTCTTCCGAACATGCAGTTGGAGAACCGCTAGCACCGTGTATTCCCGGACTGTCACCTCCAGCTAAAAAAATAATAATATATGCATAATAATACTATATATATAATAGTTTGTCTAAGATATAAGTATCGCATTGTAACATCGCCTTTCAAACTGTATATTATTAACTGTATATTATTTATAAAACCACAATTTCTCTTTATACTTGTCAAAAACTATAAAAAATTATTTGTACAACAATAAATTTGACACTTGTTTTAAAATATTTAGTCAAACGAGAACAACTTACATGAACTAGTTCTTCTAACATGAGACTGTACAACACTAGAAGCAGCCGCTTGATGTTCAGGTGGTAACTCAGACAGCATTTGAGTCATCTGAAAACAACAATCAAATTATTTTCCTGATCTTATCAATAACGGCTCGGCTCTTTTAATCCTTTGACGCCAGAATGCTCTGTATTGTCGGGGCTGGTATTTTGGCTTTATCCATGAATTTACTCATACTACCCCACCATGTGGATAGTGGACGTTCTTTTCTTTTTGACAACTGAATGATTTATTATAAAAAAAGCATACCAAATGTATTTAATTATTTTGATACATAGCACTACCGGGTATATTTCACATTTTATACTTTATATGTCAATCAATACACAGAACAATGATGTGTGCTGTAGCAGCTACAAAGAGATAGAGACACTGGCTGATAATAGAGTTAAGTAGAGAGATTAAGTGCTTGGTCTTAAGGCCCCCATTCACAATCGTGCCATCCTTCCAAATGGCTTGCTATCACTCCAAAATGCACTCGTGAATGTCAAAACCCGCGTAGCCCAATTGGCCTGACACACCAAAATGGAATTCCGAACGATCCAAACTCCATAGTGCAGACATACGGCGCGGCGCCATTTTGTCTGAGTTCGCTTTGAATTGTCTAAAGGATCACGCGTACGTTCTCATCGTAAAATTCATCATAAAAATTAAAACTCATTTTTACTTGAAAATTTCAAAAAAAAAAATTATTAATGCAAAAGCGCCAACCGCTTGTGTAAAATAATTTTGATGGCTCGATGGCGCGCCCGTGAATGTGATGAAAATTTTACAACGCTCCAAATGGAGCCAGTCCATATGGAGCGACGCCGAATGAAACGATCGTGAATGGGCTGCTTTAGTCTTAATAAATCTAAGAATTGTAACCCAGAAGAAGAGAAGAATATACAGAAAACAAAATATAATAAAGAGATAGCTTTGGTATATTTTTGATCTAAAAATGAGTAATGGCTCTATTTGATACGTAAGTATTAGTAAAAAAAAAGATTATAACCATAGGAGCGTCGCATCCAAAGAGTGCAACCAGCGCTCGCCTGGAGGCAAGTTTGATTTCCGCATTCCTGTCTTGTGTCATGATGATGATCCTCTGCAAAGCTCTGGAACCAGCAGGTCCGGCCCCACAGCTTGAACCAACGCTGCCCGACCAATACTCGGTCACCAGAGACGTCAGAAAGTTTAGTGTCGCCAGTTTTGTTTTTAATGTTGGTTTCTGTATGTTATCTGCTAAAAATCTAGGGAGAAAAATAATTAATAATTAACTACACATAACATTCTCAGATATTAAATGTGTTACAATAGTTTAAAAAAATTAAATAAGATACAATTCAAATACTTTTCCTACTTGAAAAATCTATTGTTTTGAAGTATTTTTGTACAATTCGTTCAGTTCGGTATTTACTTTTTGACGTGAATACAAATTACCCGTCTTGTTCCATTCCCTCCATGTATATGTTATGTTCCTACCACCAACACACCAGTACTTGCTCGCACACGGCCATGTTGACTCGCGGAGCAGATGTTGATTCGCTGTGTCGATCTAGAGTGGATACCTTCGAAGTCTACTGCGATCAATATATGTGCTATCGCGACTGATCTAGGGTGAATTGGTGAATTCATTCAGACTTTGCTGCGGTCAGTCGATATAATAATGCATACACATTGTAGAAAACATCATATGTGTAGTGCTGTGCTCCTGCATCAACTACGCATCTTTCATCGGACTGGGTGAGCGATGAAGACGAGGATTTCTTTCGTATTGGTAGGTGGTTTCCTTTCTTGATCCATTTCTTCTTATTCCGTTATTTACCTTATCGGTGTGAATAACGCATCGTGACAAAGTGCAATTATTTACATCATTTTTTTTTTTTGCGGGTGGCAGTTCTCAGGAGAACACACTTAGGCCGGTTGGCCCTTGGTGATACCACAAGTAAAAGATTTGGGCTGTCCTCCCCCTCACTCATCCGCCCTGAACTATTTGACGCTATGTCAATCAGATCATTATAGAAGAAACTTCCCAAGGACTTTCTTCTATTTCTAGAGAGAGCAGGACAGTGACAGAGGAAATGGACCACAGTCTTTTCCTCTTCTTCGTCTTGGCATGCTCTGCAGTAATCGTATGCCTCCAGCCCCAGCCTTCTGGCATGCTTACCTATGAGCCAGTGTCCCGTTAATACCGATACGATTCTGGCTAGTAAATCCCTTCTGAACGTGAGTAGTTCTCTGGTTCTTCTGAGGTCATATTTTGGCCATGTTTGCCTGGCCATGTATTTACATCATACAGTCCACTAATCTCTTAGCCCGAGTTGCAATCGACAATTCGGCGTTTATACAATGCATTATACTTCCTCTTTAATACGTTTAATACTAAATAACGATAGTTTTGCTGATCAATAGCACAGATTGAAAGATAAACAAAGAGGGCACACTCAGTCGTAGTTAGAAAAACCATTTGTTCTCAGTGTTTTATAATATAAAACATTATAAAAAATATTGTATTATAAAAATTATACTGAGAACATAAAAATAAAATTGCGCATATGCAATAATAAAAATATTCGATAAAAATAAAACATATCTTTTCAATAATTTGGACTATTAAAATTTCAAAGTCAAAAATATCAACACCAAATTAATATTTCACAAATAAATTAGACTGAGATAGTAATTGACAAACCACTAGTCCAAGTAATATATAAAAATGTCACCTGCTGGGATAAAGACAACTCAAAATTAACAATAAACACCAGCATAAAAATAAAAGATTTACTGTACTTACTTGAAAATACATTGAAGCTGTAATTCTGGAGGAAAGTATTCATGGACCATCTCCAATGTTTTTAGGACTTTGCCCTGAACGGAACCAAGGAGATCTCCGCCTAACTTGTTTAATAACCTAAAAATTAAGCATACAAATTAAAACACCACATTTTACACCATCACATATAAATAATTCTAAATGAATTTTTTATACATAATATATTAAACAAAAATTCCAGGAGATATTACCTGGTGAGCAACATATAGAGCCAGTTGTGCAATTGGTCCGCATGCGCCACTATGAGTTCGGCGACAGTCTCCAAGAAGAGACCAAATACTTTGGTGTGAGCATCCACAAACATTCTGGCAAACACATCTGTGACTTGTCTCAGCTCCGACGATGTCAATAGCTGACCCTGGTTTAGGTAATCTGTCTGTAAATACAATGTAAGACAATCCTATTACAATTTTTTCACCCCATTCGAAAAACTCAAAAGCCTAATCTAAGTTTAAGTACCTTTTGAAATACTTACATTGATTTTAATGAGAATATTGGTTAAAAACTCATTAATAATAATCTACCAGTACCATGAAGGTATTAATATGAACCAGTACCCTCCACACATTGTCTAGGAAGTGGCATTTTCAAAGTAAAAAATCATTATATAGAAAATATGGACCTTAATGATTAGATTGCGCAATTTAGATTGGTATGCTGGTAAAAATCAAACAATATTTAATGTTCTACAAAAATAATTGTTTTTCATAGGATGATCATTTCACCTGGATAAGGCCTCTTCAAATTTATATTTTTATTTATTTTATTACAACTCAACAGCTACATCACACATTATGAAAATCTTTACATATAATTAAAGCCAATTACAGTGATGTCTAAATTATTTAAAAATTAACGCTTAAAATAGTTAAGTGAATTTGGTAGATATTCAATATACATATTACACACGAGTGCTTGCACTCTAGTAAAGGGTAAATATGTTTTGTCTTACTGTGAATCTTTTCTATATAGTTTGTTTGTTTTATATTTTGTATATATTATTGTAAACTTAATAAAATAAAAAAAATATAAAAAAAAAAAAATATAAATAGTATTTTTGTCAATATGGTAGCCACAATACGGTGATATGGTCGACTGCACTGCTGCCCTGGAGTATGAAATCTCTA
Source organism: Molanna angustata (assembly GCA_963576475.1). Lineage (NCBI taxonomy): Eukaryota > Metazoa > Arthropoda > Insecta > Trichoptera > Molannidae > Molanna > Molanna angustata. The sequence goes on along the minus strand of OY754965.1, from coordinate 44,532,190 downwards.
CCAGGACGAAAATATATTTTACTATAAATAAGATCTTGGAATATAAATAATAATATACTCGATACTTAAATATGATAGTGTAGACTTAACATACCAAATAGCGTAATCCATCTTTTCGTTCTGTCCAATGCGTGGATGCACACATGGTTATAATTTCGGATGCTGATAGATTTACATCAAGACTAACATCGTGTCTTCCACCAAGTCTACTTTGACTGCCACTCCATGAGAAAGACTGAAAAATTATACAATAACAAATACTAATAAGTAAAGAAATATGAGATATACATGATACCAAATAAAACAGAAATCAATAATGTATCTTACGTCGTTGTGCCTGCGATAAGATTCGTAACTCTTTTCAGAGCAAATGCTAGAGGCTTCAGAGTCGTTGTCCATATCATTAGCCATCTGATTTCTGCTGAGACGAAGGCGTGACATCTCCACAGATAAGTCAGCACTGCTTGGATCTTCGGGACTCTAATGAAAACAAACAATATCATTTATTTTCTTTTTAAATTTACTTTATTTTTCTTGGTGGAAATATGAACTCATTTATTTTCTTCAATATTATTTTTAAACTTGCGACGACCTTTTCGGCATACAAGACCACATTCAACTAGTTGTAAGCCGAAACAGTCATTGGAAGTTCAATGAAAATATTCTCAAAATTATGAGTTTATATTTCCCATATATTATGGAATTCTACAAATTGGGATCAATCAATAAGATTGAAGACTACAGTTTCAAATAATTGTGAAAATAAATTATATAAACAGAGTAAGGAAAATATACAGAACTGATATGTATAAGTTACGAATTTAGGCCAGGGGATTGATATATGGAGATAAGCGTTAGTTGGTAGTTCACGAATTAGTTGAAGACTGATGATATGATGATGAAGGTGCATAACAGCGATGTGCGCAGTGGGAACATGCAATTGTCTGTGTCTGATGGCCGGACAGAAATGTAAGATCCCATGTTTTAATGTGTTTGGGACTGCTGGAACTGATAATATCTGTCTTCTGATTGGTTGAAGGTTTCGTAATGTGAGTATGTCGGGCTTGTTACTACCAGAGATTGCGAGGATTCCAGTGGAAATCTTTGTGTTGCCGAAAAATTTGATGACGCGATATAAGTAACAATGTGTGTCACCATACCACCCCCCTCCCAGTGATAAAGTCGCGATGCATGAACAATGTGTGTCACCACATGATCCCCCCTCCCAATGACAAGTCGCGATGCATGAAAAATGTGTGTCACCACATCACCCCCCCTCCGAGTGACAAAGTCGCGATGCATGAACAATGTGTGTCACCACATGATCCCCCCTCCCAATGACAAGTCGAGATGCATAAACAGTGTTTGTCACCACAGATACAAAAAGTGAGGTGGAATCAAACACATTCAATGTTTAAATATAAATTGGATATTAATGAAACATTTATACAACAGTAAAAGTATTTTTATTTTTCGATGGCAGAGCGGTTAGTGCATTGGGTTAGTAATCCAGTGGTCGCGAGTTCGAATCCTGCCTCGACCGATTTCATTCACCTATAGAACAAGCATTTATGCTTATTTTAGGAAATATAGGAAGATGTATTTGTACTTGCTTAACACATATTCATTTTTGTCAAAAACATGTACTTTTTGATATAAGTGGTGAGTAATGTCTCAATTTTTGTTCAGAACCATTCGGAAAATATTCAAATACGTTATGTTGATTGTCACAAAATTTTGGTAGCCAAGTTACGCAATGTGTACCAAGAAATTTTACTTATGTCATGTTAGATTATCGGTCTGTGGTATAACATATCAATGATTAACTAATTTTAGTTTACTGTTCATTTACTGATGTCTGTCTATCAAAGACTATACTATAATGTACTTCAAAAATTAAAACTTTTTGTTGTAAGTTTCTTTTTCATTTTAATAATTCCATGGTTGCTGTTATATTTCTTCTATGGGCAAAATAAAATGTGAATTTTGTGTATATTTTAATGTCTCACCAGAGTGTTCTCAGCGTCCCTGGATTGCTGCAACATGCGGTGGGCAGAGAGGGGGACTCTGGGGGGCGGAGGGGGACGCTCTGAGGACATTCTTCGTCCCCCCAAACCTACCCCTGCCAAACTCCTACCCAAGGTGGTTTTCATCGCTGATCTGTAAACATTTCACATTGTTATTTTCTTCAGTGTATAAAATATCTTGAGGTAAAATAAAATCATATATGGACATAATTTTGGAAAGCTGGTAACTGATTGGTTGATTTGGAGAGGGAGAGAAGAGTCAGAGAGAGAATTGACGATTGTTCTAAGATAATATTTCCACTCAGAAAGAAATATTTTCTTACGTCCTCATACATCCTTTGTTACACATATCACCATATCCCCCTCTTACACATGCAAATACACCCTCACAAATACACTTGGTTTTTTTTATGGGTTGGTCTTTTATACTCTTGTGCTTTATGTATTTTTATACTGTCTCATAATAATAATTCTGATATTTATATTGCGACGTTTTCGTAAATATTATCTTTTAAAATTTAAATGTGCTCACCTTGAGGGGGATGTTTCCCTGGATCCAGCCAATGACCGTGGGATTCCTGAAGATCTCCTAGATGGTCGAGGTATGCCAGCACTGGCAATAGGAAGACGAGATGTGGGTGAACTTGAACGGGAAGACGCTAAACATAAAAAAAAGAGAAAAATGGAATTGATTATATTAATAAATATTGTATGTATACAAATAAATCAGAAGAAATCTTTTCAACCTAATAACATATTATAATTTTCTTCATCACTCATTTGTTGATTGTAGAAATCATTTGCAGTTAATATTTATTTCAATCAAGATTTTTAATTAACCATGGCTACCAAAAATCATATTATCCAACTGTCGATTCGTTCATGAGAATTCAATTCTCTGAATGAATCGACATTATTAAGCCAAGATGCATGTACAAAGGAACATTTTGTATGGCGTAGTGGACTTTTTGCATGCTAATAACACCAACTAGAAGCCTCGCAGCATATATGTTCCCATACATGGATTTACTCAGAATTCGGAGTAGAACATTTTATGTGAGTTTTGTGTGTCTGTATGTGTGTCTGTGTGTGTGTATGTGTGTGTCTGTCCACCCCCCCCTTATAACTTTTGATCCACTTAATTTACCAGCCCAAAATTTCAAAATATATAAACACTTATAAGCCTACAAAACTTTTATACTCAGAATGGTGAATTTTTGTTTCAGTCAGGGGTTATCAACTTTCGAATTTTTGGTTTATTTTTCCATATATCTCAGAAACCATAAAAGCTAGAACGCTGAAAATTGGTACAAACATAGACAAATATAACATCTCTAATTGGTTTTTTCAAAAAATTTCAAGGTTTTTCAAACATTTTTTATTAAGAAAAATATTATTTTATGATAAATTTAAGAGTTTAACTGCCTATATATCCAAATCTTTTAAAAATATCGAAAAAAGCCGAAACACCCCAACTAGATAATTTAATTTTCTATAAAAAATATAAATATTGTAGAAGTACATCTCAATGTTTTTTTAACAATTTTTATAAAAATTGAATTTAGTGACGACATTGTTTCATACAATTTGTATGGCAGTCGCCTATACACAATAATGTAAGAAGACTAAATAGTTTGATACTTAATCTCCAAACATACGTACAGAACCATCATGCTGTTTTCATATTCCGGGTAGGAAAGAGGCCTGACCTCCATACTGTCCTATCTTGACATACATACCAACATGTGTTAAAATTTTCAATAATATGAATTTATGGGTTTATAGTTTGATTCTTATTCTTCAACTTTACATACTATCGCTATCGACAGTTGGATCTCATGTGTTACATGCAACTAGTTATAATTACAAATTGCTATATATTTACATTTAGTAGGTTTCATAACAGCTCTGTGTGTTTTTTGAACACGTAAACTGAAAGATAAAGTTTGTATGTAGCTACTTACGTTGTGATTGTGAGACTCTCGGTCTCGATCTAGTCATTGGATTGGACTCTGGACTTCTTGGGGTTTGTGCTGCGCTCATAGAGACTGGATTCTTCTTTGTTCGCGCTATAATTATAGTCATACACATGTGATAACAAAAACAAATTATACAAAGGAATAAAATAAATTCACGAGGATCAGACAGAAAATTTATAAATGCAATTTCACAAGACGAAATAAATAAAATTGAGATTACAGATGAATTTTTCACACACACTTGATCAAAAGAGGAGTCAGCGAAAGAGAGATAATGCTAGAAAAGTATTTTCAGTCAGTCATTATAATTTATATAAAATTCAGAAGTAAAGCGATTAGAGCGTATGCACCATAAATTCTTCATGAACTTTACTCTTGAATTAGACCTAGTGTGTATAATAAATTCACCAATAAAAATATCATACAATATGAAAACAAATCCATCCACTAAAAACTAATGGTTTAGTTCTAATTTCAATTCAAATACTTGATTAAAACTAGAAAAGATACAAATTATTAAAAAATATATTAACCCTTTGAACGCGTTAAGCAAAAAATAAAAATTGATCTGAAAAATGCAAATTTTCAATAAAAAATAAAGAATTGTATAAAATTCCTTTTATTTTTTTTTAATACACCAAAAAATAGTTGTCAGTTATATTTTAGGGGGAATTTAATTTAAATATATTTTTTTTGCATCCAACGGTAAAGTTTTTTACAAGCCATGGACTATAGTCGAATTATGCGTCTAAAAGGGAAAAAAAATTCGGGCGACTTTAGTCAATTTATGCGTTTAAAGGGTTAAACAATCGAGCATTTCTGAAAAAATATATATACCTATTGTATCCCATAAAAATGTAATGTGAACATGCAAGTATTATTCTGAACAAAATATTTTTAACAATGTTTATACATTGTGTAAAAAATATAATTTTAAAAAGAAATAAATAAAAAAATTAATTTGACTATTTTCCAAATCAATTATCGAAATGATCTAATTATCCCTGATATCAAAGATTAAGTATTTCAAAAACACAAATTTAATCAAGAAGTTAACATTAAACATTCAAATGAACATAATTTTTGTTCAGTGCAACTACCCTTTGTTAAAACTATAAAAAAACCATGTGAACGTGCAGAACAAAATCGTCTGTTTTAAAACAAGAATAGATTTAAGAAGAGACATAGTTTTACATGGACTTGCGTTAAACAAATAGGCATCTAGCTAACAGAGTCATCACCATATTGACAAGACATCACCATATTGACAAGCATTGAATGAAATTGTCAACAATGTAATATATTGGAATGAATTCTCCAACAATCATAACAGTGTTTTTTATTCTCAGATACCTGTACCAGGGCAACACGGAAAGGAAGTAAGATACCAAATGGAAAGCAGTAATCATATTAAATATCCACCCATAATTGTGAGGAAAATGAATATTTATGAGGACAATAATTATTCTACATACACACATTCATTCTACTAATATAAATGAAAAAAAGGTGAATCAATTTGATTCAAAACTCAAATGTATATGTTGTTAAAACTACAAATGATTAAAATAAGCCACAAAGTTAGCTTTGAAAATACATATTAATATTTGATTGTACGGATTATACCATCAAACACTACAAAAAAATACAAATATCAATGGCTAACCGGATTTATATTGCATGTCCATTATTGATAGTTTTAAGAAAACTCAACATGACTGTTCACAATGCTGATACATTTGCTTGTAATATTCATTTTGATAATATATTTTGCTGTATTGCACATGGACATACTATATTTTCACAGATCAAAGACAAAGTCGAGCTCTAAAAAATATGTATCATGACTCAATTTTGCCAAAATGTGGACATACAATATATGTCTGGTTACCCATCGATATATCAAATTTGGAGAGACGTTTAAATTAAATGAGAAATTCAAAGAATTTGTTACAAAAAAATTGGAGTAAATACATGTAGACTTACATTTTTCGCATCTCATTTGAGTATTTTTTGTTGAATCTATTTTTTTTTGCATTAATGAGTGATAGTTGTGCGAACTTCACTACATCAACAAGGTTCTAAAATTTCAGCAATAGTTGGTTGAATTCCATGTTGAAGAATCTGATGGACTTTTTTAACAACGCAATGACTCTGTTAACAAGCGGCCTTACAAGATCTAATCGGTGGTAAGAGAGGAATAATCTACTGACTAATAAAAAGAAACATAAATGGGTATAAAGAGGTGCTGGAAAAAAGAGAGTACTTAGGATTTGAAATAAAATAATTTTGCATCACAAATGTGAAACATTTCAATAAAGGTAATATCTATTGAGTATAAATGATATAATAATAGTTTTGCTAAAACAAACCCAATACACTAAACTATTTACCTCTTGGGGGCATTTCGTTCTCTGTTGTATGCATTCAAATCACATAAAACTCGTTACATTATTTATTATTGCCCTTGTTATATGCAGTTCTAAAAACTTAAACATATAAAACACACACCACAAGTGGTACATATTTTTTAACTCAACTTACAATACTATTAAGTTTTAAATGAAATCTTCACAAAATCTATTTTTTAAAATTGTATATTTCATCAGTAGAAATAATTAAATATATCTAAACACAAATTAGTTATCACGTAATTACATCAAGTCTACGACTCATGCAAATGTAAATTACAGTTTGTAACATTTTGTATGGATCAATACATAAAGTTACACAACAGTGCCAAAATGATAAAAGTACAAAGAATATTTGAAATTTCGTTTACATTTAAAACGAGTGGGTTGTGGCCAACACTAAACTCTCCACACCACAAATATTGACAATGAAATATTTTATTCATTCTAAATTTTACTACCAGGAATATAAATTTTCTAACGATAGTATATTTTCATGTTAAGATAGACAAACTATTAATGCAGTATGGTGAAGAATTCTAATGTTGTATGAAATATTTTAATAAAAGCAGATAAATTTTGTTTTAAAGGACGTTAGAGCATTTTGACAATTTTGACACGTGATATCATATGAAGAAATTTTTGTTATTTATGGAAAGCTAATCAGTTCGATGTTCAAGCTCTTTACATTATAACATGAAATCAAATTACTGAACTTTTCCATACATAAGAAATTTATCTTATTATATACATTTTTATTCATACTAAATTTTACTACCAGGAAAATAAATTTTCTATCGATAGTATATTTTTATGTTAAGATAGACAAACTATTATTGCAGTATGTTGTAGAATGCTTATGTTGTGTGAAATATTTTAATAAAAGCAGATAAATTTTGTTTTAAAAGACGCGAAAGCATTTTCAAAATTTTGACACGTGATATCATATGAAGAAATTTTTTGTTATTTATGGAAAGCTAATCAGTTCTATGTTCAAACTCTTTACATTATAACATGAAATCAAATAACTGAACTTTTCCAAACATAGAAATTTATCTAATTACATTTTTATTCATACTAAATGTTACTACCAGGAATATAAATTTTCTTCCGATAGTATATTTTTATGTTAAGATAGACAAACTATTATTGCAGTATGGTGTAGAATGCTTATGTTGTGTGAAATATTTTAATAAAAGCAGATAAATTTTGTTTTAAAGGACGCGAAAGCATTTTCAAAATTTTGACACGTGATATCATATGAAGAAATTTTTTGTTATTTATGGAAAGCTAATCAGTTCTATGTTCAAACTCTTTACATTATAACATGAAATCAAATAACTGAACTTTTCCAAACATAGAAATTTATCTAATTACATTTTTATTCATACTAAATTTTTATAATTAATTTCATCTGGATTATGTAACAAGATTAATTTGTGATTTCTAGATATTTTTTTTTAAGTTTTATATTTCACCATTTTCAATGTGTTAGCTATAGGACTAATTTTAACTTAATTTTAACTGATTGTATTTTTTTAAGTTTTATGTTTCACCATTTTCAATGTGTTAGCTATAGGACTAATTTTAAATTATTTTTTGCAAACTGAAAGCGCCCTTGAGGTGACCACGGTTGTCACTAAACGGCGCTTTATAAATTGTCCTTATTATTATTATTATTATAAATGTTACTACCAGGAATATAAATTTTCTTCCGATAGTATATTTTTATGTTAATATAGACAAACTATTAATGCAGTATAGTGAAGAATGCTTATGTTGTATGAAATATTTTAATAAAAGCAGATAAATTATGTTTTAAAGAACGCGAGAGCATTTTCAAAATTTTGACACGTGATATCATATGAAGAAATTTTTTGTTATTTATGGAAAGCTAATCAGTTCTATGTTCAAGCTCTTTACATTATAACATGAAATCAAATTACTGAACGTTTCCATACATAGAAATTTATCTAATTACATTTTTATTCATACTAAATGTTACTATCAGGAATATAAATTTTCTTCCGATAGTATATTTTTATGTTAAGATAGACAAACTATTAATGCAGTATAGTGAAGAATGCTTATGTTGTATGAAATATTTTAAAAAAGCAGATAAATTTTGTTTCAAAGAGCGTTAGAGCATTTTGACAATGTTGACATGTGATATCATATGAAGAAATTTTATGATATCTATGAAAAGCTAATCAGTTCTAAGTTCAAGCTATTAATATTCTTATATCAATATGAAATCAATGAACTGAACATTGCCAAATATAAAAAAATTCTCTTGTTACATATAAGTTTCATACAAATATCCAATAAATAAAATATAATATTTGAAACCGTTGAATATTTTTCTTTTAACATTGACCAACTTTGAATACAATTTTATGAAGATTCTTGGTGTTGTATAAATAGTTGAAACCAAATTAAAATATCTCTAATTTCCAGGTCGTGAGAGCATTTTTTCAGTTTTAATAGATGAAATCATAAAGAAACATTGGGAAAAAATGAACCGTTGTCTATGGAAAACTAATCAGCTCTAAGTTTATGGACTTAACACATGTGATATCAATATGAAGTCAATCGGACTTATAGTTTGGGCTGCAGAGAGGACACAAAAAAAAAACAACGTAAATGATGAATTCATAGAGAAGAAATCAAAAGTTGTCTATGGAAAACTAATCAGCTCTAGGTCTTTGCACTTTACACATATGATGTTAATATGAAGTCGATCGGACTTATAGTTTGGGCTGTAGAGAGGACACAAAAAGATAAATGCTACGGCGTATACGCCATACACACAAACACATCACGACGAAACTCATAGTGTGCATTCTCTACATGATACCCATTGAGAAATTGATGTAAAAAAAATACGCTTAAATTTTGCGAAATCGTGACTCTCCCCTATTCCATAGTGTGGAGAGTAAAAATGATAAAACTGAGAGCAAACGGTGTCTTTACAAATTAACAAGATAATAAATGTTTACAACTTGCCTACAAAGCTTATAAGTAAGAACCTATCTTCACTATTTGGTGCCTTGAACAATCATAACAAAAATTAACACTTCAATTTCGATGATATTTAAAAGAAATGTATTATCGCGAAGGACATGTACAGGAAGATTTCCTTAAACCGTGAAACTAAATCATATTTTGAAGTACAACAATCATAAAAGTCTGATTTTTTTTTAATTAATATTTTGAGAAATAACATGGGTTGCGGCAGAGCACAAAATTTGATACTATTAAAATTCTCCAGATAATTGCTGGAATCAATATTTTTTTTAAAAAGAATTATGTCCTTGTGAAAAGTACATACACATCCTCATACTTTCTGTAAATTAAGCATAAATGCCTGTGTGTAAGAAATCCATCGAGGCAGCTAGGATGGGGTACGAACTCGTCATCACTGAATTTAAAATGCGTGCGATGTCAACTCTGCCACTGACCTTTTTTTCTCATAAAAATAATCTAAGTTTTTGTAACAGGTAAACGAAAGTGATTAAGGTAGGATTCAAACCCAGATCCACTGGATTGCAAGACCAGTGCAATGAATCTTATCTCAGTTTGAATTGTAAAATAATAAAATAATGTATCCATAACTCACGTAAGCTTGCCGTATTGGAGGCTGGTCTGTTGTTCCTAGCATGTTGAGAATATAGAGCTCTAGCTTTGGCCCTCTGGGCTGCTGCTGCATCCACTGCTGAAACACTTCTACCTCCAACTGAACCCACACTTCGATCTGAAATATTATAGCAAAATTGGTAAATGATTTGAGAAGATTTATAGCACCACTATAAATATATATTTTCAATGCAAAATGTCATATGTGTGAAGCTATATGGCTTCAAGTACAATACAAGGACAGTCATTTTTTTTTACAGGAATGTCAATAATTAAATTAATTAAATCTCCTGGTAATAGCAAAGCAAAACCATCTCTATTGATTTAACTACCTCTAGTGGGTAATGGTATATTGGTCCTATCATGTGATAAGCGTCTTTTAGGAGATCCTGGAGTCCTCCTGAAAGATCCCGTTCTTCCAAGGCCTGAACCGGTTGTACAAGCGCTGCTACTACTACTAGCTGCCGCCAAGTTCTCCGCCGATGCTGTTATCTCAAATGTTATTTCGATACGAATGTGGGATGAAAATGTATCACACAAAAATGAATGAAGCAATATCAAAAGGAGATATGATATTTATTATAATAAATGTTGGTGGTTGTATGAACGTGAGCGAGATTCAAAGTATATGCAATAATACATTACCAATCCACGTTAGAGGGCAAGAAAAAAGATAAAAACACTCATAAAATAGGTATACAATTTACCAGAATGTAATTATCTTACTAAACTAGGTACTTTGATATTGAGTTACATTTATATATAATAGTTATATTCAATAACTTTATGCATTCAACAACCTTCAAATGATATTTGACCTATAAGATAGTAAATAATACAGAAAGTCAATTTAATTAGTCTTAATTTAAATTAACATCTGCACACCCTTTGCGTTCTTACTAATGTCAATCATCAAATGACGCTATACAAATTAAATTAAATTTACTATTATCAATATATAAATATCATTTTTATGTAAATAATAGATCTCAAATCACCTGTGACACTAGCTGAAGGACTTCTGGTACTTGTCAACATTTTTCTATCTGAAATTAACAAACAAAAAATTAAAATCAAATTGAAGTTTTGAAATTACTAATTGTGATACATTAAATCAAGAGACCTAAAAATGTTGTTTTACAAAAATATTAATTTGTGTGCATTATTTTAATTAAACAAAGTATTGTGTATCTGAGCCCACCGTAGCGACGAAACTACATAATACCTAAGGACTGGTTATATGAGTGTTTGCTGCTTTACATATTTATGATTAAAAAGAGTACATAAGCAATGACATGCGGTTCTGCTATTATAGTTATCACCAAACATCTTGAAATTTTTCGGCCTGGAGGGGGACGGTTTGTGCACACACCGTCTTTTTCTTGATCTTTTTCGATTCTTATCTCATTAAATCAGACATCTCTTATACTTATAATTGATGAGCACAAATGCATCATCACTAACATAAATCTAGGCAATATAAACAAATTTTGCAAGGAGTGAACTTACCATACAATGGTCTAGGCACAGAGGAATGTGGTGTGATCTGATGAAGACTATCACTGCTGCCATGGCGGGAACCCACACCGGATCCCTCCCTCTCAACGGCCTTCTGAGCAGTAGAGTCCAGCTGCAAAAATAAGGACTCTCCTTCCGATGGGAAATGTTTTTTGAACAACCAAAATGCTCTGAAACAAATATAACATTCATGAATAAAATGAAAAAAACGTGTTGTACTTCCTTTCAAAAGGTAATGCACACCCACACAACTGTCGCTGGTTACCCCACATTGTGGGATATGCCATGATGGTATTAATGAATACAGAATGATTTGAGTAATTTATCCAAAGAGGCTTCCTTTTTGTAGTTGAGTTGTAGCCAAACATCTTGAATTTTTTGTCGAGAAGGGGGGCGATTTGCACGTAAACTAACGAAGCAAAAAAACATTAATTTGCGCCCTGCACAACCGGAAGCTCGTTCAACGTGTTTGGCGAAAATTATATCAACAGTTTGTTAGTCAATCATTGCTTATTGGGCTTAATGTCTCCCAAGTTGTCCACTGTGTTGCTCTGCATTCGATACTGGCAATATGTCCGTAAACATTAATATTATTGCCTTGATCATTCCTATGTATCAAAAAATATCAAATATTTTCAATGGTGTTGCCATCTTGGCAAAGCTGAATCTACAATTTTCATCTTCTGATGCACTAAATTCAACATAAAATTTCTTTATGCCTGGTGGAACTGCACCATGTTTCTTGGTGAAGCTTTTACATTTGCTACAATCAGTACAAGAATGGTTGATTTATGGGAAATTTAAGTGAGATGAACAAGTCAAAGGAATAAATATAAAGTACACAAAACATGATAAAACGTTATATAGAATTTATCACCTTCTAGAGTGCATTCTCGCCGTGTTGTCAGCGTCAGAGCAACCTTTTCTTATTGCTTCCTTAATCACAGGTAACTGTTTCTCTAATACTAAGGGGGTCCAGTTCTCTAACAAGAGGCACAGAATATCACTGAAAATTGAACAATACATGGATATTAATATAAAATTGTAATTGTACTTCCTTGCACACTATGCAAGTGATTAGTATTTTGCCAAATAACAATTTCTTACTGATTAGTGTTTCGAGAAATGCAAAAGAATTAATTTTTAACCCATCACACCAGCATATTAAATGTTTTGGTAAAAGTGTTTTTCATGAATTTTCTGTTAAACAGAAACTGAAAGATGAATAAATAATAGAATGAAATATGTACAAGGTCATTCAAAAGGTATAATAGAACTATGATAAATTAATATTCTAAATAAATAAGGAAAAAACGGTACCTGATGGTAGATCGAATTTCCTTAGCTTTTGATGACATATTTTGTGTCAGAATACCAATAAGCCTTGGAGTATGTACAAAGCGTACAACAAATCTAATTGCAACAGTTCCCGCAGATGATATCACCTAAAATATTAAATTTAAGAGTACATAACAACCTCTATTATAATACATATCTCATATACCTACCATACATGGATGAATTTATTTTCAAGAAGTTTTCTATCTAAAGAAACAAGTATTGAATATATGAGATCATCCTACAAAGGAAAACAACATCTAGAACAGAACTTATAACGCGACGTCCTACGTAGGCGATTCAAAGCGAATGCGAAGCGGCGCGGCGCGGCACGAAAATAACAAACAGTCGGTAACTATGGAAGTGTCCTACGTTACCGACCGCGAGTATTTTTCGATGCGGCGCGGCGCGATACGAAGCGAACGCGATCAGTTGGTTTGATATTTTCGCGCGAATTGATAGCGGCGCCATTGTTTTTTGACATGTCAGAAACAGAAATTTTAATTTCTGTCCATGAACGTCCCATATTATGGGACAAAAGAATTATTATTAGGATTTGGCAAAAATAAGTGGGACTACAAGTAAACAAATTTATTTATTACTGCTATTTTACACTAGGATGTTGTTCAAAACACACAAAGTTTTCTCTCGCTTGCACGAATGTCAAATTTTGATATGTTTCCTGGAAAGATGTAAATTCAGTCTCATTAATTAATTCAAGATCACGTAATTCTTCATACATATTGTGATATCGCCCATAAATATGCCTCTCTAAGTACACAATATTAGTTTCACTTCTCTGCCGTACATACTTCTTGAGTATTTTATATACGTACATCCATGACAGTAGCTGGCGGCAGAGGGAACGATTCGCGCACACGTAGGACAGAGCCGCCGCGTCGCACCGCATCGCATTGAATTCGCTTGTATCCGCACCGCGTCGCTTCGCAATCGCTTTGAATCGCCTACGTAGGACGTAGCGTAAGACTTATTTAATATGTATAACTAAAAATAATTTATTTCTTCTTCATCGTCAGCCCTCCTTCGTCCAGTAATGGACATAGGCCTCACCCTGAGACAGACCGCATCCATCCGCCTCCAGCCACTACTAGTCTTCGTCAAACCACCTTGTTTGGGGCCTTCCAACACTTCTTTTGCTCATTCTACGTTTTATTAATTTGTACATAATTTATCAGACAAAATTTACCCCATATTGTCTGTCATTCTTTTAACAGTGAGTTGGGACTGGGACAAAATCCCGAATTCCCATTGAGTAAATTATTATAGACATACCTAATTGAAAAACACTAAGTGTAAAATTATATAAAAAATTCTACTTCATTTCAACGATTTCTAAAGATGATATTACAGTATCAAATAATGACAAAAATACTGTGAAACTTACCTTGGCAGAGTTTGGTATGAGATTAATAAGTTCAGTGATAACATATAACGAGAATTGATCCAATTTATTCTTTAATGTCTTTGCCATATAAGCTATTGTGATACATGCCTCTCTTACAACCTGAAAAATATATATAGTATAATATTACTTGGAGAAATGGAAATAGGGAAAAAAAACAATTCAGCCATTGGACGTAAGAGACTGCTTCAGTGACATCTGTTGATATCAAACTAATAAACACGAATACAATAAAAAAAACTGTTTGAACCTGGGTAAAAATTAAACATAATGCTGATATAGGAATATTTGAGTGATCACATTAGTACATACCTGACTTCTCAATTCCTTTATTACGACTAGAAATGGCACAGACATCTCCTTTAGCTGCGCAGCAAACTCCGTGGGAAACAGGGAATGTGCGTTGGCCATCAACAAAGCTCTTATCTTCTTGAGCTACAAATTATTATAAATTATAATAAATAAAAAAACATACATGATAAAACCTAGAAATCTAACATTTTACTAAGAAGATTAAGAAATAGTGCATTTCTCATTCATTTGTATTTTCTATTTAAATGCACATTTTGAACCAGTTTTCTGATCTTTTATGAAATTGAATTGTTAAAAACTTAATAATATTACTAGTATTTTCTTAATCCAGGAACTCATCTTCAGTAAATTACTAAGTATTTTGTTGCAAAAAGCCAAAAAAAGATCCCTCGAAATAATCTTTCATCATTACATGTCACTACGAATATGAATAATTATTTTGAAATAAATTATCAAAACAACACAACACATTAATCAATAATTTGATTTGAAAGAAATTTTGTACAACGACTAAAGAATTCAAATAATATTTTGGGTTACTATATGAACCTATAAATCAGGGGTGGCCAACCGGTCGATCGCGACTGTTAGTCCAGTCGATCGTGGCAAGGCAAAAAATATAAACATACATAAATACGTAGAACAGACTGCGCAACGTAATCACCAACTGCTGCACCCATCATGTTATGTTCACATTATCACATTACTTTATGGATCTAGATTTCTGAGCATTGGTATCCAATGAGAAATATCCATGTTTGAAGAAATGTGTTGAACAATTGCATTCGTGTTTTGGTTCAACATATTTATGTGAGTCAGCATTTTCCTATTTCCAGCGGAAGATGCTTAGACACTAATATACATAATTCTTCTTCAATGGCTCTACAGCCCATATCGAGCCTTGGCCTCCAGCAACTTCCTCCTCCAACCTCTCCTGTCACCTGCTGCGACCCTCCAGTTTGGCACATTCAGAAACTGGGATGCGTCCCTCCCAATATCATCTTCCCATCGCAGCCTCGGTCTCCCGACCTTTCTTTTGCCACCTGGATGCCCCTCTAAGACTCTTTTTGGTACTCGTGATGATGGCATTCTCTGAACATGCCCGGCCCATCTTAGCCTGCTTAGTCTTATATGTTCAGACAGTTTGGGTGCTTTGTAAATGCTGTACAACTCATCGTTGTATCTAATATCGTTGTAATATACATAATTACTCACTAAAAATAATTTTCAGTTGTATGTTTTCCCTCTTAATAAAATAAAAAAATACTACTAAATTGTCTACTGAACTATGCTGTTCATTTAAAATTTCAAGAAGTATGTAATCGGTAGATCGTACAGGGCTTCATCAGTAAACAATAGATCTTGGATCAAATCAAGTTGGCCACCCCTGCTATAAATGATAAAAAAAATTAATTAAATATTGGATACTGAAAAACAAAAATGGCAACTTACAGCATCTATCCTCTTCTCCCAATCAGCATTCTTATCACCGACAACCGAGGCAGCCAACCTACAAGTGTCATCCAGGTCTCTAGAGTTGTAGAGGGCCACGGGAGGTACGGCACAGAACTGAGCTTCAAAGGCTTCTGCTGTAACTGCGCCCGCTCCTCCGTCAGACACTAATTAACATATCACGTATTTAAAAATCATCACAAAAAAATTTAAATATAACAAAGTAAAGCCCAAACCTTTTATGCAAAAAGACCAATTACTGCTGTACTGAATGATATAATCTCAATGGTTAAGAGGCACTTTTTTTTAAGTTGGATTGTATGGGGCTTGATATGTAGTTTATACCTTCAATTTTCCTAAAACTAACAGGGTACGTTGTGATAAGAAAGTGATTTTTTCCCCTCTTAAATCGGACTCATTTGACCTTGAATATAGGTCAAAGTTCAAGGTTAAAAATATATGGCATAAATTACGTGGTCATTTACTTCTAAAGCCATGATTTTTTTTCTCAAATGGATTCTACTTGATACTAGGTACATATAAGCATAAATAGTTTGGTGAGTCACATGACAAGGTCAAATGACCCTAACATTAATAAGAAACTGCAACATCATTCCTTAAGAAGTTAGATAAAAGAAATAATTTGGACTTGGGGCACTGGAAAATATTTAATAGAACTATATGATGAGGTAAGATTATGACATTCAAAGGTACAATATTAATGTTATTTTGTGACTAAAGCATGTGCAAAATGTGATACAAACTATACAATCAGTACAATCAGTGCTATAATAAAACAATAATTAAAGTGCAATACAGGTAATCCTCCATTCATCGCGGGGGATACGTTCTGAACATTAGCGCGAATACAAAATCCCGCGATAAACGGGGGATTCAAAGAAAAAGCATAAATAATACTAAACAATACCCTATTTGTAAAATACACATTAAATAATAATATAATTCATTTTCCCGCATAGCATAAAAGATGCTAGATTTACTTGTTTGGCATTTCTACGTTTATTACGTAAAATTTGCC
The DNA here is from genome assembly GCA_963576475.1 of Molanna angustata. Classification (NCBI taxonomy): domain Eukaryota; kingdom Metazoa; phylum Arthropoda; class Insecta; order Trichoptera; family Molannidae; genus Molanna; species Molanna angustata. The sequence goes on along the minus strand of OY754965.1, from coordinate 44,515,055 downwards.
TTTGACTTTCAAATTAAAAATCCACTACAACCGCGCTTTACACCACTCACTCATAATCTTTGTTTTTTTTTCTTACAGTGGCATGCACTCATTCATGAACCTTCTCGATTATTATGACGCTAAATTCTCGCTTGGGAACAGGTTCTGAGACGTCAAACGTACAATAAACCGGTGCAGCATAAAAAAAAAATATATATTGTAATGACTGCTCTACACTATGTCCGAAGAATATGCAAAACTGCTCCACACGCTCCGAGCAAATTTCACGCGCCATTTGCAGACTGAGTGTAATGCAGCCGTTAAAATGTTTTGTCTCACTCAAGCTCGTGAATTTATGTGAAAGCAAAAGAAATATTACTCGCGCGTGCAACCACTCATTATGACAATTCCTGGAATGTTTCGAAGCAGGAGAATTGTTGACTGGATTTGTACTAGATATTTTTTAAATAATAATTAAAAAAAGCAAATTCTAAAAATTTCTTGCTACTATTAACTATTATATTTCCTAAATTAACTTGATAAAAAAAAGCTATTACATAACTTAATCATTTATACAAGCTCTTATTCTTTCTTTTCTTTTTCCTGCCCCTCTATCGCAGTTCATCCAGGGTCGTGCCTCCTTGCACATATGCACGAGCCGCCAGTTCCTTCTCTATATTAGATCACCATGTTGCTGGAGGTCTGCCTCTACCCCTAGGTCTAGCTGGGATATTGAGCGCTTTCTTTACCGAATAATCTCCCTCTCTGCTCATCAAGTGACCATACCATCTCATCATTTCGGCTTTTCAGTTATCGGTGCAACTTTGAATGACCCTCTGACATTCTCATTGAGGATTCTGTCTATCCATGTTACACCACCTGCCCAAAGCAGCATTTTCAGTCGTATGCAACTGTTGCTCAATCTTTTTGGATATTGTTCAGCATTCTACACCTTACAACATTGCAGGTCTTACCACTGTTTTATGTACTTTGCCTTTTGTTTTAATAGGCATCCTTGTATAGCAGAGTATGCCAGAAAGAGATATAGGCTTTTATTAAAAAAAATATATACTTCAATTTTAATTAAAAAATATACTTCAATTAATATTCAATTTTATGTTCCTTGATAGACAACATAAAATTGTAGTTTCTTGGAGTTGACAAAAAAGTCAATTAATACAACATCACACATACACTTTATTTTGTTAAATCCCATAAAAGTGGAGGCAACCGAACAAATTATACAATAAATTATTAATACAACTGTCAAAAACAAAAGACAATAAACAAAAATCACAGAAAAAATAGCCTAAATAAGATAAAATACAAAAAGCACATTTTTTACATAGAAAAGTACCACAACCTTTTATTATTATCCCAATAATATCATTGAGCTGAACTTCAATACATTATTATGAAAATGTAAACAAATAGACGAAACCTTTCTACTATCAAAAATTTAAAATTGATAGGAATTTAATTGTGAATTATAAAAATACATGAATTGAATTATTTTCAAATATTAATTGTATTGACTTTTTATGAAATATGGAAACAATTTAGTAAATATTTCAATGTGATTTTTACAAAATTAATCTTAGAATAATTTCATTGTGAAACATATAAATGTTTTTTATCAAAAAATAATAAAAACAACTTTCATAATACTGTCATCAAAAAAAAATTATATTACACTGAATATGTCTAAATGCAGTGAAAAGTAAAAAATTATATATCAGTACTGAAACTTAAAGTCATAATTGTGCTGCATTTGGCACTACCACAAATGTTTCTCTTTATATACCAACTTTTTATTGAGTCTGGCAAGCCTCTGTACAGGTTTTCAAACTTTTAATATACTATTTAATAATTGTTTCATGGTCTACATACAAAAAAATCTCTGTAAATGAAGTTCATTTCGAAAGTACATAAGCAGGTCCCATTCCATGAAAATGAAAAAAAATGACGGTCTACGTACTTGAGGGCAACCTACCGTTGGAGCCAGGCCTCCTCGTCTGTCCTACAGAAAGTGGCACACCACAGAGGGCTGTGGTCGCTCTACGTTGGAACTCGCCGCCCCCGGCTACACACGGACAAACACACACACACGGATGACAAATGGATAGAGGTTAGTCAGTTAGTTGTTATTAATATTATATGACGATGACTCAAGACAGTACAACACAAATGTGACCACCAAAATATATAAACATTTAATTTCAAAATAACACACAATGAACAAAAAGATAAAAATCTATTGCTACAGGACTGACATAAAGGTCTATAAAACCACTGATAAACTAAACTTAATGAAGAAGAAATTGATGAGATATTTCATTAAGTTCATTTTCACAAAGAGCACTGATTGTCGGGGATACTTTGAAATACCTACCATGTGAGGAAATCACTGATGTCTGATGTCTGCAGACGCTAAGTCATCGTTGAAGAAACCCAAGGAGTTTCTATTTCTAGAGAGAGTAGAGCAGTGACAGAAGAAGTGTCAAACGAGAAGATGCCATAATTTGGAGATTTACAATGTTAATATCCTCACAAAATCCAGACTAGGTTTCAGCCTGTTCTTTGGACATTCAATTTTATATAAATGTTTAGTATGAATTAATCATTATGCACAAGTGTTGGACTGGCACTGATAATGAAAAATTGAATACCAAACATAACTAAAAAAAAATTATGTAATATATTTTATTGCAAGAATATTTTTTAGGTATTTTTTTACTACAATCCCATCGAAATTGAAATAAAATACATGTGGCAATAGTATTTTGGTGGACACAATGTTATCAACTGATAGTACACAATTTATTATGGTGATAAACATGAGTAGGTCAAGTATACTCACTAATATTATTAATAGATATAACAACACAAGACAAATACAAATAAGTATTGATTTACAAAAAATTAAATCAATGCACACATAACTAAAGACTGAAATGTGTCAACAAAGCTTTGAGTAAAAAATATAGCCAGTACCTATACTTTGATTTTATAAAATTGCGTTCTCTGATCAAACTACATTATGTCCTATTCTGATTCCTTTCAGAGTACGAAAACGTCTATAACCAATGGGTGACCGTAGATAAAAGGATTTTATCCACGCGGTGTGACGTAATGAGCGTAAAATGCAGTCAATTTTTTGACATTTCTCATATACTAAAATTCAGACGGATATACTAAGACGAATCAGAATAGGACGTATTATAAATTATTCAGCGATTTTATGAAATCAATGTATTTACATACAATATAGCTTTTATTTTAATATTTGTTGAGACAGTCTCTTCAGACCTCCAATGTTATAAATAAATAATTGATTAGTTTAATCAGAGTAAGTATGAAAAACAGCCAATTGTCAAGACAGTTATTAAAAGCTGAAAATGTTCAAAATTAATAAATTATAATTGATATCATATTGATAAATCATATGACAGACTCATTCAGAGTTAGTAATCTAATATGTTTTTATTTTCAAAGTAAGTGTAAAAATAATTGCAGTGAATGACAGACACTATTGGTCATTATTGATAAATCTACCATAACTTTTATAATTGACTAACATAATTTAATCAAGTGATACGATAGTCTTGATTCCTATATTACTGAATTTTGAATTTGATTGAGACAGGATGCACTGGATTGCTAGTACAGTGTGTATCTGAATCGCCATATAAAAATTCATAAATAAAAATGCATTTACAATACGGCCAAAGTCATTTTAACATTGAGCTACATGGCCGGTGATACCCCGGTTTACCTTTGAGTGGCTTTTTTTTACAATGGTAGCCCTCCACAAGCCAGAATGCTAATCCAAAAATATCTGGAGATGAGCCATAGTGATCTAGCTAATAAACAAAAAAAAAATATGATTTTGTTTTTCCGTTTTTAATATTATATGAACAAATCATGTCTTTTTGTGTTGCAATGGGTTACATTTAGGTATGTTTTTTTATTTATTGATAAAATAATGTAGGTATTGTTTGTATCAAAGATATTATTTTATATTATTCTTTTATAGCACAAGCATTTATGCTTATTTTAGGGAACGTAGGAAGATGTATATGTACTTGTTTAACAAGGACATATTCATTTTTTTGATAAAAAAAAAAAAATATTATAATTAACTTGTTCATGGAAACATGTAGGTAAACTGGGGTAAACACAAACACAAACAAAAATAAAAGAATTTATATTATAATCGAGTGTTCACTGTAGAAGGGAATTGAATGAAAATAATTATGTAAAAGAATATTCATTTCATACACGCTGAATTTTTTTTTTTGTAATACTACATTAATTAAATGCAATTTGATAATATAATTGGCTCATGTGTATACAGAAGTAATTCATATTCAAAAACTTGTTCAAATATTTTGTTTGATAAATAGCATGAAACACATGTGTTTTTCAAAGAAGTTTCAATTGGTTATGTTTCAATTCTGTATAAGGAGTGTTTTAATTGAATAAATATCATGATGGAAAAATTTGGTTCAGTATTAATGTTATTTGATATGGAGAAGAAAATAATATGTTATATATACGAGTATTCAATGGAATTATAGCTCACTTGAATTAACATGACTTGGAGGCATTTCTGATGTTTTCTTAGCCGATGACGGAATGCTGAAAGTTCTCTTGACTGGCTTGGCTGGCTTCTGCATGAGGATGTTATCTATTTCATCATTGCTGTTGGCCGCACCTAAAATATACATTAACAACTGCACTATTTGTAATTTGACAAATACCAAAAAATATGAATGCAGACAAAACACAAAAATATGAAATGCAATCACATGTTACATATATCAAAGATTGTAATAAAAAATATGTTGTGTATCAATGGTGAATATTCATTATATACACTCCATTCTGATGGTCTTTGATAGACCGATATATAAACCTAAACACCGCATTTTGAAATAAAACTTCTCACATATGTGTGTTTCTAAAAAAAATACCATAAGTATTTTCAACATTTACCTAGAGAAGGTTAGTCACACAATTTTAAAATTCAGCATTAATTCCCCTAAAAGATATTAAAAATATCTCCATATTTACAACATTTTTTTTATTGCTACATAACTATATATCGTATAGGAATAAATCATTAATATGCTTAACGAGTGCATAAAATCAAATTAAATGACTAATAAAGTATTTTATTTCAAGTCGGCCCCCCTAATAACGAGTCATTTAGCTCAAGAAAAGATAACTCAATGTATGGAAGTGACAGTTATCACATGACTGGCAACTGTCACTTCCATACATTGAGTTATCTTTTCTTGTTTATTTTCTTGAGCTAAATGACACATTGTCTAGGGGGGCAGGTTTCTTTAAAAATTCATCAATTCAATTTTGGGTTTCTAATAATTTAAATCAAGTATGAACACTTTACACACGCTATAGTAACCCTTAATAACACGTGAATTCATAGTGAATTTGTTGGTTTTAATATATCACACTGTTTTCATTCACTACACTTAGCATTATATGTCCTCTTAATGTGTTATCACGGAGTTTCATAAAGAATCATGTGTTGAGTTATTATTTAAAGGCCCTAGAAAAAGATAGTAAAGTGGCTTTGACATGCGTAGAGTTGAGAATGTTAGATTTTGTACAGCTTGTCAGGCAGCTAACAGGTACACTGTAAATTATTAATTCTACACTTGTGTCATTCATCATTTTAGATCCAGCGCAGTATAAATCATTAATACAACAATAAAACTAACTTGCTGATGAAGCAGTAGGAAGTAGAAGACCAGCGGCTTGTGCTTCATCAAACTTCTGTTCCAAAGCAGACATCTTATTTGCTGGTAGATCCATCTTCTTCAAGTCGGTACGGAGCTTTTCACCTAGAATGATAATAATTGTTGATTAATGATATTATTAAAAACAGATATATGCCTAAAAATTTAACAGGACATTCAAGATTTTAAAAGGATACTTTAATATTTTATAATAAATACCTACTGTTGATAATAATATTTATTATGCTCAGTATAAGTATAATAAAGCTTTTTAAAATAAGTGTTAGAAGGGAGAATACAATTTGAAGAAAACCATTGATATACTTAATAGTAATAATGGTTTGGCCACATGGGTAGAATGAATGAGGAACGCCTGATGAAGAAAATATACAATGCGGATAGGAATGGATTGAGGCCGCGGCCGCCCAAGAAAGGGATGGCACGACCATGTGAACGATATTCTGAAAGACGGAAATGTTAGAAGCATGTACAATAGACGAACATGTATGAGACGATGCATGAATGTTGACGAGGCGATGAATGTGTGCCAGGATAGAAAGATATGGCGTTCGGTTCTCTCTGCCTACCCCGTAAGAGACATGGCGTGATGGTATGTATGTATAATAATGTTTTTTTAAATACATTGGTCTGCAAATACATGTTGATATTCAATTCTATTTTATTTCTATGGTTATGTCTATGGGTTGTTTTCTTGTTGTTGTATCTCTTTTGTTCTAAATACATAACCTTCAATTTTGAGTATCTTGAAACGTGTTAACTTGTTTTAATATTGTTTCTTATTTTGTACTCTGTGAACACATAATGGTAATAATAATAATTGACTTTTATTATTTTTAGAACTTACTTGTTACTAAATATCTATACTAAATAAGTTGGCGCATTAAAAAAAGGATAAGTTTATGACATTAAAAAAATAAATTATTGCAAATTCACCAATTTCGGTATCTTTGTTAAAATAATAATTCACTAAAATGTAAGATCCTCAGAAAACTCCGGGGGTAATAGAAGAGCCGGAATAATATAATGTTCAGGAGGGCTAGCCAAGATGCAAAAAACGAAAACGTTGACGCTGAACGTTATTTTTTTTGTATGGGATTTGACGTTATCAAACGTTATCAAACGTCAAATCCCATACAAAAAAAATAACGTTTAGCGTCAACGTTTTCGTTTTTTGCATCTTGGCTAGCCCTTCAGATGTAAATAAAGCGAGAAATATATTACAAGAGAGTGCAGTCCGGCAGTCATTCTTCTACATACCCTAAATGAGATGACGAATTTATATCAGTCCCCCTAGACAACATGTCATTTAGCTCAAGAAAAGAAACAAGAAAAGATAACTCAATGTATGGAAGTGACAGTTACCAGTCATGTGACAACTGTCACTTCCATATATTGAGTTACCTTTTCAAGCTAAATGACACATTGTCTAGGGGGGCTGGACAGAAAAGTGACTTTACTAACTTATAATGGATAAAATGTAATGGTATTATATAATTATTATATATTATGTAACATCATATTCAAAGAAGTAATCATTGCATTAAAAGTGATGACAATGCCAAGGTGAACAAACAATGACAAAAAATACAGGAAATATGATAAAAATATGGAAAATGTACAATTATATTTCAGCACATGTGTCAGATTAAAATCATATATGTTATGATGAATTGTGAGGAAAAAAATCAACACAAATTAGTGTGTAATTAATTAGCAACATCCACAAGTGCTTGGTATTAAATATATTTCTATTAAATAAGCACTGCCTGGATTAATCTTATTTATATTATGGAATTATTAAGATTAAATATTAGAGATAATCTTAATAGCTTAAACATAATACATGTTGTAATAACTATTACTATGACGTCTTATCAATAAACAGATAAATAATATTATGTACAAAGAATGTACATAATACATAATACTAGTTTTATCACAAAATAAAATTTGTTAATGTCATATTTACATATTGTACAATATAAGATAATTCTTAACCTGAATTCTTGCATTATTCAAAAACAACATATTGTGTTTGTGGAATGTTTTACAAATTTAACACATAACTTTTTCTTTGTTTAAGCCATTTAAATTTTTAGTCAAAATAAATGACCAACAATTGTGAAATATACAAATTATTATGAATAAAAACAAAGGATTGAATACTTATGATACAAAAACAATTTTGAATGATCAATAATTTTTCTTTTTGGTTATTTTATTACATTATTATCATAAAAAAAATTATCATGCACCTACAGGTTTTATTTTACTTGACAGAATTATAAATTTTATAGTTCTGCAGGCTAACTCTGTAAGTAAATCTCGACCGAAAAATATCGAGATTATCTTGACTAGTCGGTATTTTGACAGTTTTAGTAGTCAGTAAGCAGATAACGCGTCAAATCGTTCTCGCTCACTTATTTTACGGCGAGATTTTTTTTTTTAACATGTCTACGTAGGGGACACCAGCTATTAGGATTTGGGTCCATTTTGCTCTTCCGAAGAATCGCACTACGTAGCGTTGGGAGGTGTTTGCAATCTAGAAAAGAGTTTATTAATTCTGATTTTAAAAAAGACCCGGGTTGTACGAAGGTGGAAACACAGAATTCGGAAGATTGTTCCACAGTCGGGCTGCTGTATTAATAAAGGAGTTTGAGAAGCGACTTGTTCGTATTGGGTCGACATGGAGTCAAGAGACGAGTTCTAACGCTGCCATATTTTTTTTTACGCGAACAATGCCGAACTTCATATTTATTTTGAGAATAATTATATAAACGGGTTAAAAGACGCCGTTTAAGAGATTCTTCAAACCCCTTAAATATTCCGCGTAATTCATTTATTGCTAATTACCATGTGTAACAAAAGTTTTATATGTATATATATTTATTGGAAATAAGCGTCCGTAAATGTTTTCCGTGAAGATTTGAAATAATTTTTGATTTGAGAAAGTATTTTTATAACATATGCATTTGAACATTTAACAAAAGAAAATGTGGCGTAGTTTTTAGTAAAAAAATAACACGCTGCTGTCATCACACTTGATAAATTGATCGAAATAAAATTAAAAACAACTTTTAAAATTAGTCTCAAAACATTCAATGAACACAAAAGAAACTTAATTTAATCGTATCATAACTTGCTTTCGTGCTTAAAAATATGATCATATGATATTTATGATCATATTTTTAAGCACGAACAAATTTATGTAAACAAATATGACATTTATTCAAATCATGGGGAAAATATTGTGTAGTGCCATAAATGATAATTTAAAAATGTAGCGCAATAGAACCCAACAGCGAGAAATACTAATAAGTGCATTTACGAACTTAACAGTGCTTAGTGACTACGAATTGTCGTCACGGGCGTAAACATAGGCGAGAAAAGTGGCGAGACGTTACCGGATCTCGAATTTTTTACTGACTTGGCCTGCAGGCCCTTATATACCTTGAGCATACGGATGTACCTACACAGTTATGCACACTAAATTACCTTCTAATATATGAAACACGAAAAAATATTGTATATCACCAATCTGTGATATACAATTTTTTTCGTGAAGAAAGGGTAAAATTTTGAGGTTATTTTTAAAAAGCAAGAAAAGTAGTTAAAATATTAAATAAGTAAAAAAAACTCAGCTGATAGATTTTCGTATTTTTCATGGTTGAAAGTAAAAATCTTCTTCATATGCCTTGTATTTTTTTGGTTACATACAATAAAAGATTAAAAAAGGGTTTTACAAAAACTAATATTACAAGAAAAGTATAAAACAAATTAAAATATCAAAAACTCAGGCAATAGAATAAAGATGTTCAAATAAACTGTTCTTTATTTCAAAGACGTATCTTTTGAGGGTACTGGGGAAAAGATTTTTAAAATTTACTATTTAGCCTACATAGCCTCTTAATCTTAAACATTTCACTTTATATGTCAGTAAAATATTACACAGGCTTTCCTGTCTATGATTATTTTTATAGTATATGGATAGTTGGAAGAAATTGCCATATGGCAATAAACTCACTGCTTGTATAGGGTGTATCATTATTATTATAACTCCTATACTACAATTCTTTTGAAACAAGGTCAAAGGAAACCTTAAAATGTTTGAAATAAAATGTTTGTATCTTACCAAAGTGTTTGTACATTTCAAGCAATGTTGCAGCAGCCTGATCTCTTACAGCAGCATTAGGATCACCCAACAGAGTTGCTATGGCCGGTGTTACAGATTTCAATTGTAGCTCTTGGCTTCCTTGCCTAAAAATTATGATATTCATTTAGTAAAATAGATTTTAGGACACCAATTGCTATATCCATACCATACCATCACGCCATTTCCCTATTTGGGGTAGGCAGAGAGAACCGAACGCCAGACTCCTCTCTCTTGACACACATTCCTCGCATCATTCTCGTCCATACATCGTCTCATATTCATCGTCTCAATTGCTATATCACACAAACAAAACAACTTTGATTAATAAGAGTGCCTCTGTGTCTAATGCATGTCTCATAAAATCCTTGTAAAGTGTGGTGTAGTGAGAGTATGAAAGAACTTTAATGTTTTATAAATTTTTTTGGTATCAAGTAAACCAACATCATATTATTAAACTCGCTTCATATATTCAAAAAAATACTAAAACAACAAAATTTATCTGATAAAATCCAATTCCCATTTTCTATCCCTTTCTTCTCCTCTTGTATTGCTTATTCCAAAATAGTGTTTATTTTATTCACGAACTTGTGACCAATTTACATATATTACCATAAACCATTGTATAAAATTGTCTTTTGCATAAGGTATTTCAGCAGCCGAAAAAATCTTTTCCAATACAGATGATTTCACAAAATACAATATTATCTTATTGGTGGCTGTGCCTTATTAAAAAAAAATAATATCTTGAACAATACTTAATTAAGTAATAAAATAATTTTAATGTTAAACAAATGTAAGAAATGGGAGGGTCCGATGCTATAGAGGTTTCCCTGGTACAGTACGATCATAAGCGATATATCACCTAGATTTCTAGCTTACATGAAAAATAAGGAAAACACTCAAAAGTAAATGAAAAAATTGAAAAAAAGAAGTGTATGTGAAGATGAATGAAAGAAGTGTAATGTGAAGATGAATGAATAAAAATTCATAAGGTCATTTTTTTTTCTTTCCAACAAAAATTGACAAACCATAAAACTGATTTCTTTAGTGTTTTTATATTCATCTTCTTCGATGGCTCCATAGCCCATATAGAGCGTTGTTCTTCGAGCAACTTCTTCCTCCAACCTCTTCTATCATTTGTTGGAAACCCCTAGATTGGCACACCTAAAATGTGTCTCTTACAATATCGTCCTTCCACGCAGCCTCAATTTCCCAACCTTTCTTTTGCCTCTTAAGTGTCTCTTTAAGATACCCTTTAGTACCTGAGAATAATTACATTCTGCCATTGAATAAATATAAATAAAACTAACTCGTTCAGTGCTTCCATAAGGCACCTGAGCGCCTCTTCCCTCATGTTGGCATTCTTGTGACGAAAGGCAGCCCCCAATCTTGTCAGCAGCTGTGGCCCCGACAGTGATCCCGTGCTCCATAGTGCCGATAGTGCCGTCCGTGCAGCGCCGCGAACCACTTCTTTTGAATCGCCCAACCTAATGTATATACATTTTGTGATGAATATTTTCAGGAGCATATGCATAGCAGGAATATACAATGAAAATGACTCAAAAGCACCATAAAGATATTCGGTTGTAACAATGAAGTGGTATGTAAGAGATAGTATTTTCCATTTTCCAATGGAATAAATGCCTCTTTATACATTTTTTGCAATTGCATTGTTTTTTTTTTTAACATGTCTACGTAGGGGACACCAGCTATTAGGATTTGGGTCCATTTTGCTCTTCCGAAGAAGCGCACTACGTAGCGTTGGGAGGGGTTTGCAGTCTAGAAAAGAGTTTATTGATTCGGATTTTAAAAAGACCCGGGTTGTACGAAGGTGGAAACACAGAATTCGGAAGATCGTTCCACAGTCGGGCTGCTGTATTAATAAAGGAGTTATTTATTGTACAACATTTTTTGTACATTTAGTAAATAAACAAACATTTCCATACCTAGATAATGAAAATCATAATAATCCAATGGGTTTAATTCCGAAGACGAATTAAAATTTGAATGAACAAAAATGTCATTAAAAATAAAAATGTGTTCACCAGAACTGTCACTTTAAGCTACATCCATTTTATAATACACTAGTGATGTTCTTTTGTCATTTTAATCTTATTCAACTTCCTTTATTTTATGCAATCTTCATAATAGCAAAAAATACATAAAATTAATAAATTTAACATTTCATTAAAATTTTAGTGTGTATACAGAATTGAACCCAATATTATATTTATAAATAACGATTCACAGTAAGTTCATTGAAAAACCAAATCATCGAAAATGAGTTCATCGAAAACAAGTTCATTGAAAACAAATTCATCGAATGATCAATTCATGGAAAAAAAAAATTTATTGATATTTGAAAGAAATGCCAAGAGGGGACTGGCAAGCTAAAGAACAGTGGTCAATAAAAGTTGACAATAAATTTATATATAAAAAAATTGACAATAAAAATTTGGACAAGGAAAGATGTTTGGAATTTGGTGTTAACTATAAAACAGACGTCAAGAACTTTAGTAATTTCTATACAAATATAATTAAAAATATATAATTTTTTGTATTACAAGATATGATTGGATTATTCTCATATTTCTGAATTTCCTTTAAACGATTTGTTTTTTAGAGATATAATTTTTTTTTCAATGAATTAATCATTCGATGAATTGGTTTTCGATGAATTTGTTTTTGATGAACTCGTTTTCGATAAACTCGTTTTTGATGAATTGATTTTCGATGAACTCGTCGGTTAGCATAAATAAATAACAATTTACAACTAAATTCTGGGTAACATAAACAAGCTACATTGCTAGGTAAAGAAACTGCCAGTTCTGGTAACCATTTAATAACTTTTACATATTAATTGTGTTTTGTATCTGTTACAATAATTGAATAAACTTCATTAAATTATAAACCTAATGAAATTGATTTCATAAATCCAAAGTGCAGATACAACACGTCAATTAAATTGAAGACACCAAAAATAATAAAAAAAAAGTAATGAAAAAACAAAATTCACGTCAAACTGATAACCCAAGAACATAATTCCATATATTTCATTCAATTTTTTATAATATTCCTGAAAACCATAAATCACAACTATCTGGGATAACATTGAGTAGGTTATCCCAGGTACAATAAAGTATATGAGTAAAATATGATGAGGAACTGACCTATCTATAATGTGTGGCAGAACTGTTGGAGTGTATGTGCTGAAATCAGATCCCATGCGAGTTATCAGCGCCGTCAACACTTCCAGACCATTCTGGGAGACCTGTCAAAAAAAGAGAACACAAGTTAGTCAACTTTAAATTCATTATTAGAAATCACCTCTAAATATTTATAATGTATATGTTTACACTATGTACAAAAAGATATTTATTTATTTCATTTTAGAAAACTACAGCTAAGTACAAAACTATGAAGCAATATCATCAAATATTGATGAATTGTAATTTATACTATAACATATTTATATCAATGGAATGGTCTTGTTACCGTAAAATGGCACTTAACAAATCTGGGGGGCAAGTCTGGTCTAACCGGCGAAATCAAAACCCTCACGATTACCCATATTATCATGGATATAATTATTATGTTTTAATTTATTTTATGTAGCTTCTCAGGCAACTAACAGGTACTATGTCAAATAATTATTTCACACGCACCCAATAACAAGTTGCCACATTCTGGAGACTTACGAAATTAATCGTCTCACAGATCCAGACTGAAAACACAATTAAAAACTGTGTCTCCACCGGGAATCGAACCCGGAACCCTTGGATCAGCAGTCAGATACCCAACCAACTGAGCCACGGAGGCCGACGGAGTTCTATAATATATTTATATATCATAGAACTCCATATGATAATTATATCCATGATATGGGTAATCACGAGGGTTTTAATTTAGCCGGTTGGACCAGACTTGCCCCCCTGATTTATTATCATAATATTTATTATCATAATATTTATTTGGCTAATACCCTTTTATTTATCAGTACCTACAGGGAATTTCTTTGGACCCATTGGACATGCTGACCTTGTAGAAGAGCAACTTTAGGGCTTTCAAGACTTTCTGTCTTAAATTCTGTGCACTCTTAGGCCTCGCTCACATTGGATGCGTTTTCGTACGAATTTCGCTCGTGCGTAAACGTACGTAAATGCACGGACGATCCCGATACTTGATGTACTATGAGAGTGCTCACACTGGATGCGAGTTGGTCGTACGTGATCGTACGTAGTCGTACTGTGGTCGTACGTATACGCACGAATTGTTACGACGTCTGAGTTCGCTCATGGACATGCTCACATTGGATACGTTTACGTACGAAATTCAGTCGTCCGAATACGTACGAAAACGTAGAAAACGCACGAATAATCCCGTTTCTTTGAGCACTATGAGAGTGCTCACACTGGGTGCGAGTTAGTCGTACGTTGACGTGCGTATAGTTCCGACATACGAATTCGATCCAAACTTGTTTGGATATTTTGCTCCGTTCGTACTTTGATTACACATAAATGGATACAGAAAATTTTGTTTTTGGACACAAATGTTTATGAGATTTCTGATTACGTTATGCAATTTGATCCGAATCCAAATAACTAAATATTTTTTTATGACTTGGTATTTTTATCTTTGTAAACTGTTATTTTAAATTTCTCTTCATGTGATGTTACCTGTTTTTTTATAATTTGCTTGCCCCAAGGTTTTGTGATGTTTTGTGCTATGTGAAGAGAATATGTTATTATAAAATGTTATAAACAAGATAATTTTGTCTATATATATTACAATTGTCGGCCTTCTTTGCTCAGTTGGTTGGGTATCTGACTGCTGATCCAAAGGTCCCGGGTTCGATTCCCGGTGGAGGCACAGTTTTTAATTGTGTTTTCAGTCTGGATCTGTGAGACGACTAATATCGTAAGTCTCCAGAATGTGGCAACTTGTTATTGGGTGCGTGTTAAATAAATATTTGACATAGTATCTGTTAGTTGTCCGAGAAGAAATATTAAATAAATGAATAAATAAATAAATGGGAATAAAATTAGATGGGTCGATGGCAGAGCGATTAGCTCGCTGGGCTAGTAATTCAGTGGTCGCGAGTTCGAATCCTACCTCAACCGATTTCGTTCACCTATAGCACAAGCATTTATTTTCTTATTTTAGGGAACGTAGGAAGATGTATATGTACTTGTTTAACAAGGACATATTCATTTTTATCTAAAAAAAAAATAATTGGCTAACCCACAGAGAGGCTGTGCCTTGTGTGATTTTTGTATGCACGGTAGCTTTGTTGTGATTGATATTATGTTTATGTGTATTGTTTGTTATCCGTGTACCAAATCTTAAATACATAAAATTGTATGACCAGCATCGTACGTCGACGTACGATCAAATTCGTATAAAAAATCGGAGAAAGCCGTATCTAGTGCGCGCACTCGACCAGTATCGTACGTATACGTACGATGCGAATTCGTATCCAATGTGAGCAAGCCAGTGCGCGCACTCGATTCGTACGACCAGCATCGTACGTTTACGTACGACCAAATTCGTATCCAATGTGAGCGGGCCCTTATCTTCACTATCATCAACGATGATCCAGTTGTTTCCACATAATTAGCTCTCTTTGGCACTTTAAGTGCAGTGTCTTCAAGGTTTTAGAGTTCTCTGGACTCTTATGTTCTATATGTGTTCTTTCAGAGTTTTGAAAGGGGCTGTTATTAGTCCTCATAATCAGAACGAGTGGTGGAGGGGAGGAGAATAGGTACCTACATCCTTTTGTCGGAGTTTATTTAAAAAAAATACCTTTTTAAAATAATTCCAAACTTTAATCAACAATTCAAAGTTCCCCCAATATTGAGATAGGATAATGGGTCAACAAAAATAATATTGTAACTACAATAGGTTTATAGACCTAACATTATAGACACACCCAAATGATACAATAATACTCTTAAGACAATATGTAATTGATGGAGATTTTGTTACGGGCAATTAATTGTCAATATATATATATATATATATATATATATATTAAATTATTTACAGGACAATGAACCACTCCCCAATACAATAAATTTGACCTAAATAAGATTTGTAGGTAACCAATCTGCTCTTATATAGAACATGATTTTCACAAGAAACATATTGTACTCAATACTAGAGAAACAAAACTTATTAAATATTCGAGGATCATTATATTCAATTTTATTTTGTATTGCTTCTCCAACAACTTACAGGTACTATGTCAAATATTAATTTAACATGCCACATTCTGGGGACTTATAATATTTATCGTTTCACAGATCCAGACAGAAAACTAAATTGAGTACATTGTTTCATAAAGTCAACAATTAAGTAAAAGAGTCAACGGAATGATCTTGTATTGTTAAGTTTCACTTTTTCTAATCACAGTAACTAACATACCCTGAAAGTTTTAGGAAAATTGAAGGTATCAAATGTCAAAGGTATTATAAATACTAGCTCTTAAACTTCGATAATTTCAATCTAATCATCAATAATATGAATGAAACTATCAATATAACAAATGTGACCAATTTAGAAGACAGTCGTAAAAATGAGTGTGTTTGACTTGGCATGGAATAACCCAATATACACGAAATATGAAAAGGAAAACAAAAAATACTTGCAATTAATTGACAACACAATAATTATCGTAATTCGCACGAAAAAACGCGCATTAGAGTATCACATATCAAAGGTGTAAAACATTTAACAGTAAAAAAACCCAACAACTGCACATGGCATTTAGACTAAAAACATTAGAGACTCGTAAAAAACGAATTTAATCTCTAAATAGCGTGCCAATATGAATTGCTGTGCGAAACTGCGCCTTAAATGCGATCTCGTTACATCACTACTAAGTATAGTGAGCAGAGGCGGATCCAGCACAGGTTAAAATAGTGCAGTTGCGCCAGACGCAAAGAAACCTTGGGCGCCAAATGTAAGGAAAAGGAAATGATTTTCGAGGAAAGAGGGACGCCTTTTGAGTTTAGTGAGCCAAGTCAAGTGAGCGTCAAAACTACAGAACAACTAAAATTATAAAATAAAAATATCTATTTATTTTTAAACGTATGATTGCAGTCGAGGACAAAAACAGTCTATCAAGTAGTATGATGTTGGTACTTATATTATCTACTTAATTTTTGAATTTTAATAAAACGCAAAAATAAAACAGGACCCTAAATGCCGGCGGCTGTACAATTATGTAGTGGACCATCATTTGACATTATGCCGGCGTTTTAATATCAATTTCTAGCAGGGAAAAGTACATAAGTAAATTAAGTAAAAAGCGACAAGCATGACACATACGCGTATGCCCACACACTAGTCTCGTCTTACCTAAAAAGGCACTGCATTCAGCATGGGTGGTGAACCTTATTGCTGAACTACGTGAGATGTTATTGTTGCCTGTTGTATTTTCGATTACCCGGCATTTACAAGACACCAAAAAAACGAAACAATTTTTATTTTTCGCCAACTAATGTATTCAGACGATCAACTAGGTCAGTGACCTGCGCATTTACAGCACTCGTGACAACTATACAACGATAAAGACTCGCCAAAAACAAAATCTCTTATTTTTTTTAATAAGTTCCGATTTGATGACAAACCATCACCGAATATATTCAAGAATCGCAGAAAAATACAGGAATACATGTGTCGTGAGGTTGGAATAAAGTCGATTTGTGGTTGAGCTTGTAATTTGTTTTGCCCATGAAATATTAACAAAATAATGAATTGGACCACTGGAATGTAAATAAAGTCAGGACCGAATCCATCACAGGTTCAAAAGGTGCACTAGTATCGAGCAAGAACAAATCTGGGGAACCAAAATGTACACAAGAAACATGATACAACAGAAATGAATGAAATAAAGAGACATATATTTTACAGGAAAATTATTAAAAATTAGTATTATTTGTGTTCAAAATCACGATGGTAAAATTATATTGTTGGGAAACACTTTCAGGCACCCTTTACTAGTGACTGGTTTATTGCCTGAGTGGCAATTTCTTCCAACTAACTTGTGTAAACATTATCTTGATGTTATCTTTGTAGGATGAAAGCTCGACACTATAAATACATAATAACGTTGTTTTTATTTAATTAAGCACCATTCCACGAATAAAATCAAATAAAATAATTTGAACACACGATCGCATGACATACGTAGGTATAAAAAAAGTTACAAAATGGAGAGATTGATCGTGTTGGGCGATGTTTGATAAACATTTATTAACATCCGAATAATGTGAAAAGTTTTAACACAGTTTCTGCGATAAACCAACATACATACATACAAACGTCACTAGGTAGTTGTTATTGTGTTCAACAACACCACCCACTATTACTTTATATCAGATTCAAGTCCTTCTCAGACTACATAAATATGTATAATATAGGTACCTACATAATATGTATCTACATAAAACCAATTCGACACCTGTATGTGATGTTATGTTGTGAAACAATTTACGTACAATTAAGAATCACCTATCAACAAATTTACAACTAATTAAAAAAAACATTAATGGGAGCTAATGAATGATGAAGAAAATAAAAATAAAATATGGGAGGTGATTTATGATGAACAAATAAAAAAAAACATTAATGGGAGCTAGTTTATGATGAACAAATTTTAAAAAAAAATCATTGATGGGAGCTTGTGAATGATGAAGAAATTAAAAATAATAATTTGGTTTCTTGAATAAAGCACAACGGAGGGGTAGATAAACGAAGGAAGGGGTACCTAGATAAATTTATCCGTTCATACATACATACATACATACCATCACGCCATGTCCCTCGCGGGGTAGGCAGAGAGAACAGAACGCCACACTATTCTATCTTGACATACATTCACCGCCTCGTCAACATTCATGCTACGTCTCATGCATGTTCTTCTATTATTCAGACTTCTAACATTTCCTTCTTTCAGAATATCGTTCACATGGTCGTGCCATCCTTTTCTTGGGCGCCCCCGACCTCTTTTTCCATTCCTATTTTTTTCGTCAAGCGTTCTTCATTCATTCTTTCCACGTGACCAAACCATCTAAGTGTGTTAACTTTCATTCTAGTTACTACATCTTTCTTCATCTTACATTCTTTCCTAGTGACCTCATTTCTAACTCTATCATACATCGTTCTATTACAAATTCTTCTTAACGATCTCATTTCCACTGCATTTATTCTACTTTCATGCGACTTCTGCCATGTCCAGGTTTCACTTGCATACATCAAGGTTGGCACTACAATTGCGTTATGAATGGCAACTTTAGCTTCCTTTGATACGTTACGATCATTCATAACTGGTTTAAGTGCTCCATTCACTCTGTTTCCTGCCATAACTCTTCTTTCAATATCCTCATCAGGCCGTCCATTCCGTTGGAACATGCTTCCCAGATAAACATATTCGTCGACTTGTTCAAGCCATTCATTCTCTACTTTTATTTGACACGATGTTCTGCTTTTGTTCTGCTGCGAAATTTATCCGTTCAAAATTAATTATTAAAAACTATATAATATTCCTAGATTTTTTAGTAGAATTCAATTATTATTTTATTACGACAATGAAAATAAATAAATATGAAAATTCTAGTGTTTTTATATCGCTAACGCGACTGCCGTTCCTCAGTATTTAAGAATCGGTATAAACAAGAGCTCACTCTTGACGATGGCATTTTACTGACTGATACCGGTTAGTGTCTAAATACTAAATTTTCTACTGAAACTAAAGCAAGTGTGTTTTATTAACAGGAACTTTTTGACGATGAAAAATGTAGTTAGTTAAAAAAAAATTAAAACTATAAAATATACACGTCTTTGTCACAACATAAAACTTCTATGAAAATGTTTGCAAAAAAAACTTTTCTTTAGGAACTAATGTTGCTTTCAACAAAAAATATATTATAAATTCTGAACTCCATTAAGTGACCTAAACATATACATATTATACAATTCATTAACTAAATATTGACATAAATTTATTATAGGTTTAGTTGCGAAATACTAAATATGATACATAATTATTATCCCTCTATCTTTACCTCCTAAACTCTTATACCTAATTGTGTGTTAATCTCAATGAGACTGATATTATTATTATTGTAATATTGATGGAATGCTTACTTTTGTTCTGTAATTTTATAATGTTAAAATGAAATATCAAACTGTAAATGAGCTGTTGCTAGCTTCCCTAAATAAAATTAATTTAACAAAATAAATATGCGTACCATATGAGTATAATACTCTGGAGGTATTTCCAAAACGTCTTCGTCCTCATTACCAAACATATCGTCCTCATCTTCTTCCCAATATGTCTCCATTGTTTCGTGTGAAATCATCACTCACAAGAAATAAAAACTATAGTCTTGAATCACCAATTATAAACAGAACTTCTCAGACACACATCACAGGTGAAAAGTACAATTGATAAATATAAGACATGCTGGACGACGGAACCACTTCACAAAAACTTTGTTCACAAATATACGATTATAATAAATATAATACAATATTATGACAACTAGACGAGTAATTGAAAAATAAAAACGAAATTAGCAGTGATTGATATAGCAAAACTTCGTGAAAAAACGACATTAAATCCGATTTTAAACTAAACGTCAAATCCGACAGTTGACGAACGATCAAAGAGCACGAAACGATAGTCGACAGCGAAGAACAAATGTCAAAACAAAACGAGACTTGTGCCCCATAAAAACATTACGATTGAACCAGATTGTTCCAGCACGCATAACCTCCGATTAACTTCTAACGCGAAGTAACAATTTTAGACTGTGTCAAAAGTGCAGCCTAATGTATAAAAAAATATATATAAAAACAAGACATACAGAGATAACGAGTCACGACGTGACAACATTGCTATTTTTAAACCAAATCAGAATGATGGTGATTGCAGAAAATCGTGGGTCATCTCGTAAATATTTGTAAACAATTAAAAAAACAAGTGGATTTGATATGAGCAACACCGTATGCGAGTATTCCAGAACTAAGCAACTAATATAAAACAATAACAACATTTCAATTGCGAAAAAAAAATATCTGAACTGGACAAAATATCGAAAATAGATCGGGACTGTGAATGAGTTAAAGGGGGTCGAAAAAAGAAATATTTCCTAAAACCATTTTAAACTATTGCTTTTTAAAGATGGTAGTAATGCTGGGAAAAGGTCGGAGTTAGCTTGAAGCGCTTCTAGGGGCAACAAGGTCCGGGTGACCAATGGATCCAAAGAGGTTTCCTTAGGTAACGTAGATTTCTAATGATAACGTTAGCAAGGAGATAAATAGTTCCGTAAAGATATACTCTAAAGGTTTAAATAAATGCTCAAAAACACAACGGATGATGAAACTCGTGATTTCCAAATTATATCGTATAAAATTAAAGAACCACATTCCGACAAAAGACCATTCGAAAACTCTAAAACTGGAAATAGCCTTAGAACCAGGAAAAGTAGATTAATTTGATGAAAAATAAAGACACTTAATAACCCGCCACTCGATTGCTGGAAAAAATGGCTGTTTTGAAGCAATAATAAGTTAAGCTTATGAGACTAAAGATGAGTTAAGGAGATAAAACCAAGGATCTTCTAAGGACAAGGACCATCAGTAAAAGAGGCCAACGCTCTCAAAAAATAAAAAGTTGTTCGACGAGTTGTGTAAAAATATCTCAAAGTTTTTTGAAAGATTTGTTATCCGGTTACAAAACAGGAATCCGATTACCGCAGTAAACAAACTTGTGTATTGGCCAACACAAGAATGCAAAATTGTGATATATCGATACAGTATGTACTCGTGTATTGGTTTTGTGTTATATTTATATGTTCAATGCAACCAATACTACCTAAGTAGAAAAAGTACATCATTAAAAAGGTCACAGAATATCATATTATATATTAACCTGATTTGGTGAGTAGGTACAGATCAAAGTTTGACTTTCAAAGTATATTATTTTGCATAATGATGATTTTTGCGTTTCCAGAACATGAAAGCATTTAAAAGGAAATAAAATCGATTGAACTTGTACTTAGTTTGGGTTGAAAACATGATACAAAAAATTATAAAACACCATACGTCATACACACACAAAATGATAAAACGCCATACGTCAAACAAAGAAATAAACAAAAGGATAAAATGTCATACACACACAAAATCTTACTCTTTTTTAAGCCCTTTTTTTAACTTCACTTGATTGTCTGTAGTGAAATTTTGCAATAGATTTTTAACTAACTTCCCGATCGATTTTCAACTGTAACCAGGTTGATTAATTTGAACAATTTTGTATTTTGTACTTGTATTGTGACTGATGCATAATATTCTGGCGTTATTTATATCTTTTTTAGACCAATTTCAATTTTCTTTAACTCCGCTTGTCTGAATGTAGTGAAATTTTGCGATTCGTTTTATTTGAATTTTAATTTGAAAAGAGAAAAGGCAATTAACCCTTAGTTATTTATAAAGTTACTCTTGATAACACGTTGAAAATGAAAGTGAAAAATATTTCTACGAAATCATAATTCCACTATTGCATAATAATTATGCAACACAATAAATATGTTTTTGATCAAATTTTATTTAAATCAATAATTCAATAAATATGACGATTGACGGGTTTTATACAGAAGGAAAACATTTTTTTTTATTTTAGACACGTGCAAGTGCCATAAATTAAAAAAAAAATTACAATAACATAAACATGCACACAGTCGTTGGGTGTAAACGAAGTAAAGACAAAGATCTACCGGTTTGTTTGATCCAATAACCCAATGACACACGATGTCACACGAGCGGATATGGATACATTACTGAAGATATATATTTATATTCACGTCTGTCTCTAATGATACGCAAGAGCCACTTTTTGTAAAATGGAAACAATATTAAGACGTACAAACAACTGTCGCAAAAACGCGATCGTAAATCGTATCGCTCCTCGTCTTAAGGCGCAGTTTCGTATAAACAATATACCATCATTGTGATGATGATGATCAATAATCGCCATAATGATGATGTATAATAATAACTAACAACGTAGGTAAATGATTTAACCCGTTTGCTGTTAACTTATTAAAATTAATTCATACTTTTAATAAATAAAAATAAAAACACTTGTTTAGAATTAATTCCACTATTTAAGTAGTCGTCCTTAAATAAATAGTGGAATTAATTCTAAACAAGTGTTTTTATTTTTATTTATTAAAAATATAAATTAATTTAAATGGAATTCCATCAAGAACTGACGATCAAAAAGTTAAATCTAATTGTTAACTTATGTATTTATTTACCTAATCATTTACGGCATACATCGCCCTCTACAAACATACATAAAAACACACATTGAAAAGAAAACAATAATGAACTTTAAATTGTATGAAAATAAATACGCAAATCAGAAAATTTCACATTTTATTTGAAGGTATGTTTTTGGAAATATTTCAATAGTGTCCTTATATTATTATTATTAGTGCTTAATAAAATCGAAGAAAACATAAGTCACAAAACCATAATCATTGCCCAATCGATGGATTCTTTTCATGACAACTTTCATAAAATTCTAGATGCATAAATGTTACAAGTAATCTACGTTTTTTTATATCATATTTTTTTCCTAAATTTTATTTTCTCACAATTTTAATACACACGTTTTTTTAACACGATACACAAATTTTGTTTTCTCACATAATATTATCTGGATGGTTGGATGATATTATTGATGATACACACAGTTATGCAACAAAGAACTGAAATTAAAAACACACAGGAACAACTAGAAATTAATAAGAACCTTAACAATAATATCATCAATGAACAAATTAACACATAATTCTCGCTAACATAATTTATTTTAAACATAATGCATAGTAAGATATTGTTTCAAAATGTATTTTCTCTTACATGTTTAGGTACATAGATAATTAAAAAGTGGGTAAACCCCACAGTATTCACCACAGCTGCAACATTTATATCTGATTGTGAACAGTTAAATAATGAGAGATTAGGACTAGATTATAATATTTTAACGGTAACATCCACTCATCCCATTTATTTTGTCTATTTTGTATTCAATGTAATAGTAGATATATAAGAAAAAAATATACTACATACTTCACAAGTTGAAAACTCCCCCACCAGGCGAAACAGTAGAACTCGATAGGAATAAAATAATTGTAGAAGAAAAAAAAAAGAATTTTTATAACGTCTCAGTACGTCTCCGAAAAGAAAGGGTTAATACAGTGTTATATACAAGACATAACTTTTATATAGATAGAAACTACATAGACACAACTTAATGATTTTGGTATATTTTCCCTGTAGCACAACGCGCAATTGTCAGAGTTTTAATATTTCTGTCATTATCATCACGCGATTTGTTCACATACTTTTGACGAATTAAACGCTACCTCACAAGGTTGTATGAATAAGTATATATAATTACACGTAAAATTATGATGTCGCGAAAAAATATAGGTTAATATTATTCCAACTAAATATTATGTACATATAGTGATGGGCCTCGATTTAAGATTATGACCAAATGTATAACAATAAGATTCAAACTTGCAACTATAAAAAAAATATAACTTACAACTTAGGCAGCCCGTACACAGTCAATCTGGATCGCAATACGTAATCAATGATCACGATCCAAATTAATATGGAACGGCAGCCTGTCAATCAATCTATTAGGTACTACAGTCAATCTGGATCACAATCACTGATTTTTCATCACGGATCCTGATCCAGATTGACTATGTACGGGCTGCATAACAACAGCGAGACGAATGAAAAAAAAAACAAATATACAGACTTAGTATATTTGTATTATCTTTCTTGATTTCTTGATTTGTATTATCTTTCTTTTAAATTATTTTTTTGCAAACTGAAAGCGCCCTTGAGGTGACCACGGTTGTCACTAAACGGCGCTGTATAAATTGTCCTTATTATTATTATTATTATTGATTATATGTACAGAAAATATTGGATTAGAGGGTCAAAAGCAGAAATACTTGATGAATGGAAATAAAATATTGTATATGTATAAATAAAAGAATGGAGTAGAAGTTCCAAAATCGACCCCGACACCATTCCTGCAACCAAATATAACCTGTGTTGAATTCCATATAATAGTAGCGAAAACATCGGTAGAGAGAAAAAAATTACACAAGAATCTGTAGGAATGCCTCGAATGTTATAGAATGTTAAAGATCGTCTTTCATTGAGGTAGACCCTAGTCCTCAGACCAAGATATTAAAAGAACTGAATGAAATATCGAGACCAAAACCAAAGACCACCCCGCCCCTGAGGTCGCTCATCACTAATACCCGCCCAATGTGGGTAGAATAAAACAAAGAAATGAACATACGACGCACTGGTGAAGGCTGCTTTTACATTAAAATTTATTTATGAATATTAAGCAGGCTTTAGTATCTAAATATAGACCAGATTCCGTACCGAACGAACACAGACTAATCCAAAAAACAATAGGTCGGATGTCTCAGGTAATACGAGGCAAATTTCGAGTTTAAACACAGAACACAATTTGGGGTAAACAAAACAATGCGGTGACCTTGACGTCGCGACATCTATGTATTATTATTATTATCATTAAACACGAAATGGAATTTAAATGAAAATGGGAAAATCGTCAGAACTTTGAGTGTAAGAAACCTTATATTATCATGTAAAATAGGATACAGCATACGAGTGTTTATACCATGGCTTATACCTAGAACAATAATGAGACGCTAAAGCCATATTATGGTCAAATCATTTATTTTTAATTTTTACATTACAAACAAAAAGTGATTCACAGAGAGGTACCAATTACAACTGATCACACACACGAAAAAATCAGGATGACGATGAACAGAAGGAGGTTTTTTTTTGTTTCAAGAAACATTCAATGGTACAACTTAACCGTAAAATAACTCTTTGCCGCATTGGAAAATGTTTAACTTTTCTCAATAAAGACAGCCTCCATTGTAGATACTCTAATAAGATTTATACGGTAAAATCAACCATTACACCAAATTCACTAGAGGTTTCAAGTTACTTTAGTCGGTTGTAAGACATTCCCTTACTGTAATAAACCTGCCCTTGTGTACTTGATACATGATTGGACATACAATAATTGGAATAAACAAATAAACCGAACACTGAAAGGTATGCACAACCACAAGCCTTTAATATTTTTGTATTTCATATCGGATTCTGTTTATGTTTCTTATTTACAAGTATCCGGACATCTTTTATCCAATACACGTTTTGGATTTTATTCCAAGTGATAGTATCTACTGCCAATCAAAATTGATCAAGATATCCCCCACAATGATTTTTTCCTATGACATAAGCTACAATTCGTTCCGCTTAACTTAAGACATGTGCATTGAATGCATTACATACATCGCCTGTAAGTTATATGCGTCTTACGAAGAATAACTTTCCTTCGACTTTATACCTGTTTTAGTGTAAGTAAATTACATCATAAGAACATTATACACATCTATAACATTGGTAACCAATCTCTGGATTTTAATTCATTGTTTTTCTCGGTGAATATAATAATTTATACATCAACTTGTTATTAGACTAAAGAATTTCTTTATTTATTCAATTAATGTAAAAATAATGTTTACAATGGCAGGTTTATTTCCATTAGGCAATTTCTTCAAACCATCCAAAGCAATGTGAGGCAGTAAATAATTAAATTTATAAAAAACAGAAAGACATTATTTTTTGTTTTAAGATGAATTGATTACGAAGTCGTAATATCGAAGAAATTGCTATATGACAATAAACTTGCAACTTGCGCAGGGTGAAAGCAAGAGTTTACTATTATTAATATCATAATTTAAGATGTTCTAAGGTCTTGCTTACTTCAAAATAGGAACTGAGAAATCAGGTAGAATGAATGGGCATAGAAAGTGTGGTACGTTCAGCAGATCGAAGAGGTAAACCGTGATTTGACAAGAAAATTATTTTTTACTTAAGATACTATTGTGAATTAGTGTTATTAATTATAATTATACAGTAGTGAAAGTAAGTAAACGAATGTTACGGCATTGACGTGTCTTAGGCTAGCGAAGATTATGGTAAGTGGAAACATGATCATGTTTTCTATGATTATAAATAAAGCGTAGGTAATACATGCATAAAATATTTCATTGCATTTTTAACTTTATTCGTACAAATTTCAAAACAATATCAAATCATAAAGACCACGTAAAAATGGGAAAAGAAACAACTAACATAATATATTATCATTTTACTTTCTATAAAAAAACAGAAATGTATGATATTCAGTTATTTATGACGGCCACATAAATCGGCGTAGTATATGCCGTCTCGCAATTACTTTTGACGGTTATAAAAATAATAAGTTTTTCTATCTTTTAGCTCAATCCATCACTTCTTGCAGTCGTTCGTCCATTCTCTGCCACAAAAAAAAAACATTTTCAATATTAATGTTTTTTGTCGTATAGTCCGCGACCGCAATTAATTGTTGGGCGCCACTTAATTATATTGACCACATGCATGTTACATACAATGTATCTACATTATACAGTTTCCTCCATTGCAAACAAACAGACGCCTAGACATAGACTTTCCTCGAGATCAAAATGCCTATTACTCTCATTTGCTACTGACAAAGCAGCAAGAAATAAATTATTGAAACATGATCTTGATCTAGGCGATGCCATTTCTAAATCTAATATGACCTATGTATTGTGCGTAACCTCAAAGCATAAAGACTATTATTTCGTCTGCTGACAGGAAAAAGTCACTAACTGCAACAAACATGTTTTCGAGATAATGGCTTTCAAAGTTTTTTGGCAATATTAACTCTCATAACTTCTTTAATTGTTTATAGATTGTCATGAATTTTTCAACATATATAAAAAGTAGCCTAAATCTAACTATATTTGATGTTCAAATTTGACAAAAACTCATAGGGAATGAAAAAAACACAAAATTGCATATAATGAGATTTTCCTGACGGCTCATCTGCCATACTGTGTGAGATTGTATGTAATATTTCTATGTTGCAAAACTCATTATAATGCTTTCATAAAAAATTTCAAATTTTAATCACTTCTTTGCAACCTGCACAAGTGGCGAGTTTATTGCCATTTTGCAATTTCTTCCAAACTTTTTGTATTCTTCTAATATTCTGATTTTATTAGTACCTATCATGAATATTCCAGATGTTTCAAATGAAAGGTACATACCTATTGTGCCCAGGACCTCTAAATTTTTTTCTTGACTTTAAAATTAATAGAAATTTAGGTATTTACTCACATTTTCAGAAGATATTCAGATCAACTTCTATTTTCTGTCTTATATATTTTTTTTATGAATTAACCAATATTAAACCTGGGTTTGTTCTAAATCACATTATGAATTCTAAACCTTAAATACCATCAACATCAACAATACATGTAAAAATATTGTTTTTTAATGTTCGTTTAACAAGTAGGTACATTTATGCATCCTCATAATACCCAAATTTAAGCATAAACTTGTGCTGTAAATGAACAGTGTCAGGCAAACACCTTCTCTCTCTCTCCTGTATTTACTGATACCTAAAAGATATTGTACCAGGAATGCAGTTTTTCTGGTAGGTATATCACTACAATATAAATATTATTTATGCTGGTTCGACCATACGAATGAAATTCTGAAAGAAAGAAATCTAAGAAACTTGAAAAAAATATGAACATGTAATAATGATGAGGCGATATTGATGAGGCGATATATGTGTTCCAGGATATAAAAATATAGTGTTTGGTTCTCTCTGCCTACCCCGTTAGGGACATGCATGGGTTGATGTATGAGAATAACAGACTAAAATGTTGAGATGATGTATCAATATAAATAAGGCAATTAATGCAATCCGGGATAGAAAACAATGGCGTTCTTTTCTCTCTGCCTACCCAGTTAGGATGTGATGCTATGTATTTATCGAAAAGTATTTTTTTTAGTTAATGTGTTAAAATTTTCGAATGTTGGTAGTTAAATACAAAAATATGTAAAAAAAGACTTCATTACAACGATAATGACTTTTTCCAGACAGCATAATTGAAAAAAAATGCAGATAATGAATATTTTTCCGAAAAATTTCCGCAACGGGACCTGATATGAAGATAATTTTTTTTTCCAGATGTAAAGTGTGTTTTGGTGAATATGATAGCATAGTTAACTCAATTTTGCCAAAATAGGCAGTTAGTGACTTTTTCCTGTCAGCAGACGATTTGTAAAAAATGTGTTCTCACCCAAATCATGCTTCTCTAGCTCTAACATAGAACTTGTATGTACTTCCAAGCATGATATTTGGTTAGACTATCTACATAGAAACTACCCAAGAAACTCGGAGCTTCTTAATTCATACCTAAATGTCTTCGTTAGAGGTGTCATTTCGTCCGTCTGAAGTGATTAAATACATACAGTCTCAACAGTCAATTTGTATCGTTCATAACATTTTTTGCAATGTTTCGATGATACTATGAATGAATTAGCAACAAAAGAGCAGTCATTACTGTCACTGAGTTTTATTATACCATACCATAGATGGCATTACATGGGTACACATATGGTGGACTTCTCCATAACTCAATATTGTAGGGGAACAACACAAATCAAATGAATAACAAGTTCTACAAATTTAAATAATTAAGAAAAAAAATGTCCCTATTATTGGGGCAGACATAGAGAACCAAGCATACTCGTACTTGTGTATATTCAACATCTCATGCATGCTTGTATATCATTAAAATTTCTTACGTGTCTCCTTCTTTAAAAACATTTTACAAATGGTTGTGCAAGTGTTTTCTTGGCCGACCCTTTCCAGTCATCCCGTCTCTATTAATAGCTCTATATTTTTTCTTCGTCGAGTCATTTTTCCATTAGGTGTACCATAGATTAATAAGTACATTTGGATCATACTATTTTTCCACACTATTTTTTTTAACAACCTAGTTTTTAAATGTATATAGATTATTGCTTTCGTTTCTTAA
The DNA here is from genome assembly GCA_963576475.1 of Molanna angustata. Taxonomy (NCBI): domain Eukaryota; kingdom Metazoa; phylum Arthropoda; class Insecta; order Trichoptera; family Molannidae; genus Molanna; species Molanna angustata. The sequence goes on along the minus strand of OY754965.1, from coordinate 44,485,083 downwards.
TATTAACCCTAGTCATCATTATGACACAACAATAGAAGTTAGTATTTAGGTATTATGCTTTACAAATTTCGATACAAATATTATGGCAAACTTCTTGGAACTAACGTAGGTGTTATCAAATAAAATCGATTCGGAAAAATAAATACACGACACAACACTAAACATAAAACACTAAAGCTGATACTGAATATAATTCAAACTAAAATCATTTCTATACAAATTAGTTTAAACCACTAGTAAATAGATCAGATGCTATGAAAATACTCGCTGGTGCCGTGCGAGTGTAATCGACACACCCGCTTGATTCTCGAGCAATTTATGAAAAGGACAAATAAAAACAATACAATTCAAAAAACAGTTGTGATTTAACTGGATGAAGGAACGGTTAGCTCCAGTAGCGAGATTTACAAATACATATATTTCATGATATTTTTTTATAATGTAAGTAGAACAAAGTAAAAAAAATCATACTTGATAATTGTTGGCACAGATGACAGATACTTCCCATTTGTACCTATCCTCATCTTCCTGATATACCTAAACCCCTAACATACCTACATCCATACCTTGAACGTGGCAAAAATAATCTCGCCTCTGTCCGCGCGCGAGTAAGCCACCTTCTGCAGTCTCTATACTCAACATATATGTGTGCACATATAACATCAAACTACTATCTCCGCGCAGTGCGCAAAATAATATAAAGTTTTTAATACGTTCGCGGCATTCACACGTACATTATGTTACAAACAATTAAGGTGAATCATATGTTGAAACAGTGACGAGAAGAAAGAAGAACTACGCGACAAAGAGAAGGAAGAAATACGCGACAAAGAGAAGTAAAAAGACAGCTGGCTTCAAAGTTTTCCATTTTGTCCAATCTGTTTCTTTTGTCGATATCGCACAATAATAATAATTCATTATAATTCGAACTCTTCTGTAAGTTTTTCAAATATCATCATAGTATATGTTCCATAAAGTCGACACACGTAACCTGTGATCCTCGATCTATGGAAACGTTACATGTACTGAGAATGGCCATTGATCACGTAACATGTTACGCTCGCATTCGATACACGCTCGCGAATCAAATTATTCTTCGCAATAGTCTGTATCCGCCTTTATATACGATCATCGCAGTACAGAGGTAGAAGAGAGGGACGGAGATGACGATTGGATCGAGGCAAAGAACAGATTTAGTCAAAACAAGACAAGGCAGGTCTGGTCTTGTCTGATGGAGGCGTGGGTTGGTGGAATCTCGGCGTATATGGGATGACAGTCGCATGGCGAAGGTAATATTGTTAATATTACAATACCAACATATTATTATATGCGCGTAATATTATTTTTTTGACACCTTCACCCCTGGTTAATACGATCCATCGCCTGCACATATAAAAAAATAATCTCTCCATGAGGTTAGGGGTGCAATCCGCCCGGGATTCCACTGATTAGAGTTTCAAAGTATCCGGGTGAAACTCGGACACTATTTGTGTCAGGAAAATTCCGGTTGATTGATTAGGTAAAAAAGTAACTTGATCTCATTAATATTTAAACTTGTTGCTTAATTTTAATTTACATATAATAAATAGTTTAGGGTTTTGAATATCTAACTTACATAATCGAAATAGATAACTTATAATTTGTTGATTCAATGTAGAATATAGTTTGTTTATTTTAAAACCAAATATTATAATTTGAATATTCTTTAAATTTGATGCAAAAATAGGAGCTTTTCTATTTTTGTTACGAGATTAACTAAGAAAAAAGAGTGTGTAATTTTATTTGAATACTTTATTTGTTACGTTATAATTTATATTGCAACCAAGTTGTAAAAATGAAGAAAAAATGAAAACATAAACGATGTCTTTATTTAAAAAATATTTTTACATGGGGTCCGGGTAAAAAAACTATATTTTACTCAAATGTCCAGGGATTTAAAGTTTTATCCGGCGTCAACAATTAAGGTGATGGTAGCCCTACATGAGGTACGATTTCTGACACACACATCAAATGATTAACCATTAAGCTACATCGGTTGGTAGGTATAGTATGTAAGTATGTAACCAATTCATTGTTATTAAATCTATATACTCGGAATCGAACCCAGAATGTCATCAATAAAAGTCAAATGACTAAACACTATGCCACAACGATCAAGACTTGATGCTGTCGAAAAAAAAATGAGTATTAGGCGGGGGTTATTGTGCGAAAAAGAAAATGAAATAATCTATAAAGATAAAAGGGTTTGAAAAGGACGGCAAAACAAGCGCTTTGGCTTAGTATAGTTTCTTTGTCATCATTCATTATTCCCAAGTGGCAAATCATCGCAATATATTATGCACTTTCTTTCTACTGATGATACATTTAGAGTCCTCCATTCATTGTCTTGATACAGATTCTTGGGAACAAAATTAATGTTGCGATCACATTGCGATAATAAACATTTAGAAACTGATATGACAGGCACGAAAGTGTTATTACTCGGATCAAACCGAATACCAAAAAGTCAGAAACAAATTGACATCTGTCTCCGGATTACTGCAAAGAAATAACAAAAAAGGGAAAGAAATCTGAAGAACTAAACAGATTTCACCTGGCGAATACGTCACGATAATAATAAAAAATATTAATAATCAAGGCCACGTAGAAAGAATGTATGACAGTCTGACTAAGCAATTGTATAAGAGTGTACCGAACTGAACATCGGAAGGAAAAATAAAAAAAAAAACTGATGAAAATGGGGGAAAAAATCCATAATTAGTTTTGAAAAAAAAAATCGTTTTACCTAAAGTATGTAATATTTTGTTAACACATTAAATGGCATAAAGGGCACACAAAGCTATTTAATAGATATTAAATTACTTAATTTGGAAAGCAGCTGAGATGATTAGTCAATAAATGGGCAGTGTATTTTGGTAAATTTTTTCGCACAAAATAAATGTAGGTACTAACGTTTTCAAAAATAAATAATAAAACGATACTTACGAAACCGTCTTGAGATATTTATACATTTTTTTTTAAATCTCAAGACCCACTCAGAATGTAATAATTAGATTTTACCAAAATCTGCAATGGTCAAGTTTTTTTATAATAAAACTATCTTGAATTTACTATAGTTTTTAACGTTGTCATTCTTGAAATTGACATAGAAAAATTAAATTTCCATCTCATCCTATGAAATAACGAATTTCTAATTTGTCTCCATTGAGATTGTGATTAACTATCTAAGACTCAAGTTATTGTGCCATTATTATTATAAATAGCATTTTCATATATGTCCAATGTCCATATTAAACTTCCGTCTGATTCCTCGCCAAGGTCAACAAATAAAAACGTTTCAAACATTATTAAATATTGCACATCCGGAATATGAATATTAGATATTCATACCTATTACTTATCAATCCTCTGAAGCAAACGCTAAATTCTCTACAATGGTCAAATATCAATATTACAACGATATTATTATTACAGCCAAATTTTTAATTAGGGTACCTAATTATAAGATGGTCTTTGCCAAAAATGTCCTTAATTTGATCGAGGGACGTTCGCTTGGATCCACCCCTTCAAAGTCTCCCATACACACTCGTCTTGAAAGCTTGTTTAATCCATTTTTGAATTATAAATTAGCTATAAACCACTTGTTTTTTGAGTCACTTCGCGACTTTATAATTGAAAAATGGTTTATATTAACTACCACAAAATATCCGCCGAATCATCAAATGATATTGTTTAATCCATTTCATCCTCCTGTATATATTATGTCGAAATCATCTCAACATTTATTTCTCAATTTTCGAAACTACATCCTTCACTCCACGGTGTTTCCTAAATCATACGTAGGTATTTTGTGGGAGAACCGCAACGCTCAAGAAGCCAAACAGCCAGTTTGTCAAGAACTGAGCTCTAGCTAAAGCAAACGCTAAATTCTTTAGAATAATATTCTTTTATCTTATTATAACTTGTCGTATACACGGAGACGAAATAAACTATCGACACTTGAAGAAATCAATTTGCAAGTTCAGGTTTGCTGTAGGAATTATCTACTTAGATATACATATATTATAGAAAAGGTCGCAAAAGTTCAAGAAACCGCAATACGGGGCGGCGATACATACCTTTAAAAATAATAGTCGACCTTCGCATATATTTTTACTTTCGATCATTATGTCTGTGCGGTCAAAACAAAATGTCGCATGACATCATACAGCGTCTACTTTTGACCTGTCTATTCTATTTCATCACAAATAGAGTAAATTAAAAAAAACAGGTTGTACAAATAGATACGTAATAAATCGTATTTTATATCCAAAAGAAAGAAACAATATTTAGGCACATCTCAAGTATTCTGGTATCATACATTACCACGGTATTATAATGGAAAAAGTACTTATACCAAAATATTACAATAGAAATAGTAGAAAAACAATATTGAAAAAAAAAAACCAAGAGATTACCCTACCCATTTAATTTTTGAAAAATTGAATGCATCAAGATTTTACGATATTTGTAAGAAAATTGCATTATTACAGATATTAAATATGAATTTCGCTTGTTTATAACAGAAAATCGTACCAGAAACAAACATAAATATACCCATCCAAAATTAAACTCATCATTTGGGCAGCACCATTACACACATACATGGATTACAACAAGGTTTTACGATATTTGTAAGAAAATTGCATTATTACACATATTAAATATGAATTTCGCTTGTATATAACAGAAAATCGTATCAGAAACAAATATAAATATACCCATCCGAACTTAAACTCATCATTTGGGCAGCACCATTACACACATACATGGCACAACATTGTTTTCATTGAACTTCCAAAGGATATAAGAGTCAAATCATGAACAAGCTAGGTAGCAAAATATAAAAATGGTTAGTATAATCATGGGGTTAAATTTGTTATTTTGATGCAACATTGGCTGGAACTTCTTATGATTCCGCTAACCGTAAGAATAATTACGCATTATTATACGAAATACGAATATTTATTCACTAATTTAACTCTTTTCTTGCAACTAGTGCAAGGGGAGTTTATTTCCGAACGGCTTTCAAACCCAATTGTCCTCACGGCCAACTTTCCTCACGTTCAATTGTCCGTACGGTAAATTGTCCCCACGGTCAACTGTCCATACGGTAAATTGTCCCCAGGGTAAATTGTCCTCACGGTAAATTATCCTCACGGTAAATTTTCCATACGGTAAAAAAGGGCGTACGGTCAATTGTCCACGGTCAATCGGCTACGGTCAATTGTCCGGACACGATATGTTTAGATATCGCCAAACATCTATAAAAATCACGTGGACGAATTTGGTTTTTTTGCTTGGATGTTATGATCACGTGTGTGTGCGCAACCGCCCCCCTCCACGCTGAAAAATATACTTCTCGAGACGATTCAACGCTCTCTTCCGTTTGTCACGGATCTATCAAAAGTGATCGCCGACAACGTCATACAAAAAAAACTTAATTATTCCATTATGTTTTCGCCACGTCCATTATGTTCACGTCTACGGAATAGATTTTAATGCATTAACAAAATAAAAAAATAAACAAAAAAAAAACACCTATTATATTATTTTGCAATGAAAATTCTCACAATTACAATGGACAATAAACGACCGACAGTGTTAAAATAAAAATATTGTTTTTCCAAACATAGGTGCACTGGGTTAGTAATCCAGTGGTCGCGAGTTCGAATCCTGCCACGACCGATTTCGTTCACATATAGCACAAGCATTACTGCTTAGTTTAGGGAATGTACGAGGATGTATATGAACTTGTTACAAGGACATATTCATTTAAAAAAAATTACAACATTGAAAAAAATAAAATAATGCTGAATTTTTTATAAACTTAAGACGCAGAAAGAGTTGCCATGTTTTAGTAGTGAAAGAAGTAAAGATAATAAAACTAATGATAATAAGATACAAAGAGACTAAAAGAGTAGTAAAATAGGTTAAGAGGTTTAGTAGGCTATATTATAGTATATTTTGAAAATCTTTTCCCCGGTACCCTCAAAAGATACACCTTTGAAATAAAGAGAAGTTTGTATTTACATACATCTTTATTCTATTTCATGATTTTTTTTTTGAAATTTGAATTTGTTTAATACTTTTTTTGTAAAATTAGTTTTAGTAAAACCAAAAGAACAGATGTGCGAGGACATAAAGTGTTCCACCTCCCCAAGATAGTGAAACCAAATGAAAAGATGTATGCACTTTAATAATTTTTGTAAAAAAGCGGTGTTATTTTTTAAGTAAAATGATGACTTATTTGAGAAATTGATGTTATTTTCTACAAAGAAATGTAAATTAAGAGAAATCAACACAATGTAGGTTTTCAACTTCTTTTAGCACTATAAATGATAATATGCTTAAATATCTTCCATAACAAAGATTTAAAATTATATATAATAAAAAAAATTATTTCTTTGAATTTTGATTCAATTTAGTTTTTTTGCTGTAATGTTGTATGTTTTATTATTTTTAGTATAAATTTTGCCTTGAGAATAAACAAATCTAGAAATTAGGCTTGACGTGACTCATAACCAGCGCTTTTGTAATTATTTTTTTTTTTAAATAAAAATAAAAAAAAATAAAGGATTGCCATCGTAGTCAAGTGTTTTTTTTTTAAGGTTTGTTCTTCTTCTATCTGCCAAAACAGTATTATAGGTGAACATTAGCGACATTAGCGTAAAGCTTTATCCAACTGTCGATTTGTTCAGGAGAACTTTGTTCTCTTAACATATCGACAATGTATCAAGCCAGAATACGCGAGAATTGTATGGAGAGGTCTACTTTTTTCACGGCTTTTCCAACTTTGAAGTCAAAAAACACCAACTTAGAGGCTTCGCAGCATATATGTTCCATACACGGATTTACTCAGAATTCGGAGTAGAACATTTCGTGTGTCTGTGTGTGTGTCTGTGTGTGTGTGTCTGTGTGTGTGTGTGTGTCTGTGTGTGTGTGTGTGTCTGTGTGTCCGTCCCCCCCTTATAACTTTTGATCCGCTCAATTTACAGAGCCTAAAATTTCAGAATATATAAACAGTTACAGGCCTACAAAACTTTTATACTCGGAATTTTGAATTTTTGTTTCAGTCAGGGGTTATCAACTTTTGAATTTTTATTTTATTTTTCCATATATCTCAGAAACCATAAACGGTAGAACGCTGAAAATTGGTACAAACATAGACAAATACAAAATCTCAAATTAGTTTTTTCAAAAAAATTCCAGGGTTTCTCAAACATTTTTTATTAAGAAAATTATTTTTTTATGATAAATTTATGAGTTTAACTGCCTATATTTCCAAAACTTTTACAATTATCGAAAAAAGCCGAAACACCCCAACTAGATAATTTAATTTTCTATAAAAAATATTAACATTGTAGTAGAAGATCTCAATTTTTTTTTAACAATTTTTTTAAAAATTGAATTTAGTGACGACATCGCTTCATACATTTTGTATGGCAGTCGCCTATACACAATATGTAAGAAGACTTAATAGTTTGTTACTTCATCTCCAAACATACATACCATCATGCAATTTGCATATTCTGGGTAGGAAAAAGGATCTTCTTCCATACTATCCTATCTTGACATACATACCTACATATGTTGTATAGAAATCAAATATCTGAAAATATTCAATAATTTGTATTTATGGGTTTATAGTTTGGTACATATTCTTCAACTATACATACTATCGCTATCGACAGTTGGATCTCATGTGTTACATGCAACTAGTTCGAATTCGATTTATAACAAATTTTATTTGAATATCAGAATGTGTCAGTAACCATGTTCCAACATGTGAAAAATATCAAATGTTATGGAGACATTTTTTGAATATGTAGGTACCTACATTGGTTTGTTCGATGCCATAAAAATGATAATTGTCAGAAAAATCAAATATTTTAAACAAATTATGCAATTTTATTACGCCTATATCTTTACTAATAATAAACAAACTTTTACAATATATGTCTTAAAACTTGCTGTAATGTCTTGTGTTTCATTTTATTATTTCATAATCACATTTATTTCAAAGGTATATTATTTTAAAGAACATATTCATTCGGTAGGAAAATTAAATATCGTATGAAAAGATATTAAAATGGCGGGGTTATATGTACATTTGTACAAAACGCTTACTTTAAAAATAAGTTAAACATTATAATTAGACAAAATATTCACCATGTTTTTCACTTAAAAGCTAAGTTATACTTGAAAATATATTTTTTTCGTGTAAATACGTACTTCTAACTTTTAAACTAACAGATATTTGCGTGCAAAATGTACACTTTTTTGACAGATATGACTTGGAAAATTTTGTATGAAAAAAATAATTATCGAAATATCTTTAAAATTCAGCATTTTTATCGCATTATTTTTAGCGTGACACTGCATCAGGTATACTGGTACACGTTCGCACATAAATTAGATTTTTAGATGCTCTTGGTTTTTCAAAAGGCGTGAGACAAACACACACACACATACACACACACACACACTAACATATTGATTGCTTTATTACTTTAGACTAGCTTTTATGTCCCGCCGTTGGCCAAGAATGTAATATTGTGAAGGAAAAAGCAATCGTTTTTATAATATTGTCACCCAATTATTTTGCAAAATCAGACTATGAAAAGTGGTTTGAAATATGATTGAATTTGATTGTAAAATGTTCAAGTGATGGCCACAACCCATTATTTTTTATAAAGTGTGAATGAAGTATAATATACAAAATTTCTGCACGCATGGACTATGCGAAATGGTTTTAAATATGACTGTTTATCAACGTTGTAAAGAGATTGGTTTGGCCACAACCCCCATTTTTAAATATTATCATCGAAATAAATTTTAATATGTACCTATTGAAAATTTAGTAATTTTGGATGTTGGGATGTGGTTAAAATTTGATTAAACAAATGTACTGAAAAGATCTAGTGTTGGTCACATCATAATATTCGTTTTTATATTTTTGCATCGAGTGTGCATTATATTTTTGCACAATATGACTAATAGACTTAAAATTGACACAAAAGTCTACATTAACGAAGAAAAAGAAGACTTAAACTATGGTAAGTAGTTTTTAATTTGAATATAAACGTTGTGAAGAGTTCAGTAATGGCCACAACCCCCATTCTTTAAATATTGTCAACTAAATCAAATGCGTAGGTGTTGAAAATTATTCAAAATAGGATGATATAAATGGTTAAAATTTGATTAAACAAAAGTATTGAAAAGATTCTAGTGCAGGTTTCATCGTCACATCCCTAAATCCATTCGTTTTTACATATGTATTTTCATCAAGTATGCATATCGTTAAAAATATTTCTGCACAATAGACTATTAGACTTAAAACTAACCCAAAAGTCTAAATAAAAAAGAGAAGGATAAGTATAAGACTATACGAAATAGTTTGTATAAAAAACTATCCCAATGGTCTACGTAAAATAAGTTAAAATACATAAAATAGAAGAATAAGACTATTGGAAATAGATTGTATGAAAACAAACCAAAAGGTCTTCATAAAAGAAGAAGAAGATTAATCTATAGGAAATAGTTTGTATAAAATTCACCCAAGTTCTACATAAAATAAGAAAACGAAGAAAAAGACTAAAGGAAAAAGTTTGTGTAAAAACTGACTACATAAGTAAGATCTACATAAAAAAAGATGAATTAGATAATAGGAGTATGTATAAAAGCTCACCCAAAGGTCTACAAAAAAGAAGAAGAAGAAGAATTAGACTATTGGAAATTGTTTGTATAAAAACTGACCAAAGGTCTACATAAAAGATGATGAATAAGACTATAGGAAATAGTTAATATAAAAACTGATTCAAAGGTCTATATAAAAGAATAATAATTAAACTATAGAAAAAGTTTGTATAAAAACTCACCTTTGGTCTACATAAAAGAAAAAGAAATTAATAAGACTATTGGAAATAGTTTGTATTAAAACTCTCCCAAAAGTCTACGTAAATGAAGAAGAAGAATAATTAGACTATAGGAAATAATTTTTATAAAAACTGACCCAAATGTATACATAAAAGAAAAAGAAGATGAATTAGACTATAGGAAATAGTTTGTATAAAAACTGTCCTAAAGGCCTACATAAAATTAAGAAAAAGAAAAAGACCCGTCGCTTCAGACCCTTCAGTACCTCCCGTCGCTTCAGACCCTTCAGTACCTCCCGTCGCTTCAGACCCTTCAGTACCTCCCGTCCCTTCAGGCCCTTCAGTACCTCCCGTCCCTTCAATTCCTCATTACGTCCCTTCCCTTCATTAATTACATCCCGTCTCTTCAGTCGGTTAAGAAAAGTTTAAATCCAGAAACCATCCTGGAAGAACCGCGAAGACATGAAAAGACCTTCTTTTCCCAGGATACTCCACCTTCATAGGTAAAATGACTAAATACACGAAGAAGAAGAAGAAAAAAGTTCAAATCCAGATTCCTGCGAAGATATGGAAGGAAAATTGGACCTTCTTCTCCCAGGATAGTCCACCTTCATAGGTAAAATGACCAAATGCACGATGAAGAAGAAGAAGAAAAAAGTTTATACCCAGAAACCGTCTTGGAAGACCTGCTAAGAGATGGAAGGACAGTTGGACCTTCTTCTCCCAGGATTCTCCAACTTCATAGGTAAAATGACCAAAAATACACGATGAAGAAGAAGAAGAGAAAAGTTTAAATCCAGAAACCTGTGAAGAGATGGAAGGAAAATTGGACCTTCTTCTCCCAGGTTAGTCCACCTTCCTAGGTAAAATGACTAAATAGACGATGAAGAAAAAGAAGAAAATATTTTAAATCCAGAAACCTGCGGAGAGATGGAAGGAAAATTGGACCTTCATCTCCCAGGATAGTTCATCTTCATAGGTAAGATGACCATATACATGATGAAGAAAAAAAAGAAAAAAGTTTATACCCAGAAACCTGTGAAGAGATGGTCGGAAAATGGGACCTTCTTCTCCCAGGATAGTCCACCTTCATAGGTAAAATAACCAAATTCACGATGAAGAAGAAGAAGAAAAAAGTTAAAATCCACAAACCGTCCTTGAAAGACCTGCGAAGAGATGGAGGGACAGTCGGACCTTTTTTTCCCAGGATACTCCCCCTTCATAGGTTAAATGACCAAATACACGAAGAAGAAGAAGAATAAGAAAAAAGTTTAAATCCAGAAACCATCCCGGGCACACGCTCGACAGTTCACCAAAGTTTCATTGTAATCGGACAAACGGTTTAGGAGTACATCGCATACAATTTTCCGATAGGAAATCAGTATATTGTTGATTTGTAAGTAAATAGTAATAGGTAGGTACCTACCTACAACAATATCCTAAAGAAATTCTATTCATAACAAATTTTATTTGAATATCAGAATCTTTCCGTTACCATAGTAACCATTCCAATACGTTAAAAATTTCAAATGGTCTGAGACTTTTTTGAATATGTAGGTACCTACATTGGTTTGTTCGATGCCATAAAAATGAAAATTGTCAGAAAAATCAAATATTATTTACAAATTATGCAATTTTATTATGCCTATATCTTTACTAATAATAAGCACATTTTTACAATATATGTCTTAAAACTTGCTGTAATGTCTTGTGTTTCATTTTATTATTTCATAATTACATTTATTTCAAAGGTTTATTATTTTCAAGAACATATTCATTCGGTAGGAAAATGAAATATTGTATGTAAAGATATTAAAATGGCGGCGTTTATGTACAAAACGCTTACTTTAAAAATAAGTTATACATTATAATTATACAAAATATTCACCATGTTTTTCACTTAAACGCTAAGTTATACTTGAAAATATATTTTTTTGTGTAAATACGTACTTCTAACTTTTAAACTAACAGATATTTGGGTGCAAAATGTACACTTTTTTGACAGATATGACTTGGAAAATTTTGTATGAAAAAAATAATTATTGAAATATTTTTAAAATTCAGCATTTTTATCGCATTATTTTTAGCGTGACACTGCATCAGGTATACTGGTACATGTTCGCACATAAATTAGATTTTTAGATGCTCTTGGTTTTTCAGAAAGCGTGAGACAAACACACACACACACACACACACACACACACACAGACACTAACATTTTGATTGCTTTATTACTTTAGATTATAATTAATAAATACTGAAAGAACACATTTAGATCAAAAGAGTCCGAAAAACTTTAAAACCTTGCAGAAGGCAGTAGCGGAATTACTTATAGAAACCGAAAATCTTGGCTTGCCTATGAATATTATGTCAAGAAATTCAAGACCTAATATATTCCAACTGTCGATTTGTTCAGGAGAACTTTGTTCTCTTAACATATCGACAATGTATCAAGCCAGGATACGCGAGAATTGTATGCAGAGGTCTACTTTTTTCACGGCTTTTCCAACTTTGAAGTCAAAAAACACCAACTTAGAGGCTTCGCAGCATATATGTTCCATACACGGATTTACTCAGAATTCGGAGTAGAACATTTCGTGTGTCTGTGTGTGTGTGTGTGTCTGTGTGTGTGTGTCTCCGTCCCCCCCTTATAACTTTTGATCCGCTCAATTTACAGAGCCCAAAATTTCAGAATATATAAAAAGTTACAGGCCTACAAAACTTTTATACTCAGAATTTTGAATTTTTGTTTTAATCAGGGGTTGTCAACTTTTTAATTTTTATTTTATTTTTCCATATATCTCAGAAACCATAAAAGCTAGAACGCTGAAAATTGGTACAAACATAGAAAAATAAAAAATCTCAAATGAATTTTTTCAAAAAAATTCCAGAGTTTCTCAAACATTTTTTATTAAGAAAAATATTTTTTTTATGATAAATTTATGAGTTTAACTGCCTATATTTCCAAAACTTTTACAATTATTTAAAAAAGCCAAAACACCCCAACTAGATAATTTAATTTTCTATAAAAAATATTTAAATTGTAGTAGAAGATCTCAATTTTTTTTTAACCTTTTTTTTAAAAATTGAATTTAGTGACGACATCGCTTCATACATTTTGTATGGCAGTCGCCTATACACAATATGTAAGAAGACTTAATAGTTTGATACTACATCTCCAAACATACATACATACCATCATGCTATTTTCATATTCTGGGTAGGAAAAAAGGATCTTCCTCCATACTATCCTATCTTGACATACATACCTACATATTTTTTGACGTACATATGTTGTATAGAAAACAAAATATCTGAAAATATTCAATAATTTGTATTTATGGGTTTATAGTTTGGTACATATTCTTCAACTATACATACTATCGCTATCGACAGTTGGATCTCATGTGTTACATGCAACTAGTTTATTTTATCTTATTTTAATTTTATTATTTATTATTCATTAGATGTGTAGATTTAAACGGCGGATATTTGAGTTTCAATATTTTTTTATTCTGCCTTTTCGGTAGATAATTTTTGTGTATTTATACGTTAATATTTTTCAAAAGCGTGAAAATTCGCATTCGCGAAAAAGGTGCAAAAGTTCGACAATAATATCGGGTTTATCGCAAACGCGAATAATTCAGGTCTCTAGGAATTAATAATTCTTAAGTATTGATATTATTTTTGTTGGGGATTCCTTTATTCCATTCCATCAAAGAAAGTCAAATGTGTGTCTATTAAAACGTTTATTTAAAGACACCCATATTATTAAAACGTTTATCTAAAGGTACCCAATGTACCCATCATAGAAGTAATTGAAATTGTATTGAATTACGACGAAAATATTCATTATAGAAAGACTTCTTTGTGAATGCAACGAATGAAATACCAAATGGAATTTGTTCCAGTCGACCAGAGTTTTTGTTTCAAAGATTCAAGAGTTGTACGATGAATATTATTTTTTGTAATGCATCTAAGGCAATGTTTTATTTCGAATCTAGAACGCTAATGTAGCAGAAGTCAGACAAATAAAGTAGGTAATCATTACATTACAACAGTCGGCAAGACACTGTAAGCAAAAACAGTTGAAAAAGAAACACTACTAAAATAACATAAATACAAGCACAAGCTTCTAGCTTAAATTAGGAAAGGAAACATGAATTATTTTGATAACATGTCATTATAAAGGTCTATCAGTGTAAAAATTCATTGAATCATGATTGATTCACTGTTCAATTGAACCCGGTTCAAATTCTTGTTGCACGTTCAACTAAAACCGTATTTATAAAAACATTTGAACCGCAGTTCAGTTAAACTCGATTTTGACCTCTATTTCATACGACAGCATCGAATTTAGTTTTGTTAATTTGGTTGTCATGGCTACGTGCGCGGCACGAAAACCGTGCGCGCCACATGTTAGTTCTGTCAAACTCTAGCTATTGCACTTTTTTGACATTCGATGTGTTTGTTTGAATTCAACGTAAATCAATAATTCTAATGGATAAAAAATGAAAATTGAAATGACGATAAAAAAAAATCAAAATTATTTGAACGGGCCATAACTACTTTAATAATGTGGGATGTCAAGTTGAATCAGTGTTAAACGACCTCTGTCGCCGGTTCAATTTGACATTTGAGTTGAATCACGGTTCAACTTTTGATCCATGGATATAAATAAGAAAAGTGATCAACTTGGGGTTCAACCATAGTTCAATATTTGAACCACGTTTATAAATAACACTGTTAATTAATGTATATTTAAATAAAAAAACAATCACGATTAAAACAAACATGAAATATAAAACTAGAGTTTACTTTAACAAATATGTATTACATTTTATGGCAATTTTTTTCACATGGAATATTTTCGCTGTATTAGATAAGTTTAGGCGTATGTTATTTGTTCACGAGGTCGACATATATTATTATAACGTGTTATGTCATTGTTTAATGTTTCACGCGCCGTTAAAAAATTAACGCCACGCCTGGAATACGGCGAAGGTGTCTGACGCTTTTGATTTTTTAAATTAATTTACGACCCCGTGTATGAACGTACGCGATGCGAACTCGGTGGGTTGTGAATTCAAAGTCCAGATTGGTCCAGATATACGACTGTAATAGTTTGGACGGAAACAGGCAGACATTGGAGACGGTAATCATGTACTTGTTTACGTTTTCCGATAGTTTTAGGAACTGATACATACAATATTTAAGTCATAGTCGGCGCTTGTTCGCATTGAGGTATTTTAAAAAATATGTGAGAAAAAATAGAGAACGTGACCCTAAACTTAAGTGAGCATATAAACCTAAACACCCCTAGTTTTATTTGTTATATCTAGTAAAATATTTCTCAAATATGTTAAACAATGTGTTTAAAAAATACCATAATTATTTTCAACATTTCTCTAGTGAATGTTCGTTTCAAAATTATGAAATTCAGCACAAATTCCCCTAAAATATTATTTAAAAATATGCTTTTTTACAGAATTTTTCAATTACCCCATAACTGTGTCGTAGATAAATAAATCTTTTATGTGCTTTGTTAAGAGATTTGTTTTTTTCATTTTAAGTCAGGTTTGTTCTTAAAATGCTAAAAAAATAACAAATATTGGATAACCGATAATCGAAATCACTTATAAACCCATTTTAACGCTCGCGATATTTACCCTTACTAAAACGTAACATCATAGTACATTAGCGGTTTTAATATATCACGTTTTAAGTCACTAGATTTAGTGTTATATGCCCTCTTAAATGTACCAGGTAAAAGATCCAGAGAGAGAGAGAGAGAAAGAAGATGAGGCTAAGCGCTTTCGATGGTTAAACCATTCATCCTCGGAGCCGATAATTAAACAATTTTCAATTAAAACGATGACGTTAAACTCAATGATCATGATTTATATATTTAGAACAGAAAACAATTATACAAAAAAATAAAAGAAAATGTACGCCAAGCATCCATCCACAAAATAAAACAATATGATTAACAAACAAATACAAATAAACAGAATGGAATAACGTAACAGAACTTATCAAAATAAAAATAAGAAATAAAATAATATAGAAGTGTGCAGAGGACTTTGATTGGAAATAAAGGGGTAGGAAGGACAAAGAGTGTAAGGTTACCGATTAAATCAACCGGTACTAGTTTACTTCGTATTATAACTGTACGTGGATCATATTATTATCATTGAGTTGAATACTCCGAAATCCTAAATTAAATATTTTTTAATCCTAAAGTGTTATGAAAAATATGTTAGCCCAGTTGTTTTGTTTGAATTTTCAGCGAAAATGATACTGTCTTGATTTTAAAAATTCTACGAAACTTAAAACGTGCACCTCGCAGAATGAAACCATCACACATCAGCTGTTCCGTCCGCTCTCGACAGAATCTTCCCACGCCTAATGACTCGGGAGGGAGACATTGCAAGAAGTTAAAAGATATCGATCGTTTCCAACAATCGCTACTTCAACACATGCGACAAAGAGGGACAACAACACCTATCAGACTTGCTCCGTAGAAAACGACGATTACACTTAATACAATTGCTCGTTCAATGGTCACTAGATTTTTACTCTCCACACTATGGAATAGGGGAGAGTCATGATTTCGCAAAATTTAAGCGTATTTTTTTTACATCAATTTCTCAATGGGTATCATGTAGAGAATGCACACTATGAGTTTCGTCGTGATGTGTTTGTGTGTATGGCGTATACGCTGTACGCTGTACGCCGTACGCCGTACGCCGTACGCCGTAGCATTTATCTTTTTGTGTCCTCTCTACAGCCCAAACTATAAGTCTGATCGACTTCATATTAACATCATATGTGTAAAGTGCAAAGACCTAGAGCTGATTAGTTTTCCATAGACAACTTTTGATTTCTTCTCTATGAATTCATCATTTACGTTGTTTTTTTTTTGTGTCCTCTCTGCAGCCCAAACTATAAGTCCGATTGACTTCATATTGATATCACATGTGTTAAGTCCATAAACTTAGAGCTGATTAGTTTTCCATAGACAACGGTTCATTTTTTCCCAATGTTTCTTTATGATTTCATCTATTAAAACTGAAAAAATGCTCTCACGACCTGGAAATTAGAGATATTTTAATTTGGTTTCAACTATTTATACAACACCAAGAATCTTCATAAAATTGTATTCAAAGTTGGTCAATGTTAAAAGAAAAATATTCAACGGTTTCAAAAATTATATTTTATTTAATGGATATTTGTATGAAACTTATATGTAACAAGAGAATTTTTTTATATTTGGCAATGATCAGTTCATTGATTTCATATTGATAGAAGAATATTAATAGCTTGAACTTAGAACTGATTAGCTTTTCATAGATATCATATAATTTCTTCATATGATATCACGTGTAAACATTGTCAAAATGCTCTAACGCTCTTTGAAACAAAATTTATCTGCTTTTTTTAAAATATTTCATACAACATAAGCAGTCTTCACTATACTGCATTAATAGTTTGTCTATCTTAACATAAAAATATACTATCGGAAGAAAATTTATATTCCTGGTAGTAACATTTAGTATGAATAAAAATGTAATTAGATAAATTTCTATGTATGGAAACGTTTAGTAATTTGATTTCATGTTATAATGTAAAGAGCTTGAACATAGAACTGATTAGCTTTCCATAAATAACAAAAAAAATCTTCATATGATATCACCTGTCAAAATTTGGAAAATGCTCTCGCGTTCTTTAGAACAAAATTTATCTGCTTTTTTAAAAATATTTCATACAACATAAGCATTCTTCACTATACTGCATTAATAGTTTGTTTATCTAAACATAAAAATATACTATCGGAAGAAAATTTATATTCCTGATAGTAACATTTAGTATGAATAATAATGTAATTAGATAAATTTCTATGTATGGAAAAGTTCAGTAATTTGATTTCATGTTATAATGTAAAGAGCTTGAACATAGAACTGATTAGCTTTCCATAAATAACAAAAAAAATCTTCATATAATATCACGTGTCAAAATTTTGAAAATGCTCTCGCGTTCTTTAAAACAAAATTTATCTGCTTTTTTTAAAATATTTCATACAACATAAGCATTCTTCACTATACTGCATTAATATTTTGTTTATCTTAACATAAAAATATACTATCGGAAGAAAATTTATATTCCTGGTAGTAACATTTAGTATGAATAAAAATGTAATTAGATAAATTTCTATGTATGGAAAAGTTCAGTAATTTGATTTCATGTTATAATGTAAAGAGCTTGAACATAGAACTGATTAGCTTTCCATAAATAACAAAAAAAATCTTCATATGATATCACCTGTCAAAATTTGGAAAATGCTCTCGCGTTCTTTAGAACAAAATTTATCTGCTTTTTTTAAAATATTTCATACAACATAAGCATTCTACACCATACTGCATTAAAAGTTTGTCTATCTTATCATAAAAATATACTATCGGAAGAAAATTTATATTCCTGATAGTAACATTTAGTATGAATAATAATGTAATTAGATAAATTTCTATGTATGGAAAAGTTCAGTAATTTGATTTCATGTTATAATGTAAAGAGCTTGAACATAGAACTGATTAGCTTTCCATAAATAACAAAAAAAATCTTCATATAATATCACGTGTCAAAATTTTGAAAATGCTCTCGCGTTCTTTAAAACAAAATTTATCTGCTTTTTTTAAAATATTTCATACAACATAAGCATTCTACACTATACTGCATTAATAGTTTGTTTATCTTAACATAAAAATATACTATCGGAAGAAAATTTATATTCCTGATAGTAACATTTAGTATGAATAAAAATGTAATTAGATAAATTTCTATGTATGGAAACGTGTAGTAATTTGATTTCATGATATAATGTAAAGAGCTTGAACATAGAACTGATTAGCTTTCCATAAATAACAAAAAAATTCTTCATATGATATCACCTGTCAAAATTTGAAAAATGCTCTCGCGTTCTTTAAAACAAAATTTATCTGCTTTTTTTAAAATATTTCATACAACATAAGCATTCTTCACTATACTGCATTAATAGTTTGTCTATCTTAACATAAAAATATACTATCGGAAGAAAATTTATATTCCTGGTAGTAACATTTAGTATGAATAAAAATGTAATTAGATAAATTTCTATGTATGGAAAAGTTCAGTAATTTGATTTCATGTTATAATGTAAAGAGCTTGAACATAGAACTGATTAGCTTTCCATAAATAACAAAAAAAATCTTCATATGATATCACCTGTCAAAATTTGGAAAATGCTCTCGCGTTCTTTAGAACAAAATTTATCTGCTTTTTTTAAAATATTTCATACAACATAAGCATTCTACACCATACTGCATTAAAAGTTTGTCTATCTTATCATAAAAATATACTATCGGAAGAAAATTTATATTCCTGATAGTAACATTTAGTATGAATAATAATGTAATTAGATAAATTTCTATGTATGGAAAAGTTCAGTAATTTGATTTCATGTTATAATGTAAAGAGCTTGAACATAGAACTGATTAGCTTTCCATAAATAACAAAAAAAATCTTCATATAATATCACGTGTCAAAATTTTGAAAATGCTCTCGCGTTCTTTAAAACAAAATTTGTCTGCTTTTTTTAAAATATTTCATACAACATAAGCATTCTTCACTATACTGCATTAATATTTTGTTTATCTTAACATAAAAATATACTATCGGAAGAAAATTTATATTCCTGGTAGTAACATTTAGTATGAATAAAAATGTAATTAGATAAATTTCTATGTATGGAAAAGTTCAGTAATTTGATTTCATGTTATAATGTAAAGAGCTTGAACATAGAACTGATTAGCTTTCCATAAATAACAAAAAAAATCTTCATATGATATCACCTGTCAAAATTTGGAAAATGCTCTCGCGTTCTTTAGAACAAAATTTATCTGCTTTTTTTAAAATATTTCATACAACATAAGCATTCTACACCATACTGCATTAAAAGTTTGTCTATCTTATCATAAAAATATACTATCGGAAGAAAATTTATATTCCTGATAGTAACATTTAGTATGAATAATAATGTAATTAGATAAATTTCTATGTATGGAAAAGTTCAGTAATTTGATTTCATGTTATAATGTAAAGAGCTTGAACATAGAACTGATTAGCTTTCCATAAATAACAAAAAAAATCTTCATATAATATCACGTGTCAAAATTTTGAAAATGCTCTCGCGTTCTTTAAAACAAAATTTATCTGCTTTTTTTAAAATATTTCATACAACATAAGCATTCTACACTATACTGCATTAATAGTTTGTTTATCTTAACATAAAAATATACTATCGGAAGAAAATTTATATTCCTGATAGTAACATTTAGTATGAATAAAAATGTAATTAGATAAATTTCTATGTATGGAAACGTGTAGTAATTTGATTTCATGATATAATGTAAAGAGCTTGAACATAGAACTGATTAGCTTTCCATAAATAACAAAAAAATTCTTCATATGATATCACCTGTCAAAATTTGAAAAATGCTCTCGCGTTCTTTAAAACAAAATTTATCTGCTTTTTTTAAAATATTTCATACAACATAAGCATTCTTCACTATACTGCATTAATAGTTTGTCTATCTTAACATAAAAATATACTATCGGAAGAAAATTTATATTCCTGGTAGTAACATTTAGTATGAATAAAAATGTAATTAGATAAATTTCTATGTATGGAAAAGTTCAGTAATTTGATTTCATGTTATAATGTAAAGAGCTTGAACATAGAACTGATTAGCTTTCCATAAATAACAAAAAAAATCTTCATATGATATCACCTGTCAAAATTTGGAAAATGCTCTCGCGTTCTTTAGAACAAAATTTATCTGCTTTTTTTAAAATATTTCATACAACATAAGCATTCTACACCATACTGCATTAAAAGTTTGTCTATCTTATCATAAAAATATACTATCGGAAGAAAATTTATATTCCTGATAGTAACATTTAGTATGAATAATAATGTAATTAGATAAATTTCTATGTATGGAAAAGTTCAGTAATTTGATTTCATGTTATAATGTAAAGAGCTTGAACATAGAACTGATTAGCTTTCCATAAATAACAAAAAAAATCTTCATATAATATCACGTGTCAAAATTTTGAAAATGCTCTCGCGTTCTTTAAAACAAAATTTGTCTGCTTTTTTTAAAATATTTCATACAACATAAGCATTCTTCACTATACTGCATTAATATTTTGTTTATCTTAACATAAAAATATACTATCGGAAGAAAATTTATATTCCTGGTAGTAACATTTAGTATGAATAAAAATGTAATTAGATAAATTTCTATGTATGGAAAAGTTCAGTAATTTGATTTCATGTTATAATGTAAAGAGCTTGAACATAGAACTGATTAGCTTTCCATAAATAACAAAAAAAATCTTCATATGATATCACCTGTCAAAATTTGGAAAATGCTCTCGCGTTCTTTAGAACAAAATTTATCTGCTTTTTTTAAAATATTTCATACAACATAAGCATTCTACACCATACTGCATTAAAAGTTTGTCTATCTTATCATAAAAATATACTATCGGAAGAAAATTTATATTCCTGATAGTAACATTTAGTATGAATAATAATGTAATTAGATAAATTTCTATGTATGGAAAAGTTCAGTAATTTGATTTCATGTTATAATGTAAAGAGCTTGAACATAGAATTGATTAGCTTTCCATAAATAACAAAAAAAATCTTCATATAATATCACGTGTCAAAATTTTGAAAATGCTCTCGCGTTCTTTAAAACAAAATTTATCTGCTTTTTTTAAAATATTTCATACAACATAAGCATTCTACACTATACTGCATTAATAGTTTGTTTATCTTAACATAAAAATATACTATCGGAAGAAAATTTATATTCCTGATAGTAACATTTAGTATGAATAAAAATGTAATTAGATAAATTTCTATGTATGGAAACGTGTAGTAATTTGATTTCATGATATAATGTAAAGAGCTTGAACATAGAACTGATTAGCTTTCCATAAATAACAAAAAAATTCTTCATATGATATCACCTGTCAAAATTTGAAAAATGCTCTCGCGTTCTTTAAAACAAAATTTATCTGCTTTTTTTAAAATATTTCATACAACATAAGCATTCTTCACTATACTGCATTAATAGTTTGTCTATCTTAACATAAAAATATACTATCGGAAGAAAATTTATATTCCTGGTAGTAACATTTAGTATGAATAAAAATGTAATTAGATAAATTTCTATGTATGGAAAAGTTCAGTAATTTGATTTCATGTTATAATGTAAAGAGCTTGAACATAGAACTGATTAGCTTTCCATAAATAACAAAAAAAATCTTCATATGATATCACCTGTCAAAATTTGGAAAATGCTCTCGCGTTCTTTAGAACAAAATTTATCTGCTTTTTTTAAAATATTTCATACAACATAAGCATTCTACACCATACTGCATTAAAAGTTTGTCTATCTTATCATAAAAATATACTATCGGAAGAAAATTTATATTCCTGATAGTAACATTTAGTATGAATAATAATGTAATTAGATAAATTTCTATATATGGAAAAGTTCAGTAATTTGATTTCATGTTATAATGTAAAGAGCTTGAACATAGAACTGATTAGTTTTCCATAAATAACAAAAAAAATCTTCATATAATATCACGTGTCAAAATTTTGAAAATGCTCTCGCGTTCTTTAAAACAAAATTTATCTGCTTTTTTTAAAATATTTCATACAACATAAGCATTCTTCACTATACTGCATTAATAGTTTGTTTATCTTAACATAAAAATATACTATCGGAAGAAAATTTATATTCCTGATAGTAACATTTAGTATGAATAAAAATGTAATTAGATAAATTTCTATGTATGGAAACGTGTAGTAATTTGATTTCATGATATAATGTAAAGAGCTTGAACATAGAACTGATTAGCTTTCCATAAATAACAAAAAAATTCTTCATATGATATCACCTGTCAAAATTTGAAAAATGCTCTCGCGTTCTTTAAAACAAAATTTATCTGCTTTTTTTAAAATATTTCATACAACATAAGCATTCTTCACTATACTGCATTAATAGTTTGTCTATCTTAACATAAAAATATACTATCGGAAGAAAATTTATATTCCTGGTAGTAACATTTAGTATGAATAAAAATGTAATTAGATAAATTTCTATGTATGGAAAAGTTCAGTAATTTGATTTCATGTTATAATGTAAAGAGCTTGAACATAGAACTGATTAGCTTTCCATAAATAACAAAAAAAATCTTCATATGATATCACCTGTCAAAATTTGGAAAATGCTCTCGCGTTCTTTAGAACAAAATTTATCTGCTTTTTTTAAAATATTTCATACAACATAAGCATTCTACACCATACTGCATTAAAAGTTTGTCTATCTTATCATAAAAATATACTATCGGAAGAAAAATTATATACTAGAAAAAACAGTTTATTATTATTACTCTCCACACTATGGAATAGGGGAGAGTCATGATTTCGCAAAATTTAAGCGTATTTTTTTTACATCAATTTCTCAATGGGTATCATGTAGAGAATGCACACTATGAGTTTCGTCGTGATGTGTTTGTGTGTATGGCGTATACGCTGTACGCCGTACGCCGTACGCCGTACGCCGTAGCATTTATCTTTTTGTGTCCTCTCTACAGCCCAAACTATAAGTCTGATCGACTTCATATTAACATCATATGTGTAAAGTGCAAAGACCTAGAGCTGATTAGTTTTCCATAGACAACTTTTGATTTCTTCTCTATGAATTCATCATTTACGTTGTTTTTTTTTTGTGTCCTCTCTGCAGCCCAAACTATAAGTCCGATTGACTTCATATTGATATCACATGTGTTAAGTCCATAAACTTAGAGCTGATTAGTTTTCCATAGACAACGGTTCATTTTTTCCCAATGTTTCTTTATGATTTCATCTATTAAAACTGAAAAAATGCTCTCACGACCTGGAAATTAGAGATATTTTAATTTGGTTTCAACTATTTATACAACACCAAGAATCTTCATAAAATTGTATTCAAAGTTGGTCAATGTTAAAAGAAAAATATTCAACGGTTTCAAAAATTATATTTTATTTAATGGATATTTGTATGAAACTTATATGTAACAAGAGAATTTTTTTATATTTGGCAATGATCAGTTCATTGATTTCATATTGATAGAAGAATATTAATAGCTTGAACTTAGAACTGATTAGCTTTTCATAGATATCATATAATTTCTTCATATGATATCACGTGTAAACATTGTCAAAATGCTCTAACGCTCTTTGAAACAAAATTTATCTGCTTTTTTTAAAATATTTCATACAACATAAGCAGTCTTCACTATACTGCATTAATAGTTTGTCTATCTTAACATAAAAATATACTATCGGAAGAAAATTTATATTCCTGGTAGTAACATTTAGTATGAATAAAAATGTAATTAGATAAATTTCTATGTATGGAAACGTTTAGTAATTTGATTTCATGTTATAATGTAAAGAGCTTGAACATAGAACTGATTAGCTTTCCATAAATAACAAAAAAAATCTTCATATGATATCACCTGTCAAAATTTGGAAAATGCTCTCGCGTTCTTTAGAACAAAATTTATCTGCTTTTTTTAAAATATTTCATACAACATAAGCATTCTTCACTATACTGCATTAATAGTTTGTTTATCTAAACATAAAAATATACTATCGGAAGAAAATTTATATTCCTGATAGTAACATTTAGTATGAATAATAATGTAATTAGATAAATTTCTATGTATGGAAAAGTTCAGTAATTTGATTTCATGTTATAATGTAAAGAGCTTGAACATAGAACTGATTAGCTTTCCATAAATAACAAAAAAAATCTTCATATAATATCACGTGTCAAAATTTTGAAAATGCTCTCGCGTTCTTTAAAACAAAATTTATCTGCTTTTTTTAAAATATTTCATACAACATAAGCATTCTTCACTATACTGCATTAATATTTTGTTTATCTTAACATAAAAATATACTATCGGAAGAAAATTTATATTCCTGGTAGTAACATTTAGTATGAATAAAAATGTAATTAGATAAATTTCTATGTATGGAAAAGTTCAGTAATTTGATTTCATGTTATAATGTAAAGAGCTTGAACATAGAACTGATTAGCTTTCCATAAATAACAAAAAAAATCTTCATATGATATCACCTGTCAAAATTTGGAAAATGCTCTCGCGTTCTTTAGAACAAAATTTATCTGCTTTTTTTAAAATATTTCATACAACATAAGCATTCTACACCATACTGCATTAAAAGTTTGTCTATCTTATCATAAAAATATACTATCGGAAGAAAATTTATATTCCTGATAGTAACATTTAGTATGAATAATAATGTAATTAGATAAATTTCTATGTATGGAAAAGTTCAGTAATTTGATTTCATGTTATAATGTAAAGAGCTTGAACATAGAACTGATTAGCTTTCCATAAATAACAAAAAAAATCTTCATATAATATCACGTGTCAAAATTTTGAAAATGCTCTCGCGTTCTTTAAAACAAAATTTATCTGCTTTTTTTAAAATATTTCATACAACATAAGCATTCTACACTATACTGCATTAATAGTTTGTTTATCTTAACATAAAAATATACTATCGGAAGAAAATTTATATTCCTGATAGTAACATTTAGTATGAATAAAAATGTAATTAGATAAATTTCTATGTATGGAAACGTGTAGTAATTTGATTTCATGATATAATGTAAAGAGCTTGAACATAGAACTGATTAGCTTTCCATAAATAACAAAAAAATTCTTCATATGATATCACCTGTCAAAATTTGAAAAATGCTCTCGCGTTCTTTAAAACAAAATTTATCTGCTTTTTTTAAAATATTTCATACAACATAAGCATTCTTCACTATACTGCATTAATAGTTTGTCTATCTTAACATAAAAATATACTATCGGAAGAAAATTTATATTCCTGGTAGTAACATTTAGTATGAATAAAAATGTAATTAGATAAATTTCTATGTATGGAAAAGTTCAGTAATTTGATTTCATGTTATAATGTAAAGAGCTTGAACATAGAACTGATTAGCTTTCCATAAATAACAAAAAAAATCTTCATATGATATCACCTGTCAAAATTTGGAAAATGCTCTCGCGTTCTTTAGAACAAAATTTATCTGCTTTTTTTAAAATATTTCATACAACATAAGCATTCTACACCATACTGCATTAAAAGTTTGTCTATCTTATCATAAAAATATACTATCGGAAGAAAATTTATATTCCTGATAGTAACATTTAGTATGAATAATAATGTAATTAGATAAATTTCTATATATGGAAAAGTTCAGTAATTTGATTTCATGTTATAATGTAAAGAGCTTGAACATAGAACTGATTAGTTTTCCATAAATAACAAAAAAAATCTTCATATAATATCACGTGTCAAAATTTTGAAAATGCTCTCGCGTTCTTTAAAACAAAATTTATCTGCTTTTTTTAAAATATTTCATACAACATAAGCATTCTTCACTATACTGCATTAATAGTTTGTTTATCTTAACATAAAAATATACTATCGGAAGAAAATTTATATTCCTGATAGTAACATTTAGTATGAATAAAAATGTAATTAGATAAATTTCTATGTATGGAAACGTGTAGTAATTTGATTTCATGATATAATGTAAAGAGCTTGAACATAGAACTGATTAGCTTTCCATAAATAACAAAAAAATTCTTCATATGATATCACCTGTCAAAATTTGAAAAATGCTCTCGCGTTCTTTAAAACAAAATTTATCTGCTTTTTTTAAAATATTTCATACAACATAAGCATTCTTCACTATACTGCATTAATAGTTTGTCTATCTTAACATAAAAATATACTATCGGAAGAAAATTTATATTCCTGGTAGTAACATTTAGTATGAATAAAATTGTAATTAGATAAATTTCTATGTATGGAAAAGTTCAGTAATTTGATTTCATGTTATAATGTAAAGAGCTTGAACATAGAACTGATTAGCTTTCCATAAATAACAAAAAAAATCTTCATATGATATCACCTGTCAAAATTTGGAAAATGCTCTCGCGTTCTTTAGAACAAAATTTATCTGCTTTTTTTAAAATATTTCATACAACATAAGCATTCTACACCATACTGCATTAAAAGTTTGTCTATCTTATCATAAAAATATACTATCGGAAGAAAATTTATATTCCTGATAGTAACATTTAGTATGAATAATAATGTAATTAGATAAATTTCTATATATGGAAAAGTTCAGTAATTTGATTTCATGTTATAATGTAAAGAGCTTGAACATAGAACTGATTAGTTTTCCATAAATAACAAAAAAAATCTTCATATAATATCACGTGTCAAAATTTTGAAAATGCTCTCGCGTTCTTTAAAACGAAATTTATCTGCTTTTTTAAAAATATTTCATACAACATAAGCATTCTTCACTATACTGCATTAATAGTTTGTTTATCTTAACATAAAAATATACTATCGGAAGAAAATTTATATTCCTGATAGTAACATTTAGTATGAATGTGGGAAATCTGGCAACACCGAGCGGAAGCGGAAGTCAGGCGCAGCTTGGCCAAGGGACGCCAGTCGAAGTGCAAGCGGCGTTGCGCGGAGACCCGGAGAAAGTTTTACAAATGATTATGTAAATAAAAGAAGTTGAAGAAATATTTTTGTTTTCATATACTATTAATTCCAATCCCACAACTTGGGGGCTCGTCCGGGATTCGAAAAATAATAGTAAAATCAAAAATAACGAGTGATATACGCAGATAATTACGTGAAGAAGAAAGACGCCATTTTGATGATTGCCGTGCGATTAGTGTGTCGAGCGAAACTACGCATCGAGTGATAAAAACTATTCTGAGAACAATATTGTGAATTTAAATCATAAACTGTGAACTTTTTTAAATAAAAAATAACGAGTTATATACGCAGATAAACGCGTGAAGAAGAAAGACGCCATTTTGTGATTGCCGTGCGATTCGTGTGTTGAGAAACTACGCATCGAGTGATAAAAACTATTCCGAGAACAATATTGTGAACTTTGTGAACCTTAATTATAAATTGTGAACATTTTTTAAACATTTTATATCGATTTTGACATTAATTGTGAAGTGACGTTGTAAATTTTTGAATTGTCGACTCTGCGACGGTTAGACGCGTAGTAGGTATTATACAACGAAAACGTATAACCTAACAA
This sequence comes from Molanna angustata, assembly GCA_963576475.1. NCBI lineage: Eukaryota > Metazoa > Arthropoda > Insecta > Trichoptera > Molannidae > Molanna > Molanna angustata. Next base: position 44,456,870 of record OY754965.1, on the reverse strand, counting down.
TATGCCACCGAAGACGGATAAGGCGGATGTGGAAACGCTGAAATTCACATTCAAGGACGTTGAAGATGCCCTGACTCTATTTAGCGGCGAAGATAACTTTGGCGTCGATAAGTTTATCGAAGATTTCGAAGATGCTGCGCAAGTAGCAAATTGGAACAGCGTGGAGAAGTTCATTTACGTCAAAAAATTATTACGAGGAACGGCTCAGCTCTTCGTTAAATCAGAATCGTTTAAATCATGGAACGAGCTGAGGGACGGCCTACAAGAAGAGTTTGGAAAAAAAATAAATTCGGCCGCCATTCATCGCCAACTAGCAACGACGAGGAAGCTACGCGATCAAAGTTGCATCCATTATTTTTACCAAATGAAAGAGATAAGCAACAGGGGAAACATAGATGATGAGTCATTAATGGAATACGTAATTGACGGCATATCTGATACGGAAATAAACAAATCTATTTTATATGGCTTGACGAATCTAAAAGAATTTAAGCACAAACTGGAATTATATTCGAAAATATCAGAAAAGCAAAAGTCGAAAGGTGAGACCTCCAAAAATCAACTAAAAGAAAGCTCCCCTAAAGTATCGAAAGACAGGTGCTTTAACTGCGGAGGAATTGGTCACAGGTCAGGAGAATGTAAGTTCAAAGATAAGGGAACGAGGTGTTTTAAATGTAACGACTTTGGACACATTGCGTCTAAATGTTCTAACTTAAGAGAAAATACCGCCAAGACCACACTGAAAGTAACCGTCCAAGAATCAGAATCTCCGCTCTACAAAACGGTCATGTTGGGAGGAAAATCTGCAAAAGCATTTATAGACACTGGTAGTGATTTGAATTTGATGACAATGTCGCAGTTATTGAAGATGGACCAGGTCAACCTAATCGACGATCCCTTGGAGCTCCGAGGGATAGCAGAAAAGAAGGTCACCACAATTGGACATTTCGAGACGATGATGAAAATAGATGATTGTGAGTTCCCAACTACCTTTCATGTAGTTCACGATGCAGTGTTGCCCATGACAGTCCTCCTTGGTAGGGCTATTTTACAGAACGTTGACATGATGGTACGTGTTGGAGGAGTTGAAGTCACAGAGAATACTGTAGATGAACAAGTAAAGAGCTTGTACTTGATTGAAACAAAAGATAACCATGATCATGTAGATTTAGGAGATGAGATTTACAGAGAAAGAATCAACACAATGGTCTCAAACTATTCTAGCGAGTCGCCTAGAGTTAAAGAAACAAATATCAAAATGAGAATTGTCTTAGAAGATGAAACACCCATTTACCAGCCACCCCGACGTCTGTCCCCTCGAGAACTAGAAGTTGTAAATAACCAAGTAGAGGAATGGCTCAACGATGGGATCATTCGCCCAAGTAGATCGGACTTTGCAAGTCCAGTAGTTTTGTCAAAAAAGAAAAGCGGGGAGATGCGTCTCTGTATAGATTACAGGAGACTCAACAAGAAGACGATTAAAGAAAGATTCCCAATTCCACTTATTGATGACCAAATAGACAAACTGCGAAATGCTAAAGTTTTCTCCACTCTTGATTTGAGAAACGGATTTTTCCACGTATCAGTAGAAGACAATTCACAAAAATACACTTTTTTTATTGTGCCGAATGGACAATTTGAATTCTTAAAAACCCCCTTTGGTTTATCCAATGGACCAGGTGTTTTTCAAACTTTCATCAACGCTGTATTCAGAGATATGATGCTGAGTGGAATTGTTCTCACTTATCTAGACGACCTAATTGTACCTAGTAACGATGAAGAAGAAGGCCTACAAAGACTGGAACTAGTCCTAAATAGGATGAACGAGTATGGGTTAGTTATCAACTGGAAGAAGTGCAGGATTCTGATGCGGTCCGTAGAGTATCTTGGACATGAGATTCGAGATAATGAAATTAGACCAAATAAGTTGAAAACTAATGCCATGACTAAGTTTCCAATACCGAAAACCTTAAAAGATGTTCAGTCTTACTTAGGGCTGACAGGATACATTCGTAAGTTTATCCATAACTATTCTAAAATAGCTAGACCACTGACGAATCTACTGAAGAAGGAAAATGAGTTTATGTTTGGAACAGAGCAAAAGATAGCCTTTGAGACGTTGAAGAAGATATTATCAGAAGACCCTGTTTTAAAGATCTATGATCCTCATTTACTGACGGAACTACACACTGATGCCAGCTGCGAAGGATATGGCGCAGTTTTACTTCAAAAGGATCCATACGATAACAAGATGCACCCTGTTTACTATATGAGCAAGAAAACAACAGATGCAGAAAGAAAATATTCTAGTTACGAACTGGAGGTGCTAGCAATCATAAATGCTTTAAAGAAATTCAGAGTTTACCTATTGGGACTAAATTTCAAGATCGTGACAGACTGTAAGGCCTTCGTCCTTACCTTAAAGAAGAAGGATCTTGCACCAAGAGTCGCCAGGTGGGCACTACTGCTTGAGGAGTACGACTATGTCGTGGAGCATCGACCAGGTGAGAGGTTACGACATGCTGATATGCTAAGCCGATACCCTGTCGATTGCTTAATTCTCGAAAATGAACTCACAGCCCGATTGAGAAGAGCCCAATCCAACGATAAATATTTAAATGCCATACGAGAGTTACTTACTCTTGGAAAGAGACACGAAGACTATACCCTGGATGGAGGAGTTGTCTACAGAGAACAAGGGGGCTATAGACTTATAGTAGTTCCGAAAACTATGCAGACGGAAATAATAAGAATGTACCATGATCGTGGCATAAATAAGACAAGAGAACTTCTAGAGAGAGAGTTCTGGATAAGAGATTGTCCAGCAAAAACAAAAAAATGCATCGAGAACTGTGTAGCCTGTATACTGGTAGATCGAAAGAGAGGAAAGCGGGAAGGTTTCCTACACCCTATAGACAAAGGTGATAGTCCATTAGACACATATCACATAGACCACTTAGGACCGCTGCCTTCAACCAACAAAAACTATAAATATGTTCTCACAATAGTAGATGCTTTTACTAAGTTTTTTGGGCCATACAAGGTCACCAAAGTATGTGGAAGAGACAGATATAACCTGCGAAGAATTGGTGGAACAGAAGGCGCTTGGGAGACAACAGCATCAGCAGACCTAATGAAGCCATGGAGAAGAGATAGTACAGACGATGATGATTCATCCGAGGCGGATGACCTGCAGGATGACCGAGTTGTGGGAAATCTGGCAACACCGAGCGGAAGCGGAAGTCAGGCGCAGCTTGGCCAAGGGACGCCAGTCGAAGTGCAAGCGGCGTTGCGCGGAGACCCGGAGAAAGTTTTACAAATGATTATGTAAATAAAAGAAGTTGAAGAAATATTTTTGTTTTCATATACTATTAATTCCAATCCCACATGAATAAAAATGTAATTAGATAAATTTCTATGTATGGAAACGTGTAGTAATTTGATTTCATGATATAATGTAAAGAGCTTGAACATAGAACTGATTAGCTTTCCATAAATAACAAAAAAATTCTTCTGTCAAAATTTGAAAAATGCTCTCGCGTTCTTTAAAACAAAATTTATCTGCTTTTTTTAAAATATTTCATACAACATAAGCATTCTTCACTATACTGCATTAATAGTTTGTCTATCTTAACATAAAAATATACTATCGGAAGAAAATTTATATTCCTGGTAGTAACATTTATTATGAATAAAAATGTAATTAGATAAATTTCTATGTATGGAAAAGTTCAGTAATTTGATTTCATGTTATAATGTAAAGAGCTTGAACATAGAACTGATTAGCTTTCCATAAATAACAAAAAATTTCTTCATATGATATCACCTGTCAAAATTTGGAAAATGCTTTCGCGTCCTTTAAAACAAAATTTATCTGCTTTTATTAAAATATTTCATACAACATAAGCATTCTACACCATACTGCAATAATAGTTTGTCTATCTTAACATAAAAATATACTGTCGATAGAAAATTTATTTTCCTGGTTGTAAAATTTAGTATGAATAAAAATGTATATAATAAGATAAATTTCTTATGTATGGAAAAGTTCAGTAATTTGATTTCATGTTATAATGTAAAGAGCTTGAACATCGAACTGATTAGCTTTTCATAAATAACAAAAATTTCTTCATATGATATTACGTGTCAAAATTGTCAAAATGCTCTAACGTCCTTTAAAACAAAATTTATCTGCTTTTATTAAAATATTTCATACAACATTAGAATTCTTCACCATACTGCATTAATAGTTTGTCTATCTTAACATGAAAATATACTATCGTTAGAAAATTTATATTCTTGGTAGTAAAATTTAGAATGAATAAAATATTTCATTGTCAATATTTGTGGTGTGGAGAGTTTAGTGTTGGCCACAACCCACTCGTTTTTATTTACGTTTGCAACGGACGCCTCCGGTGCGCGGCACAAAAGTAATTAGACGGAAGTTTAAAGAAAATACTAATTACATTATAATTTTTCAAACTTATCCCGTAATTAATGAGAACTTGACGAGCATCAAAATTATTATTATTAAACTCATGAAACCTGATTTACGACGAAACAATATTCACCTAATTACCAAATCTGACTTACCAACAAAAATTATGATACAATTCAAGATATACATAAGACTAATTCAAAATATCCAAGAATAAATTATTCACGTAATATTTATTAGGGGAAATATTCAGCAATTCGCAAATTACAAAAGACAACAATGCATATTAAATATTTGCTAAAATAGTTCCCTCATCATCATACATTACATTATACATACATAATTTAAAAATAAAATTACTAAAACCTACGTAAATAGTAGAGTAACTTTAAAATTAAGATATAAAAAATTAAAATCAAATATATAAAATACAAAAAAAAAAACAACGAAGACATAAGAAATTCAAAATTATAAACATACAAATGATAATGATAAATTTGAATTTGAATATAATGTAATGAAACCAACTTAATAACACTGTAATTAACTGCTCCGTGACACTTCTCAACGTTTCATGGCATTAGATTCAATTAAATAGAATTTACTAAGTATTGTATACATCGTTTTTATGTCTATTTTTAATTTAATTTAAGATCAATAACCTAGATTTTAAGCTTTTACTAACATGAAAAACTAATAGCTACAAAGCGCCCTTGAGGTGAGTTTTCACGAAAACGGCGCTATATAAATTATCCAACCATATATATAATGGGATATGAAGGAATTGGGGAAATGGGTAGGGATAAAGGAGTAAGGGATTCCATGCCTCATATCACTGCGTCATTGCCGATATACTCCTGCGATATTGCGGATATGTGTTATTGAATATATCAGTATCATAAAACCTTGTATTATACTGCTTAAAAATCCGTGGAAAGCATGAATTCATTTTATATTTAGAACCTCCCAGAAAACAGATTGAAATGGTACGGACATGTTTGAAGAAGACCACCGTAATATAAAGGGAACGAAGCCCAAAACTTTAATGTTCCGGGTATGAGAACCAGAGGAATACCAAAACGCTGATGGAAAGAAGTGGTAAGGAAGGATATAACGAAGGAAGCGCAGAGCCGAGGAGAGTGGAAGCTCAAGACACAGAAAGCAGATCCCATCATCACCATCATGTGGGACAATAATCGCTGAGGAATGGAGAAGATTTTACAAAATAATGAAATATAATAGTCAGTGGCAGAGCAGATGGTGCGCTGGATTAGTAATACAATGGACGCGGATTCGAATCTTCGACCGATTTTATTCACCATATTTCATTAATATAAGTAGGGAATGTATGTGGACAACTTTATTCTAAACACGACATTCTGACAAAGACATTAACTACTTACTATTTGAATAAAGAGCAGAGATGAAACTAAGCGAGAAAGGAAGACACAGATTGGATTACAAACAAAAGGGTGAGAGTCGATTTAACATTATTGATGTTAAGTATCCAACCGAAGAAAAGGTCCCGGGGGAGGAGGTAGGGTGTGTGGAGCTGGCCGTGTGATATGGAAACCAAGATAGTGGCCAATCGATTATGTCCATACGTCTGAGACGGGTCTGATGTTTAAAATTCAAAGCGAACATTTGAATGTTTCAGAAGGCGGTTTTTGCGGCCGATTTTGGTAATCTCGTCGCATTACTCGTTGAGATGTTCCTAAACCATTGCAATATTCTAAAATATATTATGTTTATTTTATCGGATTTGCTTATTTCAACCAATTCAATACCCGAATTTATTACTTATTAACAAGTAGTAACTTTAAATAACAGTACACATAAAATAACCGTAATAGTTGAAGAATGATATTATAACTATTGTGGATTACGTGAATGTAACATTCAAAAGAAACGTTTAGAGGAATTTTATACGGTTATCAATCATTAACACAGTGTAGGCCTAGTGGCTTATTTGGTTATCTAACTCCCGGTCCTGGGGTCAAAGGTCCTGTATTCTGTTCCCAGTGGAGATACAGTTTTTCCACTGTATTTTCAGCCTGGATTTGTGACAATATTATTTGATATCTTAATGAGAAATGGAATATCTCTAGATTTTACAGAATTCTAAGAAATAAAATATGCTTGAAAATACAGATATCAAATCAATTTCGATTCAAGTGTCCCGCACCGCGCAAGGTCGCTTTACAGGCAATAGGCGGACGGAGAAAAAAATAATATCAGAACTCGTATACCTAATAATGACAATCATAACACGGGTGACATACTCACACACTGACATTCGAGATACGAGGTATAATGTAGGTAGGTAAGTACTATGTAATTCATATATGGTTAGTTACACATAGACCAGGGTTGCCATATTTTCCCGAGATCCCGGTCGGGACATTTTGGTGGGGGAAGTTTTTGTTGTTGAAATAAACCAGAAACTAATAGACAATTTGAGAAATATTTATTATTAATTAGCGAGTATGGAATTAGTCCCTTAGTCTGGACTGGCATTCCTCTGTAACAGGAGTACTATGTGATAGAAGAATGCCTAAGAGCAGGGCAAAGTATACAATACCTGTGTAAGACAGTCCTTCCACTACGGATCAAAATGTTGGGTTTCTAGAAAGCAGGAAGATCAGAGACTCCACGTCACCAAAATGAAAATGTTGAGGTAGGCCTGTGGAGTGATAATGCTGGACAAGGTCAGAAATGAATACATCCGAGGCAGCTTCAAGGTGGCTCCCATAGCCGAAAAGAAAGAGGGCAATCTGACGCATGCGGACAAGTAGAGCCGAGCACAAACAATGGAATAAGGTGAGGGAAAAGACGAAGATTAGTTAGTATATATGTATGAATATTTTATTTAGATGTAAAAAATAAATGCATTTTCTTACATCTAGTATAACCAAAAAGCATATTAACAATTTGAAAAAAAATAACAAGTTTGCACATTATGAATTATAAAAAAATAACAAGTTTGCACATTATGAATTATAAAAAAATAACAAGTTTGCACATTATGAATTATAAAAAAATAACAAGTTTGCACATTATGAATTATAAAAAAATAACAAGTTTGCACATTATGAATTATAAAAAAATAACAAGTTTGCACATTATGAATTATAAAAAAAACAACAAAAAATTCCAATGAACACAAAAATACAAAGGAATCACACAATATCTTAAAAGAACTTTTCCTTTATGTATTCAACACCTAGGCGACGAAAAAAGGCAAAACTAGATGCTTCCTTCACACATTCTGGCAAATCATTACAGTTGAAAACCTTTGTATACATTATTTTGTGTACCTGCCAGGTTAATCTGAGGCAGTAAAAAGTCCCACCGATTTCTCATCGGGTAGGCATGGGATACAATTATTCTTTTTCACAATTATTACAATGATTTCGACTAGGACAATAATTGAAACTAAAACCTTTAACGAATTTATAAAAAAAAATTCACAACTCACGTTAAAATTAATTTGAAGAAAATCTTCCACCGTGTCCCAACAAACGATTCTGTTCGTCCGTCAACTGCGAAGGCATCAATGGAAAAACGCGCTCTACAGTTGCGTTGTTATTAATTAAAATCGAATGTTTGAACGTTGGTGGTGGTAAATATCTACTAAACATTCCGTTGGTACATTTTTAATAGAATCTTGGGGTAGGTACCTTATTTGTTGGGACATTTTACAGCTCATAGAGACACCATTGTTTAATAACGGTGACATGTCCCGACGTATTGGGACGAATGGCAACCCTAACGTACACACACACGGCCATGCAGGCGAATTCGTATGAAGGAGATAGAGGTTACCTATGCGTGCACTAAACACAAATCATAATAAATTATTACCCACCGTGCTGTGCTTTTAATCTATTTATAGTACTGACGCTTCACTGGATATTATTAATCAATTCTACTTACTAAAGTCGCATGTGACTAGCTCATGTAATAAAAAATACCAATGCAATGTCAGTTATTGGAAAGATCTATATGCAAGAGTGACTAAATTACCTAATCCGATGAAGAAATTGTCCAGTGCATAATATAATATTTTATATTTACGTAAATATATAAAATAAAATGAGAATATAAATATCTGCTATAAAGCGCCGGCTTAGAAAAGCGCCTCACTATTCGCAATTTTCATCGCTTAAAACAGCATCCAAAATACAGGTTACTCAAAACATCGCTTTAAGTATTATTTTCTCCTTTATTTGCGAACCCTATTATTGCAATTACGAAAAAATTATAACCCATTTATGTGAAAAATTGTAACATTTTATTTTTCGTTTTTTCCGCGTTTCGTTCAACAATGTTTTATCTTTCTCTCGTTTTCTTCGTTTGAATTTGCATTTTGTTTACCCGGCAGTTGACTTGAATTGGACACAATTAGTTTTTTGGACCATCACCTTTTTGTTTTGTTTTAAAACATTGCTCTCTAATAATCTATCAAGAATAGTAATTAAAATAATAAAAAAAACACTCTGTTGGTAGATTTTCATATTCTATTTTGATTGATCTACTTCATAGGCATATTTATAGTTTTGATAGTTATTTACAATAAAACAAAATAAAAAGGTTTTATTACCTAATTTTATAAGGAAAGTAGTAAAAAAATTCAAATTACAAAAAACTCACAGAACAGAATAAAGATGTAATAATAAACTGTTATTAATTTCAAAGACGTATCTTTTTGAGGATACTGGGGAAAAGATTTTAAAAATGTACTATTTAGCCTACTACAGACTGTTAAAAACACTGCCTTAATGCACACCCGCACACTTGCCGCTCTACACAAATTGTGAGATAGCCGTGATGGTATGAACAAATACATGTACAAAACATATCATTGACTCCAGATATGGAAAAAATCCATTGATTGCGTATATGTAACTTTTAAAAAATATTCGATTTACATACACATTGGTACAAGCCAAAAAATTTGAGAACATTGTCGCCTCATGTAAAAGGACTGTTGCTTTCATTGTTTACAAAAAAAAACAATTTCTCAATAGATGCCGTCACAAAAAAAGTTTATTCGTTACTTCATAGATGGCGATGGTGCTTTTCAGCTATTTTCAAACGATCAGTTTCTTATTACTAGTTGCATGTAACACATGAGATCCAACTGTCGATAGCGATAGTATGTATAGTTGAAGAATATGTACCAAACTATAAACCCATAAATACAAATTATTGAATATTTTCAGATATTTTGTTTTCTATACAACATATGTAGGTATGTATGTCAAGATAGGATAGTATGGAAGAAGATCCTTTTTTCCTACCCAAAATATGAAAATAGCATGATGGTATGTATGTATGTTTGGAGATGAAGTATCAAACTATTAAGTGTTCTTACATATTGTGTATAGGCGACTGCCATACAAAATGTATGAAGCGATGTCGTCACTAAATTCAATTTTTAAAAAAATTGTTAAAAAAAATTGAGATCTTCTACTACAATGGTAATATTTTTTATAGAAAATTAAATTACCTAGTTGGGGTGATGGTGCGAAGCCTCTAAGTTGGTGTTTTTTGACTTCAAAGTTGGAAAAGCCGTGAAAAAAGTAGACCTCTCCATACAATTCTCGCGTATTCTGGCTTGATACATTGTCGATATGTTAAGAGAACAAAGTTCTACTGAACAAATCGACAGTTGGATTAAAATATATAGAACTTTCAAATATTGCACTCATAAGGGAACTCAATAAGAAGGCATTAATTGGTGAACGTTGCGCAAACACATAAAGTGATCACATAAACCAGCCGGTGACAGGTCGTAAGCCCTGTAGGTGCCTTGAGCTCCTGGTTCTATAATTTTCAACTTGAAATTGTCAAAAAACAACATTATATTGTTAACACTTTCTCATGCAAGAGGAGAATTTGCAATCGCATTATATGTAATATCATTTGATGAACATAAAAAAGTAAGCAACAATATCGCACTCGTTGCAAAGACAATTATTTCCACAGATAATCCACAAAAGTAACAACTATTGGTTGTGCATGGGCTAATAATAGCCACAACTAATCTCTCCATAACCAAAGCTATAAAGTATGTACTGCATTATTTATCCATTTGAAAGTTTAATAATCTAACTCTGAATTAATTCTTATGAAGCGCATAGAAGTGCAAAAAACTGGTAAGAACTGGCTGGTTAAATATCCTGACATAATTCACTACTCTCTGCCTTCATAACCTGAGAATATCTACCATAGCTTGGTGCCATTTATCATTTCCATTACAATTTTATGTATAGGTACATTACACTGTTAAATATCCTGACATAATTCACTACTCTCTGCCTTCATAACCTGAGAATATCTACCATAGCTTGGTGCCATTTATCATTTCCATTACAATTTTATGTATAGGTACATTACACTGTTAAATATCCTGACATAATTCACTACTCTCTGCCTTCATAACCTGAGAATATCTACCATAGCTTGGTGCCATTTATCATTTCCATTACAATTTTATGGGTTGAAATTCAACAGAGGTCACTGCATATTTTTCTTTTATCCAACTGTCGATTCGTTCATGAGAATTCAATTCTCTTAATGAATCGACATTATTAAGCCAAGATGCGTGTACGAAGGAAAATTTTGTATGGTGTAGTGGACTTTTTGCATGCTAATAACACCAACTAGAGGCCTCGCAGCATATATGTTCCCATACATGGATTTACTCAGAATTTGGAGTAGAACATTTTATGTGAGTTTTGTGTGTGTCTGTGTGTGTGTGTGTGTGTGTGTGTGTGTGTGTGTGTGTGTGTGTGTGTGTGTGTGTGGGTGGGTGGGTGTGTGTGTGTGGGTGGGTGGGTGTGTGTGTGTGGTGTGTGTGTCCGTCCGTCCCTTATAACTTTTGATCCGCTTAATTTACAGAGCCCAATTTTTCAGAATATATAAACAGTTATAGGCCTACAAAACTTTTATACTCAATATTGTAAATTTTTGTTTTAGTCAGGGGTTATCAACTTTTGAAATTTTGGTCTATTTTTCCATATATATATCTCAAAAACCATAAAAGCTAGAACGCTGAAAATTAGTATAAACAAAATCCAAAAAAATACAAAATATAAAATACAAAATCTAAAATTTATTTTTTCAAAAAAATTCCAGGGTTTCTCAAACATTTTTTATTAAGAAAAAATATTTTTTTATTATATAATTATGAGATTAACTTCCTATTTATTTTTTTTTTTTTATTTATTTCTTAAGGTTACATACAGTTTTATAATATAACATATATTTTCAAAATGAATTAATTAATACAAAAACCAAGATTGTAACGCCAATTACTATGTTACGGTCATACAATCAAAATATATAACTATATATAATATATAACTCTATATAATTATGTATATACCCATAGAAAAAATATATTTGTATAAAAAAAGGAAAATTTCCGTGGGTATATACATACAAAATGACAAAATATAAAAACCTTACAAGGATAAGAAACAAAAAAATACAAAACAAATCAATATTAAGTAAACATAAAATAGATGCATACAAGCTATCCTATATTTCCAATTTGTTTTAAAATATAGAAAAAAGCCGAAACACCCCAACTAGATAATTTAATTTTCTATAAAAAATATTAACATCGTATTAGCACATATCAAATTTCTTGTAACAATTTTTATAAAAATTGAATTTAGTGACGACATTGCTTCATACAATTTGTATAGCAATAGCCTACACACAATATCTAAGAACATACATTATACATACCATCATTCTGTTTTCATATTCTGGGTAGGATCAAAGGACTGACCTCCATACTATCCTATCTTGACATACATACCTAGGTACATGTGTTGTATAGAATACCAAATATCTTAAAATATTAAATAATTTGTATTTATGGGTTTATAGTTTGGTACTTATTCTTCAACTATACGTACTATCGCTATCGACAGTTGGATCTTATGTGTTACATGCAACTAGTGTTTAATTATTTCTATTCATTCTTTTTCATTTAATAACATGTAACCTTAGACCAAATTGAAAAAGTACTGCCTCAAAACAGACTCGTCTAGCGAGGCAGTTAATATCCAAATAGGATCAATATTAATATTTAATATAGTTAGGTACTATTACTATTATTACAGGGGTTAATACATCTCAATTCATCCAGGCCATGAAATCCATAGTCTCAGAATGTCATGATTTTTTTTTCATACCATTTGCCGTCCTTATTAACAATCTGAAATATTATGTTGATATCTTGAATACTTTTTGAGATATGATTTTTCAAAATTTGTAAAAAAAAACATTTTTGTTGTTTCCGAGCTTTTAGGCGGAGATACAAGGTTTTACTAAAAAAAATCATAACTTTGACAATTTTCATCATATCAGAATCATTTTTTCCCTTATCTTTAGGGTCCCTTTTTTATTTTTTTCTGGATGAATTGAAATGGATTTACCCACAGTCTTTTTTTAAAATAGTTACTTCTTTGTTATTGTAACATGTAAAATGGAAAATGAAACATTTCATTTCACATATCTTCTGTAAACATCATTTGAATAAGGATCAAAATTGGAAATAAATGTATTTGGTTGAATAAAACAAGCTGTTTTTAATAACTTCCGAACACAATCATTACTATCCATATAAAATATTGCATTGCGTCTTAACTATAATGCGCTTTGAATGATACCTATTCATTAAACTCACGAAGGTAATCTTTAGACTACTTAAGTGTAGGATATTACCCAAAGCGATAAACGATGAAATACATTAACTGCAAATACATACATGTCAGCAAATACAATGTTTATTTAATTTTTAAACCGTGTTAGAGCTCATACAATAAATAGTGCTTTATCTACCAACGACGTTATAAAAATAGATTGAATTTGTTTCACACAATAATTAAATTAACTAAATACGTAGGCAATAACGATTTCGACAGAAACACGTAATTCAATAAGACAATAAAAGACAAAATGGATGTTGACGTCATAATATTTGATCTATAGAGGATTGGTACATATAAAAGTTGGAAGTAAATAATCAAGAATATTATTTTACAAAGAGCAACGATGAATAAAATAGGACATCACAAAATTATTAGGTACTATCGGCAAACATATAAATAACTCACGAAATATTAGGGAAAATTATTGAATATAACAAAGAACAAGGAAAACCATAACACGAATAAAAGCTATGCTAAAATAACAAACATCAAAAGAGTTGCAAGAAAACATTAGATGGATCGATCAGTCGTCTTTTTGTTGTGTATTTGTTTTTACTAAACACTACATACGTTTCAAGTAATATTATCGAACAAGTAATATTATTTAATAGCTCTTTCATTAGCACAGCAGTCCGACAGTGGAACGACCTACCTAAATCTGTATTTCAAGGTCTGGATTATCATTTTCTTTAACAGATTGCAGACTCCCCCAACGCTAAATAGTGCGTTTACTCATGAGTACAATTGACCAAAATCCCAAGGGCTGATATACCCTACACTGCTATGTTAAAAATAATACACGGTACATTTTTCTTCTTCTTTTAGTGGACTGTAATTCAAAAACTATACCTCCTGAGATGACGAAGTCCAACTATCCTTCTATTTCTTTCATTTGCTGCTATATACGCAAGTCTATCACTGTCCATTCTTGGCTACGTGGTTCCTCCAATGTCTTCTAGATCTACTCCACTGAACGATATCGATGACACAAACATTGTCGAAAAGCTAAAGCATAATAAAACTAAACACCGAACAAGAAGATCGCTTCGAAGGATTCTAAAATACAAATAAAAAAAAAACATAAATAACAACGAAATAGAAGGTGTTCATCCGCTCAATACGATTGCGACCATCCTTCTCAAACAATTTATTTATTCATAAGAAAACCAACAGATTTTTTTATTTTTACATAAAATAGATATAAACATAAGAAAATATCAAACAAATAAACTAATGACAGGTTTTCATTTAAAGTAATGCATTAAAGAAATATATATAAGCATATAAACACGATGAATTAACAGATTAACATAAGAAATTACAATATATTCAGCGTCCGTGCATATGAGGGCCCAAAGACGGATATTTGCGAGCTGACGCCTGCATTTGTGGACTGGCTCGGGGTCCTCGACCTGAATTTATTTGATCATATTTTGTTTTATATTTGTGTATGTATTGATTTGATTTTAATATAATTGATATAAGGTAATATCATTTCAAGTTAAATCTCCCAATCCAAAAAGAGGCAACGATTTTCTTCTAAGTATAGAATCAACTGTTAAACCGAGCGGATTAACTGAAAGCTATATTTGTACCGTTTACCTATTTTTAACGAATCGATCTACTCGATTATGTATCTGTTTCACAAGAGACAGAAGAGGACAGTTACACCATATTAGATTCATCACCACCAGCGAATGCATCGGACTGATCCGCTACGTGTATTGGTTAAGCGATGACCCTACAAGGAGCACAGCTGAGACTAGTCTGTCTAGGCCACACAGCTCTTAGTCACTCCACCGCAACATTGTCGTATGCCCACACGATTCACTTTGGCGACACGGAGAGCACCACAACTGCAAGATCGATATCGAGTTAATATTATCCACACGGATATTCCGGCTGCATAACACGCACCGCCAAAACAATGGTGTTCCCAGAGTAAAAGAAATAAGGCCGGAGAAATTACTATTGTTGAACGAATCGTAAATTTTTAACAACAATCGTTATTCTTCAAAACGCAACGTCTTAGCAAAACTATCGGTGAAAACAATGATTTTGTATAAAATTCTTTCACATGAATATTAAATATACATAAAATAATTTTCAATCAATGTTCCTATAATTTGTTCAATCAATGTTCCTATAATATAATTTTCAACAATGTTCCTATAATCCTATAATTTTCAATACAACATAGATGCGTATGTTACGATGGTTGGGAGGAGTCACACTAAAAGACAAAGTCCGAAATGAGTACGTCAGGGGGAGATTTAAGGTGGCACCTATATCCGAGAAGGTAACAGAGGCCAGACTTAGATGGTTTGGCTATATAATGAGAAGGGAGGATGAACACGTGGTGAAGAGGTGCCTTTCCATGGCTACTGATATGAGGGGGAGGGGAAGGCGCCACCTGGCTGACGAATGTCCAAAGGGACATGAAGAAGTTGGGTCTGAGAAAGGAGGATGCGCAGCAGAGAGACTATTGGCGCTGCATGGTTAGGAAAGCCCCGTGTAACGGGACATGGCGAGGATAAAGAAGAAGTTCCTCAACGCATAAATAAAGTTTTTGGTGTAAAATTTCATTTTATAAAACAATCATGACAACGCATCAACTTTTTAGTGGTTTATACTAGATTTTAAGCAATCATCAAGACGTTTGACAAAAACATTTGAGCGCAATACAGTTGAATCGAGCATGATCTTGCTTCAAATGAAAATATTTCACCAGCCAATATATTTAGCTTAGGTAATATAAATTTTGAGTCCGATTGTGGCCTGTATTATAATTCCCAAAGTAAATATTTTATTTCCGAAATAATGAATTTTACCTTGGACCAAGTCAATGTTTAAACGAAAATAATTCTAGTACCTAATTATTAAATTTCATTTATGGAAAATGAAAAATAATACAATGCACAATAAAAACAAACGTTAATTTATCGCGTAGGATCTCATCCACATACGGAAAATGATAAAATATGGGTATGTTATTACACATTAAAGTCGTTTCAACAATACTAACTATTTACCAACCGACGTCGTTAGAGATGAGGCACGCTAAATGCAGACCTCCAACCACTTCATAACACATACAATGGTTAGTAAAGAAGACGCTCTCTGGGTTGATTTAATTAGTTAATTAATCTAACACACGATGAGCGAGAAATTCCACAAATGCTTAGCTAAATTTAATACAATTCATTGGACGTCTTTAATTGAAAAACTATTACGAAGACTTCCTTGTTAATTATTATTTGACAAGTTCTCATTGTAGTGTCGTTTTTTAGACTAACTCTAGCTCGCCAATAACAATTTGTAACAGAACGATGTACGACAATAAAAGAAATGAGGACACCAGGAAATAAAGTAAGAACAAGTTAATAAAAAAAATATGAGGACACCCTTTTCAAAGTTTCCTTCACATATTAAATAAGGTAATTACCTACATATGAACCAGAATATTAACACTAATTTTATAAAACCAATAAACGTCTATGATTGATGGTGTATCTTAATAAAAAGGATCTAGGAATTATTATATGTCAATATGACGAAAACTCAATTTGTAAACGATTTTTCACTAGGTTATATAAAATTACTCAATACCTACATGTTCCTTAATTTTAATAGTAAAATATTAATGTCGCATCTAACCGAATAAGTTTGTTTACTTTTAATGAAATACATAAGTGTCCAATTTTATCAAATGATTTACAGCTGAAAACGTGTATTGGCATCGGTAATACACAAATTCCGAAAATTTCAGAGCACTTACTGGTCGAGAAGTTAGTTATAAAATCAATTGCGAAATTCCAGTACAGACAGACAGACAAGTTAAAGAAAAGGGTGCAAAATAATGAACCCGTCAAGTTGGTTTAGCCACTTAAGAATAATGTATGAGAAACGCCATGAATGGCAAAAATCTAAATAAATACACAAATATTTCATTGATTTTTGTTTTTTATAATACAATCAAAACGGGCTTCATAAAAACACATCTGAAAAAGAAAAGTTACCTACAATATTCAATTACGTAGTGGAAAATGAAAAGTGTTGCCAATAATCATAACAATTTTGTCGTACTTTGTAATCTGATTGGTTGGAAGAAATTTTCCAATAGCAATAAGCCCGCCAGTGTGCAATATATTTGTTTATATTATGTACAAAAAGATAAATAAATAACCCATATGTTTAAAATAACTTATATTGAATGATAACGCACAACACGTGGAATATAATGATTTATTTCAAAGCAATTCAACCCAATTAGTGAAAGAGCATTTTGATCAGATGGGGTCAATTAATATAAAACAGTTTATGGATATGTTAGTGGTTAAATAGACGTATGGACAAGACGTGAAGAGTCTAAGAATAGAATTAACAAACTACGGCTAAAGATAGATTATGTATTATGTTGAACAAGTCTAGAAATTAGTTAGGTACTGTCGATTACAGTACAATATAATATTTAAAGCAAATTTTTAGGCACAACATATTATTATTGACTGTTCAAAGCAACCTATGTGAATATACAATTAAAAAAAAGTGTTTTTATAGCAAAACGCCACAATATATAATAATAATTAGCAAGGGGTCGCCCTTCGCTAATTGTCCATATATAACAAAATATAAATATACCTAAGACAAGTATGAAGTAAGATTTTAGTTAATTTTGTATGTTTTTTAGATGTACCTAATGTTTTTTTTTAATTTTATATTCATTGAGGTTTAGTCGTTTTTTTGTAATTTTTATACAAAACTTTATTCCAATAGTTATTTCTCAATCTCAATCATTTTCATATATTTTTTTTTTGTTTTTTATTAATGATTTGTATTGAAAACGTGATTAAATTTTGTGTTCCATTTTATTGTAAAAGGCTTTATAAGCACACGAAAAATATATTTCCGTAATATTTGCCAGATATAAAGTACGCTATAATCACGATACTTGTTGATATATTCGTGCAACATGATAAATTAGCATTCGTATCAGTTTATAGTGGACACGACTAATAAGGCTATGCTGTTATAATATTATATAAGTAGCAAGAAACTAGTGTAGATACGAAACATATTAATAAATTATTTCCATTCTAGGTATATCATAAAATACTCTAACATATTTAATTAAAGTTTCACGATATAATATTTTTATAAACACACGGTATTTCACAAGAAGATATTAAAAAAAACTTGACAAAATGATAATAAAGAAAAAAAAACAAAATAATAGTAACTTCAAATGATACATTTTTTGCGAAGGTATTGGATGTTTATCCACAAGGAAGAAGCAGGATGAAACTTAAAAAAAATATTAAATAAATGTATCTCAAATATTCTAAGGTAGAGGCGTTTACACTGTGGCAATTCATTTTAATAAATTATTAAAATAACAATATAACTTTGTTTACTTCCACTTATTTATTTTTATTCCACAACTAGTTTCAAGAACTACCGTTCTCTTCTTCAGGTGGGTAAATGTATCTCAATTTATTTTTAGTTTAAATCATAAATAAATAAACACTTCGAATTTCGTGATTTTCAGAATATAATAGTTAGTTGGTTTATACATAATTCAAATAAACGTTTATCAAGATGTCCGCACGGCCGCACCCAGTGGAGATAATATGACAAAAGAAAGTTTTGTTATCAATGCCCGCACTTTAGTTGTGCCTAACTGTTTCAGTGATGTCTAATAAAGAGCGATTTTAATTTAAATTAGTAGGTAAGTACCTATTTCGTTTTTTCACCAATCAAAGGTTTATCATATTAACCGTCGTGGGTAAATAATTAAAATATAATGCAAAGATAGATAAAAGTACATGTACGAGTTTCTTGCTCTTGCATACCCAGTCTTGCAGGTCTTGCTACTTTTAGAAAAAAAATAATTATTTACAAAATCAAAAATTATAATAAAATATGACCAAAAACATTAATTTAAACTAATATAGCAAGAGTAGGTAGTTTACCGCTTACTTTTTCATTAAAAATGAGTCTTGGTCATACAGATACACACAAATATGCACACTAAATTACTATATTATAATGTATGAAACAAAAAAAGGAATGTATGAAACAGTAAAATTTAGAGATTTATTTAAAATAGCAAGGATAGTAATTAAAAAGTAAAAAACTCAGTCGGTTGATTTTCATATTCTATTTATTTATTTACTTGAATCTTTCTGTACATATAATTAGTTCACTGGCGGGCTTGTTGTCCAATGGCAATTTCTTCTAACCAACCAGAGTTAATGTTAAATATACAAAACAGTGTGTACTATGGCAATAATAAAATCACATTACAAAAATAAACAAAATAGCTGAAAAAAAGTGAAAAAAAAAACTAAGAACAATTCATAACAATGAGAGGAAAACCAAAGGAAAGGAAGAGGAGAGGAAAATTCTTCTTTCGATTGAAGTAAAAATCTACTTCATAGGTCTTGTAGTTATTTTAGTTACTTACAATGAAATATTAAAAAAGCGTTTTACTAAAACGTACTAAGCATATTCAAATTTCAAAAAACTCACGCGATAGAATAAAGATCTAAACATAAACTGTTATTTATTTCAAAGACGTATATTTAGGGTACTGGAGTAAAGATTTTCACTATTTACTTTTTGGCCTACTATAGACTTTGAAGTCTTGCAAGACTCTTAGTTTTGCAAAGCCTTGTCATGATCTTGCACCCCCTGGTCTTGCTCTTGCAAGTCATGTGCAAGACTTTTGCTCATCGCTTCTTTTCGGATAGGTCATACGACAACAATCAACAACAGACTGACCACAACAATTATGAAACGGAGGAAGGAAGGAAACGGAAATAGGAGGACGCAGAAATATTATTCGAATATAATATTTAAAAAGAAATTATAAATCAACCATATTCCTTGTCTCAAGGACTACCTCTATGGTGTTTGCCTTCCATTTCTTCCTAGAGTTCATTAAATGGTCCATGAGATAAAGAGGCTGGCGGATGAAAGAGATAAATGGAGAGATCGAGTGCTTGATGCAGACCAATCTTCGGATTGCGACCCAGAAGAATTTCTTCCATTTGTCAAAAGTGTGATCAATTTGTACATAATATTGATCGTATATTGACTCTCCATTCTCATTAGAACCAGCGAAATGAATGTAGGCACTCAGAAACATCGCAGATAAAACCCTTCGTGATAGAGTAAACACAGAGATCCGTGCGAAAAGCTGTGCCAAATTGAGGATATCGTAAGATGGAGTCGTCAGAGAAGGTTCTGGAACGAACACGTGTCAAGAATATGACTTTAATACCGTCAAACGTGACTTTAGTACCGTCAAGTGGCCAAGGATAACAGGGAAAAAGCAGACCTCCAGGACATTCTCCCAAGAGAAGGAGGAACAGCTGGCAGTCCACGTACCAAGAGGGAAGCAGACGCAGGAATTTAACAGACCAAAATCATTTTTTACTCCACCGAATCCACTTGAGGCTTGAAACCGTTGCTTGTAAGAGATTGCTTCATGACAATAATTCCGCCTTTGTACACTCTTGATCGTACGTTCAATATAATGAATGTGATTAACAACTCACCTTGAAATTCCCGCCATTGATCCACGGCAGCAGTCCATCAACGAGTGATCCCAGATCGTCGCACACGAGGTCGTTGGCTGGATTGGCCAGGAAGGCGAGCAGTTCCTCGCCCAGCAGCTGGCGGGCACGAGGGTCCGGCCGCGCCAGCAGCGGCACGAACCCGTCCAGGTTCGACGGACGCACAGACATACTTGACTATCGATCTATTTCTTCTTCTCTGTCAACAGAAAATACATAAGTATACATTAGTGTTTCATGTTGAGAAAGCAATTTATAGTTGGATCGGCAAATATCTGTACAAAAGGTTTGCACATCTACCAACCTTAAAATCTTAAAATATTCAATAATTTTGATGTAAGGGTTTAAATATTGGTACGAGGGATTCAGTAATCTAGCTAGATTCAGCACATTTTTTGGCTTGCTGAATCTAGCAAAATGCGATGGATCCAACGCTACGATTCCGCAATTAATTCATATTACAAATAATGGCGTAAAAGACTACGTTGTTTTATTTAAAAAAAGTAACAACTCCTACATAGAATCTTCATATTTTGTAAAAAAAGGTTATAATACTATATTGGAGATTTAGAAAATAAGAAAGAAAAGTCATTATCATGGATTTTTTTTGCTTAATGTACAAAAACATTAATCAAAATAATAATTTTACACTACAAAATAACGACAATTAAAGAGAGATATGACTTATTCATACTACTTTCATTCATTCATACCATCACGGCATATCCCACAATGTGGGGTAACCAGCGAAAGGTGTGCGGGTGTGCATTGCCTTATAAAAGGGAGAACAACACATCTATGTATACCCACACACCAGTCTCGTTTCACCAAAAAAGGCACTACATTCAGAATGGGTGGTGAACCTCATTGCTGAACTATGTGAGATGTTATTGTTGCCTGTTGTATCATAATACTTTCTATTGACTAAAATATATGTATCTACTTATAAATACGAATATAACTAAATTGCCTTAAATTTTTACAGTTCACAATTACTACACAAATTTATGTCAATGTACCCCCCTGGAAAAATGTAACGAGATCAAGTATCTAGGAGTTGTTGTTGACAATAACTTAAATTGGAAAAAACATATTGAGGAATGTTCGATAAAAATTCGAAAACTAATATATCTATTTTTACGTATTCGCAATGTTTTTAAAAAAGATGACCTTAAGTTCATCTATTATGCAGTTGCTCAATCTATTCTATGTTTTGGCATCATAGTTTGGGGAGGAACGTATAAAACCGCACTAAGTCCCATTGAAATAGCCCAGAAGAGTATCATTCGAGTTATTAATAAAAAACCTTTTAGATATCCGTCTAATTCATTATTTTCTGAATTTGAAGTTTTAGATATTCGTCAGCTATACCTCAAGAAATTAATCATTTACTCACATAAGTTCAATATTACACAATATACTCGAGTTGAAAATTCCTACAATATTAGACACAGACTTTTACCCATCCCCAGAGCTCATACCACGTTTGCTCAAAAACATTTTGATTTTATTTTACCTCGTATTTTAAACATATTTACAAAAGAATTAATTGGTTCTGAGATATATAATATAAAGTCATTAAGTGCTATAAAAAATAAACTATCTTCTTGGATTCTCAACAAAGGTAGAATGAACATTGAAGATATATTTTTTAAAATTATGAAATGATTATAAAACCGTGATGTTATCGCTTATATTATAATTTGTATGTTTGATTTTTTTTGATATGTTATAATTATGTGTTAGACATAAATGGGTTACATAAGTAAAGACTGTCAGTTGAATTTAAAGCTATTCCGACACAAGCACTGCTTAAGTGGAATAGTTCTTATCCACTGGATGTTGATACTGATAGATTGTATTCATTTTTTCATATACTAAATTGTCAATTTTTCATAATTTTTGTTGTGTTATGTTTCACTGTTGTATTGTTGTAATTTTTTTGTATGGTTATTGTGGATTTCAAAAAAATAAATAAATAAATTTATGATAATAATACTTAAGATTTTATTAACAATCAAAAATTGCTGAATCCAGCAATTTTTTAAGAAAATCCTGGTGGATTGAAAACGCTGCTGGATTGCATTCCCTATTTGGTACGTATTCTTCAACTACATATACATACTATCGCAATCGACAGCTGGATCTCATGTGTTACATGCAACTATTAATTATAAATTTTGGTACTTGACTTTCGGCAAACAAAATATGCTAGTGTCCATGGACATTATATAATTTTACTCAATTTCGTTGGCGAAATATATACGACCGGGTACCTAATTGTTTGCTAAAAAATGTAGGAGTCTGCATTCGTTCGGAAGCATCACACCAATAAGGATGTAAGTAATTGGGTTATGTACTATGCAGAAACACATGAAAGTTTTGCCAGGAGAAACATTAATAACGGAGGGACAGAGAATTGGAGGAGTATGTCGCTAAGCCCCTACATAAATAACCAACTTTACATACATGACCTGCCTGGGTAAGATAAAAACCGTCCATAAAAAATATTCTTGGGACTCCGTTGCGTGATACGATGCAATTTCTTTTTCGCAATCTTGACCTACAGCACTTCGCACTCAATTATTATTATTTTATTATTTTTAGTCTTTATTATTATGTGTGCGCTCGTTCTGTGCGATAACGTTGTTGTTATTCCGCACTCATTAGTATGTAAATGTTTTTTGTGTAGATCTAAGATTTAAATTAATCAAAAGATACGTCTTTGAAATAAAGAACAGTTTATTTTAACATCTATATTCTATTGCTTACGTTTATTTGAAATTTGTATATGTTTGTACTTGCCTTGTAAAATTAGTATAGTTGTCGCCAAATAACTTGAACTTTTAGCCGAGAAGGGGGGCGATTTGCACGTAAACCAACGAAGCAAAAATACACAAATTTGCGCTATGCGCAACAGGAATCTCGTTCAAGATTTTTGGCAAAAATTATAGCAGTAAAATCCTTTTTTATTACAAGTAACTAAAAAACTGCAAGGCCTACAAAGTAGATTTTTACTTCAAACGAAAGAGAATAATATGAAAATGTGTGTTTGTGGTGTCTGTATTCCAACGATCTTTTGGTGTCTTAAAAAAAATATGTACATACCTAAATAAATCATTCAGATACATACAATAATATTTACGATTGTATTTTAAACAACATGGAGATACATGGAAATTGTCTGAAATAGAGATGCCTTTATGTGAAAACATTATTTTTATTTTTTTTTTATTTGGTTTATTTTATTTTATTTTTTATTTGGTTTATTTGGGACAATAACAGCATTATTAACTAATATGAATATAAAACAATGAGTAATAAATCAAGGCCAAAAAAACTGTCCACAAAGTACGTATTTACAGTTGATTCTGAAAAAATATTAATATTATATATTATCAATACATATTGTCAGCTGTTCTGAGATAACAGGTAAAATCAGTGTTGTTCAAGAAACGCAACAAATTTACGTCTAAAAGGACTATTATGGCGCAATTATTGTTTCTTTGTGTTGGAAACACTAGATAATTTAAATAAAAAAAAATCATTTAAGAATAAACTAGCCACAGGGTGCGAGAATTTTATTAACAATGCAATCTCGGTATTTGTAATGTTTTACTCAAAAAATAATACAAACATCAGTGCACAGTTCTTCATACCAGTGGTAAATATTTTACCAACTTTTTCAAAAATGAGATATGCTATGCTATTTTTCATTCAATCATGCTATTTTTTATTAATCGTTAAAACTACGGGTTTTGACAAGAAGCGCGTGGAGTTATTTTGAATGCGATAGAGCGATACAGGTATACTTAGATTCTCTCCAACATCATTAGCGCTATAGCCCTGTGTGGGGCCTCGTCTCCCCAACCGTCTCCAGTTTGCAATTCTGATCGCCCTTATGGCCTCTTCTGTGCTATCAAGCCATCTCAGCTTAGGCCTGCCTCTAATTCTGCCCTCTCGATTGGTGTTAATCTTCTTTGGGATACGATCATCATTCGTCCGGTTGACATGTCCCAACCACTGTAGTCTACGGACTTTTTTAAGTTGTACAATGTTGGGTTCGTCATATAATACCTGTAGGTCATGATAATGACGCATCCTTCAAGTCCATTATCGTTTACTTGACCAAAAATTTTACTAGAGATTTTCCTTTCAAGTATCAAGAAGCTATATTCGTATCTTTTTATTAAAATCCAGCATTCGCTCCATTCACGACGACAGATCTGAGAATAGTTTTGTATATCAGGATTTTTGTTTTCCTTGTTAACAGTTTGATCCTCATGTGCTTTGTCAGTCCAAAATAGCACCAAATGCCAGCAGCCAGTCTTGCCTTAATTTCAGTACTGCAGTTATTTGCATGGTTTACAATAACGCATATTATATCAAAAAGAATCAACCAATTCCACTGTGTGTGTGTCCACATCAATAGGACGCCGCGGGTTATCATTGTGTGGTGGTTTTCATATATTTTGTTTTTCCTGTGTTAATTTTAAGGTCCATATTTTTCGCGGAGTCTTCAACCTTACGAAAATCATCCTTCATCCTAGAAATAATTCTTGGGATTCTCTCCATATAATATATTATTTAAAAAATATATATCGCATTAAATTAATATTTATGTTTACTTCTGTGAAGAAAGGGATGGCACTACCATGTGAACGATATTTTGAAAGACGGAATTGTTAGAAGTGTGAGCAATAGACGAACAATCTATGAGACGATGCATGAATGTGGACGAGGCGAGGGATGCGTGCCAGGATAGAAAAATGTGGCGTTCGGTTCTCTTTGCCTACCCCGCAAGGGACATGGCGTGATGGTATGTATGTATGAATATACCACACCGTGGAATAGTGAAGACTACAATATGTAGTCTTCACTATTTCCACGGCGCAGATCGTTATGTAATATGCTAATGACCCAACTTTTTACAATTCAAAATACATCCTCGTCTGGTGATTTCACGTTGCAGATTGGAACACGGGGAATCCTTCTTTTCTAACTGTTGGCTTATTATCATCACAACAATGGCTTATAATTATTACCAACATCGGGTCGTTCCGTCGCGTCTCATGGCGGTGTGTGAAAGTGGAGGCCGCGGCCGTGCGAAAGGCCGTGACCGCCACACCACACCACTGTTGTTTAGTATCAACATAATATCCACAAGAGATTTACACGACTTCCACACCACGGTCGAACAAATACATCGTACACACTATCGAGATCAATATTTACTCGAATTTAACAAACACTGCAATGGTGCTGCAATTGTAATTTTTTATGGCTTTTCTAATGCTCACCCGCACACCTATAACTGGTTACCCAACATATAGGATATACCGTGTTGGTGTGTAGGTATTGTATTGTACATTATAATCCAAAGCAATCATATTTCTCTTTCTTTCAATATTATGACCTTCTTAAAACGTGCAATTAAATCACTCCATTGTTAAAAAATTAGGTGAACTGAAAGAAAATGCTCAGCTCAACAACTATAATTTGAATAATGCTGTGGGAAATAAGTGCATGCAATCAACAGTTTAAAAATCACACTAAATTATTATGTATCAACAATAAAATATAAACAAAAATAATTTATTATTTAAAATAATCAGTGAGATATTGAGAAGATATATGGGAGTATAATTAAATAATATAACTAGTTGCGCACATATAACATATGAGATCCAACTGTCGATGGCGATAGTCCCTTTGAAAGTTGAAGAATACGTACACTATAAACCCTTAAATCCAAATTTAATTTTTTCAAATATTGTTAAAAATTTGAGATGCAATGCTCTAATGTTTATATTTTTATAGAAAATTGAATTATCTAGCTGGGGTATTTTGGCGTTATACGATATTTAAAATTGAAATGTAGGCAGGTAAAAACAAATGTGTTAAAAATGTATTTCTTAAAATTTTGAGAAGCCCTGGAACTTTTTCATCAAAACAAGTTTGGGATATTGTATTTGTCTATACATATATATATATATAGGTACTTATATTCAAATTTTCAGGGTTCTAGCTTTTATGGTATTTGAAAAAATATGATGAAGATTCAAATGTTGATAATCCCTGATTGGAAAAAAATAAGATTCTGAGTATAAAAGTCTTGTAGGCCTAATTTTTTCTACATTTCCTGAAATTTTGGGATCTGTTTATCAAGCGGATCAAAAGTTAACGGAACACACATACACACAGACACACATTTTCTACTCCGAATTCTGAGTTAATCCATATAAGTACATAAAATACATATAGGTATGTATGCTGCAAAGCCTCTAAGTTGCTGTTTTTCACTTCAAAGTTGAAAAAAAACATGAAAAATGTATTCCTGGCCATACAAAATCTCGCGGATCTTGGCTTGAAAGTATGATACGAGCATTTTGATACGAGCATTCAGTAATCATTTGGCCGTCTGCGTGATACGTTCTCCAAATAGGGATTTTTTAACTGCTTGCAAAATTATTTACGCAGTCATACCGAGTAGTACTATACGAACAATGTCTACCAGCAGAGTCATACACCCTTGGCATTAGAAGACGTTTTCCGAGAATTAGACTGGACCAACTATGGGATCAACATAAACGGAGATAAACTGAACAACCTTAGATTCGCTGATGACATTGTCCTATTTGCCAATACAGAGCAAGAAATTAAATTAATGTTAACAGACCTCAAGAAACAATGCATTATAGTGGGACTAAAAATTAACATTAATAAGACAAAAATTATGTCCTCTGTAGGTTCAGAACCCATAAAAATTGATGGTCAAGATATTGGCAGAGTAGAATCATATGTCTACCTTGGTCACACCGTGAAACTGGGAAGATATAATTTAGAAGCTGAAATAGAAAGAAGAAGAGGTCTAGGATGGGCTGCGTTCAGCAAATTATAAAATGTTCTTAAATCTAAAAATATCCCAATCCACTTAAAGAAAAAAGTTTTTGCGGCTTGTGTACTCCCTGTGTTCACTTACGACTTTGTAACATCCGCATTTACTAAGAAAATGATGGAAAAGCTAAGAGTGACACAAAGAGCGATGGAAAGAAGAATGATGAATATCTCGCTAAGTAACCACAAAACTAATGAATGGATTAGGAAGAACACAGGAGTAGCGGATGTGGCCAAAAGAATAGCGGAGTTAAAGTGGAGTTGGGCTGCTCAAATGGACGATGGACTGGATGCCAAGAACGGGAAGCAGAAGCGTGGGAAGGCCCCAGACCAGATGGTCCGATGACATCAAAAAAGTGGCAGGTCCTGAATGGCGAAGAATGGCACAGGATAGAGACCAGTGGAAGTCCAAGCGGGAGGCCTTTGTCCAATACTGGACTCAAGAAGAGGCTGAGTAAGTAAGTAAGTAAGAGTCATACATATATTGACACGAGCCGGCCAATAAAACGGCTTCACTTTTTCAGCGAGGTATTGTATGGGAATGAGTAGGTATTCTATAGTTTTATTATTATTCTATGCATTATAAGTTATCACATTCTGGAGACTTTATTACCTGTGAGATGATAATGTCTCACAGATCCAAACTGAAAACACAATTAATAACTGCGTCTCCACCAATATCCCAACTTGTTTTGATGAAAAAGTTCAAGGGCTTCTCAGCAGTCAAATATGTAACGAAATGATTCATGAAAGCCGACTTCAATTTAGTTTATATTATGGCAATAGAATATTATGGAAAGGACAGGGAGGAATTCACCAGGAAGATCACCAATGTTGGATGTTCCTGACAGAGCATCAGAAGAAGAATATTAAATATTTCTATGGTCATTAATAGTTAAACATATTTTTCATACTCAAATTAATTATCAAAGAAATGAAAAACATCAATGCTTTTCTCAAGGTGTACCAATTACTTGAGAATTTCTTGAAGTATTAAATTTAATGTGAATAGAAAAATGAAGGTAAGGACAACATATACCTTCAAGACACTTTCAATATGGTTATGGTCCATACCTTCCTTGATATTGCATAGTGAATACGGGTTTAAATGTGCATAATATTGATGATTATATCCACAAATGTTTAATGTTTAGACATAGGCAATATTTGTAAGTACTCATTCTCTCAAACCATTTTAGCAATGCAACCTAGACACGACAAATTCATTTACTAACATTTATGACACATTTATGGGCAAAATTCAGCGAATACCTTATGTGTGATACATACCATCACGCCATATCCCTGTTATTAGGGTAGTCATAGAGGAACAAGTATTCATTCATCGCTTCCACTCACATTCACACATAGTTTCATATTTGCTTGTCTGTTATTTAAACTTCTTAAATTTCCTTATTTGAGAATATTGTAGGTGATAAGAAGTTTTTTAATTTATTCAATTATTATTATATTTATTTTTGATTATAAAAAGGACAACACAGTACATGAATACTATCATTAAAAAAAACAAATATAACATGTAACTCTTACGTACATGTAAATACCATAACTAATATAATTTAAAAGAATAAACAATGTGATTTAGTGTGGATGCGCGGATAAAAGTAACAATGTGCATGTGTTAAAGAGATATATTATACTTACTTACTTACTTTACTTTTCGTGTGGTTCTGGTACTTGGGATATATTATAATGTTAAGAGTTTCTTCAATTTGCATTTAAATGTTTCCACAGTAGGCAATAATATTGGTTTGTTGAGTTATTCATTTAAGTAAGTCATATTTTATATCATTTGTAGAACAACAATATTTA
Source organism: Molanna angustata (assembly GCA_963576475.1). Classification (NCBI taxonomy): domain Eukaryota; kingdom Metazoa; phylum Arthropoda; class Insecta; order Trichoptera; family Molannidae; genus Molanna; species Molanna angustata. The sequence continues at coordinate 44,427,390 of OY754965.1, read as the reverse complement.
GTGAATGATCCAGTGAAATAGTAGAACCTATCAAAAACTATTTCAAAAGCAACAGGGGAAACTGATCAGAATATTCAAAAATTGTTTGATAATAGGTACTTAAGTATATGAAGAAATTTATAAAATAAAAAAAACTCACAAATTCAATAAAAATAATAATGATATAAAAAAATAGATCAAATGTGATTGATATTATAAACCACATAGATAAATAGGTTCATGTCTACACATACAATGGAGCTATATATAACTCAAGAAGACATCCCATTAAACCGGTTTGAGATATTCAATAACATAATTTATAAATGTATATATTTAAAATATGGAATTTAAATTAAGCATTAAGTATGCTTAATTAATACTAATTCAAAATCATAGCTAAAACACATATATTCCGTTGTCAAAACTTGACAACAATGTTCACGTATATCTCATTTTTATATATTACAGTAAATTTGTGGATAGAACAATATATATTATCTGTGAATCAACATATGAAAATAAAGTAAAGAACTAATCAAGACAATGTCTTGAATAAAATTTATTATGATAAATAGTTACATGTCGGAATAATATTATGATACTATTGTAAGATAAACAATATTCTAACTTAGTCCTCTGCTGTGCATACCGTATTAAAGACTTAACTAAATACTAGTTAGATAATTCATAATAAGTAGGTATAAAAAATTTAAAAAAAATTAATTAAATACCATAGATTTTCATATAATATACTAGATGGAGTACTCCGTTCAATAAGTGAGTCATGGTATATCGCGAGTTTGACATCTTGGATGGCAACATATTGCAGCTTTCCATACATTTTAATACTTCCTAGATAACTGTTTTCTAAATCGTAATGAACAAAGTGTTTTTTTCAACAAATAAATCCGAAAACAATTCACATTAGTCGTTATTCTCTATACAAAAACATTGTGGTCTGCCAACCTTGTTATCAAAAGTCCTGCGGAAAAAAAAGCCTCACATCGATTCATATAAAATGCGACATCTAGTATATTATATGAAAATCTATGCTTAATTCTCTCCTTCCTTTCCTTATTGCTATGATCATTCTGTTTTTTGATATATTTATTTTTGTTTAAGTACTATATGGGTGATTCTCAGATAAGAGGCAAATATTGTTGTTAGGAGAGGCGGCAAAAGATTTTTTTGTGTAAATTTAATCTTTTCTTAGTATATTTTTATCCATGCACCTAGTTGTTATAGATCTGCAACATGGCCAATCATTTTTTTCTTATTTTATAAATGACCAGGGTGCCTAGACAATGTGTCATTTAGCACAAGAAAAGGTAACTCAATGTATGGATGTGTCACTTGCATACATTGAGTTATCTTTTCATTTGCTACAACTAGTTGCATGTAACACATGAGATCCAACTGTCGATAGCGATAGTACGTATAGTTGAAGAATAAGTACCAAACTATAAACCCATAAATATAAATTATTTAATATTTTAAAATATTTGGTTTTCTATACAACACATGTACCTAGGTATGTATGTATGTCAAGATAGGATAGTATGGAGGTCGGTCCTTTGATCCTACCCAGAATATGAAAACAACATGATGGTATGTATGTATGTTTGGAGATTAGTATCAAACTATTAAGTCTTCTTAGATATTGTGTGTAGGCTACTGCCATACAAATTGTATGAAGCAATGTCGTCACTAAATTCAATTTTTATAAAAATTGTTAAAAAAAATTGAGATGTGCTAATACAATGTTAATATTTTTTAAAGAAAATTAAATTATCTAGTTGGGGTGTTTCGGCTTTTTTCGATATTTTTAAAAGATTTGTAAATATAGGCAGTTAAACTCATAAATTTATCATAAAAAAATATTTTTCTTAATAAAAAATGTTTGAGAAACCCTGGAATTTTTAAAAAAAAAAAATATTTTGAGATTTTGTATTTGTCTATGTTTATACCAATTTTCAGCGTTCTAGCTTTTACGGTTTCTGAGATAAGTATATGGAAAAATAAATCGAAATTTCAAAAGTTGATAACCCCTGACTGAAACAAAAATTCACAATTCTGAGTATAAAAGTTATGTAGGCCTATTACTGTCTATATATTCTGAAAATTTGGGCTCTGTAAATTGAGCGGATCAAAAGTTATAAGGGGGGGGGGGACATACAGACACACACACACACACACACAGACACACACACAAAACTCACATAAAATGTTCTACTCCGAATTCTGAGTAAATCCATGTATGGGAACATATATGCTGCGAGGCCTCTAGTTGGTGTTATTAGCATGCAAAAAGTCCACTACACTATACAAAATGTTCCTTCGTACACGCATCTTGGCTTAATAATGTCGATTCATTCAGAGAATTGAATTCTCATGAACGAATCGACAGTTGGATGACACGTTAACTAGAGGGGCAGGGTAGATACTTCATCCAGAGAAGAGACATAACATGGAAAGGAGGGAACAGAAGAGATATTTATGATGTGCAAATTTGGTTGCAATATGAACTGGACAGAGACTTGAGTAAGTAATTCATGGATAAGTAATAATTCAAAGTTGAACCTTTTGACATGATCAGAGCATGTCTAAATTGTAAGATTAGGTATCATATGATATGAAAAAATTGAAAACTTGTTATAATATTCTGCATATGCAGTTTAAAAATGTATTAATATGATATTATTATTAACGATTTTGATACTTTACACTGGCTAATTACACTCATAGGTATGCCATATTATATTATGAAATGACATGTTTCTTCCCTGGACGCTTGTCTCTGCACTGGCATGTCAAAAGGCAGATGTGACTTTTTCATTAAAAAAACAAGATGAGCTTATAACTGTAAATCGTACAAAAATAATAAAGAAACAAAATAAACACATATTAAAATAAATAATCGCAATAAATTAGGTATTTAGATGTATAATTACTAAATTGAACTCACCAGGGGAGAGACCAGAGTAACTACAACTTACCTACAACATGGGGTATCATGATCGAACTTGAATGTCAATGATAGTGCATGGATGGCTTATATGATAAGTACTTGTTGTTAACTTCTTGCGATTTGAGTGAATTTGAGAAGTTAAAATTTGTTAGTTAAAAGCTAGAGTAATGATAATGATTGACCATAAATAAGATACTGTGTTTAAAGAGAAAATAATGCTTTTTGTAACATATTTTAAAAAATTGTTTGTTTTTTTAATCAAGCCACCGAAATTACCTCATATGAGAATCACCCATATATTTGGTACACTATTGTACCAAAATTTGTTTCCTTAAAGATTCATATTACATGGGTTGGTTGAAAGAGATTGTCTTATGTCAATAAACCTGCCTTTGTACAGTTATCATTTGATATATGTGCAAACCATCCCCTTCGCTACAGAAACTCTCAAGTTACTTGCTCGAGACTACACATTATTGAACATAAATAACTATCAAGTCAATGGTGTAAAGTGATCTTAAATTGTTTTGTTATATTCCACTCTTTTCTATTATTATTATTTTTAGGTGTCCAATAGGAGCCTGGTAGAGTATTTACCTATCCGTGTTAATTAGGAGGCAAGTACTGCCTCGAACTTGGCACTAGTTTGTTGCGCTTGCGTTCCTGCTAATACGTGTTCAATTCAAGGTGCGCCAATTAATTATTAAAGATGAAACATATTTAGACATGAAGTTCGCGCGCTATTTCATTTCGTTCGCATTTCGTCTGTCACTGTCACATTTGTTTGTATTTTGTTCACAGATTATAAGGTAGTAATCAATAATTTTGTTTAAGTCTATAAGTAATATGGAAATTAAAATTGTTATTTTGAACAATTTCAAAATTGAAAATTACAAAGGAGACTAGGATAATTACCAATGCAAAAATCGATGCTCTATATCTTGTGAAGGTAATTACGACGCAAAGTGTAATTATTTCATTGAAAAAACCATGAGTACCAATCTCATACAAAAAATTATCTTAACGAATTTTTATGCTATAATGTAGATTTGTGTAAATCAATCTATTAAAACAAAAACAACCATACACAAAAATGCCTCTAACACAGCCTTGTAATGCTCAATCAATACGCATGGTAAAATTTATAAACCTGTGCACGATTGAAAGACGCGTGCCTTGAATTGAACACATATTAGCAGGAACAGTTTGCGTTGCTAAACCGTGTGCATTTGGAGGACACATGCCTTGAATTAAACATGAGTTTTTAAGTGCACTAACACAACAAACTAGTGCCTAATTCGAGGCAGTACTTGCCTCCAATCAACACGGAAAGGTAAATATGCAGCCTGGTAATAGAAATTACAACAGTCACAATAACATCCCACATAGTTCAGTAATAATTTTGGCTTTTATTTTAAAATTTCAAGTTTTAATCATTGTTGATAATAATTGATATTATTATGTTTTGTTAAAATCTGCTTTTATTTTATAATTTAAGGTTTTAATCATTGTATACTCATTGCATATTGTATAGTAAGTCATTGTATAGTGTATTATGATTGATATTGATGTTTGTTTAAATTTGCTTTTATTTTAAAATTGTATTATGATTGATGTTATTATGTTTGCTTTTATTTTAAAATTTCAAATTTTAATCATTGTATACTTGTTTTTTTTTAAATAGGCTTTCAAGCCGTAAATGTAAAATAAAAAATAAGGTTCACCACCCATTCTGAATGCTGTGCTTGTTTAGGTGAGACAAGGCTGGTGTGTGAGGATACAAGCATGAATCGTGATTCTTTTTATAAAGTAATGCACAACTGCACACCCATGACTGGTAACCCCACATCGTGGGATGATGATATGTATGTATCATCAATGGATGTATGATAAAAATTTAACAAATACTCACTAATCCAGATGACTTGTCTTCCGTTATGTATCGGCGAGCTCTAATCCTTGATTAAGGAATATTGTCAGAGCTACGGACCCTACAGATCTCATGTTCTTCACCACAGCAAGAACACTATTTTAAAGTAAACTTTTTAACCGTTCCACACATTGATAAATATATATATATTCGGACAAACAAGTCCGACACACTATATACGTATAAACACTAGCACAACACTCAAACAATAATACTGGATTTCAAAACACAATTAATTCAGAGTATATTTTATTTATGCACTGAAACACGTTTTTGATATACTATCAAAATAAACAAACACAATCTTTAATGAAATGACAGTCAATAATGGAGTTTGAGAAACGCAATCTTATTGAAAATCTACAACAAAAATAGGGACTAAATAAATGTGAGAATGATTTAACTTGGTTCACACAAAAACATCTAGTTTTGACACTCACTACAATTATTATCAAATGAAAAATACAAAATAAATGGTATAGAAAATAAAAATTTATATTAAGTGACTTATGTGTTTTTATCCTGAATTAAAATCATAAAACTTTCCATACTCAACCATTTAAGTAATATATGAATAAAAATACGGACATACGGAGAGAATACGAAGTAAAGAAGGATACTACAAAAAATCTTTTAATATTCTTTCTTTTGAAAATACTGTAATGAAATTATTTAATGTATGCAGATGATAAAGAGTTGATTGCTGAATGTGCCTGCAGAACAGACTAAGAAATAATGTGAGTAAATCTAAGAAATTGATATTAAAAAAAACTGAAAGTATAACTGCATGTATGATAAAAGTAGAGAATTAATGGCTAGAACGAGTAGAGGATTATTTATATATGGGTAGAATGTTTCAACGGAGTGGAAGACCTGATAAAGATATTTGCGAGGCAAAAGAAGCACGAAAATAGAATAAATGCTGTAGAAATGAGATCACTAAAATGGAGAGAAGAGCATGAGCCTCCCCAGAAAGGGATGGCATGACCGTTTGAATGATATATTGAAAGAAAGAAATATAAGGAGCTTGAACAATTGACAAGCATGTATAAGACGATGCATGAATGTAAAGGACAGGAATGTGTGTAAAAATAGAGGAATATGGCACTCGGTTTTCTCTGCTTACCCTGTTAGGAACATGGTGTGATTATATATGTATTAAACATAATAAAGAAACATGTCAGCTCACGCTGCTAATATTATTTAATGATTAAATGAGTTAATTTACACGGGTGCCATTATATAAAAATCAGAGATTTAAAAAATTTACATAATAAAGAAAATGTTTATATTATAATATAATAAAACACAATAATTAAGTTGGAATACATGGATACCATAATAGCATCAAATAAACAAGCATATACATGGAAAATTATCTGTCATTGTTTACTTTGGACATGAAATATAATTCAAGCAATATAAGATGACACGGTAGTTGGTAAAACAGTTTTGAAATTATTCTGGTAAAGAAAACATTCATCGTAAGTAACCTCTTTACACAGATTGGACACAAGGCAAAATAAAAAAATTTGCATAAAATGACATCATGGATTGATCAAACAGTCCTTCAGCGAAATTAACACACTGATAAATAAACATAAACGCGTGCCTTGCCTACAATGTTTTTTTTTTCAATCATATGTTCATAACAATTCACGGATACATTTCGACAACTTGTACGTTATATATTTTATAAAACATACAGGTAAAAAATAGGGTAATTCGTACCGGCCACACATTACGTCAACTGAACAAGAGATTGGCAATGAACAACTGTCAAAATAGGAAACGTTTGTTTTAAGCAACGGCAAAATAATAATCTTAGCACCAATAGTCAAACGAAATACATATCAATGACTACAGTCACACAAAAAAAGCATCAAAAGGCGAGAAAATGAGCAAATTCACACGATTGAAACAAAAGACGTTAGAATGAAAACATTTGCTAATAAAAGTGGGCAGGAACTTCCATTTTGAGAGGCACCATTTAAGATTATGAAAACATTTTTCAAGTGATTAAAAATAAATATCCACGTTTCCACATTCACATTAACTCACGTTGAAAATTTTAACACCAAATATGAAATATTCCGGCAATAAATCGAACTGAAAGACAACACCGAGCGACATAAACCAGACGGACAGCCTTCATTTTGAAATTGTAGAACTAAAAGCGCATGCGTGACTTAAAAATGAGTCACGTGACATGCGCTGTAGGATATGTTTTATATATTTTTTTTATATGGCAAGTGATAAATCTAAAGTAATAAAGCAATCAAAATGTTAGTGTTTGTGTGTGTGTATGTGTGTGTGTGTGTGTGTGTTTGTCTCACGCCTTCTGAAAAACCAAGAGCATCTAAAAATCTAATTTATGTGCGAACGTGTACCTGTATACCTGATGCAGTGTCACGCTAAAAATAATGCGATAAAAATGCTGAATTTTAAAAATATTTCAATAATTATTTTTTTCATACAAAATTTTCCAAGTCGTATCTGTCAAAAAAGTGTACATTTTGCACGCAAATATCTGTTAGTTTAAAAGTTAGAAGTACGTATTTACACGAAGAAAATATATTTTCAAGTATAACTTAGCGTTTAAGTGAAAAACATGGTGAATATTTTGTATAATTATAATGTTTAACTTATTTTTAAAGTAAGCGTTTTGTACATAAACGCCGCCATTTTAATATCTTTTCATACAATATTTCATTTTCCCACCGAATGAATATGTTCTTGAAAATAATAAACCTTTGAAATAAATGTAATTATGAAATAATAAAATGAAACACAAGACATTACGGCAAGTTTTAAGACATATATTGTAAAAATGTGTTATATATTAGTAAAGATATAGGCATAATAAAATTGCATAATTTGTAAATAATATTTGATTTTTCTGACAATTTTCATTTTTATGGCATCGAACAAACCAATGTAGGTACCTACATATTCAAAAAATGTATCCGAACCATTCGATATTACTTACGTGTTCGAATCGTTTCCATGGCTACAGAAAGAATGTGATATTCAAATAAAATTTGTTAGGAATCGAATTTATTTAGAAGGTTGTTGTAGGTAGGTACCTACCTAATACTATTTACTTACAAATCAACAATAATATACCTATACTGATTTCCTATAGGAAAATTATTTTATTTATTTATTTATCAACCGTTTGTCCGATTATAATGAAACTTTGGTGAATTGTCGAGCGTATGCCCAGGATGGTTTTTGGATTTAAACTTTTTTCTTATTCTTCTTCTTCTTCGTGTATTTGGTCGTTTTACCTATGAAGGGGGAGTATCCTGGGAAAAGAAGGTCCGACTGTCCCTCCATCTCTTCACAGGTCTTCCAGGACGGGTTCTGCATATAAACTTTTTTCTTCTTTTTCTTCAACGTGTACTTGGTCATCTTACCTATGAAGATGAACTATCCTGGGAGATGAAGGTCCAATTTTCCTTCCATCTCTTCGCAGGTTTCTGGATTTAAACTTTTTTCTTCTTCTTCTTCTTCATCGTCTATTTGGTCATTTTACCTTTGAAGGTGGACTAACCTGGGAGAAGAATGTCCAATTTTCCTTCCATCTCTTCGCAGGTATCTGGATTTAAACTTATTTCTTCTTCTTCTTCTTCATCGTGTATTTTTGGTCATTTTACCTATGAAGTTGGAGAATCCTGGGAGAAGAAGGTCCAACTGTCCTTCCATCTCTTCGCAGGTATCTGGGTTTAAACTTTTTTCTTCTTCTTCGTGTATTTAGTAATTTTACCTATTAAGTAGAGCATCCTGGGAAAAGAAGGTTCTTTCATCTCTTCGCGGTTCTTCCAGGATGGTTTCTGGATTTAAACTTTTCTTAACCGACTGATGGGACGGGATGTAATGAAGGGAAGGGAGGCACTAAAGGGCCTGAAGGGACGGGAGGTATAAAACTGCCTGAAGGGACGGAAGGTACTGAAGGGCCTGATGGGAAGGGACGTAATGAGGGATTAAAGGGACGGGAGGTACTGAAGGGCCTGAAGCGGCGGGTCCTGGAGTCTAATTCTTTTTCTTCTTAATTTTATGTAGACCTTTAGGGCAGTTTTTATACAAACTATTTCCTATTGTCTAAATCATCTTCTTCTTCTTTTATGTATACATTTGGGTCATTTTTTTATAAAAATTATTTCCTTTAGTCTAATTTTTATTCTTCTTCAATTAAGTACGTAGACTTTTGGGAGAGTTTTAATACAAACTATTTCCAATAGTCTTATTCATTTTCTTTTATGTAGACCTTTTGGTCAGTATTTATACAAACTATTTCCAATAGTCTAAATATTCTTCTTCTTCTTTTTTGTAGACCTTTGGGTGAGCTTTTATACAATCTATTTCCAATAGTCTAATTCTTCTATTAGGTATATGTATTTTTACTTATTTTATGTAGACCATTGGAATAGTTTTTTATACAAACTATTTCTTATAGTCTTATACTTATTTTTCTCTTTTTTATTTAGTCTTTTGGGTTAGTTTTAAGTCTAATAGTCTATTGTGCAGAAATATTATTAACGATATGCACACTTGATGAAAATACATATGAAATGAATGGGATATGGGATGTGACGATATAACCTGCACTAGAATCTTTTCAATACTTTTGTTTAATTAAATTTAAACCATTTATATCATCCTATTTTGAATAATTTTCAACACCTAATATTTAAAGAATGGGGGTTGTGGCCATTACTGAACTCTTCACAACATTTATATTCAAATTAAAAACTATTTACTATAGTTCAAGTATTCTTCTTCGTTAATGAAGACTTTCAGTCAAATTGAGCAAAAATATAATGCACACTTGATGAAAAAATATAAAAACGAATGGGATGTGACCAATACTAGATCTTTTCAGTACCTACGTTTGTTTAATCAAATTTTAACCACATCCCAACATCCAAAATTACTAAATTTTCAATAGGTACACATTACAATTTGTTTTCGATGATAATATTTAAAAATGGGGGTTGTGGCCAAACCAATCTCTTTACAACGTTGATAAACAGTCATATTAAAAACCATTACGCATAGTCCATGCGAGCAGAAATTGTATAAATATTATACTTCATTCACACTTTATAGCAATATATAAAAAAGAATGGGTTGTGGCCATCACTTGAACATTTTACAATACTTAAACTCAATCAAATTTCAAACCACTTTTCATAGTCTGATATTGCAAAATAATTGGGTGACAATATTATAAAAACGATTGCTTTTTCTTTCACAATTTTACATTCTTGGCCAACGGCGGGACATAAAAGCTAGTTTTTAAAATAAAGGAATAATGAAAGTGTATACCGAAAGTACAATAAAACATTTTTTAAAAATAAATTCATGGATATATCATTTAGATTTCTTTGAAAGAAATATCTCACACGCGACATTTCGCAAGGCATCGTAATGCGTATCACCATTCTATAGCAACAGATACTGCAGGCAATCTGAAAATCTCACGACATGATCATTCTTATATCCAGGGGTTCGGGGTTTATCAACAATGGCATATTTCCAAATATTTCATAATATCATACCATGCCATCACACCGATTCCATATTAGGGGTAGTCAGAGAGGATTGAACGCTAAACTCAAAAACCTAAACATCTGTTCAATTAATATTTTTTAGATTCGACGCCAAATCAAAATGAATCAGAAGCACCAAGCCAAAGACAACGAAAATATAATTGATTCGTCAAAGATTCAATGTAATAAAATTTGACAGTTGAAATTACACACGTGCCGTGTCGACATGGACAGCGTTCATTAGATGTGAATCTTTCTCGAACCAAGAAGGCCACATCAGGAGACGACGGTCGGGCGCTGTTCCCTGGAGTTGATATCTAGAGAAAGGCGGAGAAGTGTACTTGTCCCACGTTGGGAGCCAAATTGATATCAAGAGAGAAGGCAGAGAAAAATACTCGTCCCACGTTGGGACGCTAAATTGATATTAGGAGGCTGGGAAGAAATATATTAGTCTCATGTTGGGACACGAAATTGATAACTAAAGAGGCTGAAAAAAAATAAAAATAAACATTTAACTCTGCCCCTGAAAATAAAAATCTAATAAAACATAATCGGCTGCGATGTGCCTGAAAAGACAAATACATACAAATACAGGCATGGTAAAATAATATATACATAACTGGAAAGATCTTACCAAACTGCTGCTCTTGTAACGGGACTGTAGAGGAAACACTTACACTACATATCACTTTTTAGTAGTTAAAAATAACTAAAAACTAGCTTAAATTCACCCCTCGTTGGTTATATGGACCTGAAACACACTTATTCACTATTATGCGATTATTTAAGTTATTTTTATTCTTAAAGTTATTTTTAATGGTAACTTAAACTATTTTAAATTCACCCCCGATGATAGGTAGAGAACCTGAAAAGAACTTAATCACTACTTTATACAATTAAAAAAAAATGCTAAGGCCGTCCGATAGCCTAGCAAACTCGCACTCTCGCACGCGGGTCTACAACTACCGACCAACCACTGACTCCTACCGAATGACAACTGACTGGCCACAGCAGGGCGACACAGCGCCCGTGAAACATGGAGTAGAGGAGGGGGGGGGGGTTAAACTGAAGAACCAACCCGTACCGCCGGGTGCCAACCAAGATTCCTGGAATCTGCCAAGTGCATTTTACATTTCAATTTTTTTCAATATAAAAGACAATGCTAAAACATATGAACAAGGCTCGGGGGGCCGCTATAATCCGTTCCTAGAATTAATAGAAGAAATACATTAGGCCGAAGTAAAATAATGGTTATTGGGTTTCTTTGATATCATAATGCATGGAAATATATCGATCACAATACCTATGGAAATATCAGTCATGAAGTGCCGGGGATAGACGTCGCAGCACCAATCCACTGCCGCAGTTAGTTAAGTGGCAGATTCTGCATTCGTTGAGATTCGTTGAAATGGAGTCGTGCTCATTATGGAACCGTACTGAGGATCTGCCCAACCGATGCCTTTCCCGATGGAGCCACTCAGCCAGCATCTGCCGCCTATCAGGAAAAGGAGAGCATTTTCCTGACATCCTAGCGAGACTGGCGCTAGTAAAAAATACATTTTTATAACAATTATTAAAAAAAATTAAACCTTATATATATCCTTGTTCTTGTGAATGTAAAAACAAAGAATTTGAATATTGAATCTTTTGAAAAAAAATGAGACGCTACCGATGTTTTTTTTTATATTATATGGCTTGATAATCTTCAAGTACGTGTATGTTTTTGTGAAAGGGAAATTGGTTAGAATTATAATGATTAAAACAATGAGCCCATTTTGTGTATGTCATAGATTTTCATATAATATCATAACTGGATGGAAGCATAGGTAAAATTGTTGAACCCGCGGGGGGGGGGGGGGGGGATCACCGCCATCTTGCTCGAACCAAGTTTCATAGTGACCACGGATGTAACTAAAGTAATGGATGGATGCATTGATCAAATTTTTGAAGCTGCAGGGCGATTTCAAGGAAGTGCTGATCATCTTCATATATATAATAAGATTGATGGATTTGACGGTAACTTTGTGGTAGTCCATGATTACAATAATAATGATGTAAATATGTACTTTGCTAAATACCACTTATTGAGTATAATTAAACACTACTAGTTTCGGGAGAGCACTCCTCCCATCGACGGGTGTATTATAACTAAATAATATTATTTACATACTACTGTGTCTACTATGTGTGTTGTGTTGATTGGTGGGGTGTAGGTGGGGTATTCGTTATTGTGATTGGTTGGAGAGAAGAATGAGGTACGGATAACGGGAAAATTGTCAATAATGGCGAAGAATTGGGGAATTTGGTGTTATTGATAAGTGGTTTACCTAAATTGATGTTTCTGTGAATTTCTATTGTTTCTAAACTATTCATCAAATGACCTTTGTGTGTGACTTGGTGTAAGAGTTTAACTGTGTGGCTATGGAATGAGTGGTTGGTATCTATTATATGATTTGCGAATTCCGAGAAGTTGCTATTCATAATACATCGTCTATGTTCTTTAATCCTCGTATTAATGTTTCTAGAGGTTTGGCCAATGTACAATGAACCGCAGTCTCCACATGATATTTCATAAATTCCGCTTTTTTCTTTAAAATCTATTTTTGTTTTAGAATTGCAAAGTAATTTACCGAGGTTATTATTTGTATAAAAGGCTGGTTTAATTGTTGTAGGCATATGTTTCGTTATTTTTATGGATAATTTATCTATGTACAGAATTTTTCTCCATTTTTGATTTTCATTATTGTTTATTGGTGGATAAATAAATTTATCAATAATTAATTTAAATTCTTTCCTATTGATTATTTTGTCTATCAACTGTTGTTCGTATCCGTTATTGAATGCTATCTGTTTAATTGTAATAAGTTCTTTTTCATAGTTTTTCTGTGAGAGAGGGGTCTTTAACAGTCTATCAATTAATGAATAAAAACATGCGAGTTTATGTGTAATTGGGTGGTGTGAAGATGCAGGAATAATCATGTCAGTGTGCGTAGGCTTTCTATATATGCTAAAATCAAGTCTGTTATTAATTATTTTTATCGAGAGGTCTAGAAAATTCAAACATTTATCAACTTCTTTTTCTACTGTAAATTTGATTTTATGATGTTGTGAATTAATTAATGAGAGGAATCTGTCTAATTGTCTATCTGTCCCTATAAAAATACAGAAAATATCATCTACGTAGCGGAACCACTCTAGAACACATTTGAGTAGGGGGTGGTCAGAATCAAACAGGTCTGTTTCGAGTTTGTTCATGAATATGTCAGCCAGGATCGGACTGGCTGGCATACCCATCGGTAAGCCGTCTTTTTGGAAATAAATATTATTATTAAATTCAAAATAATTTTGATTCGTGCAGACATTGAAGATTCTGACCAACTCCTGTACAATATCATCTCCTAACTGAGAATTAACTAAGGTTTCTTTCAGAATGTTACAGCAGTCTTTAATTGGTACATTTGTGAAAAGGTTAGTGACATCGAAAGATATTAATCTAGCGTTGTTAGGAATAAACTTATTAATTAACTTATTAGTCAGTTCAAGGCTGTTCTTAATTGTATACTTCGGTGTGGAAAGTTCATGTAAAATAATCTTGTCGTTTAGTAATTTGCACAGGTTGTAGTTTGGAGCAGTTAGAAACATTAATACGAGGATTAAAGAACATAGACGATGTATTATGAATAGCAACTTCTCGGAATTCGCAAATCATATAATAGATACCAACCACTCATTCCATAGCCACACAGTTAAACTCTTACACCAAGTCACACACAAAGGTCATTTGATGAATAGTTTAGAAACAATAGAAATTCACAGAAACATCAATTTAGGTAAACCACTTATCAATAACACCAAATTCCCCAATTCTTCGCCATTATTGACAATTTTCCCGTTATCCGTACCTCATTCTTCTCTCCAACCAATCACAATAACGAATACCCCACCTACACCCCACCAATCAACACAACACACATAGTAGACACAGTAGTATGTAAATAATATTATTTAGTTATAATACACCCGTCGATGGGAGGAGTGCTCTCCCGAAACTAGTAGTGTTTAATTATACTCAATAAGTGGTATTTAGCAAAGTACATATTTACATCATTATTATTGTATTCATATATATAATTTATTTTAGTAAATGAAGCACAAGATTGGTGTAAACTGGAGTAAATAAAACCATTATTTCACTATAGAAAACAAATATATTATTTGTATATAGAAAACTGCATATATTCAACACTTTACTGTACCTACATACTCAAAGCAAAGGAATATAAAAAAATTATAAAATGTATACAATGTATAACAACAGTTAAATTATAAAATGTATTATTTATAAAATGTAAATAAAGCAAAGCAATAAAAATTATTATGTATTTTTAGAAATTATCCGAATAAGTACAATATATTTACATTATATAATGGCCATATTGTATTAAAAATAAAAACTGGTGAAAATAGTTTATTTTCTTGATTTTTTAATGGAGTTCTACATGTTAACGCCGTCAGCGATAAAAATGCGGTACTAACAATTTATATTTTCAAATGAGATTAGATTAAAAAATGCGTTTTATCTTTAAAAAAACACGTGTGCTTGATACCCTCCTCCCAAGAGGCTTGAGGCAGAGCTCACCTTTTTCCAATGTCTGTTATGGAATTAGATATTCCACACATTACCTCGCTGGACGAGATGCATTAAAAAGTAAACGATAATTGAGGCCGTGGTCTGACGATACACAAATGTCAAGTGTCAGCGCACAAACGTCAGACGGCACGGTCATGTCACTAGATAAAATTATTAAAATGTCTGGTAAAAGAAATAATTAAAATAAATAACATTGTCAATAAATTAGGACGTCACAAATTTAAGATCGATAGTCAATATTGGACGTCACACGTTAAAATGAATTAAATAAATTAAATAAAATCACACAGCCGAATTATTGTCACACGGAGAAAAAACAAATTATCACATATAAGTATATAGTTTTCTGGGGCACACATAATTTCCTCGTCTAGGCCATGGGCGTGCTGATGCACCGCCAATGCCGGAATGGATCGTCGTCGATGGGCGAAGGGGCAAGGCTATCGGCGACAGCAACCTCGGGTCCCAGACACCGGCAGATGCCGGTTGGGTGACTGGCGGGAGCGACAGCGGCGGCGCGAGTCTCAAGGAGACGCAGGCCGTTGCTCCAGGGTCCAGCGCGACCCAACAGCGTTTGGAACACTTTCCAAACTCAGCACCCGCTTCGGTCCAGGAAAGCGGCTCTCTCGCCGAATGGTGGTGCGCCGATCCATCTCGACACCCCAGGTGTCATGCTCCCAGAAAATACACGTGTTATTTTAATTTTGTATTGCTTCTCGGGCACACACCCAATAACAAGTTGCCACATTCTGGAGATTCGTGATATTTATGTGTCCCCACCGGGAATCGAACCCGCGACCCTTAGCTCAGATATCTAACCAATTGGGCCATGAAGGCCGACAAATGTTAAAAAAACACAAGTTACTTTAGGGACATTATTTTTGTCTGTAGAATACCTACAGCCCAATTTCTATATGTATATACATAGGTACATATAATTAAACAACAACTTCAAAGAAGATATTGACGGTGAAAATAATGTTAAAAAAATCTAAAAGACCATTAGTATTAAATGTAACACAAATCCACTTACCTAAAATGTGATAATCCTCTTTCTTGGGATGATTTTAATCTACTCGATCGACTTTTGCAACCAAAATCAGCACACATCACCATATTTGTTTTTATTTAATATTTCGTAGAACAAATAATCCACTATTTCAACACAAAAATTATTCTAAAAATAAAAAATTAGTCGAGCAAGTGGGTCGGCTAATTTATTATTTTTAGAATATAATAGTGGGTTTTAGAATATAAATGTCGTTAATAGTGGGTCGAGCAAGATGGCCGGCAGGTGGTTTCTCCACACCCCCTATTGGACTCAAATGTCTTAATACATATTGGTTCGAAAGTAACATCCATTACATCCATGTATAATATACTAGAAAACATGTAGGCCCCGTACAAAAAGTGAGTCATGGTGATATAGTATTGTATTGTGATCGATATATTTCCATGCATTTTGATATCAAAGAAACCCAAAACCCATTTTTTTAATTTGGCCTGATGTATTTATTTTATAAATACTAGGAACGGCTTATAGCGCCCCCCTCCCCCAGGCCTTTTAAACATTATCTATTGTATTGAAAATAAATGAAAAATGTAGTTAACAGATTCCTGGAATATGAGTTTTCCCACCAGGTTCTTTGGTTAACCCCCCCCCCCCTCCTATTTCTCCCTGTTTCGCTGGCTTAAGGCCATACTAGTGTGTTCAGTCAGTTGTCAGATAATGTTCAGTCAGTGGTTGGTCGGTAGTTGAGACCCGCGTGCGAGAGTTGGCTGGGCTGTTGGACGGCCTCAGCATTTTAATTGTATTGAGTAGTGATTAAGTGTGTTTCAGATCCACATAATCTTCGGGGGTGAAATTAAGAATTAATAATAAAATTTCTTTCAGATACCATTACCAACGAGGGTTGATTATAAGATAATTTTTAAGTTATAAAAAAGTAGTTAAGTGTTATAGTGTAAGTGCTTCATCGCAGTCATGGTTGGAGAGCAGTTTGGTAAGATCTTTCCAATTTATATATTATTATTGCCATGCCTGTATTTTTTGTATATATGTCTTTCAGACTTCTTCAGAGACAGCGTTTAATGTAAATTTTTGTATTTTACTTTTCACCAGGAGCTAATATGTTTAATTTGTCCTTTTCAGCAATTACATATTTATTATTCGGAACGTCGATATACCATTTATAACAATTTGGCTCCACGCGATATCAATTTGGTGCGTCCCAACGTGGATCCATTGTTTTGTCACACGACGAGCTATCAATTTCGCGTCCCAACGTGGAGCCATATTTTTTTCTCAGTCTCTTCAGTTATCAATTTAGCGCGTCTCAACGTGGGACCAGTATTCTTTTCAGCGCTCTCTTTTAGGTATCAATTTGGCATTCCAACGTGGAGTTATATTTTTTCTCAGCCGCATTTTCAGTTATCAATTGAATATCGCCCGTTTGATGTTTTGGTTGGCAACATATTTCAGTTTTCCTTACATTTCAACACATCCTAGATAGCTGTTCTCTAAATCTTAATAGGCAGTGTTTTTTCCTACAAATATATCCGGAAACAATTCACATTAGTCGTTATTCTCCATAGAAAAACGATGTGGTCTGCCAACCAAAACGTCAAAAATCCCCCGGAAAAATGCCTCACTTCGATTCATACAAAACTTGCTAACTACGATATCTAGTATATTATAATATATCTATGGTATATGTATAAAGTACCTACTTTGAAAATGTAAATGTACGCGTTTGTAGCTCTGGTCCGCCATTTTTTGTTTATTGTCTTGAATTCCAAAGAACTGAACACAACTGAAAAACTGACTGAAGTTTAGTGGCATTTTGTGGCGGGCTTTAAGGTTATATTTTTTATAAAACATCAAGCTAGGAGTTGTTAAACGCAAATTACCCCTATTTGTTTTATTCATTTACATTGTTATCAATATTTATTCAATATTTTGGTATTTCAGCTTAAATTAATTCATACTCATAAGCACCGGGCTGTCCTTCACATCAAATTAAAAATGGTTAAGAAAGCTAAAGTGTTTAAACCCGGAGACTATGTATTTGCAAAAGTCAAAGGCTATCCAGCTTGGCCAGCAAAGGTATAGTTGTGTTTTTAGAATATATAGTAATCGTGTATATTTATGACATCCATTATATACCTAACCTCATTTGACAGTATGATAATCCCTTGCGGAAGTAATCAATCGAATGTTATTGAATCTTAATGAAAACATTTTTGTTTTTATTATAAAAAAACATGTTATTGATATAGTAATATAACACTTTAATTGTGAAAAACTAAAATGAAATGTTAATTGCATTTATTCATTATTTTAGGTAACATCTGTCAATGGGAAAAAATACAAAATATTTTTTTATGGAACTGGAGAGACGTGAGTATTATTATCAATATGAAAGCATAGGCATATAGCACTCTAAATTGTCATATAAAGCAAAAAAAAATGAAAGCATCGTTATTCAATCAAATGTTAACACAATGAATTACATTTTAATATGTAAGAATATCACTCGTTAATTTATCGTCTAAACACTGTGTTAGTCAAATATAGCTATTTTTGATGTCAATGTCACTGGTTAGATAATCATAAGATGCATCATTTAACCAATCAATGTTGAGAATTTGAGCCAATAATATTAATTTATTCATAAAAAAGTAACAAGTGCGTAACTCGTGTTAAGGATTTAATGCCACCAAAATATTTAATATTACATTTGGAAATATATAAAAACAAAAGCTGCGTGAGCTGAAATGTCTTCTTATTATGTTCAATACATACATACACACCCTCACGCCGTGTCCCTTACGCTTACGAGGTAGTCAGAGAACCGATTGCCATACTCCTCTATTTACCGATTATATTAACCGACTGTCAGTTGTTTATTGTTCATTCTTTTAATATCAAAACCATCTTAAAGCATTCACTTTCATTTTACTCATTATATCCTTCTTTATCTTGCATTCTCTCTTTATATCCATATTTTTTAGGCTACGACTATTTACACGACTCAACCATAGACGAATACCAAAAATAACCACAGAAAACGCAGATAAATCATGTTATAAAAATATTTACCTTTGTTTATACTTTGTTATAATTGTAGATCTCGATGAAAAAAATGATTTATAAAATTAAGTAAATGTAATAAGATGCCAATATTATTTATTTTTTCTATAAGTTGGTTTCCATGATGCATTTATGACCATTGAAAAAATGACAAAGGTAAATATTTTTGTATTTTGATTTATCTGCGCTTTCTATGGTTATAAATGACCTAAAAACATAGACGACGTCAGAAAATTTGTCGTGTAAATAGACACTTTTTGGCGGGAAAACGCTTTTCCCGCCAATTCCGGTCGTAAAAATAGTGGCACCGTATTTTTTATTCTATCATATATGGTTCTATTACATACTCTTCTTAGTGATCTCATTTCTACAGCATTTATTGTATTATCGTGCCTCTTTTGTAACGTCCATGTTTCACTGGTATACGAAGTAGGCACTATAATTGCATTATGTAGGGCAATTTCGGTTTCCTTTGAGATGCTTGGATCGGACATTACTGGTCTAAGTGCTCCGTTTATTTTATTACTTGTCATAACTCATTCTGTTGAAACATACTCTCCAACGAGATAAGAATTATAGAAAGTTTTTCTGCTCTACTGTAGTTGTAGATTTTAACTTACGGGGTGTTAGACCTGGCGTGAGACATGAATTTGCAAATCATACAGTATTATTTTTCACGTGGTTTATGTGTTTTAGTTTACCTTTAACGATTTAATTGTGTTGGGTACAAAAATGATCCTATTTTGTTTAAATAAAAAACGAAGCATATAAATCTTATTGAGTATTTATATTATTACTACGATAATGCATAAATACCAAATATATTTTTTAACATACCAATATAGATGAAGTTGGAATATTGTAATATTATATTCCAACTTCGTCTCTGTTGAGATGATAAAATATTTTCATAAAAATATGACTCCCAACAGGGAAAATAATCCAATATTTGCATATGTGCAACTACAAAAATATTCGACCAAATATATCTTCACAATTCTATTATTTTATGGTTTTTCAATTGTATTATTATATAATTTTGGTTAGTAAGTTTTAAACCGTATTATTCGATTCGGCTTCGGCCAAAATTTAACCATCGGTCAGAGACTTTTGCCTTATAAAATTAAAAGCCTGAATTTATAAAATTAAAAGATTTTTGTATTTTTCTAGTGGGAACTTACCATCCAACGACATATTTGACTATTTTGAAAACAAAACTCAGTTTCTTAGTAAGGCAATAAAGCGAAGAGATTACAATGAGGGATTGACTCAAATACAGGATGAAATCACAGGACTTGCATTGACTAGCAACGGTGACGTCCCATCAAACACTGTTGATACATCGGTCAATTCTTCACAACAGGTTTGTTCAGTTTCAATCCAAATTAATATTTATATAATATGCACATTTTTTTTAATAATATTAATAAAAATAATTTATAAAGCGCCATTTAGTGATACAAGATCAAAGGCGCTGTAGCTTATTTGTTGGTTCTGTGAAACAAGGCAGTCTTAAGAAGTCTACCAAAGGTGTCAATGCTCTGAGCTCCACGTATGTCAAGGGGCAATTTATTCCATTGTAAAGGCCTATTCACACTGAAACCGCGATCATAGTAATCCGCCTTATTGACTCAATGTAAGCTCTCTTCCTGATAGAACATTCTTTTGACACAATTCTTGAATGTAAGTCTTTCAGAGTCTCAAAAACCATCAGGCATACCTTATAGTCCACTCGTTCTGGACATCTCACTAGTGCAGTTCGTTAAGAAGAAGTGTTATGTGACATCTTTTGTTGGCTCCATATATCAACCTCGCAGCTGCATTGAAAACTATTTGTAATCTATCAAGCTGATAGTTGGGTAAACCCGCATAAATAGCATTACAGTAATCCAGCCTTATTAATAATTTAAAGAATGAATATCAACGCATAAGGTCTAACACAGTATAAGTCAATATCAGCTACTTTACAGTAGAGTAAAAAAACTTTCTATAATTTTTATTATATGACATTTACTTATATTTTGTTTAGAAAATAATAAATAGGTATAAAACTTGTCAACTCACACGGCTTTGTGTTTTACTGTTCTCTGTTTTAATAATTCTGCTAGTTGGGATGCCCCTAAGTCCCTCAACTAAGCAAATATATTATCATTAATTCACAATTTTGGCAAAACTGGTTTTATGTTATAAAATCAATTTTCTACGTATTTAACACACTCTGGTAAAAATATTTAATCTGCATAATTCTAGTTTTTATAAAACAAATTCAAATTAATATTTTAATGTTAGGACTTAAAATGCAAATATCAACCAGGACAAAATTATACCAATGTGGATTAATGCCTTTTTCCTAAACACAGTCTTGCTATATATTTTTTTATTTACTGTTATCAGTTGAGGCTCGACAAGTAAAGAGGATGCAGGTGAACGTTTTATACAAAAAGGTTGTAAACATTTAACACACTGCACATTTTCAAACATCAACTGACTTTATTAGTTAATTCAAATCATTGTATATCCCTGTATTATAATTGCTTTGTGCACAGGTGACATCACCTGCATTCCCTTAGCTTAATGAGCTCTACTTAATTGCCAGGCTGAGCAAATGTTATGTTGAATGAAATCAGTCGAGGCATGGTTCAAACCCGCTTCTTCTAGATTACTAATCCAGTGCAATAGCTGTTCTGCCACCGTCCGATCTAATGAATATTCAATTCTTTTACTTTCCGTATTTCTCTCGTTTACATTTTGTGCACTGTTTCATAGGTTTCATATCTATTTTTAACTCTCACAGCGTCGTGTCTTCCTCGTGACTGAGTGTCGTGATCCCCAAAATATTGTATTTTTAAAATAGTATATATATTTTTTTAAGGATGATGCCGATGTAACTGCTGAAGAACCCAGTCAAAATGTTACAACTGACAATGATAAGGTATTTTTTCTTTGAAACATTTAATATTGATAACATAATATACAAACAGATAATGTTTCTAAGAAGAATGGATACAATGTACTAAATTAAGAAAATTTAAAATTATCTTCATATGATTCAGACAGATCTTGTATGACCCTTAATATTTTTGTGATATAAACATAAAAAAAAAACAATGATTGAATTCTTAATCACTCAATTTAGTATGTTATAGTTAAAATAGTAGTCATGGACATCTATCTATGAGACAGAATTGTTCAGGGATCGTGACTTCGTTGTTGACAGACTAATTTTTTATTATAGTTTTGTCAACATTCCATTGATGATGTTGATGGTGTTTTCAATTCATTTTGATGTAAAAATGCAACACAACATAAAAGTTTCAAAAATTGGATTGATTAACTCAATAAAATGGCATTATTGGTGAATGTTGTGCAAGTGATTACGTAAACCAGTCGATGACAGGTCTTAAGCCCTTAGGGTGCCTGATTTCCTAGTTCATATATTCCAACTTCGTCTCTATTGTGATATAAATTTTGACAAAAAATATTCATTCATCCATATGAATTTTCGCTGAAGCAGATGGCTGGACTCCCTCGAGTGATACTGTTAGGTGTAAAGGCAGACAGCAAGCCATGTTGTGTCCAAGTGTGCTCACGGGGCATATCAGAGTAGAGATAATAAATAAATAAATAAAATTAAGTTTGTTTCATGCTGTTGAAAGAAACGGCCTTTGAGTACCTGAAGACCGGTAACATCTGACAAGCAGTACTGTGCAAACAATTTGATATATACCTGATGTGATGTATTTTGACACAACAATAAATAAATAAACAATTTTTTGTATTGTTTACTAATAGCATAATATGTTTTAGAGCTTGGAAGATACACCAGAGCCTGAAAATGAACCCGAAGCTGCTGAAATGGATACCGAGAATGTCACAAATGCACCAGAAACTGCAAACAATGGGGTTAGAGCAGAAGAACCTAAAAATGATGGTATGAATAAAACTATGTTTTGTTTCGCTATTATTCAATGTGAAATTAAATTTTTTGCTAATGAGATCTACTGTTAGTTGTATAAATAATTATTTTGAATATCTAATCTTTGTGAATTAAACACAATTTTTATTCTATTTTTTGAATAATGAATATGCCCTTTGTCAAATGAGTACATTATCATACGTCTTAAAATAAGCTATTGGGTGAATGAAATCTATTGAGGGAGAAGGCCTCTTCTATCATCAGTTTATCGTTTTAGTATTTGCAAGATTGCAATATATATTATTCTACTATCTAAATTTAATAGAGTCATAAGTACAAGAATAATTATCTAAAGGCTATAAACAATGTAAAAGAGAGTTGATTAATTAATTGGTCTGACAGTGCTTAATGCTTTGAACAACCTAGCATCAATATGTATTCAAGAGCTGTGTTAGAGAAAGGAGCTCTCTGGGAGGCATCTCTCACTCAAGTCGATTGGATCACAGAGTAACAACTCCCTAAAGAAGTTGGACTGCCTCCAGATGTCCGCAGTGCTCAAAACAAGAGCACTGAAAACAGCTTTGTTTCATAGAACAGCACAAAACTGAATTATGAGTGCCCTTGGAATAATCTTGAATCATTAAACGGCGCTAAAAGGATAAAAAATAAGTATTTAACCACTTCATACTCAGATTTTAAACAAAAATAAATGAACTAAAAACATCACGTTATTTTATTTTACATCAACTAACAGGTACTATGTCAAATATTAATTCAACACTCACCCAATAACAAGTTGCCACATTCTGGAGACTTGCGATATTAATTGTCTTACATATCCAGATTAAAAACACAAATAACTGTGTTGGTTAGGTAACTGTGTCTCCATCGGTAATCGGGAATTATGTCATAAAATTACAATTTATCACTTAATTTTAAAACAATGCATACAGAATATTTATGTTATGCTTTAAATAATTTAAAACAGAAAAAATGATTTTCGTAAACCTTTACGAGCGTCAAGTGGCAACTGGCGAGCACAAATCGCACAAGTGCTCGGGTTGACGCGATATGACGCATGTGCCGCCCGCGAACATTGCTTATTCTAAAGCATAAAGTGGTTTAATATACTCAAATGGAATTGAATAAAGTGACATATCAGAAGTATAACAAAATTATGAAGAGAGGCCACTGGCACTGATACAAATGTTGACACAAGTGTCGATGGCAATCACATGGTATGCAAATTTTGTATTTTAGATGCTGATGTTGATATGTCCCCTGAGAATGAAGTACAAAATTCTGTGAGTGAAGCAAAGGAACCCGAAGTTGATACAAGTATTGCCACACCAGCAAAACCCAAGAGAGGTTCAACTGTTGCAATCAAGACCCCACAACAGGTAGTTAATTATTACCCATTTTGAGGGTAGTAATATCCCTGCTATAAACATTTCATCCTTTTTCATTTATAAGCATATGTGGTCTCTATATTTGACTCTGAAACAAGATCAAGATATACTTGTTTCACCAAATTGGACCAAAAATAAAATAAGTAATGCCGACGAATCATTTTAAGTTTTGTATGTTTCGTGCGATTCTACTTGACAATCTTTCATTATTTCTTTAGTTTGTAAGTAATATATATTTTATTTATTGAATTCTATTAAAAAAAAGCTTTAAAAGATTCACAAAAATAATGATATAATTATTTTGCAGAGAACACCAAGACGGTCAAATTTGAAGCAAGAAATCATAACGCCCAAAGTTGAAATTAAAACTCCTCAATCCGAAACTATTAGTCGCAGTGGAAGAAAGATTAAGCCAAAACGGTAAGATTGATCACATTTTTGACTAACATTGGTGGTAAAAGGCACAAAAATGTTGTTTTTGACCCTTGTAATGACATCAAATTCCGCTAAATAGTTTTCATTTATAAAATCATTTTGTATATTCTTCAAAAAATCCTTTATTCTATTTTATTTATCTTGATTGATTTAATTTTACATTTTGTCATTCTTTTATCACTATGTATTAGTTTATTATTGTGATTTAATGAGTTCTGTTTTGTATTTTATATTGGTTTAATTAATTAATTACAAAGTTTTGTAATACAACGATGTGTGACAGGGTCAGAAATG
Organism: Molanna angustata; assembly: GCA_963576475.1. Taxonomy (NCBI): domain Eukaryota; kingdom Metazoa; phylum Arthropoda; class Insecta; order Trichoptera; family Molannidae; genus Molanna; species Molanna angustata. Next base: position 44,402,157 of record OY754965.1, on the reverse strand, counting down.
TGGACATAAGGAAAGAATGTAGGATAAAGAAGGATGTTATTAATAGAATGAAAGTGAACACATTGAGATGGTTTGGCCACATGGAGAGAATGAATGAGGAACGCCTGACGAAGAAAATATACATTGTGGACAGGAATGGAATGAGAGGTCGGGGCCGCCCAAGGAAGGGATGGCACGTCCATGTGAATGGTATTTTGAAAGACGGAAATGTTAGAAGCGTGAACAACGGACGAACATGTATAAGACGATGTATGAATGTTGACAAGGCGATGAATGTATGTAAAGATAGAAGTTAGTGGCGTTCGGTTCTCTCTGCCTACCCCGTGAGGGACATGCCGTGATGGTATGTATGTATGTACAAAGTAAGTGCTTCGGTGTATTGGATGTATGATATATTTAATATTAGTTCACCGTCATATAATACAAAAATTTCCCATAAAATTATGTAGGTAAATTTAAATTAAAAATATTTTTTAAATAAAAAAGAATTTTTAGTAAATTTAATATTTTACTATTTATGTAGATACTTGGATGAAGATGAAGAAGAAGCTGCAGATGCAGCCAAAGTTGGTGGAAAACGAACAAAACTTGCAGACTCTGTGTCTGGTGAAGATGGATTCCAAGAATCTAATGAAAATAATGCTGTAGATGAATCTGAACCTGTTGTCAAAGAACAATCTAAGGATATAGTGGCGAGCGAAAAGAAACCTAAAAAGGGAACACAGAATGGCGAAGTGCTCAAAAAAATCACAGATCGCTTCAATATAGTCAACTCGGTAAGCTGTTATTTTTGAACCAAATATTTTTTTTAATTTTATTTATTCGATTAAGGAAAATATGGAATAGTTGGGACGTCGCTAACCTAAAGGCAATCAGGGAGTTTCCCGTGCAAATAAATGATGTAGGTATCTTAAGTTACTTTATCAGCATAATAATATATGATGTATTTTTTTTAATATAAAAGTATATATCATGTAGTTATACAAATTCACATACAATTATTGATACATATAGCTAGCTGTTCGTTCACATATGTTTATTATTACATCATATTATTATTAATTTTATTTCGTTCACCTATAGCACAAGCATTTATGTTTATTTTAGGGAACGTAGGAAGATGTATATGTACTTGTTTAACAAGGACATATTCATTTTTAGTTAAAAAAAAAAAAAAAAGTTTTTGGGAGATTTTTAACCGAGGATATATTATCATGTTTATCAATTCCACTTTTAAGGTTATTGAATATTTTAGGTATGCTTACTTTCAGAGACCTTCCACCATAGTAGTTTGTCCATCTGGGGATTATCAATTTATTTTGTGCAACTTGTCTGGAATTATATTGATTATTTACTGGTATTTTATATTAATTTGAGAAGTGATGACTTAATATGACTCAATAAATATATAGTTGTTAACTGGGAGGATTAATATCATTTCATCATTATCTTTACATTTAAATAAATCTGATTTAGGTATTATTTGTTTAAACAATATCACTTGTAACGATTTTACATTGTCTACATTTTAAATGATTTATCCCATACTTCTATACCGGATATTATTAAGGATTCAGAAAGTGAAGTATAAATGAGCCTCAATACTTTATACGAAATATTTTTTGAACCATATAGTTTAGCTCATACATTTCTAAGTTTGTTACGCGACGTCCTACGTAGGCGATTCAAAGCGAATGTAAAGCGGCGTGGTGCGGCGCGAAAATAACAAACAGTCGGTAACTATGGAAGTGTCCTACGTTACCGACCGCGAGTATTTTTCGATGCGGCGCGGCGCGATGCGAAGCGAACGCGATCAGTTGGTTTGATATTTTCGCGCGAATTGAAAGCGATGCCATTGTTTTTTGACATGTCAGAAATAGAAATTTTAATTTCTGTCCATGAACGTCCCATATTATGGGACAAAATAATTCTTATCTATTATCGAACCGTGAATTTTAGGATTTGGCAAAAATAAATGGGACTAGAAGTAAACACATTTATTTATTATTGCTATTTTACAATAGGATGTTGTTCAAAACACACAAAGTTTTCTCTCGCTTGCACGAATGTCAAATTTTGATGTTTCCCGGAAATATGTAAATTCAGTCTCATTTATTAATTCAAGAGCACGTAATTATTCATACAAATTGTGATATCCCCCATAAATATGCCTCTCTAATTACACAATATTAGTTTCACTTCTCTGCCGTACATACTTCTTGAGTATTTTATATACGTACATCCATGACAGTAGCTGGCGGCAGAGGGAACGATTCACGCACACGTAGGACAGAGCCGCCGCGTCGCACCGCATCGCATATAATTCGCTTGTATCCGCACCGCATCGCTTCGCAATCGCGTTCGCTTTGAATCGCCTACGTAGGACGTAGCGTTACAAAAAGAAGAACATGTTTTGACAGTTAAAAGTGTCTATCAATTTTCATACCTAGATAAATTACAGAATTTTAATTTTTTTGTGTAGACATTCATTGTTACGCAATTATATAATTACTTGTTTTCTAGTTAGTCTAAAGAAGTTATATTTATAAGTTTTCGTTATTTTTGCATTAATCGATAGTTTATTATCATGTGACCGATTTAGAATGCCAATATAATCACTTTGTAATGTTTTGCATACAAAGCCAGGATTTTTACCATTAGCCACTATCTTTACAGTATCATCAGCAAACATGAACATCTAGCAGTTTTCTATTGTAAGTGCTAAGAGGTTTACATTGATAAGGTACTCGATAGGTCCTTATATAGAACCCTGTGGCTGCGTTTTTGCTTGGGTTCATTTTCAGAATTAATTTTGTTTAAAACATAATTCAATAAAAAAAATCAGTCAAATTTTCATTCATTTTATAATATCAATCATGTTTTATTTTTTACAGAGTGAATTAGAAAATTTACAAGGGCCGTTCAATAATGAAAAAGAAGGTATGTATTTTTGACTATTTACAAATTAAACTTCATGAAACACTATGTATGGTGAATTCCCATAAAATAAGGAAAATAAATGTACCTACAATAAACACTGGTTGCATGTAACACATGAGAACCAAATGTTGATGGCGTTGAAAAATACATACCAAACTCTATCACCCTTAAATCAAAATTATTGAATATTTTATTAAGTTTGTTTTTTATACAAAAAATGTATGTCGAGATATATTAGTGTGAGGTCAGTCCTTTTTTCCTACCCTGAATATGTAGAACTCCTCGTAGATATTGTGTATACTGCTATACAAATTGTATGAAACAATGTCGTCACTAAAATCAAAAGTTTGAGATGTACTACTTTTTCATTTAAAAGCACACTTTTTGGTTATGATTGCATTTGGTGTTATTTAAGTTCGACGACCCACCCTAATCAAGGGTGATTTGTGCCATTTTATTGTCTGTGAGATACACAAATTATTATTTATAGTCGATTGATTCATTTTATTGCTGGTTAAACATTACAAATTGTTATGCATTAAAAACTGAATATTCTCTATAATTATGGAATATTATTCCTTCTTTTGTAATTTTTGTAAAAAATATTTATATATATAAATCTGCACTAATTGTTATAAAAAGAAAATGTTTTGTTTAAAATAATTATAGAAGACATGTTCCATTTTGTCATAAAACTCTGATTTTTTTTCTTTTATAATTCCTTGTTGTTTTGTTTTAAATGTGAGATTAAAGGAAATTAATTTGGCGATATGGCAACCTTATTCAGTTTAACTGACATTCATAACAAACATAGATTTTTATTATAATCATAGATTTTTATTATAATATACCTAGATGTAGTACTCTGTGCAAAAAGTCATGGAATATCGCGAGTTTGACGTTTTGGTTGGCAACATATTTCAGTTTTCCTTACATTTCAACACATCCTAGATAAATGTTCTCTAAATTATTAATAATTAAAATGTTTTTTTAGACAAATAAATCCGAAAACAATTCACATTAGTCGTTATTTTCTATAGAAAAACGATGTGGTCTGGAACCAAAACGTCAAAAATCCCCCCTGAAAAATGACTCGCATTCGATTCATACAAAATTTGCTAACTACGACATCTAGTGTATTATATGAAAACCTATGATTATAATATACTAGATATAGTACTCCATGCAAAAAGTGAGTCATGGAATATCGCATGTTTGGCGTTTTGGTTGGCAACATATTTCAGTTTTCCTTACATTTCAACACATCCTAGATAACTGTTCTCTAAATCTTAATGAAAGAAGTGTTTTTTTCGATAAGTAAATCCGAAAACAATTCACATTAGTTGTTATTCTCTATAGAAAAACAATGTGGTCTGCCCACCAAAACGTCAAAAATCCCCTGGAAAAATGCCTCACTTCGATTCATACAAAATTTGCTAACTATGACATCTAGTATATTATAATAAAAATCTTTGGTACCAACATTACCATGAAGTGCACTTTTAAAGTTAAACATGCTCTATTCTAAATTTGAAATTTTTCCCAAACCATAGACTAAAAAGAAACAACATTTTCCCTCCAAATTTTCTCTTCATAAGTGGAAAAGTTTTGTGTTTTTAACATTTAATGATCATTAATATTCAATAATTATATGTTTAGTTGTTTAAATATTTTTCTTGTGATTTTAAAATTATCAAGTATTGTAAAAATGAATTCGAAATATATAAACATTCTTCAGAAACCAAGATCTAGGCGAGCAGCGATTTTAAATAAAACATATGATCACTTTAAATTAAAGCAATGTTTTATTCTTTTAAAAAAGATTGACACAATAGATATAATCAGTGTTTGCATTAATAATTGGACATGGAATTTATTTAATACTTGTTTGGATGAAATATATGGTACTAAAAGTGATTTAATTAAAATGGCAAATATTTTTGATGATCTGATGAAAGATCGTGTGCAGAAAAATAGCAGTAATTTTTCGAGAGACATAGAATCAAGAAATAGTATTCAAACCACAGTTGAAGGGTTCACAACGGGAACTGTTTTGTTTTATGAAAATAAATGTGATTATTGTGATGTTACTAATGAAAAGATATTTCCGGAAAGTCCCAAAAAAGCCAAAAGATACTGCAATCTAAAAAACGTGGAAGTACATTTGAATAGAGTTGAAGAGTCAAATATTTCCAAATTTAAAAGCTGTGGCAAAATTTCTGACGTAAGCTTCCAGATAGGTGATCCCAATGGTGCTTCTGAATTATCATTTCATATGAATGATGAAAATGGTAAATTTCTTACCACTTTGACTACTCATTGCATCATAGCCAGACAACTCAATCGATGCAAATTGTTCAAATCAAAATCGACCAATCATGAGTTGGTCAAACATAGCACAAATATGAAGACAAGTTGCCAGACTAGAAGTTTTGAATTTCATTTTGACGATTACACAGATAAAAATCTTGAAAATGAAGAATATGAAATTTCGTCTGTAAATAATTCTTTGTTGGATAATCGTTGCCATATTAAGAAAGCAATTAAATCAAAAGACAACTTGTGTAACATTAATCTAAGTGAATTGAACTCTATGTCCAATGCAATATGTTTAAATAAAGCAAGGAAATTTGATAGTGAATTAGAGTATCTGTTGCTGACATCTGCTGATCCAAAATTCAAAAGTACTCAACATGACAGTAATGCATCTTTGACTGCATTAGAAAATTCAACAGAAAATAATTTGAATTATTTAAACATCTCGGACGCAAGGAAAGATTTATATAATTTCATTTTGAAATTTATCTATGAAAAGACTTTTAGTTTATTAGAAGAAAACTATTCAGATAAGAATGTCTTAATTAGTAGGTGTGACGAAAATACTGTGTTGTCTGATACTGATGAATTGGACAGTACAACTCTGAAAGAATCAAATAGCTATCACAGTGGGATTGATGATAGTGCATTTACCTCATTAGATAAAGAACCTGAAATAGTCTCCGAGCCCTACCAATTTCCCATAGAAAACGTTGAACAATACAGCAACAGCACAGAATGTGTTGAGAATTTTAATTCTTCTATAGTTTCCTATTTTCAAGAGCAAATTGTGTTGAATCCTAAAAATTGTGAAATAAATATCGATGATTGGGAGGACTGTGACATTAATATAGATGATGAAGATGCACTTATTTATTCAGAGAACACCAATCTAGATGAAAATATTGACAAGATTTCTGACAAAAGTCATATGGATCTGTTCCAAACGTTGGAAAGTTTAAATGTTGGTATTTTAAGTCCGAACCGATGCTCGGTACATAAATCGAAATCAACTACAGACCTGACCGAACCTTCTGTGACTGATATTCAAGAAAGTAATTGTGATACTTGCAATGAAAATGTGAACCGTCCTAATGAATGCATTTGCTACCAATCATCTCATGTGGCATCAGTCGAAAAAACATTGAGCGATCTGGATAACATGTCTAATGAAAGTTTGCAGTTTTATTTCAGCATGGATGGTAGTAAATGTATCTCGTCAATGAATTTATCATGTTCTCTAGGCGATAAACAATTAGAGAATAATCTAGAAAATAATCAAGAAAATCAAAAGGCAACAGAATCTGAAATCACAACTCAAGTTGAAGATGGTTTGAGTGTCAGTAAAAGTGATTTTGAGTCCGATATGGATATTGATGAGGAGCTCACAACGAGACCTAACATTCTACAAGAATTTCCACTTGGTTTATCTTCTTCGGTTACTTTGAAAGATAGTATTGAATTTCCTACCGGTGTCAATAGAACAATTGATAATCATAACACAAATATATTTACAGTAAAACAACCTGAAACTGGGTTTGAACAGAAAGATATATCCCAGTTCTCTAACAATCTTACTGCTGATGTATTCTACCAGCAATCTACACCTCAAAATAATTGCAACAATTGGAATGAAAATAATGTTACATCTTCAAATATATTCCCCTGCAGCGTAAATGATCAAATAAAACCATTGCGACAATCTCAATATGTTCAACCCAACATTTCTTTGAATTCCACTAACGGAAACAATAATGATATGGTCCAAGAGATTTCAAAAAGTCCTCAACAATATTCCTCATTTTCCAATATCGGAGAATTAATAGTCAACACTTGCGATGTGTTGCAAGAAAATCAGCCGCTTATAGACTTCTATTCTATTTCTAACGACCAACCGTCGGTGAATGTTTATAATTGCGATCAGGAGGTCCCGTCTTATCAGCATTATGAATGTAACATTAACTATACAAATTCAGCACCTGATGGCTGTTATTTGTCAGCAACTCAAAATATACAACATTGTGCCAGCGATATTCTTCTGAACTCTTTTGGAACAACATTTCACGCACCAAATAACGCTACTAACTTTTCTGGATATGAACATGTAATACAGAACTATGCTCCCAGCCAAGAAGATTTTCTATTTTCATCAGAGGAGAATTCTATGGAAAGCGGAATCAGTAGTTCGAGCCTTGTTAAAAAATCTCACTTAAAGAACCAATATGTCAATCGTACACTGGTTATTTTAAAAGAATATGAATCAACATTATTTAATGACTCTGTTGATAAAAGCAATACTATACAGCTTAACTTGTGTTATAATTATCAACCAAAATTCAAAGTACAAACCAATATATTTTTAAAAAAGGACGCGAATCTACCCAATAAAAAGTTGAGAAATCTTCCTATCAAAAATAAAACCATCAAAACTGGATTTTCAAAGTTTGATGAAATGTATGATCTGTGCGCCTCGTTGAAATATAATTATCAAAACACAAATAAAATAATACCTGAGAGCAAAATGAACAAACAGGTTAGAGAAAAGTTTAAACAAAAAATCTTGGGAATGTATCCTATTGAGAACAAATTACACTCTAAACTGGAGAAAATATCTCAACGAAAAAATATTAATGTCACTTCATTTTCAGAATTATCCGATATGAGTGATGGTATCGTTGATGCAGATAAGTTTTGTTATTATATTTCCTCAAATTCAAACACAGAACTTAAATCTGATGAAAGTTGTATTTATAATGGACCCTTCTATGCTATCAGGACTAGTTTTAAATTACAGAGAGCTAAATTTATGCCCAAAGATCCGTTGAGGTTATCGAATGTAAAATCTCATTCAGAAGACTCTAAAAATATAGATGAAACTATCGTAGCTAATGAATCCAGTACTTCAATGAACATCGGAGAAAGAAATGAAAAGGATTATATTTATTTCACGGCCTGGGTTACACCCTGGTATCGTATACCGTCTAGTTATTATATCAATTTATTAAAACTATATAAAAGATGCTCCTCAACCTCAAATTCACCCAAGCTTCAAAAAAATAAATCAAGCCACACAGATAAATTAGAATCATTTCCTAAAACTACCAATATGATTTCGTCCCAACAAACAGAAAATACTGCTAAGCAAATTTGTAGCACAAAAAAGTTTAATCCACCTTTCAAAAGACATTCAGGGGAAACAACTCAAGGTAACAATGTCAAAGCACACAGACAGGCAATTCGAAAACGCAGGCGTGAAAGGTACAACATTTTGAAAAGCTTCAAAGACACTTGCCAAGCAAAGAAACAAAAGTTGAGTTTGAGTTTGAGCTTGAATAAATTTGAAAGACCTCAACGTAAGAGTGCATCGGCGGCAAAGAAAAAGATGAAAAGCGCAGTGTTGCATGTGAACGATTCAGATTTTGAATCTTGGGGTGAGACTTCACACAGCGACGCAAGCAATCATTTCAATCTGAGCGATTTCGACAGTAATAGCAGTTCCAGCGACACAGACGTGAATCCAAAAACGCCTTGCTCCGAAGGTGAGATGTCTGTATCGGATGGAAACACAAGCGGGGAAGAAATGGAAACAAACAAAAATGACAGTGAAGAAAAGGAAGAGATGATTTTGAACTTAGAAAATATTTTCCAAATTATAGGTGTTTACTCTAATTATTTATATTCATATAAACATGTACATTGATTGTACCTACTATATATTTTAAAATCAAACAAATTCGACTATGTTTCTATATACATTTATCCTTGTAATAGAATGGCCCTTTCGGCTGATCAGGGGGGCTACTCATGACATATTCTGCGTTCTTAGCTTGCCTTAATCTTAAAAATGTATAAATCAGTACTCGATTACAATCCAATCAATTTTTCTCTACATTTAATCATGAAAATTTGTTAATATCAACGTTTACTATGAAATTTTCATTAATTATTGTATAAATAAATACTATTATTTAATCAATTTAGCATCAAAGATTGCTAAATTCTGAAGCTGATCTTAATTTTACTGTTATCAATTTCATGAGTAGCCCTGCAGGCCCTATAAAAATACTTAGTATAATGGAGTTCTACTCCTTAAATACCGTCAGTATTGATAATTTAAAAACTTTGTTTTTATTTTTTTTATCATGAATTTGAAACTATCATAACTAATGAATCTATTTTCTGTTTTAGATGGGGCTGTAAATAAGGAAAATCTCCTTTTATGTTACTTGCCTAGTGGAAAATTTGTGGGCATCAAATTGTTCCAGGTATTAAACATATTTTGCTCTCTGTAATAAATTCATATATTCAGCATAAATTAAGTGTTTAAAATGCGATTACCTTATAAGAGTACCTAATTAGTTGGTACATTAAATAAATTTGAAATCAATGTACCTATTTACTGTATATTGAGTATTCTTCATTTCAAGTTGGCCTATTTCAATATGCATTATATTTTTACAGGATCGTCCAGAAAGTTTTGGTTCCTCAGCTGCTAAACAAATTTGGGAGAACACTACGGCCAAGAACTCTTTGAGACTTAAACGACAATTAGGTATAACTACACATTATATTTTATTTCTTATTAAACTTTGATGAACAAAACAAAGAGTTCATTTACATTCACTTTTATAATATTTCGTAATACTAATAACATGGAATATTGTAACTTCAATTGAAGTAATATTGTTCATATATTTTCAGAAAATGGAGAAACAAAGCCTGAATCAATCGCAACTCAACTTGAAACAGAATTAAATTTGACAGAAGAAGAAATGGTTGCACTTAAGAAGGAACGAGAGTTAGGTAATATTTTTATTACCAGTAGCATGAAGAGATAAACTCTGAAAACCTATTACTTGAAGTATGCGATAGATAGATGGTCACAGTGCTGAGACATTCAATGTTTTATTCTTTGTTTATAATCTTGATATATTTTTAATTATATATTTCATTCATAATGTATTATGTATTTATTTAAAATCATTAAATTTTTCAGAAATACAAAAGAATAGATTGAACTTTTTCCGGGTGGAAAATAAATTGCTGGATTTGGAGATACGAATCAAATCAGCTCTCAGCTTTAAAACCCCCGAAGTACAGCTGTGTCTGGATCTGCTGATTCAAATGTCAGGTATGCATTTGTAAATACATATTATGATAATGAAATGCATAATGGTATACATAATGCGTATGATACAAAAAAATGTATATACTTAGAGGAACTGTGATTGTTTTTTCCTTTTATATATATTCGTGTTGTTTATGTGGCATATTAACCTAAACATTACATTTTGAAAATCAAATTTCTCAAATATGTTAAACAGTGTTTCTAAAAAAAAATACCATATGTATTTTCAACATTTCTCTACTGAATGTTTGTCACACATTTTAAAAATTCAGCATAAATTCCCTAAAAAAAAATTATTGAAAGTATCCTTTATATTACTCCAAAAATATATCTTGTAGGGAAATAAATATTTTAAATCAAAGTGATTGATCGATAAAGTTCTTTCATAACAAGTCAGCCCCCCTAGACAACATGTCATTTAGCTCAAGAAAAGATAACTCAATGTATGGAAGTGACAGTTGTCAGTCACGTGACAACTGTCACTTCCATACATTGAGTTATCTTTTCTTGAGCTAAATGACACGTTGTCTAGGGGGACAGGTTTGTTCTTAAAATGCAAAAAATCAACAAATTTTGGGTTAACAATAATTTAAATAAAGTATAAACCCTATTTATCACACACAATAGTTATCCGTACTAACATTTAACTTCATAGTGCATTAGGCGGTTTTAATATATCATATTTTCAGTCTATGCCTTCTTAAGAAAGCCTGTGCTATCATTCTTTAATATTATAACAGTCTTACTAATAAAAATCTACTGCACACCCGTTGACCGGTGTTTTAGTTACACACCGTGCAAAGCCCGTGCAGCGATTATTTGAAAATCTTACCAATAAACGCTGTGTAACGAGTGTGTAGTTTCAATAAGCGTACAACAAAAAATAATCCGACAACTGCAACCGCCATTATAATTTTGACTGCCAACTGCCATCCGCCATTATAATTTTGTCGTAGTTAATATTTTCATATGTTTTTCACATTTCAAAATAGGAATATGGAAAATAAAACGAATAATTTCATCATACGAATATCCAAGCGAGCACCATTGTAGCTATTATAAAAGAGCTGATTTTTTGCTCCTTTTCGCTCCTAAAATGCACAATTATCGAGAATATAATAATTTATAAAGAGATTTCGTCATATTATTCCAAGATATAACAATATAAATACGCATATCAAAATCAAATGCGATTTTTGATAGATGAAATTTGTCTTAAAACACCGCTAAACTACCCAGAACAGGCGAGCAAGTAATGTGTAAAATTTGTATGAGAGATACACAGTCGTTGACCAACTGATATTCTACACAGCGTTTATTGGTAACGTTTTTGCCTGCACGGGTGTTAAACGGTCGTGTAAATTTTACAACACGTTTATTAGTAAGACTGTTAGTGTTTTGTTTTATTCGTCATTGTTAAATAATTTTATTGATTAAATAATATAGCAAAATCACATTATTCTTTTACAAATTAAGTCGTACCAAAAACATTAATTTTTTATAGTTTTAAGAATTATTATTATTATTAAATGTTATCAGACAGGCAGCTATGCTGATATGTCTGATAACATTTTGAATTGTATAATGTATGTGATACAAGTTGTGAGATGTAAAATAATGTAATTGGTGTGTTTTTAGAGTTGGAAGCTCGTCAAGTGATGCTTCTAAAGCATCCGAGCCTTTTGGAAACGGTTAAAAGGATTCGTCGTTATGTTGGAAATAAATCTGTATGGAAACTAACTGAAGAGGAAGAGGTGGAGTTTGATAAAAAAGCACATCTCATCCGGAAAAAGGCAGAACATTGCTTTAATAATTTCAAGGTAATAATTCCACTGTCAAGGCTGTTTTTATTTTAAATGACTCGACAGTTGGTTGTAGGCGATTGTACAATTTTTGTATTTTGGCTTGTGATACACAACTGATTTCAATTTTATTTACAGAGTCTATTTACGCTGGAAGAAGGAAAGTCATTTTGGGAGACATTTTCGGATATGGTGCTGCGTTTTAAGAAGTGCACAAAGGATCTTAATGAAATGGAACTTTTAGATTTAATCGAGGAACCCACTGGTAAGTTTCTATTTTATTAGCACAATAACAGGAAGTGAGTCATTGTTGATCATCGACATGATGTAATAATACAATTGACTTATTTTTATAGCACCAAATTTCACAAAAAAAATCATTCTTACTCAGGATTTGTGCTGGTGTCTTATTATCAATTTTTTCAGACATGTGGCAGCCTGGAACATTAACGATGAAGGCAGCTGCTGATGAACTCGCTAAAGAGAATGACAAATACGACGAAGAATCTGGAGACGAGGAAAAGGAAAAAACAAAAGTAATAAATATTATTTTTTATATCCTTTTTTTTATTTTAAAATAAAAATATTAAGTTCTTGGTAACAAAAATAGATCAGATTTGTTTTACTGGACTAATAAAACTAATTAATTAATATATTTCTATAGTTTTTATTGCAAGATTTTACTACTCTTTTAATGTAACCATCTCAACATATGTATATTTTTGTAAAAGGCATATCTAAACTTGTCTCTTGCTTTATTTTATGTCTTGTGAAGTGACTTCATTAGTTCATTCATTTGGGGGGTTTTGTATGGACAAGTATCTTGTCAATTTTCGGTAGAGTGGGTGCACATCTACCAACATTATGTGCAGCCCGTGTGATTTTTCAAAATGTTTGTCGATAACTACATATGTCCATATGTAAATATGATGTATACAATGCATACGAGGGAAGAATCTGATTACTTAATTAAATCGAGATTAACATCAAATCTAGAAATTTCTTTCTTGCATAATCATCTTCTCTCAAAAATTATTTTACTAATAATGGGTATTTTAAATCAAACAAATGATTTTGTCTACATATATATTTTTTCCTGAATCCAGGACGACCGTTTCAGCTTATCAACTGGGCCTAATAAGCTGGAACGGTCGTCCTGGAGTCAGGAAAAAATATATGTGTAGACAAAATCATTTGTTTGATTTAAAATACCCATTATTATGGAATTCTACATATTCAACACTGTCAGCATTGACAAAATTAAAAAAAATAAATTATTTTACTATTGAAATTCCACTTGAATAAACCATTTCATGAACTTTTTAAATTTTTTAATATGTTATTATTTTTTTTCAGCCTTCAACAAAAAACCCGGAATCAGTCAGTAAATCACAGAAAAAAGATAAGGAGAAAGTGAAATGAAGAAATATACTGTGTTATAATTAATATATTATATCTATAAAGAATAAGTAGAGTTGTGGATTTTTTACAAATTTAGACTTTACGAAAGTTCATAACATCATTTATAATTAAATAACATATTATTATGTATAATTTTTGACGTTTAATAATTATAATAGTGGTGTATGTGTGAAGACTGATTTTAAGCAGTGATGGATGTACCTTTTTTTTTACTTCCTAATAACTTTATATTGTGTTGAAATTAAATTTGCCAATATTCATGATGTTTTATGAAATCATGTTACAAGGGTACATAACAAATCGCTTCTTCATGGTAAATATTTTTCCGGTATTTTCCTTTCATAATTGTATTTTATAACCTTCATTGTAGATACTAAGGCTGTGTTTCTTGAACAAAGATTATAGTAAAATTGGATTTCATAAAATTGTTCAATACTTTTGGTTGTTTCATTGAAATCTAATGTCATTAAACGACAAAATTTTGAACAATTTTATGAAATCAAAGTATTTTAATTATTCTATTACTGATACTTTTGTTGTAACAACCCAGCCTAAGTATCAACAGTTTTCATTCTTCAATTTCATTATGATTTTGTTGTGTACCTTAATGAATTTTTCTCAATTAGACTTGTGTGTACACATAAATGGAATAGTCCTCGAAAAACATTTGATCACTACTTGTAAGATAGTTATCGGCAAATATATTGACATATTTCATAGGAGGGGGACAGATACTAACCAAACAAAAGCCTAATTTTGCATTCTTTGCTATCATGATCTTAAGATTTTTTTTGATAACTATTTTAGATATTCTTTCATAATAATGTACCTAGACAGAATATTTCTTCAAACAATGATGTTTGATTAAAGAATCAAAAGGGAAAATAAATAATTGCCAAACACACATTTAAATATACTACATTAAATTTTTTGGTTTATTTCTATACATATTATTTTGTTTCCATTCCTCATTAAAAATATTATCTTTTGTTTTGAGATACATATTATGTATATTAACATATCACCCCTCTTTCAATCAATAGATTATTATCATAAGTTGTTAAAAACTTATTTCGAAAAAAAATTACAGTAATTATGTGTATCCATCAGTTATTATTTTGTTTATTTTTAAATTACATCACTTTTATATGTAGGCATTGTGGTAAAGGGCCAATTGGCCTAAGTGTGTTATCAGTAAGAACGCCACCCGCAAAAAAATACATTACATATAAATGATAATAAATAACTTTGTATTTTTCCACAAATATTTTTTATATTAACGATCAAACGTTTTCGCCAAGGTGACTTAGCATTTTCAAGGTCCAAACGAAACAAGGTGGAAAAATACAAAGTTATTTATTTATTCATTTAAAATGGATTTCCACTCTGTAAACACGAAAACTCTAGAATCATTACATTATATATATTTAGGCATGTAGTCAGAATAGTTTTTTTTAAAAAGAATGTGAAAAAAAATCAAAACTATTTATTAACTATCATTATTTAAATTATTGACGTTGCATAAAAAATAATTTTTGTATCTTGTTCTATAATAAGAAGATCATACAATTAATGATTTCACTCTGCTTTGGACAATCCTATAATTCTTGTATCCATTACATTCTTGATCAATTGATAATATTTCAAGAACAATTACCGTCGACATGTATTAGATGATATTACTGTGTCTAAGTTAATTTCATAAAGTCAGCCTTAAATCACTATTAAAACTTTTTTGAAACTGTTTTGCATTTTCCTATATTTAATTTCAATATATTTTACATAAAACTTCAAATTAAAAGCTATTCTTCCTTTTTTTTGGATGATAACACTGATTAGTAGTAAGAAACCACCATTTTACAGTAAACTTACACCTTGTGCAGGTCGCAGTGATAGGTAAATTTATGTATATTTAATTAAAAAAAGATGTCTGAATGCATTATGTATTTACTCGGGATGGTTTAAGCGATGAGACACGGTGCATTTAAAAATTGTTATGCGAGGTAAAATATTTCTGTTTAGGCGTGTGTGGCATTCTTTTCTTCCTGCCTACATCACAACATGCATGACAGTATGCGTGTTTATTTTATGCTCAAAAAACAAATGCACAAGACTGAAATATTTTCATATATCATGTCAGATTTACAGCTAAAGGTTCTGTTATATTATGAAAATATATGTATTATGGAAAGTTCTGTTGCTTACAATTAACACATTTTGAGTCATCATATTTTATAAGTGAATATATGGATATGTATAAGGGTAATTCTATTTTTTCTGTTTAGGATTGTCCTTAAAAATGTGTATTATTTTTATACTCTTTTTATGTAATTAGTATGAGAACAGTTTTTTTTAATTTACCGTAATAGTTAGTATGTGACAAACATCATTTTAATTTTCATATCTGTCACTGGTCATCCCTAGTTAAGAATATTTTTTAAATAGAATTTTCTTAGATATAGGAACTATGTAGTCGTGTATAAAATAATCCTAATAAAGTTCAAATATCTAAAAATTGTTTTATTATGTGAATTAAATATATCCCAATGCAAATTTATTTGACTGGTTTAAAGAAATTATTTATACCCACTCTTATTTACATATAGTTGAAAAACTATAACTATATAACTAGTTACATGTTTTTAAGTTGTGGGTATTGTTTAGCACTAGAAATGTCATTTCATTTAGTTTACAATTTTGCCGATGTACATATATTTGAAGGTATTATATGACTTTCTTTAGAGCTTATTGTGTAATTTGTTTTGTAACAAATTAAATTTAATAAAGGAAATCAAATTTTTGGAATTCACCCATTGAAAGATTATTTGCACATGGTTCCCCTATCATCAGCAATGGCGCTACAGCCCGGTGTGGGCCTTGGCCTCCTCAAGAAACTGCCTCCATCCCGCCCTGTGGACAGCAAGTCTCCTCCAATTTGTCTCTCCGATCGCTCTTATATCGCCCGTGATGTCGTCCAGCCATCTCATCCTAGGTCTCCCTCTGCTTCTTCCTTCAGGGCAAGTGTCCAATACTTTCTTTGAGACCCGGCTATCCTCCATTCTATAAACGTGTCCGAGCCAACGTAGACGTATTTTGTGATGTATTGGACAATGTTTGGTTCGCCATACATTATTTTTAGCTCATGGTTAAACCGGATCTTCCAAGATCCTCCTTCACAGATAGGGCCAAATATTTTCCTTTCGAACACCAACAATGCATTTTCGTCCTTCTTGGTCAATGTCCAGCATTCTGATGCATATGTCATGAACGGTCTAAGAAGAGTTTTGTAAATGAGGGTTTTTGTTTTACGAGATATGAGTCGTGACCTTAGGTGCTTTAGCAGTCCATTATTCGCCGCAGCAAGTCTTGCCCTTATTTCCGCACTGGTGTTGTCCGCTATAATAAGAGCAGAGTATATAATACCTACGGATAAACAAGAGATCCCAGGTATGTGAATGATTCATCGTCTTCCTACTGATATTGATTCGTTTCTTATGGTTAACTGTTCAATGATGCTTTTCTTGTCACCATGTAAATTGTCTTTGAAGCGTTGCTTTTAGACCCCATGTTATTGGCTGCAGACTCAAGTCTCAAGAAGTTATCCTTCATTCAAGGCAACGTTCTAGCCGTTATGTCGATGTCGTCTGCATATGCAAGTATTTGACTCGACATTCTGAAAATTGTTCCTGTTGTCTTGTGTTAATATTAAACAACAAGCATGCCAATGAATCGCCTTGTCGGAGCCTTCTATATGTTCTGAACTGTTCCGAGGTGCTACACTGTATTTTTACACTGCAGTATGTATTAGACATGGTCATTCCGACAAGGCGCACAAGTTTAGGGGGGATGGTGGCCAGCTCCAGCATTGCCTCGTGGAGCTTAATTCTGTTGACACAAATTAAATATAATAAAGAATATCAAATTTGGAATTCACCCATTGAAAGATTATTCTAAACGTGGTTCCCCTGTGGTCCCAATTAAAAAAATACAAATGGTTTTGGTAAAAATATTTCATTACCTGATTTTACCCCCAAGGAACTTAAGAAAAATTCATTCGCTCTTCACCAAATCCATCAAAATTCATAAATTTCTATACATTATTTTAGAAAATAAAATTCATTTTTACCATAAAATATGACAGCATAAGAATTAAAATAAGATCTTGGACAAATACAAATATTTATGAGACAGTGGAACTCATGAGTGTTGTAAGGACAGATTCTTAGCTTTTGATTCTTATCACTCTCATGATGAAAGTATAATTATTGTGAATTTCAAATAAAAAAAAACGAATGTATGTATGTAAATTTATTAATTAAAAAACAATACATTCCATTATAAGATATTTGCTTACTCATTAATTCTGAATTTAACAGTCTTGTGTATTGGCAGTTTTATTTGAAAAAACTCGCTAGTTTATTACGTAGAACTGACAGAAATCTGTAGGATGATTATAGAATGTTTGGTTATGACTTTAAATGTTTCTCAGGTTGTATGAAATTATGCATTACACATTACAATTTTTTTTTAAATAATACATAACTCTGAGCAAAAACAATTAATATATATTATTTAAAAACTCAACTTAAACAGTAGATTATTTCATATTAAGTTTTTAGCGGGTAATTTTGTAATAAAAATTTATGAAACGAAAATATTTCTCTTACATAAGGAAGTTTTTCAGTTAGTGAAAATTAAATAATTGTGTGTACTTGGTGATTCATTTCTTATTTATATTGGATAGTCAAAACAATTGAACGTATTACATATATACACATGCAAGCATATTATCAAAAAAATATTTGTTGCAAAAAAATACATTATTTATAAATGAAGAAATTTTAATCTTCAATGTTTGGCGTCACTTTTTTCCAGATTTTTTAATTCCTCCCGTCACCAAGGGTCCTTTTTGAGCAGCCTTTGATTTGGCATCCTACAACAAATAGAAATTAAAGATGACGAAAAATGTAAAGTTAAAATATTCAAAATGATAATATATGAAAACAAATGAAGAGAGTTGTTCAAGCCAGTGTGTGAGTTTATGCAGCCTTTTAATTTACAAATGATTTAAACAAAAAAGATTTCAAAATATCAAGTATATTTGTAAAGGAATAATTAACTAGGTTAATTTTTCATTATATCACAACTAAAAACTATTTACTTAATATGACCACACATAATTTATCATATTTTTATACAATTTAAAAATTATCGCAGGATCTAATTTAGGAACCCAAGATTTCAGTACTCAGTGTACTGAATACGACCAAACTGAGAACTCTCTAAGGCAATGAATCTATAATCATGATCAATACAATAAGTATACCAACCTGCAAAGCTTTTTGTTGATCTTTCAATTTTTGCTTGTGGGCAAGATCTTCTTCATCTAAATCCTTGTCTGACTTTTTGGGAGCCTTAAGTGGCTTCTTTTTACCTCCTTCCCGACCTGACATGTTAAACTAGAAATTAAATATTATATATTTAAAATATTTGTATAAAATTACAAAAACTACGAAATTGAGTAAATGAAAATAATTTCAGTGCGTCCATTATTTTTTGAGAAGGTTAAGTGGTTGACTTTCATAATTTAAAACTCAGTTTAACGAAATATAGATAAGAACAATTTCATAGTTAAATTAATCCAATATATTTGAAACCACAAAGTTACGAGGCGAATTTAATTATTACAATAATTTTCATGTGTCTGTCACGTTCGGTCACAAGGGGTCTGTCATGATTTTGTAGGTTTATTTATTCTTAACATTTTCATGTTTAAGTGCATTGAAAAGAAAGAAGAAAATGGAGATAAAACAATGTGAAAATGACACAATAACGTACCTGCCTCAAAAAAGTCCAAAAAAGTAAATGAAAACAAACCACACCACGCAAACTAACCGAAAATTACAAAGAACAAAGACAAAGAGAATATAACCTTACGGATAAACAAAGATAGAAGATAGGCAAACTGAAGAAAATAAAATTAAATTTACAATACTCTGATATTGGTGACATTGATTTGTCATAGACAAGATTTAATAGATAATAAATACATAGATTTTCATAAATACCATGGATGTATATAAGGTAACGGATGTAACTTTCGAACCAATATGTACTAGTTGCATGAAACACATGAGATCCAACTGTCGGTGGCGATGTATGCATAATCAATGAATACGTACCAAACTATAAACAACACAAATTAATAAATATTTGAAGATATTTTATTTTCTATATAAAACATGTAGGAATGTTTGTCAGGATAGGATAGTATGGAGGTCAGTCTGTTTTTCCTACACAGAATATGAAAACAGCACGATGGTATGTATGTATGTATGTTTGGAGATTTAAGTATCAAACTATTAAGTCTTCTTACATATCGTGTATAGGCGACTACCATACAATTTGATTGTATGAAGTGATGTCGTCACTAAATTCAATTTTTATAAAAATAGTTGAAAAAAATTTGAGATGTGCTAATACAATGTTAATATTTTTTATACAAAATTAAATTAACTAGTTGGGGTGTTTCGGCTTTTTTCGATATTTAAAAAAAAAATGGAAATATAGGCAGTTAAACTCATAAATTTATCACAAAAAAAATATTTTTCTTAATAAAAAATGTTTGAGAAACCCTGGAATTTAAAAAAAAACTTGTTTGAGATTTTGTATTTGTCTATCTTTATACCAATTTTCAGCATTCTAGCTTTTATGATTTCTGAGATATATGGAAAAATAAACTAAAATTTCAAAAGTTGGTAACCCCTGACTGAAACAAAAATTTACAATTCTGAGTATAAAAGTTTAGTAGGCCGATAACTTTTTATATATACTGAAAATTTGGGCTCTGTAAATTGAGCGGATCAAAAGTTATAAGGGGGGGGGGACACACCCACACACACACACACACACAAAATTTTCCTTCGTACACGCATCTTGGCTTAATAATGTCGATTCATTCAGAGAATTGAATTCTTATGAACGAATCGACAGTTGGATTATTTAATGTGAATGTTTTTAATTAATTTTAGTTTTGTAGGTATCATCAAATGTAGTTCAAAAATGATGTTTTTACTTTTGTAAACTTTTTTGTGCAAGATTAAATCTTCTTCTTCTTCGAATAACAGACGTAGGTACCTGTTGATCTGTTATTCAAAAACTATGCATCCTAAGATGACGAAGTCCAACTATCCTTCCATCTCTTGGGTGGTCTTCAGGGTAGATGGCGCGTTTCATTTGCTGCTATATACGCAAGTCTATCACTGTTCATTCTGGCTACGTGGTCCCTCCAATGTCTTCTTCAGGATCTACTCCACCGAACGATGTCCTCAATTCCACTTGTTTTTCTTATTCCAACATTGCAAACATGATCTCGGAGAGTTTTTCCAGTGATTGACCTTAGGACCATCCTTTCCGTTGTCATTAGGAGCCCCTTGGTTCGTACAGTGTCTGCTCGCATTTTCACAGCACAGGCATTTGTTTATTTTTCCAGACCATATTTTAGGCATCCAGATACGGTAGATGCTTTATTGACTTGTTCGCGGACTTTAGTGTATATATAGGTCATTATGGCTGCAGATCTCTACCCTTAAATTTTTTTAACTCATTATTTGCTCTACGGGCTCATCATCACCTTGAAGGTTGTAGCCATAATTGGCCTCTGTGATATGACGTGGAATTTTTTCAACATTATTTGCATGTCGTTCTCAGTTTTAGCTATTATCGCCGCATCGTCTGCAAAACAAAAAACATAAACAGTTCTACCACCAATTTTATAGCCTAGTCCCGAGCCATCTCTTCTATGATTTCATCCATTATGACATTAAACAGAAAAGGGCTTAGTCTTAAATTTAATTTTTGTCATCGATTATTAACTTAAACTAATATCTGGTTTCCAGTATTATAAGCCTTCATTTTTTAATTATTTATTGGCGATGTCAAATTTTGACTATTTGCCTATGTAAAAAAAGTACGCAATAAGTAATATATTTTACAATTTACAAGTAAAATTTTATTTTAAGATTAGGTATTTATATGATACGGATCGAGAATTGATATAAAATAAAAACATATATATTTTATTACCTGTGAATAAAATATTTTAAGATCTTTTCTTGACGAATGAACTCATCGAATGAGGAACGTTTCTTTCATGTTGAATATGTAGGTACCTATAATGCAAAACAGATGAACACTTTCCCGTTTGATCTTATAAGCACATTTCACAGAAATTTCATTTTATGTAAATAATATAATAGACCCTAATCAGATGTTGGATTTTCTCGAGCGTGTAGAAAAATACAAGCTTGAAACCAAACCGAACAGTATACTTAACTGCTTAACTGATATTTGAAATTTGAGTTATACTGTTTGCTGACAAGTAGGCGTATGTAAATTATATTATTAACAAAAAATATAAAATGGAAGAAGATTATTATGTATATAAAGCGATATTTTAGATTTAATTTCTTTACATGAATTCTGCAGATATTAAATTATAATAAATTCAGATATTAGGAAAGTATGTAATATTTTTCCTCTGAGAATGTAGAAAATATTGTAATATTTAATTTTATAATTATAATTAAAGTTATAACTATCGACTTACACTTTCTTAAAAAAATAATGAAATAAAAGGAATTATTAAAATATACGCAAAAGGTTGGTTTGAACACATTTCATATAGCAAGAACATGCACAATAGAGTCACTCATTTTATTCAATCTCAACACCCGTCCACAGTAAACCTTTAATTTACACGAACCAGTCGCTTCTAGAACTCTTTTATTAGCACAACAGCCAGACTGCGAAGCGATCTTCCGAATTATGTGTTTCCACCTTCTTACAACCCAGATTGCAAACCCTCCTCAACGCTACGTTGCACTGTAATATATTCACAATCTAGCGGAACTTTATTCAATGTATACTACTTTAATTTGTATCTCGGGATATACTGAATAGTTTTTTTTGAAACTTTCCCTTGATGTTCATAAATATATTATTTATGTGTGTACATAACTAAAATTTATCCAAATTAACAGAGTTTCATGTAAAAAATAAATGAAAATGACGATTCATTCTAGCTATATTTGCATAACTTGGGCGTATTTTTTTTTAAATAGCACAATAAGTTAGACATCTGAGATCTGAGCTACAGGTCTCGGGTTCGATTCTTGGTGGGTGGCGGTTTTTTCAATGTGATTTCAGGCTTGATTTGTGAGACGATAAACATCACAAGTCTTCAAAATATGGCAACTTGTTATATGATGTGTGTTAAATAAAATAAAATAAAATTAATACCTACATATACCTATATATATTTGACAGTTACCTAAGGGTCAATATAAATAAAATAAACTATGTATTGCCGAGTTATTAATTATGAATTATGTTGGAACCAGTTCTGCGATTTTTTCCTTCATTTGGAATATTTCATATTTTATAATATTTTTAGTTTCTTTTACTTTAAAACGTTGAAGTCTAGAGAATCTGGTGGAATTAAGACAAGGATTTTCCCATATGACTGTGTTAATTCAATCGTCAACTAAGCGATGTGATAGATAACAAATTTTCATCACTGTATTCTGTGTAATCAGCGCCGAATTTCTGTTTTTAACGTCTCTGAGCTGAGCTACCGTCACATCTCCATTTCGAAATTAGTCGTAATGACCCGGCAGCTAATCCAGGCACCTCACGAAAGACTTTTTATTGTAATGAGCAAAATTGTTTGATTATGAGGTCGAGCAGTGCTTGTAGCTGAATGTCGGCCGAGACGTCAGATACTATGATTGAACCTTGCGGAGGGTAGCACTATGTTATCTCTTTTTGACAAGACTGTAAGCTGGATATATATTTATATTTATACTCTTCAACTGCTGTCTCAGTATGTTAGATTGGTGTGTGTTCAATTTGACATTGACCATTAGCGCCAAAGCTTCATTTGGAGAGAGTTTTGGATCTAGTACATAAAAAATCTCTTCTCGCTTTCTTTTATTCGAGAAGCTATGGAAGGAGATGCTGAAGCTACTTCTTTCGCTAGATTGACAGCATCTTTTTTCCCGGACAATCTCAGACTAACTACGGTGGCAAGCACTAGTTCTTCTTGAGTTTTCGTAGATACTAACTCTCAGATTTATCTCTTTTAAACTTTTGAAGTACATATTTAGAATGACTTCTTAGGCCTAGATGATTTTATACAACAAAGCGAATCTGACAAGCTTGAAGTTGGTAGCATCTTAAGAAACTTAGGAGACAATTCCAACCATGCCTCATATTCAGCCAAGAATTTCAGTGAAATTCTTGGATTTTTTTCCTACTTCACAGTTATTTTGGCAATATGACTACTGACAAAGATTTTCAGTTCTCTAAGTGTGTTTTCCAGATAGACCAGTCTGTTTTCCTGCATTATGAAATTTGAAATGCACCTATTTCGATCTTTTTTGCTACTTGAAAGCCATACTTCAAATATTTCGTTTTTCTTAATTTTAGGTATCCTTAAAGAAAATTAAAAAAAAATGTATGAGTGGGGCAAATATGGGCAGCTAAATTTTATTAAATCTTAAAGAATAAATATCAAAGCAATTAAAAAAACTAATATCTCGTTGGATACCCTCGGATACTTTTTCTAAAATCAAAGCAAAGTCATACTTCTTCAAAAATATTAAAATTTTGACATATGCAAGTGAATGGCTTTGTAACTGGCCAAAAACATAAATATTTATTTCTGAATTTACCTTGTAAAGTAGCGATAGGTGTGAACTTTAATTATATGTGTGTATTTGTAAACTTATGTTAAAATAAACTCACTTTATACTGGATCAAAATGTCTCAAATTTTCGAACAAAATTACAGTCAGAATTACGGACTACGCAAGAGTCACTTGACGGGGTTGCCATATGATAGCCAATGTTGTTCAATAGAAAACAAGTATCAAAACATTTAATTAGCTACTGTGTCCATATTATATATTTTGATTTGCTTACTTTTGAATTTTTGAATAAAGTTCCACTAGATTGTGAAAATTTTACAGTGTGGCGTTATGCGCTTTTTGGAAGAGTATAATGGACTCAAATCCTAATACCTGGTGTCACATAAAAATGCGACGTTCGACTCTCTCTCTGGAAATGGTGCGATGTAGGTATAGGTAAATAAATTACCACCATGAACCGAAAATCTAATTACCACATACAGAGTCTTAAAAATTTAGGTCAGTCAATTTAAATGGCTACGTTTATCTTTAAATGCTTTAGGAATACATAGATTAACCAAACTAATACTATTTAAATTTGCTCGGGATGGTTGGAAGAAACTGCCTTATGGCAAAAAAAAAACTCGATTTTGTGCACTTGCTGTACAAGAAGATAAATAAATAAATAAAAATAAATAAATAAATAAATAAATAAACAAATAAATAAATAAATAAATAAATAAATAAATAAATAAATAAATAAATAAATTGGTTGTGCCTTATTAAAAAATAAATAAATAAATAAATAAATAAATAAATAAATAAATAAATAAATTGGTTGTGCCTTATTAAAAATAAATAAATAAATAAATAAATAAATAAATAAATAAATAAATAAATAAATAAATAAATAAATAAATAAATAAATTGGTTGTGCCTTATTAAAAAATAAATAAATAAATAAATAAAATAATTAAATAAATAAATAAATAAGTAAATAAATAAATAAATAAATACATAAATAAATAAAAAAATACATAAATAAATAAACAAAAAAATAGAAAAGTAAATAGATAAATAAATATAGGTAAATAAAACAGATGTTTTTTTAAGAAGGCATATTAACCTAAACATCGCAATTTGTATTAAATTTCACAGTAAAATATATATGTATTTCCTGGTAAATTAGACAGATTTTTTTTATGTAGATTTGTTTTTGTATGTAGATTTCTATGTTTAAAATCCATGAAAATAATTGTAGATTTAACATAGATTTTCCTTTTCAATATATGTGTAAAAGGGCATATAAACCTTTTCAAGAGATGGGTTAATGGCAGAGCGGTTAGCGCATTGGGCTAGTAATCCAGTGGTCGCGAGCTCGAATCCTGCTTCGACCGATTTCGTTCACCTATAGCACAATCATTTATGCTTATTTTAGGGAACGTAGGAAGATGTATATGTACTTGTATAACAAGGACATACTTTTTTATCTAACAAGTGTATTAGGCGATTTTAATATACATATCATCATTCACTAGATTAAGCGTTTTATGCTCTTTTGAATAGTTATTTAGGTTATCAAAAACTATGATTTCATGACGATAGTTTCGGCTGATTCCACCCTTATCAACTGATACAGTCTGAAAATTCAACTGGTACAGTCAACTGATTCAACTGATACAGTTTTTTTTTATTTATGTTTAAATCGCTTGATCCTAAAACAATTTTCACATTATAATTTCCATAACTTTAGCTGAAGTAGGTAATTGAATTGAAATTAGTAAAAATAAAAGCTGAAAAACAATTTAAACTTCAACATCAATGCAAATCGTTTTAATAATTCCGTACGAGAGATCGGAATTAAATTTTCTTTCATGGTTGATTGTCCGCTGGACACATTGAACTAAAACGTTGAAAATTCTATTGACGGAATGGCCGCCAGAGCTGATCTTTTGTTTTGTACCGTTTTAATTATTATTTTAGTGATGTTATAATAATATTTCATAATAATGAAAATATACATACAGTTTTGTAATAGAGATGGTGCGGGTGCGGATTGGTCTTGTATAAAATAACAGATGAAAGACCGTAAGGAAGTATATAGTTATATCAACACCAATATCGAATTTGTTGTACCATCAGTTTCTGAATAATTCGATTGAAGTTCAAGTTCTTAAATGTAGTCCAATTTATTAATATTCAGCGCCTACGTTGACTTATTTGCCGGATGGATATGACTATATTTCTAAAAAGGTATTAGACACCTGTCCCCAAGGCAGAAGAAGTAGAGGCAGACCTAGGTTGAGATGGCTGGACGACGTGCTGTGCGATATAAGAGAAATGGAACTGATAACTTGGAGAATACTGGCGGTCGATAGGGAGGGATGGAGACGATTTCTGGAAGAGGCCAGGGTCCGTAGCACCAGTGATGATAATGAAGTTCTTAAAGCCCTCAATTGTAGGTTTTACAAAAAAATAGTATCAAATAAATTACTTAAGACTGCTTTGCTTCGTAAAATCAATTTGAGGGGTCATTTATTTCACTTTAAAGGCCCATTTACACTGGAAACGCAATCATAGTAAGCCACCTTGTTGACTCTGTCTAATTCCTTCAAAGAATTGGTAATTGGTACTCTTTGGTCCAGATGATTTCAATGTAAGATGTCATCCTGATGGCACATTGGAGTGTAGAACCGAGTCATCGAATCGCATTTATTTTTCTATTCAAACAGCATATACTGAAATGAAATAAGGGTTGTGAATATGCTTAGAATTGATTGCTTGTACTTTCTTTTCTTATTACATATTTTTGTATAGAACTTACTATTAAATAAAAATGTAATATAATGGAAACATTTACTCAATCTGATACGTCTCTATGATTTATTTATTATATTAATTTATATAATAAAGAAAGGAATAAGGTCGCGTCATGAAATCCAAGATCAAAATCACAATTCCCTTTATTTCACTTTGGTCTAATTAAGGAATATGAGCGCGACCAAGATCGGGACCAACATCAGAGTGCCCATCACTACAGTCTGTCGAGGCTACCACAAAAGGCATTGTCGAAATATTACATGTTGTATACAAAAAGACAATGGGTGACAGATGATAGGTTGAATTTCGTTATTAATTTTCTCCTTTGTAACATGGACACCTGCTGGTAACCGTTTCTATGCGACCGAATGACCAGGACGAGGATCGAGTGTCAGGGTATATATGAACTTACATACATATATGTTTCAGTGTATATAATACATTGTTATAATATAAATATTAATAACACTAGGAGAAAGAAGCTTAATAACTTACAAATCTCATTTTCACGACAGTCATTAATTCAATTAGTACCTATATACTAATTGACTTAATTCATAATCAATATATCAGTCAAGTATTATATTACAAATAGATTTATTCAAAATTAAACGTTTCTGTATCGACCTTCGCATCCTACGAAATAAAAATACGTTTTAATTATTACTTTACATTCATACTATACAATAATATAAATCTTATTTTTATTTTAATGTAACATATACAACGACGTAATATACATATCTTGTCATTACTTTACAATGTCCTTTTTAATCCAAATTGACCTTAGTATCTCAAAGATAAAGTCACTTATCTTTTAAGCCACGGGCGTCCACTTCGATCTGTTGAACGTGCTTTACTATCTATCCCTATTCATAGTTCTGATTTTTTAGCTCTTCATTTGAAGTACATTTAGCTAGGCTATGGAATAGTCTAAGTCCTGATAATACGTCGTCTATCTCATTAAACATCTTCAAGAAAAGGCTAAAGCAAAAATATTTATCTGACAACACCTGATTACATCTTCCTCTCCTCTTCCTTTCCTTATCCTTTACTTTTTCTATCATCGCTATGAATTGTTCTTATTGTTTTTTTTTACTTTTCTTCTGCTGTATTTATTTATTTTGTAATGTGATTAACTGATTGCCATAGTACCTACACATTGTTTTGTATACTTAACATTTACTCTGGTTGGTTGGAAGAAATTGCCATTAGGCAATAAGCCCGCCAGTGTACTAATTATATGTACAAAAAGATTGAAATAAAATAAATAATAAAATTAATAAAAATGTTCGTAGACATCTCACACCGTTACATGATTTTGTTGTGTTTCCTACAATGGTTTGTGGTGCTAAAATTCGGTGCATACTACTTGTAACAATATTATTAATTACCTACATAGGCATTGAACTCTGTATACTGTATTACACTGACTAGTGAACACAATACTGACTGGTCGGTCAGTATTAGCTCGTTTTTGTTGCGGATGGCTAAATAGTTAATATACCTACTCTTCCTAACTCTTTTCTTTTTTATATTTTAATATACCCGTGTTAAAAATATATTTTTACAATTGTTAAATAATTTTTGTACTTAGTTTAAACTATTTAAAAGAACCTTTAAAAGGTTTATAACCTGTTAATATAATTATATCTATTGTAAATTCATATTGCAAACTGTTGGCTCTATAAAATCAATAAAATAAAATAAAAATAATAAAAAAACGCAATTAGATGATTTCTGATTCATATGTCCCGGGTTCGATTCCTGTTGGAGACGCCGTTTTTCGCAGTAATTTGTCTCCAAATGTGACGACTCGCTATTAGTATTTGGTATAGTCATCCTTCGGGATTTTATATGCAAATAAAGTGTTCATTTTTCAATTACTTTTGTGACAATTTTAAGACTTTGATCATCTTGTTATATCACGCAAAAATAAGTTTTTTTAGCACGTATTTTTAGATAGGTATTTCGTAACTCGGTGCTTTTCGTGATATATATTTTACGCTCTATCGAAGAACAAATAATTTTTAATTCGGTCTACCAAACCGATTCCATAGACGGACATCGTTGTTTCAAACAGACAAACTGATTTTTCCAATGTCTTATTATTACACCGGTGGAGATGTCAAACTAAAAATAACCTCTAGTTATTCTATCGGTCTGTGCTGGGAAAAGTTTTAGGAAACATACCAACATTGATCTGACACCGGGACAGGAGAACATTGGATATATTTAAGGGGTTTTCCCAACTTTGTTTTGGATATGTATTCCTTTAGCTCCATCCCTCTACCCCATCCCCTTTCTTCCTGTACAATAGCTCCAAAGTGAGATTGATTCCAACATAAAAGCGCAGATCAAGACGACATCTATGCATAAAAAATAAGAAGTAAAAGCATTTTGTTTTGTGTCAGTACCGAGTGCATATTTCTAAAACTCTAAACAGTGTTTGTCTGCAGAATATTTAAAAGAACCATTTCACTTCGGACACATTTAGAGTATGTCTGTATTTTCATACTCTCTTCCAGCTATTTTAATACGTCTAGATATATGTATGAATGTACAATCTCGGTCAATATTTGATATATAAAATCATAAAAATATCATATTTGTAATACCCATATAAGACAATGGGTACAATGAATTTATTTTTTAGAGCAACAACACAAGACTGAACTATCAGCGCCCTTGGAATGATCTTGAATCATTAAACGGCGCAATGAATGTTATTTTTATAGATCAAAATTAGGAGATTTGCGAAACTATGTAAAAGACAGGAGTCTCGTAGTCTTAAAAATATTATAATATGGAGGGCATACTGAGATTAAAGCAAGTGAAATAATGGAAATTTTTCTGTTTGATTATGGAAGTTAAATATTTATACTTATCTATGTATTTATATTATATTTTTTATATTATATTTTTTATTATTTTTTTTTTATGTTATGTTTGTATAATATATTATGTTATGCTTATATTATATCTATATTATATCACATTTATGTTATATCTATATTACATTTACGATTTTATGCTACATTTTATAAAAATTATTCAATATATGAAATAGCCGGCATGACACAGGCCTTGCCTAGTTTGACGGTGATTAAAACAATACCAACACTGCTAACTACACTCATCACTATATTATGTACAGGCCTTGCCTAGTTTGACGGTGATTAAAACAATACCAACACTGCTAACTACACTCATCACTATATTATGTACAGGCCTTGCCTAGTTTGACGGTGATTAAAACAATACCAACACTGCTAACTACACTCATCACTATATTATGTACAGGCCTTGCCTAGTTTGACGGTGATTAAAACAATACCAACACTGCTAACTACACTCATCACTATATTATGTACAGGCCTTGCCTAGTTTGACGGTGATTAAAACAATACCAACACTGCTAACTACACTCATCACTATATTATGTACAGGCCTTGCCTAGTTTGACGGTGATTAAAACAATACCAACACTGCTAACTACACTCATCACTATATTATGTACAGGCCTTGCCTAGTTTGACGGTGATTAAAACAATACCAACACTGCTAACTACACTCATCACTATATTATGTACAGGCCTTGCCTAGTTTGACGGTGATTAAAACAATACCAACACTGCTAACTACACTCATCACTATATTATGTACAGGCCTTGCCTAGTTTGACGGTGATTAAAACAATACCAACACTGCTAACTACACTCATCACTATATTATGTACAGGCCTTGCCTAGTTTGACGGTGATTAAAACAATACCAACACTGCTAACTACACTCATCACTATATTATGTACAGGCCTTGCCTAGTTTGACGGTGATTAAAACAATACCAACACTGCTAACTACACTCATCACTATATTATGTACAGGCCTTGCCTGGTTTGACGGCGATTAAAACAATACCAACACTGCTAACTACACTCATTACTATATTATGTACAGGCCTTGCCTAGTTTGACGGCGATTAAAACAATACCAACACTGCTAACTACACTCATCACTATATTATGTATTTTTCGTAAAACAAAATTAAATTGTAACCTATGTAAGAGAAAGCATGAACAAATAAATAAAATAAATAAATATTATACTGGTATTTTATTGTGGTTCAGAATTTAAATAGCTTATACCGACAGTCGAAAGCATTTTGTAAATCTATGTTTCTATCTAAAAATTCTTGCTTTTTAAGAAAGTTTTTATTTATTTCAACCGTATTTTAAAAATAATTGAATTATTTTAATTATAAGCGCTCAACATTATGTGCTTGTTTATGTTTTTAAGAGAAGTTCTCACTAAAAACATTTCGAACTATTTATTTGTTATGATAAATTCAGAAAGAGCTAAACAGGCAAAAAAAAAAACAATCAGAGAGATAACAACGTTTTCGTTAAATCATTTTTAATGGCTGGTTTTTTTATATTTTCTTTTTCATTGAATATATGTAGGTTAGGTTAGCCTGAGAGTGGTTACGTTTACTAATGCGCATCTTCTTTATGCGTGAAAGTTGCAGATTTTAACATAATTTCAATGTTATTTGTACTTGTATGTTATTTGTACCTACAAAATCAGTCAGTTTGTGAAATATGTACTTACTGTTACTGAAATATGTAAAAAAAAAATAAAAAAAAGAAGAATTTTTTTCAGATATCTTCCCGGGTGTGCGCTGAACAAATCACCAAGTTTCATTGTAATCAGATAGATGGTAAAGAGCATAAAAAGGACTTACAAAGATATCAATGATACTAAAATCTGCAATTTTCACCTATAGAAAGGGGATGCGCACTGGTAAATACAACCACTCCCGCGCAGGTGCCAGACTTACCTTTTTCATACCTATATTCAATAAGATAGGAAATATAAAAAAACAGGCATTAAAAATTAATTAGTTTTTGGCATTGCTATCTCTTAGACTATGTATACAGGATGTATCATGAGGAGTGGATCAACCGAAGCATGGAGGTAGAGGACCTCAATACCTATCGATTTAACCCCCATGTATGTTCAGCGATATTGGGTGGTTCAAAAGTTATGTACACTTTTGTAAAATTTGAATAAAAATCGGATTTCATACTAAACTACATCACTGTACCTAAACTATTAGGTTTGCGATCATGATTTTTTTTCAGAGAATAGTTCAATAGTGATGCTTAATGAAAATAATACCGTTGTGAGTCAGTACCTAATAACTATAAAATCAAAAAAAAACTTAAAAAATTTTGTAGTTTAGTATGAAATCCGATTTTTATTCAAATTTTACAAAAGTGTACATAACTTTTGAACCACCCAATATCGCTGAACATACATGGGGGTTAAATCGATAGGTATTGAGGTCCTCTACCTCCATGCTTCGGTTGATCCACTCCTCATGATACACCCTGTATATGAGTATTCTGAATTAGATACCTACTGGATATATATTAAGCGTGAGTGGCTATCTATATCAGATATACCTATTCATAATAATTTTCAACATTTGACTGAGGAACGATTCTCCTAAAAGTGAAATTTCATACTCCTCCGCAAAATAATCAAGTTACATTATTGTTTTCCTTTTTTTGTTGACCATCAGAGTCTGAATATTATGAACGCCGCGATTAATATATGTCACAGTTTTTGCGCTTTCACGACTCCCTACAGTACACCATCAGTAACTCAATACCTTCCACTTGAAGTCGTCAAAACATCTTCAGCATCAGCTACGAAATAATTCACTTCAGACGACTCAAATTTCTAAACGTATTATTTTTCTTTTAGAGTAAAGACGGAATGGCGGGTCGGCGCCGAAAAAAACTATTATATTATATCAAATCGTAGGTATAAATAATTTAAAACATAACATCTTATTTTATTAGGTACCGCGTTGCCACAAATATCAACTATAGAGCTTTCAAGATCTATTGTACTCTTATCATCACGTTCAGTGTACAAAACCAAATTTATCATCATCATCGACAGCTTCTCTGCGTTCAGAGTTGAACATTGTCTTCATTCCTCTTCATTCGATGCAATCTGACCACCGTGTCTGAGGACGTCCCATACTTCTCGTTTCCTGACCTATTACTAAAAATCAATTTTCTATGATGTTCTTTCAATGTTCACCGAGAAGTTGATTAAAGGAAATCATACCAAGGAGTTTTTATTTTATCAGAAAAAAAATATATATTTCTTAAAACCCAACCCATATAAGAAAATACAAAATTAAGGCCAAGACAATATGAACTCCGCTCGAGTGACACCCTTTGAACAATTAATTCTCAGCTGGCCCTGCCTTCCATTATTTCAATCGATTCAAATATTTTTATTGAATTCAATAATGTCGGAAAATATTATTTCCCCGGAGAAGGGTTCCCATTGGTTCTATGGCATTGTTTGAAACCCATTTCGGGATCGGGGCGTCTCCGCTGAATTGGCTTTTATGGTTTTCATTATATAAATTATGTCAATTAGCAGCTGTCTAGCGGTGGCCATTTTGAATGAATTTTATTTTTAATTTTTACGGCCATTTAATTATACTTCAAGTATCATTGACCGAATTCCAAACGGATTTTATAATATCATATTTAATTTTGTTATTTGCAAATTTGTATATCAGGCTTAATTGTTTTTCATTTGTGTCGCTGCTGCTTCGAAATATATTGTACCTAATATTTTATATTAACGAATTTATTTCGGTCTTCAAGTTGCTTGAATTCGTTGGAATGGGTTGCCTTATGGCAATAATCCCGCCTTTATTTGTGGAAACCACAGAGTACCCTGTGGTGGAAACTGGGTCGGAATTTTATCATAGAAACACAGCCAAGAAAGAAAGATATCTGCCTATATTTGTGTTCGATTCCAGGTAAAGACAAGTTTAATATTTATTTATCTTTTTGTAAAAAATAATAATAAACACTTCTTTGCATAATAAAGGGTGATTAAATTTCATGGGCCGGTTTAGGTGTGGTTCACATTGAACATCGGCCCTTGAAATTTAACCACCCGTTATAAACAAATATAATGCATACTGGCGGGCTTATTACCACTAGACAATTTTTTCCAACAAACCAGATTTCGAAGTATGACAAAATTATAATATTTACACCAACAAAAGAATAATAGCAAAAAAAAAACAAACGAAATATATATAAAATATCTTTAGTCTTCAGTAGCGGCTTTAGTGGCTTGTTATTGTATGTATGTATGTAAAGTACAAATACTTACATCAAGTATAAACATTGTAAAAAAAAATCAAATAAACATCTTAGGTAATATATGGGATATTGGGTGCGTGTTAAATAAATATTTAGCATAGTACCCGCTAGTGGCCCGAAAAGCACCATAATAAAAAGCCGTTAGTTGCATATCCGTTGCAAAATATTAATCTGATAAACAAATGTAGGTAGGTATACGTAAACGAAATGGATTTGTGTTTGATTGCGAGTATTTGATTATCTTATCCGAATGTTTGTTTTACATCTGCAAACTGTAGAAGAATCGTGATTAAATGGAAATTCGCTTCAAATCACGCACGGAACTCTGAGGAGATGATTGTGGAGAAAGAATTATGTAATAGGTAAGTAAAGTATACAGACAGTAGGAGAATTCTAACCGTTGAAAAGCGGGAAAAATCACGTAGGTCCAAACACAATACAAGCCGGGAGAAAATAGAATAGACCAGGCAGGCCACGTTCACAATAAAATACACAATACATAGGATTACAGATAGGTAAACTGCATAATATTTCCAACATCAATGAAATTCTTCTTTACTTCTATTGCATTCTACTCCTTTCCTTATATTTTAAAGTAATATGCACCTACCCATAGTGGTTCATTCACAAGAAATCGTCAAAAAGCATTCTGTAGTTTCAATACCCTCAATACATAATACTTATTTTACCTCCAAAAAATCTATGTTACTGACGTTAACGCAACATCGTTTTTTTACAGAAATATTGAAATAATAAATATTCAAGGAAAAAATGGATGAGAATGAACAGTGTGGGAAAAATAATATAAATTAGTACAACGTGATTATATGTTGAGTTTGAGTTGTTATATATAATAAGACCTGTTTCTTGCAATGTTCATTTTCAATCAATAACATAAAAGGATGGCGTGTAGGTATTATAAATGAATTAATTATTGATTAAATTTTAACAAAAACGAAAAAAGATATATAATTAACCATGGAGTGTACTATAGTATATATATATATATATATATATATATATATATATATATATATATATATATATATATATATATATATATATATATATATATATATATATATATATATATATATATATATATATATATATATATATATATATATATATATATATATATATATATATATATATATATATATATAAATTGGAACGATCAATGAAATTCATAACTATTACTGATATATATCTAAATACATATAAATTATGAATATAAATTACGAAATTTAGTTATATATCGTAAGTGTAATGGAAAGAGACAAGAATTGCTGGAAATTTTAACAAGATTCGCGAGTTCGAATCCTGCTTTGACCGATTTCGTTCTTCTATAGCACAAGCATTTATGCTTAATTTAGGGAATGTATATATGAAGATATATATGTAATTGTCTAACAAGGACACATTTATTTAAAAAAAAATCTTCTGTAGTACCTTAGATTCTTCTGTGCGTTATTTTTTTAACTAACATTAATAAATCTTACGATATAGGAAATGTAATGTAATGGAGGTTTGATTTAAGTAGAATCTCTCAACGAGGAAACACAGAAATGAATATTAATCGTCGGCCATTAATCATTGACACAGTTTTAGGGATTGACACACCCAGTCCAAGGCACGTCACATAAGAACATTGTGGCGTTACTAATGAAACTTGGGAACCCTAAATAATAATTAAATTGCGTCCTTCAGATCCTAAATAATTAACAAAACTTGTCTTGTGTATATCAAGTAACATCAAAATAACCGGAGACATTTGCAAAGAAGAAAATGAAATTCTTTTAAAGGAATTTTGCAGACTGTCAAAAAAATAAGTTTAGCTTCAATCGCATTTTAAGTATTAAGTAGAATATTTTGATTTTTCCAGTTCCAATTATATAAATCCAGTATTTTATAAAACATGTATCAGACCCATAATAAGAGACGAAAACGCTAAGACCTGTCTTGGGCAGAACCCTCAGCGAAAAGAATTCCCAATGAGGAAATCCGCAGAACCTGCAATGAGGAGGATATTGTAAGGTGGAGCAGGCAAAAAAACGATAATGGAGAGAACATGTAGAGAAGATGAATCCAGAAAGGCTGCCAAAGATTGGAATGCGCGAGATACAGGAGGGATTCCGACCACCGGGAAGACCATCAAAGAGATGGAAGGAGAGCTGAACATCCTCGACCCAGGAAAGGTAGAAACAGATCATAGATCTACCAAAAGAAGATGAAGACAATTCTGCATGGTTGATGACGATTCTTGTTTGTTTTTATATAGGTACATAATTGTTTTTCATGGAAACTCCAACGAGGATACTTCCAGGTTTCGAGCTGCCAAGAGGCTGTGGACCTCCCTGAATAGGATCCGCACTGGACATGGACGCTGCAACTACCTTATGGCAAAGTGGGGCATTGTACCATCCGCACAATGGGATTGCAATGCAACACATTGGAAGAATGCAGCGTCCATGCATATAAAGGCCCAAAGTCGGACATTTGCGAATTGACACCAGCATTTGTGGATTGGCTCGGAGCCCTCGACGTGAATGTGTGATTGACATATCGTGCTGTTTTGTGTTTGATTGCTGCCATTGCTGTGTTTTGTTCATTTTGATTTCAAACATTTGATTCACTAGTACCATACGATAAATAAATAAATTGTTTTCCATATTAATTTTTTTTTCTTCTTTTTCAGCCATATCTCCACTATATGAATCTCTTGTAGCTATCCACTATAACTTTTGCATATGACGTAATTTCACATTAATATAAACGAGAGAAACGCAGCTATTTGAAAAAAGACATATAAAACGATGTATGGACAGGTTTAAGAATATACCTAATATAAGACGAGAAAGTGAGACAAAGAAAAATGTCGGCAACAGATTGAAAATAATTGTGCCGTGATAATTTAGTCACACTAGAAGAAGGAGTAATAAGACAAAGGGAATATAGAAGTCAAAGAAATGAAACCAGAAGTAAAAGTTTTCTACTGCAAAGCTGGCAGGATCATTTCTAAACCAATACGAACGAAGTGAGTAATCGGAACATAACTAAACATTAGAAACCCCTACTTCTCATATAGAATTTTCAATTGTAAAGTAAAAATAATTTATAATGCGCCGTTTAGTGATACAAGATGACTCCAATGGCGCAATGAAACAAGTAATTCACCGATAGTGTCAATGCTCTGAACTACACGTAGGTATGTTATGAGGTTATTTATTTCACTTTAAAGGCCTGTTCACACTGAAACTGCTATCCTAGTAAATCGACTAATTGACTCTTTCCAATTCTATTTATGAGTTGGTAAGTACTTTGTGTTCCAGATGACGCAGTTCTTGAATGTAGTGTGGAGTCAAGTTGTTCAGAGGTACACGTAGGGTCGTATTACGGGAGTTAAGAAAAATGTAAAGTCCCGTAGTGCGAGAATACTGCTAACAAAACTTGAACTTTTTCTTATATTTTTCTTAAATAACTCCCGTAATACGACCCGTAGTTATTAACCTTACTGGAGTATTTAGTATTCTTAAATAAGCATTTGCGTTGCAGAGACATCACTAACTAAATACTACGCCAAACTTAAGGTCGATGGCGTAGAATTTCACATTATTGTGTATGAAGAAAAGAGATAGATAGCTTTCTATTGGCTTAGACTGACGTTTAAAATGTTTTTTTGTTATAATAACACAAACATATAATATGTATTCAAGCTCACACTGACAGCTCGATGTCACGATTTTTCTGAAATTACAGCGAATTTTTGTCATCTCGTATGGTTCGCTGAATACTCTGTTTGGTATTTGATTTGACAAAATTACCAAATACATATTTTTCGAAGTCGCTAAAATCATCATCCATCGATAACATCTCGCATTTTAGTATTAAATCACTCGTAAGGTTCCTCGCGATCAACCTTACTTTTTGACAGTTTGCAAATGTTACTTTACGTCGACGCGCATGCGCTAAGTATTTAGATATGTCTCTGCAATGCAATTCTCATCTTTCTTATTACGGCTTTCTTATTTTGAAGATTCTATTGTCCATATAAAATCCCTTACCAATACATGTAATGGCAGCGTCTAATACAACGTTTCATGTGCAATCGATTGATATTTTAAAAGATCTTCAAATAATGTTCCGAGTAAATCCTCGAGTACACGGATAATACTTTTTTAGATTCCTTTTAAATCACGTACCTATATTATGTTGACAATACCGTTACACCACTGCGGTAAATCATTGCTAAATGTCTTATGGTGTGGTAAAGAATTTAATTTTAACTTCTACGCCATTATAAATTACATATTTACGAATTTCGGTAGCATGGTTATTAATCACTGAGAAAAATGGTGATTTGAGTAAATAGCAGAAGTAGTGTTTAGCTGTTTTTGCAAATATGAAATAATAACTTGGATAAGGCGATATAGGTAATTATAATTAATTGACTATCAATGAAATATGTTATTAAACAATTGATATTCACAATAAATAAGGACGATAGATAGGGTGAAAGATAAAGAAATAATAGGTATGTCATCTGCAAAATTAAAACGAACCAGAATAGTAGAAAATTATGTACCTACGGTAAGATGTAAAGTACCTACGAATATAGTAATCCAGTTGTCGCGAGTTCGAATCCTGTACTGCCTCGACCGATTTCGTTCACAAGCATTTATGCTTAGTTTAGGGAATGTAGGAAGATGTACATATATGTAGGTACTTGTTTAACAAGGACATATTAATTTTTTTATAAAAAAAAATATTAGTAGTGACAATTATTCACGTTTGCGATAAACTATATAAGTAGGTACCTAACTTTACAAATATTTTTAAATCTTTATAATGAATATTATTTAAGTACATTATCATTTATAGTGGAAAAAAACTTGTAGGTAACTATATTGAAATTATGTAGGTATGTCTTCTCTTAATTTATAAAACATCGATTTTTTGGAAATGTTATCGTTTTACTAAAAATAACACCCTTTTTCCAAAATAATAACGCGAAATGACAAAAAATAACACTCCTTTTCCAAAAATTTCGCGAATAATTCAGTAACTCTTGAAACTCGAATCCGATCCCAATTTCAAATTTTCATTTAGAACTTACCTACCTATCTTCAGTAACTCTTGAAACTCGAATCCGATCCCAATTTCAAATTTAAATTTAGAACTTACCTACCTATCTTCAGTAACTCTTGAAACTCGAATCCGATCCCAATTTCAAATTTTCATTTAGAACTTACCTACCTATCTGTCGCCTGCGTACATTCAAATGAACGACTAATATTACTATTAAAACATACCTACCTACCGCATTCAATCTCTGTTACAAAGGTAGGTTCTTAGCGAGTCGGATCGTATTGGGATCGGATTTGCAGTGGAGAGTAAGGCCGCTGGTCTTAGATGATTGTCTGCCGAGTTTGGAATGTTTGGCGTCAGTCTTCTCTGCCTATCGTTTCAAGGACACGGCATGAGGGTATGTATGTATTTCCATTTTTAAATCCATTTTTTAATAACGACAAAAAATGAAAAAGTTTTATACAAATTGGAATCATTTAAATTATCTTATTATTTAAATTATTTAAATTATCTGTCGCGAAATTCTGTATTGCAAAGAAAAATGATTTTGATATTTGTAAAATTTTGTCAGAATGTAAATTAATGATTGACAAAAGAAAATAAAATTTCAATTTATTTTCTTAATTTTCAATGTTTATAATATAAATTATGCAAAAAAAACTTTCCTTTTTCTTTACCCCTTGGGTTAGTGAGGAGTAAAATAGAAAAGATGACTTTGCAATTTATAAGGTTATTTTTTTATTGCAACTAGTATCACGCTGAGGTCGTCTTCTGAAAGTAAATTCAAACTACATATAAAATCTTCATTTTAAATTTTAAAAAAATATGTGAATTGTATTTTGAGGTGTGAAAGGTAGATTACTTACGAACACCTACTTAGTACCTACCTTTATGTAAAATGCTTGTCACATTTGAAGGTAATTAGAAACTACGTATTTAATCTTCCTTTTTAATTAAAAATAATAATTTGAAAGGATTGTATAATTCAAGGTAGGTACTTACAAGTACCTTCATATATGGTGTTTAACACATTTGAAGGTACCTATATAGAAACTAACTTTAAAATCTTCCAATTTGATAATGAAAAAAAAATAATAAGGAGAAATGTATAATTTGAGGTTTGAAAGGTACTTACAAGTACCTACTATACATATGTAAGGTGCTTAAAACATTTGAAGGTAAGTAGAAACTACGTATAAAGTCTTCCTTTTGTACGACTAAAATGGCAGCACACCTTACCACCTGAAAAGGAATAATATTCTAGATAATTTATGACTGCTTTAATGTCGCAGGCTCGATCACACACTGCTGTCCCTCACCACGCACATATTTGGATTGTCAACGTCAACAAGATGGCGGCCGGCGTATAATGCAAATGGCGGATTACCGTCAAACATGGCGGTAACAATATGACCATTGTCTGAACTTAACAATATGACCCCCGTTGTCACGTCGATATTATAATATTATTATTACGGTATAATACAAGATCAATGGTCTTTGATGAAAAGCAAACGGTTAATATTATTATTGCTTAGTCTCATTGAAGGTGTAGGTAATAATTAAAAATACTTCATTAATTCAAGAAATAATCTCTACAAATGTTAGGGGTTTTAAACTTATTATTTGATAACAGATCTGTCTGGTGAATTTAATGTGAGCGTTATTTATCTCTAATTAAAAAGTTTCGATTCGACACCTTAGTACTAAAAATACCTTTTGATAGACTTAATGTCGAAACATCAGCAGATACGATAAAATTCGATACCTTGTTCTTCTTCTTCTTCTTCTGCTTTAGTTAGGACTGTGTCCTGTTATTCTCGGAGCCTGCTCTTGTGAAGTGGACGTTCAGCTATCCTTCCATCGTTTGGGTGCATGGTCTTCCAGGGGGTCTGCCATTTGTTATCTCCCCATCCGCTGCCATCCTCACCACTCGATCCGAACCCGCTCTCCCCACATTATCTCTCCAGAATCGACTTCGTGTTCTTCCCCATCGCACGATCGCACAACATCTTCGACATCACAGATTCTTCTTATCTCCGAGTTTCTTACTCTGTCAAGAAGTGTTACGCCTGCGATGGGTCTTAGAGTCTTCATCTCAGTGGTTCTAAGGAGGTTTTTTGTTCTGGCGGTGTCAGCTCTTGTTTCTATGCCGTATGTCATGATCGGCCTTACACAGGTCTTATAGATCCTTACCTTACTCTCCTTCAGCATGTCTTTGTTTCTCCATACAGCATTTTTCAAGCATCCAGCCACGACGGCGGCCTTATTCGCTTGCTCTCTTACTTCGTCAAAGAGGTTACTGCTGCTGGACACTTCGACACCCAAGTACTTACCTTGTTATAAACTTTAAATATCGTACTTAAGTTTTTCAAGGATCATTTGGATACCTACATAGTATTGTCATAAAGAAAATAATAAAAAACATGCACATTTCAGGAAGGCAAAGTTTATTTAATTAAGGAGGCGCCTGCTGCCAACGTAACTATTTTTTTACAATTTGGTATTGCATCATTAGGTACTTTAAAACGAATAATTTTGTAATAAATAACAAAGATAGTTAGGATATTAATAAAGAAAAATATTCCTTAAATTTTTAATTATATTCTGTTTATATTACAGCATATCTCGATTTTTGACTATTATCTTAATCTGATTAAAGAAGACAAAAATATCTGGAAAATATGTCATGACATTTGCATTAATGCTTCAGGTTTAGAAAAGAAACCTCAAATCTAAGATTCAGGTGATGTTTTGAAAGAAGTATTGTGGTTATGAATATTGTTAAATGTTATTTCAGACAGGCTGCCAAGCTGATTGATATAGCTGATTTTTTCTCTATATATTACACAAAGTCTAACCATCAGGATCAGCAACATCACCAACAATAATCACTCACTCCTGCTATAGAGGGTCATATAAGTTATGTAAGGAGTTTACATCATGTGAGTCAACCAGTAAGCTGTGAGGCACCGGTTTAGAATAGTGCTTCCACTCATTTATATTATTGTTTTCGGGTGTCCCGTAAGAGCCGCGTTATCGAAAGTCTTCTTCTTTTTCCTACAGCAAACTCTCCACTGCTGGCCTCTTTAAGTACAAGGCGTCTCAAAAGTAAGTTTATATTTGTATTCAAAGCGTTATATGGAGATGTTTAACGACTTATTGGTGCTTGAACTGCAAAACTTTCCTGGCTATAACCAAAGAACATGGTTCCAGCAGGATGGAGCAACGTCACACACGTCCAATACATCTCTGCCACGAGTTCGTGAAATTTTCCCAGGCAAATTGACCTCCAGGAGAGGTGACATGAATTGGCCTCCACGCAGTCCTGATTTAACCCCTATGGACTTTTTTCTATGGGGTTATCTTAAATCTAAAGTTTACGCCAGTAAACCGACTTCCCTGGCGCATTTGAAAGAAAATATCCGTCACAAAATGGTAGCCATCACTGAGTCCACCTGCCGAGCCGTCATAAGTAATTTTACTGTTCGATTAAATGAGTGCTGCGAATGCGAGGGTCTACATTTGGACGATATTATTTTTAAGAAATAAAATCCCAAATTGTGTACTTTAATAATTAATAAACATTTTTTTCGATACACGGCTTACTTTTTTTACATTGATCCACTAAATATAAACGTCCTTTTGACACACACTGTGTATCCATTTGTGATTTTTTGGGCTTTTTGGACCCATCTTCTTCCAGCGACGGAGACAATATCATCATCCCACCCTTTCAATGGCCGGCTATTACCCTTTTCATATCCAAAAACGAGAGATTAAATAATAACATCTCACATAGTTCAGCAATGAGGTTCATCACCCACTCTGAATGTACCTACCTTGTGCCTTATAAGGTGAGACGAGACTGGTACGTGGGGATACACCCATGAGTCGTGCTTCGTATTAAAAGGTAACCCACACTGTCGGATGTGCCGTGATTGTATGAGTAAACAATCAAACGCATTATTTGAAATTGATTCGCTTAGTTTATATTTTGCGTTAATAGACCAATTGCGTGTAAATAATTTGAACCAGAAAAATATAGTTTACGTAATATGAGCACAGCTGGAAAAACTCCACGTTAATGCGGAAGGTACAATAAAATAAAAAAATAATATTAAAATAAAACTTATTTATTTATTTATTTAAGATTTGGTACACGGTTAACATACAATATACTTAAACATAATATCAATTATAATAAATCAACCGTGCACACTAAAATCCCACAAGGCACAGCCTTTCTGTGGGTATACCAATTAAAAAAATATTCAAAATTATTTCGATAACAACATAAGTTATTTATAAAAATAAAATAGAGCAGATTGCTTAGGCAGGATACAAGTGCAAAAAATATAAAATATACAAATTATATATAAAAACATACCTACACATATTTATATACAAAACATCAATAAGTTTACATGAATCAGCAGACTGACAGCGGTCCTACCAAATATTATACCCGCAGTCGATAGCAACAATACTTGTACTTACAAGGATATGCATGTCGCAGTCAATCTACATATTCTAGATGAAATTGAGAATTTCCAATTATGATTAAAAAAAATAATAAAATAAAAACATCATTGAACTTTTACACAAGAGCAGAATATTAATATCATTTTAATTGTTTGTAAAATAAATAAATAAATAAAATATTATGATTAATGTGTGAAAACCATAGGAAAAATTCTTAATGCGCTCTACATATAGCATTATATATATGTTCACCGTTCATATTTTTATAATAAGTATAAACCATCGTGTGTGTTCGTTATTCCATAGTTTTTGATCTAGATTTATGATTATTTGAAAGGTATGGTATGGTTTCCATAGGGCGAGTTTGTGTGTAGAGATGTGGAGAGAGGGGTATGAGGGGGGATATGAGTGGAGGTATGAAGAGAGGTAGGAGGGGGTCGTTAGACTCTCAAGTGGCCGGAGCAAAAGTGCGTACGATACTCAAATAGGGTTACCATGCAATATTTTACATTCAATACTAGCTGAGAAGCTTCGCTTCGCTCAGCTTCTAAGCTAGGGCTTGCAGCCGGCTTTTACTGCTGCGCGGTAAATGACCGCCTCCGGCGGTCCAT
Organism: Molanna angustata; assembly: GCA_963576475.1. Classification (NCBI taxonomy): domain Eukaryota; kingdom Metazoa; phylum Arthropoda; class Insecta; order Trichoptera; family Molannidae; genus Molanna; species Molanna angustata. Next base: position 44,357,650 of record OY754965.1, on the reverse strand, counting down.
GGCACTGAGGGATCTGAAGGTACTGAACGGTCTGAAGGTACTGAACGATCTGAAGGTACTGAGGGGTCTGAAGTTACTAAAATGTCTGAAGGGATGAAAGATTCGGGAGGAAATGAAGAGGCATTGAAGGTACTAAGGGGTCTGAAGTTACTAAAATGTCTGAAGGGATGAAAGATTCGGGAGGGAATGAAGAGGCATTGACGGAACGGGAGGTACAGAAAGACCTGAAGGGACGGGAGACACTGAAGAGACGGGTGGCACTGAGGGACAGGAGACATTAAAAGGACGGGAGGCACCGAAGGGACGGGAGACACTGAGGGACCATTTTTAATTATACAGGCAATACGAAGATTGCTGAGTTTCAACTAAATCAAACGCCTATAATCCGCAAAGTGGTTAAAAAGGTTGCAAACCCTATTGTAGAAGTCAAACGAAACTTCTCTTTTAGTTTCTTAATTTGCGTTTCACAAACCATGACACGGAGCAAGCTTTATTTTTCGCTGCTGTGTTTGTCGCCTCCGCACAAAAACGTTATTCTTATAAAATATTAATTTACAAAATAATAAATTGTTTAACTTTAGAAAGATTGATATTTTAAACTCCTTGTAAATAAGCATGTAATAAATTTTAATATTTTTTCATGCAACTCTCCAATAATAATTAGTACTTTAAATCCTGGCAACACCGTGGTTGACATTTGACTTGACGTTTGACAAATGACCGATAAATTATGTTTGCAAACTCAACATGTAGTCTAAATCTAAACTAAATGATATTACTTAAATGTTTACACTTACTATTGTGTGTTATGTGTATTTAGATTGTATAATTTTTTATGCTTAAATAAGGATATTCGCCTTTTCAGTTAATTTAGCAAGCATTCGCAGACTCTTATTTTAACTGCAGACATTAAAGCGGTACTATAGTTTGGTTATGGACATTTTATATTTAATTCACCAGAATTTGATGTATTTCAGATTAGCATTACAGTAGCGAGATGTATTCTAAGTGCAATTTTTTTAATACTATAATTTATTTTGCCAACTGTAACCACTAAAATATAAAATCATGTATGTTCTCTTCGGTGATAATTTTTTTTTCTTGTTTATGTTTACCTCCGTTTCACGATGAAACTTTATCTGTTACAGAAACATAGTATATTATATTATTCAACTTGCAACTGACAGTATAGCCAATCAGCGGAGACTTCTAATTGGCTGTTAAATTTTTATATTAGATGTAATATATATGCTATGAGTCTTCCAAAAATTTATAAACAAATAAATATAATAATTTTATTCTAAATTTAATACTTAAACTTTGTCGTATGTCTGTTGAATAACAAATGAGAACGTATGAGGCCGACTTAAAAATTATTTACCAGTTAAGACTAAAATCACTCTAACGCGACGTCTTACGTAGGCGATTCAAGGCGAACGCGAAGCGGCGCGAAAATAACAATCAGTCGGTAACTATTGAAGTGTCCTGCGTTACCGACCGCGAGTAGGGTACGGTGTGACATGGCACGATGCGAAGCGAACGCGATCAATTGGTTTGATATTTTCGCGCGAATTGGAAGCGGTGCCATAGTTTTTTTTGGTAAAGTATAATGTCAGAAGCACGATTCGCGTGCCCGTAGGACAGAGCCGCAGCGTCGCACCGCATCGCTTTGAATTCGCATGTATCCGTTCGGATCGCTTCGCATTCGCTTTGAATCGCCTACGTAGGATGTCGCGTAACTCAACAACACATGCTACCATTACTTGACTTCGCTGACGTTGCCTACGCTGAGATTCAACTGAAGATCAACTTAACAAACTCGAACGGTTACAAAATGTCTGCATTCGATACGTGTTTGGACTCAGGAAGTTCGACCACGTATCCGAGAGCAGGCAACGACTGAACTGGTTAAAGATCCGTCACCGAAGAGATTCCCGTGTTCTTTCCCTTTATATATTTTGTATTTTTAATACTATAAAAGTCTTTAATTATTATTATTATTAGGTGATGTATGTATGTCGAGTATCGAGACCACAATGCGTATATGTCATAGGAAAATGTGGTGTTCGATTCAATATGGTTATATAGTTTTTATAGTTCGATGCAAGTTTTTTCAATTAAGTTTTTGACAAAGATATACATTGTTAAAGATATGGAGAAAACTTACCACGTTAATAAGTTTTGTTGAATTTGATAGTAATATATTTTTATCGGATACCTACCTGGATATTAACAAAACACGATGAAAACAGAGTGGATGCCTTTGAAAGAAAAATCTTATGCAGAATATACCTATGTACCTATTAACGACTGTCAAACATGGCGTAAAAGATATATATATATATCACCGAGCTTTATGATCTTTACCAGGACTTCAGCATAGTCATGAGCCATGGGGCAGCAGAACTGGAAGGTGGCAGCCAACGATAGAACAGTATGGAGAAGATTCTTGGACACAGATAGGACCCATCAAGAGTTGTGACGCTAAGAATAATGATGATGATATTTTTATGTGAATAAATTAATTGATTGTTGGCAATTATTTAATTTTATTTTCTTAAATTTATCTTCATAAATTTGAAAGTAAAATAATTTGTTAATTAAATGAAACATACAGAAATGTTTTGAAAATATAGATTTCTTCTTCCTTGCCTCTTCCCAGTTCATCTGGAGCGGCCCTTCTGGTACGACCTTTCCTTTCTTGCCCTTCGAAGACCTTTCCATCTTGCGTCATTTCTCTGGTTAGTTGCTCCTCCCTCAACTCCTTCATATTTGTCCACCAGGTGGCCTATGTACGGACTCTATTTCTGGACTGAGTGCGTATATCCTGTGTGAGTTTAACTATATGATCCTCATTTCGTCTGGTAATGTGTCCGTACCATCGGTGTCTGGCCTTTAGTTTCTCCGGAATAGAGGCGACTCCAAAACTACCTCGGACGTATTCATTTCTAATTCGAACCTCCTTTGTAACACATCTAACTCTATCACTCATAATAATAACTCATAATTCTTTAATGGTTCCTAAAACTTTCATTTGAAAGCAAGCATTACATACATACCATCACGCCATGTCCCTCGCGGGGTAGGCAGAGAGAACCAAACGCTACTTATTTCTATCTTGACACACATTCATCGCCTCGTCGACATTCATACATTGTCCTATACATATTCATTTGTTGTTCATGCTTCTGACATCTCCGCCTTTCAAAATAGCGTTCCCATGGATATGCCATCCCTTACTTGGGCGGCCCCGACCTCTCATTCGATTCCTGTCGCAAAGTATATTTTCTTCGTCAGGCGTTCCTCATTCATTCTGCCCATGTGTCTAAACCATCTCAATGTGTTCACTTAAATTATATTAATGACATCTTTCTTTATCTTACATTCTTTCCTTATGTCCTCATTTCTGACCCTCTCATACATCGTCCTATTATATCTTCTAACATGACTCTTAAAATACTTAATTCTATAATGGCATGCATTTATAGAATTACCTGTTAATAATGTATAAAGAGGCTCTGGAGGATATCTATTGCAGGTATGTGTACTATTCCATTGTTACAACACATTCCTGGGTTTTCTCCCTTCCATTTCAAATCACCACAATATGTACAAATTATAGACATTCTACCAAAAGTTGATACTGGCTCAGAAATAAATTGCAACTATAGGTTAATATCTATATTGCAACTATAGGAAAAAGCAGAATTTTCCTTTTGTCTCCATGATTCTTGTTTCAATGCCACATCTGTTATTTTACATATAAAAAAAATAGTGTTTGGCGATATTGTTAAGCGTTTTCAATTTGACTCAGGGGCCTTATGACTTGAAGACTTAGAGACTGTTTTATACTTTTAATGCTGCTAAGATGGCGCATTCAAGTGCAGTAATTTCTATTACTTCAACGTCTTGCATATTCATCTGATCTATTATCATTAAATTATCACGACTCCCTACCTCTATCCAATTACTTGAAGACTGAAAATCTGTACTTCCTCTTTCTTGCTGCAGAAATTGTAATACCCTATACGCCGTCATTTGTAATCTACTGGCTTCACATCTCCTTTCTTGCTGTTCTTTAGATTCGTTTGCCCATTCGCAACATGTTATTTTCATGTGCCATTCCTTCTGCACTCTTTAACCTACTCCTAGAAGAATGACATAACCTGTACACCGAAATACAATAATCACCAACTCATTTATGAAAATATCTTTAAACAAATACCTACGTTCTTTCCATATGTGAATGTTGATTTAAAATTTACCTAAATTCATCGAGAATTGAAATTTCAACTTACATTTTTTTGTAACTATATAGGCTAAAATTTGATTCTGAAAGAAAATAAAATATAAAGTTATTAAATATTGGAAAATAAACTAAATCAATACATATTTATTACGATAAAAATATAAAGTAGGTAACTTTTGAATATTTGACAGCTGAAAGAATGGTGGAACAACGCGAGGAAAGCAAATCTGACCCACAATGCAAAAGGGACCATTTGTTCAACGTGAATTGCTCACTCTCCCTGTGTCGGATTTTATTACTTCGTGCCATTTGAGGTCTAATTACGATAGGGACGCATATATCAGAATGTTGGTATTTTTGTCATCTTCAGGGTAAATTCACATATGTCAATTTTGGCGACTCGGCGAGTAAAGCATAAAAGCATTATTTAATTCTTATTATATAACATTTAAACTAACTTTCTTTTGAAAATAATAAAAAAAACATATCAGCTTGTGAGGCTTTGTGTTTTTATACTGTTTCAAATGTAATATTATAAAAATGTAATATTGTAAGTATTTTACTCTACTGTAAAATTGCCGATATCCACATAGAAAGATTTCAAACGAATGTAAGAACAGGCAGCCTTGGGCAGACTGACATGAATATAGTCGTGCACAAACATTCGCAAATCCAGAACGACAATCTTACCAGCATGGTGATTTTGTATGAAACACCAAGAGTTGTCTTAACTCTTGTCTTAACTCCCGAGAAATCTCGGAATTTGGTATTTTGTATGGAGTTTTCCGGTGTTAACTCCGTGAGAAAACTGAAGGGGGCGTGACCCAAACATTAGTACAAATTTGCCATATGTAAATAAAATTTCTATGTCCAGTTTAATTTACATATGGCAATCTCGTACATTTACCCGCATTTATCAGATTTTGACAGCTAATCGTGTGTTTTTTGTTTATTTTATTAATATTTAGCAAGGTATATACTCTATTTTCATTCATTGTTTTGTATTTCATAGCTTATTTACTCGATGCTTTTTATAAATAACATGTTTTAAATAAAATTTTAATTGAAATGGTGTTACGTCAAACGACTCAACTTTGAACAATTTTCTATTACCGATTCGATTTGTTTGTTATACAAGGGATTATTCTAATAAAATTGACACGCAAACATGTTTGTTTGGGTAATATCATGGGTTAACGTTTTTTTATAAATAATTTCTTGTTTAGAATGGACAAAAAAAGAGCATAATAATTTTTTCATGAAATTTTGAGTCTTCCTTTTATTATTTTTATAATAAAATATCATACATAGTAGTAAAATTGATTTTTCTTTATTGCAGATATTATATATATATATATATATATATATATATATATATATATATATATATATATATATATATATATATATATATATATATATATATATATATATATATATATATATATATATATATATATATATATATATATATATATATATATATATATAATATACGAATTTTGGCGCTATATACAAACACGCATCTACTAACAAAGTTACTAGGTACCATTATAACGTATTTTGGCAAGTGTTTTGAATAAGTTTTTTGGATATAATATATATTTATTAATTTTAGAAGGCAGTGTAGTGCACTTATGTACACACTAAGAAATCGCCTGTGTACAGAAGGCGTAGTAATAAAGCTAGAACAAATGGACGTGAAAACTATATAAAATATACGAAATATATAAAATATCGAAAAATATACAAATGGACGCAAGTATGATGTCAATTATGCATAGGAAAGTTTTTAATATACACCGGAAGTAGTAATAAAGATAGAAAAATGGACGTGAAAACTATATGAAGAAATATATAAAATATACAAAAAATATACACCGGACGCAGTAATAAAGATAAAAAAATGGACGTGAAAACTATAGGAAGATATTTGTAAAATATATAAAAAATATACACATGGACGCAAGTATGAAAATGACGTGTCAAACGTACCAAAATAGGATAAAACTGAATATTTATATTTTTCAATTTACAAGAAAAATCTTATAACTACAATGATTGTGAGCAACAAATAGCTCTAAATTCACTGACATAAACCTAAAATAATAAGTAGAAGTGGTGGACGCCGATCTGTCGGATATTTGGCGGACGCAAAAAATGTAGTGGGATCTATATATATATATATATATAATATATATATATATATATATATATATATATATATATATATATATATATATATATATATATATATATATATATATATATATATATATATATATATATATATATATATATATATATATACATATATATATATATATATATATATATATATATATATATATATATATATATATATATATATATATATATATATATATATATATATATATATATATATATATATATATATATATATATATATATATATATATATATATATATATATATATATATATATATATATATATATATATATATATATATATATATATATATATATATATATATATATATATATATATATATATATATATATATATATATATATATATATATATATATATATATATATGTATATATATATATATATATATATATTATATATATATATATATATATATATATATATATATATATATATATATATATATATATATATATATATATATATATATATATATATATATATATATATATATATATATATATATATATATATATATATATATATATATATATATATATATATATATATATATATATATATATATATATATATATATATATATATATATATATATATATATATATATATATATATATATATATATATATATATATATATATATATATATATATATATATATATATATATATATATATATATATATATATATATATATATATATATATATATATATATATATATATATATATATATATATATAGTATATGATCTTCAGTATCAGCTCAACTCTGTCTGGCTCAAGAATTCCTGCAGCAGTTTACTTAATTACATAATGTGGCTTCCAAACATGTGCGACACACCGATGATTGCAAGATTTCAATTACATATCTGTAAAAATAATAAACAAGGTTAATAAAATAATTTACTTTGACCACTATAATGATCATGGTTCAAAAATTTTCATGCTTGTGTTTTCTTATATCCTATTTTTTTCAACAAAATATATAGTTTCAGAATTATCTGCTCTTAACATGTGAGTGAATTATCAAACGCACTACATAAATACCATGCATATTAATATGAAGCAGTATAAAAAGGTAAAACTAGTACTTTTATGTATATATGTTGTTTAGTTATCTTCATATTATAGTACAATGTGCTTTTAAATACTATTTATTGATTTAAATCTACTTTCAAAACCAACTCCAATATTTTTTTCATTTATTTAAATTTAAACATTTCATTATATACATTATAACAAAGTAATGTGTTATTGAGTCATGAATTAACTGAAGTTAAAACAAACTACCACTATGCCACATGGATCAGCATTAGTCGCTATGCAAAAACAATTGATTGGAGCAGAATATTAATAAAATCTAAAAAAATGTAAATAGATGTTCTCTCTGCCCTATGATAAATATAATATGATATATAATAAATAGAATTTACAAAGCGCCGTTTAATGATACAAGATCACTCCAAGGGCGCTGTAGTTTATTTGTTGGCTCTACGAAACAAGGCAGTCTTAAGAAGTCTTTCGGCATGTCCAACGGACCATCGTCTTTTTATCGCTTTTCATCGTCTTTTAACGCTCGCAAAAATAAGTATGACATGCTGCAAATAAACAAAACGTGATTAGTATCCTCATTTTATATTATTATACTCAAAGAAAAACGTCATGTTTCATTGTTTGAAACGTCAAATTCATGAAATATTAAGCCTCCAAAGACCTAAGTCGAAATATTAACAACGAATGTATAAACAAGTCAAATACTAAAATAAATAATAAATTTGGTCAATAATATGTATGAATATTGTACAAGATAAATAATACACACCTTGTGAATGATTATGGATGAATTAATTACTGTAATTAGTCAATTTTACAATATCAAACTCGCGTGCATAGAAAATATAGAAGTTAATTCGTCGCGTGATTTGACAGGAGATAACTCTTATTCTACAAATAAATAAATAATTTTAACTCCGAGTATTTTATTGGGGTTAAGACAACGAAAGAAAATTCGCTTACAAAATACCAAAAATATACATACATTGGTGTTAACGAGCTAAATCCACAGATAAAATAGTACTTAACTCCTTTCTTCTCCTCTGGTGTTTATACAAAATCAGCCTGCAGGTCTACTTTATTTATATGCAGATATACATACCATCACGCAGAACGCTACATTTTTCTATCTTGTGGAATCTCTCTATATATCTCAAGAGAGACTTCTTTTTCCTTGTCGTGGAAATCTGGGAGTTGTAATTTAACAAAGACTTGCTCGTGGAATTTTTACTAATTGCAATATATTTACAACAAATTAAATATAATATATACAATGTATAAGTTGACTCAAATTTGATACTGTTTAACAGAGGTATGTTCCCAGAATCAATGCTATGTTAAATTTTCATTCATTACCTAAACTTTTTATTGTTCCCATGCAATAAATAAGTTTTCAATACAATAATAAGCCTTTCACTAAATAATAATTATTCTATTTAATTATCATTATCATAGCAACAGTAATGAACCACTGACATCTATATATCATCTTCCTAAGCTTTTACACTTGAAGAAAGAATAACCTGTGGGATGGTTCTGACCCTATCTATAAGCCACAACCCAACCTCCACAGATGTCACTGCTATACATTTCATTGTTTTTAATTTTATACATAATTAATATATTAACATATTTTGCATATCTTGACCAGGGTTAACAGTATTTCGCAGTCTTCTACCCCACTCCATAGGGAAAATTATAGAACTATATAATATGTAGTTCTGTTCCTCCGTGAAGCGGCTGTTCGTCGGACAAATCAAGAACTGCCATCAAGCATATTTCATACCACTACGACTAAGAGCCCAACCACAAACGTGAAGGCCCGTCAATCATGGTCAGGGTTTCCCACCCAACAGTGCCACGGTAACACGTGACTCGACAGAGAACCTTTACCACGGCTGTAGTACTTTCAGTTATTCGATTTCCACGCCAAGCGCAGCGTCGGCTACACCTGTTTCATCAGCATGGCGGACTACCGCCGAATGGGTCGTGCCCACCAGTCATCCCGGGGGGCTCCTCCACCCCTTAATACTTATGTTGGCGATTTACAGGAACCACACCACGTAGACAGTACTTTCACTTCTTCGATTTCCACGCCTAGTGAATGATGTAGGCTGAATCCTCGCCTCGCTTGTGACGAGTCACCGTCGAACGAGACACTAACGCGTCAACCCTTCTCTTCCATAGGAAAGAATTGAAGGGCGCACCGACCTTTTGTCCAGAATCTTAGGGTGGGGCTGCGGTCACCCCCAACTTTATTGGCTAAACCCTTACGGCCTTTAACCTAGCCCCTATCAAAAATCCGATATTCCAACTATGGTTTTGTACTAGATATTTTATTTCTCTTGACATATCGTCATAGTTTCAAGCCGAAATCCGCGAGATTTTGTATGTATGATCAAGTCTACATTTTTCATAGTTTTTCATATTTGAAGTCAAAAACACCAACTTCGAGGTTTCGCAGCATATACGTATATGTTATGTATATGGATGAACTCATCACCTCATATGGATGAGCATTATCACCTCATATAATATAAGGATCGTTGTTTTCATTGTTTACGAACCAATTTTTCCGAAAGATGTTTCTTCGTCACTTCCATAGATAGCGATGGTATTCTTACCTTTCAAGCGTTCAAGCGTGATGAGTAACATATTATATAGAACTTTCAAGCGTGATGAATAACATATTATATAGAACGTTCAAGCGTGATGAGAAACATATTATATAGAACGTTCAAGCGTGATGAGTAACATATTATATAGAACTTTCAAGCGTGATGAATAACATATTATATAGAACGTTCAAGCGTGATGAGAAACATATTATATAGAACGTTCAAGCGTGATGAGTAACATATTATATAGAACTTTCAAGCGTGATGAATAACATATTATATAGAACTTTCAAGCGTGATGAGTAACATATTATATAGAACGTTCAAGCGTGATGAGTAACATATTATATAGAACGTTCAAGCGTGATGAGTAACATATTATATAGGCCAACCCAATAAAAGGTTTAATTGGTGAACGTTGCGCAATCGTTTAAAGAGATCGCATAAACTAGCCGATGAAATATCGTAAGATCTGTAAGTGCCTTGATTTACCGGTTTACCTATTATATTCCAATTGCGTCTGCATTGAGATATAAATTTGTCAAAAAATATATAAGTTTTATTTTCAATAATTGAAATAATAGTCACACTATTATAACGCAAAGTACCTTCACAGAATACACAGGTCTCAACCCTCCTTTAGGCTCTTGTGTCTTTCATCTCTGTCTAATAACTTTGATTTCCGTATTTCCATTTCGTTTTTTAGTGTTCTTAAGTCCACCCCATACGCACTCACAGGAATCATAGGCTTTTTAAAACAGTACCGCGGCTTTCGGTAATGGGGTGCAGAAGTGATATAAAATTTCATATAATTACGCCATTATTTTTTATTTATTTTATCGAAACGGGAAAATTGGAGGAAAAATAATATTTTAAAATAACGAAGGTGGTATTTAATTCCCATCTAAGACAAAAAAATATTAATGATTATCGTATTTTCCGTTTTACATATTTTTATTAAAATATTATTTTCACTTGAATTTTATTCGGTAAGCATTTTATTTTTAAAACACAACGCTTTAAATGAAGATAAAAAACACTGAATATATTTTTTGATTTTAATTACGAATTAACTGATTATAATTTAATAATAGTTAGGCAGAAATAATCCATCAAAGTAATTATTTTTTTTCTTTTAAGGCTTTTCACCCAAATAAAGATGTTGCAGCCGTTATTAACCAGAAACATTAGTTAACAAAGATTAAGTAAAAAAAAACAAAATTTATATAATATAATATAAGGAGGAGAGTTCAGCGCGAGTTTTTTTTCAGTTTCAGAGAGTTCAGTTAATGTAATATATTATGGTGTATTTTAACAGTAACAAATAAAAATAGTTACAGTAAAATTTTTTTTTGAATTTTTTTTTTGAATAACGCAGTAAAATCCTAACTAGATAATTTAATTTTCCATAAAAAACACATAAATTAAAGCAGTGTATATTTAACATTTTTTGTAAGAAATGAATTCAGAGACGACATCGTTTCATACAATTTCTATGTCAGAATACTCAATATCTACGGGGACTCATAGATACCTACTTAATCTTTATATACCTATATAGTTACATACCATCGATATATTTTGTTTAATCACATCACAACAAAAAATAAATAAAATATTGTGTGTTTAGGCAATGGCTATTTAGTTAATTAAATTATAAAAAAAACTTATTTTTACAAAATAATACAATTGCAACTATTCATTATTAAAACTTTTCTTTTTCAACAGGGCTGCTACTCATGAAGTTAATTATGATTCTGACTTATAAAATCTTTTTGATTCAAATTAATTGTATTAGTTTATTTAATCAAGGGACATATACAGTCTTTTAAAATATACAAAAAAACATTAAACAGACAAATTACATTCGTCCACAGATGATGATCATTAAATCATCACATAAATACCAACATTACAACAAAAAATAAAATATGTTTGTCTATGGCGGGAAGGAAAGGGAAATAAAAACGACGGGAGAAGGATTAAATTTGTTACTACCTACTATGAATTGAGATAAAAACAAAAAAATAAATAGGTACACAGATTAAAAATATTTACAATACATAAGTTTATTCTATGCATCTATATAGATATGTTGTAGCAGTTATAACAAACAGCGAATACATCAGAATGTGGGATACTGCTATAAATGTCATATTTTTGTTTTAGAATTAAAGGTGTGAGAATTTGTCAAAGTTTGTTAAAAACGATTTACTCAACGTTGTTTAACAATTACGCTTATACTGATACGCTATCATTAGGTACATAAGAGAGCTAAAAGCTTTATTTAAATTGTTGACATCACCTTCTTTAATATCATTAATGGGTAACACGGGTGGCCAGGTTCTCATCTTCTCCTCCCCTACTTCCTCCACCCTCTTTCTGTACCACTTCCATATTTCCTCTCAACCTCAATATTTTCCCTTCACTACCCGTTTCTACATCATTATCACGTGGACACACGACGAGCGTTTAAAAGTGTTTTTTCCCGCACCGAGTTTTTAAATCCATAACGTGTGTACAAAAAGAAAACTGGATACGTAGTATGTATAGTATATTATCACTCCATTTCCCTACAAACTGAATAGTTATTGTTCTTTGATAAAAAAAATAATCATGTTAGAACATAATATGGCGGCGGATTCATATTTAGTCAAATTATGACCTAAATGAACTTATAGGTTACTGTTTTTGGAATCGATTACAAACAAAATATAGGACTTTTCTTCGTTAATTATGTATGTTCGTTAAGTATGATTTTCTTTACTTTGATCCGTTGGTGATCTTTTTAGTGATTACTTGGTGGTGAAAAGATTAGCCGACAGAGTCGTTTCCAGGGGGCGCCTGAGTGCTTTTACTCGGCAGCGGAATATGCGGCTCCAGTCTGGTTCCAATCTTCCCATGCTAGAAACGTAGATGTTGCTTTGAACGAAATCAACAGACTCATAACGGGATGCCTTAAACCTACTCCTGTGGAAAAAATAAGGCTCCGTATTAGAGGAGCCTTAGCTTCTAAAGAGGAAAAGATCAGACACTTCCAACGGGTACTTTTAACGGGTCACCATCTACCATATGCAACCTGGAACTAGACTAAGGACGGGTGTAGGAAGGTGCAAAGTAAACCTGGACAGATGGGGTATGCTAGAGGATGACCAGGACATGGCATGCGAATGTGGAGATACGCAGAACATGTCACACCTGCTGAACTGCCCATTTATGGAAGGAGGTTGCTCTGAGGAGGATCTGTGGCAAGCGAATCAGAATGCTATTATGGCTGCAAATCACTGGAGGGATACAATATAGGTTGATGATCTTGGACACGGAAAGTGAGTAAGTATGATTTTAGTATTTCAATGCCGAATTAATTACATTCAACTACATTTCAATAAACGACAGATAATACACGCAAGCTTCGTTCTGCATTGTAATCCATGGTTGGAAATTAGCCGTTAACAGCGGATCAAAAAAAATATGACTTCCTTCAGGAAAGATATCAAAGCACAATTTTTTCGCAAGTCAACTGAGCCAATATGACCTAAATTTTTGCGTCATTCATCAGGTGAGATGTTCCACGAAAATGCAACATAATAACATCCGTTGTTTTGTAAGCAATAAGATTTGTACTGCGACAGATTCCTCATTTATGGGTACGCAGAACATTTCAATTACAGATACTAGGAATATCACAGTTATAATAACTACATTTAAACTGAATTAGGTATTTCATATAGCGGATGTTATGTGGGAAAAATCGACCGTACACTTGTCGGAAAAATGTAATGACACTCTTACGTCAGGCGAGTGTGAGACGCATCGCTCTCTAATATTGTACAAGTACGAATGTCTATATAAAGGCATCTTCACATCACATACGCATATCCCATAGTTCACAACCAATTGAATAGTTAGTGACTGGTGTAAAAATATGGACAAGCACAAGTATGTACTTGTAACGCTTCGGTTGGCTACTAGCTTTGAGTCTAGACAACCATGTACAGGAGTTTTCAAATTCTGGATCGTATTCAATCTTATGCAGGTCACCCTATATATAAAACTTTGGTTAGGACTATATTAACATACGCGAAAGAGGATCGATGCTTTCGAAATGTGGTGCAGGAGGCGTATGCTGCGCATCCCATGGACAGCCATAAGAACCAATGTGTCAATTCTAGACGAGCTAAGGATCGAGGATCGTCTGTCGACGATATGTTACAGACTATCCTTCAGTTCTTTGGACACATTGCCAGAAGGGAACCAGACTGCCTCGAGAAGCTTGTTGTGATGGGCAGCGTGGAGGGACGGAGATCTCGTGGTCGCTCACCGACCATATGGAGCGATTTGGTTAAGTCCACAATGGGGTCTTCGGTGACTGGTGCTCTGCGTTCATCCCAAAACAGATTGGCATGGAGGCGGGCTATACGTGTGGCGACAGACTACAGCCGCTATCCTCAGTCATGAGGAAAAAGACGAATGAATATTAACATACGTATCACAGACTTGGGCACTGACAAGAGTCGAAGAGCAGATTCTAGACGTCTTTGAGTGAAAGGTTCTAGGGCGCATATACGGTACAATATGTGACCGTGGTGAATGGCGCATACTGTACTTACCACGAACCGCGAACTGAACCAAATCATCGATGACATCAATATTACTTCTTCTTCTTGTGTCATATCAGGTCTCCCCGACGTTGACGACCACCATAGAGAAGCCTCCCTGTCCTGTGCAGTGCGAAACAGCTCCTCCACAGTTCTTATACTGGTCCATTCGCGGATGTTTCGCAGCCAGGAAAGCTGTTATTTCCGACTCCTCTACGACCCTCAATCTTCCCCTTCATGACGAGCTGAAGGATGGCATACTTTTCACCTCTCAGAATATGGCCGAAGTACAACACTTTACGGAGCTTAACATTGGTGAATAATTATCTTTTGGTGTTGGCTCTACGTAGTACCTACTTCAGTGTTACTGACCATGTCAGTCCACGATATTCTAAACATTATGCGGTGGATCTTATTACTAAGTACATCTAGATCGGAAGACTGCGATGGTTGGATCATGTGGTGATAATGGATGAGCAACAGTCACCCGAAAGAATACTCCAATAGTTATCGATAGGTAAAAGAACTCTGGAAGACTCAAGCTTATTAATTTAACACGCACCCAATTATAATTTGCGACATTTTAACAACAAAGTTATCACACGCCTTGAGGAAGAAGTGACACAAATTGACTTATAATAAAGGCAACGTTTGGAACTATTAAAACTTAAGTTTTTAATTTACACAGAAAAATATTTTTTTAACACGAACAAAATTTCATGTTAGCCAAATTATGCTAAACCGTAAAGTTATAATAGCTTAATATAAGCTAGGTACTTCTAACATTTATGTTTTATATCTTTTTATTCTGCGTAGAATACACTTGTGAAATGGATCATAGTGTTTATTTATTAAAAAATATTTAATTAATCATTGATTTATTAAAAAATAATAAAAAATTACATTATAATAAGTTTAAAAGGTTTAAAACTACTGCAAGTGTATTTGTATACTGTTGACGACGCATGGTGAGTCAAGTGTAATCTCATGACGTTTTTATGACAGGAGGGTAAAACTATTTTTTTTAGTAGGCACCAAAATCACGTCACATTTTGAAAATTCGTGGCCTATAGGCCACGTTGAAAATTATATGTAATAAATTTAATTGAATCTGATCTTTTCACGTATAAACCCAGCTACATAATGTTTTAAACCATGTTGTTATATTGTATTTTTTTACTTCTCCTTTGTGTTAACTTTTTGTATTTGTTTGTGTTATTAATTTGTTTGCAGTTATTGTTGTTCTTGTTGTGCCTACATTGTTATTATCTGTACCTATAATATTTTTATAGTAAATAAATTACCCATTTAAATTATAAGTAAATTACCCATTAAGGGCGTGCATGTGTGTAAAATAAATATATAATGAGACATAAATAATTGTAAATATACAGAAAATTGATTTGATTAATACTTTTAACATATTTTTGTCGTAGATTTTTTTTAAGTCTTATACTTCAACTTTTTCTTCATTAGCATGTATGCTTTTCTAACAGTTTTTTGAGTCACATATGTTTTGTTGTCGATATCCCTTTTTTTCAAATAAACGTTCTTTTCCCTTTTTATAATTTGTCATCAACTTTACTTCAAATATTTCTAAGACAACATTTAAACAGAATCCTATTAACTATTCTTAGAGAGATTTTTCTTAAGGGGGGGACTGCTGCCAACGTACCTATATTTCAATTTGATATACCATCATTATTTCTTATCAAATCGTTTTGAAAAAAAATAATTTTTAATAATTTTGTGTATTAATGAAGAAAAATATATCTTTACTTTTTGATGTAAAGATATAGTTTAAAATATATCTTTACTAGTGGCACACCCCGATTTTCAACGTTTATCTTATATTTTTAATAAAATAAAATATAAGGCGTAGTTCAACATATTTTATTTAATTAAAGAAGACAAAAATATCAAGACAAATATGATGTGACGTTGCATTAATGCTTCAGGTTTAGTAAATAAACCTAAAAAATATCTATTTTCCATTCAGCGCCATTGCGAAATAAAAGTTTTTTTGGTTTAAGAACTTAACCTGATGCATTAATGCAACGTTACATCGTATTTTTCCAGATATTTTGACTTTCTTTAGTTTATACAAAAATTTAATGCTTTATATAGTTTTTTTAGAAATTTAAGATATATGTCAAAAATCGGGGTATGCTTATTATTTTCCTACAAGAATAAATACAGAACATAATTAAAAAGTTAAGGTATATTTTTCTTTATTAATATCTAAGCTAAGTTATTTTTTTCAAAATGATTCGTTTTGTAGTAATGATGCAAATTCAAATTCAAAAAATAGGTACGTTGGCAGCAGTCACCCTCTTAATGAATTGGAATAAAATGAATTAACTTTACTATTGTAATTGAAAATATGATTTATAACTTTTTTATGATATTCGCACAGAATTTACAGTAGTAGCAAACTCGCTTGCATAGACGAGACTCTATTTATGTATAAACTCATTCGTGGGTTTTCATTATGTTTGATTTTAATATATTTTTTATAACATTCATTATGGACTCTGTGAACGAAACAAAATTAATAATAAGTTTTTCTTTGCATAGTCTATTTCATTGTCCTCAAAAATATGTACCAAGTTATTCAGTAGAAGGAATGGGAAGTGTGTTACCTTCAGTAAATCAATAGATTTATCTAAACCAGGTTCATCATCATCTCTTGAAATTTCGATGAATTCATTCATGATAATAACAATGAGTTGAAAAAAATTGAACGCCGATTACTGATTCAAGATCTAGTAACGCTCTAAAAAACAAAACAGTTTTCAGTAACAGTAATGATGTAATAATAGATTCGGTTTCTCAGAATAGATTCATACCTATAAAATCTTCCATTTACTAAGACAAGAAGCTATAGAAGCCACACCGACCTAATGAGGAATAGTTCTCTTAGCAGGAAACGGTGGGTACTAAGCATCAGCAAAATGTATGTTCCCACAAAATACGATTAAACAGCATCTATGCACTGCATTTTGTCCCACTTACACTCATTGTGGGAATATTGAAGAAGGGTGAGAGGAAATTATGATTCAGCTCAGTTTTAACTTGCATTAAAGAGTAAGCTCTCCCCATTCAAAATCAGCAGCTTCAAAACTTTGTACTTTTAACCCCCAACAATGATTTTTAATCTAGTTAAAACTACATTTAATGTATGTACTAGACACTGTACAGTACATACATTAGTATGGCACCAGACAAATATACAAGAATTTGAAGTAAAATATTTCAAATTGTATAGGGAAATAAATAGTCTTGAAATTAATAAATTATTATTGGCTCCTGATTTATGCAATTTGTATAACTCATCCATGCCATGTAGGCATTATGTTGATTAATTCTAAATATGGTAAAACACGATTTATAAAAACTATATTAATTTACATTTTCCTACAACTTATACATGGTTAGCATGAATTCAGCAGAAGTCAAAATTATAACAAGGAGAATTATTTTTTAAGGCTTGTTTTTTGCAAATTTAACCTTGAAAAGTATCTATATATACGTTATTTTCTGCATTTGTTTATATTTAAAGCCATAATTGATCGATCTGTTGATACTTGAATCAGGCTAGTGATAATTTGTTTATTTGCTAATTTTATTTATTAATCATAATTTACAAAATCATTTTTTATATACTATATAGGTACATACATATTATCTAAAATCTACATATTTTAGAACGTTCCCTTTTTAGTTACAATAGTTACTGAATAGGGGGTATTGTATATAAGTGAAAGTTTGCAAAGTAACACAATAAAAATAAAAAGGCCATAAATGATAAAAAAAGTAAAAAAGTAATAAAAAAAATAACACTAAGGAATGAAATAGTTAAGAAATTGATTGTAAAAAAACATTAGGGGGCAAAAAAATAATAATTATACCATTAACATAAGAATACTTAGAAATTAAAATTATAATTAAGAAGCCATAATTCAATATTACTAGTTGCATGTAACACATGAGATCCAACTGTCGATAGCGATAGTATGTATAGTTGAAGAATATGTACCAAACTATAAACCCATAAATACAAATTATTGAATATTTTCAGATATTTTGTTTTCTATACAACATATGTAGGTATGTATGTCAAGATAGGATAGTATGGAGGAAGATCCTTTTTTCCTACCCAGAATATGAAAATAGCATGATGGTTTGTATGTATGTTTGGAGATGAAGTATCAAACTATTAAGTCTTCTTACATATTGTGTATAAGCGACTGCCATACAACATGTATGAAGCGATGTCGTCACTAAATTCAATTTTTAAAAAAAAGGTTAAAAAAAAATTGAGATCTTCTACTACAATTTAAATATTTTTTATAGAAAATTAAATTATCTAGTTGGGGTGTTTCGGCTTTTTTCGATAATTGTAAAAGTTTTGGAAATATAGGCAGTTAAACTCATAAATTTATCATAAAAAAAATATTTTTCTTAATAAAAAATGTTTCAGAAACCCTGGAATTTTTTTGAATAAACTCATTTGAGATTTTGTATTTTTCTATTTTTGTACAAATTTTCAGCGTTCTAGCTTTTATGGTTTCTGAGATATATGGAAAAATAAAGTAAAAATTTAAAAGTTGATAATCCCTGATTAAAACAAAAATTCGAAATTCTGAGTATAAAAGTTTTGTAAGCCTATAACTTTTTATATATTCTTAAATTTTGGGCTCTGTAAATTGAGCGGATCAAAAGTTATAAGGACACACACACACACACACACACACACACACACACACACACACACAGACACACAGACACACACACAGACACACGAAATGTTCTACTCCGAATTCTGAGTAAATTCTGAGTATGCTGCGAAGCCTCTAAGTTGGTGTTTTTTGACTTCAAAGTTGGAAAAGCCGTGAAAAAAGTAGACCTCTCCATACAATTCTCGCGTATTCTGGCTTGATACATTGTCGATATGTTAAGAGAACAAAGTTCTCCTGAACAAATCGACAGTTGGACAAGTGGTGTATGTGTGTGATGTGTATTATGTCATCACGTGTTGTGGTGATGATTTTTGAATGTGTCTTATTTCTTGTTTGTTTGAATGCTGCGTATGATTTGGAGAAGATGTGTGTGTCTGGGAAGGTTTTGTTGTATTCATTGCAAATTCTGTTTGTTGGTTTCCTGGTTTCCTAAATCCTGCATTTGTGTTTGATATGATTTATATATAACTAAACAAAAATATATCAAACAATACAATATCAGAAATCAAATTCGTTTCAGGATGTATGCAAATCGCCCAAACTGAAACATGTGTTTGAGAAACAGTGTATTCAGTCCATACCAGCCGACCTCAATACAGAAAAGGTTGTGTGAGGTTATGGTGGGGAAAGGTGTGTGCATGTGTAGAGTATGATGGTATGATGTGTAACATCGCATCATCATCTCATAGGAGTACCTTCAGGGACTGTTCCCATCTACCCACTTTCAGCTGCATGTTGGTCAGGGATAGCAAAACAAGTAAAATGATCGAAACATGCAAGAAAATTGAACAAGGATACGGCGGTAAGTTGATAATATTTTACAACAATTTCTCAATAGATGGCGTTAGAAAAAAAATAGTCGTCATTTTATAGATGGCGATGATGTTTGCATTTATTTTCAAGCGTTTAAAAATGCTTCTTCTTCTTCCTCGTGTCATTTGACCTGGGGGGGCTACTCATGACACGTTCTTAATATGTTCTTAGCTTGCCTTAATCTTAAAAATGTATAAATCAGTTCTCGAATATAATCCAATCTTAATCTTTCTTTACATTTATCACGAAAATTTGTTAAAATCAACGTTTAGTGTGAAATTGTCATTTTCAATTAATTTAACCTCAAAAATTGCTAAAGTCTGATGCTGATCTTAATTTTACCGTAATAAACTTCATGAGTAGCCCTACTGTTTGTGAGAGTGGACTATCCTGGAAGAATGAATCCAACTGTCTTCGCAACTTTTCCGGTTAATCTTCTGTTGTTTCGTATTTCTGTACTAACAATTTTGACAATACTATAACATTGTCGTCCATGCTTTCGACGACGTGGTCTTTTCAGAAGCGTCTTCAGCCATACAACATTTTATATAGAATTTTCAAAATTTGTATTAATAAGGGAACTCAATTAAAATTTATAATTAGTTAAGGTTGCGCAAGCGCTTAAAGTGATCACGTAAACCAGCCGATGACAGGTCGTAAGCCCTGCAGGCTACTGGTTCCCCGATTCTTCAATAAATATATTTATTTATTTATTATCCATTTTACAATGGTACACATTTATATTTAGTAACAATTTTCACAAAAAAATATACCTATTAAGATTAGTCATAACCTTATTGCCATAGTACATATTTTATTGTATATTATCATACACTCTGGTTGGTTGGAAGAAATTGCCTTTTGACAAAAAAAAACCTGCCAGTTTATAAAGTATGTGTACAAGGAGATAAATAAATTAATAAAATAAGGTAAGAGCAATTGGATAGTATTTATTGCAACTTCGTCTCTATTGTGATTTGTATAAAGTTCGACATGAATATTTTATTTATTAAACACTTCATTTATGCAAGTGGCAAATTTATTGCCAAATGACCATTTTTTTAGGTAACCAAGTTTAGGTATTACCACGATGCCAGTGGTCGACAGAATATGAATATGAGAGGTATTATTCTCATTTGTTTTTATATACTTTCATTGGAAACAGGGGTGTATAAAAAATTTAAGCCAGATTAGTCGCAAGTACTTTAAAATTAGGAAATCACCATGTTATTCACTCATACTCAAGTTATACTTGAAAATTAAATTAAATTATTTAAAAATATATTTTATTATTTAAATACGTATTTACAAATATTTGCTCTTGTACGTTTTATGACGTTGGAAAAAAATAGCATTAAAAAACGGCGATATTAATACAGTAAATTCTTACTTTCAAATTGATATTTCACTTGTTAAATTTTTTTTTGAAAAAATAAAAAATGCCACACTATATAGCATTAAAATATTGTATTGTTTTTTTATTTGTTGAACACCGTCACTGGTTGTGAATAAAGCAATGTGCAAAGAATTAATCGTTTAAAACATTCTCGTTTTTGATTGATGCTCAGCGAAAAACAAATGCGACATATATATGTACAATAATGCATAATATGATTTCTATAATATTATTGTAGGGATCTGTGACTATTCTTCTGTTTGGGAGCCTATCGAGGATAAGCCACTACAAATGCATAAAAAATACAAAATAAAGCATGAGAAAAAAAGATGAATAAAATATTGATATAAAAATTAGGGTAACGTTAAAAAAACCAAGTAAAAAGGTTATTTTTTTACAGAATGCTAGTTTATAAATCTTTATTCAGATATTTTGTGTACGTTATCATGTAAATGTTTCCATTTAAACGTTATATATCTCCATTACAAATCAGTAACACTATCACGTCCTTGTATGTACAATTTGCATACCTAATATATGAGTAGGAACTGTCTATTTTGACACCTTCACAATATTCCTAATTGCAGGAGGCTGGAAACATATCAAATATTACATTATACTTCACAAATTTCCCCTTTATATTCATTTATTGTGACTGTATTTGTTTGATTTTCTAAAACAACTGTTTTCAAATATCTTATGGTTTTACAAGTAACTAAACAAAAAAGAAAATCTCTTAGAACAAGAACGAATAAGTACATACATACATACCATCACGGCAAATCTCACAATGTGGTGTAACCAGCGACAGGTGTGAGGATGTGCATTACCTTATTAAAGGAAGCACGAAACATGCGTGTATGTCCACACACTAGTCTCGCCTCGCCTAAAAACGCTCTAACTACATTCAGAATGGGTGGTGAATCTCGTTGGTGAACTATGTGAGATGTTATTTTGCCTGTTGTATTTTCGATTACCTACCCGATAAAAATAATAGAAAAAAGTGGAAGCACAATTCTAAGCCGGTGCCTCACAGCAACGAAAATGTACCGACAATAATATGATAATATGGACGAGCGAACGTTCCAGAATTTTGAGATTGTGTACCTATTTAATGTGGAACGGGAAAAATCACCTGGTTCATAATTGTTTATATTGTCACTAAAAATTGTAAACAGATACCCTAGAACAGGATTTTCTAGTTGGGCAACAGTAATCTACTTATTTTAGTCATTGTACATAAATATGGTGTGATTAAAAATACATACCTAAATAGATTATTAGTGAAAGTAAAAAATATGATGATCTATATATCTGGTTCAACCAACTCGAAACAGATTTTACCTTTATACTTTTATAAATTCATAATATATTCTTATTTCATATACTAATTCACTATATGGTAATAATGAGAATTACCTAATCTAACCTAACCTAGTTTAAGGTTAAAAAACTACATTTTCTACGCATTGATTCATGTCACTTTATGATACAAACGGGTAAGACATTAATGATTAACAAAATATCAGTGGCGTAACGATTTCAAAAATGTCTTATAAATCGACGATCTTATTAAAATGATTTATTTACAGTAATTATTTCTTGACTCACCCATTTACAAACATGAATACTATGTGAATGTTTGTGCTAGCAAAATTTACGGTTGAGTACCTATATTCAAATAAAGGCAATGTATGTACATTGCTGTACAATGTATGGAGAAAATGCACTAGGGTTTGAATACTTCCTTGACCACTTTCGTTCACAAAAATATCATAATAATTTGCTATTTAAGTAAACGTATAAGATATGTAGAGTTAATGGATATCGTATTCATTATTTTTATTTGATTTTTGATGTGTTTCTAGCTGTTGATTCTGACTATGAGCTTCACACTAAACGCCCCGAATAATCGCAATAAATCAATAAAACAAAAAAAATCTATCAACTATTTAAAAATATAGAGTTTATCAAGTTTAATTTGCCGATTTTTGGCCATGATTATTTTTGAGTTACGCCACTGTCCAGTGAAAGAGGGTCATTGAAAGTAAAGCAAAGAAGCCAAAGAAAGGTAAGAAAAGGTATGAAAGAAGAAGCTGAAGATGCGGTATGAATATATCATGACATGGATAAGTCTTTTACGTCATCAAGATAGCTTCTCTTACAGAAGCGCTCCTTATGAAATGAGGATGTGCGCTTCCTGGACAAAGATACGAGGAACTAGTTCATACCACAATGATACGTTGAAAAAAAATGGTTTCCTTCGGGAATATACCGTTAACTTAGGATTTATACTTGTAAAACAATATTGATTCAATAGTTTTAAATAATCCTGACCAGTTTTATACCAAAGACATACATATTAGTATACAAAATTAGGGTAGATAGAGTTTATATTGTTAGACATGTTTGATATTATTATTCAATGTTTTTGACCACATTTCTCTGTTTGATTTATTTTTGAGACTTTTTATTTATTTATTTATTTATTAAGATAAAAAACAATTACACACCACACAGACATTTTTGTTTTATAATAAATAAAGTTGCTATATATGTGTTTTCACATTATTTCCCATAGAGAAGATATAAAAAAAATAGACGTGCTTAGAAATAAAGATAGAGAAAATAGTAACAAAATCTAAAAAATCTATGAATGTTGAAAAAACATAATTTTGAAGTATAAAGTATAATTTTGACTTCACAAGAATGGCGTTTTAAAAATAATCCATATAACATATCTTTCTCAACAGCGCATTTCAACCATACTCACGTCTTATAGGCTGTATTTGTTCCATACGTTGGACGAGATTGCCTTACAGCAGGCTAAGTCTGTAAGTATATCTCGACCGATAAATGTCGAGATTAACTGTCAAAATATCGACTAGTCGATATTTTGACAGTTTTGGTAGTCACTAAGCAGATAACGCGTCGAATCGTTCTCGCCCACTTATTTGACGGCGAGATTGGGTCGACATCGAGTCGATAGACAAGATCTAACGCCCCCATGTTGAATTAAATGTCATTTTTTACGCGAACAATGCCGAATTTCATATTTATTTTGAGAATAATTATAAAAACGGGTTAAACGACGCTGTTTAAGAGATTCTTCAAACCCCTTAAATATTCCGCGCAATTCATTTATTGCTAATTACCGCGTAACAATAGTTTTATATGGTTATATATTTATTGAAAATATGCGTCCGTAAATGTTTTCCGTAGGTATAGATTTGAAATAATTTTTGATTTGGAGAAAGTATTCTTGTAAAATATTTTATCACATATGTATTTTAACACTTAACAAAAGAAAATTCGGCGTAGTTTTTAGTTGCTGTTATCACACTTGATAAATTGATCGAAATATAATTAAAAATAATTTTTAAAATTACTCTCAAAACATTCAATAAACACAAAAGAAACTTAATTTAATCGTATTATAACTTGCTTTCGTGCTTAAAAATATGACCATATTATATTTATGTAAACAAATTTGACATTTATTCAAATCATGGGGAAAATATTGTGTATTGCCATAAATGATAATTCAAAAATGTACCGCATGCCAGCCTAACGGCGACAAATACTAATAAGTGCATTTACGAACTCGACAGCGCTTAGTGACTACGAATTGTCGTCACGGGCGTAAACATGGCGAGAAGTTCAGCGATACGTTGTCGGATCTCGACTTTTTACTGACTTGGCCTGCTGTTTAGTTTATTTTTTGATGTTTCGTTGGTACTTATCAATTGAAAACCTATTCGATCTATGGAAACTTAATAATGAAAATAAATATAAAAACTGTTGCTGAATTTGAACTTGCCTAATGTAATTACGGTGTAATTACATTAGGCAAATAAATAACTTTTAAGAAAATTCTCTGGCAACATAATATTGTATAAATTTTAAAACTTCTCCTAAATATTGTTGAATATTACTTGTACGACGGTATTTTCACTTAAGTGAAAAGTGAAATTTACCAAAATATCGATCGATTTTTTTGTCAATATTCATAAATTGACATAAACCGTTTAGACACGACATTATTATATTTTAACATGAGGTAGATATTGGTTAGTAATATCTTATCGTAGATATATGGCAATAAAACTAGCAATAACACCTTGTGGTGGGTTTCACCTCGGAATATATCAAAATATAACTTACCTATGTGTGTGTATTACCTATAACCCAACTATCTATAGCATAAGCCTCGCACATTATATTATATTACACAAGTTGGTAGTTTGAACCCATTCTAACCTATTCCCGGTCACATACCTTTATCTTTAGTAATAAATTTCCATATGACCATAAATTACGTTTCTTGGCATCTTCAACGTTTGATAGTGATTTGGAATGATTTACATCATTGATGATGCTTGCCTTTATATATTTTTTGAAACTATTTTCAGTTTTATGATAAGTAACGAAAAATATGGATGTATGCAAAATACTAACACTTTATACACCTTTTACTTTTTACAGCCAGGACTACGTCTCAGCAAACAAATTTTATTCATAAAAATCAGTCTTTTTGTATGTGGAATATACATCAGTCCTGGGTAAACTGTGGCCCGCGGGCTGCATTCGGCTCGCCGCGTGTTTCAGTGCACCCCCCGAGTTGAAAGCTTTCTGATTTTGGCCTATGCGTCAAAAGACAGAAATAAATATTATTTCTAAAAAATAAACCATTTTATTCGCAAGCAATGCAATCGAAAAAACCTGCCTCGACCGATTTCTTTCACCTATAGTACAAGCATTTATGCTTAATTTAGGGAATGTAGGAAGATGTGTATGTTCTTGTTTACAAGGGCATATTCATTTAAAAAAAAATATAATTTCACAATTGAGATTTATAATGAAGTGTAAGGGAAGTTCATATTTTACATTGAATATCTGAATCTGGCCCTTTATCCCAAAAGTTTGCCCAGCCCTGATATATACCATTCGTTGTACTCTCTTAATTTGTAAAAGTACCGATACACTCGATACTTATCCCAATAATGAAAGAAAATATTAAAGAAGAATTACGTAATGGACAATTAGATCCAACAAAGAATAAACGTGTACATAATAATTCTACCTCGTAACAAATATGTATATAATAATTATACCACGTAATAAACGTGTACATAATAATCTAACCAAGCAATACACGTGGATATAATAATTGTACCATGTAATAACCGTGTACCTACTAAATAATTATACCACGTAATAAACGTGTACTTAATAATTCTACCAAGCAATATACGTGGATTTTATAATATACCACGTAACAAACGTGTACTTAATAATTGTACCACGCAATACACGTGGATATAATACTTATACCACGTAATAAACGTGTACATAATAATTGTACCATGTTACAACAGAACAAATGGATTATATTAAAAAATAAAATGTCGTAGTACCTATTATAATTTATTTTGTGAATTCAGTTCAGGGACATCCGTCGCTTTTCTCCGGAAACTTGATCCTTCCTGTGTTAAGTACTTGGATGATAATACAAATTGGATGATTTATATCAGCAACATTTTGCTACATCATCCCATCATTATCACCCCAATATCACCCTACATAATACATTCTCACTTATAAACTCATAATGCGACAGTACACTTAAGATTATAAATAAAAATTTGAGTGATTTATTTATATGCAGAATGTGAGCATTGTGGGACAGTTAGTTCGATATCGGATTCCATTAAATCACACTGGTTTCAGTATGATTTCAGTCATGTCCCACACGGGGTAGGGAGACAGAACCTAACGCCACATTCTTCTATCTCCACACGGCTCTTTAGCATTCATGGTCGTCTATTGTTATTATAACCTCATACATATTCCTTTTTCAGTATCTTGTTCACACGGTCGTGTCATCCTTTCCATGGCGTCTATGTCGACAAATGCCGTCAATTTTGTATAATTTCTACGTCTAGCCTTCTGTATTATTTCTTACCATGAGGCCCAACCATCTCAATTTGTATATTTTCATTCTATTAAGAGGCTATAGTAGGCAATACATTATATTTTGAAAATAATTTCCCTAATACCCTCAAAAGATACGTTTTTGAAATAAGGAACAGTTTGTATGTACATCTTTAATCTATTGCATGATTTTTTTTGAATTTTGAATTTGTTTAATACTTTTCTTGTAAAATTAGTTTTAGTAAAACCCATTTTTATTTTTTTATTGTAAGTAACTAAAAACTACAAAGCCTATGAAGTATATTTTTACTTCAATCGAAAGAGAATATGAAAATCTACCGGCTGAGTTTTTTATTATTATAATATTTCAATAACTCTGCTTGCTATTTAAAAAAAACCTCTAAATTTTACCTTTTTGCACGATAAAATGTTGCATATCACATATCAGGTGATAAACAATATTTTCTCGTGTTTCATACATTAGAAGCTAATTATTTAGTGTGCATTTTTGCGCACATCCGTATATCCAGGGTATACTAGGGCCTTAATGTCATCTTTCATTATCATACATTCTTTCCTCGTCCTCATTTGTCATATATCGTCCTTTTACAAATTCTTCTTGGCGATCTCATTTCAACTGTATTTTGTTTTCATGCGACTTTTGTCATGCTCACATTCCTTATTATTGCGTTATTGCTTAATTAAAAAAATATGTTTAAATTCTATATTTTTATAGCATTGCACGAATGTCTTGAAAGATCCTCGTAGGACGAAATAGCTATCGATGAAGTTAATTAGAAATGTATAATCCACACATATGTATACATACTTATTGTATCCATAACATTAATTTCAGTAAAGATTTGTGAGACAAATAATATCAAGTAGGTACCTATTCGAAATACGTCAATTGAAATGCATCTTCATTTCTGCTAGAAAGTTTAGAAGATATATGACATCAATATTAATGAAATGAAATGATTTGTTTCCACCATTTACAAGTTATAAAAAAAATAACTATTTTAATTAAAACTTATAATGAACATATTTTGTAAAATTGTGCTCCTATTTGGAAATTTACTGCCTCGCTAGACGAGTCTGTTCTGATGCAGTACCTACTTTATATTTTATTTTATTATTTACTTATTAAAAATCCTTGGTTACGCAAAGTTGGGTACACACGCATATACACACACACACACACACACACACACACACACACACACACCTTTCCTATCCTATCCTAGTTTACCTCGGCCTAAAAACAACCTACCTACATACCTGCCAGCTATATGCAAAAAAGTATTGTTGCATATAAATTTTCTCATTATATCAACTGTCATCTTGACTAACACACCGCACCGCACCGCTCTTAAAATTATATCTTCAAAATCCGCTGAAATTAATTAACTTGTGAATTACTAGTGAAGTGTCAAAGTTTTCATACGCTGTGAATGTGGTGAAAAGATTATTCAGAACCAGCACATTAAATATCGAGGCAAGGTAACTCCCTATACCTTTATCTTTTCCACCATATTCCTTGGTCCTTCGTCCCGTATATCTTGTATTTTCCCGCATTCCTTGTTCCTCTGTCCCGCATATCTTGAATTTTCACGCATTACTTATCAAATTTATACATTTTTATACAAAATTAACATTATACATACGCTATTTACATTACATATTTCATACATACCCGCATTGATTGTAGTACCTAAGTACTTAATCAAATTCTTGTTTCATTAATTTTATTGTTGTTTAATCAATAATGGCTTCTTTAAAAATATTGGAAGCTAAACGGCTAAGTTTATTTGCAATTATTCAGAAAGCTTATGACTTGTCGAAATCATTAAATACCGCTGAAGAAAAAACTAATTTTCTTATCCGCATACAATCGATAGATAAAATTCGTTCTGAATTTTGTCAAGTTGTAGAAGAATTAAATTTGGGAAAAATAGCTGTAAATCCAGAATATGTTCCGTCTTTTCAATCTATTGAAGCCCTTGACGAATT
Organism: Molanna angustata; assembly: GCA_963576475.1. NCBI lineage: Eukaryota > Metazoa > Arthropoda > Insecta > Trichoptera > Molannidae > Molanna > Molanna angustata. The sequence goes on along the minus strand of OY754965.1, from coordinate 44,328,018 downwards.
ATACTGTAACATCAAGCATATTGAACAATCTTTAAAAACTAAAGTTGACTATGTTCCTCCAATTATTAAATCATTTGAAAAAGACTCTCAAAGAACACACAAATTGCCAATATTGGAACTTGTTAGTTTTAATGGTGATCCAACGAAATGGCCATTATTTTATCAAAATTTCAAAGATCTAATACACGACAATATTAATTTGTCGAATGGTGAAAAAATACAATATTTAGTGTCAAAATTGACAGGTACCGCTTTAAGTGTTATTTCTGGGATACTTCCTGTCGCATCTAATTATGATATTATATGGGATAGGCTTGTTGATCGATTCCAGGATTCACGAATTTTAACTACGCATTATTTAGAAAAAATAATCAATTTTAAACCCTTAACACAATCAAGTTCAAAGAATTTGGATTATTTCATAGAAAATTTTTGCTCTTCATTTGAAGCTTTAAAATTATTAGATATTTCTGATTTAACTGATTTCATCATAACGCACATTGCTCTTCTTAAGTTAGATAGAGAGACGTTAAATTTATTTGAGCAACATATTAGAAATGAAAAAATTCCAAACTTTAAATTATTACAATCTTTTCTGAGAGAGCAAAGCAAAATTCTCTCTAGAACGCAGGTTATATTCCACAAAAGTGCACCAAATGATCGACGAAAAAATAATAATAATTCACATTCATTTGTTATAAATAATACGCCAATGGATATCACAAAATATTTTTTGTGTGAATGTAATAAACATCCATTGTATTCATGTAAAAAATTCTTACAGTTGGATGTATTCACAAGATTCAAAATAATCAACAAAAGATCACTATGTAAAAATTGTTTTGGTACTCATTTAACAAAAAATTGTAAATCGGAAAAAAATTGCTTTTATTGTAATAAAAGGCATCATTCATTGATTCATTTTCCTTCTTCACCAACATGTGATGATGAAGATAATCAAAATAAAGATAATTATCATTCAAAACAGGTTCCTAGCGCAGCTGATATTGTTAAAAACGATGATAATATTACCTCATTCGTCAATTCTGACCGCAATACGAGCACTTCGGTGAATAATATCAGTCGACGACATTTGGATCAACCATATGAACCTAAATGTCAAATCGACAATTGTTTGTTGATCAATAATGTAAACTGTTATCATGTAATACCAACCGCTATAGTATATATTAATGGAATTAAAAAAAATACCATCCGCACATTAATAGATACAGGATCAAATGCAAATTTTATAACGGAAAAGATATGTAAAAAATTTAATATAAACATTACGTACGAAAATGCTTTTGTGTACGGTATTGGGTCTGCTGTAAAACCAATATTAGGATATGCTATATTTACAATTTATTCAAGATATGATACAAGATTCTTTTACGATATTAAGGCTTCGGTTGTCGAAACTATTACTAATGATTTGCCTACGTCAGCCTTAGAAATGACAGATTGTTTTAAGAATTTGCCGCTAGCGGATAATAATTTTAATCTTCCTGCTAGTATCGATTGCATAATCGGAGCTGGTTTATTCCCGCATTTACTTTTACCTGGGAAATTAACACATAAAGAAACTCGTATGATCGCCTTACAGACTACTCTTGGTTATTTGATCATGGGCGAAACGCAAATAGATAACTTCTCATCATGTCAATTTCAACGCACGTTACACGCAATTGATGATTCTAATTCAAAAAATAAGTTAGATGAAATGATTCAAAACTTTTGGAAACTAGAATCTGTACCATCACGTCAGTATTTAAGTCCTGACGAGCAACTTTGTGAACAAATTTTTGAGAAAACAGTCTTGCGAGACAACGAGGGTAGATATACTGTATCATTACCTTTTCGTGAAAGTCCCACAGTTTTGGGTCATTCAATAAAAAATGCTAAACATAGGTTGCTTTCATTGGAAAAGAAGTTGCTATCAAATTTAGATTTACAATATGGTTATAATGCCACTATTCAAGAATACATTGACAAAGGTTTTTTGAAAAAAGTTACCGATACACAAGCTTCAGATTGTGTTTATTATATACCACATAGAGCTGTATATCGGCCTGATAAAGATACTACTAAAATTAGAATAGTTTTAGACGCCAGTTGCAAAACTTCCTCTGGAAAAAGTCTCAATGATATATTGCATTGTGGACCTAATTTGCAAACAAATATTTTTGATTTACTTATAAATCTACGCCTGTACTCGGTAGTTATTTCTGCTGACATAGAAAAAATGTATTTTCAATTGAAAATGAATCCAGATCATAAACGTTTTCAAAGGATACTTTTTAGGTTTAATAACTCAGATCCTATTGACATTTATGAATTTCAACGCGTTTCTTTTGGGCTTAAATGTTCCCCTTATTTAGCAATGAAAGTCATTCGCAAACTCTTAATAGATGAAGGCGATAAACTTCCTGAAACCACACAACTTGCTATGAAATATTTTTATATGGATGATTTTCTTTATTCAGTCAATTCACCTGAGGAAGCTTTACAAATTTATTCTCATTTAGTTCACTTATTTTCCTCTGGAGGTTTCTGTCTAAATAAGTGGATTTCCAACTCTGTACAATTTTTAAAGCACATTCCAGATAATCTACGTGTTAACCAACACATTACTTTTAATTCAGATTTTGACGATAAAACCAAAATTATAGGTTTGTCTTGGAGTCCCACCTCTGATTGTTTCACTTTTAAAATCAAACCTCTCTCTTTAGATACGTTAGTATGTACGAAAAGATTAATTCTTTCTAATATGGCATCATTATATGATCCTCTAGGTCTCCTTGCTCCAGTTATCATCGGTTTGAAACTTCTAGTGCAAGAGTGTTGGAAAAGAGAATTGTCTTGGGATGAACGGGTTCCTGAGGATATAAATAAGATTTGGTTGAAATTTCAGAGTGAACTCGAAAACTTATCAAATATAAATATACCAAGACATATAGGTATAGTAAATGATTCATTCATCAATTTGCTTGGTTTCTCAGATGCTAGTGAACGTGCCTATGGGGCGGTTATATATATCCGCATTGGATCACTTGAATCTAACGCCTCAAATGTTTCACTACTATGTGCCAAGTCAAAAGTATCCCCACTTAAAAAGGTATCTTTAGCACGTTTAGAGTTATGTGCCGCACACCTTCTTGCATTATTAATGAAATCTGTTCTCTCAACTATTGAGATTAGATGTAAGATTGACAAAATGTTTGCATTTTCTGATTCAACTATTGTACTTTCATGGATACATTCCTCACCGCATAGATGGCAAACCTTCGTTGCCAATCGCACCGCAATTATTCAAGAAATTATTTCTGAAGAAAATTGGTTTCATGTTCCTGGAACTGAAAATCCAAGTGATATTGTATCCCTCTCCGTTACTCCTAATGAATTTTTGAAAACCTCTTATTGGTTTAATGGTCCAGCCTGGATCTCATTGCCACAGAGTCAATGGCCTGTGACTAATTTTAAAAAGGAAAATGCCTATCAGAGTATACCTGAATCTAAAACTGTTGCTCTCATACAAATTAAGACTCAATCTGAGCCTCACTTTATTTATTTAATCGCTAACAGGATCTCTAAATGGAGTAAATTATTAGACATACTTGTTTACGTTCTTCGTTTTACAAGAAAACTTAATACGTCTGGAATGATTACGGTCTCAGACTTAGAAACTGCTGAAAATCATGTAATTAAATGCATTCAGAATAACCATTTTTCTCAAGATATACATTCTCTTGAACAGAATAAATTGAGTAGTCCTGTATTACGCAAACTTTTACCATTTTTAAATAATAATATCCTTAGAGTTGGTGGTCGAATTCAAAATTCATCATCAATGTATGAAACGAAACATCCAATTTTTATTATAAACATCCAAAGTATTGTTCAGTTACTTATTGAATATTATCATTATTTACATTATCATACAGGCCCTGCATTATTGTTAGCATTATTACGACAGAAGTACTGGATTTTATCTGGTCGTAGTTTGGTTCGTAAGATTGTTCATTCTTGCAACATTTGTTTTAAAAACAAACCAAAAGGAACCTTCCCGTTAATGGGCAATTTACCCGATTTTCGAGTAAATGAAATAAAATGTTTCGCAAAATGTGGAGTAGATTACATGGGTCCAGTGTTTGTAACTCTGGCAAAGAGAAGAGGCATTAAAAAGCAAAAGGCATATGTTTGTTTATTTGTTTGCCTAGCAACAAAAGCTTTACATATAGAATTAGTTTCAGATCTCTCATCTGAAATGTTCTTAGCTGCATTTAAACGTTTTATAGCCAGAAGAGGACCTGTCACTCTCATTGTAAGTGACGGTGGAAGAAATTTTGTTGGAGCTCGTAAAATTTTAAATGAATTATATAAGTTTGTTTGTTCCGATGAATATAATAAAGCAATACTTCATGAATTGACGCCTAGAAAAATAGAATTTCGAATAAATCCTCCGTATTCTCCTCATATGGGTGGTATATGGGAAAGCAATATTAAGTGTATTAAAACACATTTATTTAAAGTCATAGGCTCACAAGTATTAACTTACGAGGAAATGAATACCGTATTGATTCAAATAGAGGCTTTATTGAACTCTAGACCGCTTTGTGTATTAAGCAATGATCCTTTAGATCCTGCCGCATTAACCCCTGCGCATTTTTTAAATTTAACTCCGCTAAATTACATACCCGCTTACAACGTTGATGATATTTCAATAACCCGCATTCAACGATATGAGTTGATCGATAAATTAGTACAGTCATTTTGGAAACGATGGCATGTAGAATATCTCACCTCTTTACAAATGCGTGAAAAGTGGAATACGTACACAAAACCCATTACACCTGGCCAAATAGTTATTATTAGAGAGGAAAATCTCCCTAAATTATCTTGGCCACTTGGCATAGTTAAGGAAATATATCCGGGAAAAGACAACGTCATTCGAGTTGTAAAAGTTCGAACCCGGAATGGTACATATTTAAGACCATCAGCTATTCGATTATGTCCGTTACCTTCCCAATAATCAAAATGTTTTTAATTTAATATTTCTTTTTATTTTTTAAGTTAGTTTACGTTTATTTGAATTTTTCACTCTATTGTTTAAATTTGTATTCTTCTTTTACCATCCGGTGAGTCATATGTTTTTTGAATTTTTTGTTGGAGTAATACTCCAAGGCCGGGAGTTATGGTTACGCAAAGTTGGGTACACACGCATATACACACACACACACACACACACACACACACACACACACACACACACCTTTCCTATCCTATCCTAGTTTACCTCGGCCTAAAAACAACCTACCTACATACCTGCCAGCTATATGCAAAAAAGTATTGTTGCATATAAATTTTCTCATTATATCAACTGTCATCTTGACTAACACACCGCACCGCACCGCTCTTAAAATTATATCTTCAAAATCCGCTGAAATTAATTAACTTGTGAATTACTAGTGAAGTGTCAAAGTTTTCATACGCTGTGAATGTGGTGAAAAGATTATTCAGAACCAGCACAATAAATATCGAGGCAAGGTAACTCCCTATACCTTTATCTTTTCCACCAATCCTTTTATACAAGTATAATAATATCTGATGTAGGTACAATATAACTTGATAAAGTAGTAAATAAAATATATAATACTATAATTAAGTTCAAAGTTTAAGTCATCAGCTACTCTTATATCAGCTACTCTAAAGTCATCAGCTACTCTAATATCAAATATCAGCAACTCTACAGCTACTATAATTAAGTTCAAAGTTTAATATATAATACTATAATTAAGTTCAAAGTTTAAGTCATCAGCTACTCTAATATCAGCTACTCTAAAGTCATCAGCTACTCTAATATCAAATATCAGCAACTCTACAGCTACTCTATGCCTGTCCCAGTTCTATTATTTATTATTCGTTATATGTAGTATAGGTAAGTTAATTTTTATAAGGTTTAGTGGTAGGTAGAAGTGAGACTGAGGTACAAGTATACATTTTAGTGTAGTATGAAATTTTCATTTTGATTAATTTTTATATATAATGTAGTTAAGGTTACAAGTTAATAAGTCTTATAATAACTAAATAATAAAACAGATAAATAATTGTGATATCTCAGTTATTAAATGCTGAAGTTCTCTCCTTTGGGTACGAAAATTTGTGGAAGAAAAGAAATGACCTTAGAATGGTGGCAGAAAAGCACTTTTTATTTGTAATTGTGGTAAGTTTAATCCTTCAAGATCTCATTTATATTTGATCGTTTTATTTTCTTTGACAACTTCCCATTTTTTTCTTATCAGCTTTGTATACTTTTTATCAGACGATCATCACTCGTTCTTTCTGTAGCTAAACCACCTTAGGACATGCACATTCACTTTGATTCTTCATACATTCTCTCCGTAAGTTCATTTTTTATAACCACACATAACACAAATAAATAAATGAACACACTTATGTAGCTTAAAGTCATTTATATCTTGAGATTATAGTACCTACATAAATGTGACTCGGCCTTAAACCTCCCCTAATGTAATATCAATAAGTCAGACGAAATATATAATGCCATAGGTATCGGGAGCTAATCTCGATATTATTTCATCCATAAATCTATTTTCTGTTCCTACCTTTCTACGTCCACCTATATACAACACTTGTCCTTGACCAAAAAACACATTTTTTAACTTGTATGTATGGAATGTAAGTTAAGAAATGTGTTTTAATATAAGTTAAGAAATATTATATGAAATACAAAATTGATTAATCGTATCAAAATATCAAATGAATCAAGCTAGAAACAGCAATATGCAATGTCATAGGTAGTACACAAATAATGAATGTTTCAGAGCCGTAATTGTTCGGGAAGTAAAAAAAATTGTGAAATTCCAGTACGGACAGACAAGTGAAATCAAATACAGGTACCTACCACTCAGATATATTTAATAATACGAAACTTAAGAGTAAGTACATATTTACTAGTTGCATGTAACACATGAGATCCAACTGTCGATAGCGATAGTATGTATAGTAAGAATAAATCCAAATTATTGAATATTTTAGGATATTTTATTTTCTATACAACACATGTAGGTATGTATGTCAAGATAGGACAGTATGGAGGTCAGTCCTTTTTTATACCCAGAATATGAAAACAGCATGATGGTATGTATGTATGTATGTTTGGAGATTTAAGTATCAAACTATTAAGTCTTCTTACATATTGTGTAAATGCGACTGCCATACAAATTGTATGAAGTGATGTCGTCACTACATACAATTTTTATAAAAATTGTTAAAAAAAAAATTGAGATGTACCTCTACTACTATTTTTTACTATAGATATTACTATTTTTTTATAGAAAGTTAAATTATCTACATCATCAGGTGACATCTACCGTTCATACTGCAGTTAAGAAAATCTCCTTCAGACAGAGAAAAAATAATGAGAAGTTGTCTCCCGATACAATTAGTCTCTTAGAAAAGCGAAAAACTCTATGCAGAGATACAGATGAATATAAAAATCTAAACAAAACCATTCGAAGACAAATCAGAAAAGATATCAGAAAATTCAATACAAATTGCATCACAGAAACTATCGAAAGAAATAAGAATATGAAAGTCCTAAAATCAAATTTGTGCTGCAGCAGGCAGAATATAACAAAGATAAAGAACAAAAATGGGGAAACTATAAATGATACGGAGTCTATAGCTAAAGAAGTGAAAGAATTTTACAAAGAACTATACTCTTCCAGGCTAAGAAGACCTGAAGCAGAGAATAATAATATATTAAATGCGGGATCCGAAGAGATACCAGAAGTAAATCTAAATGAAATAAACATAGCATTGAATAACATGAAAAATAATACAGCACCTGGAGAAGATGGGATAACTAGTGATATGCTGAAGATTGGAGGCAGTGAATTGAAAGAGGCGGTACAAATATTGTTAAATAAATGTCTAGAACAAGAAGTAATTCCAGATGACTGGAAAAATGCCGAAGTTAAGTTGCTGTTCAAAAAAGGGGACCAAGAGAATCTGGAAAACTATCGGCCGATTAGCTTACTCCCTCACTTATACAAACTGCTGACAAAAATATTGACAAACCGTCTTACTCCAAAATTTGACTTCTACCAACCCGTAGAACAGGCTGGCTTCCGTAAGGGTTTCAGAACCACAGATCATATTCAAACTTTGCGTTTACTTATAGAAAAAGCTACAGAGTATAACATAAAAATTCATATGGCTTTTATAGACTATCGTAAAGCATTTGACTCTCTAGAAACCTGGTCAATTTTAAGTGCTCTTGAAAATGCTAGGATTGATTCTAGATACATAAAATTGATTAAATATATTTATGAAAATGCTACTATGGATGTAAAAGTGAACGAAAATCTGAAAACAGAAAAAATCAAAATCGAGAAGGGTGTAAGACAGGGTGATACGATATCCCCAAAACTATTCACACTGGCATTAGAAGATGTCTTCAAAACATTAAACTGGAACAATAAAGGCATTAAAATAGATGGCACATATTTAAATCACCTCCGTTTTGCAGACGACATAGTAATAATAAGCGAAGAATTGTCTGAACTGGAAGCTATGGTAGCAGAATTATATGAAGCCTCTAGAAAAATCGGTCTGGAAATGAACATAGACAAAACCAAGATTTTGAGTCCAACTTCACACAGTATTTGCATTGGAAATAAGACTATTGGTGCTGTTGAAGAATACACATACCTTGGACATAAAATTAAATTGGGTAAAGAAAATCAGACCGCCGAACTGCCAAGACGTATAGGGCTGAGTTGGGCTGCTTTTGGAAAGTTGAGGTACATATTCGGCAACAGGGAAATTCCGAATAACCTAAAAGCCAAAGTGTACAATTCTTGTGTTTTGCCAGTGACAACATACGGTCTCGAAACCATGTCACTTACTGCCAGAAGCCTCCACAGACTTAAGTGTACTCAACGAGCAATGGAGAGACAAATGTTAGGCGTATCCTTGAGAGACCGAATAAGAAACGAGGAAATAAGACGCCGGTCAAAGGTCACCGACATTGCAGAAAGAGTGGGAAGGCTGAAGTAGCAATGGGCAGGTCATGTGGCAAGACAGAGAGATGATAGATGGACCCCCAAAATTCTGAATTGGAGACCCTATCATAATAGAAGGGGTGTAGGGAGACCACAGAGGAGATGGACTGATGACATTGTCGAACTGGTGGGACATGGGTGGAAACAGAGCGCCCAGGACAGAGAGAAGTGGAAAACTCAGGAAGAGGCCTTTATCCAGCAGTGGAGTGAAAGGGGCTGAAAGAAGAAGAAGAAGAAGAAATTATCTACATAGTTGGGGTGTTTCGGCTTTTTCGATATTTTTAAAAAAATTGGAAATATAGGCAGTTAAACTCATAAATTTATAATGAAAAAAATATTTTTCTTAATAAAAAATGTTTGAGAAACCCTGGAATTAAAAAAAAATCAATTTGAGATTTTGTATTTGTCTATGTTTATACCAATTTTCAGCGTTCTAGCTTTTATGGTTTCTGAGATATTATATGGAAAAAAAAACAAAAATTAAAAAGTTGATAACCCCTGACTGAAACAAAAACTAACAATTCTGAGTAAATGTAGGCCTATAACTGTTTATATATTCTGAAAATTTGGGCTCTGTAAATAGAGCGGATCAAAAGTTATAGGGACACACACACACACACACACACACACACACACACACACACACACACACACACACACACACACACACACACATAAAACTCACATAAAATGTTCTACTCCGAATTCTGAGTAAATCCATGCTGCGAGGCCTCTAGTTGGTGTTATTACCGTGCAAAAAGTCCACTACGCCATACAAAATGTTCCTTCGTACACGCATCTTGGATTTTCCTTCAATAGAATTTCATTCTCTTGAACGAATTGACAGTTGGATAATACCTATTGTTTAATTGTTAGGCGAGGCAGGATTCGAACTCGCGACCACTGGATTACTAACCCAGCGCGCTAACCGCTCTGCCATCCACCCATCCGATTATTATCTATAAGTTATTTTCTTTATATTTTTTGTACTTATATGTCTATATTAACATTTTATATCGTTATCTGATGTTATTAACACAGACAGGCTTTGCCTTGTGGGATTTTTGTGTGCACGGTTCTTTGTTTTGATATTATGTAAATGTGTATTGTATATTAACCATGTATCAAATCTTAAATATATAAATAAATAAACGATGACATCTCAGTTATTTGAAACCATAAAAATATTCGCTACCTCCACCACCACTCGCTCCGCATATAGGAACTGTAAACGGCCCTTTCACAGAACGCTATGTGAGCGACAAGAAAAAAAAATGCATAGCTCGAAAAGTAGCCCATGGAGCCCTCTAGATTAGCAATCTTGACACCATAGAAGAGAAAAAGTCGCAGTCACCTACCCCACTCCATAGGGAACGTTATAGAACTAAGTGTTCTGTTCATCCCCGGAGCGGCTGCTCGTCGGACGAAACAAGAACTACCACCATGCATATTTCATACCACTGCCACTAAGAGTCCAACCACACTCGTGAAGGCCCGTGAATCATAGCAGGGGTTACCCTCCCAGCAGCTCCACGGACAACAGACTGCCACAGGGAGCTTTCGCCACGCCCGTAGTACTTTCAGTTCTTCGATTTCCACACCAGGCGCAGCGTCAGCTGCACCTGTCTCGTCATCAACTCGGGTACCGCCGAGTGGGTCGTGCCGACCAATCATCACGGGGGGCTCCTCCACCCCTTAGTACTCATGTTGGCGAATTTCAGGTACACCACCGGACAGTACTTTCAGTGCTTCGATTTCCATCGCCCGATGATGCAGACTTACTCATCGCCACGTTTGATGAGTCACCGCCGAGCGAGGCATTAAGGCGTCTGCCCTGCTCTTCCGTAAGAATTGAAGAGGGCACTGATCTGTTGCCCAGAATCCTAGGGTGGGGCTGCAACCACCCTCAACTTTACTGGCTAGGCCCCTATGGCCGCAACCTAGCCCCAAATACTTGACACAAATCTTCAAATCAAAATCTTGACATCATAGTGCAAAAAGAACAATCGACGAATGTGAATGGAAGATTCACTCTCGTGAAACCATGAAAGTATACTTGTAATAAATTGATGTTGCGCCTTTTAACAGGCAATCTGTATAGCAGTTTACGAGATTGAACGAACAGGAGATCGGCAATCTTCGAGAGTAGGGGAATTGATATAAAGGAATGTCTGGGTTAAGGCCGGGGTTGGATTGATCGGGGATTGATCAATGATATAGTGCTCTCACGTTGTGGTTCATATATTATACTATTATTTGTATTTCACTCTTACATATCTAATTTCTATATTCAACAACAAACTGTGTATAAAGTTAACGCGTGTGTGTTATTTAAAACAATATCTGTTATCAAAAGTAACAGATATCAAAACAATTGTACATTTTTTTAATTTATGTTCAACGTGTAGGTATAACGTCCTGGGTTCGATCCCCAGCAGAGGATTAATTTATTTAATATCATCTCTCACGTAGTTTTTGCTTCTATAGGCTGGAAACACTGGTTATATGGAAGAAATTTCCATATGGCAATAAACTCACCACTTGCGCAGGGTGCAAGGAAGTGTTTATTATTCTTTTTATAAAGACGGGTTTGTTTCCTTTTGACGGCTGACAACATCATTTTATCAAACGGCAATAGACAAACTTTCTCAAAAAAAAAAAAATATTTTTGATAGTAATTATTTTTGTTTGAGGTGTAGAAATGGATTCGTCAAACAAGGAAAAAGTATTTAATTATTTTACTCAATTGTTTAAGTTAATAATTGTAATTAAGTATTGAACCCATAGAGCACGCCCCGGTGTATTTTTCTTTCATCTTGATATATATTATGTACTTACCTACATCACTTTTCCTCAGGTGTTTAAATAGTAGTCCACTATCGTTTTCATTATTTTGTATTCAGCAACACCCATAGTGTAATATAGAATCAACTGCCACTTAGAGCGATATTTTTTCACTAATAACAATACAGATTATTAAAAAAAACGTAATTCAATAAATCACTAAAAATGCTTTCTCATTTGTCCAAACGATAAAACGCGAAATAAATAAAAGTAGAACTTAAGGCGCACCTTGACTTTACATACAGAGAGGAGTTTTTTTATTGCCGTAACACACAATTGTTAAAAAACCTATCAAATAAATACTTAAATAATCAATTTACTAATTAAAAACGAACAAGAAAGAAAAAATAATGATGAATTTAAGGTTGCATATACGCATAAACATTTGATTGTTTTCGCTGCCGGGAGTTTAGGATATTTCTCGATAGGTGGCGTTACAAAAAAATTTCTACGTCACTTCATTGAAAGCGATGGTGTTTTAGTTTATTCTCAAGTAAGAAGATTTAGATGAATAACATTATGAAGAAATTTCAAAAATTGGATTGATAGGGAACTCAATAAGAAAGGGACATCAACGGGATAATAAATTGAAAAGCATTTAAATATTAGAATTCAAATGAGTAATATTTTAATTTCAATAAACATTCATGCTGCCCGGTTAAGGAACAATTTAGCATTGGATATTGGATACTTCCATCCTTCAAATTTCGCCTTGAACGCTCACTCTTTCTCTCTATTCCCTAACCAACGTACATCCCATCGCATACACTATCCCTTTTGATCGCTCCTCATCCTCGCCTTTTCCTTTATTGATGTTGTTTTTGGTAAATTATAATTATATTTGTTTAAGCGTTTTTATATTATATAAACTGTTATGTCGTATATGATGCCGAAAATTAATTTGTTCATGTAATTTTTTATCTCAGATGGTTGACGGGAAAAAAATGCCACCAGGCAATAAGTTTGCTTTTTGTTGAAATGCAATATTATATTTTTGTACAAAAAGTGTTAAATAAACAAACAAATTACTTTAGACATATTCGTAAATTTGAATATAATGATTTATTTTATCTATTTTAACAATGCCGAGCATCGTCACAATGGTGAACAATAGTGGTGAAGATAATATAAACATAGATTCAAAACTAGGATCGAATAGAAAACGGAGAGGTACGGCAAAGAAAATTTGAAACCCAAAAGTATAAGCAAGTACCTTTTATAAAAGTTAAATGAAATTAAGGAATAAATATTGTATTGAATGCACAGCAATTAAGATTTAGAAGGATTTTGAAAAAATAAATATTTACAGTCTAAGAATTCGTGACCCAAATAGTATAAAATATATCATCCAACTGTCGATTTGTTCAGGAGAACTTTGTTCTCTTAACATATCGACAATGTTTCAAGACAGGATACGCGAGAATTGTATGCACGGTCTACTTTTTTCACGGCTTTTCCAACTTTGAAGTCAAAAAACACCAACTTAGAGGCTTCGCAGCATAATATATTTCTATATACGGATTTACTCAGAATTCGGAGTAGAACATTTCGTGTGTGTGTGTGTGTGTGTGTGTGTGTGTGTGTGTGTCACACAGACACACGAAACAGTTATAGGCCTACAAAACTTTTATACTCAGAATTTTGAATTTTTGTTTCAGTCAGAGGTTATCAACTTTTGATTTTTTACTTTATTTTTCCATATATCTCAGAAACCATAAAAGCTAGAAAGCTGAAAATTGGTACGAACATAGACAAATACAAAATCTCAAAATAGTTTTTTCAAAAAAATTCCAGAGTTTCTCAAACATTTTTAGTAACAAAAAAAAATATGATAAATTTCTGTTTTTAACTGCCTATATTTCCAAAGTTTTTAAAAATATCGAAAAAGCCCAACTAGATAATTTAATTTTCTATAAAAAATATTGACATTGTAGTAGTACATCTCAATTTTTTTTAACAATTTTTATAAAAATTGAATTTAGTGACGACATTGCTTCATACATTTTGTATGGCAGTCGCCTATACACAATAATATATGTAAGAAAACTTAATAGTTTGATGCTTAAATCTCCAAACATACATACCATCATGCTGTTCCGGGTCATATTCCGGGTAGGAGAAAAGGACTGACCTCCATACTGTTGTATTGAAGACAAAATATCTTAAAACTTTCAATAATTTGGATTTAAGTGTTTATAGTTTGGTACTTATTCTTCAACTATACATTATACATACTATCGCTATCGACAGTTGGATCTCATGTGTTACATGCAATAAGTTTGAACAGTACGTTGTTATTCGTTATTTTGATGAATACGCGCCTTAAATGCTCACATAAAGAGGCATTTCATGCGATTCGACTATAAAAAAGAAAGATGGCGTGTGACCTGTCAATTATATCACAAATTGATTTTCGCACATGGCGGCGACCTGGCTATGAAATTTTATTTTTAATGACCGACAATTTCTACATAAACATATGCTTTTTGAGGAAAAATCACACATTTAATATTTTTCACCAAATCGCCGGGTGTTTTGTTGAAATGTCGCCCCATTGAATTATGTTCAGATAATAATCCGACCGGTTCAGCTCCTTTAAGACAAAATAACTTCCGAGAATTAGAACGAATCTAACCTTTATACATATTTTCACCAAATTTTCGTTTGTTTTGAAAATATCACCATTTTGAAATATGTATAGGTAATATATAAAATCCAACGAGTTGAAATAATTTATGACAGAATAGCGAATGACTGTCTGTCAAAAAAGAGTGGATTGTAGCCTTTATTGTACACTTATTTTTTCTTCAAAAGATATCTATGGAAAATTAACCAGCTCTAAGTTTATCCACTTATTACACATATGTTATCAACCATTATATATAAGTAACACAATGTGTTACTTATGACTATGTCATAGTCAATTTGGTAACTGTTTACAAGTACTGTCCCTCGCCAAACGCAATTATTTTTAAATCAATAGAGAGATAAATTTTATTGGCGGTCATATAATTGTATTGCGCTAGTGTTCAAGTCTAGTGGTGAATTTCGGAAACTTGAGTAGAGTTAGGAAACCAACCATTTTTATTATAGATTCCTTAATACATTTCTCGCAATTTTATTTTATTTTTTATAATTTTTTAAAGCCTTACCGCCAAGTTTTTATTTTTCCCGCAATAAATACTCGTTTATCTGCCTATTGAAATAAAAACTATTGCGATTGGCCAGGGGCAGTACTTGTAAACAATTACCATCAATTTAAATTCTCCGAGATACGTCTTATCTTTCAGTTTCTTGAATCGCCATTTTTAATTTTTCTAAAATCTTTATACTGTACCTATAATGCATTCACTATAAGATCTGTTTTTGTGTTGGTAAGATATTTTAATGTTGTCAGAATGAAGAAACTAAAGTTGACCAGACGTTACAACATACATACATATAGATAACGATAGGTTGGATAAATTAATCCTGTAACATTTGTCACAAAGTATGTAAGAATAATAAAAATTGTTATCAGACAAATCCTCAAAAACAATACAATTATGTAGTTTCGTAAATTTATATAGTACCGAAATATTTAAAATGTTAGCTACTCCATATAACTCACAGATAATATAGAAGTAAACTTTCAGTATACTTATATAACTAAATTCGCCAGACTGTCAACTATGCAAGCTTACCAACACAAAGGCAAAAAAGGCGTTATTGTAGTGAACCATAGATTTTTATTATAATATACTAGATGTAGTACTCCGTGCAAAAAGTGAGTCATGGAATATCACGCGGTTGGCATCATAAATCAGTTTTTCTTACATTTCAACACATCCTAGATAACCGTTATCTAAATCTTAATAAACAAAGTGTTTTTTTCGATAAATAAATCCGAAAACATTTCACATAAGTCGTTATTCTCTATAGAAAAAACATGTGGTCTGCCAACCAAAACGTCAAAAATCCCTCACTTGGATTCACACAAAATTTGCTAACTACGACATCTAGTATATTATAGTAAAAATCTATGTAGTGAACGCATTATATCAAGATTACAACAGACATACTTGATTGTCAACAGGTAAATAAATCATAGAATCATATTTTGAATAAAGAAAGAAAAAATATGTGGCATTTTGTTTCCTGTATTCAGCCGGTGTTATTATTTAAGCGGTCATAGTGTAATGTGGTTTGTGTCCAGTGACGACACGCTCAGGCAATGCGTAGGGTTTCCAAAAAATCCTGGAACCAATGAGGGATGTTTGGCACATTTTATGCCCCAAATACAACAACGTCAAAAGGCAGCATTTCAACTACCTATACCATATTACATAAATATATGTTGTGTACACAGTGAAAGACAAAACACGCGTTTGGTTAACATAAACATTTTCACAAAACTACTTTAGAGGGGGCAAGACCGGTCAAACGGTGGATTCGAAACCCTCATGATAACCCTCATGAGTAATTTAAAGATATTATAGAACTCCATATTTTTTTTTTCAGAAAACTACAGCTTTGTAAATTGTGTGGTTAATGGTGCTATTAAAATTAGTAGGTACAAACCAATAATGTTTCCTTCTAATTAAAGCAGAATGAAATAAAAATATTTAAACAAGTATGATGAGCAAAAGATTATTATATCCATGATATGGGTTATTATGAGGGTTTTGATTCCATCGCTTGACTGGACTTGCCTCCCAGATTTTCCGTCCCATAGCAACGCTTGAATACATTGAATGCTATTATCGATCAGCATCAACAGTTAAAACATCAGCGGCAGCCGAAGTTCGTGTTCGCATTATTTATGCATTTTTGTATCTTGTTGAAATTGTCGTAAAACGTTGTCTTACTCTGAGCGTCGTTTCCATGTGACTGAGGGTTTTGATCTCCAACAGAAATTCCCAGTACAAAGCTCCTCCAGGCTTCTCTGTCTCCAAATCTGTACCTTTACACTGCAGAGTTGGCAGCTTCTTTGATCTGGTCAATCTATCTATAGGTAATCTCCCCCTTGGTAAATTGTATATTTTTTAGTTGCATATACGTAAACATTGTATTTTTTCCCTGTTAATCAATGATTTTTTTGACAAATTTTAACATCTCAATAGAGATGAAGTTGGAATATTATAGGAGAAACCACCTTGGTGTTCTGGAATGCTCCCCAGCCAAGACTTTCCAAGTCCTGTAGATACAGGACGTATTGTATTATATTGTGTCGCATTTAGGGCAACTGATAACTGACAGGTATGTGGATTTAACAAGCTCCCACATTTTGCTGTTGTTTTTAGGGCAACTGATAACTAACAGGTATGTGAAATTAACATTCTCCCACATTTTGTTGCGTTGCTTTTAGGGCACCTGTAACTAACAGGCATGTGAAATTAACATACTCCCACATTTTTTTGCGTTGCTTTTAGGGCAACTGATAACTATGATATATGTGAATTTAGATGGGTCGATAGCAGAGCGGTTAGCGCACTGGGCTAGCAATCCAGTGGCCGCGAGTTCGAATCCTGCCTCGACCTATTTCATTCACCTATAGCACAAGCATTTATTTACTTATTTTAGGGAACGTAGGAATATGTAGGTATATGTTCTTGTTTAACAAGGACATATTCATTTTTATTTATAAAAAAAAAAAAAATAACATACTCCCACATTTTGTTGCGTTGCTTTTAGGGCAACTGATTACTAACAGGTATGTGAATTTAACATACTCCCACATTTTGTTGTATTGCATTTAGGGCAACTGATAACTAACAGGTATGTGAATTTAACATACTCCCACATTTTGTTGCGTTGCTTTTAGGGCAACTGATAACTAACAGGTATGTGAATTTAACATACTCCCACATTTTGTTGTATTGCATTTAGGGCAACTGATAACTAACAGGTATGTGAATTTAACATACTCCCACATTTTGTTGCGTTGCTTTTAGGGCAACTGATAACTAACAGGTATGTGAATTTAACATACTCCCACATTTTGTTGTATTGCATTTAGGGCAACTGATAACTAACAGGTATGTGAATTTAACAAGCACCCACATATTATTGCTACATTTTGAAGACTATGGAATTAATCGTTTCACAGATTCAGATTGAAAACACATTTAAAAATTGCGTCTCCACCGGAAATCATATGACAACCCTAGCAATGGGCAATGGGCAACTCGCTCCATTGAAAACGTGTGAGAATATAATCAGATAAGTAATCAGTACACAAATCGCTTCAAATTGTAACATTCAATTACAAATTCGCCCTGTGAAAATATAACACCCATATACATACGACTGTTCGTTCGCACCTCAGTGCTGAAATAAACATACCCGTTTTCGTTTGAGTTTTAAATTACAAATAACTAATTAACATAAAATATTATGTACCTATATTCACGTTGTGATTAAATATAAACACATGTACCGACATAATGGGGTTTTAGGAAACAATTTAATTCCATTAACGTAGGTACAGTAATCAATATTACATTATTATAAAGGAACAATCGATAAAGATACTTAAGTAGGAACATTATACAGAGTAATGACTATATGACACGGCGAATATTATTCGGGTAAAACACGTTTTTCAGCTTTTGATTATAGAGATGTTTTCCAATTACTTACTTTCCAATTAATGTATATTAAATTTTTCATTTTATTAGTTGAAATGTTCTTTACAAAGCGAAACAATCGATCAGTCAAGAAGAAAATAAAAATGGTAGAATTATTGTATTCATTATTTTAGAATTAACTTTGTAGCACATAATAAATAATTTTATTCATTTATTAAAATACACGTTATTATTTGTGATTGTTTAAATCATGAATCAGCTGTCATCCTTCTCAAAGAAATAAGCAGTAGCTTTGATACCGGTCAAAGAAAATAATGGTATAAAAAAAGTAAATGAAATCGTAGAATTATTAATCTATAATTTGATTTTACGTTTTTGTGATTTTATATTTCTAGATAATGATACGGATAAAAACATACTTCTATTATTGCTAATGAAATATATACATATGTTCCAACAATAACTTCATTTTTGAGTATACTACGAAAATTCACTTGGCATATGAAATCACATATAATATAAAACATGAGTGAATTTTTCAGTACCTAAAGTGCGACAAATCTATTATTTTTATTGTTTCTTCAAATACAAATAAAAACACCCCAGTTGGGCACTGACGTTCTGGACCGAATTAAGAATTTTAGCGACCGGCACATTAAATTTTTAAAACGCCTCTAAATAAATGTAGGTAGGTACTTTACTAGAAAAAAAAAATAGCGAATGAATTAATTCAAATTTATGATGAGAAAAGATTTAACCCTAAAATATTCTACCGTTTTTTTACAACGGTGTGTATTTATTTTAAACTAGCTTTTATGTCCCGCCGTTGGCCAAGAATGTAAATTAGTGAAGGAATAAGCAATCGTTTATATACCTACATAATATTGTCACACATAATTTTTTTTAACCGTAGTATGAAAAGTACTTTGAAATTTAATTGAGTTTAAGCGGTGTAAAATCTTAAAGTGATGGCCACAATCCATTTGCTTTTATATATAAGCACATACAATTTCTGCACGCATGGACTATGGGAAATGATTTTAAATATGACTTATTATAAAAAGACAACGTCGTAAAGAGTTTGGATTTGGCAACAACCCCTATTTTTATATATTGTCATCGAACGCAAATAATGTGTTTTAAATATTTAGTAATTTTGGATGATGGGAAATGGTTTAAAAATTGATTAAACCTGAAAATATTCTAGTGTTGGTCCCATCCCATTCCCATCGTTTTTATATTTTTCGTCAAGTGTGCATATAGTTTATTATAGTTTTGCACAATAAAACTGATAGACTTAAAACTGACACATAAGTCTACATTACAGAAGAAGAAGACTTAAGCTATGTTAAATAGTTTTTAATATGAATATAAACGTTGTGAAGATCCAGCAATGGCCACAACCCCGATTTTTTATATATTGTCATCAAAATGAAATGTGTAGTTATTGAAAATTAAGCAATATATGATGATATAATAAATGGTGTAAATTTGATTGAACAAAAGTAATGAGAAGATTCTAGTGTTGGTCACATCCCATTCGTTTTTATGTATTTTCATCAAGTATGCATGTTGTTTATAATATTTCGTTACAATAGACTATTAGACATAAAACTAATCCAAAAGACTAAATAAAAAAAGAAGTAGAAGTATAAAACTATAGCAAATAGTTTGTAATAAAAACTGACCCAATGGTCTACATAGAAGATGAAATAGAAGAATTACACATTAGGAAATGTATTATATAAAAAACTGACCAAAATGTCTTCATAAAAGAAGAAGAAGATGAATTGAACTATAGGAAATATTTTATATAAAATTCACCCAACATCTACATAAAATAAGAAAACGAAGAATTAGACTAAAAGATAGTTTGTTTAAAAATAGTTTGTATAAAAACTAACCAAAAGGTCTACATAAAGGAAGAAGAAGACGAATTAGACTATAGGAAATAGTTTGTATAAAAACTCACCCAAGGTCTACATACCTAAATTAAGAAAAATTAGACTTTAGGAAATAGTTTATTTATGAACTGTCCCAAATGACTTCACAAAAGAAGAGGAAGAAGATTTAAACCCCAAGAAATAGTTTGTAGAAAAAATCACCCAAAGGTCTACATAGAAAAAAGAAGAATTTCACTATAGGAAATAGTTTGTAGGTATATTGAATGTGTATTGTAGTTAACCTAAAATAGTTTAATAATTTTCCTATACAAAATCAGTATATTCTTGGTTTTTAAGTAGTAAGTATTAGGTATGTAGGTACCTACCTACAATGATGTTCTAAATTAATTCGAATTCGATTTATAACAAATTTTATTTGAATATCAGAATGTGTCCGTTACCATAGTAACCATGTTCCAACATGTGAAAAATATCAAATGTTATGGAGACATTTTTTGAATATGTAGGTACCTACATTGGTTTGTTCGATGCCATAAAAATGAAAATTGTCAGAAAAATCAAATATTTTTAACAAATTATGCAATTTTATTACGCCTATATCTTTACTAATAATAAACAGACTTTTACAATATATGTCTTAAAACTTGCTGTAATGCCTTGTGTTTCATTTTATTATTTCATAATCACATTTATTTCAAAGGTATATTATTTTAAAGAACATATTCATTCGGTAGGAAAATTAAATATCGTATGAAAAGATATTAAAATGGCGGGGTTATATGTATATTTGTACAAAACGCTTACTTTAAAAATAAGTTAAACATTATAATTAGACAAAATATTCACCATGTTTTTCACTTAAAAGCTAAGTTATACTTGAAAATATTTTTTTTTCGTGTAAATACGTACTTCTAACTTTTAAACTAACAGATATTTGCGTGCAAAATGTACACTTTTTTGACAGATATGACTTGGAAAATTTTGTATGAAAAAAATAATTATTGAAATATCTTTAAAATTCAGCATTTTAATCGCATTATTTTTAGCGTGACACTGCATCAGGTATACTGGTACACGTTCGCACATAAATTAGATTTTTAGATGCTCTTGGTTTTTCAAAAGGCGTGAGACAAACACCACACACACACACTAACATATTGATTGCTTTATTACTTTAGATAATATCATTATGAATAAGGCGCCATTAAATAATGCATGAAAATTTAAACAATTTTAATTTTATTTGGAAAATCTACAGCTTATTATAAACAAAATTAATATTTTGTTTACCATTTTATAATCCTATATATCCATTAATAAAAAAATTGTATCTATAAATAAAATAGGTATAATGGTAATGGTTCAAGTATATATGTTTGTTTGATTAAAAAAAAGTAATAATTCTTTAAATCTATTTATAAAAAATGTATTTTGGTATAAATTTGATTTTGTTTGAATAAATAAATAAATAAAATGGATGTACGTATGTTTTTTAGAATTATTAAATAAGTAGTAATGCAATATATTTATAAATCATGGAGAAGTGATTGAATAGGAACGGAAGGGAATGAAGAGACTGTAGGGATGGAAGGGAATAAAAAGACGGAATTATAATTAGCGAATCTAGAAAAGAGTGTTAAATAATAGAAAGGAAACATATTGATCAACCATTTTTATATATTAGGAGGTAAATAATTAAACAGGCAGGACAACGTCTGCCGGATTTTACTAGTTATTGTATAAATATTATTTGTTATTTTAACTGAGGGTGTATCATTTATGAATGATGATTATTTTTACCCCCCCAAAGCACGAGTACAAACTCTTTTTGGGGGGATAATATGAAAATTAAATATTTATGTAGTCGTATATTTTATAAATATGAAAGTATATTTGTAAAATGTTTTATTATGTGGATAAATTTATACAAATAAATAAAATAAATGTAATATTCATTTTTCATCGCTGACGCGACTTCCGTTCACGGGTATCGCTCAAACAGTTTTTACTATTTTTGGAGCACATTAATTTATATTGATATATCACCATTCATACATTTGGTGGATTCGGTCCTGTTTACATCAAACACACTATTTGAAGGAAAAAAAAATGCGAAGCAAAAAAGCAATCAAATCAAAGAATTTTGTCTCAAAATCTTTAAAGTGTTTTGTATTGCTTAATTTCAAATCAAAAGTTATATTTAAGTATATAAAAATCTAAATTCACGCAGGTGTAGACAAAGAGTTGTTTGACATTTCGTTCGCGAAATAAGAAAGACAAATGGAAGGGGAAATGAAGTTAGAGAATTGATTTAGAGTAATATTGCGGTGACACGGTGGTTGGTGTATATTGAATGTATGTAGGTTGTAGGAATGTTGGTTACGGTATTCGTGACGCATGTATGTAATATGGCGTACGTGGCCCGATTCCTCTTGCCGAGCGTAATATCATAAACAATAAAACAGAAATTTTCTTTTTCACTGATTTCGAGTACTGTTTCTTTTGATCCGCCCTCACAACGCCTCGCTCCCAAGACACACAAATCAAGGCAAAAACTTGATCATGTTTCCTAAATAATTCACAGAATAAAAAGAAAAATACAGCGAATTAAATCCTGTTTAAAAAAAATGAGTTTTTTTGGGACGGTCGAACGAGTTTTTGAACTAGAGCTGGCAAGTGACAGTGAGGCGTTGAATTTAAGTTATTGTTTTCCCACTGTCGATTTATTCAAGAGAATTATTTCTATTACCATATTTTGTATGGCCAGGACAACATATTTCATGGTTTTTCTGTGTGTATCTCCCCCTACCCTTATAACTTTTAATCCGCTTGTTGCACAATGTCCAAAATTTTAGAAAATATAAAAAATTTCAGTTCTACCAAACAGAAAAATTAAAAACAGAATTTTTAATTTTTGTTCCAGTCAGGGGTTATCAACATTTTGTTTTTACCTAGGACTGAAAATTTTTATAAATATAGCCATCGACTGTTGGATCTTATATGCAACTAGTGTTTATTTTTCTTGTGTACCTACATAGCCATTTTCTAAACATGTTTGCAAACTACTCACGCAATTTATATTTATTCTATCTTAAATTTTTGTTTGTCCAAATAACAGTTATTTTAATATTCATTATATATTTATCTTAAAACCTTTAACCATAGGTATACTAAAAAATAGTAAGAATTCGTGTTAATATTGTAAAAGATATATAGGAAACAGATAGTATAATTTTGTAAGTAGATACATATATAAGTGGAAAATAACGGGTTCACAAGGCGAAACGATCGTCGTATAATTAATAATTAAAATCGCAGAATAAATAATCTCTTCACCTAATCGTTTTTCACCTACATAAAATTCTAGAATCAATACGCTATTTCAATCGCTTAATCTAAAGTTTAAATCAACTGTATGATACCATTTCTAGCACGCCACTGTGTGCGACATTAAAGACTTAGACGCGTAAAAGTATAATATAATGTACCTACTTGAATGGATGGTAACTGGATAGTGGAAAATAGACTTGTAGTTGTTATTTCCTCATCGTAAGGGATATGTATCGAGGGTGGAATGAGTTGATAGGTAGTATATGTGTGTGTATTAGCGACGGGGAAAAATGAGTGATCCGTATTATTTGACCGGATCATTAAATTGAATCGGTGACTCACGGTTCACGTTGCCACAACGATCCGCTCATGAACCAGACATCACTCTCACACTTTCTATCTCATATAAAATATATCGTTAGAATGCGATACACAGACCGACTCATCGATTCCGGATCATGTGTTTTCTTGCTCTAATCCACGTAAAGTATATAGTTAGAATGCGATACACAGACCGACTCATGGCAATCTTCGATTCACAACTAATTCATTATGGTTCATGAAATCTAATTCATTGCGGTTCTTGAATATGTTAAGCAATTTTGACCGCAACACACTTTGAAAAACAAATACGTAACGTCTATAATTGTATATACTATTTTGAAGGCGATCTGTTATCTCATGATTCTTTTGAGATAAAGACTGATGGCAATCTTCGATTCACGACTAATTCATTATGGTTCATAAAATATTTAAGCAATATTGACCATTAAGTACATTGAAATGCAAACATTTTAACGCCTACATTTGCATATCATATTTTGAATCGGTTTTGTTTTCTCTGTCATGTTACGTACATGTTATGTACGATAGATAAGGATAGCCATATTTGAATCATATTGAATCGAAGAGCGAATTGATGATCCGCATAAATTTCATGAATCGATTTGAAAAGACAGGATCTTAAAAAAATATCGAACTTTGCACCACTAGTGTGTATGTGTATGAACGTATCGCGGCGTGTAAATACACGCGTAAAATCCTTCTCGTCTCCTTTGAACCGCACATTTTAAGGTTTCTTTAATGAAAGAAGAGAAATTGCGTCCTTCTTTCAGCCTTTCTTTCACCAACCTCCGGGTTCAAATATATACAACAACATTTTATGTCACCCAAAACACGCGGAAGTTCTGAGAAGCGCCTATTTCCAGGTGAGGAACGACAGACTTTCTCTGGAAACTTTATTTTTATACAGACCGACATACCTTTACACAGCGACGATACAGGTGTACATCATAATATAACTTAATTGGGAGAGGGAAGATAAATAGGAAGAGTATATATAACATAATACATATGTTTAGTCTCCCAACTTGACATACATACATAGCACAATATTCTCTCTGCCTTCATAATAATGTTTCCAATGTTTGAAACTGTCACTTCTAAATAAAACTCCATAATTATCTATTAAATTACAAGCAGACCCACAGCGTTGCTTTTTTAGGTACCAATCAGAATCTATATAATTTCAGTTGTGTTCGTAAAACAGTTTAAAAACACACTTATTTAGGTACCAATCACAATCTTTATAATTTCAAATGTGTTCGTAAAACAGTTTAAAAACACAATTATTTAGGTACCAATGAGAATCTTTATAATATCAGTTGTGTTTGTAAAACAGTTTTAAAACACACTTATTTAGGTACCAATCAGAATCTTCATAATTTCAGTTGTGTTCGTAAAACAGTTTAAAAACAGACTTATTTAAGTACCAATCAGAATCTTTATAATTTCTGTAGTGTTCGTCAACAGTTTAAAAACAGACTTATTTAGGTACCAAACAGAATCTTTATAATTTCTGTTGTGTTCGTAAAACAGTTTAAAAACACACTTATTTAGGTACCAATCAGAATATTAATAATTTCTGTTGTGTTCGTAAAACAGTTTAAAAACACACTTATTTAGGTACCAATCAGAATCTTTATAATTTCTGTTGTGTTCGTACAACAGTTTAAAAACAGACTTACTTCATAACTTATAAATATCACTATTATTTGATTAAAAATTCAAATTTGTGTCCTAATTTATTTTTTTTGTTTTTATCTTATATAATTGAAGTAAAAAATAATAATTTTTTTACCATACTTTTTTTCTTATCTTCCTTTCCCGTCATAGGCATACAATAATTGTTAATTATATTGTTATTTATTTTTTGTTGTTATGATCATCATCTGTGGACGAATAGTATTAGTCTGTGTAACGTTTATTTTATATATACATATATATATATTTTTTGCATGTTATAAAAGACTGTAGGTATCGCTTAAATAAATGAATTAATACAATTAATTTTGATCAAAAATATTTCTAATGTCTGAATCAAATTCACGAGTAGCAGCCCTGCTGATAAAAAAAATCCAGAATAATGAATAGATGCAATTGATATAGCAATGGGTTATTTGTATTCTTTTATGAAAAAAGTATTTTTTTTTCATTGATTCATACCATCACGGCATATCCCACAATGTGGGGTAACCAGCGAAAGGTGTGCGGGTGTGCATTGCCTTATAAAAGGGAGCACAACACATATGTGTATACCCACACACCAGTCTCGTCTCACCTAAAAAGGCACTACATTCAGAATGGGTGGTGAACCTCATTGCTGAACTATGTCAGATGTTTTTGTTGCCTGTTGTATTTTCGATTACCCGGCTCTTACGGGACACTCGAAAACAGTAATAGAAAAGAGTGGAAGCACTATTCTAAGCCTAAGTATTTTTAATAATTTAATAAACTTAAAAGCCAGTAAGAGCTGGGCAATCGAAAATACAAGGGGCAAAATAACATCTCACATACCAATGAGGTTCATTACCCATTTTAAATGTTGACTTTTTAGGTGAGGCGACCCATGTGTGGGGAAACACGCACGAGTCGTGCTTTATTTTATAAGTTAATACACACCCGCACATTTGCACTGGTTACCTTACATTTTGATATATGCTGTGACGTTTTTTTGAATAATTTGAGTTTAATTTGCTGAAGCTGTCTGTTCATAAATTCTTCGTTTTCCATCTTTTGCCAACATTATAATTATCATCAGATTATAGCAATCGTCTGTCTTTCTAGTATACGTCTCTTGGTGTTAAAAATATTTACTTATGCGATCATTAACTGTAGGAACAAAATGGCTTTGAAATAACTTTCGATTGCTAGTTTTTGTCTATTTATCGTTAACTTGCAAATCTCTTGTTTCTTTCATCTGAGACAACTAAAAGCTTTCCACTGAAGTTTTATTCATTTACTCTCAGGACGATTGTTTCGCCTAATTGCGTTGTTTTAACTAAGGTAGGTTAGTACTAGTCTAGTTAATACTATCGTTGATCTTCCAAAGCTTAAAAACTGTTAGTACATAACTATGGCAGGATTCTTTCCATCAATTATTTTTTCCAACTAACCAGATTACGAATTAGAATATTATGTATGTACAGTAGAAAGATTTTTAGTTAAAAAACTTAAAAAAAAAACATTCAGAAAATACTATGTTAAATAATAATTCAACACACACACAAATAATAATTAAACACGCACCAAATAACAAGTTGCACATGCACAGACTGATAATATTTATCGTTTCACAATTCCATGCAGACTAAAAATACTATAAAAACCTGTGTCTCCATTGGGAATTAAACATTCAGACCTTTGGCTCAGATTTCAGATACCTAACCAACTGAGCCACGAAGGACGATAAAATAATTCGAATGCAAATTCATAAAACAAAAGAAACACTTTATGTAACGAACTCGACGGATATGTTTGTGTTTGGCGCAGACTCGAAAAAGTGAAAATAAATATTGGGTTAAATGTAAAATTAACGTTTTTTTGTGTGGTCAAAGTTATGAAAGTCCCAACAGATTGAAATAAAGGATTACTAGTCAGGATACAATAGAGATAACCCAAGGAAAAAAAAAACATTTATTAATTTGTTTGTTTATTTATTAATTTGTGAATTTATATCTTTAATTGACAGTTTGTTCATTTATACATAAATTAACGGTTTCAAATTAAATAAGGCAATTATTTTATACTTTGTAATGCATTTATTTTATGTTTCATTGATTATTTTCGGAGATGGATTTAAAAAAAAATGTTTTTATATTTTCATTGTTGCTTTTTATGAAGTCGGTTTTTAAAAATTACTTTTATATTTAACATGCATTACCTGTTTCAGATTTCAACATATCGCTACTGAATTATCTAATATAAAATTGAATAGGAAATTATTACGGGTGTGCTGTGCACAACATCAGTTCATTGCACTGTGTATGCGTATGGTTAAACTATTCAGTACCACCCTAATCTCCTGGCTAACCCCCTCCCTCCCCAGCTCAGGTGACTGGTGACTGGGGTGACTGCCTCTGATTACTGTTGATGGAAACTTCATTCATGCATTCACACATCATACACTCCTCACCCCCCCCTGCCCCTAGTTACCGTGAACCGTCCGTGGATGGGAATTAATTAATAACTCTTGTTTTCAGTCAATCATGGAAGTCCTGATTTAACAGTATAACCATATTACACGCGGTTGAGGTCCGATTTCAAAACAGACATGTCCATCGTCCGTCCGCTTTCGGTTTACACTACAACTATTAGTGACTGAAAACAATGACAAATTAAGAGGAGACCCGATGAACTTGGGGAGGTGTGAAATCAAATATACTTTTATTAATTATTATGAATAAAATACAATTTTAGTGATTATTTTATTTGAATTTTTGTCAAAAATATGGTGCTCTGCTTACAGTGTGCAGTCATATTTTTATCAGCATATCCTTCTCATACTTAGTTTATAATATATCTTTTTTTATAAATGATCTGTTATTCATTAATAACCCATACAGTAGTTAGTAGAAGCCAACAAACGCATTTCACTAGGTAAACAAATTATCTGTACCTACTGTTCTGTGCCTAGAATGTAAATCTCTTTTTGATATAAACGTTTTGGAGTCATTTCCCCTAAAACATTCAATAAACTTGACGAAAAAAATAAAGAAACAGGCAGACACTATGCAGAAGAGATTTTTCACCCATAGCTTTCGACACCATATTTATCTTTTGCTGTAAGTAAATACATATATTTTTTTTTATTAGGTTTTTTTTTATTTTTATTGTTATTTGTAATATTATATGGATGCAAACTCTTTTCTAGATTGCAAACCCCTCCCAACGCTACGTAGTGCGCTTCTTTCGAAGAGTAAAATGGACCCAAATCCTAATAGCTGGTGTCCTCTACGTGGACATGTTAAAAAAAATATTGTGATGTCTATAAATGTGTGTATAAAGTAATAAATAAATTTTAAGAGCCCGATTCTCTATAAATATCAAAGGTTTTAAAGGCTCGTAAACACCATGTAAAAGCCGCGGTTGGCTTGATTGAAACGTAATCTGATATATAAAAAAAACATACTTTCCTAATGTTTATAAATATTCGAGCTTCATTTCTACTTTTTCTTTACAGTCAGCTTTATTTGGCACTGTTATGTAAGCGTATCTTCAAGGTTTTATATTACGAGTTCTCCGAAATTTTCGTATGATTTTTAGGGCTGTGTTAGATTCCTTCTTCATAAGCATAACAGGTGGTGTTGGAAAGAACATATACTTACATCTTCTTACTATTGCTAAAGAGTCTTGAAAGTTCTAGAGTCTTGTTAAATGTAGATCAAATGAAGAGCTCTAAAATTTTTACTTCTGTATAATTCTGTATGGATTGATGATGATTTTCTACGCGGCCTACATGCAAAGGCAGAGCGCATAGCGCGCTGTGTTGGTAATCCATTTAACTATTTATCAATTTATAAAATTAACAATAGGATCTATTATTTTATTTTGTTCTTGTGTCTTGTGTTTTGTTGTGTAATATTCATTGATATATGGTTAATTTTAGGAATGTATGAGGATGTACATAATATGCACTTGTTGCAAGGACACATTCATTCTTATTATAAAAGAGCTTGTTTTAATATTTTTTTCTATAGGTTCAGTTAAATTAATAATGTTTTCATCAAAGAACACAAATTCTAGTTTGAAGTGCGTTCAATTTATTTTGATTGGCAGCAGTAGTAGGATGGTTATAATGTTATTTTTGAAATCCAGAAAAAAATATGTAATTTTCCGGCGATTTTGCATGGCGTATTCATCATTTCTTGATAAACTATTTTACTAAGTACAGACCTCCAGTAGTCATCAACTTCAAAACATATTCCAGTGGTTCTCAATACATACACTGCGTAACATAACGGTCAATCATACCGTTTTGCCATACGACATTCTATACTGACTCCACAATTTGTGAAATAAAAATGTCACTTACATAATTGACTTTTTAGAGCTACATACATATATATGTAAATAGGAGATTTCAATCCAGGCAGGCATCTAACAGTATTGTTGTATAAACCTACATCCACACCTGTCATGTTATCATATATGTTTTTCTGCCCTTCGAATTCTCATATATGTACATACTAGTGATTGTTATGAAGTCAAAATTCAACAGGGATTTGTTAAATTTTAGTCATTTGACATGATTTATGATTAAAAACATCATGTTATCTTCAAGGTGTACAAAGTTTTCTTTTCACATTTAGCAAATTGAAATTGTTGTATTTTTCTTTAACAAGTTCTGTATTTGAATTTAGAACAACAGATTTTGACATAACATGTTTCAAATAGTAGTATGAATGTAAACAATCAATAATTTGACGTAAAATTCTTTTTTGGCTAGGGATATTTTTACGACTCAACCATAGATAAATTCCTTTCATTCTTTCCATACCCATAGAAAACGCAGATAAATCAAGTTATAAAAATATTTACCTTGTTTATACTTTGTTATAATAGTAGAACTCGATGAAAAAATTATTTATACAATTAAGTAAATGTAATAAGATGCCAATATTATTTATTTTTTCTTCGAGTTGGTTTCCATGATGCATTTATGACCATTGAAAAAAATGACAAAGGTAAGATATTTTTGTAACTTGATTTATCTACGCTTTCTATGGTTATAGATGACCTAAAAACATAGACGACGTCAGAAAATTTGTCGTGTAAATAGACACTTTTTGGCGGGAAAACGCTTTTCCCGCCAATTCCGGTCGTAAAAATAGTGGCACCGTACTTTTTTATTTAATTTTATGTATTTGTAGCACTTATAATGTAGGTATACATTTTAGCTTTCTGAATTCATTCTCCGTACGAACATTTATTTATTTATTTTATTTTTATTTATTTATTTATTTATTTATGATCATATAAACATATACATTATTTTAATATAAGATAGCCGCCTCACTAGAATAAATCTGTTCTGAAGCAGCCACCTGTACATTTGTGAAATTATTACATTACAGTAAAAAACAAAAGAATAAGAAAGCTATAAAAATAAACATTAGGAATACTTACATATTTTAAATTAAGAAATACAGTTTTAAAAGTGAAATAAATAAAAATAAACACAATCTAAACAGACAACAAAAAATAATAAGTTAAGAAATTATTGTTGCAACGTTACTTTCATTTTGGGTTCTACCCACATCGAGTAGCCACTACAATTGACAATGCCAAACCTTTCACTCCTCCGTGCGCGCAGTTTACTTAAAAAGGAGTCCGTAGTTTTCACGTATTCATATATAGATTAGTTATTAATATTCAAAGATTTATTCACATCATCATTCGTCCTTTTCCTCATGACTGAGGATAGCGGCTGTAGTCTGTCGCCACACGTATGGCCCGCCTCCATGCCAATCTGTTTTGGGCTGAACGCAGAGCACCAGTCACCGAATACCCAATTGTGGACAACCAAATCGCACCATCTGGTCGGTGAGCGACCACGAGATCTCCGTCCCTCCACGCTGCCCATCACAACAAGCTTTTCAAGGGAGTCTGGTTCCCTTCTGGCAATGTGTCCAAAGAATTGAAGGATACGTCTGTAACATATCGTCGATAGACGATCCTCGATCCTTAGCTCGTCTGGAATTGACAAATTGGTTCTTCTGGCTGTCCATGGGATGCGCAACATGCGTCTCCAGCACCATATTTCGAAAGCATCGATCCTCTTTCGCTCTGACTCCCTAAGTGTCTATGTTTCCACACCATTCACATAGCTATTTCAATTAATTTTAATTTCATTTTTTTTCTAAATATTTTTTAAAAATTAAGGCACTAAACGAAGGAAAATATTACCCTAACTAAACTCAAAAACAGTTTTAGCGGTATGTAGGTTGGGAGGAAGCTGTATATTTAATTAGATTATTAATATGATATCAGAAAAGGTTGCGAGTTTAAATTACGTGTTCTAAATCATCTCCCAAAATACATACAACTATTTTTAGATATTGCAATTGTTTTACTCAGCTATTTATTTAGAATTGAAATATTAGAGTGATGATAGGTTTCATAATAAAAGAAAACTTACTCAGATTGATTATATTTTCAGATTAAAAAGTTAACAAATTTATTTCAAATTATTGTTCCGCGATACTGGGGTCGGGATAAAATATTATAATTATTGAACACTGTGCTTGAACGCTTGGCTGACGAGCGAATGGCGATTCGCCTCGTCGATCGATCGAAATACGATGCGCTGTCTCTCGGTCGTCTTCGGCAATCTTCGTGAGAAGCGAGATCGTCCGAGCGAGATGATGCATCCTCGATGGGGAGGTACATCCCCGCTACAAGTTAAAGAGAAACCTTTATTAAAAGTCCTTTATACTTGTTTTAATATCTACCAATAATTTTACCATTTTCTGAGGTGTCATTATGTAGTTTATTCATTGGTTCACAATGTTAATAAAACTAAATCCTAACAAACTTGTCGATGATATTCGGAGAACGTAACAAAATTGATTCTTTTTTCATTGAAATAAATACATACTCTGTTTGAGAATGTCTGACATAATATATGTAAATTTGCATTACATTGTCGTTATATTAAAATTCTAAATTTCTCTTTTACCTCAGCCCTTTTGTACCAAACTTATGAAATGGTAATAAATTATTACTTATACCGTACAGGTTTCGAGGTGAATATCATCATGACAATCACAACCAATATTATTCCTATACTGTATGTTTGCCAAAAAAATACTTTTCATTTTATAAGCGATATTGTTTCAATAGTAAATATTACTCAATTTACTTTTCATAGATAATCATCGATCTTTAAATATGCATGTATAGGTACAATATAATAATTATAGGTTTTTTTTATTTGCATTTATTCATGAGTAAGATTAGGAGAGCCGACAAAGAAGATGACAGAACCATTAGTTTATGTTTAGTTAAAGATAATTCCGGCGATATTTTTATACTACTTAGTAAAAATAGTAATTTTTACAATACGAATTGAATTATTTTTAGGTGCTCCAATTTTTTATTACCTTTTATTACATATCTGGGGTGCAAGTCTTGTCAACAGGCGGAATCAAAACCATCCATGCTTACGCATATCGTGGATATAATTATCTTATGGAGTTCTGTAACATTTTAAGATAGTATATAGCTCCATAAGATAATTATATCCTTGATATGGGTAAACATAGACGGTTTTAATTTCGTCGGTTGACCAGACTTGTCCCCCTGGTTGGTTGGAAAAAATAACTTAATTGTAGTAAACCCATCAGTGTGCAATATTTTTTTATCTTATGCTCAGAGTTAGGCCAAATGTTTACCCGGACACGTTAAGTAAGTAAGAGATAAATAAATATTGGCTTTGTTATGTTTTATTTTATTTTATATGTTGAAGAGGTCCTAGGGCGAAACATTCATCCTATTGAAATAATGTAAAAAAAATACCCGAATGATAGATTCGTTCTCCAGCTTGAGACTGGTCTTGAGAACACGTTCTCAACCAAAATGGTAATAGAAACAAAAGTCACTGAGCTTGATCTCAAGACCGGTCTCCAAATGTATAGAAGAGTTGAAATTGCTTCGAGACAGCTATCCCGCTGTCTTGAGAACGGTCTCAAAGAGAGAAAAGGAGACAGCGCTTTACACGAAAAAGAGACGCATAAAGACACGGATGAATTTTGCATTATTACTATTTTGACGTTTACATTGTTAGCGGTACTAAAATGGATCAAATTGGATCGAGAATCTTATTTAGAACCTTCTGGGAGTAATTAACGTACAATCATTCATAAACTAATCATGTGAATTAAATTTTGTAAGATTTCATAAAATTTCCGGTACATCCAGGAAATATCATGTTGTTATTCTATGCATGTTGTATCATATTTTGAAATGGCTGCCTTTCCTGGATCTATTCACTGTAGGTACACATATTCCCATAATATTCTATATGATAGATAAACGAAGAAGTATTTCATTTCCTCTTTCGAATAAAATGGTCGATATTTTCACTATTTAATCACGTATCATAATATTATGATGCATAAATTTCTATATACTTTCGAAGATTACCAAGACAACGAATTGTCAAAATATCTATAAATAGATATTCCAACTCATTGCTACCAACATAACAACGCTGAAATTATTGCCATTCACGAGAAAAAGTACTTATTTATAGAGCTGCATGCACATTTTTTTCGAGTACGCTTTCTCGAATGAGACGGCGGGCGCGAACATGATCTCAAGATGGTCTTGAGATGACACATTTGGAGAACGGTCTTGAGAATTATTCTATAATTTGGGCCCTAGTTTCATTTAATCAATAGATAGGTACAATTAAAAGTTGTCTCAATCGTTGAAACTAAAGCGTCACGAATTGTATTGGAAGAGCTTCTTTGGAAGCAT
The DNA here is from genome assembly GCA_963576475.1 of Molanna angustata. Classification (NCBI taxonomy): domain Eukaryota; kingdom Metazoa; phylum Arthropoda; class Insecta; order Trichoptera; family Molannidae; genus Molanna; species Molanna angustata. The sequence goes on along the minus strand of OY754965.1, from coordinate 44,293,461 downwards.
CGCCCTTTAGTGTGGGGAGGAGCCATATGGCGTTCAACATCATAACCCGGGCAACAACGAAGGTTTTAAGACGTCACCATGTCGGTTGGAGACCATGGCCTGCAATATATCAGACCTGCGCGCGAACCCGAAATGTTATTGGAGAATTACGATGTCAGTGTTGTTACATGTACTCACAGCACTTAGTTTAGTATTGAAATTGTTTTTTATATTTTGAAGAGTTTTTTTTTATATACAACTAGTGTTTTGAATATTATATAAAATAATGTTAATGTGTATAATATACGGCAACAGTCAAAGCCATAGCTGAACGCACAAAAGAATATCAAATCCATTCCACTACCGGCCTTCTTACCACCAGTTGACAATATTTCCAAAAGGGCACATTGTACGGGAACAAATAGTATGTTTCTGTATGGTTATTAAAATATTGTAAAATAAGTTTGTTATAAAAGAAGATATAACTGATAGTAATCTTTTATTAGCACATTACATTTTAGCATACCTAACCTGATCTACAAAAAAACATGGAGTCAAATTAATTAGTAAAGTTCTTGAGTAACAATAATGATTAATAAATTCAAAAAAAGTACCTATATCCTTACAGAAACTATAAAAAATTATTCATTTATAATATAAATATCTTTAAATAACTAGAAAAAATTAAGTAACAATTGAAAAAAAAAATTCAAATTATTATTATTAAATTATTATCACGATGGTATTATTTGGGCACAACCAATGTTGTAACGTGGCGGCCAATATAATATATTAGGAAAATTTGTGTATGTATGTCCATAGTGGTATAGTGCCTATAGAACTTAGACCTACCCTAGACTGTAGGCAAGAAGTTAGTTAGATCGACCCCTAATACAAATCTCAGTGTACTGATTGCCACCCGTTCTGTCGCGACCTCCATATACCTACAATCTCCTTTGATGACCCATCTAATTTACCTTCAGACGGAAATCTTACATAACCTACCTCCCATAATATTCCAACTCAGGTAGGTACCAACTTACATACATGTTACATTATAGATTTCCCCAAATCAACTCTACCAAACCGCACCATCCAACATTCATACGTACAACGTACATAACTATGTATATTACTAATCCGCCTCAACGTAAGGGGGGTACAGCTGCCAACGTACCTTTTTTCAATTTGAAATACCATCATTATTTCTTATCAAATCGTTTTGAAAAAAATAATTTAAATTTTTTGAGTCTAATACTTAAACTTCATTGGCATGTATACTTTTCTAACAGTTTTTTGAGTCACATGTGTTTTGTTGTCGATAGCCCTTTTTTTCTCAAATACACGTTCTATTCCCTTTTTATAATTTGTCATCAAATTTTCTGGATACATATTTAAATATATCTCAGACAACATTTATACGTATTTAAACAGAATCCTAGTAACTATTCTCAGAGAGATTTTTTCTTAAGGGGGGGACTGTTGCCAACGTACCTATTTTTCAATTTGATATATCATCATTATTTCTTATGAAATCGTTTTGAAAAAAAAAACAATTCAGATAGTTTGGGTATTAGTAAAGAAAAATATATCTTTACTTTTTGATAATGTTCTGTATTAATTCTTGTAGAAAAATAATGGTATAACCCGATTTTCAACGTTTATCTTATATTTTTAATAAAATATAAGGCGTAGTTCAACATATTTTTTTATAAATTAAAGAAGACAAAAATATCTAGAAAAATATGATGTGACGTTGCATTAATGCTTCAGGTTTAGTAAATAAACCTAAAAAACATTTATTTTCCATTCAGCGCCATTGCGAAATAAAAGTTTTTTTTGGTTTATTAACTTAACCTGGTACTTTAATGCAACGTTACATCGTATTTTTTTCAGATATTTTTATTTTCTTTAATTTATAAAAAAATACAATGCTCTATTCATATAGTTTTTTAGAAATTTAAGATAAATGTCAAAAATCGGGGTATGCTTATTATTTTCCTACAAGAATATATATTATACAGAACATAACTAAAATATAAAGGAATATTTTTCTTTATTAATATTCAAATTAACTAGATTATTTTTTTCAAAATGATTCGTTTTTTAGTACCTGATGATATAAATTCAAACTGAAAAAATAGGTACGTTGGCAGCAGTCACCCTCTTAAATAATTAGGATATTATTAATGCGTAGGTAGTGTCTCTCAAAATCAAGAAAAAAATAAATAAGGGCGCTGTGAATTTTTTAATGTCAATACCAATTTCGTTTAAGAGTCTATAGTGGGCTAAATAGTAAATTTTGAAAATCTTTTTTGTATTAGGTTAATATTAAATTAATGTAATGTAACAGGAATAAAATAACCATCATGACACGGGCTTTCCTAGTTTTGTGGTGATTTAAACACAATAACGACACTGCTTTCTACATCATCGTATAGATGTATTCAAAATGTATTAAATAACAATGCCGACAGCCGTGGCACAGTTGGTAAGCCGTTTGGCTTCTGCACGGGCGTCCTGGGTCCGATCCCCAGCAGAGGAGAATAATAATAATAAGAAGAATAATAATAATCAGGACAACTTATAAAGCGCCGTTTAGTGACATCCATGGCCACCGCAAGGGCGCTTTCAGTTTGCGAAAAATAAATTAAAACGAGTCCTATAGCTAACACATCACAAATTAATCTTGTTATATATATTACATAATCCAAATGAAATTAATTATAAAAAAGAAAATAGTCGGTTCAAAGTAAACAGGCATAATAATTGAACGGATGAAGTACAATCTGGATACGATTTGCGGAAAAGATGAGTTTTTAATTTCTTCTTGAATTCATTGATATTTTCGGCACATCTTATATCCATTGGAAGATTGTTCCATGACTTTGGTCCAGAAACGCCAAAAGATAGATTCAGGTATTTTGGCTCATTTGTGTTTCTACTAGTTTTTTATTGGTTTGGGTCATTGATCTTAGCGTACTTTGTTTCTCACGCTAATATTGCTTCTCTGGGCTGGAAACACTATTTGGAAGAGATTGCCATATGGCAATAAACTCGCCACTTGCGTAGGGTGCAAGGAAGTGTTTATTTTTATTATTATTATTATACGTAGGTATGTAGGTACATTTAGAGATTGTCAACCTTTCAAGAAAAAATAAGGCTTACACTAACATAATTCAAGAGGAAATAAGGCTTACACTAACATAATTCAAGAGGAAATCAGGCTTACACTAACATAATTCAAGAGGAAATAAGGCTTACACTAACATAATTCAAGAGGAAATAAGGCTTACACTAACATAATTCAAGAGGAAATAAGGCTTTCACTAACATAATTCAAGAGGAAATAAGGCTTACACTAACATAATTCAAGAGGAAATAAGGCTGACACTAACATAATTCAAGAGGAAATAAGGCTTACACTAACATAATTCAAGAGGAAATGAGGCTTACACTAACATAATTCAAGAGGAAATAAGGCTTACACTAAAATAATGTGGGATAACCCATTCGTTTGGCATTTAAATTAAATAAATAAATGAGGTTCACCACCCATTCTGAATGCTGTGCCTTTTTAGGTGAGACAAGACTGGTGTGTGGGTATACACGCACGTGTTGTGCTTCCTCAATGTATGTAACACCCACACTCCTCTCACTGGTTACCCCACATTGTGGTATTATGTCGTGATGGTATGAATGAATGAATAAAATAAAATAAAGTAAAATCGAGGCATGCGAGTGTGCAGGATAGCCTAGTCTTCACACCATTTTTTTTAAATCTAACCCACAAAAGTTTGGTAAAAATAGGTTGGTTAGGTTTGTTTGTAGTTATAATTGCGACTGGCGCGAGCCAGTATCATTACATATTTAAAAAAGTAACTAACACATTAAAAAAAATAACTAAATTAGTATTTTTACCAAACTTTTGTAGGTTATGTTTAAAAAAATGGTGTGAAGACTAGGCTATCCGAGTGTGCACAGACAGGGCAGAACGAGTTTGCTAGAATAGGTATATAACGAAACTACAATAATATAATGTAATATCAAACAATTATAGCTACTGTATTGGATAAAATGTCAAGAGTTGGTTGTGTTTATGCTAGTAAATTATTCATCATGTCAAGGTAGATTGACGTATTTCGACGACATTATTGTGAAAATAACATGGCGTTATTTTCCTTAATTCACTTCTTATTATTTATAAACTATACACCAACCACTTTAATACTATTATAATAATGTACATACATATAGCACGTATTGTTTGGATAAATCACTATTCTTCGCAAGAAACAGGAGATCTTTTTTTTGCATTTCGTTTTTATATTATCCTGGATTAATTAATGGTTTAATATGTGAACACTTTATATTCAATAACTAAAATCTCCTTCTAAAAATTTTATTTTCAATAGCAAATCATTATTTTAAGAGTGGGTTGTATAACATTGTTATAATATACTTGTTGCATGTAACACATGAGATCCAACGGTCGATGGCGATAATACCCCTTATTCAGTAACTATTGTAACTAAAATAGGAACGTTCTAAAATTGTAGATTTTAGATTTACGGTCTTATTTCAGCGTTATAAAATATCAACTTGGACTAAATGGAATAGGATCGTACCTATATTGGCCGGAACGTTCTTAAAAATTACTTAATCAGACGTATTATGAATGATTATGAAAATGATGAAATATTCATAATTATTCAAAAAACGTCTGATTCAGTAATTTTTAAGAACATTCCGGCCAATATATAGTACGTTCCTATTCCATTTAGTCCAAGTTGATATTTTATAACGCTGAAATAAGACCGTAAATCTAAAATGTACAATTTTAGAACGTTCCTATTTTAGTTCCAATAGTTACTGAATAGGGGGTAGTATGTACCAATAGTTGAAGAATACTTTAATATTGAAAGACTGTCAGATAGAAGAGCAACATCAGAGCTCATATTTCTTTACAAGATACTAATGGTCGATACCAATATTAAAGAGAAAATTAACATCCATGCCAGTGTTATGCTATTTTTATTTATTTTTTTTTTTTTGTTAATTTACACAATTTACATTTGGTTATATAAATTTTGCACTAAACTGTATGAACAGTTTGTCAGTGCAAGCTACTCTCGTACACTATAATAATTTTGTTAATCAACCATCAATATGTCTACACATATATAGAACATTAATTTTTTTTTTTACCATTTTACAATGAGAATAAAGCACAAACAGAACAAAATAAAGCAAATTAAAAACACAGCAATGAAAACAAGGCAAATCAGAACAAATATAAAAACATCGAAAGCAATGAAAATTAAGCATGTCAGGTGTAAAATTATTTTAAAGAGATTTTTATTTTTTTCTTGTATTTCATCATAGTACCCAGTATATGTTTAGGTAGTTAATTGAATAATTTCGGTATTATTTTTGCCTTAGTTCTGTCAACGTAAAAGTTATTTGTTTTTGGTATTGCCAGTAAGTCGTTTGTTATTTGTCGAGTTGTATATTTGTGAGTTATCTTTAATTTAAATTCATCCCTGTACAGTTCTTCCATGGTAAGTAAAACGTTAACCTTTTTGTCAACTGGTAAAATATTACATAGTTTAAAAATTTCGTTAGTGTTATTTCTGTATGCCTCCAATGTTCTTTTTGTTGCAATAATTTTTAAAAATCTTATTTGTAGCTGTTTAATTTTGTTAAGGTAAGTTTTAAGCTATGAAACCCGGAAGTATTTCGTTTAAGTATTTAGATACTACAACAATGTAGTCCATTTCAGTCCACTGAGTAGAATGATGCGCTCCTATAATTCTTTATACACAAAAATTGAGAACTTCGACATATTCTCAAACAGCCTCAGCACCTTCAAGCGTTTGATACAAGCAAGTCAACAATCATTATGAGATGTTTTCCCTTAATAATTGCTTCTCTGAAGAGTGTTTTAACAATACACTACACTGTGTGTGTTTGTTATAGTTATCTATTTAGATTATTTTCTAAAGGCAATCAATTAAGATTTACTTTTTTATAAATGTTTGTATTAGTAATATACAATATTAAATATTCAATTAAACGATATATATTCAATATATGTTGTAAACACCTGTTATTAGAACATTGGAACTACTATGCTGATTCTAACTGTCTATATTATGTTTTATGTGTATTCCTATGTTCTGTTGGTGATACTTATTACATTATGTTGTAAACACCTGTTATTAGAACATTGTAACTACTATGCTGATTCTAACTGTCTATATTATGTTTTATGTGTATTCCTATGTTCTGTTGGTGATACTTATTACATTATGTTGTAAACACCTGTTATTAGAACATTGGAACTACTATGCTGATTCTAACTGTCTATATTATGTTTTATGTGTATTCCTATGTTCTGTTGGTGATACTTATTACATTATGTTGTAAACACCTGTTATTAGAACATTGGAACTACTATGCTGATTCTAACTGTCTATATTATGTTTTATGTGTATTCCTATGTTCTGTTGGTGATACTTATTACATTATGTTGTAAACACCTGTTATTAGAACATTGGAACTACTATGCTGATTCTAACTGTCTATATTATGTTTTATGTGTATTCCTATGTTCTGTTGGTGATACTTATTACATTATGTTGTAAACACCTGTTATTGGAGCATTAGAACTACTATGCTGATTCTAACTGTCTATATTATGTTTTATGTGTATTCCTATGTTCTGTTGGTGATACTTATTACATTATGTTGTAAACACCTGTTATTGGAGCATTAGAACTACTATGCTGATTCTAACTGTCTATATTATGTTTTATGTGTATTCCTATGTTCTGTTGGTGTTTCTTTTAATAAATAAATAAAAAATAAATAGGTACGTACCATACTGAATAAATCTAAATCTAAATGAATGACTATTTTAAGTTATTTTATTACCTAATACAAAAATGTAGGTCAGGATAGGATAGAGTGGGGTTCAGTCCTCTTTTTCTACCCCGAATATGTAGACAGCTTGGTGGTATGTATATATGTATGTATGAAGATTAAGTATCTAAAAATTTTGGGCTCTGTGCATTAAGCGGATCAAAAGTTACAAGGGACACACACACTTAATATTCTATTTCAAATTTTGAGTTCATCCATACATATACAACTCATATGCTGCCAAGCTTCTATGTTGGTGTTTTTTAACTTCAAAGTTGTAAAAACCAAGCAAATATTCTACCTTCTACTACTACAAAAATTGATTATAATACTGTCTAATCATTAAGAGAATTAAATCTCTTGAATGAATCGACAGTTGGACTATGTAAAGAATTTTATTTATGTATGTATTAAGGTTTTTTTTTTTAATCAATAATATTATGTCCTTGAAACAAGTATGTACATACATATACATCATCATACATTCCCTAAACAAATATCGGTTGTTGATCTTCAAGGTTTGTTTAGCTATTTTATTCTTATCAGTTGGTTTACAAAGAGGGCGCAGTGAAATTAATATAATAGAAATGTAGTTATAATTACTTCCTTCTCAGAATTCGTTGGTAAAAACATATTCAGAAACATATTAAATATTACCACTATATGTGAATGATATCGGTATATGTTTATTTATGATGGCAATGCAAATATTGCAAATATTCTGTGAAGTATGAATTCCGGGAAATCATAAGCTATAGATACCTACTTAAATTAATACTTAAAAACGAATAGGTTGTAGCCAACACTAAACTCTTGACTTCATAAGTTTTAAATTTTTTTATTGTGTATTATGGTGTAGATGAGGCGGAAATAAAGGGCTGCTTGAACAGTAAAATAAGTATTGAGAAAATGCTTAATGAACCTTCAATCTCTCCACTACTAAAGTTTGTGTTGTACTAACGTATTTTCTTCTCGAAATTTTGACAATCTCTGAATGAGTTTTTAGTAATCCAATTAATTATTATTGTTATATAAGTTCTTATATTTTAACTATTTTTTGTAATCAGCACCCAAAGTTTGGATATTATAATCAAGATGAGTGGTTACAGTTGGTTTCAAGTTTATAAACTGTTTAGTAGTCGTTATAATTTGGTTACTGATCACAAAAAAATGCATTCTTTAAACAAAAACAATATCGGCCTTCGTGGCTCAGTTGGTTAGGTATCTGATTCCCGGCGGAGACACAGTTTTAATCTGAGTTTTCAGTCTGGATCTGTAAGACGATTAATATAGTTTTTATAGTATTATACGCACCCAATAACAAGTTTCTAAAAAACTATATTAATATAGTTTTTTAGAAACTTGTTATTGGGTGCGTGCTAAATTATATAAAATTTGACATAGTACCTCTTAGTTGCGCGATAAAATTTAAATAAACAAAATAAAAAAAAAATTTATGAGAGCTTATTGAAAATATTGACATATATGTAATCATAGAGAAGAAAAAATGAAGTTCTCAACGAAAAACTAATCAGTTCTTTAGTACCCATTCTGATATACATATGACATGATTTTTCATAATACGTACAAAATAATCACGACGAAATTCACAGTATGCAATCAATATCTATGCACTCAATATATATCTCAATATCAATATTATATTAAATCGATTAGAAATACGAAATCAATATTTCTTTTAAGACAAGGTAAACATACGTATACCGGGTAGGTAGGTATATTTTTTATATAAAGATTTTCTTTATTTTCATATTTTATACGAAAGATGTCGCCGAAGTTTATAGTGAGCGATTTAATATCGTCTTCTTGGGTGAATTTCCCAGAAGAGTTAAAAAAAAAAATTCACATAACTTCTGGACTACAAACACTAGTAAGTTTGAAGAAATTACCATTTGGCAATGAACTCGCTGCTTACACAGAGAGAATATTTTGATATTTTTTGGTTTCATCACGAATTGTTAATTTTTAAACTAAACATGAATGTATTCAAATATTATAGTCTCCATTAACGGTGTGAAATAACGGAGATTTTTTTTATATTTTCATAGTCTTAAGTGAGCAACGAAACAAAACAGCAATAATTACAACACAAATGTTGACACGCTAAAAATACTCAATATTGAAAACAATTTGTGAAATGAGAGAAATGATGGCGAAATAAATGTCAGACAATAAATCAAATGTGTATGAACATTTGTTGCTGTCAACGATTTCTTACAACTTTTTAATGAAAGTTTAAACTAAATTTATTGTTTATGATATTGAGGTATCTACATAATATATCAATGGCGGGCTGTAAAAATAGGTTGAAATAGGTCACGAAATGGTTCTTCTTCTACCTCTTGTGTTAGATCCAGGGATCTGTTCGTGGCATAGACGTCTTCTGGGACAACGAACTCCAGCCATCTTGCTACAACTTTTGGGTTGGCGGTTTTTCTCTGGGATTCAAGTCTCAAGTTTTCGAGTCATTGATGTAACGTTGCAGTGATTCTGATTTCCCACTTCCATCCATTCCTTTTCCTTCCTCATGAGCACATTTAACTACATATATTTTTTTTTAATTTTTCCTTTATATTTATTTTGTTTAGCTGTTGTAGAAGCATATTTCCTTTGACTCCTTACCTTACCATTGTCCCCTCACCGATGTATTTGACAATTGTTGTCACTTGTTGCAATAATTTTGGGTGACAAAAAGTGTCAAGTTAAAAATGTTCAGTACAAGTTTGAAGACCACTGCGTGTGGATGTGTGCACAGAAAAAATAATTAGTGAACCAGGAATAAAGAAGCATCGGTGAGATCGTTTATAATACAGTCCACTACCTACCATCTTTAATACCCATCACCTGATGTTTTTTACAGCTGTAGATACTTAATATTACTTAAATTAATAACTTTTTAAATATGATCACATTTTTATATATGGAGTATTTATTTAAGACGAGTAAAATAACTGCAAACTGTTTTGGTTTACAATTTAAGAACATGTATTTCTTGTAATGTACATTGTTTGACTGTTTGTTTGCTTAAAATAAATAAATAAATAAATATTGTGTTTTTTTACTACGTGTTTATTCTTTCCACATGTTGCGCCAGAATAATCTTCCCTAAATGCCTTATCCTTAAGATGCTTTCTATATTGCAGGTTTCAGAATAGTCGAAAATTTTAAAAACCTTTTTCCTTGGCCGACCACTACATACTTTTCGTTCCTCTTTTGTCAGCCTTATAATAATAATAATAAACACTTCTTTGCACCCCGCGCAAGTGGCGAGTTTATTGCCATATAGTAATTTCTTCGAACTAACCAGTGTTTTCAGCCCACAGAAGCAGTAGGTATTTGCGTGAGAAATGAATTTATATAAATTTCTCCGCTGCTAGTGATCGAACCCAGGACGCCCGCACAGAAGCTAAACGGCGGTCGGCATACTTTTTATACTGTTTTGTCAGACGGTCAATCTTTCTATGTGGCCAAACCACCTTAGGGCATTTGTTTTCATCTTACTTACCATATTTCTTCAATCGTACAGAAGAACGTGTATGAGACGATGCATGGACGTGAATTAAATATATATCAAGAGAGAGGAGTCTGGCGTTAGGTTCTTTCTGCCTACCACAAATAGGGAAATGGCGTGATAATATGGGGTGGAATGGTTAAAATTAACGAATAAAATAAATGACATTGCCATATTGGTAACATAAAAACATGATGCCTGCAAAAAAAGTTAAATTTCAGAACAAGGCTACGAATGAGTATAAGTTGATTTCATCAAATATTCGCCACTAATGTGTGTATTTAGCATATTGGTTCGATCCATCTAATTACATAGCACAAAAATAAGATATCAAGGCTCTTGGATTGATGATCTTTTTGACAAGAAATCGCATACATACGATGATAGGTTCGTCGAATATGTCAAAAAGTATTCAAAAACATTTAAACTAGTATGTCATAAAGCTAAATCAGATTTTATTAATAAAAAAATTACGGAATCATTTAATAAATCGAAGACAATATGGAATATTACTAATGCGGAAACCGGTGAGACAAAGGCTCGCGATTCTAATTTTTCTCTAAAAAAGAACAACAAAATAGTCACCTCTAGTGAAGAAGTGGCAAACAAGTTTTTGGACTATTTTACAAATATCCCGATTATAACCACCGCAAAATTGAATTCATCTCCTGATTTGGCTAAAACATATCTAATAAATTCTATACCTGCTTGTAACACCGTTTTTAAGTTAAAAAATATTAAGGTCCAAAACATAACTGAAGCTTTTAATTCTCTAAAATCTAAAAAAACTGAAGATTTATGGGGAATGTCGGTCAAAATTGTGAACTCAATCCTTTATATTATAGCTCCACATTTGACAATCATATTTAATAAATGTGTTGATGTAGGTGTTTTTCCTGATCTTATGAAATGTGGTCGATTAATAACACTTCTTAAAAGCGGAATCAGGAATACCCAACAAATTTTAGACCTGTTTCTGTATTGCCAGTTTTTAGCAAAATTTATGAAAAAAATATTCTGAATCAATTGCTTTCCCATTTTAATAAGAATAGACTATTACATAGCCAGCAGTATGGATTTACTAAAGGTAAATCTACGATCGATGCTGGAGCTAAACTAATTGAACATATATTTAGTGCATGGGAGGCATCGCAGGATGCAATTGGTGTTTTTTGCGATCTATCAAAGGCATTCGATTGTGTAAATCGTGAAACGCTTTTAATTAAACTAGTTGCATGTAACACATGAGATCCAACTGTCGATAGCGATTGTATGTATAGTTGAAGAATATGTACCAAACTATAATCCCATACATACAAATTATTTAATATTTTAAGATATTTGATTTTCTATACAACACATGTACCTACATATGTATGTATGTCAAGATAGGATAGTATGGAGGTCAGTCCTTTGATCCTACCCAGAATGTGAAAACAGAATGATGGTATGTATGTATGTTTGGAGATTCGTATCAAACAATTATGTCTTCTTAGATATCGTGTATAGACGAAAGTCATACAAATTGTATGAAGCGATGTCGTCACTTAATTCAATTTTTATAAAAATTGTTAAAAAAAAATTGAGATGTTCTAATACAATGTTAATATTTTTTATAGAAAATTAAATGATCTTGTTGGGGTGTTTCGGCTTTTTTTTGATATTTTTAAAAAAATGGAAATATAAGCAGTTAAACTCATAAATTTATCATGAAAAAAATATTTTTCTTAATTGAAAATGTTTGAGAAACCCTGGAATTTAAAAAAAAAATTAATTTGAGATTTTGTATTTGTCTATGTTTATACCAAATTTCAGCGTTCTAGCTTTTATGATTTCTGAGATATATGGAAAAATAAACCAAAATTTCAAAAGTTGATAACCCCTGACTGAAACAAAAATTCCCTATTCTGAGTATAAAAGTTTTGTAAGCCTATAACTGTTTATATATTCTGAAATTTTGGGCTCTGTAAATTGAGCGGATCAAAAGTTATAAGGTGGGGACACACACACACACACAGACACACACACACACACACACACACACACACACACACACACACACACACACAGACACACACACACACAGACACACGAAATGTTCTACTCCGAATTCTGAGTAAATCCGTGTATGGAACATATATGCTGCGAAGCCTCTAAGTTGGTGTTTTTTGACTTCAAAGTTGGAAAAGCCGTGAAAAAAGTAGACCTCTCCATACAATTCTCGCGTATTCTGGCTTGATACATTGTCGATATGTTAAGAGAACAAAGTTCTCTTAACGACAGTTGGATTAATTCATTATGGAATTAAAGATAAAGCTCTCAAACTGATTTCTTCTTATTTAAGAAATAGGGTTCAAAAAGTTGATATAAATGGGGTTTATTCTTCAGAATCGACTGTAAAGATTGGCGTTCCGCAGGGATCGATATTGGGTCCATTTATTTTTTTGGTTTATATTAATGATCTACCTTACGCAGTGCAGGAAAGGGCAGACATCGTTATCTTTGCCGATGACACTTCACTTATATTTAATACCACTCGACAAAAAGAAAACTTGGAAGATGTGAACTCAGCTCTTGATTTTATTTTACATTGGCTCACTGCTAATAATTTAGTCCTTAATTAAAAAAAACTAAATGTATTAAATTTACGATTCCTCATGTTAGACAAACTAACATTGATTTGACATTAGACGGTAATACGCTGGAATCCGTGACGGAATCCATCTTTTTGGGAATAACACTAGATTCGAAACTACAATGGGGTCCCCAAATATCAAAAATGACAAAAAAACTTAGCTCTGCAGTATTTGCTATAAGAAAGATCAGGCAACTGGCGGACGTGGCAACGGCTCGATTAGTTTATTATAGTTACTTCCATAGTATGATGTCATACTATTGTGGGGGAAGGCTGCCGATGTGGAATCAATATTTGTAGGTACTCCAAAAGAGAGCTATACGTTCAATATACATACTTGGTTCTAGGGACTCACTGAGGGAGCTCTTCAAGGAGATCAAGATTCTTAAAGTCACTAGTCAATATATTTATGAAAATATAATTTATGTAAGAAAAAACTATAATTTGTTTACCAGAGTTGAAGAACTCCATAATATACTGACTAGGAATAGAAAAAAAAATATACCTAAATATAGATTATCTAAGGTAAACAATTCTTTTTTGGGGCAATGTATTAGAATTTACAATAAGATTCCACAGAATATAACAAACCTTAACATATGACAGAAAGTTTAAATCTCATATTAAAGAAACACTTATCAGACTGGATCAGTACATGAATGACAAAGATGCGTGGTGTTAATCACGGTCTGCTTGTGTTTGTTGTTTAATCTTGTATCAGTTTATATGTTTGTAATTGTTTTTTTTTATTTATATACTTTCTGACTTTCAACATGTGTGCAAACTGCATTTACGTTGAAAAGAAAAAATGATTTGATTTGATTTGATTCTAGATCATTCAAAAAAACTATATTTCTTTGTTAACATTCATGCATCTTGACTCTTTCTTCTAATCCAAGCCATATATTTTGTGTAATTTGCTCAATCTTCAATCTTTAAATGTTGCCAAATCACCTCATTTTATCAGCCTATTAAAAATATCGTCCATGTGTTTTTCTTATCAAAGCGTTATTCCCCTTTTCATAATCCTGGATGATGATTTGGATAAGGCACGTAATGTTGGTCGGCACCTAATATTTATTTGTGCCGCCTTTTCAATATCTTCCCTCGGTTCAATGCACTGCAGGGGTTTTGTGTTTCACACCACACGCATTGTTCTCATATAATAATACAACAAATATGGAGGGTGTATTTTCTTTTGATATGTCTGTATAGAATCGCACAGAGTTTAAACACCTCAGCAAAGCAAAATGCTACTCAGATATTAGTAGACATTCGTTTATTGAACCCTCTCAATAGAATTATCTTTGAAATTATTGGAAAGTTATTAAACAAGTCTTCTTAGTGTCAAGTATGAGTGAGTTGTGACATGACTTAAATATAAAAATAATGTGATATGTACCCTAAAACTTGTCATAGGATTAGATATAGGATTTCATTTTTTTGTGACAAATCAAATCGCAATTCGTTCATACTAGATGCCCTAGAGGATATCAATCCTACATGGTCATAGATTTTTAATAGTGATGCAACAGATCTCTGTTTCTGCTTTTGCAACTGTGGAAGTACTACACGCTTTTTGACATCCGTTTCTGCTTCTGTTTCCACAACTTTAATAAATAACGGAAATTTTATAGGAACTTTACGACTTTTGAGTAGGGAGTAAAGAAATTAATTTAAAATTTATTTACACGCAAATCTCGCTTCTTTGGACTGGAAACATTGACAATTCGATGGTAAGTAGAATAAATTGACAATTTGACAAATTCCTGGGATAATTACCGGTGTAGACACAGTTTTAAATTCAGTTTTTAGTCTGTGTCCTACGTGATAAGAGATGCGACATGTTTACTGGTAGAGAGACTTTTAAGTTGGGATATATATCATATTCATAGTGCATCGGACATTCAAAAAACACGTGATCGAGTGTTTCCATTTTTTAAGTCTGCCAAATTAAAATCAGATATTACTAATAAGTCACACCCCGTTATTTAACTCGTCGACAGCTGAATGCATTTTCAAAACAGAAGAAAGGGTTGCCAGTTTCTGTATACTGGTATCTGGGCAAATACAATCTCATAGACAGATATTAACTAAGTACCTACTGGATATATGACGTATGTGTGACATGGAAGAAATGTAGTATATAAAGTTGGGTGGTGTTGAACGCACGCAATATGGATTATTGTTAGGAGATTCATAAAGGACTGTGCGTAGTAGTGGAGAGTGAGAGAAAGTCGAGGAGGATGTATGAAATAGAGGCAGAGTAATTAAAATCTAAGGGCGCGAAATATCACACCACTCGCTTATATAATATGGGGGAAATATGGCGGGTGGAGAGAAAAAAGAAACTCGATGTAGTTGTATAAATATATTTCTATATCAAATTTAATTATATGTTTTGACTTATTGAAAAACACTGGATTTATATCAATAAACCATTTATTATGTCCAGAGGAAACAAGACAAACGAGTGGAAGCAGATTTTGTCGTTTCGGACAACACATTATGTGTCTAAAAGCCCATCCGCTCACAGAAGGCCACAACCTTCTTTGGGTCGTCCTCTAGATGGGGTCGATCATTGTGAATTTCCAAATCACACTGGACAGGAGCCATTGGACCTTGTAGGATGTGCTTGCTGTCCTGCATTTGTCCGCAGTCGCACATCGTGTCTTCAGTCAGTCCCCATCTCTGGAGATTTTTCCTTGTACGACCGACCCCAGTCCTAATCCTGTTGAGGGTTTTCCACATTGGCCACGGTTGGTCATGTCGTGTGCTAAAAATGGTGCTCTCCGCTGTGTCCCTCCACAGGCGTACTCTCGTTTGGTTTGGTCGTGTTTAGGAAACTCCTCCGAGATGTCCATACACCAACTACCACCTGGACGCATGTGTCGCTGATCTGTGATATGTTTTCTTCTTTCCACCCGTGCTGTTCCCCCTCGCCTGATGTATGGCAGAAGTAGATGAAAAAGGTCTTTATATATCTAGTAGTGTAGGGAAAAAGGTTAAAAAAAAGAATAAATTATATTATGTAAGCTCCGTCTAACTTTCAAGAACATTGTCGAAATAATGTGACATCGGGTCTCTTAGCCTACTTCTTCTGGGTCCCAGTGGTTTGTACCAAGCACTCCATCTCTCCACATATCTCTATTATCCGCCAGCATTTTCGTCTCTTAGCCAGCAATTTGCGAAAGCCAACGTTTCTGTCTAGACAAACTCCTTGATTTGCGTGTTTGCGAATTATAATGCGACGTAGTAGAAGGACTAATTTTAGGTGTAAAATTCCATACGAAAATTCGAGAAGCAGTATTTTAGCAAGACAAATAGATCTTTGAGGTCGTCTATATCGTGGTATAACAATTATTTTAATGAAACTGACAGTCAACTTACTGTGATTGCGATTTCAGTGTAATTGGACCAAAAATGATAAGTGTTATTTACTTCCTGACATCGTGAATCTTAAAGTTTAATGTCTGTCTTATGTCACATGGTAAAATCTACTAGAAAAATTCAATAATTATCAGACGTTTCTTTTTGGTTTTTGCTACATGTCCAGGGAGCCTGAATAGCTTGTTTTGTAGACCTAATGATAATCACTGAGGTTGACATTATTCCCTTGCATTCTGATAATAGTATATTTTAGTAACAACACAAATCATTGTGTTGTAATGTATGTTAGCACAGACTTTTTCCTAGGAAATGTCTGTTGACAAACTAAATAAATAAAAGAGAAATACCTACATGTTTTATCAAATGTTTTTTTTAGTAAAGATTGCGATAACAAGTTTTAAATCCTACATACTCCGTAATTTTCCACCGCGATAATTTTTAAGATTGATATAAAAAATACAATACTCGCTAGAAAGAACAACTGTAAAACCCTACATGTTCCTGAATATATTAATCGAGATATTTTTATATTTTCAAATAGTAATATGAAGTGTTACCAACATGATGGCTACCCCCTGGATTATGAGTTAGGTGGTTATTTTATGTTGGTATGTGCTGCAATGATGGTACATTGTACTTGAGGTGTGTATTGGGTGGCAGTGCGTGTATACCCTTCTGTTTTTTATCTTCTCCCTTCGCATATCACCCACACACATATACACCCACACAAACACAACCACCTCCTGCTAACTAGTTAGTAGCGTGAAGTCGAGGTTGTTAGGATGTTGCATAATAACCAGAAAAATACCTGCCTTTACATTTTCACATGACGCACACCATTTTTTAGGATTAAATAATTAGGTTTAAATTGAACCCTTTTACTAAAATAAAAAATAAGGATATTGACAAAAAGTAGCTATCGTATTTACCCACAAAATAGAAAACAAAAATAAATACATATACAATCGAGTGATGTGGTATAACCAACTCGAAACAGTTTTGAATCTAGCAACTGAATTTAATTATTTCAATACAAAAAAATTTACGTATATAATATTGACTCATTTGTAAATTGTATTCTCTTCAGTTTGTTTAGTTAATAATTCTGTATAATATTAAATGTAAAAAAAATATTTATATTTAAAAACAAAGAAACAAAACACCTCTACACCTTTCTAGTAAAGGGTAACAGGTTTTTTTTACTGTGTAACCATTTCTTTTGAACTCTTTTGACAGACTCTCTTCTCAGAACTCTTTTGTCAGACGTAGTTGTAAATTTTATAATTATGTCGATAAATCTGCAATCGATATTCTAAATAACGATTTTGCAGCTTTTAAAATAAATCTTTTTAGTATTATGTGAACTTATATGTGGGTACGTATTAACTGTTTTTTTTTATTTTATTATTGTTATTTTTGTGTGTTTTATTTCAATCTTGTTTATTCTTCCTCTTTTTATAACTAATGTTTTTTTCCTCATAAAGTATCTTATTGTTAACCATTTATGTAAACTTTGCTGGTTATATGTTTATTAGTTTTTTTGGACCATTACAATATATTTACAAAACTATAATGTTTCCTTGATAAATGAATTAAATATATTTTTCCCTCATCAAGCACAAGATTTGTAATCTTTTTGATGAGGCACTGCTAAGAAAAATTTGGAAAAATATTATTACCTGTGAATTATCTCTTGATTTGTTTTTTGTAAAATTATTATGTTAAATAAATAAATAAAAAATAAAATATTTTTGTATTTTATGATTGTATATTTTATGCGTTATATAAAAAAAATAAAAATAAAAATAAATTTTAAATAAAAAAAATATTTTATCATTACATAGAATTTGAAGGACCATGCTCAGCTAAGTGGGAGGAAAAGTCCTTTATAGCTGAGTTCAGGATAATAATTTTACCCAACTTCTTCTTATTCGTCCTAGCCTTTTTCCCATAATCTTGGTGTCGGCCCTTCTATTTCTCATCCTTCGAATCCGTCTGTCTGTCCTCCGCGTCTGTCTGCGTCGGCTACACTATATCCGCTGATGAGACACTATAGCCGACATCGCGCTTGGCGGGAAAATCGAAGAACTGATAGTACTCTCAATCCGTGGTGAAGGCTCGTTGTCGAGTCGCCTGGTACCGAGCACTGTTGAGATGGGAGACCCTCACCATGACTGTCGGACCTCCACGTTTGTGGTTAGACTCTTAGTGTTAGTGGTACGAAATAAACTTGATAGAAGTTCCTTGTTTTGTCCGATGAACAGCCTCTACAAGAATGAAAAGAGCTACAGCTACAAGCTACGAAGCGTTCCCTATAGAGTGGGGTAGGAGACTGCGAAATTCTGTTAAGTTGTCCTCCGCGTCCTCTGAACGAAGACTTGCCTCCTTGAGAGCTCTGGTAATTGTGGATATCCAAGTGGTCAATGGTCTACCTGGTCTTCTGGACCCCACCTCTATATCCATCGTTCTTTTAATCATATTATCCTCTGGCAGTTTCATAATGTGTCCATATCATGTCAATCTGTTCTCGGTCAGATTTTGCTGATTGGCGCGACTTTGAAACTGCCACGGATATGGACGTTCTTCATTCTGTCCAACCTTGTAACACCACCAGCCCATCTAAGCATTCTCATCTTGCTGGAATGAAGTGAACTTTGTATTATATATTCAAATAAATCGTACTTATGCATTTTTAATCATCATAATCATCATCATAAGCTCGACAGCCCTGAGTGGGCCATGGCTGAATCCTGGAGTCTCCTCCATTCCCCCATTCCTGTCTATCCGTTGCCTACGTTCTCCAGTTTCTAATATATTCTGCGGATGCATCCGTTCGACACTGTCCATCCATCGAGTCCGTGGTCTTCCTGGTCTTCTTCGACCTTGTGGCATAGAGAGTGTGAGGCGTTTTGAGGGGCTGTCGTCTTCCATACGAATTATGTGACCAGACCATCTCAAGCGCTCTTTCTTCATGGAAGTGATCATACCAGGCTGTCTATAGATCTCATATAACTCCTTTGCATTTTTTATAACTAGCGAATAATTCAAGAAAGCCAAATACTTATTCTCTTGAAATTTATATTGTATAATTGTTCGGGGAACGGTGCGACGTGACAATGTCTTATTTTTACAAATTCTATATTTAGGTAAAAAGATCGTCTGAAGGTTAAGGTTGACTTCAGTTAATTCATAATTCAGATGATATTTTCATTTTATTTTCAAATACATGATAGTTTTGTTTTTTTTTCGATCTGGTCAACTGACCACACTTGCCATTTCAATTCAAGTCATCATAATTCAAGATTCCATAATATTTCTTTCGATTCCTGGTGGAGATACCGTTTTTAATTGTTTTCAGTTTGGATCTGTGAGACGATTAATATCGTAAGTCCACACAATATGGGAGTTCAGAACTTGTTATTGGGTGCGTGTTAATTAAATGACATGTTAGTTGCCCGAGAAGCTACATCAAAATAAATAAATTTGTAATTTATAGTAAATATACTAAAAATTTTGCAATAAGTACGATCTAAATTGATTCTGGGTTGGTCTTCTAAGCACTCATTTTATAGAAAAGTTAAATGTATCATCCATCGCGTTTTTGGCCAAACCTACTTTTTATCTTACTTTTGAAAGCATTCTTTATTTAAATTTTGTTAGAACTTTGATTCTAAGTGATTTATTGTTTTTGATTTGATTTCTTCTCGCATACGCCAGCCTAAAGGGTTCATGATGTCGTATTAAATATGCACCCCTTTCAGATGTTATCTAATTACGCCTTTTATTCATTTCTTTTGACGCAGAAAATATATCATCTCCACATAATAATGACAGCACATCAGGACACATTTGAAGCATCTGTAACACACGATAGTATGGATACATTCATAACACTTTGTACTTTGCTCTTTACCTGACTTGTAAAATTTGTATAAAACCTTCATTCAGTATTTTGATGATATGCCTTGAGCGAAACGTGCCGATAGTCACAATGAATCAATAAAAAAACATAAAAAAAATCTCATAAACAGAAACTAAATTTAGTCTATTCCAGTCATGGGCAAAGTACGGCCCGCGACATGGTTTCGAATAACCCCTAAAATTACACCTAGAATAGGACAAAATGTATTTTCTGTGTAGCTAGACTTCAGAGTTATTTTACGTTGATTGTGAATCTGTGAACAGGTGTTTTCTACTATAAAACTTCGCAAAATCAGCGTTAGAAACCAATTGAATGACAACCTTTTAGCTTCACTACTGCGAATCAGCTCATCCCAGTTTCTACCAGATTATAAACAGTTTTTAGAAGCTCAGTCACAGTTTCATCTGTCACATAAGCCATACTCTTCTTAAGAATGATCAATTTAAGCAACTTATATAGATTATACTTAAGAATAAAGTATAAAGTATAATTTATAAAGTTGTGTGTGATGTAAAAATCAGAAATAAAGTTTATCACTTATAAAACTCTGTTTGGTTCAATTGATATTTTTTTTAAATTTTATCTGACCTCTTGAAAAGTTTGCCCATCACTGGTATATCCATATTTGTGATATACTTGTGAGTGGAATTACAAAAGATTTCTTAGGAAATGCTTATCTTTCCTGTTCTGACAATATAATATTATCTAACTGCTCCGTCTATCAAATGATAATATTTCGACGAACTCAAGCAATACTAATCCTTTCCAGAGCGAAATTTTCGGTGCCTTTGGTTCCTGGTGAGATTTTATTTTATTTTATTTTATCTACCCTCTCAGGCAACTAACAGATACTATGTCAAATAATTATTTAACACGCACCCAATAACAAGTTTCTACATAGAAACTTACGATATTAATCGTCTCACAGATCCAGTCTGAAAACACAATTAAAAACTGTGTCTCCACCGGGAATCGAACCCGGGACCCTTGGATCAGCACTCAGATACCCAACCAACTGAGCCACGAAGGCCGACAATGATATTAAAATAATATCAAAAAAATTCCAACACAGAGCGTTAAGAGCGTTGCTACCACCAGAGCGTTGCTACCACCCATCTAAATGCATTTCATACATTATTCGTCTAACTTATAAACGTAAACTATCTCTTTATAGTAACTGTAAATGGAGCGTGATTAAGGAAAAAATTTACTTTACTCCTTTATTTAATAGACGTCAAGTTAGGACAGGTCGAGAAGTTGTTTGACGCTTGACTAACGCGTCATACCAAATATTTCAAAATGGCGGATAATATGTTTCGATGCATATTTGAGATGGACAAAAAAAACGTAATACGTAAGGATTTTCCTTGTTATTCTTCATCGCAATCGTATTTAATTTGACTCAACACGGCACAACGCAGTATTTGTTATCATTTCCCAAAGTCAGTTATCCAAAACGTAATACGTAAGGATTTTCCTTGTTATTCTTCATCGCAATCGTATTTAATTTGACTCAACACGGCACAACGCAGTATTTGTTATCATTTCCCAAAGTCAGTTATCCAAAACGTAATACGTAAGGATTTTCCTTGTTATTCTTCATCGCAATCGTATTTAATTTGACTCAACACGGCACAACGCAGTATTTGTTATCATTTCCCAAAGTCAGTTATCCAAAACGTAATACGTAAGGATTTTCCTTGTTATTCTTCATCGCAATCGTATTTAATTTGACTCAACACGGCACAACGCAGTATTTGTTATCATTTCCCAAAGTCAGTTATCCAAAACGTAATACGTAAGGATTTTCCTTGTTATTCTTCATCGCAATCGTATTTAATTTGACTCAACACGGCACAACGCAGTATTTGTTATCATTTCCCAAAGTCAGTTATCCAAAACGTAATACGTAAGGATTTTCCTTGTTATTCTTCATCGCAATCGTATTTAATTTGACTCAACACGGCACAACGCAGTATTTGTTATCATTTCCCAAAGTCAGTTATCCAAAAAATACATGCATGTTTCTATTTTTTGACATCTGTGAAGCCAATGCTGCCATATGAAAAAAATAAATGAGGGTGTTCGTAAACAATTCGGTGAACTTGTTAGTCATATACGTTTATAAGTAAGATTTTTTAATACCGATCTTAACTTTATAGTCATGCTTATCTAGTTGCGCGTTAAGTAAGCTGTTAACGAAATCTAATAAGATTGACCGTATATTTTTAATATTTAATATGTAGTTTATATTTATGTAGGTAACATTTTTAAATTTTCCATTGATTATGAGTTTATTTGTGCGCATCATTTCAAATGCATCCGTTCACTTGGTACAATTAAACCCGGATAAGTTGGTCTTCAGTTCGATAAAATGCATTATTTGCATCGGTGCTGGTTGTCTGAGAGTGAAAGCTCTACATATCTGCTGTTGGGGCTACCTTGGGGGGCTGGCTATAGCGGTTGTGCCATTGTGTTCGTGTGAAATACTCACTGCATCCCGCTGCACGCTGCTATTGTGTATGTATGTTCTCTTCTTCAGACCCTCAGAGTCGGGTTGGGTACAGAACCTACCCAATAATTATCACTCACTTGTGATTTGTTAAATAAATATATTTTATCTGGAGTGGTATTCTATTAGCGCGCATTTTTCAATTCATTAGCATCATCTTAAGATGTTTTATTGTTTGTTTAAACGTTTGATTCAATGTGGACATTAAAAGGGTTTTTTATATATTTGGTTAGTAAAGACGAGGCTAGATACCTACTACATAACTATCTCGTGTTTCTGAGCTGTATCTGGATATAAGAAGATACATAATTTTATACAAATCAATGAATTAATTTAAAGGGGTGCCTACTGCTAGAGTACCTTTTTTTTCAATTTGTTATTCCATCATTAATATTAATCGAATCGTCTTATTAATGATGGAAAAAATAACTTAAATAGTTTTGAAATTAATACAGATACATATTACTTAATTTTTTAATTATGTTCTGTATATATTCTTGTAGAAAAATAATCAATATAACCCGATTTTTGACATTTCTAATAAACTATAAAGCGTAGTGGAATATATTTTTTATGAAAAATAAAGAACACAAAAATATCTGGAAAAATATGTTAATGAATATATGACTTTTTTTGGTTTAGTAAAGAAACCTAAAAACATTAATTCTCTTGTGGCGCTGAATGGAAAATAATGTTTCTTTACTAAACCTGTAACATTAATATAATTGTTAATATTAAAAAAAAAACATTGCTTTTCACTTTATCGTTTATCTAAAGTAATAAAGCAATCAAAATGTTAGTGTATGTGTGTGTGTATGTGTGTGTGTGTGTGTTTGTCTCACGCCTTCTGAAAAACCAAGAGCATCTAAAAATCTAATTTATGTGCGAACGTGTACCTGTATACCTGATGCAGTGTCACGCTAAAAATAATGCGATAAAAATGCTGAATTTTAAAAATATTTCAATAATTATTTTTTTCATACAAAATTTTCCAAGTCGTATCTGTCAAAAAAGTGTACATTTTGCACGCATATATCTGTTAGTTTAAAAGTTAGAAGTACGTATTTACACGAAAAAAATTTACTTTCAAGTATAACTTAGCGTTTAAGTGAAAAACATGGTGAATATTTTGTATAATTATAATGTTTAACTTATTTTTAAAGTAAGCGTTTTGTACATAAATGCCGCCATTTTAATATCTTTTCATACAATATTTCATTTTCCTACCGAATGAATATGTTCTTGAAAATAATAAACCTTTGAAATAAATATAAATATGAAATAATAAAATGAAACACAAGACATTACAGCAAGTTTTAAGACGTATATTGTAAAAGTCTGTTAATTATTAGTAAAGATATGGGCATAATAAAATTGCATAATTTGTATATAATATTTGATATTTCGGACAATTTTCATTTTTATGGCATCGAACAAACCAATGTAGGTACCTACATATTCAAAAAATGTATCCGAACCATTCGATATTACTTACGTGTTCGAATCGTTTCCATGGCTACAGAAAGAATGTGATATTCAAATAAAATTTGTTAGGAATCGAATTTATTTAGAAGGTTGTTGTAGGTAGGTACCTACCTAATACTATTTACTTACAAATCAACAATAATATACCTATACTGATTTCCTATAGGAAAATTATTTTATTTATTTATTTATCAACCGTTTGTCCGATTATAATGAAACTTTGGTGAATTGTCGAGCGTATGCCCAGGATGGTTTTTGGATTTAAACTTTTTTCTTATTCTTCTTCTTCTTCGTGTATTTGGTCGTTTTACCTATGAAGGGGGAGTATCCTGGGAAAAGAAGGTCCGACTGTCCCTCCATCTCTTCACAGGTCTTCCAGGACGGGTTCTGCATATAAACTTTTTTCTTCTTTTTCTTCAACGTGTACTTGGTCATCTTACCTATGAAGATGAACTATCCTGGGAGATGAAGGTCCAATTTTCCTTCCATCTCTTCGCAGGTTTCTGGATTTAAACTTTTTTCTTCTTCTTCTTCATCGTCTATTTGGTCATTTTACCTTTGAAGGTGGACTAACCTGGGAGAAGAATGTCCAATTTTCCTTCCATCTCTTCGCAGGTATCTGGATTTAAACTTATTTCTTCTTCTTCTTCTTCATCGTGTATTTTTGCTCATTTTACCTATGAAGTTGGAGAATCCTGGGAGAAGAAGGTTCAACTGTCCTTCCATCTCTTCGCAGGTATCTGGGTTTAAACTTTTTTCTTCTTCTTCGTGTATTTAGTCATTTTACCTATTAAGTAGAGCATCCTGGGAAAAGAATGTTCTTTCATCTCTTCGCGGTTCTTCCAGGATGGTTTCTGGATTTAAACTTTTCTTAACCGACTGATGGGACGGGATGTAATGAAGGGAAGGGATGCACTAAAGGGCCTGAAGGGACGGGAGGTATAAAACTGCCTGAAGGGACGGAAGGTACTGAAGGGCCTGATGGGAAGGGACGTAATGAGGGATTAAAGGGACGGGAGGTACTGAAGGGCCTGAAGCGGCGGGTCCTGGAGTCTAATTCTGTTTCTTCTTAATTTTATGTAGACCTTTAGGGCAGTTTTATACAAACTATTTCCTATTGTCTAATTCATCTTCTTCTTCTTTTATGTATACATTTGGGTCATTTTTTATAAAAATTATTTCCTTTAGTCTAATTATTATTCTTCTTCATTTAAGTACGTAGACTTTTGGGAGAGTTTTAATACAAACTATTTCCAATAGTCTTATTCATTTTCTTTTATGTAGACCTTTTGGTCAGTATTTATACAAACTATTTCCAATAGTCTAAATATTCTTCTTCTTCTTTTTTGTAGACCTTTGGGTGAGCTTTTATACAATCTATTTCCAAAAGTCTAATTCTTCTATTAGGTATATGTATTTTTACTTATTTTATGTAGACCATTGGAATAGTTTTTTATACAAACTATTTCTTATAGTCTTATACTTATTTTTCTCTTTTTTATTTAGTCTTTTGGGTTAGTTTTAAGTATAATAGTCTATTGTGCAGAAATATTACTAACGATATGCACACTTGATGAAAATACATATGAAATGAATGGGATGTGACGATATAACCTGCACTAGAATCTTTTCAATACTTTTGTTTAATTAAATTTAAACCATTTATATCATCGTATTTTGAATAATTTTCAACACCTAATATTTAAAGAATGGGGGTTGTGGCCATTACTGAACTCTTCACAACATTTATATTCAAATTAAAAACTATTTACTATAGTTCAAGTCTTCTTCTTCTTCGTTAATGAAGACTTTCAGTCAAATTGAGCAAAAATATAATGCACACTTGATGAAAAAATATAAAAACGAATGGGATGTGACCAATACTAGATCTTTTCAGTACCTACGTTTGTTTAATCAAATTTTAACCACATCCCAACATCTAATTGGGAAAATAGGTACACATTACAATTTGTTTTCGATGATAATATTTAAAAATGGGGGTTGTGGCCAAACCAATCTCTTTACAACGTTGATAAACAGTCATATTTAAAACCATTACGCATAGTCCATGCGAGCAGAAATTGTATAAATATTATACTTCATTCACACTTTATAGCAATATATAAAAAAGAATGGGTTGTGGCCATCACTTGAACATTTTACAATACTTAAACTCAATCAAATTTCAAACCACTTTTCATAGTCTGATATTGCAAAATAATTGGGTGACAATATTATAAAAACGATTGCTTTTTCTTTCACAATTTTACATTCTTGGCCAACGGCGGGACATAAAAGCTAGTCTAAAGTAATAAAGCAATCAAAATGTTAGTGTATGTGTGTGTGTATGTGTGTGTGTGTGTTTGTCTCACGCCTTCTGAAAAACCAAGAGCATCTAAAAATCTAATTTAAGTGCGAACATGTACCAGTATACCTGATGCAGTGTCACGCTAAAAAGAATGCGATAAAAATGCTGAATTTTAAAAATATTTAAATAATTATCTTTTTCATACAAAATTTTCCAAGTCATATCTGTCAAAAAAGTGTACATTTTGCACGCAAATATCTGTTAGTTTAAAAGTTAGAAGTAGGTATTTACACAAAAAAAATATATTTTGAAGTATAACTTAGCGTTTAAGTGAAAAACATGGTGAATATTTGGTATAATTATAATGTTTAACTTATTTTTAAAGTAAGCCTTTTGTACATAAACGCCGCCATTTTAATATCTTTTCATACAATATTTCATTTTCCCACCGAATGAATATGTTCTTGAAAATAATAAACCTTTGAAATAAATGTAATTATGAAATAATAAAATTAAACACAAGACATTACGGCAAGTTTTAAGACATATATTGTAAAAATGTGTTATTTATTAGTAAAGATATAGGCATAATAAAATTGCATAATTTGTAAATAATATTTGATTTTTCTGACAATTTTCATTTTTATGGCATCGAACAAACCAATGTAGGTACCTACATATTCAAAAAATGTATCCGAACCATTCGATATTACTTACGTGTTCGAATCGTTTCCATGGCTACAGAAAGAATGTGATATTCAAATAAAATTTGTTAGGAATCGAATTTATTTAGAAGGTTGTTGTAGGTAGGTACCTACCTAATACTATTTACTTACAAATCAACAATAATATACCTAATATTTTTATTATTGCATATGCGCAAACATTGGATTTTTTTTCCCTGTCGGGAGTCAAAGATATTTTTTAACAGATTTTTAATTATCTCAATAGAGACGAAGTTGGAATATTTATTGTAGGAGAACCGGGAAATCAAGGCACCTACAGGGCTTACGACCTGTCATCGGCTGGTTTACGTGATCACTTTATGCGCTTGCGCAACGTTCACCAATTATGCCTTTTTAATGAGATCCCTATCAATTCAATTTTGAAAGTTCTATATATTGTAATACTGAAATTCTTTTCGCTTGAAAATAAGGAATTTTTACTACAGCCATCTATGGGTGAAATTATGAACAACAATCTTATTATTTTTTATTTATTTTGTTGAAACGCCATCTATTGAGAGAATTGGTTTTTTGTACAGGTCGATGATGACAGGTCGTAAGCTCTGTAGGTGCCTTGATTTCCCGGTTCTCCTACAATAAATATTCCAACTTCGTCTCTATTGAGATAATTAAAAATCTGTTAAAAAAAATATACTACTACTGATTTCCTATAGGAAAATTATTTTATTTATTTATTTATCAACCGTTTGTCCGATTATAATGAAACTTTGGTGAATTGTCGAGCGTATGCCCAGGATGGTTTTTGGATTTAAACTTTTTTCTTATTCTTCTTCTTCTTCGTGTATTTGGTCGTTTTACCTATGAAGGGGGAGTATCCTGGGAAAAGAAGGTCCGACTGTCCCTCCATCTCTTCACAGGTCTTCCAGGACGGGTTCTGCATATAAACTTTTTTCTTCTTTTTCTTCAACGTGTACTTGGTCATCTTACCTATGAAGATGAACTATCCTGGGAGATGAAGGTCCAATTTTCCTTCCATCTCTTCGCAGGTTTCTGGATTTAAACTTTTTTCTTCTTCTTCTTCATCGTCTATTTGGTCATTTTACCTTTGAAGGTGGACTAACCTGGGAGAAGAATGTCCAATTTTCCTTCCATCTCTTCGCAGGTATCTGGATTTAAACTTATTTTTTCTTCTTCTTCTTCTTCTTCATCGTGTATTTTTGGTCATTTTACCTATGAAGTTGGAGAATCCTGGGAGAAGAAGGTCCAACTGTCCTTCCATCTCTTCGCAGGTATCTGGGTTTAAACTTTTTTCTTCTTCTTCGTGTATTTAGTCATTTTACCTATTAAGTAGAGCATCCTGGGAAAAGAAGGTTCTTTCATCTCTTCGCGGTTCTTCCAGGATGGTTTCTGGATTTAAACTTTTCTTAACCGACTGATGGGACGGGATGTAATGAAGGGAAGGGAGGCACTAAAGGGCCTGAAGGGACGGGAGGTATTAAACTGCCTGAAGGGACGGAAGGTACTGAAGGGCCTGATGGGAAGGGACGTAATGAGGGATTAAAGGGACGGGGGTCCTGGAGTCTAATTCTTTTTCTTCTAAATTTTATGTAGACCTTTAGGGCAGTTTTTATACAAACTATTTCCTATTGTCTAATTCATCTTCTTCTTCTTTTATGTATACATTTGGGTCATTTTTTTATAAGAATTATTTCCTTTAGTCTAATTATTATTCTTCTTCATTTAAGTACGTAGACTTTTGGGAGAGTTTTAATACAAACTATTTCCAATAGTCTTATTCATTTTCTTTTATGTAGACCTTTTGGTCAGTATTTATACAAACTATTTCCAATAGTCTAAATATTCTTCTTCTTCTTTTTTGTAGACCTTTGGGTGAGCTTTTATACAATCTATTTCCAATAGTCTAATTCTTCTATTAGGTATATGTATTTTTACTTATTTTATGTAGACCATTGGAATAGTTTTTTATACAAACTATTTCTTATAGTCTTATACTTATTTTTCTCTTTTTTATTTAGTCTTTTGGGTTAGTTTTAAGTCTAATAGTCTATTGTGCAGAAATATTATTAACGATATGCACAATTGATGAAAATACATATGAAATGAATGGGATATGGGATGTGACGATATAACCTGCACTAGAATCTTTTCAATACTTTTGTTTAATTAAATTTAAACCATTTATATCATCCTATTTTGTATAATTTTCAACACCTAATATTTAAAGAATGGGGGTTGTGGCCATTACTGAACTCTTCACAACATTTATATTCAAATTAAAAACTATTTACTATAGTTCAAGTCTTCTTCTTCTTCGTTAATGAAGACTTTCAGTCAAATTGAGCAAAAATATAATGCACACTTGATGAAAAAATATAAAAACGAATGGGATGTGACCAATACTAGATCTTTTCAGTACCTACGTTTGTTTAATCAAATTTGAACCACATCCCAATATCCAAAATTACTAAATTTTCAATAGGTACACATTACAATTTGTTTTCGATGATAATATTTAAAAATGAGGGTCATGGCCAAACCAATCTCTTTACAACGTTGATAAACAGTCATATTTAAAACCATTACGCATAGTCCATGCGAGCAGAAATTGTATAAATATTATACTTCATTCACACTTTATAGCAATATATAAAAAAGAATGGGTTGTGGCCATCACTTAAACATTTTACAATACTTAAACTCAATCAAATTTCAAACCACTTTTCATAGTCTGATATTGCAAAATAATTGGGTGACAATATTATAAAAACGATTGCTTTTTCTTTCACAATTTTACATTCTTGGCCAACGGCGGGACATAAAAGCTAGTAAGAAATATAATAAAAATGTCAAAAATCGGGGTATGGTAATTGTTTACTATATGAATATGTAAAAATGTTTGTGTATTAACAATAAATAAATAAATAATAAATAAGAATACATACAGAACACAATTAAAAGGTTAAGGAATATTTTTCTTCATTGATTCCCAAACTATTTAAATTATTTTTTTTCGAAATGATTTGATTAGTGGGAATGATGGGATTGTCAAATAAAAAAAAGTTAGGCTGGCAACAGGAGCCATCTTTACATTTTTATCTGTATAACAATATTAAAAAAATAATTGTACAAGATATGTGATTTTTATTTTATTCACATTTTTGCATTATCTCATCAATTTTTTTTAAAACTTTGTGCTTGATGAAGGAATCAGATGATCAAACATTCAAAAACAGAAAAAGAATACAGGCAATTGAAACAATTTATATTATGATTTTATAAAGTTTATTTTCGTTGACAAAAGTATACCGATAAATTTCTTTGAACTTGATGTAACAATGCTTGAGCGATAAGTAAATGAAATTTGTAAAACTGATTATTTTATGTTGGATTTATTTATATTGAATTCGTTAATGAATCTCTTTTAAATGTTTGGACATTCGATATCGGTGAAGTAAAAGATGTTGATATTTATTGAAGAGGTAAACTATCTATCTTCTTCTTTTCCCTTAACACTTTTGTCCCTTTTTTATCGGGGTACGCTTTGACCATGATCCTGGAATTGGCGAGTCTGGTTATTACATTGAAGCGACTGCCATCTGACCTTCGTAACCCTTAGAAAGGGGAACCAGACAAATTGGATCAAGGTTACACATAGCTAGTGATATAAATACGCACATAGATTTTTTTGAAAATCCAGAGGTGCGTGCCCCGCCCGGAAACTATCTATCGTCCCTGGTAATAGAGTGTAATTAACGAAAACAATTACTTATAAACCAAGACTATCTTTATTTCATAGACGTCAAGTTAGGACAGGTAGAGTTGCTGTTTAACACTTCATACCAAGTATTTAAAAATGCCGGATCTTTCACACATGATCCGACGCATGTTTGAAATTAACAGAAAAATTTAATACTTAGATATATCGTTTTTCCTTGTTAGTCTTCATCGCAATCGTGTTTAAATTGACTCAACACGGCACAACGCGGTGTTTGTTTTCATTTTTCGATGTTAGTTTACCAAAAATTACATGCATTCATCTGTGAAGTCAATGCGGCCATAAAATAACAAATGAGGGTCTTTGTAAACAAATCGGTGAACTAGTTAGTCATATCTTAGTATACAATTGTAAGTAAGATTATTTAATACCGATCTTAACTATTTTAGTCGTGCTTATCTAGTTGCGCGTTAAGTAAGCTACTAATGAAATCTAATAAGTTAAATGCTCAACATCAGTGTGGTCGTTCTGGGAAGAAAAAAAAACTTAAAAATTATTACTCACTTGCGTTTGTGGGCTAAAAACACTGTCGGTCTTACTTATTAGATTTCGTTAATAGCTTACTTAACGCGCAACTAGATAAGCACGACTAAAATAGTTAAGATCGGTATTAAAAAATCTTACTTATAAACGTATACTAAGATATGACTTACTAGTTCACTAAATTGTTTACGAACACCCTCATTTTTTTTCATACGGTCACATTGGCTTCACAGATGTCAAAAAATAGAAAATTGCATGTAATTTTTGGATAGCTGACATCGAAAAATGAAAACAAAAACCGCGTTGTGCCGTGTTGAGTCAAATTAAACACGATTGCGATGAAGAATAACAAGGAAAATCGTTATAAGTATTAAATTTTTCTGTCAATCTCAAATATGCGTCGGAACATATGTGAAAGATCCGCCATTTTGAAATATTTGTTATGACGCGTTAGTCAAGCGTTAAACAACCTCTCGACCTGTCTTAACTTGACTTATATGAAATTAAGTTGTAATAAAGATAGTCACGGTTTATAAGTAAACTTTTACGTTAATCACGCTCTATTACCAGGTACTATAGATAGTTTACGTTTGTAAGTATAGTAACAACGGTCTAGTTTTATTCAATGAAATCACTAGTCTATATAATTATTAATATTTTCCACATTTTATTAAAATGGTCCAAATCCATTCCTGAATTTATAAATAAATGTATTGTACACGTCATAATAGGTACATACTTTATTGAAATCATCGCGCGATGCATTTGTGTGATATGAACGGCTCCACAGTTCGTTTTTTATATATTATTTGAAAATAATCTCTTCGGGCAAGTGTGAATGGATCTTTTGTTTTGGTCGCCATTGAGGCAAGTGTTAAAGCTCGTTTCACACCTTCGGATTTCTTTATTCAAATAATAAAAGGACAAATAATGCATTCTTGAATTATCACTCGTTCATAAAATACCCTTTTTGACAAATAAATAATTTGTTTTTAATGTTTTTGGTATGTGTAAAAATATATTTATTTATTCTCGATTGTGAACGTCTCATATCACTACCTACGATGGTCATTTTCATTACCTACCTATGGCAAAAGATTTTTGATTATATAATATATATCTCAGTGTTCAAGTTATGAATATTACTCACTAACTTGAACATTGATGTACCTATATTATTATTATGACTGACTGATTCTATGACGCTATGGACTTACTATAGTAGACTATTTAGTATATTTTGAAAATAATTTCCCCAGTACCTTCAAAAGATACGTCATTGAAATAAAAAACAGTTTGTGTTTACATCTTTATACTATTGCATGAGTTTTTTACTTTCCACACTATGGAATAGTGGAGAGTCATAATTTCACAATTTTTAAGCGTATTTTTTTACATCAATTTCTCAACGGGTATCATGTAGAGAGTGCACACTGTGAGTTTCGTCGTGATGTGTTTGTATGTATGGCGTACGGCGTATGGCGTACGCCATACGGAATTATCCTTTTGTGTTCTCTCTACAGCCGAAACTATTTATAAGTCCGATCGACTTCATATTAACATCATATGTGTTAAGCGCATACACCTAGAGCTGCTTCGTTTTCCATAGATTTCCGTTAATTTCTTCTCTATGATTTCATCTGTACAAATTTTAAAAATGCTCTCACGGTCTGGAAAATCGAGTTTTTTGTATATTGTTTGAAATTTCGATACAACAAAAATACACTCATCAAAAATGCATTCAAGGATGGTCAAAATTTAAAGAAAAACATCTATGGTTTGCCATATCAATGTGAAATAAATTTCATATTTGTATGAAAAATGTATAAAACAGAAGTAAAATAGCTTCTGTAAGAGAAAATTGAGTGATCAACTTCATATTAATATTGTATGTCTCTGTAGACAAGTGTATTTTTTACCCTCCACTTCTATCTTCCTCAAGGGGTAGGCAGTGAGAAACGAACACCAGATTCTTCTATCTTGAGACATTCATCGCCTCATCAACATTGATACACTGTCTCATACATGCTCATCTTGCTAGTAATGCAATTTTACTTAAAATTTCTTAACAGGTATCATGTAGAAAATACATACTATTAGTTTCGTGACTATGTTTTTGTGTGTATGGTGTATTGTGAAAACTTCTTATATTTGTTTAAGAATCTAATCAACTTGTACTCATAAAATGTACTTCATAAAAATGCATTTAGAGATTGTCAACATTTCAAGAAGAAAAAATGAACGCTCATTATGGTGCGGAGAGTTTAGTGTTGGCCACAACCCACTCGTTTTTTAATTGAATTTGTCTTATACTTTTCTTGTTAAATTAGTTTTAGTAAAACCATTTTTATTTTTGTATTGTAAAAACTACAAGGCCAATGAAGTAGATTTTTACTTCAATATTCAATGGAAAGAGAATTGAGTTTTTTATTATAATAATATTTTAATTACTATTTTGCTATTTAAAAAACTCTAAATTTTACATTTTCTTCACGAAAAATGTTGTACATATATTACATATAAGGTGATAAACTTGTTGTATATTACATAATATTCCAACTGTCGATTAGTTCATGAGAATTCAATTCTCTGAATGAATCGACATTATTAAGCCAAGATGCGTGTACGAAGGAACATTTTGTATGGCGTAGTGGACTTTTTGCATGCTAATAACACCAACTAGAGGCCTCGCAGCATATATGTTCCCATACATGGATTAACTCAGAATTCGGAGTAGAACATTTTATGTGAGTTTTGTGTGTGTGTGTGTGTGTGTGGTGTGTGTGTGGTGTGTGTGTGGTGTGTGTGTGGTGTGTGTGTGTACGTGTGTCCCCCCCCCCCTTATAACTTTTGATCCGCTCAATTTACTGAGCCCAAATTTTCAGAATATATAAATAGTTATAGGCCTACAAAACTTTTATACTCAGAATTGTGAATTTTTGTTTCAGTCAGGGGTTATCAACTTTTGAAATTATGGTTTGTTTTTCCATATATCTCAGAAACCATAAAAGCTAGAACGCTGAAAATTGGTATAAATATAGACAAATACAAAATCTCAAATTTTTTTTTTTTAAATTCCAGGGTTTCTCAAACATTTTTTATTAAGAAAAATATTTTTTTTATTATAAATTTATGAGTTTAACTGCCTATATTTCCAAACTTTTTAAAAATATCGAAAAAAGCCGAAACACCCCAACTAGATAATTCAATTTTGTATAAAAAATATTAACATTGTATTTGTACATCTCAAATTTTTTTTAACAATTTTTATAAAAATTGAATTTAGTGACGACATCGCTTCATACAATTTATATGGCAGTCGCCTATACACAATATGTAAGAAGACTTAATAGTTTGATAGGATCTTAATATCCAAACATACATACAGAACCATCATGTTGTTTTCATATTCCGGGAAGGAAAAGAGGACTGACCTCCATACTGTCCTATCTTGACATACATACCAACATGTGTTAAAATTTTCAATAATTTGGATTTATGGGTTTATAGTTTGATTTTTATTCTTCAACTATACATACTATTGCTATCGACAGTTGGATCTCATGTGTTACATGCAACTAGTAGATATTTACTTCTTCTTATTTTTTCTCGTAATATTTTTTTTTTCTTTGGTTTTGTACCACAATATTTTACATTATTTATTTTGTATGCGCTATCTGTAAATGGACTAATGTATTATCATATTTGTAATAAAAGTTTGTATATGGTCTGTATATATGCCAATTGAAATAAAATAAAATAAAATAAAAAAAAATAAACCATATTTTTTGGTGTTTCATACATTATAAGGTAATTTAGCGTGCATTTTTGTTGACCAATATTTTTCAACGCAGCAATTCTCAAACAGTTGTGTTCTATTGAATATATATACAATAAAACAAATAAAATATCACTACAGCTTGATACCTACCTCCACATTCAAGTGCTTGAATCATTAATATGATTTTATAAAACTCCAAGTTACAACGCTGTGTGAGTCCAAAGTATAAATAAAACGAGTGGGTTGTGGCCAACACTAAACTCTCCACACCACAAATATTGAAAATGAAATATTTTATTCATTCTAAATTTTACTACCAGGAATATAAATTTTCTAACGATAGTATATTTTCATGTTAAGATAGACAAACTATTAATGCAGTATGGTGAAGAATTCTAATGTTGTATGAAATATTTTAATAAAAGCAGATAAATTTTGTTTTAAAGGACGTTAGAGCATTTTGACAATTTTGACACGTGATATCATATGAAGAAATTTTTGTTATTTATGGAAAGCTAATCAGTTCGATGTTCAAGCTCTTTACATTATAACATGAAATCAAATTACTGAACTTTTCCATACATAAGAAATTTATCTTATTATATACATTTTTATTCATACTAAATTTTACTACCAGGAAAATAAATTTTCTATCGATAGTATATTTTTATGTTAAGATAGACAAACTATTATTGCAGTATGGTGTAGAATGCTTATGTTGTATGAAATATTATAAAAAAAGCAGATAAATTTTGTTTTAAAGAACGCGAGAGCATTTTCAAAATTTTGACACGTGATATCATATGAAGAAATTTTTTGTTATTTATGGAAAGCTAATCAGTTCTATGTTCAAGCTCTTTACATTATAACATGAAATCAAATTACTGAACGTTTCCATACATAGAAATTTATCTAATTACATTTTTATTCATACTAAATGTTACTATCAGGAATATAAATTTTCTTCCGATAGTATATTTTTATGTTAAGATAAACAAACTATTAATGCAGTATAGTGAAGAATGCTTATGTTGTATGAAATATTTTAAAAAAAGCAGATAAATTTTGTTTTAAAGAACGCAAGAGCATTTTCCAAATTTTGACAGGTGATATCATATGAAGAATATTTTTGTTATTTATGGAAAGCTTATCAGTTCTATGTTCAAGCTCTTTACATTATAACATGAAATCAAATTACTGAACGTTTCCATACATAGAAATTTATCTAATTACATTTTTATTCATACTAAATGTTACTACCAGGAATATAAATTTTCTTCCGATAGTATATTTTTATATTAAGATAAACAAACTATTAATGCAGTATAGTGAAGAATGCTTATGTTGTATGAAATATTTTAAAAAAAGCAGATAAATTTTGTTTTAAAGAACGCGAGAGCATTTTCAAAATTTTGATACGTGATATCATATTAAGATTTTTTTTGTTATTTATGGAAAGCTAATCAGTTCTATGTTCAAGCTCTTTACATTATAACATGAAATCAAATTACTGAACTTTTCCATACATAGATATTTATCTAATTACATTTTTATTCATACTAAATGTTACTACCAGGAATATAAATTTTCTTCCGATAGTATATTTTTATGTTAAGATAGACAAACTATTAATGCAGTATAGGGAAGAATGCTTATGTTGTATGAAATATTATAAAAAAAGCAGATAAATTTTGTTTTAAAGAACGCGAGAGCATTTTCAAAATTTTGACACGTGATATCATATGAAGAAATTTTTTGTTATTTATGGAAAGCTAATCAGTTCTATGTTCAAGCTCTTTACATTATAACATGAAATCAAATTACTGAACGTTTCCATACATAGAAATTTATCTAATTACATTTTTATTCATACTAAATGTTACTATCAGGAATATAAATTTTCTTCCGATAGTATATTTTTATGTTAAGATAGACAAACTATTAATGCAGTATAGTGAAGAATGCTTATGTTGTATGAAATATTTTAAAAAAAGCAGATAAATTTTGTTTTAAAGAACGCAAGAGCATTTTCCAAATTTTGACAGGTGATATCATATGAAGAATATTTTTGTTATTTATGGAAAGCTTATCAGTTCTATGTTCAAGCTCTTTACATTATAACATGAAATCAAATTACTGAACTTTTCCATACATAGAAATTTATCTAATTACATTTTTATTCATACTAAATGTTACTACCAGGAATATAAATTTTCTTCCGATATTATATATTTTTATGTTAAGATAAACAAACTATTAATGCAGTATAGTGAAGAATGCTTATGTTGTATGAAATATTTTAAAAAAAGCAGATAAATTTTGATATAAAGAACGCGAGAGCATTTTCAAAATTTTGACACGTGATATCATATGAAGATTTTTTTTGGTATTTATGGAAAGCTAATCAGTTCTTTGTTCAAGCTCTTTACATTATAACATGAAATCAAATTACTGAACGTTTCCATACATAGAAATTTATCTAATTACATTTTTATTCATACTAAATGTTACTATCAGGAATATAAATTTTCTTCCGATAGTATATTTTTATGTTAAGATAGACAAACTATTAATGCAGTATAGTGAAGAATGCTTATGTTGTATGAAATATTTTAAAAAAAGCAGATAAATTTTGTTTTAAAGAACGCGAGAGCATTTTTCAAATTTTGACAGGTGATATCATATGAAGAATTTTTTTGTTATTTATGGAAAGCTAATCAGTTCTATGTTCAAACTCTTTACATTATAACATGAAATCAAATTACTGAACTTTTCCATACATAGAAATTTATCTAATTACATTTTTATTCATACTAAATGTTACTACCAGGAATATAAATTTTCTTCCGATAGTATATTTTTGTATTAAGATAAACAAACTATTAATGCAGTATAGTGAAGAATGCTTATGTTGTATGAAATATTTTAAAAAAGCAGATAAATTTTGTTTTAAAGAACGCGAGAGCATTTTCAAAATTTTGACACGTGATATCATATGAAGATTTTTTTTGTTATTTATGGAAAGCTAATCAGTTCTATGTTCAAGCTCTTTACATTATAACATGAAATCAAATTACTGAACGTTTCCATACATAGAAATTTATCTAATTACATTTTTATTCATACTAAATGTTACTATCAGGAATATAAATTTTCTTCCGATAGTATATTTTTATGTTAAGATAGACATACTATTAATGCAGTATAGGGAAGAATGCTTATGTTGTATGAAATATTTTAAAAAAAGCAGATAAATTTTGTTCTAAAGAACGCGAGAGCATTTTCCAAATTTTGACAGGTGATATCATATGAAGATTTTTTTTGTTATTTATGGAAAGCTAATCAGTTCTATGTTCAAGCTCTTTACATTATAACATGAAATCAAATTACTGAACTTTTCCATACATAGAAATTTATCTAATTACATTTTTATTCATACTAAATGTTACTATCAGGAATATAAATTTTCTTCTGATAGTATATTTTTATGTTAAGATAAACAAACTATTAATGCAGTATAGTGAAGAATGCTTATGTTGTATGAAATATTTAAAAAAAAGCAGATAAATTTTGTTTTAAAGAACGCGAGAGCATTTTCAAAATTTTGACACGTGATATTATATGAAGAATTTTTTTGTTATTTATGGAAAGCTAATCAGTTCTATGTTCAAGCTCTTTACATTATAACATGAAATCAAATTACTGAACTTTTCCATACATAGAAATTTATCTAATTACATTTTTATTCATACTAAATGTTACTACCAGGAATATAAATTTTCTTCCGATAGTATATTTTTATATTAAGATAAACAAACTATTAATGCAGTATAGTGAAGAATGCTTATGTTGTATGAAATATTTTAAAAAAAGCAGATCAATTTTGTTTTAAAGAACGCGGGAGCATTTTCAAAATTTTGACACGTGATATCATATGAAGATTTTTTTTGTTATTTATGGAAAGCTAATCAGTTCTATGTTCAAGCTCTTTACATTATAACATGAAATCAAATTACTGAACGTTTCCATACATAGAAATTTATCTAATTACATTTTTATTCATACTAAATGTTACTATCAGGAATATAAATTTTCTTCCGATAGTATATTTTTATGTTAAGATAGACAAACTATTAATGCAGTATAAGGAAGAATGCTTATGTTGTATGAAATATTTTAAAAAAAGCAGATAAATTTTGTTCTAAAGAACGCGAGAGCATTTTCCAAATTTTGACAGGTGATATCATATGAAGATTTTTTTTGTTATTTATGGAAAGCTAATCAGTTCAATGTTCAAGCTCTTTACATTATAACATGAAATCAAATTACTGAACTTTTCCATACATAGAAATTTATCTAATTACATCTTCATTCATACTAAATGTTACTATCAGGAATATAAATTTTCTTCTGATAGTATATTTTTATGTTAAGATAAACAAACTATTAATGCAGTATAGTGAAGAATGCTTATGTTGTATGAAATATTTTAAAAAAAGCAGATAAATTTTGTTTTATAGAACGCTAGAGCATTTTCAAAATTTTGACACGTGATATTATATGAAGAATTTTTTTGTTATTTATGGAAAGCTAATCAGTTCTATGTTCAAGCTCTTTACATTATAACATGAAATCAAATTACTGAACTTTTCCATACATAGAAATTTATCTAATTACATTTTTATTCATACTAAATGTTACTACCAGGAATATAAATTTTCTTCCGATAGTATATTTTTATATTAAGATAAACAAACTATTAATGCAGTATAGTGAAGAATGCTTATGTTGTATGAAATATTTTAAAAAAAGCAGATCAATTTTGTTTTAAAGAACGCGGGAGCATTTTCAAAATTTTGACACGTGATATCATATGAAGATTTTTTTTGTTATTTATGGAAAGCTAATCAGTTCTATGTTCAAGCTCTTTACATTATAACATGAAATCAAATTACTGAACGTTTCCATACATAGAAATTTATCTAATTACATTTTTATTCATACTAAATGTTACTATCAGGAATATAAATTTTCTTCCGATAGTATATTTTTATGTTAAGATAGACAAACTATTAATGCAGTATAAGGAAGAATGCTTATGTTGTATGAAATATTTTAAAAAAAGCAGATAAATTTTGTTCTAAAGAACGCGAGAGCATTTTCCAAATTTTGACAGGTGATATCATATGAAGATTTTTTTTGTTATTTATGGAAAGCTAATCAGTTCAATGTTCAAGCTCTTTACATTATAACATGAAATCAAATTACTGAACTTTTCCATACATAGAAATTTATCTAATTACATCTTCATTCATACTAAATGTTACTATCAGGAATATAAATTTTCTTCTGATAGTATATTTTTATGTTAAGATAAACAAACTATTAATGCAGTATAGTGAAGAATGCTTATGT
The DNA here is from genome assembly GCA_963576475.1 of Molanna angustata. Classification (NCBI taxonomy): domain Eukaryota; kingdom Metazoa; phylum Arthropoda; class Insecta; order Trichoptera; family Molannidae; genus Molanna; species Molanna angustata. The sequence goes on along the minus strand of OY754965.1, from coordinate 44,252,613 downwards.
TGTATGAAATATTTTAAAAAAAGCAGATAAATTTTGTTTTATAGAACGCTAGAGCATTTTCAAAATTTTGACACGTGATATTATATGAAGAATTTTTTTGTTATTTATGGAAAGCTAATCAGTTCTATGTTCAAGCTCTTTACATTATAACATGAAATCAAATTACTGAACGTTTCCATACATAGAAATTTATCTAATTACATTTTTATTCATACTAAATGTTACTATCAGGAATATAAATTTTCTTCCGATAGTATATTTTTATGTTAAGATAAACAAACTATTAATGCAGTATAGTGAAGAATGCTTATGTTGTATAAAATATTTAAAAAAAAGCAGATAAATTTTGTTCTAAAGAACGCGAGAGCATTTTCCAAATTTTGACAGGTGATATCATATGAAGATTTTTTTTGTTATTTATGGAAAGCTAATCAGTTCTAAGTTCAAGCTCTTTACATTATAACATGAAATCAAATTACTGAACGTTTCCATACATAGAAATTTATCTAATTACATTTTTATTCATACTAAATGTTACTATCAGGAATATAAATTTTCTTCCGATAGTATATTTTTATGTTAAGATAGACAAACTATTAATGCAGTAGAGTGAAGACTGCTTATGTTGTATGAAATATTTTAAAAAAAGCAGATAAATTTTGTTTCAAAGAGCGTTAGAGCATTTTGACAATGTTGACACGTGATATCATATGAAGAAATTTTATGATATCTATGAAAAGCTAATCAGTTCTAAGTTCAAGCTATTAATATTCTTATATCAATATGAAATCAATGAACTGAACATTGCCAAATATAAAAAAATTCTCTTGTTACATATAAGTTTCATACAAATATCCATTAAATAAAATATAATTTTTGAAACCGTTGAATATTTTTCTTTTAACATTGACCAACTTTGAATACAATTTTATGAAGATTCTTGGTGTTGTATAAATAGTTGAAACCAAATTAAAATATCTCTAATTTCCAGGTCGTGAGAGCATTTTTTCAGTTTTAATAGATGAAATCATAAAGAAACATTGGGAAAAAATGAACCGTTGTCTATGGAAAACTAATCAGCTCTAAGTTTATGGACTTAACACATGTGATATCAATATGAAGTCAATCGGACTTATAGTTTGGGCTGCAGAGAGGACACAAAAAAAAACAACGTAAATGATGAATTCATAGAGAAGAAATCAAAAGTTGTCTATGGAAAACTAATCAGCTCTAGGTCTTTGCACTTTACACATATGATGTTAATATGAAGTCGATCAGACTTATAGTTTGGGCTGTAGAGAGGACACAAAAAAGATAAATGCTACGGCGTACGGCGTACGGCGTACAGCGTATACGCCATACACACAAACACATCACGACGAAACTCATAGTGTGCATTCTCTACATGATACCCATTGAGAAATTGATGTAAAAAATATACGCTTAAATTTTGCGAAATCATGACTCTCCCCTATTCCATAGTGTGGAGAGTAAAAAAGTAGCATGTTTAGGTATACCTACCTCGCCAAATATGTGACCCATTTGGTCACAAAATATTATCTCAATCAGTCCATTGCATTCAAACAACAGCACGCAGAATTATTTCATTGTTATTGCATTTTCTTATCACTTCTATGGAAATTTGATATCATTGTTTTGAAAATGTATCAAACATTCCATTTCATATTCATAACGCGACACCAGTGTGGTCAATAATATTTCATTAATATGTGCAGCGTGGACGTACATACATTTCAAATGTGATGGATAATATTGTTTTCATAAACAACACACCGTGCCTGATAATATAAATAGCTTAGTAAGATTTCAGATGAAAGTATTCTGTTAGGTACCTACATATTAAATTAGTATGCAAATGATAAATATTCATATGACAACACATTGCCTTCTAAATTCAAATTAGAATTTTTGAATTCATAGATAATGGAATCGAATAGACTCATTTTGATGAAGTAAGTAGTATTAGTTGCTACATAGATTTTCATATAATATACTCATAAGATTTATAATATAATAATATAATAATACTAGATGTAGTATTCTGTGCAAAAAGTTAGTCATTGAATATCACGCGTTTGACGTTTTGGTTAGTAAAAATCTATGAATATATACTAGATGTCGTAGTTAGCAAATTTTGTATGAACTGAAGTGAGGAATTTTCCGGGGGATTTTTGACGTTTTGGTGGACAGACCACATCGTTTCTCGATAGCGATTAACGACTTATATGAATTGTTTTCGGATTAATTTGTCGAAAAAAACACTTTTTTCATTAAGATTTAAAGAACAGTTATCTAGGAAGTGTTAAAATGTAAGGAAAACTGCAATATTTTGCCAACCAAAACATCAAACGCGCGATATACAATGACTCACTTATTGCACGAAGTACTCCAACTAGTATATTATAATGAAAATCTATGGCTGCATACTGTCCGTTTCGTTCTTTGCATTCGCTTTTAGTGTTGATAGATGTGGAAAAAAAATATTCTTCGTCAAATGTGGCAACATGCACGTCACGCTTAGTTGGACAAATAAAATCTGCTGAGTTCGTGATACCGAAGATTATTAATAGTAGTTTTTCGATATACATACACCCAAAAACAATAGTACCACTTTAAAATTTGTTTATCTTTGTAAATTCGTAAAGTAGCGAACTGTTTCAAATGATAACAATACCGTAGAATTAAAATAGGTAACATAACTGACAACTAACTATACATGATAACCAACACAAAAATTTAATGAAACTATGAAACGGACACTAGAAATTTTGATTTAATGAATCAGTGTTTCTAATTTCCAACGCAGAGAAGTAAGAATAGCATGAGAAATCATTAAAACATATATCTTCTCTGAGGGGAATTGCACCCTAGATGCCAGCCAGGGGCGACCCTATAGATCCTACGGACTAGGTAAACCCTGGAAGAAAATTGGAAAATTTCTAAAATTAATGTTTTTTAAGCATCGTTGTTCCTTTCGGTGGCCATGAAAAAAAATTAAAATCACATTCCAAAATAATGTTTACATTTGTGGCCATGTAAAGCATCGTATCTACAAACGGTTTAACTTTTAATCTTGCAGTATGGTTGCAATAAAACAAATAAATATATTTCTTGAATTTCTAAACATAATATTCATCGGCAAGCCAAGATTTTCGGCTTCTATAAGAAATTTCGCTACTGATGCAAGCATAGAAGTCAAACGGCTTAAAAATTTTCCTTAAATATCGACATAGACAATGGAAATAATTTCAAATTATAAATGCGATACATTATAACTAACCTAAAATATCAGAAAAAAAGCAAAAAGACTTGTAACTTGGAAATTAGATGTCTCACTAAGTATACATGAATGAGCTACAAACACTAGCCCGCCATTTTAAAATTATATATTTTCGAAAGCACTAGAGTTATTGTAAGTATTTCGCTTAAAATATATACCGTTTTTCCGCTTTTAAGTCAGGCATCTTATACAAACATGGCTCGCACTTCCGGTATATCATTTTCCCGCCATTTTCACTCAAAACATGGCGTCCAACGATAATATTTACATTGTGGACATAAACCGCCTCCTTTTATCTACTAAAGCACACGAAAATAAAATGATAACATTATACTGATGACTTTGTAATTGAATATTTACATAGCGTTTCTTGCCCAATTTACCTGCAAATATATAATGAAATGCTACCTTTATTTTAACAACTAAATTTTATCACCGCTAATAAAATGTGAGCTTGGATGATTACCTACTCCATTCTTCGACGTCAATACAAACTTCTATTTTGAGTTCGAAGATTTTTTATACCATTGTGTATTTATATTTTCGGATTTAACTTTTCTAGGATTTAAAATTTTTAAAATCCCATGTTGTCCAACCTACGATTCCTGGCATTCGATATCGGTAATATAGCGCAAAAAATCATTATTTATTGTTATTTGATGCGAATGGTTTTGAAGCCACCGCTCATACCTCATTCCATGCCAAAGCCATTCCTTTGGGTCATCCTCAGACGTGATCCGTCTTGAGGAAGAACGTATTCTTTCGAAAATGGCCCTATTGCACCAATCAAACTGGCACCTATTTATATTTTCTATGGACATTTAGCTAAATGTAGTCCCTTCGTCTAGGTATTAATAAACGTTCTAATGATCAAAATTTGATCATTTAATGGTGAGTATAGATGGGTGGTGGCAGAGCGGTTAGCGCGCTGGGTTTGTAATCCAATGGCAGCGAATTGATCCTCCCACGATCGATTTCGTTCACCTAAAGCACAAGCATTAAAGCTTTATTTAGGGAATGTATAAGGATGTATATGTACTTGTTACAAGGACATATTCATTCTTTAAAAAAAATATTATCTATATTTTTATCTGTTTCTATATTTTAATCTGTGTCTATGTTTTTATCTGTTTCTATATTTTTATCTGTGTCTATGTTTTTATCTGTTTCTATATTTTTATCTGTGTCTTTGTTTTTATCTGTTTCTATATTTTTATCTGTGTCTTTGTTTTTATCTGTTTCGATATTTTTATCTGTGTCTATGTTTTTATCTGTTTCTATATTTTTATCTGTGTCCATGTTTTTATCTGTTTCTATATTTTTTGGATCTATGTTTTAATTAGTTTGTAATTAATTATTTTTAGTATTGTAACAAGTATGCTTATGCCGTATATTGTGTAAATAAATAAAGAAATATTTTTTCACATGCTCTAAAAAAAACATTATTTTATTACACAAGCAATGATGGGTTCGCTAAAATGTTCGTCTATAGTCAAAGTATATGTTAATATCAAAAACATGACGCTCTCTCCTCTCCATGTTCAGTTGGTTTGATTTTCCTCTGAATAATTAAGTCTTGTATCAGACGATGTTAAAATATGGTTAGGAACCTATTAGCGTGTCATTTGCACCCCTCGCTCAGCCCATACCACCCTTGGAATATTGGCTGCTACACAGAGACCAGGCGATCCAAGGCACTCGCTCTCACACCAACTGAAGGTAAATCTTTAGATAAATGCAAAGACTATATATAGGAACCATTTATGAAAATGGATCGGTGCAGAATTTGAATCCAATTGAATCACACAAACGACAGCACGCCATGGTTTATTGGTAAGTCATTTGTCCTTAGTTCGATTCCCATCAGGTGAGTAATACATATCAAATAATATTTAACGCAATTATTTTTTTAACGCAACATATCCTTATTTTTTGACCATTTCAATATTGGTAGGTCTCAAATCTTCCATTTTCTAGATTACTCGTATTTGAATCCATTAACGTTTTTCAATTGCACTATTCTCATCGAAGTGATATATATTTTATTACGGCGCTGGCCTGCATATTAATGATACAATTTAGTATTAGAAATAATAACACTCAATTATTACTTTTACCATTATGCATTTCTTCAAAAGAATGAGCAGATCAATGGGTAAATTTTAAATTATTTAATAGATCAAAATAAAATGCAACAAATGCACCGATCAAGCTTTCAATTGGGAATAATAATGAAATAATAGAAATAGGTGGGACGTAGCAGAAGACGCTTCTGGAGAGACCACATAGAACGCATGGACGACAATAGAATTGTCAAAAAAGACATGCGAAGAGATGGAAAGACAGATGTACCTCCTCCTCCCACAAAGAAGAAGAATATTTAAAAATTGGTGTGAATCCTAGGCAAACCTTTAAATACGTCCCTTAATCATATTATTTGCTTTTTGAACTATTGGTGTTCTCCAATCTAAATTCCGTCTCAATCGATGAAATCAAATAAATTAAATACTATCTTTAAAATAAAATAAATGGCACTTTTATTTTTTGTACTGGTAAATACCAAATACAAATAATATGTAGGTAGGTACTACGATCAAGGACAAATATATAGCGTAGTGACATGAGCGTTGTAAAAATAAATAATTTGGCAGACTAAATAGTATCGCTATGTGACAGTTTTGTCAGACACGGAGACGTCCGAGTCCAGGGATGCAGTAGATAGAGATGTTGTAGGTACAGTCCAGAACAGTGATGGATGAGCCGTCTAATTGCCTGTAGAGTGTACAGCGACCTTTCCCAGAGGCGGCGAGCATAGACACATTAGCAGACTGATTGGAATCTGGTATAGGAATGCCGAATATCGAAGGGACTAACCATCTACATCCATCTACCTTCCTTCCTTTTATTAGTCTATTCGATACTCTTACAACACACAATACTTCAGAGACGTACTGGTACTAAAACAATGTAGGTATACTTAAAATAAAGTATTTCTGAATATGAATAAACACATGCGTATTGACAGAAAATATAAGACATGTGTGCGACCTATCATGACTTATGCTGTGGAAACGCGAGCAGACACTGTATGAACCAAGGGGCTCCTAAGGAAAACGGAAATTAAGGTTCTAAGGTAAATCACTGGAAAATCTCCCCGAGATCGTATTCGCAATATTGAAATAAGAAAAACACATGTTGAATAAAGGACATCGTTCGGTGGAGTAGATTCAGAAGAAGACATTGGATCCAGAATGGATAGTGATAGACTTGCGTATATAGCAGCAGTTCAACTATCCCCTCTGGACGGATAGTTGAACTTCGTCATCTCAGGAGGCATAGTTTTTGAAGAAGAAGATGAATATGCCAAAACTGGTTATTATTAAAATGGATCTCTATCGACTCACATCCAGATGAAGACCAAAGAATTCTTGGATAGTGCAAAGGCGCAGCCAAATGTAGAGACATGGCCTTAGTTATATTGTGCAGGACAGGAGAACGTGTAACTTAAAGACGAGGAGAGCTGACCTCAATAGTCTCATCACAGATAATGAGTTGGGATACAGACAGGGATAAGGTTATCAATTAAACATTGATATCTGAATCTCCGCGTAATAATGCCAATTGAACACAGTCGACAAGGCGGCATACTATGATTATTATTTTTAATTTAAATTGAGTGTAACAAGTCCTAAAAAGTAAATGCACTTGTCCTACAATTAAGAAAATATTACTTCTAGATGACCTCAGAAAGTAAGTGTACATTCTCTAAAAGGCTAAAAACAGTTGTAGAGCAACAAAATACTAAACTTATGAATAAAAAATTAATTTTTTCAAATGTTTGAATGTTAACTTTGTGGTTCATATTTAACAAATTAAATTTAAAGATATAACTTTGTATTAACCACGTTTTTTGGTTTTTTGGTTGAAACGATGCGACCGGTTTCGGAACTAACCTTTCCCTCATCAGGCTAACTTTCAACTGAAACAGAATGTGACGACGTGCTTACAAGAAATCTATGGGGGCGGAGGTAGAGGTAGGGTGGGGGTACTTAGGGTTGGGTCTTGTGCAGGGTGGGTCCGATTGGCTGAAGGATTAGAAGTAAAAGGAAACATATTTAATAATGGACTGAAAGATAAATTTAACTGATTGTTTATTATGTTCTGTTTTGAATTAATACACTTTTTAATTTCTAGCGACTCTAAATTATCAAGACGGAGACCTACTTTGTTGACGTGTAAAATTTTTGTTCCCGATTGCATATTAAATTGATGATCATTAAGTACTAAGTGTTCTGCGAATTCCGAAAAATTATCATTGTTTATACATCTAATATGTTCTTTTACTCTAGTCTCAAATTTCCGTCCTGTTTTTCCTATGTAGACTGCAGAGCAGTCTCCACATGTCAGTTGGTATACGCCGGAGTTTTCCATTTTATTATCTTTATCTTTGGAATTCATTAAACTTTTTCCAATATTATTGTCAGTGTAAAATGCCGGTCTTATGTCTTTTGGTAAGAAATTTGAGACTAATTGGGATAAATTATTAACAAACAATATGCGTCTCCATCTATATTCATCTTTTTTGATATTTGTATTATAACTATGTAGGTATCTATTGACGTTAATATTTTTTATTTTTTTATTTAAAATAGAGTCTATCAATTTACTGTTATAACCATTATTGTATGCAATCTGTTTTATTGTATTTAGTTCTTTATTAAAATTATTCGATGATAGTGGTATATTTAGTAATCTATGGACCATGGAATGATAAGCGGAATGTTTATGGGATGCTGGATGGTTGGATGTATTGTGGATAGTTGTATCTGTATAGGTCGGTTTACGATATATATCAAATTCAATTTTATTATTTACTATTGTCAATTTTAAATCTAAAAAATTAAGTGTTTTTTCCTTTTCTATTTCCAATGTGAACTGAATCTTAGGGTGAAACGAGTTTATAAAATTTAAGAGCAACTTTAATTGTCGATCAGTACCGGTAAAAATGCAAAATATATCGTCCACGTATCTCTTCCATAAAAATATATATTTCAATAAAACCGAATTTGATCCAAATATTTTATTTTCTAAGAAATCTACAAAAATGTCGGCTATAAGTGGACTTGTACGGGCTCCCATTGGTAATCCTTCTTTTTGTTGGTAAACAACATTATCATACTGGAAATAGTTTTGACTCAAGCAAACCTCTAATAATCGTTTCAAATCATTTGTTATATCTAAGGGGAGATCCGAGTTGTTAAGTAAACTGTCTATTATGTTTTTGCTTTCTTTTATTGGTATATTAGTAAAGAGACTTATTATATCAAAAGATATTAGTTTGGCATTACTTGGAATCACTAAGTCTTTAATTGTATTTACTAGTTCAATGGAATTTTTAACTGTAAATTTAGGTTTGAATATGTTTGCTTGATTTATTATGTTAACAATATGGGCTGATAGTTTAAATGATGGGGAATTACAACACGATACTACTGGGCGAATGGGTTTTTCCTGTTTGTGTATTTTTAAAAGGCCGTATAACTTGGGTGTTTTTGGATTCATATCTACTAACTGATTTGGGCGTATCTTTTTTATTATATCACTCTTGCAAAGTTTTAAAGCGCTCTTTACGGCATCTTGATACTTTCGCGCTAGGTTGGGAATTGGATTTTAATGTTAATTTATTTATTTACAGAAGGGTGCTCCGGTCTAGAAAGGCACTAGGTGATAACCTGTCGCCTGTTCCCCAAATCCAACGCGAAATGATGTCGCGTGTGTACTCGATCCTGCCGTGCGTAACTCGGTAATTAGTTGCAAGCTAATTAAAGAACGTTACACAGCAGAATGAGGTACCCACGCCACACCATAAAACATTTATAAATTTATCATATGAAATATAAATTAATTGATATTACAGACAGGTATTAAAATAGTTTGAATTTGACTTACGTGTTTATTTGATAGTTTGACTCTAATTATAATTCAAGATTGGTATATACTTCAATAATTGACTATTAAATAATTTAAATAAAATAGATCGATGAATGCGCGGAATCGAAATGTGAGTCGAGCAGAGTGACGATCTACCGCTGGCCTTGGTTAAACTGAACGACGGGAACGCGATGTGCAGGATCTTAAATAGCCGGCTGACGTCCCCCTACTCCTTGAAGTGGGTGGTCAACTCGGCTGGTTGCACCCGCTACATCACCCCCCTGCCAGCTGGATAGCGCCACCCTGGTCCGTTCCTCAGCATTTCCTCTGATTGTCTGTAACAATGACATGTGTTTTTTTTTAAATACAAAGAAATTTTATATTGGTTACCTGAAATGGCATTACATATATATATATATATATAGCAGTTTATTTTACTAATAAAAATTTAGAGGTCATATATTTATCATGTTCTTATTTCTATACTTATACATTTCTAAAAAAAAATATTGTTTATATTAACTTGTTCAATGTACTTTTTTATATGTACTGTAATTTGAACAAGAAGATAAAATTACAATTAAATTTACATTTCTATACAGCATTTTCTTAGTATACAGCATTTTCTTATTATACAGCATTTTCTTATTTTGATTTGGTCAAGTTGGAATTTTATAAGATTTTATATTCAAATATTAGTTGCATATTGACCAAATTTTTCATCTATATTGAATACATATTACAATTACACAAAAATTAAAAATAGAAATTATTCAGGTTATAAAAATGATTAAAAATTACTCAGCTTAGAAATATTTGTAGCTGGTGAATCGCTCCGGGAAATATACTCGTCTTCCGGCTCTAGTGGTTGTATGTGGTTGCCGTTCTGGGGTGGCATCTGGAGTGTCATCTGAAGTGTCATCTGAAGTGTCATCTGGCGTAGTGGCTTGGTGCGTCTGTGGCGTGGACGTCCATCTCTGTTCTGTAGAGGTGGTGTGTCTACTGCTTGGTTCTACGCCGTAGTCTGTGTTCTCGTTCAGGAAGAATGCTGGTTTGAGTCTGTCCAATGATACTTGTTTGTTTTTACCATTAATTGTGATGGTAGCCGTTTTGTCATCCTTCTTTATTAACAAGTATGGTCCGTCATATGGTTTTTGTAGAGGTCGTCTCACAGCATCATGTCTTAAGAAGACATATTTGGTGTTTGCCATTTGTTTGTGCACAAATGTTTTTTTTCTCCCGTGATTTGCTATTGGGATAGGTCGGATTTCTGACATTGTTTGCTGTAGTTTATGTCCATAGGTGTTTTGCTCCTCAGGTGGTCCATCTTCGAAGAAGTCTCCGGGGAGTCTGAGGGTTGTTCCGTATGTCATCTCTGCTGGTGTATAGTCTGACCCCTCCTTGATTACGGTTCGTAGTCCTAGAAGTGTCAGTGGTAATGTCGTCGACCATGATATGTTTCCTGCGGCCATTAGTGATGTTTTTAATGAGCGGTGCCAACGTTCGATCATCCCATTCGATTGTGGGTGGTATGCAGTCGTTCTGTTATGTATTATTCCGAGCTTATTCATCAGTTTATTGAATAGTGAGCTTTCGAATTGGCGGCCTTGATCGGTCGTGATTGAATTCGGGACGCCAAATCTTGCTATCCAATTATACATGAGAGCGTCTGCAACGGTTTCTGCAGACATGTCTTTTAATGGGATCGCTTCGGGCCATCTTGTGTAGCGATCAATTATCGTCAGCAGGTATATGTAGTCTCTGGATGGAGTTAGCGGCCCCACCAGGTCTATGTGTATATTCTTGAACCTTCCATCTGCTGGTTTGTATTGTTTCAAAGGTGTTACAGTGTGGCGATGAATTTTCGAAGTTTGGCATTCGATGCAGTTGTTCACAACATTTTTTACTGTTTTGTCAATGTTGGGCCAAATATATTTATGTTTTAATAACTTTGATGTTGTTTTTACTCCGGGGTGACTTAATTTATGTACTGATAGTATTACTTCTTCTCGCATTGTGATTGGTACATATGGTCGTAACGTGTTGGTTGAGATGTCACACCATAACATTTTGTTAGTGTTAGGTATTGAGATTTTCTTTAGTGATAGAGATGAATTTTCCTGCATTTTCTTGAGCTCTTTGTCTGTGAGTTGTTCTCTTGCCATTTTAATATAGTCGATGTTTGATGTTATTTCTATCTCTTCGATTCTTGATAGAGTATCTGCGACTATGTTTTCTTCGCCTGATATGTGTTTGATGCGCGTGGTGAATTGACTTATATAATCCAGCTGTCTTTCTTGTCTAGGAGAGTTGAGCTTGATTTTATTAAAGGCGAAAATTAACGGTTTGTGGTCGGTGATTATTACAAAGTTTCTTCCTTCTATTTGTGGTCTGAAATATTTAATCGCCTCGTAGATGGCGGTGAGTTCTCGGTCATACGTACTGTACTTTTCTTGTGCGCTATTAAATTTTCTGGAGAAAAATGATATAGGTTGCCAGCTGTTATCCGTTTTTTGTTGAAGTGCTGCGCCCATGGCGTGATCTGATGCGTCGACCATTATTGCTATCTCTGCCGAGGAGTTTATGTGTACGAGTAGTGCGGCTTGTGTCAAATCTTGCTTACATTTGTCGAACGCTTTTTTTAATTCAGTTGTCCATTGTAGTTTTCTTTTATCATTTTTGGTGTACCCTTTTAATTGGTCGAATAATATTTTTTGCGTTTCGGCTGCGTTTGGCAAAAATTTTCTATAAAAATTTAGCATGCCCATGAAACGTCGGAGTCCTTTTGCGTCCTTTGGGGGTTCAATTTTTATTATTGCTTCCACTTTTTCTGGTATTGGTGTACTTCCGTTTTTGTTGATTCGGTAACCCAAAAAGTGTACTTCTTCTACGCCGAATTTGCATTTATCCTGGTTGATAATTAATCCGTTTTCGGATAATCTTTCGAAAAGTTTGTCGAGATGCTTCTCATGCTCGTTTATGTTTCTGGAGGCGACCAGAATGTCATCAATGTACGTGAAGACGTATTCTAGGTCCCTTGTTATGTTATGTAGATGTCGTTGAAATGTTTGTGCGGCGTTGGACAGTCCTGGTGGCATTTTCGTGAATTCATACAGTCCAAATGGTGTTAGTAGGGCGGTTTTTTGGATGTCTTCTTCTTCCATGTTTATTTGGTTATATGCTCTTGAGAGGTCTATTTTAGTGAATATTTTTGCATCGTGTAGTTTATGTGAGAAGTCTTGAAGTTGTGGAATCGAAATGTGAGTCGAGCAGAGTGACGATCTACCGCTGGCCTTGGTTAAACTGAACGACGGGAACGCGATGTGCAGGATCTTAAATAGCCGGCTGACGTCCCCCTACTCCTTGAAGTGGGTGGTCAACTCGGCTGGTTGCACCCGCTACAATACTTATTCGTCGGATCTTTTTCTAGCTTTATGAAGTCGTCGTTGTTTAAAAAAAATTGCATTTTATTTCTATAGTCAACGCCGTTCATTATAACAATTGAATTACCTTTATCCGCTTTCGTTATTACAATTTGGTTTTCTTTGGCAGTTTTTTGAATATTTTTTAACACAATATGATCATTATTTTTATGTGGTGTGGAAAATTTTACTGAATTAACTTTTATAATTTCCGAACATTTATAATGGTAAGTTTTGGGGCAATTGTATAACGCTGTCTCTAAGTCTACTGCTAAATTTTCTATTGCTGTGATATTGTTATTTTTATGAATATTATGTTTAAGACCCTTTGATAATAAATCTAACTCTGGTTGACTAAACGATTGTGAGGATAAATTGATTACACGATCATAGAATTCATGGACTTGATTAACTTGTTTATCTGTTCTAACTGTTTTGTTATTAATAAGAGTACTTAGCTTTTTGTCGAGTTTCACTTTCTTCTTGAACCAAAAAACGTGGTTAATACAAAGTTATATCTTTAAATTTAATTTGTTAAAAAAATAATTATTTTTAGATATGTAATAAACTTATATTAGGTATTTATCTAAAAACCATGAAACTAAAATTGAAAATAGTTCCAATATGGTACACTTTTTTGAACAAAATAAATTATACATACATACATACCATCACGCCATATCCCTTACGGAGTAAGCAGAGAGAACCGAGCGCCATACTCCTCTATTTTTGCACACATTCCTAGCTTCCTTTACATCCATGCATCGTTTCATACATGCTCGTCGATTACTCAAGCTTCTTATATTTCCTTCTTTCAAAATATCATTCACATGGTCATGCCATCCCTTTCTAGGGCGGCCCCTGCTATTCACTCCATCTCTTACACCCATGTATATTTTTTTGGTCAGTCGTTCATTATTCATTTTTTCAATATGTCCAAACCACCTCAAGGAATTCACTTTCATTTTACTTATAATACTCTTCTTCATCTTGCATTCTCTCCTTATGTCCTCAAATAAATTAAATTAATAAGTAAATAAACTTACAAATATAGGTAAATTTTATTAATAAGTAGAATTTCTCTAGGTATAAGAATAATTTGTTTTGATTTATTTTTAATAGCAAATAATTTGCCATTTTTAAAAGCTTTTATAATTGTGTAATATTAATATGTCAGTATAAATTTAATTACAGTTCGTCCTCTTGCTTGTATTTGGCATAGTACGCTCGTAGTAAATTCTTTGGCATCAATACACTTAGTACCAATAATAGCACTTATCTCCAAGCGCATCACTTTACTCACACCTATATTATGTCTATATCCAAGGATACATTGTATGCTCACGGTCAGATGCCCCATACCATTAGCATCCAGGATTCCCTACCCAGCAGACGAACCGACTGCTACAGACAGTCTACAGGTTCGAATTCCACAACGACACTTTTGTATTTTTGTACCAAATGTGTCCCTTTCCGGGAATATTGTCGAGACATTACAATATTCGGTAATATCTCAAGTCACTTAGCAATTCGACGAAAGATCGGAATGCGCTCAGTTTAGCAGTAATTCTAAAGGATCTTGGAATGGTGTTTGATAACGTTTCTTCGCTGAAAATTGACACAATATATAATATAATTTATTATATTTTGTAAATCATGCTAATTTTTATTTATTTGATTAATGTATTACAAATGCGGATTTGTTGTTCAAAATCAATCACTGCTAATCAATCGTAGATAAATTCGATACAATAGTATATTATAAGGCTTTTCAAAACAGCAGCAGGCAAAAAATAAATAAATAAGACGATGGTTCCAGATAGTTGTCTGGAAGAAATTGCCACTAGTCCGCCATTTGTACTGCCAAAAATGTAGTGTACAATAAAGTGTTTAAATAAATAAATTAAATACGACTGCAATAAATTGGCCGATCACAGTTGCTTTCATAGTAAAAATAAAAAAAAAATAAAAAATTATGTCTATTTAATTTTGCACAAGTCAATATATTGTTATCAGAAAAAATATACTTTGGGTCAAATAAAAAAAGACCATAGAAAAAAAAACGGAGAATTTGATGTCGAAGAACTTTTGCCGATGGCCGAGTTTTGACCCTGAATAGTATATATTTCAAAAAATAACAAATGTGGATTCTAGGTATCTGTAGCAATTTACATGTCAAACCAATGGAACTCAACCACTCTTGCAAACTTATCCTTAACTCTTTTTGTAAAAAACATCTAGTCTTCTTTTTATGTAAATCGCTTTCCGTTATAGAAAAAAACGTTGGTGAAAATTTTTAACTCAGTCAGAAACAGAATTATTGATCTTAAGGCGGCGCCATAATCCAGACATAACCGTTCTATGTGAAATGGCTTTCATGAATGCAGAAGTTATATAAACTGTTGCACTTGATTAAAAAAATATCAAAGAGTTTAATTCCATGAATTATCTAGATAAAATAGAGTCGTGTACGGCAGGCGATCAAATTAATTATAAAAATTCACATATGTATTGGGACCAACGTCAATATTTCCACCAAGCAACAAATACATTTTGAAACGTATCTTGCGATAAATCAATATAACAATTGTAACATTGTTTTGTTTAATTTTATATTGTGACCCCGACTATAATAATCGTTATATATCCTAAAGTGGTGACCCCGACGCGCGACTAAAAATTTTAGGATTTGCTTTGCATCAAGTGAAATATGGTATTAGAGTTAATTTTTATGAAAAAAAGTGATCGCTTTGAAAACGCTCGTTCCAAAAAAACTCATTTGGTGTTTAATGAGAGCGAATTGTAGCAAATATGGAGTAAAATATGATTTACATGGTCCAATCTTCTTGAACCGCATGAAGTATTGTATTGATATCTATATTTTACATTTGAAGACATCTATTCTTTTCAATAAACTGTTGGTCGTATCAAATAACTCATTTGTGGTTTATGAACTGTAATAAATAAGAAGTACCTTCTTAGAAGTGGCCTGGCTGGAGTAAGAAGAAGAAATAAAATTGAGTAAAATATGGTTTAATATATAACAATGGTCCACTCTTAATTTGAACCGCATGAAGTAGTGGAATGATATCTATGTATAACATTTGAAGACATCTCTCCTATTCAATAAACTGTTGTTTTCGTAGAAAACTTTGAAAAGCACTCGTAAGAAATGCCATAAAGACAAATGTTAGTGATATTTCTCTGTTATCAAAAGATGTAGCAATTTTTGTTCGTTATAATATTGTTTCTCTCTGCTTTGTTGAACAAAATATTCGACAGCGAAACTATCGTTATTACACTATTGTTTATTGCACATTAAAACTTTTGTAAACGTTTAGAAAAAAATATTTTTTTCTATCGATAGTACTAATCGCGAAGTAATAAATGTTTGCGATTTGTTAAAATACTAGTTGCATGTAACACACGAGATCCAACTGTCGATAGCTAAAGTATGTATGTATAGTTGAACTTGGATATTGTGTATTCCATACAAATTGTATGAAGCGATGTCGTCACTAATATTAGTTTGTACAAACTTTGTTAAAAAAAAGTTTGAGATATATTGCTATAATGCAAACATTTTTTTATAGAAAATTAAATTCTCTAGTTTACATGTTTCGACATTTTTCGATATTTTTAAAAGAAATGGAAATAAAGGCAGTTAAAGACAAAAATTTGTCATATCAATTTTTTGCTTCTTAATAAAAACAGTTTGAGAAACCCTGGAACTGTTTTTCAAAATCCATTTCGAGATACTATATTTGACTATATTTGTACAAAATTTCAGCTTTCTGGCTTTTATAGTGTTTGAGATATGTGGACAAATGCTATAAAAATTAAAATGTTGATAACCCCTGACTGGAACAAAAATTCTAAATACTGAGTATTAAAGTTTTGTGTTCCTTAAATTTTGAAATTTCAGGCTTTGTGAATCTAGCGGATCAAAAGTTATAAGGGACGGACGGACAGACACACAAAACTCACATAAAATGTTGTACTCCGAATTCTGAGTAAATCCATGTATTGGAACGTATATGCTGCGAAGCCTCTAAGTTGGTGTTTTTAGCATGCAAAAAGTCCACTACGCCTTACAAAATGTTCCTAGTATTCCTTATACGCGGGTCTTGGCTTAATACTTTGTCGATATGTTAAGAGAATAAATTCTCTTGAACAAATCGACAGTTGGATAAACATCAACCAATATATTAAGCGTGAGAAAAGACAAAGGAAAGTAGTAAAAATGAGATTATTAAAAGGAGTGTGTGATAGATTAAAAAAAATATATAAAATACACTGAGGTAGTTTGAGCATATTGAAAGAATGAACGATGACCAAACAAATGTCTTCTACATGATGGAGTGAATAGCATCGATTGTCTTAGAAGTTAAAAGTTATTGTATGACTATGTGGATGATATTTTGAACGACGGGAACATAAGAAACTTATATGTACAATCAACGACAATGTATGGGACGATGCATAAATGTAAATAAAGCCATGAATGTTTGCAGAATAGAGGTGTATTGCTCTCGGTTTTCTTTGCCCAACCAATTAGAGACATGTCGTGATGGTATCATTTTAAACTATTTATATTATCTTTAAGCTGAAATGATTTTTCATTTCCTATGAATAAGCCACTCAAATATGTATGTATGTCAAAATCGTCTTGAAGTTTAAACCAAAATATTTTCTTGTCATTTCAGCATGAATTTATTCCCATGATTTATTCATTATTTTTATCTTATATGACACTAAAGAAAATCAATATCCCTTAAATATACAATTAGTGGCATGCTTCTCAAACGCTACATTAAACCTTTATTTAATTAAAATCTTAATTCACTCTTACTACAGTTTATTAATATACATTCTTAAAATAATGTCACTAGACATTTGAATAAAACGCAAACATTGGAACTACATAATACTGTGTAACTGTAACTGATTTTGTATATAAAACGCAAAACACGATGTTAATTGACTTTTGAATCATTTTATGAAAACTTAATTTAGTTTTTAGTTTTTATTAACAGATTAATTTAGTTTTTATTTCCAGAAAATTACAGATAACAAAAGAAATTTAAACATTGTAAATAAATTTAAACATTTGGTATTATATTATAAACAGTTTAATAAAGTTATATGAGCTACATATATCACCTCACTAGACCTAAGTCTGTTCTGAGGTGATATCTACTAATTTTATATATTACTAGTAAAACCCGGCAGACGTTGTCCTGCCTGTTTAATTATTTACCTCCAAATATATAAAAATGGTTGATCTGTATATTTCCTTTTTATTATTTAACATTCATATCTAGATACGCTAATTATAATTCCGTATTTTTTTCCCATCCATCCCTACAGTCCCTTCCGTCCCTATTCATTCATTAATTTATAATTTTATTTAATTATGTAAACAAATATACTTGAACCTTCACCAGTTTTATATAATATACCATTTATATATATGGATATATAGGATTTTTTTTTATATTTTTTGATTTATTATTTATTTCTTTATTCATTTATTTACTTATTCGATCATTGATTTATTTATTTATTTATTTATATCATTTTTTTTAAATATTTCAGTATTTATTTATTCGATCCATGATATATTTATATGTTATTTATTTTTGTTTAAAATTTTGTTGCAATACCAAATAGATAATTTTTCAATAACGAGAATTTAAATAATTGAATTTAACTTCAAATACTCTTTCTTATATGGACTAATGGAATCCCTAATATTAAATGACAATCCCAAATAGATATTTTTTTTTAAATTCTTGTGTTAGATATTAAATAGATAAATAAATTTAATTCATAAAACTTTTCTTGTGCGCGCTGAACAAACCCACCAAGTTTCACTTCGATACAAAACTTTTTTTTTTCCAATTTATTTATAATTATGATGCATAAACCTTCTCCTAAATGAGCTGAACAAATTCCCAAAGTTTCATCGCAATCGGATGGTTGGTTTAGGAGTTCATCGCAAACATACAAACAAACAAACAAATATACGTATATCCATTTTTATATATATATATATATATATATATATATATATATATATATATATACATATATATATATATATATATATATATATATATATATATATATATATATATATATATATATATATATATATATATATATATATATATATATATATATATATATATATATATATATATATATATATATATATATATATATATATATATATATATATATATATATATATATATATATATATATATATATATATATATATATATATATATATATATATATATATATATATATATATATATATATATATATATATATATATATATATATATATATATATATATATATATATATATATATATATATATATATATATATATATATATATATATATATATATATATATATATATATATATATATATATATATTGTACCGAAATTTATATTTATTTATTTTATTATGGTTCAAAGTCTTATTTATTTTTTTTTACAATTTATATTTCTACAATTTATATTTTTACAAGGTTTTTCTAGTTTTTCCAACTCACTACTCAAATCTTTTGTTTTCATTTTTCTTGGGTTCTTATTTTCAAAATATTTCTATTTAAATTTTCAATTTAAATAGAAATAGTACTTAATTTCATAACACTGCCTCCCTCTTAGTTCAGTTCGTCCCGAACAGAATTCTCTAGATGAATAAATCGGCATTTTGAACCTTCTCTACAGTGAGATGCTTTGAAAAAGTAACATGGTACATTTTTTTTTATATTTTTACTGTATCTTGGATTATAGCAGCAAACTAGAACATTAATTCCAGTATTATGAAAAATCTCTTCTATCATATTCCGAACCACTTTCCAATCCATACCATCACTGATCTTTGGAATGCCGAGCTTCATAAGATTCAACTGTAACATTTGATCCCGCATACTTCGTAGACAGTTCCACATCTGAGCATACTCTGCTCGTTCCTCAGACGTTTCCTTATTCGTCATGTAGAATAAATGCTGTTTTCCATGCTGTGAATGGACCGCTTCTCCAATCTTCAGATTCTTGGCTTTTAGCTCATATAACATCCCATACTTTCTCATGATAACTTTGGCTATACCACTAGTCATCTTCATGTCTTGAGCCACACAGTAAGCTAAAACATTATCTTCTGGGATATCGAAGAGGTCTTGCTCAATTTCCACAGTCACACCATGGCGAGTGCGTCGATAAGGAGTCATCATGAATTCCTCGAAGGTCTTTTCTTCACTTTGGACATTGCAAACTTGAGAAACTGGATTTATTTCCTCATCCTTGTTATCACCTAAAAAGGGAGCCAGGCGATTGAAATGTACCACTCTTGGCTTCCCATTTGGTTTTCTTCGTATACGATAAACCACATCATTAATCCTTTTGATCACTTCATACGGTCCTTCCCAGGATTTCTGAAGCTTTGGTGAGTAGCCTCGTCGTCGTTGTGGATTAAATAACCAAACCAAGTCTCCAGCCTGATAACCACCTTCCACAGCTTTAATGTCGTATCGCTCCTTCATCTTGTCACTAGCTACTTGAATATTGGACCGTACACGGTCATGTATAGCATTCATTTTCCTCCGAAGATCTGACACATAATCTTCTCCAACTAGATCTTCTCCAGGCTTAGATCCATACTGCAGGTCGCAAGGTAACCGTAACTCACGGCCAAAAATCACACTTGCCGGTGTTTGCCCTGTTGTCTCATTAATTGCTGCTCGATAAGCTAATAAGAACAAGTGGATGTATTCGTCCCAATCCTTCTGGTGATCGGACACTGCTTTTGACAAAAATCTTCCAATTGTTCGATTCATTCGCTCCACCATTCCATCCGACTGTGGATGCAAAGCAGTTGTTCTCGTCTTTCGAATTCCTAATGCTTCACAAATTCCCTGGAATACGGCTGATTCAAAGTTTCTTCCCTGGTCCGAGTGTAACTCCAATGGTACTCCAAAACGACTTATCAGTTCCCTTACCAAGACTTCAGCAACAGTGGTAGCTTCTTGATTCGGTAGTGCATAGGCTTCTGTCCATTTACTAAAATAGTCCATTGCTACCAGAATATATTTATTCCCTCTTTCCGTTGTGGGAAACGGCCCCGCTATGTCAATGGCTATCCTTTCAAATGGGCTACCAACATTATACTGCCTCATTGGCGCACGCCTTCGTTTCTGAGGTCCGTTTGAAGTGGCACAAGTTACACATCTTCTACACCAATCTTTTACATCTCCATTGTAATTGACCCAATAAAAACGTTGACGAATTTTTTCTGTGGTTTTTTTAACTCCCAAGTGTCCCCCAGACACATCATTGTGAAGCAGTTTAAGAACTTCAGGAATTCTCTTCCTTGGAATCAATAGTTGTTGTCTCTGCTGTGTTCCATCTTCATTCTCCAATACACGCTTTAACAACCCATTTTCCACGACAATGGATTGCCATTGAGCCCAGTATGACTTAATATTTGGAGATAGTGAAGCTATTTCTTCCCATAAAGGTCTTTGATCATTTTCCTTCCACTGCATTACAAACTTGAGATCTGGGTCTTCCAATTGGTCTGCTCGTATTTCATCATCTTGCCAAAAATTGTCAACGACCGTGGTTCTACAAGCTATAAAAAACTTTTCCTCAGCCTTATTACAGTGCTGGCAATCCTCTGGACATGGTCGCCTTGACAGTGCATCGGCATTTCTATGATGAAGTCCGGCTCGATGTTCAGAATCATAGTCATATTCTTGCAATCTCTCTATCCATCTTGCCACTTGACCTTCAGGATTCTTGAATCGCAAAAGCCACACAAGTGCCGAGTGATCTGTCCTTAAAAGAAATTTCCGTCCATATAAATACTTGCGAAAGTGCTCAACTGACTTGATAACAGCAAGCAATTCTCTTCGTGTTACACAGTAATTGCGTTCTGGTTTCGACAATACTTTACTGAAGTAAGCAATCACGCGTTCTGCCCCATCTTGTACTTGGGAGAGCACACTTCCGATACCAACGTTACTTGCATCTGTATCCAGAATAAACATTCCTTCAGCTCGAGGATAACTCAAAACCGGAGAATTAATTAGAACCTGTTTTAATTCTTCAAATGCATGTTGGCACTTGAAATCCCATATGAATTCACTGCTTTCCTCCGTGAGTTTTGTCAGTGGCTTTTTTTTTTTTTTTTTTTTTTTTTTTTTCTTGCCGTTCACCAACGTTTGTAGTGTTCTTCGGCATGTAACAAGTTTAATTATATTGTAGATCTATATTAGATCTTCAAATTATGTACTTTGAGGAAGTTGGATAAAATTTTCAATGTCATGGGGTTCATATGTGATAAAAGAGTATTCACGTTTATTGGAAGCGGACTATATGGGATCATTTTGAAATAAAGACCATTTGTATTATATTTAGAGCAGCTAAAAAGGACATGGTTCAAATCCTCCTCCTCTCCATCACCACAATCGCAGAGGATCGAGTCCACGATATTCAACTTGTACAGGTGATACTTTAGACAACAGTGTCCTATTCGCATCCGACAAATTGTTGACACTGTTAGTTTGTCGAATCTTAAATTATTATACCACGGAATTTTTGCGATATTAGATTGAATTGATGCGTAATTTTTTCCTTTTAAAGTCGATGATTCAGCCCATTGTTGTGACCAGTCATTAAACAGATTGATTTTGCAGTTTACTAGAATATCAGAAGATGGGATTTTGAATTGGTAATTTACCTCTAAATTTTCGGATGCTCTTTTAGCTAGATGGTCAGCTTTTTCGTTTCCTGTGATTCCGCAATGACTTGGAATCCAGGCTAGAACAACTTTTTTATTACTCTGGCAAAGTTGATATATCTGTGATCTTATATTAAGGCATATTTCATCTACGGGGAATGAGAAAGGCGGATTTTTAATTTTTTGCAAAACACTTAGACAATCGGAAAAGATAACAGATTTATGACATGATTTAGATTTAATAATTGTTAGTGCTTCTAATATTGCGACAGCCTCTGCTGTGAAAACTGAACATTGTTTATGCATGGTTATCGTGTGCTCGATGGTTAGATTAGAGTTGTACACTGCGGCACCGGTAGATGGTGAGGAAGAGGATTTTGAACCGTCTGTGAAAAATAAGTTCCAGTCTTTCCAGTTAGATTCTATTATAGTATTAAACTGATTATTTGCATATGGTGTGTTCTCGATTCCAAAGGACAGAAATACCTCTGGGATGTTGATTAAATGTTCAAAAGGTGTTGTGTACAATGGCAGTGATTTGTAACGGTGAATATGTGGTAATATATTATTGTACATCTGCCAGCTATTAATTAATAATGGTTTGGGACGATTGATTCTTGAATGCTCATTAGTTATTGCATTAAATAATTGACTGACTAGGTTGAGGAGCGGATGAGATTCAAATGCGAAACATCTGAGGAAGAACTTATCTGCACACAATTGTCTCCTCAAGTGTAATGGTGGATCTACCACTTCCACTTGTAGAGTGTTTATTGGGGATGACTTCATAGCTCCAATTATTAATCGCAAGGCTTGCGATTGAATTCTGTCTAATTTGGATAGATTTTTTTTTGATGTGGGTTCTATAACAAATGTTGCGTATTCCATTAAACTACGAATATATGCACTATAGAACATTTTTTGCGTGATAGGGTGACATCCCCACCAGACTCGTGAAATCGCTCTCATCATATTTAGTCCCATTTGTGCTTTAGAATATAGATAATCTGTGTATTCGTTCCATGACAGTTTTGAATCAAATATTACTCCTAACAGTTTGACTGAGCTAGCTATTGGGATTTCTTGGTTTTGTACAAAGATTTTCAATTGAGGTATATATCTTTTTTTGGTGAATATTATAGCTTTACATTTTTCGATTGAAAGTTCTAATCCATGCGAAGTTAACCACAAATATATGAGTTCGAGTGCTGATTTTAATTTCCTTTCTATCAATAACAGGTCTTTTCCCGTGATGTATATAAAAATGTCATCTGCAAAGCAAAGTATTTTAATGTTAGAGGGTATTTTTGAAAAAATATCACTCAAATACAAATTGAATAACAATGGGCTAAGGGCAGAACCCTGGGGAAGTCCTTTAAACACTGTTCGATTAATTGGATAGTTTTGGGGTGTGTCGAGTGTGATTTCTCTGTTGATTAAAAGGTTCGTAATGAACGAAGATAATTTAGTCGATATTCCAATTTCGTATAGTCTTTCTTTGAGTTTAGGCAATAGAACATGATCATATGCACCTCGTATATCTAGGCTAATGCCAACAAGAAATTCTTTTTTTGTATAGGCTAGTTGTATTTCTGTTGCAAGTAATGTAATACTTTCTATGGTGGAATGTTTTTTTCTAAATCCAAACTGGAACTCGGAAAGTGTTTTTTTATTTTCCACATACCAATCCAGTCTATTTTTTATCATTCGTTCAACAGTTTTTAGGGGTGTGGTGGATAGTGCAATAGGGCGATATGATGAACCTAATAATGGGTCCTTGTTTGGTTTCGGAATTGGAACAATTATTTGTTTTTTCCATATATTTGGGATAATACCTGATTGAAAAAAAGAGTTCGTTAAATTGAGAAAGTATTCTTTAGAAGTTTCACCTCCATTTTTTATAAAACTAAATGGGATATTGTCTATTCCGGGTGCAGTGTCTGAGACGTTTTCAAGAACTATATTCAGTTCTTCCATTATGAAGGGTTTGTCTAACAATGACTGTTCCAGAAGGTTATAACAAGGCACAGATTCCTCAAAGGTTGGTACAAAGGAAGGAGCTAGTTTGTCTATAAATTCATTTATACATGTTTGCGAGTTAGGGAACGCCGAATGGGGTTTGCAGTTGGATCGAAAACTTTTTATTGTTTTCCAAATTTCGGATGCGGGTGTATCAGGTGAAAGCGTACTACAGAATCTCTTCCAATCATTACGTTTTTTGTTTTTAAGGGTTCTCTTTGTGGATGCCTGAATTGCTTTGTAATTTAAGAAGTTTTCTAGTGACATATTTATATTATACTTTTTAAGGGCCGCTTTTCTGAGACGAACTAATTTATTGCATTCATCGTCCCACCAAGAGGCAGGTTGAGGTTTATTTGTATTTTTCTTTTTAACATTAATAGTATTATTGGCTGCTTCAGTAATGCTTCTAGACCATTGTTCATAACAATCCAAAGAATTTTCGATGGTTGGGTGAGGGAGTTGCCTAATTCTGTTTTCGACATTTTGAGAAAATCTGTCCCAATTGGCAGTTTGAGTATTATATCTAATTTTCTTTGATTTATATGGAGCAATTTGGCATGGAGAATTGTTGTCAAATTTAATAATTATTGGTAGATGATCACTGGGACCTGCATCATCTAGAACCGACCAAAATAATGTGGATATAAGTGAGGGTGAGCAAATACTTAAGTCGACGGCGCTTTTGTTTTGGTGAGGAGGTGTGATTCGAGTAGGTTTACCGTCGTTAATAAAACATAGATTGTTTTCTTCCAAAAAGTCGAGGATATTAGAACCCGATCGATTTGTACATCCACTGCCCCAACAAGGTGATTGTCCGTTGAAATCACCTAGAATTAGTATAGGTGCGGAAATTTGTTTAATGAGATCTGACCATATGGGTTCTAAGAAAATAATATCAGGAGGAATGTAGACTGATAACACCGAGACATTGTTAATATTTGCAGCTGCTATTTGAATATTATTTGGAACATTATTTATATTAAGTTCAGAAAAGTAAACATTATTTTTGATACACAATGCGGAACCGGCTCGTCCGTCTGCCCTGTCTGATCGAATTATTTTAAAACCTGGTATATGAAATGGTACATTTGGTTTGAGCCATGTTTCGGCTATGGCTGCAACAGAGATATATTCTTTATTTACAATGTTCATAAATTCTATTTTATTGGCTACTATACTGCGAATATTCCACTGAAGAAAATTTATATTTTTTGTATTATCCATGTTGAAATAAATGTTAATAAATTATAAATAAATTATAATAAATCTCAATTATATATATCTGTATTCAGACTGTATTTTTATTCATTAATAAGTGATGTTTTAGGATAGTTTATTAAAAGGTCTTTTAATGGTTCAAGTAAATTTGCAGCGTAGGACGGTGAAATGGGGTATTTTGATATTGTTTCAATTATGAGTGAAACTAATGTTTCGATAAAAGAAGAATTCTCATTTTGTAATTTTAACGAAACATTTGATAAGGAGCTATTCGGGTTCTCATATTGTTGGGCGAAATTTAAAGCACACCCATTTGAAGGATTTACTTTCGAATTTCCATTTGGATTGAAAACTAAGGAATTGTGCAAGTCCCTGTCATACCCTGGTTTTTGTTGTATGCGAGGTTTATTTGGTCTAAAAACAGTTTTATTATATGAATGTGTTTCCGGATTGATGCCAGATGTATTTTTAATAGTTTCAGCATACGATTTTTTGGTTGGAGGATGCATTTTCGAAGCTTGGAAATATGATAAGTTCTCAGAAGCCATCGAAAACTTGATATTTTTTTGGCGGTTTAGTTCTGGGCATGAAAAACTAGATGCTTTGTGATTTCCTGAGCAGTTTACGCAGGATGGAAGATCCGGATCTTTCGAACATTTATCTGTGGAGTGTAAGTCGCCGCATATACTACAGCGGGTAGCTGATCTACATGCTGCTTTTGTGTGACCAAAGCGATAACAGTTAAAGCATTGAACTGTAGGATAGGTATATAATTCTACATGCAAAGCGTTGTAGAACATAAAAATATGGGATGGTAAAGATTGTCCTGAAAATGTTATCACAACGGATCGTGATGGCCGCCATTCTGGTTTATCGCCAGACTTGTCCTTGTAGTTAAGTCTTCTGGCTTTTATTGGTTTGATCGACTTGTCCGATGTGGATATTATTTCAATGATATCCTTCTCTGAATACTCTGTTGGGATACCCTTAATTAATCCTAGTCTGGTTAGGTTATATGTTGGTATAAACGCAGTATATTTACTGTTTGATAAGATTGAGATATTTTTTATAAAGTTGTTTGCGTCCCTAGATGTTTTAAAATCGACTGTTGCCCTAAATCGTCCTTCAGATTTTAACGATCCGTTAATTACATTGAGTGTTTTTCTGGAATACAAAATTTTTCCTATTTCCAAAGGGTAGGTTTGTTTTTTGTCTGTTCTTTGGATATGTACTGTGTACGGCCCGCGCGCGTCTTGATCGTAAAACTTCATTATCGGAATGAATGAAGTGTTTTTTGTTTTGTCATTAATGATATTCTTATTTGAATCTGAACTTTGTGCTGGTTGGTCCGTTACTCTTACTTCTTTATGAGCCTGATCCATCGGAGATGGAGGTCTTTCGGATACTCTTGGTCTTTTTGAACGAATAACTATCGAATCGGAGTCAGAATCCGACGCGTATTTTTTTCCGTCGTTCACCTTATCGGGAGGCTCAGCTTCGTCCATATTTAAACTATTTTAAAAGTATTTTTTAACTTATATGAATATAAACCTCTATGATTTTATATTATAAATAAACAATATTGTATATTAACATTATACATTATAACAAAAAGAAATGTAAAAATAAATAGACAGAAATGTAAAAATAAATAGACGAAAATGTTCCGTAAAAAACAAAAATATAACAAACAAAAACACCGGGTCTATGACCAAATACAGAGAATAAATTTCTCTACAGAAAAAATAATAATATTATAATGTAGGTAGGTAAATAATAGGTAATAATGATTGTTTATCTTGTAGGCTGGGTATGTTTGTTCACAGCCGAGTTCCTCCTTCCCCGTACGTCGCACTGCACTACAATACACAATAATCGTCGAATTGTCAAAAATTTACACCACGTCTTATCGCCACGACTACCGTAACTGCACTGTGTCAGTGGCTTTGCGATGTCAGCAAAGCCTGGAACAAATCGTCGATAGTAGGTACTCAGACCCAAAAAGCTTCTTACTTCATGTTTGTCTTTAAGTACTGGCCAATCTCGAACAGCTTTAATCTTCTCAGGATCTACTGCTACTCCCTCCTCAGAGACAACATGACCTAGATAGTTGACTTGCTTTCGGAACAATATACATTTCTTGCAATTGAGTTTAAGGTTGGCCGACCTCAATCGTGAAAATACCTGTTCCAAATTTCCTAAATGTTCTTCAAAACGCTTCCCAAGTACGATGATGTCATCTAAGTATACCAAACAGGTCTCCCACGATAATCCTCTTAGCACACTTTCCATTAGTCGTTCAAACGTAGCCGGTGCATTGCAAAGTCCAAATGGCATCACTTTGAATTGCCACAATCCACTTCCTACAGAAAACGCCGTTTTTTCTCTATCCTTGGGTTCCAATCCAACCTGCCAATAACCACTCTTTAGATCCAAAGTTGAGAAGATCTTACAACCAGCCAATGTATCTAGGGTGTCATCGATTCGAGGCAGTGGATAACTATCCTTCTTAGTTACATTATTCAATAAGCGAAAGTCCACACAGAACCGAGTTGAGCCATCTTTTTTTTTAACTAACACTACTGGTGAACACCATGGGCTGCTTGATGGTTCAATAACGCTATCCCTTTCCATGTCTTGAATAATTTGATCTGCTTCCGCCCGCTTTGCTAATGGTAGCCTTCTAGGTAATTGGCGGATAGGCCTTGCGTCACCCGTATCTATTTGATGTTGAACAACATTGGTTCTTCCTTTAGAAAGACTCGCATTCTCAAAAACATCTTGATAATGAGCAATGAGGTATCTAATTTGTTTGCTTTGTTCTTTGGTAAGTTCCTTACAAGCATCTTTTACAAAGTCTTCAAGATGTTTTGGTACATCCTCTGAAGAAACTTGTGCGATGCAGGCATTTTGTGTTACTGATGAAACTGATGAACACACACTTAAATAAGCTCCTTTTTTGACAGTTACTGGATATTCATTTATGTTCATTAATCTGACTAAAATTTCCTTTTGGTTTTGAATCAGTGCTCTTGCAATTAATACTCCTTTTCCTGCTTCATTGTTGGCGTTGGACTCCACAACCAAAACATGTCCATTCGGGATAACACAGTCTAAATTGACTCGTACTAACATCTCACTTTGTTTTGGAATAGTTACAACATCCGCTGC
Organism: Molanna angustata; assembly: GCA_963576475.1. Classification (NCBI taxonomy): domain Eukaryota; kingdom Metazoa; phylum Arthropoda; class Insecta; order Trichoptera; family Molannidae; genus Molanna; species Molanna angustata. The sequence continues at coordinate 44,223,784 of OY754965.1, read as the reverse complement.
AAGAACACGTGTAGAAAATTCCTCACGCTCTTGCACGAGAACATCTTCATCTCCAATTTTCAAAGATCGCCTCTTTAGATCCAACTGGAATCCATATTTCGCCATTATGTCCATTCCGAGAATAACTTCCTCCTCTATATTCGCCACTAGCACCTGATGATCGAAGATAGAACTACCAATTTGAAAGTTGGCATATGTCTCACCACATATAGATGCCGACTCCCCAGTAGCTGTTCGTAATGTCCATTTAGTTGGTGTAATACACTTTTTGTTATAAAGCAAATCTGGTCTCATGATTGTCATCGTTGCTCCAGTATCCAGCAAAAGTTTCAAATTCTTTCCATTTACTTTGCCATTTATAAACATACTGGTATCTCGACCACTGAATGATGCAACAACTGCAGATCTCTTTGAGGCATTGGTAATGTAGGTCAACAGTTGCCCCTTCCCATCAACCCTTTTTAGTTTTCCTGTGGCTGTTGCTGTTGCGTTGTTGCTTCATTTGGACACCGATTACGTAGATGTCCAGCTCGTCCACAACCCCAGCAGCGAAACTGTCTTTTTCTTCCTTGCAATGCCTTCATCACCTTTTCGACAATGCATTCGATGAGTTTTTGATTCTCTTCAACGGCCTCAACAACGCGAGCTTGAGCATGACCTCGTAAAGATTTTTTTATAGATTCAAATTCGAGTGCCTGGGTTAGAGCGTCACTCAAAGTTTGTGGTCTAGCTAGTTTTACAGCTTGTTGTGTCTCATTTGCCCACAATCCATCCAAGAACTTTTCTACTGCAAGGCTTTCACACACATCATCAGGAACCGTAGGGTATGCATATCTAATTAGACGCGCTATATCCGCCTCAAATTCCTGGAGAGTTTCATTAGATTTCTGATTACGATTCTTAAGTTGTGACCTGTAAAACTGTTCCATGTGCTTATGTCCAAATCGCATCTCAAGTCTCTCAATCAACAATTTTAAATCTCGTCGCTCAGCTAGAGGAATTGTCTCCAAAACTTTTAAAGCATCACCTCGTAATGATACACTCAACACTGAGGCCTTTCTTGTCATGGACCAGCCATTTATCATGGCCACTGTCTCGAACAATGTTAAATATTCTTCCCAGGGGCATTTTCCATCAAAGGTTGGCATATCATTTCGCACGCACTCCACTGTTGGTACTCTTGTATCTTCTACACACTTAAAATTTGTATCTACAGCTGAATTTTGCTCGGAATTCATTGGCGTGATTGAAGGAAGCACTTGATTCTCCAAAACTTTCATCTGTTTAGTTAATTCATTTATCTTCTCATGAAAGGTCATAGAATAATTCTGGAATTTCTTTTCTATAGTATTTGAATGCTTTTGAAGCATCGCTACTTCTCCTTTGATTTCTTTAATTTCTCCTTTTATATCTCTGGAATGTTCTTGAAACTTCTCTTCTATGTCTCTGGAATGTTCTTTTAAGACTTGACAAAGATCGTTGTTAGAGCAAGGCATTTCAAAAAGGTATGTGTCTGGATCCTCACCTACTTCTTGCATCACTTTTCTCAATCGTAGTTGAAGTGCATTTTTATTTCCTGATGTATCAGCGTCTCTCTCCTCCAACTCATGTTTTAAATCAACCACTTTCAACTCTAAAAGAGTTATTTTTTTTGATGCCATAATAAATGTCTTTATAAATAACTATTTTATTTTTTTTTCTTACACAAAAAATACTTGGGTATTTTTATACCCCACTTCTGACACCAAATGTACCGAAATTTATATTTATTTATTTTATTATGGTTCAAAGTCTTATTTATTTTTTTTACAATTTATATTTCTACAATTTATATTTTTACAAGGTTTTTCTAGTTTTTCCAACTCACTACTCAAATCTTTTGTTTTCATTTTTCTTGGGTTCTTATTTTCAAAATATTTCTATTTAAATTTTCAATTTAAATAGAAATAGTACTTAATTTCATAACAATATATATATATATATATATATATATATATATATATATATATATATATATATATATATATATATATATATATATATATATATATATATATATATATATATATATATATATATATATATATATATATATATATATATATATATATATATATATATATATATATATATATATATATATATATATATATATATATATATATATATATATATATATATATATATATATATATATATATATATATATATATCTAAGGTTTTCGCGAGTACAAAATATGTTATTATTAAGTATTTTGGGGATAACCCGCGTCAAATTATGATTCCCGAGAGAATCAGTCGTCTGCCGACGTTTCGTCTGAATCACATCAGACATTTTCTAAAGGCGCCTTGTTAATAAATTTTCGTCTCGAGGGATAGTGCACGCACGTCCGTTCGAGTCGAAAGCTTACTAAGCGTAGTAAGCTTTCGACTCGAACGGACGTGCGTGCACTATCCCTCGAGACGAAAATTTATTAACAAGGCGCCTTTAGAAAATGTCTGATGTGATTCAGACGAAACGTCGGCAGACGACTGATTCTCTCGGGAATCATAATTTGACGCGGGTTATCCCCAAAATACTTAATAATAACATATATATATATATATATATATATATATATATATATATATATATATATATATATATATATATATATATATATATATATATATATATATATATATATATATATATATATATATATATATATATATATATATATATATATATATATATATATATATATATATATATATATATATATATATATATATATATATATATATATATATATATATATATATATATATATATATATATATATATATATATATATATATATATATATATATATATATATATATATATATATATATATATATATATATATATATATATATATATATATATATATATATATATATATATATATATATATATATATATATATATATATATATATATATATATATATATATATATATATATATATATATATATATATATATATATAGATAAAGTCAATAAAAAAAGTTAATTTGTTAAACATGAAGTAGGTAAGACCGATGTGTGAAAAATTTTAAAATATATAATCCGCAGATACAAACACGTGTAAACCCGCAAAAAAACATGAAAAAAACAACTCTTACGAAAAATGAAATGTAAACCTTAATCTTAGTTTAAACAAACTAGGATTGTAAGTGAATAGTGAGACCTTCTTGTTCGTTTTATGGAAACAAGGAAGACAGAAAGCAGTGATTTTCCCATAAATATATAATAGATGCAGGGAGGTCTCCATTTTCACGGAGAATTGTTAAATATATTTCTACCTCAAAATTGTCAATTTATCCAACTGTCGATTCGTTCATGAGAATTCAATTCTCTTAATGAATCGTCATTTTTTAGCCAAGATGCGTGTACGAAGGAAAATTTTGTATAGTGTAGTGGACTTTTTGCATGCTAATAACACCAACTAGAGGCCTCGCAGCATATATGTTCCCGTACATGGATTTACTCAGAATTCGGAGTAGAACATTTTATGTGAGTTTTGTGTGTGTGTGTGTGTGTCTGTGTGTGGGTGTGTGTGCCCCCCCCCCCCTTATAACTTTTGATCCGCTCAATTTACAGAGCCCAAATTTTCAGAATATAAAAACAGTTATAGGCCTGCAAAACTTTTGTACTCAGAATTTTGAATTTTTGTTTCAGTCAGGGGTTATCAACTTTTGAATTTTTACTTTATTTTTCCATACATCTCAGAAACAATAAAAGCTAGAACGCTGAAAATTGGTACAAATATATACAAATACAAAATCTCAAATTAGTTTTTTTTTAAAAACTCAAACATTTTTTATTAAGAAAAATATTTTTTTTATGTAAGAAGACTTAATAGTTTGATACTTAAATCTCCAAACATACATACATACCATCATACTGTTTTCATATTCTGTTTAGGAAAAACAGACTGACCTCCATACTATCCTATCCTGACAAACTTACATGTTTTTTATATAGAAAATAAAATATCTTCAAATATTTATTAATTTGTGTTGTTTATAGTTTGGTACGTATTCTTTGATTATGCATACTATCGCCATCGACAGTTGGATCTCATGTGTTACATGCAACTAGTTATATTAGGTGTCAGATAGCAGCAAATATGCCTTTGTACCACGGGTATAACATATTTGTTTCAGAAAAATGTTTTTTTCGTATGATAATTGTACAACTTGCTCATCTGCTACGAATCAAACTGGGGACGTCGGTATAAAAATATTATTGTGAGTGGTTTAAATTTGACTGATTATAATTGTTAATAATTTACAGTTGGCCAATCCACTCATTAGTATTTAGTGTAAACAAAATTTCTGCCTAATCAGACTAAGTGTTGGCCACATTCCATTTTTCTTTTTATATTTGGCCACCTCTTCTTCTGCTTGTTCTAGTACTGGGTACTGTTTATTCTCGGATTCAATCCTGGGACGCGGATGTCCAGCTGTCCTTCCATCTCTTTGGCGGTCGTCCAGGGGGTCTGCTGGTTGACGGTATCTCTTCTGCCGCTATTTTTACCACTCTCACTGAATCCGCATACAATATCGATTCTCTTATTTCCGAGAAAGTAACCCAATTCCAATGATTTGATGTCTTCTATAATCTTGTCCATGATGATGTTGAATAAGAATGGGCTTAAACTGTCTCCTTGTCGTATGCCAACTGCAGCTGGTATTTCTTTTGACAACATATTGTCCACCTTAATCCTCATTTTGTTGTGTTTTGGCCACCAAGTGTGCATAAAGTAGGTATATAAAATTTCTACACGATTGGACAGTGAGAAATGGTTATAAATATGACTGATTATCAACGATGTGATGAGTTTAGTGTTGGCCACAACCCCCATTTTTTATATATTGTCATAAGAACAAGTGTGTATAGACATTTTTAGCAAAATTGGACATTGGGAAGTCGTTTAAAATTCAATTGAAAAAAAATTTAAGGAATCTAATATTGGTCACATCCCATTTGTGTTTATATATTGTCATCAGAAGCAAGTGTGTATAGAAAATTTTAGCAATATTGGATGATGGTAAATAATTTAAACTTTGAACAAAAGCATTAAATAAATTAGATGGGTCGATGGCAGAGCGGTTAGCACCCTGGGCTAGCAATCCAGTGGTCGCGAGTTCGAATCCTGCCTCAACCGATTTCGTTCACCTATAGCACAAGCGTTTATGCTTATTTTAGGGAACCTAGGGAGATGTATATGAACTTGTTTAAACAAGGACATATTCATTTTTTTATATATTATAAAAAAGTCTAGTGTTGGCCAAAACCAAATGTGTGTATTGAAAATTTAGCAATATTTGATGATGGGAAATGGTTTAAAACTTAAGTGTTGGCCAAAACCTGCACATTTTTATATATTGTCATCGAGTGCGTAAAGAGTTTTTAAAATTTCCACCACTGAATAAATTGTTGAATGAATTCCAAATGCATCATTTTTTAATAATTTGTTTTTTGAGAAAAATATAAGTATTATAGGTATATCGATCAAAAGCGTGACCTCAGAAGTTTGTTGAAAACCGTCAAACGAGGAATATCTCTTATACCAATAAAGCGTGACCTCAGAAGCTTGTTGAAAACCGTCAAACGAGGAATATCTCTTATACCAATAAAGCGTGACCTCAGAAGCTTGTTGAAAACCGTCAAACGAGGAATATCTCTTATACCAATAAAGCGTGACCTCAGAAGCTTGTTGAAAACCGTCAAACGAGGAATATCTCTTATACCAATAAAGCGTGACCTCAGAAGCTTGTTGAAAACCGTCAAGCGAGGAATATCTCTTATACCAATAAAGCGTGACCTCAGAAGCTTGTTGAAAACCGTCAAACGAGGAATATCTCTTATACCAATAAAGCGTGACCTCAGAAGCTTGTTGAAAACCGTCAAGCGAGGAATATCTCTTATACCAATAAAGCGTGACCTCAGAAGCTTGTTGAAAACCGTCAAACGAGGAATATCTCTTATACCAATAAAGCGTGACCTCAGAAGCTTGTTGAAAACCGTCAAACGAGGTATATCTCTTATACCAATAAAGCGTGACCTCAGAAGCTTGTTGAAAACCGTCAAGCGAGGAATATCTCTTATACCAATAAAGGGTAATTGGTTCCACAGCCGGGCTGCATGAATTGTAAACGAGTAAGTGTAAGAGAAAATTACTGCAACAATAATTATCAAATAATCCTACCATCATTTTTGCGGAAATGACATACTGAAAATTACTGGAACAATAATTATCAAATAATCCTACCATAATTTTTGCGGAATGACATAATTATTGATATCAAAAACTGTTTAAACATATTCACCTCACCATTCGTAGGTTGTATTAGCTGCGGTATTGTTTTATATTTTTACATTAGTTAATTATAACCTTTTAGGAAGTACCTTCGGTTTCGGAGGGGGATATTTTTGACGGAAATGAAACGAAGCAACACAACGTCTTGAAAGAAATGGACCAAAATACAGAAGAAGGTAGCGGAGGTTCATTCGTAGAACAAAAGAAGGGTAAAAAGTTTGGGTCAATCTTTGGGTATAATAGACTTGTAACCGGTGTAGTGTGACAGAGGGGACCACAAGACGAGGGAAAAAAATGGCCCAAAAAGTATACCTATAGGTACATTACTTATGTACAATGTCGAGCTGACTAATATATCGAAACGGATGCAGTATCCTATAGACTGGAAACCTGCAGTAAAACTGCAAACATAACCTAACAGAAATGAAACAATTGAAGAAATTGAGATATTTCTAAACCAATACAGTATCTTACAGAGAATATAAACAAACACAAAATATTGATAGCGAAATAATACTACTAAGAAAATACGATTGAAAATTGTGAAATCTCGCCCCATAGATGCTTTAAGTCCATTGGGCCCTATGGTCTCAACATAACGATTTAATTTTATTTATTTAAATAATACCGCACATAAAAATGTACAATCATAACATACAGAAAAAGATACTCAGAAAAAAAACATGTGCCCTTAACTAGAGTGCAAACACTCGTGTGTTAATGAAACATTTTAAATCAAAGAAATACAAATAATATATCTACAAAATTAATATAGTTAATTTACAAAATGTAGTAAATACAATTTACAAAACTCTCAACATTATATGAATGAATGAATGAATAAATGAATGATTTATTTCCAACACTATAAAAATTACAAAGATACAAAATTACAATTTCTATTTAATTTAAACCCATTTACAATTTTTTTTCATTACACATCATTTGAAAATTTTACTGCCTCGCTAGTCTGTTCTAAGGCAGTACTAGTTTAAAACTTCTGTGGCTACTCTGCGATTATAAGATGTTTTTTTTTCTTCACATATTCCCTACACACAGTGATATAAGTCTATTTTATTTAAATAATTAAATTCAGGTGCCAGTCTCAAATCTGTTTCGCGTTGCTTGAACCGATTATAAATACGATAAAGGCACACCTCTGTTTCCGGACAAACCTCTATAAATGTGGAAAAAAAATGTAAACCCAACCTGGATTTAGGCTTAAAAGTACTCATCATCATCAATGGCTCCACAGCCCATTGCGGGCCTTGGCCTCCTCCAGCATTCCTCGCCATCTCCCTCTATCCTGGCATACTCCCCTCCAGTTCCTTATTCCAACAGCCTCCACATCCCGTTGCACGCCATCCAGCTATCGGAGCTTTGGTCTACCAACGTTTCGTCTACCGTAAAAATATTGCTGCCTTGATATGTCTTGCCAATTTTGTATTGTTCATGTATATTATGTAATTTTGTATTGTGTAATTTTGTATAATTGTTTTTGTTGTACATGTTCAGAGACGTGGATGTTCATACAAGATATGTATTTGTAATATAAACTCCTGAGAATGGATGAAAGTGGAAGTGAAATAATTCTACAAAAAGCAAAAAGGCAAAGTATTTTAGCCATATAATAAAATAAAAATGAAGATTTGTTACCTACTAATGAATTATAGAAACATTTCTTGGTTGTTATACCTTTTTTCAGTTAACCTTTGGTAAAATACGGGATTCACAGAAGATACAAAATTGTATGGAAAGTTTGTACCTAATAATAAAAATTCTTCTTGATTTCTAAAAGTTCTTGTGAGCTGTCAGATTTCGCCGACGCGCAACATTGGCAACCACTTCTGCGAACCTTTTTTAGTTAGCTCCAATCAGAACAGCTCATTTGCCGATCTTATTCGTTTAATATACACAGAAGTGATTTAAAACGAGATCGTGGTATACGAAATTCGCAAATATCGAAATACACAAAGGATAATTTTGTCGTAATGTTAGTTCCGCAAGTCTTACGTAATTGGGCAAAACGATGGGATGAATAAGTAAAAGAATAACTGAAGCTAAAATGTGACAGCGATATATAAGTAGGTAGATTTTACCTAATGTAGAAGATATAGAATATAGATGTAGAAACATATACGTTGTACCTATATAAGTAATAGACAGATAGTGAAGTCCACATAAGGAACGTTCAATATGCAAATCGTTATCTATAATTCCAATATCGTTGTCCTATTCCTTTTATACAATAGACACTAAGACGTCGCCATATACCTACATACATATATACTCAATTTGGTATCTTTGATTGTCGGAACGTATGAAGCAATACAGAATTGCGATTTTTAGGATGGTACCTATGAAAAAAGATTTATTAAGAGATCTCAAATAATCCTGTTCTTTCTCTTATACTGTCGACTTGTAAAGTAAGTTGAGTAATACATAAACAATATATATGATTTGATCTGGGACGCAAGCGAGTCATATCAACGTAGGTACGTCTCTTTTCTGTGGTTTTGATATGTCTAATCGCGTCGGGGATTGGATTGATGACAGATTTATGCAAATTAACGGGGATTTTGAACCTGGTTGATGTTTTGTGTGAGCTATGTGTCAGCTATAATATGATGTTTAGGTATTGGAGTGGTGATAATGATTATAGAATATTGTGATTGTGTACCTACCTAATTGTAGAGCGGGAACTGTCACCCAGTTCATAACTACATAATATTTTCACTATAAAAACGGTAAACTGCTAGCCCCAGAACAGAGTTCAGGGTTGGGTAGCATTAATCTACAAGTTATCGTTGTAAAGTATTGTCTGATATAAATAATACAAAATAAATTATGATATTAATAACAATGAACACAAAAGATAATAATAATTAAAATAAACGTACATTATTAAAGATACCTCAGTAATTGATGACTCCTGTAGACGGTGTAATAAATGAGACATTAGAACATAATAATTGGCGAATATCCTACTCTTGCATCGACTGAATATACACATAGACATTGCTTATGTGTGCAAGCAGATACACATCGCTTTAGCAAAAATATATAATTAAATAGATTCGCCACCACCATGGTTCCAATACTCCCCATTGGCAGTTACTGAAAATAACACACATAAACTTTATTCGAATAGATATAATAACAGATAGAACCAATCTGCACAATAGACCCGATATGACCCTGATAGAGAGAGAGAAAAATTCAAAGCTAATCCATTTAATTAAAAAATCTATTCCAAATACAACAAATTTATAAAAAAAACATATAGAAAAAAATCAAAAATATCTCCCTGTAGCAGAACAGATTAAAACGTAATAAGGACAAAATAAAGTTACAATAATACCGTTTATTGTAATGACATATATAGTTGTACCAAAAAATATGAATGATACCATAAAAAAAATCAACCTGCCCATTTTTATAGTCACACAGATTCAGAAGAGTGTGATTATAAACGCACTGTTCGATAGTTCGTAAATTTTGATTATCACCACCATTAACTATATTTTTCTTTTAGGACCTAACTCATTTTCTACTGCCATCAGTTCAAGTAATAATGATTAAATTTCACTGGATGATTGAAGTATCAAGATTGAATCGAGTAAACTATGTGAGATTGCAGGTACCTATATATTCTCTCTTACACTTATATGTATAGACACACTCACACACATATACACACCCTAACACTCATACGTACACACATACATACACTCATGCACTATCTATTTTATTTTATTTTATTTATTTAGGTAAAATAAACAGGATTAAACCTACAATTATTTTACACGATTAATCTTAAAAAATAATTACATCACTGTGTATAACATTTCAAATTTTAAAGTACAAAAATTAAAATAAACCAAAAGCATACAAGGTAGTAGGTACAGCAATTACCATTCAGATATGAATGTTTTTCATATGTAGCTTTAAGTATGTAAGCACAGCAGTCAAAATTTATTGTTAATAATGTGGAAATTTGCTATTGGTTTTAATCTTATACTAATGCATCTATATAAAAATTGTTATTATACTGTAAATTTCCCGGAAATAATAAAAAAAAAAAAAAATAAACAAATTGTGAACTCTTCCGTTATTTGTTATTTTTTTAACCGGTTACTCCGCGAAGAGACTAAATAATAATAATAAGTTATTATTTCATTGGTGCTCTTCCTCAAAAGAATTCGCAGACCAATGCGTACATAGTAAATTACAAATGCACCAACCAAGCCAATCAATTTAGATGAGTCGATGGCAGAGCGGTTAGCGCGCTGGGTTAGTAATCCAGTGGTCGCGAGTTCGAATCCTGCCTCGACAGATTTCGTTCACCTATAGCACAAGAATTTATGCTTATTTTAAAGAACGTAGGAAGATGTATATGTACTTGTTTAACAAGGACATATTCATTAAAAAAAACATTCATAAGGATATTAGACATGAATGCATGTTCAAAAGATATACTTTATCCAACTGTCGATTCGTTCAAGAGAATGAAATTCTATTGAAGGAAGAGGCAGTTAAAATCCAAGATGCGTGTACGAAGGAACATTTTGTATGGCGTAGTGGACTTTTTGCATGCTAATAACACCAACTAGAGGCCTCGCAGCATATATGTTCTCATACATGGATTTACTCAGAATTCGGAGTAGAACATTTTATGTGTGTATGTGTGTGTGTGTGTGTGTGTGTGTGTGTGTGTGTGTGTGTGTGTGTGTGTGTGTGTATGTGTGTGTGTGTGACCCCCTTTTAACTTTTGATCCGATCAATTTACAGAGCCCAAATTTTCAGAATATATAAACAGTTATAAGCCTACAAAACTTTTATACTCAGAAATGTTAATTTTTGTTTCAGTCAGGGGTTATCAACTTTTGAATTTTTGGTTTATTTTTCCATATATCTCAGAAACCATAAAAGCTAGAACGCTGAAAATTGGTATAAACATAGACAAATACAAAATCTCAAATTGGTTTTTTTTAAATTCCATGGATTCTCAAACATTTTTTTTAAGAAAAATATTTTTTTATGATAAATTTATGAGTTTAACTGCCTATATTTCCAATTTTTTTAATAATATCGAAAAATGCCAAAACATCCCAACTAGATTATTTGATTTTCTATAAAAAATATCAGCATTGTATTAGCACATCTCAAATTTTTTTAACAATTTTTATAAAAATTCAATTTAGTGACGACATTGCTTCATACAATTTGTATGGCAGTAGCCTACACACAATATCTAAGAATACTTAATAGTTTGATACTAATTTCCAAACATACATACATACCATCATGCTGTTTTCATATTCTGGGAAGGATCAAAGGACTGACCTCCATACTATCCTATCTTGACATACATACCTACATGTGTTGTATAGAAAACCAAATATCTTAAAAAATTAAATAATTTGTATTTATGGGTTTATAGTTTGGTACTTATTCTTCAACTATACATACTATCGCTATCGACAGTTGGATCTCATGTGTTACATGCAACTAGTTTTATTCATATGGACGCTCGTTAACGGTTGTTCTTTACCGGATATCGGGCCGGTTTTATACAACGGACCATTGCCCGTCGCTCAGTATTCTATAGATTAGCATTGTTATCGGCCCAATATCCGGTAAAAAAAACGGCTGTTAACAAATTCTTCCGGATTTTTAAATATCATTGTAGTAATTGCTGATTTAACAATAAGCGCACTTATGAACAATGAATCTAACCACACTAAAAAAATAAGTTCGTTATTTAAAATATGAATGATTTGAAAGATAATAAACATATTTTTCTCGTCTATCGTGACGGGTGATCAGACATAATAGAGTATCCAACGAATCACGAATCAATGCAGACAAATAAATTATTGATGGACAAAGAAATATATGGATCGGTCAATTCGTCATAGATTTGACCGCAATACTAAATTGTATGTACCTACTGTTCTGTAGGTACAATAATATATACTGATGTCTATTGTACTAAAATGAACGAAGAATCTTACAGAGAATATATGATTTGAAAAAGACATGAATAATTGATGCCAGAAAATGGAAATGAAACGGATTATTAAGGAATGAAAATATGAATCAGATTCAAAACTCATACTAATTATTTTCTTTAATTATTCATATTAAACATTACAGTTCAAATTATATTCCACTTCGTAAATCATACTACACAATACATGTATTTATATTTTTATATATTTTTATTTCCATCATCAGCCCTATATTCCTACTTATAGTTAATTTTATTGCATGATGTGTGGCGATCGGTTTTATTTGCCTTCCTCACAAGTATAATGTATAATTATAAAATAAAATGTATGAGTTTGCTTCTCCCGACTCGTGGACATTCCCAATGGGAGTGACTAATGCTATTTATGTTATAATCATTTCTTGGTTTTAAAGAGTATTTCTTGGTTTTAAAGAGTTGTGCTGAGTAAAAGAACATATTTATCAAAACTTGTTCATCATATAAAGTATTTTAAAACTGTATTTTTTCATAAAGTCGCAATGGAGCCACAAAGCTACTTAAAAAATGTTTTTTCGATGTATAAACACAAAGAATAAAAAAAACTGAGCTATAAATTCAATTCATAGACGCAGACACAGCAAGACTAGTTACATATGCAAAATGTATTCTTGAAAATGCAATAAATGTAAATGATTTTGTATTTTCAGTTATTTATCACTTTGAAAAAGCGCAGACTAAAAGAAAATTGTAAAACTTGTCCCAACCAGGACTGGTCAACCTTGCAAAAATATTTTATAGGAGCCTTTTTTCATTTGTTGAACATTGAGCAGTGTAACTTACAAAAAACCGTTCAAATGTAATTGATATTTCTTGATCAAATTAATAATGAAAATTGCAAAATAGCCAGTCATTACGACACGGAAATATATCAGATCAATCATTAATAAATGCATTCGTCGTGATGGCCTATGTATCAGCTCGCTAGACTATGAATGGTATTTAATGCAGCAGCAAGGCTCATTTACGGTGCAGAAAAACGATATGATAACTCCACTACTATACGAACTACGCTGGTTGAAGTGCCCAGAGCGACTTGACTACAATATTTGTTTGACGGTGTTTAATGCTTTGAATAACCTGTGTCAGTAAAAAAAGAGCTATCTGGGAGGCATCTCACACTTAGCTCTTCTGGATCACAGAGTAACAACTCCCTAGAGGAGTTGGACAAAGCAGCCCACAAAGCGGCTTACTATGATGGATGCTTTAGTGTGAGTGGTATTGTAAAGTAGAATAGATTACCTCCAGATGTCCGCATTGCACATAGCAAGAGCACTTTCTCTAAAGGACTGAAAACAACTCTGTTTCGTAGAGCAACATAAGACAGAATATAAGCGCCCTTGGAATGATCCTGAATCATTAAACTTTGCTATATAAATTATTTATTATTATTATTGGATATGTTATGGAATGTTGTAAACTATGACATGTTTCAATTGCAACTTTATTCGAGCTTAATTCCTTGGAACAGTTAATGCCAATGCCATGTTGCGTAAGTGCTAGAATATTTATTTATTATTCATCAAAATGCCAAAAGCTAATTATTTATTAAAACCCAGGGATCAAGATGGCTACGTTCAAAACATGTATCGCAAAATAATATATCCATATATCTATCTAAATTTAACATAAAAACTGAAAGAAAATGTCCTTTTCTATATAGCAACACGTCTTAAAACAGGGATGAAAATTAATGTAATTTTGAGGTGTTAATGATATATTTTTATTTCTGAATTTGTTGAAGAATAAAGATCACCCAAAAGATGAAAATACAGCTGGATGTTCACATCACGAGAAGCAGCAAATCCTGCACAAATAGGCCCCATTAGGGTTATTATTTACAAGTGGCCTTAATCGCCAACAATTTAATTGATTTGTTGTATATCGCTTGATAATATTTCGGGAAAAAGTAATTTTTCCAAAAACGCCGGAAAAATGAAATTAAATGACGAAAAAATATGAAGAAATTCATGCAAATGGTTGCATCTTCGGCATCTATTGGTGAATTTCAAGCTAATTGTTGTCATAACAACACAAAACTAACGACAAATTTTCGAATATGAAGACCAAATTTAGGACAATTTTAAGAAAAACACAATTAACGCTTGTCTTAATTTAAACAATTGATACTCTAACGATACAACAAACACGGAAATAATATACGAAATTCTTTCATTTAATGTATATTAAGTTAACAGTGCGTCAAATAAACATGTAAGAAAATAAAAACAAAAAAAACAAACATGACAAGATAGATGACATTACTTTTACGAAAATTTTCAACATAAAAATTGAATTAATACAGGTATGTACATAGGTATCCAAACAACAAATAATATTTTTATATTATATTTAATATTTAGTATTTATTTATATTCATCTATAAACAAACAATTAATAAAATTGGCGATTTGTAAATTATATTTAGTCCACTTGTAAATTGTTACCAAATAACGGAATCTCAATATCAAAGAACCTACCTAGACAACAAGACGGCAGGTAAGTTCTAAGCGTATTGGAATCGAATGTCGAAAATAAGGCCAAAGTTTAAATATTTTACAGTTTAAATGCTACACAATCCAGTCAGACATTTTGCTATTTTCTAAAATAAACTCTTTTCCTCAACATATTTCATAATGGAGTTGTCTAATAATAAAATAGAAGAGTATAAAATTGCACTGTATCGGCATATTATTTCCAAACTTTTAATCTTGTTAGCGAGCTCCATTTGCATTCGAAGTTCTGATTGAACAAGCCATTGGCAGAATAACAAATTGTTTCTAGTGTGCATTGGACTGTCTGGATGCAAAAATAGATTGCGGCCCTCTATGTATAACATGAGATATCTCGTCTAATCTTACGCAATACCTAAACTAACCTTATGTCTAATTACTATGACGACTGTTTCAGCCCTTCCCCATAACTTTAATGCTATTGTTACGTTAATATAATTACCGGCTTTCTGATTCATTTGATATTTTAATAAACTTGAACACTTTTTTATTTCATAAAAACTTAGTGTAATTGTTTAAGTACTTACCATTTATATCGTTTCACAATAGATTATGTACCTATGTTCTGTATTTAAATTTGTTTTCTGTATGAAACAACTGCTTTGTCATGTGTTTAACATTGGCAGTATGAATGTAATCAATCTACATAAATTAGGAAATTTTGTACTTATCCTTCAAAATGTTATTCGTGTATAATGTTTTCAGAAGTGCGTTGATCTTGCGTCATCGATTAATTTAAAATTTATATTCCCAACAACAACTTTCCAAAATATGCAATTTGACCAGCAACTTTCTTATCTCGGTTAGGAAAAAAGCTTACCTACAACTAGCCTATTTTGAAATATCACGGTAGAAAAAAAATAGCTTATAACTAGCCTATTTTGAAATATCTCGGTAGGAAAAAATGCTTACAACTAGCCTATTTTGAAATATGTCGGTAGGAAAAAAAAGCTTACAACTAGCCTATTTTGAAATATCTCGGTAAAAAATGCTTACAACTTGCCTATTTTGAAATACCTCGGTAGGAAAAAAACTTATAACTAGCCTACCTATTTTGAAATCTAAAGTAATAAAGCAATCAATATGTTAGTGTATGTGTGTGTGTATGTGTGTGTTTGTCTCACGCCTTTTGAAAAACCAAGAGCATCTAAAAATCTAATTTATGTGCAAACATGTACCAGTATACCTGATGCAGTGTCACGCTAAAAATAATGCGATTAAAATGCTGAATTTTAAAGATATTTCAATAATTATTTTTTTCATACAAAATTTTCCAAGTCATATCTGTCAAAAAAGTGTACATTTTGCACGCAAATATCTGTTTGTTTAACAGTTAGAAGTACGTATTTACACGAAAAAAATATATTTTCAAGTATAACTTAGCTTTTAAGTGAAAAACATGGTGAATATTTTGTCTAATTATAATGTTTAACTTATTTTTAAAGTAAGCGTTTTGTACAAATGTACATATAACCCCGCCATTTTAATATCTTTTCATACGATATTTAATTTTCCCACCGAATGAATATGTTCTTTAAAATAATATACCTTTGAAATAAATGTGATTATGAAATAATAAAATGAAACACAAGACTTTATAGCAAGTTTTAAGACATATATTGTTAAAGTCTGTTAATTATTAGTAAAGATATAGGCATAATAAAATTGCATAATTTGTATATAATATTTGATATTTCGGACAATTTTCGTTTTTGTGGCTTCGAACAAACCAATGTAGGTACCTACCTACATATCCAAAAAATGTATCGAGCCCATTTGATATTAATATTGGAATGGTTACTATGGTAACGGAAAGATTCTGATATTCAAATAAAATTTGTTATGAATTGAATTTATTTAGAACATTGTTGTAGGTAGGTACCTACCTATTACTATTTACTTACAAATCACACAACAATATACTGATTTCCTATCAGAAAATTGTATGCGATGTGCTCCTAAACCGTTTGTCCGATTATTATGAAACTTTGGTGAATTGTCGAGCGTTTGCCCGGAATGGTTTCTGGATTTAAACTTTTTTCTTATTCTTCTTCTTCTTCGTGTATTTGGTCATTTCACCTATGAAGGGGCAGTATTCTGGGAAAAGAAGGTCCGACTGTCCCTCCATCTCTTCGCAGGTCTTCCAGGACGGTTTGTGGATTTAAACTTTTTTCTTCTTCTTCTTGATCGTGTATTTGGTCATTTTACCTTAGAAGGGGGACTAACCTGGGAGAAGAAGCTACAATTGTCTTTCCATCTCTTCGCAGGTTTCTGGATTTGAACTTTTTTCTTCTTCTTCTTCTTCTTCGTGTATTTTTGGTCATTTTACCTATGAAGTTGGAGAATCCTGGGAGAAGAAGGTCCAACTGTCCTTCCAACTCTTCACAAGTCTTCCAAGACGGTTTTTGGATATAGACTTTTTTCTTCTTCTTCTTTTTCTTCTTCATCCAATTTTCCTTCCATATCTTCGCAGGTATCTGGATTTAAACTTTTTTCTTCTTCTTCTTCGTATATTTAGTCATTTTACCTTTGAAGGTGGAGTATCCTGGGAAAAGAAGGTCCTTTCATCTCTTCGCGGTTCTTCCAGGATGGTTTTTAGATTTAACTTTTCTTAACCGACTGAAGGGACGGGATGTAATGAAGGGAAGGGATGCACTAAAGGGCCTGAAGGGACGGGAGGTATAAAAGGTCCTGAAGGGACGGGAGGTACTGAAGGGCCTGATTGGTAGGGACGTAATGATGGATTGAAGGGACGGGAGGTACTGAAGGGCCTGAAGGGACGGGAGGTTCTGAAGGGTCTGAAGCGACGGTTCATGGAGTCTAATTCTTTTTCTTCTTAATTTTATGTAGACCTTACAGTTTTTACACAAACTATTTCCTTTGGTCTTTTGCTTCGTTTTCTTATTTTATGTAGAACTTTGGTGAATTTTATACAAACTATTTCCTATAGATTAATCTTCTTCTTATTTTGTGAAGACCTTTTAGTCTGTTTTTATACAATCTATTTCAAATAATTCTTCTATTTTATGTATTTTTTCTTATTTTATGTAGACCATTGGGATAGTTTTTTATACAAACTATTTCTTATAGTCTTATACTTATTCTTCTCTTTTTTATTTAGACTTTTGGGTTAGTTTTAAGTCTACTGGTCTTTTGTGCAGAAATATTATTAACAATATACACACTTGATGAAAATACATATGTAAAAACGAATGGGATGTGACGGTGTAATCTGCACTAGAATCTTTTCAATACTTTTGTTTAATCAAATTTTAACCATTTATATCATCCTATTTTGAATAATTTTCAACGCTTTCATATTTTATTTCGTTGACGATATTTAAAGAATGGGGGTTTTGGCCATTACTGAACTCTTCACAACGTTTATATTTAAATTATAAACTAATTACTATTTATTTATTTATTTATTTCTTTTATTTATTTATTTATTTATTATAAACAATACAATACAATACAATGTTGATTACATACTAGAGTTAGAAGTTACATATGTTTGTGTGTGTGTGTGTGTGTGAGGGTGTGTGTGTGTGTGTGTGTGTGTGTGTGTGTGTGTGTGTGTGGGTGAGGGTGTGTTTGTATGTGTGTTTGTGTGTGTGAGGGTGTGTGTGTGTGTATGTGTGTGTGTGAGGGTGTGTGCGTGCGTGTGTTTGAGTGTGTGTGTGTGTGTGTGTGTGTGTGTGTGTGTGTGTGTGTGTGTGTACTATAGTTTAAGTCTTCTTCTTCGTTAATGTAGACTTTTGTGTCAATTTTAAGTCTATCAGTCTAATTGTGCAAAAATATAATGCACACTTGATGAAAAAATATAAAAACGAATGGGATGTGACCAACACTAGATCTTTTCAGTACGCATTATTTAATCAAATTTTAACCACATTCCAACATCCAAAATTACTAATTTTTTTTTATATGTACATATTACAATTTGTTTTCGATGATAATATATAAAAATGGGGGTTGTGGCCAAACCAATCTCTTTACAACGTTGATAAACAGTCATATTTAAAACCATTACGCATAGTCCATGCCAGCAGAAATTATATATTATACTTCATTCACACTTTATAGCAATATATAAAAAAGCATGGGTTGTGGCCATCACGAACATTTTACAATGCTTAAACTCAATCAAATTTCAAACCACTTTTCATGGTCCGATTTTGCAAAATAATTGGGTGACAATATTATAAAAACGATTGCTTATTCCTTCACAATTTTACATTCTTGGCCAACGGCGGGACATAAAAGCTAGTCTAAAGTAATAAAGCAATCAAAATGTTAGTGTCTGTGTGTGTGTGTGTTTGTCTCACGCCTTCTGAAAAACCAAGAGCATCTAAAAATCTAATTTATGTGCGAACGTGTACCTGTATACCTGATGCAGTGTCACGCTAAAAATAATGCGATAAAAATGCTGAATTTCAAAAATATTTCAATAATTATTTTTTTCATACAAAATTTTCCAAGTCGTATCTGTCAAAAAAGTGTACATTTTGCACGCAAATATCTGTTAGTTTAAAAGTTAGAAGTACGTATTTACACGAAAAAAATTTACTTTCAAGTATAACTTAGCGTTTAAGTGAAAAACATGGCAAATATTTTGTATAATTATAATGTTTAACTTATTTTTAAAGTAAGCGTTTTGTACATAAATGCCGCCATTTTAATATCTTTTCATACAATATTTCATTTTCCTACCGAATGAATATGTTCTTGAAAATAATAAACCTTTGAAATAAATATAATTATGAAATAATAAAATGAAACACAAGACATTACAGCAAGTTTTAAGACGTATATTGTAAAAGTCTGTTAATTATTAGTATAGATATAGGCATAATAAAATTGCATAATTTGTATATGATATTTGATATTTCGGACAATTTTCATTTTTATGGCATCGAACAAACCAATGTAGGTACCTACATATTATTCAAAAAATGTCTACAAACCATTTGATATTTTTTACATGTTCTATGGTTACTATGGTAACGGACACATTCTGATATTCAAATAAAATTTGTTATAAATCGAATTCGAATTAATTTAGAACATCATTGTAGGTAGGTACCTACATACCTAATACTACTTAAAAACCAAGAATATACTAATTTCGTATAGGAAAATTATTAAACTATCTTAGGTTAACTACAATAAACATGTCATTCAATCTACAAACTATTTCCCATAGTGAAATTCTTCTTTTATTTAAGTGGACCTTTGGGTGATTTTTTATACAAGCTATTTCTTGGAGTTTAATTCTTCTTCCTCTTCTTTTGTGAAGTCATTTGGGACAGTTCATAAATAAACTATTTCCTATAGTCTAATTTTTCTTTTTCTTAATTTATGTAGACCTTGGGTGAGTTTTTATACAAACTATTTCCTATAGTCTAATTTATCTTCTTCCTCTTCTTTTATGTAGCCCTTTGGGTGAGTTTTTATACAAACTTATTCCTATTATCTAATTTTTTTTCTTCTTATTTTATGTAGACCTCTGGGCCAGTTTTGATACCAACAATTTCTTTTAACGTATTTCTTCTTTTTCTAATTTTATGTAGACCTTTGTTGAATTTTGTATAAACTAACTTCCTATAGTCTGATTTTTCCTCTTTTATGTAGACCAAGGGAGAGTTTTCATGCAAACTTTTCCTTTAGTCTAATTCTTCTTCGTCTTCTTTTATGTTGACCTTTGCGTAGTTTTTATACAATCTATTTCCTGACGTATAATTATTCTTCTAATATGTAGACCTTTGGGTCAGTTTTTATATTAACTACTTTCTATAGTCTAATCCTCTTTTTTCTTATTTTTTGTAGATCTTTTGGTTAGTTTCTATACAAACTATTTCCTTTAGTCTAATTCTTCGTTTTCTTATTTAATGTAGACGTTGGGTGAATTTTATATAAAATATTTCCTATAATTAAATTCATCTTCTTCTTCTTTTATGAAGACCATTTGGTCAGTTTTTTATATAATACATTTACTATTGTGTAATTCTTCTATTGCATCTTTTGTGTAGACCATTGGGTCAGTTTTTATTACAAACTATTTGTTATAGTCTTATACTTCTTTTTTTTCATTTAGTCTTTTGGGTTAGTTTTAAGTCTTATAGTCTATTGTATAGAAATATTATAAACAACATGCACACTTGACGAAAATACATTAAACGAATGGGATGTGACCATCACTAGAATCTTCTCAATACTTTTTTTCAATCGAAATTTACACCATTTATTATATCATCATATATTGCTTAATTTTCAATAACTACATATTTGATTTTGATGACAATATATAAAAAATCGGGGTTGTGGCCATTGCTGGATCTTCACAACGTTTATATTCATATTAAAAACTATTTAACATAGCTTAAGTCTTCTTCTTCTGTAATGTAGACTTATGTGTCAGTTTTAAGTCTATCAGTTTTATTGTGCAAAACTATAATAAACTATATGCACACTTGACGAAAAATATAAAAACGAATGGGATGGGACCAACACTAGAATATTTTCAGTACTTTTGTTTAATCAATTTTTAATCATTTCCCATCATCCAAAATTACTAAATATTTAAAACACATTATTTGCGTTCGATGACAATATATAAAAATAGGGGTTGTGGCCAAATCCAAACTCTTTACGACGTTGTCTTTTTATAATAAGTCATATTTAAAATCATTTCCCATAGTCCATGCGTGCAGAAATTGTATGTGCTTATATATAAAAGTAAATGGATTGTGGCCATCACTTTAAGATTTTACACAGCTTAAACTCAATTAAATTTCAAACTACTTTTCATACTACGGTTAAAAAAAATTATGTGTGACAATATTATGTAGGTATATAAACGATTGCTTATTCCTTCACTAATTTACATTCTTGGCCAACGGCGGGACATAAAAGCTAGTAAGGAATAATACATGACAGAAATGTGAACTTCATTTCATTATTATTCGTAATGGATCATTGGACCTAAACCACGATAAGATTTTTTTTATTTTAATATCATATAAATCAACTCCTTTTTTCTTGGTATTATGATTTTGTATTAAGGGAGCTTAAAGCGAAAGTAGGGATCATTTTTTTACGATAAAATATTCCTATTGTGGAAAATTTAATTTTTATAAAAATCTGATGGGGATGTGAAATTAGATTATATCGTCAGGGCCGGATTTACATTTGAGCTAACAAGGCTAAGTCTCTGGGCTTCAAAATTCAGGGGGCCTCCAACCGTCGATTTTTTTTTATTTATTATCAAGGAAACATATGTACAGTTTTATCAAAATGTAATGCTACAAAATAATAATCAAATAAATCAGCATAGTTTCCATAAATGGTTTACAATAAGGTACTTTATGAAGAAAAATATCATTAGTTATTGTAAGAGGAAGAATAAACAAGATTGAAATAAAACATAAAATAATAAAAAACAAAAATAATAAAATAAATAACAAATTAACCAGTCAAGAAAAGAAAAAAATAAAACAGTTCATACATACCCACATATAAGTTAAAAAGTATTCTTTTCACACAACATTGAAAAGTTTTATTTTAGAAGCTGCAAAATAGTCATTTAGAATATCGATTTCAGACTTAATGACAGAATTATACAATTAACAACTACGCCTGATAAAAGAGTTCTGCGCATAATTAGTCTTACACATAGGAATAGCAAAAATTCATTCGGTCTAGTACTGCGTAAATGGCAACGAAAGGCAATTTTCTCCAACAGATATGCAGAATCCACAGTGCAATACACTATTTTAAATAAAAATATTAAATCGAACCTTTCTACGCTTATTTAAACTGAATTGTTTGCATTGGTTTTCCCTAAAATGATATATTTAAAAACAAAAAAAAAAAATTGTAAAGTTATAACTAGATGGGTGGTGCAAAACGGTTAGCGCACTGAGTCAGTAATCCAGTGGTCGCGAGCTCGAATCCTACCACGACCGATTTCGTTCACATATAGCACAAGCATTACCTCTCAGTTTAGGGAATGTATGAAGGTGTATATGTACTTGTTACAAGGACATATTCATTATTTAAAAAAAACTTATTTTACCGACATATGTATGAAAAATAAAAAGGAGAGAGTTACATATCTTGGAATTGCATCTCTTCTATTACCTATTCTTTTCTTGTATTCACACACGGGAAAAAATTGTTTAAAAATACACAAACCAGAATTTACATTTTTATATTTTTTTGTTATTAAGATTATTTTTAATCATTTTTCTCTCAGTAAAAGGGTTGTATTATTCTCGGTCTTGCATACTCAGTTAAGCTGTCCAGCAAATGAAAATAAAAATGTCTTGATTTTGCAAATCCAGTCTCAGCAAGTCTTGATCTACATCTTTTAAAAAAACCGGAATGAAATAAAAACACTCACAATAATGGTGATCAGACCTCAGAATGGTTTATAGATTAATAAAATTTTGCAAGAGTATTGCAATAGTCTTGCGAGACTTTTGGTTTTGCAAGTCTTTCAAAAAATCTTTCCTTACGCCCTCGTACATTATTTACGTGTATGTAAGTGTATCTTCATACGCATGCAGGTTTGTTGGCTTTGTAAAAAAATTTGAAAAATTTGTTAGTATTTTCCATTGTTATATTTTAAGTTATATTGTATAAAATTGTGAGTTATGGAATTAAATTAAACGAGTGGGTTGTGGCCAACGCTATACTCCTCATTACCAAATCACTCAACTTTACCAATTTGAAAATAAAAATTTCAAATTTTAGGTTTCCTGTGCTTGGGGTCACTTTGAAATATTTGACAGTTAAAAAATTGAGAAGCATTATTTAGATATGCTTCAAAATCTAATGGGGTCTAAGTGAATATTAGATATACAAATTTGCAAAATTTGAAAAGAATCGAATAAGCACTTTAGTCTTTAATCGATAAAGTTAAATAAACACGCCGTACATAGCACACAGCACAAAGCACACAACACATATGTAATACACAGCACACACACACACAGATACATTGTGATGAAACTTTCTGAATACAATCT
This sequence comes from Molanna angustata, assembly GCA_963576475.1. NCBI lineage: Eukaryota > Metazoa > Arthropoda > Insecta > Trichoptera > Molannidae > Molanna > Molanna angustata. Next base: position 44,199,837 of record OY754965.1, on the reverse strand, counting down.
CAGCATGATACTAGTTGATAATTTGCAATAAAAAAATAGCCTGCAAAATTGCGAAATCCTAACTCCCCACAATATCCCCTTGGGTTAGTGAGGAGTAAAAATATTTAGCTTATCACCGGAAAGAATTGAATGAGAAATATTTTTTTCACCTACTTAACCTCAGAGCGCCAAAACATAAATTTAATGAATTGTCTACCATTTTTTTAAAAGTTTCGCTTAACCTGAGTCCTGCCCTGTCCCCGATACAGCATAATGAATAAATTGATCGAGTCAACATCCTTAAAACCCTTTGGTGTATATAATGTGCACAAACAGGGTGGTTGCTGGAAGGACCGACCATGAGATGTCACACCGGGCTTTGATTAATTAAGATGAAATAAAAATAAAATGCGACATCATCTGTGCGAGGAGCCGCGGGCGTCATCCCTTGCTTGCTTGGTTGGTGAATAATTATAAAATCGATATTCCAGCTCTCCCACACTTCCTCAACCCGACGAATCTCCACGTTTCCACCGAGTTACCGATTTGGGGGAAGGTTGCTACGGATTCCTGGTCAGGTGTTCAATACTCCGTCATATTCTCACATTATATCACTTAACACAGATTTTCTGACGTTATATCACTGAAATATCGACGCGACGCAATATTTTAGCGATATATTTACTCTCTACCAATACATATATAATAATAATAATAATAATAAATTTATTTGTTGCATTAAAAATAACAAGAAATTATATACATTTTGAACTATTTTACAACAAATAGGCTATTGCTCAGCTGTACACCCGTGGAGACCCACAGTGCAGCTGATTTTCAGCAATGCCTTGGACGATCACAAAATATATATTTTATACATACAGATAATAAATAAAAAATAAAATAACATAAAATTATATACGAAAACATTTATACATGAAGAAAAGAAAAAAAAAAAATAATTGAGAAAGATAAAAAAAACAAAAGGAAAAAACATATATATTATATATACAAATAAAAATAAATAAACAAAGCAAGCATTATTAGGATAGTTAATTTTGTTGTACATAGGTACTTATGTACTTTGGCATTATTACATTTAATTTTGTGTACTTAACAGCCATTCACTGCAATGCTTTTTAAAGCTCTGCAGTGAGGCTGCCGTACGAATGTGCTGCGGCAATTCATTCCAATATTTGGTTGATGTGTATGTATAACTCCCTTCAAAGGCAGTGGTTCGATGTCTGGGGAGAATAAGTAGATAGTCTCTTTGTCGCGTAGCATGCATATGAATATCACGGGACCACTGTAATCTGTCATACAGATTGGAAGGTGTCTTACTTTTAATGATTCTGAATATTTGACACAGATGATGAAACTTCCTTCTGTTAAACATATTCAGTATCCCGTGCTGCTTAAGGTATGGAGAAACATGTGCTCGCCTAGGTATTTTGTAACAAAAACGTGCACACGCATTTTGAATACGTTGCACTTGCTTTTGTGTATTTTTTAACAAAGAAGGACCATACACCGCATCCCCATAGTCTAATATGGATAAAACAAGACTATCTGTCAGCAGTTTGCGAACATTGACCGAAACATATTCCCGTATTTTATATAAAAGGCGTAGCCTTGAATAGCCCCATTGCATCTTTTTTTTTACATGCTCTTCAAATTTCATCCCTTGGTCCATCACTATACCGAGATTACGTGCAACGCTTACAAATGGAATGTCAGTGGAATCAATGGCAACCCCAAAGCCGCTGCTTTCCACAGCAGTAATTTTTTGTTTTGGGCCCACAACCAGGGCTACAGTCTTTCGGGGGTTGAGAAGTAGTGCATGGGCTTGTGCCCAAGAATGAATTTTATTTAAATCACTATTTATCATGCCCACGGCCGATTGTACGTTATGTTTTTCAAAAGACAAATAAACTTGTGAGTCATCTGCGTACATATGTGATTTGCAGTAATTAAGAACATTCATCATATCAGCTGTGTATAAAGCAAACAACAATGGCCCAAGTATGGACCCTTGTGGAACACCGCGAGTCAGCTTAACAGCAGTAGAGTATTTCAAAGACCCACCGACTTCACTGCAGACTAGACGCTGCGTTCTGCCTCTGAAATAACTTTGGAACCATCTGATAGTTCCATCGTCAAATCCATAGAACCGCAATGATAGTGGATAGTTATGATTGTGTAATTTTACACATATTTTTACGGGTTTTATATATAAAATGCACACTAAATTACAATTGAGTGTTATAATAGTATTATACCCATAGATTTTCATATAATATACTAGGTATCACACTTATCAAATATCGTATTATCCGAGTGAGCATTTTTTCCGCGGGACTTTTGACACGGGCAGACAACATCGTTTTTCTATTTATTTATTTATTTATTTAATATTGCTTCTCGGGCAACTTATAGGTACTGTGTCAAATAATTATTTAACACGCATCGAATTATAAGTTGCCCACAGATCTAGTCTGAAAACACAATTAAAAACTGTGTCTCTACCGGGAATCGAACCCGAGACCTTGGATCAGCAGTCAGATACCCAACCAACTGATCCACGAAGGCCGACAATATAGAGAATAACGACTAATGTGAAATGTTTTCCGATTTATTTGTCGAAAAAAACACTTTGTTCATTAAGATTTAGAGTTATCTAGGTAGTGTTGAAATGTATGGAAAACTGCAATATGTTGCCAACCAAGAAATCAAACGCGCGATATACATACCATGACTTACTCATTGCACGGAGTACTTTATCTAGTATATTATAATGAAAATATAGAGAACACTTATCTAGGAAGTGTAGAAATGTATGGAAAACTGCAATATGTTGCCAACCAAGAAATCAAACGCGCGATATACCATGACTTACTCATTGCACGGAGTACTTCATCTAGTATATTATAATGAAAATATAGAGAACACTTATCTATGAAGTGTAGAAATGTATGGAAAACTGCAATATGTTGCCAACCAAGAAATTAAACGCGAGATATACCATGACTCACTCATTGCACGGCTCACTCATGACTCACTCATTGCACTCTATCTAGTATATTATAATGAAGATTTAGAGACATCATACCAACATTTTATGCCTAAAATGTTGGTATGATGTATGGCATACTGTGTTCCTACTTGTATATATTCATTTGAAAAAAGGAAATCTACCACTAAAAACCCTTAAGAAGGCTAATAAAGTACCTATATGTTAACATGTTTTTAATTCACAAACCAGGATCAATCTTACAAATAATTTAAAAAGTGGTTTAATTTGAAATATTGGAAAAAATAATAATATTTCCGTTCATTATTTCAGCCACTGGCATTATTCCAAAATCATTAATTCGTAATTTAGAAATTATAGATTTATCGAAAAACTTAATAATAAAAATGCAAAAAACGGTAATTATGAATACATGTAGAATCGTTAAAGATTTTTTAAACGTTAATATTCGGGAATCAGTAGGGTTGTTAGGTAGTATAGAGACTTCCTCAGAGCCTAATCCTTTGAAATGATATGATTCTGGATGGGTGAACTATTCCCAACTGAAAGCTTGATGATGCGTTTGTTGCATTTTATTTTGCTCTTTTAAATAATTTACAATTTACGCATCGATCTGCTAATTCTTTTGAGGAAGTGTATAATGGTAATAATAATAATTGAGTGTTATTATTTGTAGTGCTTAATTGTTATTAATATCATTATTAAATCGGCCAGCGCCGTTATAAAAATAGAGTAAATTATAACAGTAACCTTCATTTGAATAACGAACAAATAGATTTTAATATTTATCCACTATACCTTTAAAATAGTTATTGTCGGGTTTTATCTTCCGGTTGGCCAATATTAGTTAAACAATTATTATTTTCTTAATTGCCGTCCATTCATTACAATGTTTATATATTCCTTCTTTCGCTTCATTTAAATTTTACAGTACTCACTTAACATAATGTCTTATGGATTTTCTATTGTATCTTGGTATTACCCCTTCCTTCCGTATCCTCGTTTTGAATATATTTATAGATTGTCTTTCAGTGATACCGGTGAATAGAAGTCGCGTTTGCAAACCAAATTAAAGAAAACCAAAAATAATATGTATACTTTTCATCATAATTCTATGTGATATATGTATATAAAAATCTCATGTCACGATGTTCGTACACACTAATATCCGAAACCGCTAAATCGATTTCAGTGAAGTTAGTTTCGGATTGAAAGATAGGATAGTCTTGGACCCGATAGGTGGCGTTTTTATTGAGATATTTAAAAAAAAACAATTTTTCCATTTTATTATTTTTCAATTTTATATTCAAAAATACATATAATATCAAATTTTGACTACCCTAAACCCCCCCTCCCCCCCAACAATTTTATATAGGAAAAAGGGTTGCATAAGTTCTCAATGACTCGGTCCTTAAAGAGCTTAAAGTAAATGAAAGATTACACTTGGTATTTTTAATCAAACAAGAATGATTATGTTTCTACATATATATTTCCCTTATAATAGGACGACCGTTTCGGCTGACTAGGCCCTTATAAGGGAAATTACTAGGTCGTCCTATTATAAGGGAAATATATATGTAGAAACATAATCATTATTGTTTGATTAAAACTACCTAGTGTAATGGAGTTCTACACATTAAACACCGTCAGTATTGACAAATTTAAAAATTAATGAAAGATTGTCTACAGTATCCAGGCGCCAGGTATTGAGCTTCTTTGGTCACATCGCCAGGAGGGAGCCAGGCCACTTGGAAAAAAGTATTATCACAGGAAGTGTACCAGGCAATAGAAGTAGAGACAGATCTCCTGCGTGATGGTGTGATCAAATTAAGGAGATGACCGGGAATGACCCTTATTCGGCGGTGCGAGCTGCGGAGGGCAGAGAGGACTGGAGGCGACTCGTTCTGTCCATTGGCGACCCCATACATCACGACCCTCAGCATTGAGAAAACGAAGAAAAAGTTCTCAATATATGGCGGTGTGAACAGATCGATCTATTGACATCTGTATTACGCATCTAGAGAACACACCACATCAAATGTACGAATAAAATTTGGTAAAATACATAAAATGAGGTTTATATATGTAAGATGCGGTCTATCTTAGCAGAATACATATAATGAGGTCTTTATAAAATGCGGTCTACATAGAAGGGTCTGTGGCAGAACAAGTAAACTCTTGGTTCTAGCTGTATATCAATAAAATATAAAATAAACATCTGCATGTTTCCTAAGTATAAATTATTAACAAAATTCTTGTGTTAAATATATATTTTTTTATTGAAAATAAATAAAGCGAATATACTTACCTATAAATTAATTTAAATTATGAATTCATTCGAAGGCGCTTTAATAAATGATGAAGTACCTACTTAATACATTAGGAAGGTTATTGCGTATCGTGCGATATTATTTCCAATAAGGACGATTTTCCTAAAAGGAATATTAAAGAAAAATAAACCGTGGTTACAAACATACATATCGTTTTTTGTTCAAGTTTTCAGCGTTTCCTTCTCTTGTATAGCTTTATGTTTTTTAATGGGGCAGATTAAATATGTTACATAACATATCTCTAGTGTTAGAGGGCTTTCAGATTCTGCGTGCCTCGGCTCCACACTAGATCCAAGAACTGTGTCAAGAATATTACGACGCCTTAATCGATTTAACTCTTTAAAAGAAGGCTAAAGCTGTTATACCTCTCTTTTTCTTCTTCTTCCGATGGCTCTACAGCCCATATCGAGCCTTGGCCTCCATCAATCCTCGCCTCCAATTCCTCCTGTCTCCTGCTGCTGTCCCCTTCTCCATTTATCCCCATCCTTTCTTTGTTGTTGTGTATTTTTATTAATTAATGGTATGTGTTTGTCTTTCTATTTGTTATTTTTATATACCTACTTAACTTTAATATACCCATCATTTCACTATGTATAGCCTCACGTTGCTTTTGTTCGAAGAAATTGCCTTATGGCAATAAACCCGCCGTTGTACATTATTGTGCATTAAGTTATATAAATAAAAATGTCAAATTTTTTAAACATAGCTTAAAATGGGGTCGTCTGAAACTCAGAGAACCAATTTTAAGGGAATTGGATAGAGCTAATAAAGCGGCTAACAATGCTCGCGATTTTAGTATAAACGAGTCTATACAGTGGTATTAATTACCCTCTGGAATATGTGGAGTGCAGAGTTTTGATACCTTCTTACTTACTTATGACTACAAAAAAAGTAAAACACTAAATACCAACGTAAAAAGTAAATACTTTTTTTTGTTTAAAAAAAGTATTTATATATATTTTTTTTTTGTTTATACTAGATGTTTTAATTTTTATATATGTTTTTACATCTAAACAAATTTTACTATTATTATTATTATTATTACCTACATACTTTTTTATATGGTCATGAGGAGTCATCTTGTATCATTAAACGACGCTGTATAAATTAGTATTGTTATTATTAACACACGATTCGTTATACATGTTGTCAGCTTATTCAATTTTATTCTTCTTCCTCTTCTTGTACCGCGCCAAACGGAGGTTGGCGACCATCACACCAACCTCATCACGATCTAATCTTGCGCCAACCTAATTAGTCACGCCTCTTCCGGAATCCTGAACCATTGCCTGAGATATTTAAGCCACGATCTTCTTTTATGCCCCATACTCCGTCTTCCCTCCACTATAAGTTGTAGAAGGGAATATTTACCACCACGGAATATGTGGCCAAAGTATGCGGATATGCGTCGGTGGCGATTAATATATTTTGTTTTCTATATAAAACATGTAGATATGTATATCAGGATAGGATAGTGTGGAGGTTAGTCTATTTTTCCTACCCAGAATATGTAAACAGCATGATGTGTGTTTGGAGATTAAGTAGGTATCAAACTATTGAGTGAGATATTGTGTAATGTTTACTGCCTTACAAATTGTATGAAACAATGTCGTCACTAAATTCAATTTTTATAAAAAATGTTAAAAAAAGTTTGAGATGTAGGTACCTACTACTACAATTTTAATATTTTTTATAGAAAATTTAATTATCTAGTTAGGATGTTTCGGTTTTTTTCGATGGTTTCTCCGAATTCTGAGTAAATCCATATATTTATATATATATATAGAAGATATGTACATATACGCTGCGAAGTCTCAAAGTGGGTGTTTTTGATACTGCATACAAATCTCGCGTATCTTGGCTTGATACTTTGTCGATATGTTAAGAGAATAAAATTCTCTTTATCAAATCGACAGTTGGAAAACTTATTGGATACGTACGAGAGATTATGTTTTAAATCATCACATCCGTAGATGAACGATTTAAAATTATATATCAATTGAATGCACGGTATTTTAAATACAGAACACCGTCACAATATTGTGACACTCAACACGGTGTTTTGAGAAGTCATCTCGTTTGGAAATGATTTCCCCTCGTACGCAATAAGCCCCCCAGTACTCAACTAATTAATTTTGAAAGCGTCGGATCCGTAGCTCATTAATTAAGTTTTTTTTTTTCATCCCCCTGATTGAGTTTTTTATTTGTGCCTATGATGTGGCAATGTTCTTCGTCATGTTATATTGATTGAAAATTACAAAACTTTGATATTTCCTATGTATATATATAAAAAAAAATCCAACCAAAACCATTAAGGTTTCTAATATGGCCGCCATCGATATTATTGCCTTGAATTTGAGTGTATCGCTAAACACGAGTAGCTAAAATGAAGTAATTCGTTTGGATCGTAATATTGAAACGTGAATCAAGAAAAGCAACAAGGTAATTTTTTCTGACAAATTTTAATCATCTCAATAGAGACGAAGATGGAATATTATAGAAGAACCAGGAACTCAAGGCACCTACAGGGTTTACGACAGGGTTACAGGGTTGATTATTTTATAAGCTTGCGCAACGTTCACCAATTATGCCATCCTATTGAGTTCCCTATCAATCGATTTCTTGTAATTTCTATATATTTTAATCATGAATATCTAATAAGCTGAAAAAACACCATCGCTATCTATGAAACAACGAAGAAACGTTTTTGTAACGCCATCTATTAAGAAATTGGTTTATAAACAATGAAAGCAACAGTATTTTTACATGATGTGGCAATGCTTTCGCATAGATGTCACCCCTGAACCGCACCCCTGAATAGAAGTACAAGTTCATTTTCGGCTCGTGTATAAATTTGTATAAAGTGTATAAATTTTCATTGCAACAGTTATATTTTTATAACACTATTTTAGCATGGCAAAAAAGTAAAAATAATGACATGGAATTGCGTACTTTTTATATACTATTTTTCATTTTGGGATTTTTAAATATATTAATGTGACTCGCGTGAGCGAGATGTATCATTAATTGAGTTGAACTCGTTTTTTTAACCCTTGCAACAGCTGGTACAAAAACGGGAGAGACAGAGGTTTTTGGAAAGAGATTTTTTTTGCAATAAATGAAAAAATATTTTGAGCTGCTTGACTGTACAAAGATAAGATAATTGCGATACTTTGTGAATAAAATGAGAGGAAAAATGCACCAACTCCTGCAGCTTGTGATCTAGGGAAGGATACAAGGAACCAGATGACCAGGACTACGAAGAGTTTCACGAAAAAGTACGTTAATATATACAATGGAATCATTTTCCTAATATTGAAGTGTTATTAAATACGCCCCTTTGGTGGTCAGATAAAACTGAACACCACTATCTTCTTAGGGCCTAACTAGGGCCTAACTATTTGCAACTTGAGTTCACTGGATAATCGTAAGATTAAATTCAATAAATGCATAAAATGAGATTTGTCAATTTAAAACACAAATAAACAATTTGTATATGTATGCTTTATTTTTTGAGGACGTGAAATAAAAAAGTTCATTTAGAGGGTGACTGCTGCCAACGTACCTATTTTTACTCTCCACACTATGGAATAGGGGAGAGTCACGATTTCGCAAAATTTAAGCGTATTTTTTTTACATCAATTTCTCAATGGGTATCATGTAGAGAATGCACACTATGAGTTTCGTCGTGATGTGTTTGTGTATATGGCGTATACGCTGTACGCCGTACGCCGTACGCCGTAGCATTTATCTTTTTTGTGTCCTCTCTACAGCCCAAACTATAAGTCTGATCGACTTCATATTAACATCATATGTGTAAAGTGCAAAGACCTAGAGCTGATTAGTTTTCCATAGACAACTTTTGATTTCTTCTCTATGAATTCATCATTTACGTTGTTTTTTTTTTGTGTCCTCTCTGCAGCCCAAACTATAAGTCCGATTGACTTCATATTGATATCACATGTGTTAAGTCCATAAACTTAGAGCTGATTAGTTTTCCATAGACAACGGTTCATTTTTTCCCAATGTTTCTTTATGATTTCATCTATTAAAACAGAAAAAATGCTCTCACGACCTGGAAATTAGAGATATTTTAATTTGGTTTCAACTATTTATACAACACCAAGAATCTTCATAAAATTGTATTCAAAGTTGGTCAATGTTAAAAGAAAAATATTCAACGGTTTCAAAAATTATATTTTATTTAATGGATATTTGTATGAAACTTATATGTAACAAGAGAATTTTTTTATATTTGGCAATGTTCAGTTCATTGATTTCATATTGATATAAGAATATTAATAGCTTGAACTTAGAACTGATTAGCTTTTCATAGATATCATAAAATTTCTTCATATGATATCACGTGTCAACATTGTCAAAATGCTCTAACGCTCTTTGAAACAAAATTTATCTGCTTTTTTTAAAATATTTCATACAACATAAGCAGTCTTCACTATACTGCATTAATAGTTTGTCTATCTTAACATAAAAATATACTATCGGAAGAAAATTTATATTCCTGTTAGTAACATTTAGTATGAATAAAAATGTAATTAGATAAATTTCTATTTATGGAAACGTTCAGTAATTTGATTTCATGTTATAATGTAAAGAGCTTGAACATAGAACTGATTAGCTTTCCATAAATAACAAAAAAAATCTTCATATGATATCACCTGTCAAAATTTGGAAAATGCTCTCGCGTTCTTTAGAACAAAATTTATCTGCTTTTTTTAAAATATTTCATACAACATAAGCATTCTTCCCTATACTCCATTAATAGTTTGTCTATCTTAACATAAAAATATACTATCGGAAGAAAATTTATATTCCTGATAGTAACATTTAGTATGAATAAAAATGTAATTAGATAAATTTCTATGTATGGAAAAGTTCAGTAATTTGATTTCATGTTATAATGTAAAGAGCTTGAACATAGAACTGATTAGCTTTCCATAAATAACAAAAAAAATCTTCATATGATATCACCTGTCAAAATTTGGAAAATGCTCTCGCGTTCTTTAGAACAAAATTTATCTGCTTTTTTTAAAATATTTCATACAACATAAGCATTCTTCACTATACTGCATTAATAGTTTGTTTATCTTAACATAAAAATATACTATCGGAAGAAAATTTATATTCCTGATAGTAACATTTAGTATGAATAAAAATGTAATTAGATAAATTTCTATGTATGGAAACGTTCAGTAATTTGATTTCATGTTATAATGTAAAGAACTTGAACATAGAACTGATTAGCTTTCCATAAATCAAAAAAAAATCTTCATATAATATCACGTGTCAAAATTTTGAAAATGCCTTCGCGTTCTTTAAAACAAAATTTATCTGCTTTTTTTAAAATATTTCATACAACATAAGCATTCTTCACTATACTGCATTAATAGTTTGTTTATCTTAACATAAAAATATACTATCGGAAGAAAATTTATATTCCTGATAGTAACATTTAGTATGAATAAAAATGTAATTAGATAAATTTCTATGTATGGAAAAGTTCAGTAATTTGATTTCATGTTATAATGTAAAGAGCTTGAACATAGAACTGATTAGCTTTCCATAAATAACAAAAAAAATCTTCATATGATATCACCTGTCAAAATTTGGAAAATGCTCTCGCGTTCTTTAGAACAAAATTTATCTGCTTTTTTTAAAATATTTCATACAACATAAGCATTCTTCACTATACTGCATTAATAGTTTGTTTATCTTAACATAAAAATATACTATCGGAAGAAAATTTACATTCCTGATAGTAACATTTAGTATGAATAAAAATGTAATTAGATAAATTTCTATGTATGGAAAAGTTCAGTAATTTGATTTCATGTTATAATGTAAAGAGCTTGAACATAGAACTGATTAGCTTTCCATAAATAACAAAAAAAATCTTCATATGATATCACCTGTCAAAATTTGGAAAATGCTCTCGCGTTCTTTAGAACAAAATTTATCTGCTTTTTTTAAAATATTTCATACAACATAAGCATTCTTCACTATACTGCATTAATAGTTTGTTTATCTTAACATAAAAATATACTATCGGAAGAAAATTTATATTCCTGATAGTAACATTTAGTATGAATAAAAATGTAATTAGATAAATTTCTATGTATGGAAAAGATCAGTAATTTGATTTCATGTTATAATGTAAAGACCTTGAACATAGAACTGATTAGCTTTCCATAAATAACAAAAAAAATCTTCATATGATATCACCTGTCAAAATTTGGAAAATGCTCTCGCGTTCTTTAGAACAAAATTTATCTGCTTTTTTTAAAATATTTCATACAACATAAGCATTCTTCACTATACTGCATTAATAGTTTGTTTATCTTAACATAAAAATATACTATCGGAAGAAAATTTATATTCCTGATAGTAACATTTAGTATGAATAAAAATGTAATTAGATAAATTTCTATGTATGGAAAAGATCAGTAATTTGATTTCATGTTATAATGTAAAGACCTTGAACATAGAACTGATTAGCTTTCCATAAATAACAAAAAAAATCTTCATATGATATCACCTGTCAAAATTTGGAAAATGCTCTCGCGTTCTTTAGAACAAAATTTATCTGCTTTTTTTTAAATATTTCATACAACATAAGCATTCTTCACTATACTGCATTAATAGTTTGTTTATCTTAACATAAAAATATACTATCGGAAGAAAATTTATATTCCTGATAGTAACGTTTAGTATGAATAAAAATGTAATTAGATAAATTTCTATGTATGGAAAAGTTCAGTAATTTGATTTCATGTTATAATGTAAAAAGCTTGAACATAGAACTGATTAGCTTTCCATAAACAACAAAAAAAATCTTCATATGATATCACCTGTCAAAATTTGGAAAATGCTCTCGCGTTCTTTAGAACAAAATTTATCTGCTTTTTTTAAAATATTTCATACAACATAAGCATTCTTCACTATACTGCATTAATAGTTTGTTTATCTTAACATAAAAATATACTATCGGAAGAAAATTTACATTCCTGATAGTAACATTTAGTATGAATAAAAATGTAATTAGATAAATTTCTATGTATGGAAAAGTTCAGTAATTTGATTTCATGTTATAATGTAAAGAGCTTGAACATAGAACTGATTAGCTTTCCATAAATAACAAAAAAAATCTTCATATGATATCACCTGTCAAAATTTGGAAAATGCTCTCGCGTTCTTTAGAACAAAATTTATCTGCTTTTTTTAAAATATTTCATACAACATAAGCATTCTTCACTATACTGCATTAATAGTTTGTTTATCTTAACATAAAAATATACTATCGGAAGAAAATTTACATTCCTGATAGTAACATTTAGTATGAATAAAAATGTAATTAGATAAATTTCTATGTATGGAAAAGTTCAGTAATTTGATTTCATGTTATAATGTAAAGAGCTTGAACATAGAACTGATTAGCTTTCCATAAATAACAAAAAAAATCTTCATATGATATCACCTGTCAAAATTTGGAAAATGCTCTAGCGATCTTTAGAACAAAATTTATCTGCTTTTTTTAAAATATTTCATACAACATAAGCATTCTTCACTATACTGCATTAATAGTTTGTTTATCTTAACATAAAAATATACTATCGGAAGAAAATTTACATTCCTGATAGTAACATTTAGTATGAATAAAAATGTAATTAGATAAATTTCTATGTATGGAAAAGTTCAGTAATTTGATTTCATGTTATAATGTAAAGAACTTGAACATAGAACTGATTAGCTTTCCATAAATCAAAAAAAAATCTTCATATAATATCACGTGTCAAAATTTTGAAAATGCCTTCGCGTTCTTTAAAACAAAATTTATCTGCTTTTTTTAAAATATTTCATACAACATAAGCATTCTTCACTATACTGCATTAATAGTTTGTTTATCTTAACATAAAAATATACTATCGGAAGAAAATTTATATTCCTGATAGTAACATTTAGTATGAATAAAAATGTAATTAGATAAATTTCTATGTATGGAAAAGTTCAGTAATTTGATTTCATGTTATAATGTAAAGAGCTTGAACATAGAACTGATTAGCTTTCCATAAATAACAAAAAAAATCTTCATATGATATCACCTGTCAAAATTTGGAAAATGCTCTCGCGTTCTTTAGAACAAAATTTATCTGCTTTTTTTAAAATATTTCATACAACATAAGCATTCTTCACTATACTGCATTAATAGTTTGTTTATCTTAACATAAAAATATACTATCGGAAGAAAATTTACATTCCTGATAGTAACATTTAGTATGAATAAAAATGTAATTAGATAAATTTCTATGTATGGAAAAGTTCAGTAATTTGATTTCATGTTATAATGTAAAGAGCTTGAACATAGAACTGATTAGCTTTCCATAAATAACAAAAAAAATCTTCATATGATATCACCTGTCAAAATTTGGAAAATGCTCTCGCGTTCTTTAGAACAAAATTTATCTGCTTTTTTTAAAATATTTCATACAACATAAGCATTCTTCACTATACTGCATTAATAGTTTGTTTATCTTAACATAAAAATATACTATCGGAAGAAAATTAACATTCCTGATAGTAACATTTAGTATGAATAAAAATGTAATTAGATAAATTTCTATGTATGGAAAAGTTCAGTAATTTGATTTCATGTTATAATGTAAAGAGCTTGAACATAGAACTGATTAGCTTTCCATAAATAACAAAAAAAATCTTCATATGATATCACCTGTCAAAATTTGGAAAATGCTCTCGCGTTCTTTAGAACAAAATTTATCTGCTTTTTTTAAAATATTTCATACAACATAAGCATTCTTCACTATACTGCATTAATAGTTTGTTTATCTTAACATAAAAATATACTATCGGAAGAAAATTTACATTCCTGATAGTAACATTTAGTATGAATAAAAATGTAATTAGATAAATTTCTATGTATGGAAAAGTTCAGTAATTTGATTTCATGTTATAATGTAAAGAGCTTGAACATAGAACTGATTAGCTTTCCATAAATAACAAAAAAAATCTTCATATGATATCACCTGTCAAAATTTGGAAAATGCTCTCGCGTTCTTTAGAACAAAATTTATCTGCTTTTTTTAAAATATTTCATACAACATAAGCATTCTTCCCTATACTGCATTAATAGTTTGTCTATCTTAACATAAAAATATACTATCGGAAGAAAATTTATAATCCTGATAGTAACATTTAGTATGAATAAAAATGTAATTAGATAAATTTCTATGTATGGAAAAGTTCAGTAATTTGATATCATGTTATAATGTAAAGAGCTTGAACATAGAACTGATTAGCTTTCCATAAATAACAAAAAAAATCTTCATATGATATCACCTGTCAAAATTTGGAAAATGCTCTCGCGTTCTTTAGAACAAAATTTATCTGCTTTTTTTAAAATATTTCATACAACATAAGCATTCTTCACTATACTGCATTAATAGTTTGTTTATCTTAACATAAAAATATACTATCGGAAGAAAATTTATATTCCTGATAGTAACATTTAGTATGAATAAAAATGTAATTAGATAAATTTCTATGTATGGAAACGTTCAGTAATTTGATTTCATGTTATAATGTAAAGAACTTGAACATAGAACTGATTAGCTTTCCATAAATCAAAAAAAAATCTTCATATAATATCACGTGTCAAAATTTTGAAAATGCCTTCGCGTTCTTTAAAACAAAATTTATCTGCTTTTTTTAAAATATTTCATACAACATAAGCATTCTTCACTATACTGCATTAATAGTTTGTTTATCTTAACATAAAAATATACTATCGGAAGAAAATTTATATTCCTGATAGTAACGTTTAGTATGAATAAAAATGTAATTAGATAAATTTCTATGTATGGAAACGTTCAGTAATTTGATTTCATGTTATAATGTAAAGAGCTTGAACATAGAACTGATTAGCTTTCCATAAATAACAAAAAAAATCTTCATATGATATCACCTGTCAAAATTTGGAAAATGCTCTCGCGTTCTTTAGAACAAAATTTATCTGCTTTTTTAAAAATATTTCATACATCATAAGCATTCTTCACTATACTGCATTAATAGTTTGTTTATCTTAACATAAAAATATACTATCGGAAGAAAATTTACATTCCTGATAGTAACATTTAGTATGAATAAAAATGTAATTAGATAAATTTCTATGTATGGAAAAGTTCAGTAATTTGATTTCATGTTATAATGTAAGGAGCTTGAACATAGAACTGATTAGCTTTCCATAAATAACAAAAAAAATCTTCATATGATATCACCTGTCAAAATTTGGAAAATGCTCTTGCGTTCTTTAAAACAAAATTTATCTGCTTTTTTTAAAATATTTCATACAACATAAGCATTCTACACCATACTGCATTAAAAGTTTGTCTATCTTATCATAAAAATATACTATCGGAAGAAAAATTATATACTAGAAAAAACAGTTTATTATTATTACTCTCCACACTATGGAATAGGGGAGAGTCATGATTTCGCAAAATTTAAGCGTATTTTTTTTACATCAATTTCTCAATGGGTATCATGTAGAGAATGCACACTATGAGTTTCGTCGTGATGTGTTTGTGTGTATGGCGTATACGCTGTACGCCGTACGCCGTACGCCGTAGCATTTATCTTTTTTGTGTCCTCTCTACAGCCCAAACTATAAGTCTGATCGACTTCATATTAACATCATATGTGTAAAGTGCAAAGACCTAGAGCTGATTAGTTTTCCATAGACAACTTTTGATTTCTTCTCTATGAATTCATCATTTACGTTGTTTTTTTTTTGTGTCCTCTCTGCAGCCCAAACTATAAGTCCGATTGACTTCATATTGATATCACATGTGTTAAGTCCATAAACTTAGAGCTGATTAGTTTTCCATAGACAACGGTTCATTTTTTCCCAATGTTTCTTTATGATTTCATCTATTAAAACAGAAAAAATGCTCTCACGACCTGGAAATTAGAGATATTTTAATTTGGTTTCAACTATTTATACAACACCAAGAATCTTCATAAAATTGTATTCAAAGTTGGTCAATGTTAAAAGAAAAATATTCAACGGTTTCAAAAATTATATTTTATTTAATGGATATTTGTATGAAACTTATATGTAACAAGAGAATTTTTTTATATTTGGCAATGTTCAGTTCATTGATTTCATATTGATATAAGAATATTAATAGCTTGAACTTAGAACTGATTAGCTTTTCATAGATATCATAAAATTTCTTCATATGATATCACGTGTCAACATTGTCAAAATGCTCTAACGCTCTTTGAAACAAAATTTATCTGCTTTTTTTAAAATATTTCATACAACATAAGCAGTCTTCACTATACTGCATTAATAGTTTGTCTATCTTAACATAAAAATATACTATCGGAAGAAAATTTATATTCCTGTTAGTAACATTTAGTATGAATAAAAATGTAATTAGATAAATTTCTATTTATGGAAACGTTCAGTAATTTGATTTCATGTTATAATGTAAAGAGCTTGAACATAGAACTGATTAGCTTTCCATAAATAACAAAAAAAATCTTCATATGATATCACCTGTCAAAATTTGGAAAATGCTCTCGCGTTCTTTAGAACAAAATTTATCTGCTTTTTTTAAAATATTTCATACAACATAAGCATTCTTCCCTATACTCCATTAATAGTTTGTCTATCTTAACATAAAAATATACTATCGGAAGAAAATTTATATTCCTGATAGTAACATTTAGTATGAATAAAAATGTAATTAGATAAATTTCTATGTATGGAAAAGTTCAGTAATTTGATTTCATGTTATAATGTAAAGAGCTTGAACATAGAACTGATTAGCTTTCCATAAATAACAAAAAAAATCTTCATATGATATCACCTGTCAAAATTTGGAAAATGCTCTCGCGTTCTTTAGAACAAAATTTATCTGCTTTTTTTAAAATATTTCATACAACATAAGCATTCTTCACTATACTGCATTAATAGTTTGTTTATCTTAACATAAAAATATACTATCGGAAGAAAATTTATATTCCTGATAGTAACATTTAGTATGAATAAAAATGTAATTAGATAAATTTCTATGTATGGAAACGTTCAGTAATTTGATTTCATGTTATAATGTAAAGAACTTGAACATAGAACTGATTAGCTTTCCATAAATCAAAAAAAAATCTTCATATAATATCACGTGTCAAAATTTTGAAAATGCCTTCGCGTTCTTTAAAACAAAATTTATCTGCTTTTTTTAAAATATTTCATACAACATAAGCATTCTTCACTATACTGCATTAATAGTTTGTTTATCTTAACATAAAAATATACTATCGGAAGAAAATTTATATTCCTGATAGTAACGTTTAGTATGAATAAAAATGTAATTAGATAAATTTCTATGTATGGAAAAGTTCAGTAATTTGATTTCATGTTATAATGTAAAAAGCTTGAACATAGAACTGATTAGCTTTCCATAAACAACAAAAAAAATCTTCATATGATATCACCTGTCAAAATTTGGAAAATGCTCTCGCGTTCTTTAGAACAAAATTTATCTGCTTTTTTTTAAATATTTCATACAACATAAGCATTCTTCACTATACTGCATTAATAGTTTGTTTATCTTAACATAAAAATATACTATCGGAAGAAAATTTATATTCCTGATAGTAACGTTTAGTATGAATAAAAATGTAATTAGATAAATTTCTATGTATGGAAAAGTTCAGTAATTTGATTTCATGTTATAATGTAAAAAGCTTGAACATAGAACTGATTAGCTTTCCATAAACAACAAAAAAAATCTTCATATGATATCACCTGTCAAAATTTGGAAAATGCTCTCGCGTTCTTTAGAACAAAATTTATCTGCTTTTTTTAAAATATTTCATACAACATAAGCATACTTCACTATACTGCATTAATAGTTTGTTTATCTTAACATAAAAATATACTATCGGAAGAAAATTTACATTCCTGATAGTAACATTTAGTATGAATAAAAATGTAATTAGATAAATTTCTATGTATGGAAAAGTTCAGTAATTTGATTTCATGTTATAATGTAAAGAGCTTGAACATAGAACTGATTAGCTTTCCATAAATAACAAAAAAAATCTTCATATGATATCACCTGTCAAAATTTGGAAAATGCTCTCGCGTTCTTTAGAACAAAATTTATCTGCTTTTTTTAAAATATTTCATACAACATAAGCATTCTTCACTATACTGCATTAATAGTTTGTTTATCTTAACATAAAAATATACTATCGGAAGAAAATTTATATTCCTGATAGTAACATTTAGTATGAATAAAAATGTAATTAGATAAATTTCTATGTATGGAAAAGTTCAGTAATTTGATTTCATGTTATAATGTAAAGAGCTTGAACATAGAACTGATTAGCTTTCCATAAATAACAAAAAAAATCTTCATATTTTGGGGGTATGGAATTTTGTAGTATGTAGAGCTTGCCAAAGTGCCAGAGTGGTCACTTGGTTAGAAGCGATTGCATACCAGCGTGAGCTGATATGCAAGCCTGTAATTGAGGTGGTAAGGTCGGTCAGTTGGACGTGTAGGTATTACCTGTTTGTCCGCCTTTAGCTACATACAACCCAAATGATATCTCAACCGCTTGGTTCGAACCTGGTGGCGGTCTGTTCGGATAGTCCCGACAGCTGAGCCACAGATTGATCGACCAAGCAACTGCGATACCGTATACAATAGATTAAATATTATTATCAAATATTACTCAGGTAGGAATGGTTGACAGATTGAAAGATATAACAGGAAATTTAACTTACTCTTTTATTTATCAAGATGATGATTACAATTGATGTTTACTAATATTACTTGGTACAGAAATGTCGAGTTATTATTTAATGAATATAAATGTAAATTTGAAACGCGGACGATTTGAACGGCGATGAGCGGTCGGGCAGCGTGATGCCTAGCTTCGAGATCTGGATGAGCGGAATCAATTGGGCGCGCTGTGCTTCCCCTTAAATAGGAGACGGCTGTGCATACGGCGCAGGGCAAGATGGCGCCTGCCGAAGTACTCAGCGCAGCGAAGCACTGCGCGGCGCAATTGGCGCAATTGGTGCAGTCGCTACAGACCCCGCTGGCAGTCGCTTAGACGAAACACGACCCCTCCTCGAAGTTCAGAGTCCTTACATTGCGTTCTGTGAAAGATAAAAAAAATTTTTTTTAAAGCATTTGATTTGTTATTTGTATAGGGTTTTCTTTTGAACCGCTATGTACATCTTATGTTATCAATTTCTATATGCAAAGTAGTCTTTTCTAATACACAGTAATGTAATTATTTAAATACAACTTAATCTATACATATATAAAGTTAATCATATTATAAGTATAAATTTGTTTTTGTACAAAGTATGAAGTTACTTATCTTTTAAAAATATCTGCTGCTGGTATGATTTGCTGCTCTTGTGATGGCGTGTGGTTGCTCTGCTATTGAGGTGAATGGAGGAGTGTCGTTCTGCGTGTGCTGGCTGGACATCCTTATGTGTTCCTCAGTGGTATAGCTTGTTGGGTGTTGTTGATTGCGACTTCGTAGTGTACCATTAATTGTGAATGGTCCCCAGTTTTCTGTTATGAAGTGTAGAAGTTCTATTTTTTGTTCAGGATGAAGTAGATGTGTTATGTATGTAGAAAATTGATGCAGTTGTATGCGTGGATGCTTCGACTTTGTCGGGAATATCTTCCTGAAGTAGGTATTTATCCAGCTAGGCGAAATGGTTTGCAGTGTGCTCAGCGTGTGTATGCTTGTATATAAATATTCGACAGCTGCCTCGTGTGCCGGCAAGGGCGAAGCACGAGGGTGTCTTGTGGTTTTCGGCGTGTCGTCAGGAGACAGCTTTGGATGTAGAGTATCCAGTGTAGCCTGTAGGGTTTTGCGGTGCGCCATGTTGACGGCTTTGAAGTGCATGGGACTTCAGTGTAACCCTTAGGTATTTGCGGTGCGCCATGTTGACGGCTTTGAAGTGCATGGGACTTCAGTGTAACCTGTGTACATTTCGTGAAACCGGAGAAGGATTGATGTGAACTCCTCAGGGCGGTGACACGTAAATGTTGAGCAGCTTCGTTTCTTCATGCGTCGCAAGGAGGTTGACATTAGCTCTTTGCGTGCAGGCCATGAAGGAAGAGACGTTGTATGTCCAACAAAATCGTTCCTCGTCAGAGCAATGATGGCGATGACTTGGGGAAGACTTTGCGTGCTCTTGTAGTAAGTGTATGTGTGATGCTGGCACGGAGATGTTCTCAAAAGGCAAACGTTGCTGGTTCTTCAGCGGTGTTGATCAGTGAGTATTGGCGGTACCAAAGATGATCCTCAGCGATGCTCCGGTTGAATGCTGGTATGATGTGAAGATGCAGTGGTTCCTCCATAATTACTTTCTTCCCGGTAGTGATGCGGTAGAATGCGGGGGCAGCTAGTTTCTGTATGAAGTCGTCCAGATGATGATGATGATGTGATTCATCATAAATAATTTTTTTCTTCTATGTAGTGATGCGGTTGAATGCGGCAGCTAGTTGCTGTATGAAGTCGTCCAGATGATTCTTGTTGATGTCTTTGATGCTCAATTTGAAATTTTAAAATTATACAATAGAATTATACAATGTAAATGTTTGTACTTGCGATGATTGATAGGTATAAAATAATGTTTGTTATAATTTGCAAGTTCCATTTGATTTGATTTATAAGTATGTTTATACTCGTTGCTAAAGTATTATACTATAATGCCATATAATGTTATTTGTTTGTTTCGTATTGTATTGTACCTACAATGTTTTTTTTTTTAAAAAAAATTTAAAATACGACTATGTTTATAATATTTATTATTATGTATGCCATGTTTCAATGTTTTTATAATTTTAATATTTTATAATACTTTTTGTAGTATTACATAGTTAATATAATATAGTTTAGTTTATAGTACCAGTTTGTTGCTGTATTATATAGTTAATATATAATAAGGTTTTAATGTTTGATTATGGTTAGGTATTTTTACTACCGTATATTATAGTTTCAATGTTTCTATATTCTGGAACGTATTCGCTATCGTATCGTATTATTTTTATTGTTCGATCATGGTTTTATAGTTGTAGTGTTTTTTTATAAAAAATAAAGTAAAATATTTTGTATATAAAAAATATTTTGTATTTATTTAAGTATAATATTTTGTAAATATTTTGTATATTAGAAATATTTTTGTATTAGTTTTAGCTATTTGTAGCTGCTCGATGTATCACGGCTTTTTATTTTTATTTATTTTCGATTGTATTTAAAAACAATGTTTATTTGTAGTTAGTAATTGTTTAAATTTGCTTTCTATATTATAGTAATAGTTTTAAACTTCCGTATCGTATGCTTGTTGGAGTTTATTTTTTAGAATAATATTTTAATATTATAGTTTTAGAAGCATTAGTTTAGTTTATTATCAAAAAATTATTTCGAAGAAATATTTTAAAAATATATTATAATGTTCGTTTGCGTACGTATTTTATTTTATTTAATTGTAATTGTATACAATTGTTTTATTCCTATGTTTAGAAACGATGTATCTAATTTATTTAAATATTTAATTTATTTGATTATTTGTTTTGCGTTGTTAACTTATTTATTAAAGCGAGCTATAATATTATTTTTACGTACTCTGTTTAAATAATATTAAGTGTGGTAGTATTTTGAATTATTGGAACGCGATGTTATTGTGACGGTTAATGTTTTCGGTTAAGGGTTTCAACCGAGTTCATCGGCCCCTAAGTTTTAAACTTTCTCTTTCTTTATCGCGGTTATAACAGGGTTACTTGGGTTCATTCGGCCAGTCTTTTGTTTGAAGTTCGTTTACCTCCTTTTTTATTACCGATGGACACGGTGTAACATTCTTAAACATATATTTGGTTTACTGAATTTTTACATAAAAATATGCGTTTTACGAATATAATAATTATTTAACTATATGTTTCTAATTTTTAGTTTTTATGATAATGGTTTTATTTGGGAATGTAATATGTATTTTTTATTGATAATTTTTTTAATTTTTACGTATTACGATATTTAGCAAAAATAAATATTTTTTGAAATTTATTTTTAATTTTTATTTTTTTTGCGTTTAATCAATTATGAACGAGATAAAATATTTATAATGACTTTAGGCTTTTTTAATGACTTTAGTAATATTATAATTTTTATACCTCTATTCGGCGTTTTTGATTCTCTAGCTTTTTGCTTTTTATTTTTATACCTTCGTCCTTTGTATGTATTTATTTATTTTCTGGTACTTTTGGTTTTTTTTTTTAGGCAGCTTCTTTTTTAATTGTTCCGTCTGGATTATTTTTGCGTCTCGTCAGTCATGAAAAAAAATATAAGGTACATATTAAATGATTACATATATATTAAAAACAGTTGTAAATATGTATAGTTATGTGGAATTTGCGTATGAGCGTTTTTGAGCGTTTTTTTTTTGAGCGGGTACACTTGTAATTAATTTTTGACAAATTATAAGACAAATGTATTTAATATATTAGCTTGTAATATATGTGTTACCCGCTCGAGTGATTCCGTTCATCCAGACCTCGCTGTTCAAGTATTAATTCCTGTTAAATCCTTTGTTTCTGTCGTGCAGTAAAATGTTACGCAGTATATTAATGAACACGTATTATTGTTCTGTTTAATAAAACTACTGATTTTACGTTAAGAATGGCACAATAGGTTGTGATAGGCTCACCAGATTTTTTTACCACAGTATAACAATTGAAATTATGAGCACAAAATAAAATTACCTGAGTTTTTTTAAACGATTTCGGAATTTTACCAGTTTCTGAAGGTATGTGTGTGTTCAGAGACACGTTCGGATCACCAGTTTTGGACTGGTGGGTGTTCAGAGACACGATCGAGAGTCACCAGTTTTGGGACTGTTTAGAAGGTATGTTCAGACACGTTCGGGTCACCAGTTTTGGACTGGTGGGTGTTCAGAGACACGATCGGGAGTCACCAGTTTTGGGGGTATGGAATTTTGTAGTATGTAGAGCTTGCCAAAGTGCCAGAGTGGTCACTTGGTTAGAAGCGATTGCATACCAGCGTGAGCTGATATGCAAGCCTGTAATTGAGGTGGTAAGGTCGGTCAGTTGGACGTGTAGGTATTACCTGTTTGTCCGCCTTTAGCTACATACAACCCAAATGATATCTCAACCGCTTGGTTCGAACCTGGTGGCGGTCTGTTCGGATAGTCCCGACAGCTGAGCCACAGATTGATCGACCAAGCAACTGCGATACCGTATACAATAGATTAAATATTATTATCAAATATTACTCAGGTAGGAATGGTTGACAGATTGAAAGATATAACAGGAAATTTAACTTACTCTTTTATTTATCAAGATGATGATTACAATTGATGTTTACTAATATTACTTGGTACAGAAATGTCGA
Organism: Molanna angustata; assembly: GCA_963576475.1. Taxonomy (NCBI): domain Eukaryota; kingdom Metazoa; phylum Arthropoda; class Insecta; order Trichoptera; family Molannidae; genus Molanna; species Molanna angustata. The sequence continues at coordinate 44,176,017 of OY754965.1, read as the reverse complement.
GTTATTATTTAATGAATATAAATGTAAATTTGAAACGCGGACGATTTGAACGGCGATGAGCGGTCGGGCAGCGTGATGCCTAGCTTCGAGATCTGGATGAGCGGAATCAATTGGGCGCGCTGTGCTTCCCCTTAAATAGGAGACGGCTGTGCATACGGCGCAGGGCAAGATGGCGCCTGCCGAAGTACTCAGCGCAGCGAAGCACTGCGCGGCGCAATTGGCGCAATTGGTGCAATTGGCGCAGTCGCTACAATATGATATCACCTGTCAAAATTTGGAAAATGCTCTCGCGTTCTTTAGAACAAAATTTATCTGCTTTTTTTTAAATATTTCATACAACATAAGCATTCTTCACTATACTGCATTAATAGTTTGTTTATCTTAACATAAAAATATACTATCGGAAGAAAATTTATATTCCTGATAGTAACGTTTAGTATGAATAAAAATGTAATTAGATAAATTTCTATGTATGGAAAAGTTCAGTAATTTGATTTCATGTTATAATGTAAAGAGCTTGAACATAGAACTGATTAGCTTTCCATAAATAACAAAAAAAATCTTCATATGATATCACCTGTCAAAATTTGGAAAATGCTCTCGCGTTCTTTAGAACAAAATTTACCTGCTTTTTTTTAAATATTTCATACAACATAAGCATTCTTCCCTATACTGCATTAATAGTTTGTCTATCTTAACATAAAAATATACTATCGGAAGAAAATTTATATTCCTGATAGTAACATTTAGTATGAATAAAAATGTAATTAGATAAATTTCTATGTATGGAAACGTTCAGTAATTTGATTTCATGTTATAATGTTAAGAGCTTGAACATAGAACTGATTAGCTTTCCATAAATAACTAAAAATTCTTCATATAATATCACGTGTCAAAATTTTGAAAATGCTCTCGCGTTCTTTAAAACAAAATTTATCTGCTTTTTTTAAAATATTTCATACAACATAAGCATTCTTCACTATACTGCATTAATAGTTTGTTTATCTTAACATAAAAATATACTATCGGAAGAAAATTTATATTCCTGATAGTAACATTTAGTATGAATAAAAATGTAATTAGATAAATATCTATGTATGGAAAAGTTCAGTAATTTGATTTCATGTTATAATGTAAAGAGCTTGAACATAGAACTGATTAGCTTTCCATAAATAACAAAAAAAATCTTCATATGATATCACCTGTCAAAATTTGGAAAATGCTCTCGCGTTCTTTAGAACAAAATTTATCTGCTTTTTTTAAAATATTTCATACAACATAAGCATTCTTCACTATACTGCATTAATAGTTTGTTTATCTTAACATAAAAATATACTATCGGAAGAAAATTTACATTCCTGATAGTAACATTTAGTATGAATAAAAATGTAATTAGATAAATTTCTATGTATGGAAAAGTTCAGTAATTTGATTTCATGTTATAATGTAAAGAGCTTGAACATAGAACTGATTAGCTTTCCATAAATAACAAAAAAAATCTTCATATGATATCACCTGTCAAAATTTGGAAAATGCTCATGCGTTCTTTAGAACAAAAATATCTGCTTTTTTTAAAATATTTCATACAACATAAGCATTCTTCACTATACTGCATTAATAGTTTGTTTATCTTAACATAAAAATATACTATCGGAAGAAAATTTACATTCCTGATAGTAACATTTAGTATGAATAAAAATGTAATTAGATAAATTTCTATGTATGGAAAAGTTCAGTAATTTGATTTCATGTTATAATGTAAAGAGCTTGAACATAGAACTGATTAGCTTTCCATAAATAACAAAAAAAATCTTCATATGATATCACCTGTCAAAATTTGGAAAATGCTCTTGCGTTCTTTAAAACAAAATTTATCTGCTTTTTTTAAAATATTTCATACAACATAAGCATTCTTCACTATACTGCATTAATAGTTTGTTTATCTTAACATAAAAATATACTATCGGAAGAAAATTTACATTCCTGATAGTAACATTTAGTATGAATAAAAATGTAATTAGATAAATTTCTATGTATGGAAAAGTTCAGTAATTTGATTTCATGTTATAATGTAAAGAGCTTGAACATAGAACTGATTAGCTTTCCATAAATAACAAAAAAAATCTTCATATGATATCACCTGTCAAAATTTGGAAAATGCTCTCGCGTTCTTTAGAACAAAAATATCTGCTTTTTTTAAAATATTTCATACAACATAAGCATTCTTCACTATACTGCATTAATAGTTTGTTTATCTTAACATAAAAATATACTATCGGAAGAAAATTTACATTCCTGATAGTAACATTTAGTATGAATAAAAATGTAATTAGATAAATTTCTATGTATGGAAAAGTTCAGTAATTTGATTTCATGTTATAATGTAAAGAGCTTGAACATAGAACTGATTAGCTTTCCATAAATAACAAAAAAAATCTTCATATGATATCACCTGTCAAAATTTGGAAAATGCTCTTGCGTTCTTTAAAACAAAATTTATCTGCTTTTTTTAAAATATTTCATACAACATAAGCATTCTACACCATACTGCATTAAAAGTTTGTCTATCTTATCATAAAAATATACTATCGGAAGAAAAATTATATACTAGGAAAAACAGTTTATTATTATTACTCTCCACACTATGGAATAGGGGAGAGTCATGATTTCGCAAAATTTAAGCGTATTTTTTTTACATCAATTTCTCAATGGGTATCATGTAGAGAATGCACACTATGAGTTTCGTCGTGATGTGTTTGTGTGTATGGCGTATACGCTGTACGCCGTACGCCGTACGCCGTAGCATTTATCTTTTTTGTGTCCTCTCTACAGCCCAAACTATAAGTCTGATCGACTTCATATTAACATCATATGTGTAAAGTGCAAAGACCTAGAGCTGATTAGTTTTCCATAGACAACTTTTGATTTCTTCTCTATGAATTCATCATTTACGTTGTTTTTTTTTTGTGTCCTCTCTGCAGCCCAAACTATAAGTCCGATTGACTTCATATTGATATCACATGTGTTAAGTCCATAAACTTAGAGCTGATTAGTTTTCCATAGACAACGGTTCATTTTTTCCCAATGTTTCTTTATGATTTCATCTATTAAAACAGAAAAAATGCTCTCACGACCTGGAAATTAGAGATATTTTAATTTTTTTTCAACTATTTATACAACACCAAGAATATTCATAAAATTGTATTCAAAGTTGGTCAATGTTAAAAGAAAAATATTCAACGGTTTCAAAAATTATATTTTATTTAATGGATATTTGTATGAAACTTATATGTAACAAGAGAATTTTTTTATATTTGGCAATGTTCAGTTCATTGATTTCATATTGATATAAGAATATTAATAGCTTGAACTTAGAACTGATTAGCTTTTCATAGATATCATAAAATTTCTTCATATGATATCACGTGTCAACATTGTCAAAATGCTCTAACGCTCTTTGAAACAAAATTTATCTGCTTTTTTTAAAATATTTCATACAACATAAGCAGTCTTCACTATACTGCATTAATAGTTTGTCTATCTTAACATAAAAATATACTATCGGAAGAAAATTTATATTCCTGTTAGTAACATTTAGTATGAATAAAAATGTAATTAGATAAATTTCTATTTATGGAAACGTTCAGTAATTTGATTTCATGTTATAATGTAAAGAGCTTGAACATAGAACTGATTAGCTTTCCATAAATAACAAAAAAAATCTTCATATGATATCACCTGTCAAAATTTGGAAAATGCTCTCGCGTTCTTTAGAACAAAATTTATCTGCTTTTTTTAAAATATTTCATACAACATAAGCATTCTTCCCTATACTCCATTAATAGTTTGTCTATCTTAACATAAAAATATACTATCGGAAGAAAATTTATATTCCTGATAGTAACATTTAGTATGAATAAAAATGTAATTAGATAAATTTCTATGTATGGAAAAGTTCAGTAATTTGATTTCATGTTATAATGTAAAGAGCTTGAACATAGAACTGATTAGCTTTCCATAAATAACAAAAAAAATCTTCATATGATATCACCTGTCAAAATTTGGAAAATGCTCTCGCGTTCTTTAGAACAAAATTTATCTGCTTTTTTTAAAATATTTCATACAACATAAGCATTCTTCACTATACTGCATTAATAGTTTGTTTATCTTAACATAAAAATATACTATCGGAAGAAAATTTACATTCCTGATAGTAACATTTAGTATGAATAAAAATGTAATTAGATAAATTTCTATGTATGGAAAAGTTCAGTAATTTGATTTCATGTTATAATGTAAAGAGCTTGAACATAGAACTGATTAGCTTTCCATAAATAACAAAAAAAATCTTCATATGATATCACCTGTCAAAATTTGGAAAATGCTCTCGCGTTCTTTAGAACAAAATTTATCTGCTTTTTTTAAAATATTTCATACAACATAAGCATTCTTCCCTATACTCCATTAATAGTTTGTCTATCTTAACATAAAAATATACTATCGGAAGAAAATTTATATTCCTGATAGTAACATTTAGTATGAATAAAAATGTAATTAGATAAATTTCTATGTATGGAAAAGTTCAGTAATTTGATTTCATGTTATAATGTAAAGAGCTTGAACATAGAACTGATTAGCTTTCCATAAATAACAAAAAAAATCTTCATATGATATCACCTGTCAAAATTTGGAAAATGCTCTCGCGTTCTTTAGAACAAAATTTATCTGCTTTTTTTAAAATATTTCATACAACATAAGCATTCTTCACTATACTGCATTAATAGTTTGTTTATCTTAACATAAAAATATACTATCGGAAGAAAATTTATATTCCTGATAGTAACATTTAGTATGAATAAAAATGTAATTAGATAAATTTCTATGTATGGAAACGTTCAGTAATTTGATTTCATGTTATAATGTAAAGAACTTGAACATAGAACTGATTAGCTTTCCATAAATCAAAAAAAAATCTTCATATAATATCACGTGTCAAAATTTTGAAAATGCCTTCGCGTTCTTTAAAACAAAATTTATCTGCTTTTTTTAAAATATTTCATACAACATAAGCATTCTTCACTATACTGCATTAATAGTTTGTTTATCTTAACATAAAAATATACTATCGGAAGAAAATTTATATTCCTGATAGTAACATTTAGTATGAATAAAAATGTAATTAGATAAATTTCTATGTATGGAAAAGTTCAGTAATTTGATTTCATGTTATAATGTAAAGAGCTTGAACATAGAACTGATTAGCTTTCCATAAATAACAAAAAAAATCTTCATATGATATCACCTGTCAAAATTTGGAAAATGCTCTCGCGTTCTTTAGAACAAAATTTATCTGCTTTTTTTTAAATATTTCATACAACATAAGCATTCTTCACTATACTGCATTAATAGTTTGTTTATCTTAACATAAAAATATACTATCGGAAGAAAATTTATATTCCTGATAGTAACGTTTAGTATGAATAAAAATGTAATTAGATAAATTTCTATGTATGGAAAAGTTCAGTAATTTGATTTCATGTTATAATGTAAAAAGCTTGAACATAGAACTGATTAGCTTTCCATAAACAACAAAAAAAATCTTCATATGATATCACCTGTCAAAATTTGGAAAATGCTCTCGCGTTCTTTAGAACAAAATTTATCTGCTTTTTTTAAAATATTTCATACAACATAAGCATTCTTCACTATACTGCATTAATAGTTTGTTTATCTTAACATAAAAATATACTATCGGAAGAAAATTTACATTCCTGATAGTAACATTTAGTATGAATAAAAATGTAATTAGATAAATTTCTATGTATGGAAAAGTTCAGTAATTTGATTTCATGTTATAATGTAAAGAGCTTGAACATAGAACTGATTAGCTTTCCATAAATAACAAAAAAAATCTTCATATGATATCACCTGTCAAAATTTGGAAAATGCTCTCGCGTTCTTTAGAACAAAATTTATCTGCTTTTTTTAAAATATTTCATACAACATAAGCATTCTTCACTATACTGCATTAATAGTTTGTTTATCTTAACATAAAAATATACTATCGGAAGAAAATTTATATTCCTGATAGTAACATTTAGTATGAATAAAAATGTAATTAGATAAATTTCTATGTATGGAAAAGTTCAGTAATTTGATTTCATGTTATAATGTAAAGAGCTTGAACATAGAACTGATTAGCTTTCCATAAATAACAAAAAAAATCTTCATATGATATCACCTGTCAAAATTTGGAAAATGCTCTCGCGTTCTTTAGAACAAAATTTATCTGCTTTTTTTAAAATATTTCATACAACATAAGCATTCTTCACTATACTGCATTAATAGTTTGTTTATCTTAACATAAAAATATACTATCGGAAGAAAATTTATATTCCTGATAGTAACATTTAGTATGAATAAAAATGTAATTAGATAAATTTCTATGTATGGAAAAGTTCAGTAATTTGATTTCATGTTATAATGTAAAGAGCTTGAACATAGAACTGATTAGCTTTCCATAAATAACAAAAAAAATCTTCATATGATATCACCTGTCAAAATTTGGAAAATGCTCTCGCGTTCTTTAGAACAAAATTTATCTGCTTTTTTTTAAATATTTCATACAACATAAGCATTCTTCACTATACTGCATTAATAGTTTGTTTATCTTAACATAAAAATATACTATCGGAAGAAAATTTATATTCCTGATAGTAACGTTTAGTATGAATAAAAATGTAATTAGATAAATTTCTATGTATGGAAACGTTCAGTAATTTGATTTCATGTTATAATGTAAAGAGCTTGAACATAGAACTGATTAGCTTTCCATAAATAACAAAAAAAATCTTCATATGATATCACCTGTCAAAATTTGGAAAATGCTCTCGCGTTCTTTAGAACAAAATTTATCTGCTTTTTTTAAAATATTTCATACAACATAAGCATTCTTCACTATACTGCATTAATAGTTTGTTTATCTTAACATAAAAATATACTATCGGAAGAAAATTTACATTCCTGATAGTAACATTTAGTATGAATAAAAATGTAATTAGATAAATTTCTATGTATGGAAAAGTTCAGTAATTTGATTTCATGTTATAATGTAAAGAGCTTGAACATAGAACTGATTAGCTTTCCATAAATAACAAAAAAATCTTCATATGATATCACGTGTCAAAATTTTGAAAATGCTCTCGCGTTCTTTAAATCAAAATTTATCTGCTTTTTTTAAAATATTTCATACAACATAAGCATTCTTCACTATACGGCATTAATAGTTTGTCTATCTTAACATGAAAATATACTATCGTTAGAAAATTTATATTCCTGGTAGTAAAATTTAGAATGAATAAAATATTTCATTGTCAATATTTGTGGTGTGGAGAGTTTAGTGTTGGCCACAACCCACTCGTTTCAATTTGATATACCATCATTATTACTTAACAAATAATTTTGAAAAAAATAACCTAGTTAGTTTGGATATTAATTAAGAGAAATATAACTTAACTTTTTGATTATGTTCTGTATATATTCTTGTAGGAAAATAATAAGCATACCCCGATTTTAGACATTTATCTTAAATTTCTAAAAAAATACAAGGTATAGAAAAATATTTTTTTTTATAAATTAAAGAAGAACAAAATACCTGGAAAAAAATGAAATGACGTTGCATTAACGCATCAGGTTAAGTAAATAAACCAAAAAAACTTTTATTACGCAATGGCGCTGAATTGAATATAAATGTTTTTTAGGTTTATTTACTAAACCTGAAGCATTAATGCAACGTCACATCATATTTTTCTAGATAATTTTGTCTTCTTTAATTTAAAAAAAAATATCTTACTGTACGCCTTATAGTTTATTAAAAATATATGATAAACGTTGAAAATCGGGGTATGCCATTATTTTTCTACAAGAATTTACATATAACATTATCAAAAAGTTAAGGTATATTTTTGTTTATTAATATCCAAACTATCTAAATTATTTTTTTCAAAACGATTTGATAAGAAATAATGATGGTATATCAAATTGAAAAATAGGTACGTTGGCAGCAGTCCCCCCCTTAAAGAAATTAATTTATCTAAACCTATCGAATAACTGAATATTAAAAAAAAACTATGGACATTTGATTCAAAATCATAATTATGTTCAAATATATATCCAAGTTGTGCCATATTTCAATATCTTCCAAACATTCAATATATTTATCCAATGTTTTGCAATTCTTCAATTGTTAATACTCAAACGTTTATGATTGTCTTTTTTACTCTCAACTACTATGGAATAGTGGACAGTCATGATTTCACAATTTTTAATAGTATATCAATTTATCAATGGGTATCATGTAGAGAGTGCATACTTTGAGTTTCGTTGTGATGTTTTTGTGTGTATGCCGTATCCTGTAGGTATACCGTACACAAATATGAAAATTTGTGTCCTCTGTACAGATCAAACTAAAAAGCCGGTGAACTTAATATTGATACCATAGGTATGTGTGAAGTACATAAACTTAGAGCTGATTAGTTTTCCATAGACAACGGTTCATTTTTTCCCAATGTTCCTCTATGATTTCATCTGTTAAAACTGAAAAAATGCTCTCACGACCTGGAAATTTGAGATATTTTAATTTTGTTTAAACTATTTATACAATACCAATAAGTTTCAAAAAACTGCATTCAAAATTGGTTAACATTAAAAGAAAAACATTTGAAAAATGATTTTCATAATAATAGATTTTTGGTATGAAAAATATATACAACAAGAGACATTTTTTGTGTTTGGCAATCTTAAGTTATTTGATTTCATATTGATATTGTAATATTAGCAGGGAAGCTTCATTGTGTAGTGGAGAGTTTAGCGTTGGCCACAACCCACTCGTTTTTACTATCGGTCAGACTATAAAAACCACTGAACCGCCAGAAGAACTTGGTATGTTTCAACAAAATACATAAATGATATCTTTACACATGGGTGAATACGAAAATTTCCTATAAATACATATTGAGGGGAGATACAAAGACATGATAATTTTTGTATTAATAATATAATATATTTCTTGGTATCATTTATGGAATCTTTTTCAAACAAATTGTATGTTTTCGATGTTCTCTTGTTATCGCTAACAAATAATCACCAACTTTGTGGTAACAATTCGATCAATGACATAAATAATTTTTGCGATATTATTTGACACATCAATATTAAATTTCAATTTGAAAGTTTGCTAGTGTCTTTTGAAATAATAATCTATGTTCTTAATAATTATAAACTTATTTGGTGAAGCTAAATAAGTAGAACTACCGTTTTAATTTATATTGTTAATTGTGATTATGAAATTATAATAATAAAACATGATCACAAACTATTTCTCAATGTAATAAATACATTGTGTAATACATTGTAATCATGCCCATTGAGTATGGCTTTGTGAACCAAAATGGTCGTCGCTAGACAAAACAAATACTTTGTGGAATAATATGGTGGTGGTAGTGTAAGAACACAATGAGTAAATAAAAATGGATTCAGAACCAAATCTTGAAAAAACTTTATTCTTGATTTTTCAAACGGAATTCTGGTTTTTAAATCAGTAACTAGAAGAGAGATATTCAAGAAAACGACGCTATACATATAAATTATTCAAAGTAATTAAAAAACAATGACCAAATATTCTTTTTCTATTTAGCATATATACATAGTGATATACCTTCGACTATCATCGTGTTCATCCAATGTATAAATATAATATAGCTTGATCTGGATAACTGCTTTATCTCCAAGATTGGACATATACAAAAATAATGAAATGTATTGTGCAAATCTTTGCTTCGTTGGAAGATTCCAGTTGACGTGAATACTAAATTTATAATTTCCTTCCGCTTTGCTTAGAAATGGAGTGCTAACATATTTTTTTACATTTCATTTTTATTCTATTTTATTATTTCTCCGCCATGTTGATTTATACTCCGTTCGTTTTTTGCGTACGAAAAATGGGAATAATTGCCGTGTTTTTCAAAGTTTTTTTTCTTGTTTCATTTACAAAATTTCTCTCGAGTGGCGGACAGGGCTGGGTCCAGAGTACTAGACGCCTCGATCGCTACCCTCAAAAAAGACCGTTCGTTATTTCGTTCTTATTTTGAAAATGAACATACAATTTGTGTTTCAGTTAGATATCACACTCCTGTGCCAAAAGTTCGGGCTTCTATTTTCAGTGGAGACAAAATTATTTGTCAGTGTGTTGTCAGTCCAGATTTAAAGTGAGTTTATTTATTTTTAAAATAATCTCATTTATTTGTTCATAACGCAAAAGAAACTAACAAATGATGTCCCACTAGGCAAAATCCTGTTATGGGACTTATTTTTTCTTAATATCTGCTCAGGGTATCTTATTTGTTTATATATCCTCAGATTTCTTTGCTTCTGGTGCGACTGCACGATTTGAACCTACGATGGATCTGGTCCTGAATGTTGGGGATGTAATTTTCATAACTCTCATTTCTTCTGGTGAGTGAAGGAATTGATACTCGAAACAAAGTTTTGAGTAGAACGGCCCTCGGGATGTAAAATTTTTCGTGGGTAAATAAATATCTACCTACAAACTCAAATAATGGGCACAGCACAGGTAGCAAGCAACATTGCCAATGGTGAATATTATATGTGCGTTTGATTTTTTTTATTTTGAAATTTTTTTTTAACTAGTTCCACCTCCACCCACTTCACACATAAGGCCCCTTCACGGAACGATAAAATGAACAACAAATAAAAAAAAAATGAGGACACTACTGATATTTGGTATACTTAATGGTTTTTAAGAATCTGCATGACAAAAGAATGTGTTATAAGATAGACAGACATCTTTCATTGAGATCGTCTCGACCAAATATTGATGATAATCATTAGGCATAAAAGCGATTTCATATTAACTAAATGTATTGTGTTTAATCAATTTAAATCTCAGTATCAATTCAAATTTTATTATTTCCAATGAATATCTAATATTTTAACTACTGTGGGTTTCAAGCAACACTACTAATAAACCTTGTACAAATTATTTGAGCTCAATATTAATTCTTCTTCTTCTTCTGTGGCTCTACAGCCCATATTGAGCCTTGGCCTTCATGAGTCTTCGCCCCCAACCTCTCCTGTCTCCCGCCTCGACCTTCCCATTCGGTACCTGGAGCAGTTCGGCAGCATCCCTCCAAGACGAAGGTCTTCCCACCTTAGCCTTGGCCTCCCGACCCTCCTTCTTTCACCTGTGTGCCCTTCCAGGATCCTTTTTGGTGCCCATGATGAAGGCATCCTCTGCATCTTAGCCTGTGCAGTCTGGCATGTACAGATATTCTGGGTGCCTTGTAGATGTTGTAGAGGCCCAATATTAATCCAACTGTCGATTTGTTCAGGAGAACTTTGTTCTCTTAACATATCGACAATGTATCAAGCCAGAATACGCGAGAATTGTATGGAGAGGTCTACTTTTTTCACGGCTTTTCCAACTTTGAAGTCAAAAAACACCAACTTAGAGGCTTCGCAGCATATATGTTCCATACACGGATTTACTCAGAATTCGGAGTAGAACATTTCGTGTGTCTGTGTGTCTGTGTGTCTGTGTGTCTGTGTGTGTGTCTGTGTGTCTGTGTGTGTGTCCGTCCCCCCCTTATAACTTTTGATCCGCTCAATTTACAGAGCCCAAAATTTCAGAATATATAAACAGTTATAGGCCTACAAAACTTTTATACTCAGAATTTTGAATTTTTGTTTCAGTCAGGGGTTATCAACTTTTGAATTTTTATTTTATTTTTCCATATATCTCAGAAACCATAAAAGCTAGAACGCTGAAAATTGGTACAAACATAGAAAAATAAAAAATCTCAAATAGATTTTTTCAAAAAATTTCCAGGGTTTCTCAAACATTTTTTATTAAGAAAAATATTTTTTTTTATGATAAATTTATGAGTTTAACTGCCTATATTTCCAAAACTTATACAATTAACGAAAAAAGCCGAAACACCACAACTAGATAATTTAATTTTCTATAAAAAATATTAACATTGTAGTAGAAGATCTCAATTTTTTTTAACAATTTTTTTAAAAATTGAATTTAGTGACGACATCGCTTCATACATTTTGTATGGCAGTCGCCTATACACAATATGTAAGAAGACTTAATAGTTTGATACTTCATCTCCAAACATACCTACATACTATCATGCTATTTTCATACTCTGGGTAGGAAAAAATGAACTTCCTCCATACTACCTATCTTGACATACATACATACATAATATATGTTGTATAGAAAACAAAATATCTGAAAATATTCAATAATTTGTATTTATGGGTTTATAGTTTGGTACATATTCTTCAACTATACATACTATCGCTATCGACAGTTGGATCTCATGTGTTACATGCAACTAGTAATAATAAATTGATAACTTGCTTTTAAGCTTCATAATAGGTACATACATACATACCACATAAGTATGAACATACTTGAATATAAATCATAATATGAGCCTGAAATTTGATACAAAGATATATAAATCAAGTAATGAACCAAAAGCAATATCTGATATTTAATAAAAAATAATAATTATGAAAACAATATGAAATATAAATGAAAAATCGTAAATAACCTTCCAATGCGTGGGGAAATTATTGATGAAAAGGGTAAGTATTTACCTAAATTCAAATTATGATGGTCGGAGTGAAGGCAGTTCAAAATTGACATTTTTTTTTTCAAATATATTTAAAAATCTTCTTTATTGTCTCTTCTCAATTCATTTAAGGTCGATCATTTTGGTACGCGTTGTCCACATCTTTCGAATCTTGTTGTGTATAATGTCCACCATGTAACTTGTGGACATAATATACAAAGTAGGTTTTGCTTGCTTGCTCCTTTGCGTAAGTAATCCTCCACCCGCAACTCTCTTCTGATGGTGGAGATCCAAGTTGTCAGCGGTCTGCCTGGTCTTCTGACCTGCACACGGATGTCAATCGCTCCGCGAATTATATTGTCCTCTGGTTGCCTTATGACGAGTCCGTACCATCTCAATATACTATCAACTTATCGGTGATCGGGGACAAGCCAAAACTTCCTCGAATATAGGTATTCCGCACTCTGTCATTCTTCTTCTTCGTCAGCCTATTTGCATCCAGAGTTGAACATAGGCCTCCTCCAGCTTCTTCCACTCCTCCCCTTGCTTTCAATTGCTCCATGCCACCATAGTCTTAGTCTGTTCTTCGTAGTCAGTTAAATATTTAAAATACTTATACTATTTAAATTAATTTGAAATAATTCATAGACCGTTTTCGTCAACTTTTTCGTTGTCAATTATACTGAATATTTTTCATCTGTTTAATTCATATTACTAGTTGGAGTTTTCTCAATTAAAGTAGAAATCACAGTAAAACTCAGTCTTAAAGTCTCATAAATAGTTATATATGAAAATTGTATTTCTTTAAATAGAGTGTTGTTGTTCAAAAACCAAACAAACTATGACTTTTCAGATGTGTATAAATTTGAAAAAATAAACCTATTCAATAAAATATTGTGCACATCTAGATATTGAAATATCCTTTTTGGTATTATGTATCCATTATAAATAGGGTTCGTTGTTTCCAATATTGGCTCTTATTAGTGAAGATGTTTCAGTTGAAAGGAAAGCATTTCTCTCCCTTTCCTTACTTTACTAAGACTCTCTTCAGACCCCAAAGATGGCGCCAGGTTCGCTAATATAAATTTTACTCGGTTTTCTTATTTTCCCCGACTGAGATTATTTTCAGAATTAGGTATTTGAGAAGAGTGCTATTGACGGATGAGAATAACTCAATAATTATTCAATTTAGGCATTGTGAGAAATTGAATGGTAAGAGAACAAGGTATTTTAGTAAAGAAATCGATATGTACTTACAAGCCATTTACAATTGTGCGTTTTGTACATTTTTTGAAAACAACCGATTCTCTTAATTGATTAAAAGAAAAACTCGAGCTATGAAAATCTATGTTTTATCATTCATACTTTATAGATATCCTTTAATTTATATTCTAAAATACATCTTCAATTATATTTCTATCAAAAAGACGGAGCAGACACCTACACTTCATGTCAAAGATATTAAACTTTTAGCCGAGAAAGGGGGCGATTTGCACGTAAACCAACGATGTAAAAAGACAAAAATTTTCGCTCTGCGCAACCGAAAGCTCGTTCAAGATGTTTGGCGAAAATTATATTTTTTGATCATATTTAAGTAAATTACTTACATAACGCAAGAATGGAATGGTAAGGAAAAGGGCAGCAAATTATGTGATCAATATTTTTATTTTATTATACAAAGGACAGCACACAGTAGGTACATGCATACGATTATTAAAGGGAAATAAACATAAATACAAATAAGACATGTAAGTCTTACGTACTATACCTAATATTAATATAAATAATTTAAGAAAGATACCTGCATGAGACGATGAGAAGAAGAATCTATACAAAAACAAAAATCTGAAGTGCTCTTCCTACCCTCAAAAGAGTATCTATCATAGAGTATTGATATGTACATACCTACATGTTAAATTATCAGAAATTAACTTGAGAAATTATGTAGAGCTCAATTTTGTTTTTTTGATTGGTTGTTATCTATAAAAACATCCTTGTCTCCTCTGACATTTCTCAAGATATTTCCTAAATTGAGCTGTAACACCAACGAAGAAGAAGAAGATTTGCCAATATTAATGAATATATATTCTTCTACTATCATGGCTTCAATCATGCACATTTTTTTCTTCATCTTTCATTGTTCAAATCTTTAGTTAATATTACAATTGTCTTTAAATAGAATCTTATTAAGTTTCAAGTTGTTAAATAATCCAAATAAATAGTATCTTGAATTATTTTTTCTTCTCATTTTGTCTATTAATTGTTATTTTACTAAATTCATCGTGTGATTCACTGATCTCACCAACCAAACTCTCTTCTGCTGATTATTTTTCCCGAACATCTCATCGAAGTTAAGTCCTCCACTCGAATTAATCCGTACTAAGACAGCAACAAGAGTTTTAGACTCTCATTTCGAGACTTAATACCCAAAAAGGGTTTTCATATTTTTATTTTTGATACATTGTTTGTGTAGCTTTCAACCCGATTGTGATATAAGTACAATAATATACTCGATTTCACCGACGACACAAAGGAAACGAATCAAATTTAATTATTACCAATCCACTCTCATAATTATTTCTTACACTACGCATAAGCACCTACACAATACATAGTTATCTGATTTCAGTAGTTATTTTTTTTTATTTATTTAACTTTTCTACATAAAATGACTAGCCATAATTTAATGTACCTATTGTATATCATAATGTCTTGTTTAATGCGAACGGACGTTATTATATTTTAGCCCAGAGTTCATCAACATTTATTTTTATATGCATATTTCTCCTCAGTTTTTGGTCTATAGATATGATGAAGTACATAGTCTTATTTACAATTAAGTGTTTTACTCAATTATCGAGTTGAACACTGTGGTAAGTGGTAATAATGATATATACATTGATATTTGTTAAGTGGATTTCTTATTAGAAGGAGTTAATAATTTCTCGATCTTTATCAACTTTTATAATTTGATCTCTTGGAAAATTCCATCACTTAAAAATATACGCATGGAGAAAATTGAAGTGCAGAGTAAAGGTAAGGTGAAAAATAAAATATGTGATTATGAGAATGACATATCAAGAGTAACAGAATATAAAAAATAGTAATCTACTACTTCCACTAAGACCTGCTCCGCATATAGGTACGGACTTCACTAAACGCTATTATGAACAATAACAAAAAACATTGATTTTAGAGCTTTCTTGTTTTGCAATAACGACATCATGGTGCAATAAGATGAAAGATCGTCACGATAAAACATGATGAGATAAAGCTGAGATCTTGTTTCAAAATATTGACAGCATCTGGTTAAATAAAATGTACGATTGGAGATCTTCTGCAATGAGATGGCACAAGCATTTGATGTCGAGGATCGATGAAGGTGAAGAATAAAATGCAAGACAAAGAGGGAGACCTTGAGGAGAGATGCAGACTTTAGAGATGTGGGTCAGGTTTTCAGATGTAGGCATACTTTTATGAGGCCGACGGTCAAACTTGTATGATAAAAATTGGGGGTCACAGCATGATGGTTCATATTAATTACACCAACATAGTTAACTAGTCTCTATCTATGTCTCTGAAATAAAAATCACGTCAGAGATTGGATTTATGACAAGTATTATGGCGGACATTGGGACCTGGTTGATCTGTTTTGTGTGAGCCTATATGTTTGTTGAGGTTAATACACCCCCTTTACGTAATTTAAATAATAATATTATATAGTTTAATTTAAATTATAATTTAAGAAAAAAAATATCTAAGAGTGAAAAGAAGAATAATAATTGTAGGAGGGTATTAAGTTGTTTTACACAATACAGTTTGTAATTGTTGGTGAGAGTTGTGGAGGAATAAAACACATAACGGGTATTTTAAATATGACCAGGGGTCATGTATAGTAAAAAAAACAATGAAAATGGGTTAGTAAACTTAAAACTAAGTACAAAAAATGAAAGCAGTAAAAAAGGAGATATTATTGAGACGTCGGTGCTCTGTGTAGTGGGTGCGTGTTAAGGCGAGTGATTTTGCTTGGGGCTGACATGAGGCGCTGGTCGAACGACGTCGGCTTGGCAGATTGGGCAAGCGGCTTTGGCTCGCGTGGCAGGATGTTGAGACGAGGGACGAGCGGCTTTGGCTCGTGTTGTGGTGAGGCGATGAGAGATGAGCGGCTTTGGCTCGTCGGGGATGCAGCAGACTCGCAGGCAGGGGTTGCTGACATCGTAGAGGACGTCGGATTGGAGCAGGGGCTCCGTGAAGCTGGACTGGCGAGGAGGCAGTCGCTGTAAGCTTCGCCGGGACGTCCAGAGACATTCAGTTGTCTCAGTGGAGCGCTGGACTCTAAGGCAGGAGTCGCTGGGCTCTGGATGAGGAGTCTAGCGGCCTTGAAATGTACCTATGCAAGGTAGAGGCGCGCTAGAGTTCCGCGAGTAGGTATCGCCAGTTGTTGTGTTGCTCGATTGTTCTGCCCGTGGTGTGAAGGTTGACGTCGCGACGCGTCGTAATTATTTTGTCTTCTTTGTAAAACAACGTAAAAATTTATGACGAAAAAATTAACACTGACATTGTGCACTTTATATTAAAATTGTCTTTAACACTTTTAACTTAGGCAGGTAGGAGACATCTGCCGAGGCGCAGACGTCCGTCCGTCACTTGCGACACAAACTGAATTTAATTTTTTTGAGAACAAAGGTGGTGATAACTATTCAACTGTCTGTGGACTGACTCCACTGGTGGACTCCAGTTTACCGACTGTTGATTGACTCATTACTGACTACTTCAACTCTCGAAAACGTCTTTCTATCGAATTTTGTGGTGGTGGTCAGAGCCTCAATCATTGGTCACGATAAGTAGGCTGTCCTAAGGACACCATTGTTTGTCTTTTATTGTCCTCGAGATAACAACCAATTACGATCTTGGTTGGGGCGTGTTAAGTATGAAATACCCTGGCGTAGACCAACCCAACATGTGTTTAGAAAGTCAGCCTCGGCCGGGCAATATATCTTATTACTAGACGTTTTGGAGACTTGTAAAAAAATGTGAATTGGTTGTCTTCCGTTTCAAATATTATGTTCTTTTGTTGCATTTTAAGACAAAGAAGGATGCACATGTTGGCTATATCTTTAGAACGAATGATGCTTAATGGATTTGCAGTTGTTAAATGACTATAGCAATGCGATAAATCAGGAGATCTATTCAGTTAGACATTTTTCAAAATATAAATGAAATGCATTCTATAGTTTTGAAATAATTATTTCGACACAATGTGAGCAGTAAATTATTATCTTGGCCCTAAGAAAAAAATAAAAACCCACTGCGAACATTTTATAAGTAGGTATTATTGCGTAAGAATTAATACAAATAATTCGAACGCAACAAGGTAATGATTGCGAGTGCAGAATGTTGAGATTGTGTACATATTTAGTGTGGAACGGGAAAAATCACCTGGTTCATAATTGCATAAAATTGTCAATATAAATTGTAAACTGCTAGCCCTAGAACAGGATTTCCTAGTTGGGCAGCAGTAATCTACTTATTGTTGTCATTATAAATATGGTGTGATAAAAGGTAAATAAGTAAATATTAAATAAATAATTGTTTATCTCGGAATTTTTTGTTGCTTCTCACGGCTGAATAAGAGTGGCCATTTTTTTATTCCGTTATTTTACGAGAAAATGAACGAAAATAATAATAAATAAAAATAAAGGGAAGACGTCAAAAGTTTGGAAGGTAATATGGCGTGAAAATAATGTCTTCTTTACTCTCCCAGCCAGAGAATATCGTGTTTCATCTATACCTACAACACAGCATGTCGCTTCATCACGCGAACATTTCTGTGTGTGTACAAGTCTACTAATATGTACAGTATAAGGTATACAGAGAGAGATTGGAAGAAACCTTCCAGAATCACGTGACTAGAGGAGATGGCGCGGACAGACTTGGGGGACACATTTTAAAACTTATAAGGAATCTTCCACGATTTATTCGTGAATAAATATTTTTTGTCTGTTAATTTATGGCAACAAAATTCAAAAATAGAACAACAAAATTTAAATGGAATTTCTTTGTTGGTTTATAGCGTCCATTTGAAGTGTTAACAATGTTTTCCAACGGTCGATTCGTTCAAGAGAATTTAATTCTATTAATGAATCGACAGTATAAAGCCAAGACGCGTGTTTGAAGGAACATTTTGTATGGTGTAGTGGACTTTTTAGATGCCAAAAACACCCACTTAAAGGCTTCGTAGCGTATTGTTCTATATATTATATGGATGAATTCAGAATTCGAAGTAGAAAATTTTGTGTCTGTGTGTATCCCATAGTGTACCTATATTATATCATAGGGGAGTGTGTGCATTGTGCAATTTAAACGAAAATGATGTTCATTTTATGTGAATCTTTTTACAGCAATTATTACAAACAAAATGACAGGTAAAAAATAAAATGATTGCGTATATGCAATTTTTAAAAAAAATATTCGATTATACATACACATTGGTACAAGTAGGTAAACAAGACAAAAATGAAATAATATTTCTGGCGCAGTTCAGGGCGAGAACAATGTCACCTCGTGTATAAGGAATGTTGCCTTCTCAATAGATGGCGTTACAAAAAGGTTTCTTCGTTACTTCATAGATGGCGATAGTAAAAACAGATTATTTTCATTAGATCTGTTTATTATTATTAAAATATATAGAATTTTCAAAAATTGTATTGATAAGGGAACTCAATAAGAAGTCATAATTAGCGCAAGCGCATACAGTTATCACCTTGGTGCCTTGAGTTCCTGGTTCTTCTATATTTTTTTACGTAAAAAATGAATATGTCCTTGTTAAACAAGTACATATGTATCTTCCTAGGTTCCCTTAAGTAAGCATAAATGTTTGTGCTATAGGTGAAGGTAATCGTTCGAGGCAGGATTCGAACTCGCGACCACTGGATTACTAGCCCAGCGCGCTAACAGCTCTGCCATCGACCCATCTAAATCATATTCCAACTTCGTCTCTATTGAGAAAATTTGTCAAAAAAAAAAACAATTTGTCGTATAATAAAACATATTGAAAACGTATTGAACTATGTCTGTGCGTATTTTCGAAAAATCAATTTAGGTATATTGGTTTTATTAATGAAAATATAAGTTGGGAGATCCTTCGATGAATTTTTCGGCTCTTCTTTGTCAGGCCTTCAGGGATATTTGAAGTCATATGTCCTTCATCTTAAATCTAAAGAAATATATTATGTCCTTAAAGTGTCGGTGGTAGCGGACAATCATGTAGGTATGAAGGTATCGTTGTCGCCAAATATCTTGAGCTATTTCGCCGACTAGGGGGGCGATTTGCACATTTACAAACCAAGCAAAAATACACAAATTTACGCTCTGCGCACCCGGAAGTCTGGCTCAAGTTGTTTTATGATAATTATACCTACTTCTAAATTTTTAAAAACAGAATTAATTTGATATGATATTAACGAATACTAACGCGCTAAACAGTGCGTAAAAAATGGCAGTAAGTTTATATTTCTTATTAATTTAATTTCTTTAAGGCGGTTGTTATTATATACAACATTTTGTTTTGCATGCGTGCATGTTATTCAAAATAAAAAAAAAGTTCATTTAGCCGCATGGTTTGGCCTTTAATGAACCGATTCTTACTCGCTCACCCATACAATATTATGTTTTGCAACGATATACTGTCATATCAAATTATGGGTACATCTACAATGAATATTTGTTTTATTTTTTGATAATATTAATATCTTCTACTCGTTCTGTCGCGTATTTAAGAATTATCTACTTCTAGTACTGTCGAGCCACAATACCTACGTAATTTCATGTTTGGAAAAGATCATTTATATAGATCGAACACAATAATTATAACAATGATTTTTAATCTTACCTAAACTTAACCTAATTAAACATCTATTAATATTCTGACGATGTGCCTTGCACGAAGCGCGGTCAATATAATCAAATAAATTTCAATAGAACAAATACTAAGTATTTTTTTATTTTTTTGAAGATATTTATTTTTTAATAAAAAATAATACAAATTCATTTTCCCGCCAAACTGCAAAGCAGTTTTTTGGCATAGCAGATTCTCTTTTTCACATAATCACTAAACTTATGTCAAATATTAAAGAACAAAAACTTAACTAAAAAAAGAAAAAACCGGTAATAAAATTGAATAAACCTTACAAATGCTTGATTTCAGATACAGATGTTTTAGAGTATTTTTATAGTTACTATTTTCGTTTCGTCAGACTTTATATTTGTAATATACATACATACAATTTCGTCAATTTTTTCGTCAGACTTTATGTCTGTAATCCAACTGTCGATTCGTTTAAGAGAATGAAATTCTATTGAAGGAAAAGGCAGTTTAAATCCAAGATGCGTATAGGAAGGAACATTTTGTATGGCGTAGTGGACTTTTTGCATGCTTAAAACACCAACTAAGAAGCTTCGCAGCATATATGTTCCCACATATGGATTTACTCAGAATTCGGAGTAGAACATTTTATGTGAGTTTTGTGTGTGTGTGTTGTGTGTCCCCCCCCTTATAACTTTTGATCCGCTCAATTTACAGGGCCAAAAATTTGAGAATATTTAAACAGTTACAGGCATACAAAACTTTTCTACTCAGAATTGTGAATTTTTGTTTCAGTCAGGGGTTTTCAACTTTTGAAATTTTGGTTTATTTTTCCATATATCTCAGAAACCATAAAAGCTAGAATGCTGAAAATTAGTATAAACATAGACAAATACAAAATCTCAAATTGATTTTTTCAAAAAAATTCCAGGGTTTCTCAAACATTTCTTATTAAGAAAAATATTTTTATATGGTAAATTTATGAGTTTAACTGCCTATATTTCCATTTTTTTTTAATATCGAAAAAAGCCGAAACCCAAATAGATAATTTAATTTTCTATAAAAAATATCAATATTGTAGAAGTACATCTCAATTTTTTTTTAACAATATTTATAAAAATTGAATTTAGTGCCGACATCACTTCATACAATTTGTATGGCAGTCGCCTATACACAATATGTAAGAAGACTTAATAGTTTGATACTTCATCTCCAAACACACATACATACATACGTTAGTTAAAATCGATTGCAAAATTCCATTACGTACGTGTTGAATTGTCAACGAGCAATGTTCTTATTTCTTTTTTATCTTGTCTATGGATTATAGTTATATATCCTCTTCCTGTTGTTATAGTTGTAAATGAAATATTTTGTCATCATCAATAAAAGGGTCCGGGAAAAGGACAGTCATAACATAAACATGTTTCTGTTTCTTTCTGGACTAAAACCTTACTTTCGCTAACAGTACGGACTGACATGTGAAGTTAATTAAAAAGGTGTAAAAACAAAGATATAAATTTCATCACAATAAATTCTCTGTCCAATAAACAAAAAGTTATTATCTAAATAAAATTTGAAAACGGAACACTGATTTCAAAAAATACTAAATGGTTCGAATGAGTGTTAAGAGACCCCTGTCAATAAAAGAAGATGCTGGACATAATGCGAGTCAGAATGTGTAATGTTAAAGGAACGTAACACGCTTCAAATCTTCTCGGTCCGTGGAGTATGATGAGACGCGAAATATAACGTAAAAATATCACTCCTCATACCGCACGCAATCACGCGATGCTGTCACTCACTAGGACAAACATTGTAGGACATCACTAATGACGACGTTGTAACTTTAACTTTGTATTCGCCAATACAACCGTTCGAATTAACCGCCCTTTTTAGTTCTTCGGGGTGGTAATATGAGAGATATCCAAGTAAACGCTAAAACCTTATAACTTTTGATCCGCTCAATTTTACAGAGCCCGAAATTTCAGAATATATAGATAGTTCATAATATATATACATAGATAGGCCTACAAAACTTTTCTACTCAGAATTTATAATTTTTGTTTCAGTCGGGGGTTATCAACTTTTGAATTTTTCTCAAAAACCATATAAGCTAGAACCCTGAAAATTGGTATAAATACAGACAACTACAAAATCTTTTACAAAAATTTTTTATTAAGAAAAACATTTTTTATTGTTAGTTTGTGTTTAACTTCCTATATTTCCAAAATTTCACAAAATATCGAAAAAAGCCCAAACATCACAACTAGGTAATTTAATTCTCTATAAAAAGAAGAACATTGTAGAAGTACATATCAAACTTTTCTTAACAATTTTTATAAAAATTGAATTTAGCGACGACATCGTTTCATACTATGTAAGGCAGTATACCTACACCACAAAATATCTCTCTCAATAGTTTGATACCTACTTAATCTACAATCATACATCATGCTGGTTACAAATTCTGGATAAGAAAAACAGACTGACCTATCCTATCCTGATTTACATATCTACATGTTTCATATAGAAAATTAAATATCTTAAAATATTTATTAATTAGTGTTTATAGTTTGGTACGTATTCTTCAATTATGCATACTATCGCCCTCGACAATTGGATCTCATGTGTCACATGCAACTAGCATAGTATTCATTCATTCAATGTTTTTTTTCTATATTTATTGTTCGTATTTTGTATTTTGGAAATAGCGTGATGGGTTTAATTGTTTTGCGAAAAATGACAAAGTAGCAATTTATATGTTTATGGACCTATCAAGAAAAAGCTGCATTTTTATTGATTCGTGTAGGTAGGTTTGTCTGATATCACGAAATAATGTGTTTGATCAATTTTTGTCAAAGAACAGCAATAAACATGTATAAAACATGAAAAGTCACTTATAATGTTATTTAAATTACATACTAAAAGTGTTGTCATACCATATCGCCCTAAAAATATGACACTTATTTATCGTTTCAAAAATGGCGTTGACAACCTTTATCCACATAGGTTTGAAATATTATTATTTTTCCTAATTTTCAGCCACCCAGTCAAATTTTTCTTATTTTAATTTAGACTAAACTTTCCCTCAACAATATTCTTAAATTTTTTTAAGGATCGATTTTAAATTCTCTTCGTTTAATCACGAATAACAAAATAAAAAAAGATTGTCCCTATAAATTTCTTAAAAAAATAAATAAATAAATATTGATATTAATGTTATAGGAGTTAATAAATACAATCTAAATAAAAAAGTTACGTATTAAACAATTGGGTTGTGACCAACGCTAAACTCCTCACTAACAAGTAACTCTACAAAGTATTCAAATTTCGTATGGAAAATATTCAGCATTTTCATGAAATGAGTTAGTTAATTATTATTGATTTAAATATTTTAAGAAAATTTGATAATTCTTCAATGCCATTTAATAAAAGTGATGTGATTTTTTACCAATTCGAAAATAAAAATAAAAAATTAACTTGTTGACAATCTGCAATAAAAAAATAGCCTTAAAAATTGCGAATTCATAACTCCTCACTTTATCCACTTGGGTTGGTGAGGAGTAAAAAAGACACGAATGAAATACGCACCTTTTTTTCTTATTATATTTACTTAGATATTAAGGGTCGTATTACAGAAGTTATTTGAGAATTATGAAACGGTAGCAACGGTAACTCGCAGTACGGGACCTTGCCTTTTTCTTTCAATTTTCTCAAATAACTACTTGTTATATGACCCTAAGTTTTAAAAAAGTTGATTTGTTTATAATATAATGATTAGATTTTTCAAAAACTAACCCCATCTAACACAAAACAAATGTTTAAAATATATTTTTACAAAGGCCCTTTAATTAATTAAATGATTTTTCTAACGTCCTTAAGGCCGCACAAAAACTGAGAATTTTTAGCGAGTTGCACCCAACTTTTCGTACTGAAGTAGAAGCGATGGGGTTCGTCCCGCCATACATTTTGTACGATATGACTAGCGCGAAACAGGAACGACGTCAGTAACAATACGAATTATACCCTTTTTCAAATCAAGATACAAAATCAAAATTTTTAAAAAGGCAACGTGTAATTTACATCATATTTAACAATATTTTGTTAAATCATTCTTTGACATCAATCGAAAAAATTTAACGAATAATGAAAGAATCCCGAAAATTTTAGGGGTACTTTCGAATTATATACTATCGAGAGAACTGTCAAGCTGTAGACTATACTATAATTTAATGTGGAAACGATACTTGAGAGCATGTGTGGCCTTAAAATTGCACTTCATGACCCCTAAGTTACAAAACACATTAAATGTTGATGTTAATTAATGTAGTTTTTGTAGCATTTCCCATTTGTTTTGTTATATTAAATAAATAAAACTAGGAAAACCGCGAGTGGTCGATCCCCGGTGGTTAAAATAAGAAGACGCTCGAGGTATTGTAATGTTAATATCTACTGTTGCGACGGATATCCACCAATAATGGATGTTAAAAGCCACAGCCATCAATGGCTTGTCTTCTGCCACAGCCATCGTCACTTTTGACAACTGCTTCTGTTATTGACGACTTCCTTCCCTTCAACATGGCGAAAATTTAAAATCTTCATGGGGGGAGGTGAGGGGTCGTCTTTCAGTACACTCCCTCTTTCTTTTGTTGTCAGACTAAATAATAGACATTTTTTGTTATTCAGAAATTGACTTGTTTTTACTCTCCACTACTATGGAATAGTAGAGAGTCATGATTTCACAATTTTTGGCGTATTTTTTTAACATTAATTTCTTAACGGGTATCATGTAGAGAGTGCATACTATGAGTTTCGTCGTGATGTGTTTATGTGTATGGCGTACGCCGTATCCTTTTTGTGTCCTCTCTACAGCCCAAACTATATAATATATCGGACTTCATATTTATATATGATTTAAATATGAAGTCCGACCGACTTCATATTTACATCATATATAAAGTCATAGATTTTCCATAGACAACTGTTAATTTCTTCTCTGTATTTTCATCATTTACATTGTTTTTTTTTGTGTCCACTCTACAACCCACTATAAGTTCGAAATATACATTAAGTCTGAGGTCTTTCGTCTTGCCTGTAAAGTCTTCAATTCATGTTTGTAGTTATTACCCAATTTGTACTTCACATTTCTCAAAAATATTTGTTAAATTCGTTCTATACCGTTAACATAAATACATATTATATTGTTGATTCCAGATGTCTGACGCATGCTCCAATTGACAAATATTTTCAATTGTGTGAATGGTTTGCATACTCTCATTTGGAATCCCAACATTTTATAAGCTTTCGGGGTAATTGCGTTAATGTGTATTTATCTAATAAGAGTTTACTTTCCATTTTTTTTATTATTTGAGAAACTTTCAATGTTTTCTATCTTTATATATATAATTCTTCTGTACGTGTGTATGTCACTGAATTCTTCCTAAACGGCTGAACCGATTTTGATGAAATTTTTTGTGTGTGTTTATGTGAGTTTCTGGATGGTTTAGATTCACAAAATGAAATTTTAAACTTTAATATAATAAAAGGAAAAATAACATACAACTATAAATTACAATTGGTGGCGCTTATATAGAATTGACAATGTTCAGTTTATTTTTCATTTGACAACACTAAGAAATCTGTCATTTGCATCGTAGTTTGGATTTTTTAACATTTAAAGTTCTTTTCGCTCTGTTTCGGTATTAATCGCATTTCAATTATATACCTGTGTATGGAATTTTAATTTCTGTTTACTGTTTCTTTATTATTCATATTTCAATTCGTTCGTTTCCGTGTCCAGACCATCCATTCTGTATTATATACGAAATGACAATCAATCTAACCTCAAAGTGTTTAGCGGCTCATCAAACAAGAAAATGTAAGTTTGCTCAGCGAATAATAACATCCTCATGATTCACATATATGTTACATATATTTTTTTATTTCACAAATAGTTCGGGCAGGACAACGGCTGTCAGGTCCGCTAGTATAATTATATAATTTTGAACTTCATCTTAGGATTTTATCAAATAAAATTATTGACAAAGGTTTCACAAATACTTATTTTATTTTGCAGGTTGATCGTTTTGGCTGATAAGTCCCATATCACATAGAAAGACAGTTATTTTAGTTCGATTTGTCTAAGGGATATAATATCGTCCCATCTGAAATAAATTAATTACACTCATTCGGACGCGAACACTTTTTTATCACTTTTGATATTTTCATTGTGGATGAATAATATTATAACTTTAAATTATTTATTTATCAAAATAAAATTTGAATAGGCTTCAATATTTCTTTACTTTATACAGAGAAAATAAATAAAGTATAAATAGTACATTACTTGAAAACATTTTGCTGTGGACTTAATTACTTATAGATTTGTAAGTATTGGGTATGGTGCGGTATTTGAAATATTCGCAATGGTTTGAGCACTTTATGTATTTTGTGAATAGTCTAGTCTGCTGAAGCATCAGGGGCTTATTCATTAAATTAATGGGATCAATTTTAATAAATAATTTTCAACGAAATATTTCACGCTATAACATCAAACAAGCGAGATATTTTGTTTTCAAGCGAATGCTTCGAAGAATGTTTAAATGCAGGTGCCGTCAAAGTGGGATTCGCGGACCACGGTGGCATTGTTTCCATTTTTTTATCCATTGAAAACCAACCCTGAAATTTATGTGACATGCAGGAATTAACGTAGCAAGATTCATTAAATGTAAGATCGCCAGTTCAAATCTCGCTTTGACCGATTTTGTTCACCTATATGTAGCACATGTATCATAATTAGTCAAGAAATTGTATGAGGATGTTATAATATGTTCTTGATACAAGGACATATGCATACTGATTTTTTTTATATTATCTCTTTCTCATAAGGCGGGTTGAAATAAATGCAATTATCCATCATACAGAAACATTGTTTGGTCCAAAATCAATTTACTTATTTCAACCAAGTCGTATGATACTATTAATATATAAAAATTTCGTGTCACAATGTTCGTGCACGCTAATTTCCGAGACCGCCGAACAGATTTTAATAAAATTATCTAAATATGTAGGTATTGATGGTTCCGAATTTGAAGATAGGATCATTTTGGACCCCATAGATGGCGCTGTTATTGAGATACTTAAAAAAAAACAATATTTTTTTTATATTTTTTTTTAGAATTCTTATCCAAAAATATATACCTATAACCACAAATTTTTATTTCCCTACAACCTTCCAAGATTTTTTTATAAGAAAAAAGTCGTAATTAATTTTTTAGTTGTGAAATCATTCAATAGATGGCGGTGTGAACAAATATATTGACATTGTATTACGTATGTAGAGAACGAAAAATAAATTGTATAATACATATAAAAAGGTCTATATAAAATGCGATCTACATAGAAGGCTGTCTGTGGCAGAACAATACATAAAATGAGGTCTATATAAAATGCGATCTGTAGTAGAACAACGTCTGCTCGGGCTCACTAGTTGCCAGTTGGTATATATATATATATATATATATATATATATATATATATATATATATATATATATATATATATATATATATATATATATATATATATATATATATATATATATATATATATATATATATATATATATATATATATATATATATATATATATATATATATATATATATATATATATATATATATATATATATATATATATATATATATATATATATATATATATATATATATATATATATATATATATATATATATATATATATATATATATATATATATATTTATATATATATATATGTTAACTTTTAGGTTTTCACGGGTATAAGATGAAAAAGAATTTTCTGGGTTAACCCGTGTCAGATAGTCCTGAGAAGGACTGTTTAAGACCTGACGTCTGACGTTTTGACGTTTTAATAGTGGGTTTTTCAATATTTTCAATAAGGGGTAGAGGGGGGAGGGGAACCTACCCGCTCGCTACCTCTGCGCTCATGCATAGACTGGCGCTTCTCACTTGACGGAAAGCCTTAGGTGTGTGCGGTCGTGTTTCGCGCGCGTTCGTTCTCGCTCGGTTTTCGTTGCGTTCCTTCGACAATGCCCGATGATATTCGGGCGAAACGTCAGGTCTTAAACAGTCCTTCTCAGGACTATCTGACACGGGTTAACCCAGAAAATTCTTTTTCATATATATATATATATATATATATATATATATATATATATATATATATATATATATATATATATATATATATATATATATATATATATATATATATATATATATATATATATATATATATATATATAATATATATATATATATATATATATATATATATATATATATATATATATATATATATATATATATATATATATATATATATATATATATATATATATATATATATATATATATATATATATATATATATATATATATATATATATGTATATATATATATATATATATATATATATATATATATATATATATATATATATATATATATATATATATATATATATATATATATATATATATATATATATATATATATATATATATATATATATATATATATATATATATATATATATATATATATATATATATATATATATATATATATATATATATATATATATATATATATATATATATATATATATATATATATATATATATATATATATATATATATATATATATATATATATATATATATATATATATATATATATATGTTATAATATTTTTATCTCGGTTTTCCCGTGTCAGTAGGTCTTGACTAAGACCATTTGTCTTCCGACGTTTCGCCTGAATATCACCAGGCATTTTCAAGGACTTAACGAAAAGCACGCGCGCGACACACGTCTACTCACACTGAAAGCTCACCGTCAAGTGCCTGGTGATATTCAGGCGAAACGTCGGAAGACAAATGGTCTTAGTCAAGACCTACTGACACGGGAAAACCGAGATAAAAATATTATAACATATTTCACCCGTGAAAACATCAAATATAACATATATATATATATATATATATATATATATATATATATATATATATATATATATATATATATATATATATATATATATATATATATATATATATATATATATATATATATATATATATATATATATATATATATATATATATATATATATATATATATATATATATATATATATATATATATATATATATATATATATATATATATAAACCATCTCATAAATGTTTTTTATTTATTGACAAAGTTAGCTAACGTGCATTTTGTTGTTCTTACATCTCTTGTTTTTAATAAATAATTCATTAAAAAATATACAATTAGTGGTCCGCAAGGTGCAGAAGTTTGGCGACCGCTGTTTATGTATAGTCGTTATACTTTAGTATATTTTTCGCCTTTTCTCGGCGTTTCTGGTCTACATACAAAAGTTGAACATCAAAACCATAATTATCAAGTTCTATTCCGTCTGCCTGTCATTTTGTTTTTATTTAAAATCTGATTTGCAAAAGCGTTTCCGCCATTGTAATATGTCATTCATTACTTTCATTTCAAATTGCACATAAAATTCGCATTGAGATATAAACAAATAAGATATTGATATTTCCATATGAAATAATTCGCGATACTGTAGGTACATAAATATTCCCCAGCGCTTCACGCTTTGTATGGAGTTTATCTGTAAAAGTCGATTGTCCGTTCTATATATTTCATTTAATAAATATGATTTATAATAGTAATTATACTTATGTATTTCTAGAATTGAATTCAACACTTTTCGTATGTTAGTACGTATGTACCTGATCCTTGTCATTTCGTCAGAATTCTACGAATTTGAAGTATTAATTTTCGAAGGTAGTTTTCGATGAAAATCAACCGTTTATATTCAGAGAAATAATCGCAATTCTCCGTATTCATCTATTTCGCAGGAAACAATGATGTGGAAATTCGTTTCAAGGAAAAACAGCTTACCGTACATTGTACCAAAGAACGCTTTTACATTGAACAATTATAAGTCGGTTAGTATTTTACAACACTATTTGCATCGTACATATTCATTTGTTGGAATTAAATGAGCCGAAAATGTTTTGTCTCTTTTCAAATAATGTTATTTGGTCGAGGTAAAGAGAAAGAGGAATGATACACTCGGTATATTTATGCAGGCCATTGTGAAATGAACGACGTCAAAAGAGATGGGTAAATTCAAACAAAATTATCCGGTGCATGTGAAAATTCTTGAGGGTCAGTTTTTCAATTACTTTTTCATATTAAACTTTAACATATTTTCAATCATTAAAAAATTAAACAAGAAATGACCACAAACGAAGAATATGTACAGAGCGGTTAGTACAATTCAATCCAGGGCTGCTTCTTTTTAATTTATTTTATTCGATGGTTTCTTCCTACCATATACCATACCATAAATGACAAATTTTTATCTATATCTTGGTAGACAGATTATGTTTTCTTATTACAACGTATATATCAGAGCATGTGGTGGTGAGAGTAACAAAACGTATATATCAGATTACCTAGGACCGAAAATAGTAATCAACTGGATTTTATATTTTATTTCAGGTTGACCTAGTTGGACGTCCAATGAGACAATATAAAAATAATACACAATTTTATGTTCAGATTTTAATTCTAAACTTCGCAAAACTTCGGGTTGCTATCGAGTTCTGAAAATGAATACGAAATTCGGACAAAGATTTTTTTTATATTGCACCACGTAACAAACATTTAACAAACTGCCATCGGCACATAAAGTGTTAAAAACATTCAAAATGTCAAGAACAAAGTGGCTACTCGATGTAGGTAGACTCCAAAATGAAATTAATGTGTCAACAATAATATTTTAATTTCTTTAAGTTTCTTCTGCATATTGTATTTTTTGACTGTCATCTTTTTTTTGTGAACTTTTTACTGTGTAGTTTTATACAGGGTTACAGGGTATGTCGTACTGAATATTAAAGGACGTTTCTTATGGATTTGATTATATAATATGATGTCCGAAACTTAACCGTTATGGAGATATTGAATTTTAAAGATTTAAAAAAAAAAATTTTTTGGCTATTTTATCATTTTTTTACGGATTAGAGGTCTTTCGGATTAGAGGTCTTGCAGAATAAGTTCCATATTATTTTTTCAAAAAAAGCGCTTCAAAGTTAAAAACACTTTGTGATAATTCTTTAATTCTAACCGTTGTCGAGCTGTCTTTTTAAGATGTTAGTAGTAGGTTCAGTTTTTGTTAATCATTTTTATTAATTGACATGCCCTCTCACTAGATACATAAAAAAACGGACCCTAAGACCTCTAATCCGTAAAAAATTGATAATACAGCCAAAATTTTTTTTGTGTTTAAAAACTTTAAAATTCAATATCTCCATAACGGTTAAGTTTCGGACATCATATTGTAGAATCAATCCACAATCCATCAGAAATGACCTGAATAATAACGTCCTTTAATATTCAGTACGACTTACCATGTAACCCTGTATATGTCTAACCCTTGGATAGCCGTAAAACAATATAGAATAGAATATATATAACCCTGTATATGTATAATTAATATTTTACTGTGAACTTTTTATTGTTAACGTTGATGTATATATTTTTATTGTTTTTTTTTTGTATACTCATATGTATGTTATATTATTTTGCATTGTAAAATGTACTAACTTTACAAACTTTATCTCTAATATATTTTGTTTTTAATATTGTGGTACTAAATAAATAAATAAATAAATGAAATAAAATAAAATAAAATTATGTGTCCTCCTGGAGCATTTTGCTAGTACCAGCTTATTTTAAACTGTCCAATTTGTACTATTGTTGCATTATTTCATTATTGTTATAGGTACTGTATTTTGTATATGTATGTATGGATTTAAATAAATAAATAAATAAATTTCAATTTTCATTCATTATTTAAACATATAGACATAATAGCAGTACTAATGTTAACAAAAAGAAATGGTTTTGAGGAAGGGAACGGGAAAGAAATTTTTTTAAAAAGAGTACATTTTTTACTGTCTTTACTGTGTATACTTTATTTGACTTCCTAGAATAAATCAATGAAAAAAATAATGGAATTGATAAAAAGAAAACGTTATTAAAAATCGGTTCCAAAGGTTTGGAGGTTGTATGACTATGGAAGTGATGCTATATACATATGTATATATACTGGTCACTGTTCTTTTGACTTCTCTCACAAAGCATCAGACTGGAGGTGGTTTGTACATGTGCAATGTATGAACCAGTTATACCTACCAACCGCCATCAACAATGAATAGACCCCCAACATCAGCATTCCACAACACGTGTGTCTAGTTTGAATTTATTCCACCCATCTTCACATATTAACAATATTACTGACCAGTCTTTACCAGGCGCTGTTTTTTTTTGCAATTTTTCAATGTTCGGAACAAGCCTCAAATACACAAAGTGCTCGTTTAGCGAATATAGCTTTCCAAAGTCATCCAAATTGCAATATAATTAGCCGAGTCAGGTTGGAAGTTTTAATTTCAATTATTGAAATTCAAATTTTCTTAAACCACGAACGAGTTATAACCGGTTTCGAAACGGCAGCTACTTCTTCAAGGCATGTCATATTTCGTTTAGCTTGCTATGACATCTCGTGTCCTCTGTACGACCCAAACTAAGTTTAATCTACTTTATATAGATATATAATATTATGCGTAACTGAAGGGCAGTAACTGAAATATGATTAGTTTTCTATAGACACCCATTCATTCCTTTTCTTTGATTTCATCTGTCAAAACTTTCAAAATGCGCTCGTGAATTGGGTTGGAAAAATTGGAAAATTAGAGTTTTTTAATCAAAAAATATATAGGTGAGTTTTTTTAATCAAACAAATTGATTGTTGTTTCACATATGTATTTTCCTCTTGATAGAACAACCGTTTCGGATGATTAGGCATTTAACAACTATTTTTTGACGTCCTGTCTAAAGGAATATTCATTATATAAAATGGATACTCATTAAATTAAGTTCGTTAACATAAACAGCGTCAATAATACAACGACGAACACCTCCTCATCCGTCAAGATATGCCAGTGAGGTACGATGCAGAAGATCTTATGATGGTCTATGACAATGCCGTTGCGGCTGCTGTATTCTGGAGAAGGATGGCCTAGTGGTGAAGTGCTCGAACTCGTAAATTAAGGAAGTAGGTATTGACAGTATAAAAAAAATGTATAAATATGTACATATTTCGAGATTGTCAACCTTTCAAGAAGAAAAAAGTGTACTGGATTTATTAATGTTTCAAACTATCATGATAAAACTATATTTAATTCAGTTCACAAACGCAACATCCATTCACCGGTATCGCTCAATGCCGAGCATCGTCAGTATCAACAATAGTAATGAAGACCATCTATAAACTCCATTGCAATATTTAAGTTAATTATATTATATTAATTTGATGTATTATGGAAATGAAAGAAATCAAAACGAGGATATGAATAATAGAGAGCCAAGAAAATAATACCAAGAAAAATAGAAAAGGTTTCCAAAAAACATTGGTAAAGAAGTAGGTACAATAAAATATAAATAAAGTAAAGGAATGAATATATAAATCATTCAGGATAGAGTAATAAAAACTAAAAATTATCAAAAATATATAATAAAAGACATAAATGTAGTAGATGATAGTTGTAGGAAATGTTTGGCTTTTCCGGAAACAATCGAGCATATAATATCGGGCAGTTCTTTTCTCGCGCAATCAGAATATACATTTAGACATAACCAAGTAGCAAAAATAATACATCAAAATTTAGCTATTAAATATAAATTAATTGACGCGATAAACATAAAACCATATTATGAATATGATCCGATTTCATTTTTAGAAAATAATAATATTTCGCTTTATTACGATAAAACAATATTAACTGACCGGTCAATTCAACATAACAGACCCGATTTAATAATACATGATAACATTAAAAAAATAACATATATTTGCGACGTGGCTATTCCAAATTCTAGTAATATTATAAAAACTTTTGATGAAAAAATTAGAAAATACACCGCTTTAGGTAACGAGATTAAAAGACTTTGGCATTCTCGTAAAATAATAATATTACCGTTCATTATTTCAGCCACTGGCATTATTCCAAAATCGTTAATCCATAATTTAGAAATTATAGATTTATCGAAAAATTTAATAGTAAAAATGCAAAAAACGGTAATTATGAATACATGTAGAATCGTTAAAGATTTTTTAAACGTTAATATTCGGGAATCAGTAGGGTTGTTAGGTAGTATAGAGACCTCCTCAGAGCCTAATCCTTTGATATGTTAAGTATCTGGATGGGTGAACTATTCCCAATTGAAAGTTTGATGATGCGTTTGTTGCATTTTATTTTGCTCTTTTAAATAATTTACAATTTACGCATTGATCTGCTAATTCTTTTGAGGAAGTGTATAATGGTAATAATAATAATTGAGTGTTATTATTTGTAGTGCTTAATTGTTATTAATATCATTAGTAAATTTAGATGGGTCGATGTCAGAGCGGTTAGCGCATTGGGTTACTAATCCAGTGGTCGCGAGTTCGAATCCTGCCTCGACCGATTTCGTTCACCTATAGCACAAGCATTTATGCTTATTTTAGGGAACGTAGGAAGATGTATATGTACTTGTTCAACAAGGACATATTCATTTTTATTAAAATGAAAATGAAAAAAAAAATCGGCCAGAAAAAAAAATATTGAAAGGACAGCAATAAAGAATATAATAAATTATTCAACAACAATAACAATCCAACAACAACAACCAACAGAAAAATCCGACATTATTACTATTCTGATCTGTCTGCGTTTGAGATGTGGTGCTACAGACGCATTACTAAAGTTCACTGGTCAGAACACATCAACAACGAAGAGGTACTAAGTAGGGTTGGAGAGACAAGGCAACTTATGAAAATAAGAATTGCCCGACAGAGAACAACTTGGATAGGCCACAACATCCGGCACCCAGGTCTGCTTTTTACCATCGTCGAAGGTATGATTGATGGGGGTAACTGTAGAGGTCGCCCCAGAAACAACTATGTATATAGACCAGATAATCGGTGACGTGCGCTGTAGCAGTTACAAAGAGATGAAGAGACTGGCGGACGATAGAGATAAGTGGAAAGATCGAGTGTTTGTCGCAGACCAATCCTAGGATTGTGACCCAGAAGAAGAAGAAGAATAGTGGAGAAGTATTGAAATATATTTGTGCGTTAATTTTTTTTTATAAAAAAAAATATGAATATGTCCTTGTTAAACAAGTACATATTATACATCTTCCTACGTTCCCTAAAATAAGCAATAAAGTGAACGAAATTGGTCGAGGCAGGATTCGAACTCGCGACCACTGGATTACTAACCCAGCGCGCTAACCGCTCTGCTATCTACCAATCTAATGAAAGGAATGTTACGGTTACCTTCTACTCTTACCCTTATTCGTAGTTGTATCCTCGTAGCCTTATTTGTATCCTCGTAGCCTTATTTGTATCCTCGTTTTGAATACATAATAATATATACATGGTCTTCATCACTATTGTTCACCATTCTGACGATGATCAGTAGGTAATGAGCGATACCGGTGAGTGTGAGTCGCGTTTGCGAAGTTAATTAAATATAATAGAACGTAAAATTATATAAGTATAATTTTTTTGATAATTCTATGTATTTAATTTATTCTTTAAAAAAGTATACAGTGGAAATGTTTTTCATTAAATTGCATACATGGGTTGTGAACCTTTCAAGGAAAAGGAAATATGTGTTAGAGAGTTTAGTGATAACCACAATTCACTCGTTTTGGTTTGAAATTGGAAGTTATACTGTTTGATTCAGATGCATCAGTATGAAAGTTTATATCAGTCAGGAGCTGTAAAGTTTGTAGCCCGCAAATGTATTTATATGTTTTGAAGTAAGACATAATGTTGTACATTTTTAATGAATGTGCATACATAGATCTACAACTACAGTGAATACAAGGCATCGGCATTGTCTAACTGTCAATTAAGCAAAAACAGAAATGTATTGAAAGTAATATTAAAGAAAAAAATGAAAAATGTATTTTGAAATGTATTTAAGTTATATTCGAAACTACAATCAACTGAAGTAGAACAACAAGGTTAGAAATGAAAATCAAAATATTATATGTATTGGACTGGGTTAGCAGAGGTGATCAACTTATTTATTAGCTTTCATTAAAAATAAAGTCGCGTGAATTTTTAAAATTTACCAAAATATTTTATACATCTTTTGCTGATTAAGGAACGCGTATGCAATTGTTTCATTTGTTTGTTAGGAAGGAATTTTACAATGTAAATTATTATTTTATTTTTAACATGTTACTTCAAATTTATGATAACGTGTTATTTGCTTTGTAATAATTTAATACATTACATAATATAAAAATGTTATTTATAATAATTTATTAATGACCCGTTCAGACCCACAGTGTCATTTTGAATATACTGTGATTTTTTAAAAATATTTATGAATTAGTAAAAATTTCTGTTAAATATTTTCAAATGGTGTTAGAACATTTTTTTTGTATGTTAACTCATTTTTGTACCAATATTTTTATTTAATATTATTATTGCCATATATATTTTATTTCAATAACTTGATATTTTTCAATTTGAACAATTTCTTTTTCGTTATATTGATTTTAATTTTGGTATAAATATGAAATATACGCAATACAATATGGCTATACGAGATTTTTTGAGTGGTGTACATTTCCATTTTTAAAAACTTATATTTCTATTTTTCGCGTGGAAATCTTTGCTTAGAACATTTAGATAGGTACTCTATCTGCGGTAATCGATAACTAGATGCATGAGTTAAAATATACAAAAACTTAAAAATTAAAAATGAATAATTAACAACAATAAAAATATTTGATCAATGATGAATGGAATTGGGCTGGAAAATAGTGATATAAAATTGATTGGAATAACAGGAAATGAAGAATGAAATCAGAACCAATGAATATAGAAATCTAGTTAGAAGTCTGTGGCGAATGGTTTCGTTTTCCTACCCTGCAGAGAAACCTTCAAATAAAGCTGTATGTTACTTACTGTTGGTAACACTTGTAGTGATGTACAATGTCAGTATTTGCAAAGAGATTTATTAAATGTATGAAAGTAGATACCGTACTAAAGAAATCCATTGAAAGGTTGCACATTTTTCACGATAACGTCATGTCATCTTCCTAATTTGACATTTTCATATTTTTCATCGACTATGTATCTGACACGCACTTATTTTATATTCATAAGTTTGCCTTTACACACAAAATTAATATCCTGTCAAGAATTTCATTTGGAATATTTCACTATTTGCAAATTTCTTTGAAAATAGATATATTTTTGGACTTGAATATCGGCCATTAAAATATATCTTTTCTATATAGCCATTGTTGATTGTTGATTACTGTTTTGAAATTTTATGGTTCTGAATGGCACAGTTTTTCGTTATTGTTAATAAGAGATGATGGAACTTTCTTTTCTTTGACTTTATTACTATTACAGAAAACCGTTTTGGTATCTCACAGTACGCTTCAGAGACCGAAGTCAAAGTGATTAAATAAATAAGCAAAAAAGTACATTTTTTTTGACAATGCCTGCGTTTACTTTGTAAAAAAACATCAATTTAAACCAATCGAGACTGTCGTTCAGTAACATTGAAACCAGTCGAAACTGTCGTTCAGTAACATAGAAACCAGACAAAATTGTTGTTCAGTTACATTGAAAACAGTCGAAACGGTCGTTCAGTAACATTGAAACCAGTCGAAACTGTCGTTCAGTAACATTGAAACCAGTCGAAACAGTCGTTCAGTAGCATTGAAAATAGTCGAAACGGTCGTTCAGTAGCATTGGAAATAGTCGAAACGGTCGTTCAGTAGCATTGAAAATAGTCGAAACGGTCGTTCAGTAGCATTCAAACCATTCGAAACGGTCGGGAGCTCAAAATAATGCAGTTGTCCAACTGTCGATTTGTTCAGGAGAACTTTGTTCTCTTAACATATCGACAATGTTTCAAGCCAGGATACGCGAGAATTGTATGCACGGTCTACTTTTTTCACGGCTTTTCCAACTTTGAAGTCAAAAAACACCAACTTAGAGGCTTCGCAGCATATATGTTCCCTATACGGATTTACTCAGAATTCGGAGTAGAAAATTTCGTGTGTCTGTGTGTGTGTGTCAGGGTGTGTGTGTGTGTGTGTGTGTGTGTGTGTGTGTGTGTGTGTGTGTGTGTGTGTGTGTGTGTGTGTGTGTGTGTGTGTGTGAGGGTGTGTGCGTGTGTGTGTCAGGGTGTGTCAGGGTTTGTGTGTGTGTATAACTTTTGTGTGTATAACCCCTTATAATCGGGGAAGCATCGTGGAGTTATTTTATCATAATATGAAGAACTCCATATTATGATAAAAGAACTCCACGATGCTTCCCTAATGGTCGGCCTGGAAATTAATATTAACAAAACAAAAATCATGAGTCCATCTAACAGCACTATCACAATTGATAAAATAATTGAAGCTGTTGAAGAATATATATGTATACCTTGGACACAAGATAAAATTAGGAAAGGATAACCAGACAGCAGAAATACCCAGAAGGATCGGACTAGGTTGGGCAGCCTTTGGGAAACTTAAACATGTCCTAAAAACAGAGATATTCCCACATGTCTGAAAAGAAAAGTGTTTGATTAAAACTATGAAAAATTTTTTTTTTCATAGTTTTAATTAATTATGGAGTTCTACCACAAAGTGACAGTGCCTAATATTGAAAAAAAAAAAAAAGTGTTTGAAAAATGTATCCTGCCTGTGCTTACGTATGGTCTGGAAACTATCACGCTAACTGCGAGGACCATACATAAGCTAAAATGCACTCAGAGATCCATGGAAAGGCAAATGATAGGCGTAAGTCTAAGAGACAAAATTAGAAATGAATAAATCAGACGCCAGACAAAAGTTGTTGATGTCATGGATCGAGTTGCAAAACTTAAATGGCAATGGGCAGGTCATGTTGCCAACCAGGGTACGGACAGATGGGCACCCAGAATTCTAAATTGGAGACCATGGGATATGAAAAGGGGAATAGGCCGGCCCCAGAAAAGGTGGGCCGATGATATTGTCCCTGTCGCTGGAAGCGGATGGGTTCGAAAAGCCCAGAAAAAAGACGAGTGGAAGATTTTAGAAGAGGCCTACATCCAGCAGTGGAGAGATCTTGATCTCTGATCTTGAATTGTAACTGCTATACATGTTGCATAATATTCAGGCGTTATCTATATCGTTATTAGATCGATTTTGAAACTTTGAAAAGGGTGCCCACAATAATTTTTAGTATACTTGTTTTAAACATACAAAAATTACAAAGAGTTTTCGTTTTTGTATAGACACTAGGCACTAATAATAATAATGTCTGTTTTCATTCAAATGACTTGAAATTAAGTCTGAATGCAGTAAGAATGTATGGATGGTAGGTACATATGTTACACCATAGATATCTCGTATGTGTAAAAAGCACTTACTGTATTCATACCGGCCAGTTAGATTTTTCGTTAACGTTTCAGATGGTCTCCGGTTGTTCTTTGCTCCATATTCTCTTTTAAAATGATATTTTAAATTCGGATGGGCCATGTTCGCGAGAGCACCATAGAGCAATAGACAAAGGCGAGCTCTATTATGCGGCATAATTAATTAGCGCGCGCATAAAGGAACGCGCCTTTTCAAAAAGCGAACAATATGGCGTCTGTTTTCATTACACCTACAATGGCGGAACGTCAAAAGATTCGTCGGCGTTTTTATCGTTTTATTCACGTGTATACGCGAGAGAGGAAAGACATTGTATAATTAAATTTGTTTACTTGTCTGTTTTCTTAGCGATTGTGTGAACTTTGTCAAAGACAAAACGATGACAGGGTCTCGTCTAAAATAATATTGCCTCTTCCTTACAAACAATTATTGTGCGACAAATGTGTTTTGTAATCTAAAAAGGATGTGGCAATAATTATTTACATTTACACGCCACAATGTAATTAATTACACATTATTTGCCGAAAGATATTTTAATTACCTCTATTTCACATTTCATTTTGCTACGATTTCTTTACTTTATTTTAATTAAGTATTTATAATATTTTTATACGAAATTCTTCATTGCAAAGTGGGGGGGGGGCTACTCATGACACATTCTTATTACGTTCTTATCTTGGCTTAATTTTAATTAAGAATCAATACTCGATCATAATCAAATATTAATCTAAATCTACATTGAATCATAAACAAATGTTATGATGAAAGTCTAGTATGATATTGTCATTATTTTTTGTATAAATTAATATATTTAATCGATTATTGAACCTCAAAGATTTTTGAATTCTGAATCTAATAATAATCTTAGCTAAATCAAATTCACGAGTAGCTCTGCTGGTCTACTAGACTGACTGAATTATATTGTAGAACACTGCTCGTAAATGTGTAGTCAAAACTACGTAGTGATAAAATACAATAGGACTTTCTTTTTTTAAATATTTAAAATTAAAAATGGAATTCCATCAAGTACTTTCCGTCAAAAAACTAGTAATAAATTATTTGATAAATAAATAGCATTCACCTAAGAACGCGCCTGTAGTTGAGCGATTAGTAATGTCAGTGTCCTTATTACAATACTTAATAATTAATTATTTCACAAGTTCATTGTTCATACAAAGAATATGGATTAATAAATTCAATTACAGAGAGTAATTTATTAAAACTGTTTATAAAAATCGCCCCATTTTCAACCAAGACATTTTCAGATTGGGACATATAGGGAAAACCCGCCTAAGTTGACGAATGCTGATTTTCCCATTTGATATTATAAGAACACACTATACGATGAAAATGAAAAAGAATGGCGTATTAACCACACCTCAAATCAGTCTCTAGACCTTAGAATACATCTCAGCTCATTTTAGCTAAGATCGGATGAGCTGTTAAAGTTGACATTCAAAGCGAAAAATTTCAACATTAAAAATAATGAATAGTGCTAAAAATCATACAATTACGTAAATAAATATGTTGAGAATTTTTTTTTTTATTTGAAAAATGTGTTCAAATGCGAATACATAATAACTTCATTTCTATCCTCATATGACAAAGGTGTTTTCCTGCTAATTTCCTTTCAATTTATAAAGCAACTCACTCACGAGAGTTGCTATTATCTGGTAACTTAACCTAACCTTGTCGCGTAACCTATTTTTGGGTTAATGCTGATTTTGACAGCTCATCTGATCTTGGTAAAAATGAGCTGTGGTGTATTCTAAGGTGTCTAGTAAATTAGTATGCCTCGCGCCCATTGAATACACTAACTACTCGTGCCGTTGAAGTGTTTGCACGGAAATCGATTTTAGTTGTCTTTATCTAAGTTGATATAAAATGAAATATATAAAATTTAAGCTAACATTTATTTACTTAATTGGAAAAAAAAAGTATTTTGCCAATATCTAGTAAATAAATTTTCATGAACTTTACATTTTTAAACGTCACTCGCGGGAAATGCATTGATGTCACTTACTTTTGAAAGATGTATGTATGTGTAGTATGTGAGATATGTACGACTGTAAAAAAATTCGATAAAATTTAAATAAGTGCAATAATATATAAATTCCTTTATTATATCAATTTC
Source organism: Molanna angustata (assembly GCA_963576475.1). Lineage (NCBI taxonomy): Eukaryota > Metazoa > Arthropoda > Insecta > Trichoptera > Molannidae > Molanna > Molanna angustata. Next base: position 44,133,773 of record OY754965.1, on the reverse strand, counting down.
TTCTAGAATTGTATGGCAGAACCCATACTGTGATGCAATTCGTCAACTTTCACGTAAAGCAGGTAATATGACGAATTTGATTATTATTTTTTTAATAACGATTATGCTTATAATATGTATTTGTGTAAAAAAACCAGTAGGGGAATAGCTTACAGAAGCCGAAAACCTTGGCTTGCCTATACATAAATATACCATGTAAAGAAATACATGATATAATCACAGACTAGGAAAACTTACATTAGTCACAAAAATAATTGATTACTAATTCAAGACCTAATTATTTTTTGGTTGTTTTATTGCAACCATACTACAAGATCTAGGTATAGAAATGCAGATGTGATCATCTTCAGGGCCACAAAATGTAAATATGAGTTTGGAATGTATATGGAAAATATTTTTCATGGTCACGTAAATGAAAAACTTAACTTAAATATTCGACATTTCCCATTTTCCTTTCAGCGTTTGCGTTTTCTGAAGGTTCTAAGCACGCCTCTGAAAAATACTGCTTGTATTATTATTGTATTGTAGACAAATATAGTAATATCTATAATATAGCAAATATTTTATTTCTAAAAATATTCATCGAAGGTGATACGAGTATCTTACAAAAATTCTCCTAACATCGTCAAATTAGGCGAATCTCCCCTACCTACGTGAATTGAATCGGTTTCAGATGTCCGCAATGCTCTACGTATGAGAATTTTCTCTATAAAGGACTGAATACATCTTTGTTTCGTAGAGCAACACATCAGCGCCTTAGAAATGACCTCTTATTATTAAAAATATAATTATAATTAGTATAACTTAATACTATTAAGAGACTATAGTAGGCTGTATAGTATATTTTGAAAATAATTTCCCTAATATTCTCAAAAGATACGTCTTTGAAATAAAGAACAGTTTGTATGTATTTCTTTGATCTTTCATGAGTTTTTGAAATTAGAATTTGTTTAGAACTTTTATTGTAAAATTAGTTTTAGTAAAACCTTTTTTAAATTTTTTACTGTAAGTAACTAAAAAACTAAAAGGCCTATGAAGTAGATTTTCACTTCAATCGAAAGAGAATATGAAAATCTACCGGTAGAGTTTTTTATCATTACAATATTTTATGTAATTACTCTTCTTGTTATTAAAAAAAAAACATCTTATATTTAACTTTTCTTCACGACTAAATGTAGTATATATCACATATTAGGTGATATATAATATTTTTTCGTGTTTCATACATGAGAAGGTAATTTAGTGAGCATTTTTGTGTACATCCGTATACTCAGGGTATACAAGGGCCTCTTAACGTGATTCGCTGTTCCGCTAAAGACATCCGTGGTTACATCCATTAAAAATATTCATATAAATCATTAACTGTAGGTACAATTATTTTTAATCCAAATTCACAAGTGTATAAAACATTTTAAATCTTCATAATCAGAAATCAGTAGCGTTGATAGGTAGTATAGAGATCTCCTCAGAGCCTAATCTCTTGATTATGTTAAGTTTCTGGATGGGTGAATTATTCCCAATTGAAAAGCTTGGTCGGTGCGTTTCTTCTTCTTCCCCCCCCCTTAGCGCTTTTGTCCCGTTTCTATCGGGGTACGCTTTGACCATGATCCTAGAATTGGCGAGTCTGGTTATTACATTGAAGCGACTGCCATCTGACCTTCGTAACCCTTAGAAAGGGGAACCAGACAAATTGGTTCATGGTTACACATAGCTAGTGATATAAATACGCACATAGATTTTTTTAAAAATCCAGAGGTGCGTGCCCCGCCCGGATTATTGCCCCGCGTTTATTGCATTTTAATTTGACGTTTAAAATATTTTACAATTTTCGAATTGTTCTGCGAATTCATTTGAGGAAGAGCACGACGGTAATAATAAAAATTGAATATTATTATTTGTAGTACTTAATTGATATGAATATCATTAGTAAATCGGCCGATGCCGTATAATAAAATTATAAACCCTGACATGGTAATTTATTCATCGATTTGTGTAATAATAATCGTTGGTTCGAGTCGAATACAACAATATTGTATTATTTTCGATCATTTCGTGTCAAATTAGTGTAAAGTATAATAAAAATGAGCGTATCGACAATAGAGTAGATTATAAAACTTAATGTAATAATGGCGGAGAGCGTAGGACGTATAATACAGACGGAATTCTCATTTGGCATAATATTAATTCATTTAGGATGAGATACACCAAACACAAATATAAATTAAGTAGATTTTTACATACAGTATATCCGCCGATGAATTCTTTGTTCGCCCACTCTATGTACATAATATACAAATAATATATTGTTACGTGGACAAATAGCATCATATTATTGTGTACACCTAAACGAAAACAGATAAATTATTGGCTTTTACAATATTGGATTGGAGTGTAATTTTAGTCACTAAACTGCCACCTCACATACGGTCTTTGAAGAAAGGTAGTTTTGAGAGAGAGAGACGAAAAAATATCTAGTCGAGAATGCTAAATGAAAGATTTCAATTAGCATGGATTAATATCCTTTTTTTCTTATCATTATTTATTTCATTTTTTATTTATAACTAGCTGTCACCCGTGGCTTCTCTCATGCACGTGATACATTGCATTGAGTTTCTATTTTTTTTTTCCATGTGATGGATGTCGAATGCAAGTAAGAGCCCTTTGGTTCGTACAGTGTCTGCACGCGTTTCCCCAGCATACGTCATGATCGGTCACACGCAGTCTAGTATATTCTGACCTTACTGTCAATGCGCGTGTGTTTATTTTTCCAGACCATATTTTTTAGACATCCAGATAAGGAAGATGCTTTATTGAATTGTTCGCGGACTTAAGTGTATAGATCGTCAAGGCTGCAGAATTCTACTATAAATTTTTGAATCATTACTTGTTCCACGGACTTATCATCAACAGTTAGCTTACACCTTGAAGGTTGTTTGGATGTAGTAAAACTTTTTGTTTAACTGACTTATTTAGCCATGTTAAGCCTCTGTGATACCACTTGAAATTTGTCCAACATTCTCTGCAAGTCGCTCTTATAGATTCAGCTATTATCGCCGCATAGTCTGGGGAACCAATAACATTAACAGTTTCGCCACCAATTTTATAGCCTAGTCCCAAGCCAGCCACATCTTCTATGATTGATTTCATAATTTCAGAATGTGAAATAAACTTCAATAAATGTATGCATGAATTTTGAACCTTTTAAAAAAAAAAAAAAAATATATATATATACCTATATATATATATATATATATATATATATATATATATATATATATATATATATATATATATATATATATATATATATATATATATATATATATATATATATATATATATATATATATATATATATATATATATATATATATATATATATATATATATATATATATATATATATATATATATATATATATATATATATATATATATATATATATATATATATATATATATATATATATATATATATATATATATATATATATATATATATATATATATATATATATATATATATATATATATATATATATATATATATATACTTACCAACTACGTAGTGTAGAGTTCAGTGTTGGCCACAATCCACTCGTTTTATTTATAAATACAATACGTTTAATATAGATGTACCTAATAATATGTATGAATCCATTATTTGTCTATTTCTTGGGTGGCTTTGCGTGACTTTTGCTCATTCACTTAAAATCGTGCCATCTCAAGGCCGCCTTACTAATGTATATAGGTACCTACCTATATATAACTATCCATATCTCACTTACATAAACTATCCTATACCTAGCCATATATTTCAGTGATGTTCAAACGTTGGTTGACCACATTTGTTGTATCATTCGTTGTCAACTGTGAAAAAAAAATATTTTAATTAATTTGTATTGCTTTTTGGGGAATTAATAGTTACAATAAATAAATAAGTAAACAAGAAAGTAAGTAAATAAATAAATAAATAAATAAATAAATAAATAAATAAATAAATAATAAATAAATAAATAAATAAATAAATACATAAATAAATAGATAGAATAAAATAAATGAATGAATAAATCAATATAAATAGTAATAAATTAATCAATTAATTAATAAATAATTAATAAGTAAGAAAATAAATAAATAAATAGGTATATAAATAAATAACATAAGAAGTTATCGACGAGCATGTATGAGACGATGCATATGTAAAGGAAGCCAGAAATGTGTGCAAAAATAGAGAAGTATGGCGCTCGGTTCTCTCTTCTTACTACGTAAGGAACATGGCGTGATGGCATGTATGTATGAAATTCCACTGTGTAAACGACAAAACTTAAAAACTATTCAAGTACCTACATAAGTGTAGATACTAATTGTTAACTTACAATTACAATAATTAATTATTGTAAAGTATCATTTGCAACTCGAATATTTATTTTCCTTTCACTAACCAGCGGTTCACGAACTTATTGAATCGTTCTGTCTTCCGACAAAAAGGTTATGGCCGACTGGTTTACCTTTGCCATGGAATTTATTTTAGTGGCATTTCTCTTGGCGCCTAACAATATGGCAGTCATATTATTTGTTTACACAATAATTCAACGGTTGTGTCTCTGAAACGTAAACTTAATGAAACCCATTAATAATACCTGGCCCGTCGTCGTAAACTATATTGTATTAGAGAAAGTCACAAACAGACATGTGAGAGAGAAAGAGAGCAGGTAAGAAGCTATTTTGTCAACGAAAATATTATTTTATGAATGGAGGAGCACTAACTGAAATACAAAAGCACCACAAGTCCACCCGTTCAAGTTTCTATTTTAGGCTCATTTCGGTATGAGTCAAACGAAAGATTGTGCCTGTAAAACCAATCACCATCCTAAGTAAAGAAACCAGAAATATGACGATGATGTATAGGTATAGTTATTACGTCACTTCAAATAGGTAGAGATTACCTAAATTCATAAATAAATAAATAAATAAATTATACATGTTTTGCATTATTTTACAACAAATAGGCTATTGCTCAGCTGTACACCCGTGGAGACGGTTCAGCAATGCCTTGGACGATCACAAAATATATGGATAATAATACAAAAAGAAAATAAAATATAATTATATACGAAAACAACTAAACAGGAAAAAAAGAAAAGAATTGAGTAACAAAAAAAACAAGAAAAAATAAATTAATAAAAATAAAAAATTAACAAACAACGCACTATTACTTGTATTATTGGTTAATTTTTTGTACTCAATAACCATTCACTGCAATGCTTTTTAAAGGTCTGCAGTGACATTCATTAAGAAACAATAATTTATCAAATACCTACATTTTGAACGATTCTCCTTCTGCGTATATCACCTCCATCCTTCTTTTCTTCATACTTATAATCAGGGGGGCAAGTCTGGTCATCCGGCGGAATCAAAACCATCCATGTTTACCCATATCATGGATTTAATTATCTTGTAGAGTTCTCTAACACCTTAAGACGTTAAAGAGCTCCAAAGAACTGTAAAAGATCTGTAAAGAACTGTAAAAGGCTTCTGGCCGTAGATACAAATAAATAAATAACAGCATGGATAAATAACACCGGTTCAGATACTGGTTCAGATCATATAAATATGAGGATTATATCCATGATATGAATAAAAATGATGGTTTTGATTCCGCCGATTAACCAGACTTCTTGCCCCCCAGATTATTGTCGTAGGTACCTTTTTATTTTCAAATTAATTCTTAATCAATTTTCGTAGAATATTTTTTTTATTAAGGGGGGGGACTGCTGCCAACTTACCTATTTTTCAATTTGATACACTATCATTATTTCTTATCAAATCGTTTTGAAAAAAATAATTTAGATAGTTTGGGAATTAATAAAGAAAAATATATCTTTACTTTTTGATAATGTTCTGTATAAATTCTTGTAGAAAAATAATGGCATACCCCGATTTTCAACGTTTATCTTATATTTTTAATAAAATATAAGACGTTGTTCAACATTTTTTTTTAATTAAAGAAGACAAAAATATCTAAAAATATATGATGTGACGTTGCATTAATGCTTCAGGTTTTGTAAATAAACCTAAAAAACATTTATTTTCCATTCAGCGCCATTGCGAAATAAAAGTTTTTTTGGTTTATTAACTTAACATTAATGCAACGTTACATCATATTTTTCCAGATATTTTGATCTTTGATTTATAAAAAAATAAAAAGCTCTATACCTTATAGTTTTTTATGAAATTTAAGATAAATATCAAAAATCGGGGTATGCTTATTATTTTCCTACAAGAATATATACAGAACATAATTAAAAAGTTAAGGTATATTTTTCTTTAATAATATCCAAACTAACTAGGTTATTTTTTCAAAATGATTCATTTTGTGTAACGATGCAAATTCAAATTGAAAAAATAGGTACGTTGGCAGCAGTCACCCTCTTAAATAAAATGAATATGTCCTTGTTAAACAAGTACATATACATCTTCCTACGTTCCCTAAAATAAGCATGAATGCTTGTGCTATAGGTGAACGAAATTCTTCTTTGATTTTTTTTTTAATTATTGCGTTTAACAATTGAAGCTGTTAAGAGGTGGCATTATGACCTAAAATTATATGAAACATACAAATATTATTACAATAATAACACTGTTTTGAAAGATTGTAAACTCCCTAAAAATTAAAAAAATCTGATCACTATTGAGTCATTAACATTGTTTCAAATCTATTAGGTATAACATTTTAACATAGATAACCACCATATAATGAGGGAGATTTGTACCAACATAAAAACAATGTTTGATTTATGAATCCGGGATATCGGTTACGAATCAATATCGATGAGCTAAATAAATTTTGAAATTGTAATGTCTATGGACGGAGAATTCAACGAATGAGAAATATTATGCAATTCTACAATCTTAACAAAAGAGTAGTATAAAATCGGATTTAGATCCAGATTTTCCATTTCACATATCGATAAGTAACCGTGTTTATAGTTCATAAGTCAACGCTCCGAAATGAACTTTTGATTCGTCGGTAAAAATAGTGAAGCGTTAATTATTGCCGAAAACAAAAATTATATTTACGATGCGAATGAACAAAAGCGATCATTAGTAATTTAATTAAAAATACGTCAATGTATGAAACCTTCAAAAATATATATGAGAGATAATGTTATGTCATATCGTCGATGAATGATGCAATGTTGGCCAGAAAAACCATATTTTATACTTTTGACTCATCCCTGGAGATGATATTTATAAATAAATTCACATTGATCGTTTTAGTCGCATGTCGTTAATCGCAACGACACGATATCACTCAGAAATCAACTGATAAATCACAAGAAAATATGAAGAAAAAATAGTATGCATCAAATTTTTGTATGATAAACAGAGAAAATATACAATGAAATAAAAAAAAAGACAGACCAATTACTTTTGTCCATAATTGATGTATGGTAAAATTCTCCTAAAAATAACCAGGCATTTGCGCATTGCGCATTATAATATAGAAGTATCATAGAAGTATGTATAATTTTCACCAAACGTCTTGAACGAGCTTCCGTTTGCGTAGAGCGCAAATTTGTGTCTTTTTGTTTCGTTGGTTTACGTACAAATCGCCCCCCTTCTCAGCAAAAAGTTCAAGATGTTTGGCTACAACTCTATCAATACAACAAAAAATAAATTTAAATATACTTAAAATTATTACATATTCATATATTCCACACATTTGCCCTTGACGGGAATGTATCTACATACATTCGTCGCTTCTCCAACATCCATGTATCTTTTATCAGCATCTTCTGACGCTGGCTCGGATGTTATTGTGGGTTTTCATTTTCACGAAATTCAAAATCTTGTTTAAATTTTCGTGTCGGCCCTTATTTACATACCATTCAGTCTATTTTCTGTGCAGGACAAAAATTCTACGATGAGTACGTAAAAGAATATACTACCGTCTACAATCCGCATTCACCTGTTTCCGGTTTAGTAAGTCAAAGTTTCCGTTTGGCTCTCTGATTGGTTGAGATCTCGTATTATTAAATCAAATGAGCTGTGAAATTTTATATTTAATTCGAAAATTAAAAAAAAATATATTAATTTAATTCATAATTAATTTAATCTATAATTCAATTTATAAAGCAACTCGCTCACGCGAGTCTCTATTATTATTATTATTATAAACAAACTTAAACCTAACCTAAGAATGCAAAAAAAAGAACCCTTGTTTTATACCTAAATGTGTAATTTATTTATTATTTTATTTTTAATTAACACAAACAACATTATATAGTTTGATTACATGGATTAATAATATGTTATGATACATAAATTATCTAAATCTAATGTCAATTACATGTGTCAAATACATTTTTGTTTGTGTGTGTAGTGTAAGTAGTTAATTATTTATTTATTTAATTATTATTCCGCTTATGTATTTACCAATCAATTTGATGTTTTCTAAATCAATTTGAATTTTCACGCAGCGGCGCGGCGCTTTGTTGGTCTAATTGTTTGAATAATATAGCTGTTCGAATATCATTTTCTAAATTATTTAAACGTACGACTTGTCGCTCGATATTTGATCGTGCGATCTGAATCAACTCGTGTGTATCATCCTTAAGGTCGACGGGACTTTATCACCATTCATCAAAGAATAATCCATTAATATGTCAAAATATTTTCATCTTTGACATAATCTTTACATTATGTATACGGCAGTGTGGGCGAATTCATTCATTTTCATAAATATATTTTTTAAAAAAAGAATACTTAATTTTATCTATATTATGATTTTGCACGGTCAATATTAAAAGGTGTCATATATTTGAATATTTCGTTTCGCATAGAATAATGCGGAATGAAATAAAAAAATCTAAGGTCCGTTGTATTGTGCCTTGATCTTATTTATAGAAATTATTTTTTACTTGTTTCAAAAATTCGCCAGAAAAACAGTTTCTCTCGCTTTCGTAGCGGCAGATCTAAAGGAAGGCTCAAAAGCACTTTCTCGAGGTACTTAGTTGTATTTTTACGTTCCCAAAGGTTTTTTTTACACAGTTTCTTGATTTTATTTTTCTAAATCTATATTGTTCTAAATCTGGTATGTGGATATTACGTAAATATCTGCTATATAATATAAATATGAAAAGTATGGTATGATCAAGTATGATCAAGATCTATTTCGTAATGAATATATGGAAAGGAAAAGCATCACTAAAAATTTGCTAAGAAATCTGGGGGGCAAGTCTGGTCCGACCGGAGGAATCAAAACCTAGTAATTACCCATATCATGGATATAATTATCATATGGAGTTCTATGACATCCAAAGATATTATAGAACTCCATATAATAATTATATCCATGATATGGGTAATCGTGAGGGTTTTGATTTCGATTTTTTTTTATTTTGAAACCAATTCCGTATGTTCTCTGGAGTTTTTTTTATAAAAGTATGGAAAGGAAAAAATATTTTAAGATTAGCTAAGTAATCATATTAAATTAGACCAATTTCGAATGATTTCTGAAGTTTTGTTAATGGAATAAAATCATTTAATATTAACTAAGAAATTTTATTATATTCAGACCAATTTTGAATGTTTTCTGGAAGCTCTTTTATAAGAGTATTGAAAGGAAAAAAATCATTTAATATTAACTAAGAAATTTTATTATATTCAGACCAATTTCGAACGTTTTCTGGAAGATCCTTAATAAAAGTAAGGAAAGGAAAATTTTTTACTATTTGTTTGGAAATTTTATTATATTTAGACCAATTTCGAATGTTTTCTAGAGGTCTACACTATACATTTTAAAACCATCATAACCTAGGTACTTTTTTGTAGGTAATTGGTGTCGCTCACACCGAAACTTACAAAAGTACATAATATTAATTTTATATATTTACACCTCTCCAGCATAGTAAGAAGTAAAATTTTGTAAAAACAGGAATAAATCTTTTGTTTTTTAATAAAATATTTTTATGCGTCTTGGAACAAGATGATCAAAAATATATAAGAAGCAAATACGGATTCATCACCATCATCATCATCAGCCTGTGTTTGCCCCCTGCAGGACATAGCCCTCCTATCTCCATCTCCACTCATCCCGTTCCTGTGCGACTCCCATCCATTGTGGTCTTGTCGCCTCTCGGTCTCCACTCCACCAGTCTTTTTGTCCATCTATTGTCGGTCACTCTTAATATGTGTCCTACCCATCTCCACTTCTGAATGGATTATTTGAAAATACATATTTACATCATATTAAATTTATAAAATATCTTGTAAAACTAAAAATTCGTTAAAACTACCAATGAGTATTTTTGTGTCTATTAGAAATGCTCTAGTGGTTTTAATACTCAAAGTATAGTTTTTTTGCTGAGGAGGGGGGCGGCTTGAACAAATTTGCGCTCTGCGCACCCAAGTAACAGCCTCTAGTTGTTTTCATTAACTATTATACCTTTGAGAAAATATACCGTTTTTGGTTTGGGTCATCATAACATAATAAGCCTGAAGACCTTTTCCAAATGCCTCTTCTTTGAGATGTCATGTTTTGACTTGGTTTAACATTTACTTTTTTCAGTTTTGAAACCACTGCCATAAGTTTCTCGAGGATTTAAATTGCTTCCCAGAGACCAAATAAAGCGCAATTTTTCCTTAACATCTTATTTTTCCTTCGGAACTTGGAATGTGTTTTCAGGAAACGAAAAAAACATGTTTGTACTGACCTGGTTTGACGGGTAAATTTCAGTAAAAAAGTTTCAAATTTGGAATTCATCAATCATTGTTTTTTTTATATATACATTTTCATCGATGCACCGCTGAAATTTTCAAATAAAATAACATATTTTCAAAACACGTTTTCAAAATGAGTTTATAAGTTTTATGTGAAGTGAGTTTTGAATAATATGGGGCAAATGTGAAAAAGTATAGAACTTTTCATTAAAAATACTTATAGAGTAAAAAACATCTTATATAGTTCAGCAATTAGGTTCGCCCTTTCTGAGTGTAGTGGCTTTTTCGTGGAGATGAGACTGGAGTGGTGTGCTTTCTTTTATAAGTTAATATATTAATCAATGAAAATTTAATACGTTCAAAGTCCCTGATATTTTCACGAATTTTTTTCTTCTCAGTTACAATCCTAGGATTGGTCCGTAACAAATATGGCTGCCTCTCTTCTACTCCACTCTGTCCAGTCCTCTGACAGCCTCTTCATCTCTACGTAGCTATTACAGCACATGTCGTCGATCACCTTGTCCATGAAGCTGTTTCTTGGTTGGCTTCTATGGTTGTTACCCTTTGCCAGTTCCTCTGCGATGGTTATGAGCAGACCCGGGTGCCTCATGTTGTGGCCTATCCAGTTAGATCATCATTGGACGACCCTTTTGAAGAATTGCCTTGTTTTCCTGGCTCTACTAGGCACCTCACAGTTTTGGATGTGGTCCGACTAGTGGATCTTGAACATCTCGAATGCAGACAGGCGTTCTTTTTCCCTCTGGCCTATCTTGCGATATACGGGTGCCCAGGTAGACGAATTCCTTTATTTGTTTTATAGTTGTATTGTTGAGAGTGATATTTATAAACGTTTGCTCTTTTCCCAAAGTCTTCTCTTTGTTAATTGACATATTATAATGAGATGATATTAATGTCTTACATATTTTGTAGGGCCTCGTTTAGTTCGTCTTTCGTATCAGCGAGCAGTGCAATGTCACGAATCTTGCACTGTTGAAATTTTTAAAAATTGTGAAATAGAGTGGAGGTGATCCAATGAAGATATTGGAAGAGCCATGTACCCAGAATGTACCCAGAATGGACTTGCATAATATACTGCAGATAGTGAAATCTATTCTGAAGACCGTCCAACTGGAAGATCACACTAGAGATGGAGGGACAGTTGGACTTCATCATATCAGAGGACATCATTTTTGCATCCTTGGATCTATTAAAAGAAAAGAAAACATTAAAAAAACATACACAAACATATACGCAAAGAGAAAAAACATACACTGGAAGCAAAAATAAAACAGTAAAACCTTGAAACCAGAAGAAAAACATGGAGTATTTATTTATTTATTTATTTATTTATTATGGTTACAAACAGTCACAATTACAAAAATATATTAAATAAGACAATTACCCATATAAGGACCAGAATATGTAACACCAATAATACATAGTTGATAAAAACATGTGAGTGATGGTGCATCTGAATCAAAAGGATCTAGGAGAGGATTAAAAGGGGAGATTAACAATATTTCAATATTACTATATGTGACATGCCACCATGATGAGAACTCGATTTTCCCGTAACGATTTATCATAATAATTACATTATTGACATACAAACGCAAACACACACACACACACATACATTAGAAGTAAGTTTATTACATCGTTAAATTGCTTTGTAGACATCGCTTAATTGCCCTTGAAGATTAAAAAAAAATGTCGATATTTTCATAGTGTGAATTAAAATTGGAGCAAGCTCTTGTGATAAACAAATTTTTTGTGTAATTATTACGTACTGCCGGAATACTGAAGAGATCATTATTTCTGGTAAATCGCGTAGGAACCCTTAGATTTATTTTTCCCAGTAAATATGGGGAGTCAACGCGATAATTTAGGATATTGTGCAGATACATAATGTCTCTTATTGATCGACGTTCTTGTAGTGGATAGAGCATATAATGTTTACAGCGAGCAGAATAGTTGGGACAATGTATATTTGTTTTATAATCTAAATGTCTAAGAAACCTTTTTTGTACTCTTTCAATTTGATCATTATACACTAAGTATTGTGGATTCCAAACTGTACTAGCGTATTCAACCAGGCTTCTTACATATGACAGATATGTGACTTTGAGGGTGAAAATTGATTTAAATGGTTTACACACTCTGATTAAGAACCCTAGCATTTTGAGTGCTTTGTTGGTGATGCATTCAACATGCTCACGGTATAATAATTTAGAATCTAACATCAAACCTAAATCTTTAACTATGTTTGTTCGACGAATTATCGATTGATTAAGTAAGTAATTAAATTGAATTGTTTGATTTTTACGGGTGAAAGTGATAACTAAACATTAAGATACAATTGATTTTGAATGCAGTAATTACTTAAACGTTTAATGTCACTTTGTAGTAGTTCACAATCATTACTCGTTTTTATCTGCTTGAAAATCTTTGCGTCGTCAGCATATAAAATAATTGTTGAATTTTCGATAACCATCTCAATATCGTTGATGTAAAGTAAAAATAGTAAGGGACCCAAGTGTGATCCCTGAGGAACGCCTGAAGGTATCGACATATAATTTGAACAATAGCCCCTCAGAGCAACAGCTTGGGATCGATTACTTACATAAGATTTCAACCAACGCAAAAGATCGCCATGAATACCCATCTCTTCGAGCTTTCTGAGAAGAATTTTGTGACTTATTTTATCAAAAGCCTTGGAAAAATCTGTATAGATTGCATCCGTTTGAAATCCTTCTTGAGTATCTAGGATTAACCATAGACAGGAAACTGAATTGTAAGAACCATATAAACAAATTAATAAATAAAGCATCAATGTACTTAGCATTACTGTACAAAATAAAAAAATGAGGTACATTAAAAGAAAACTAACAAACCTAATACCTTTCTGGGCAAACGGCATTAAAACAGAGATACAAAAGTACAAAGAAAGCGAAATGAAAAAAATGACTTACGGTCTAAATGCATACACACCATCGCAATACATATACACAAAATAAGCTAAACAACTAAACATATAGAAGATGGCACAGTATGAAATATTAAAACTAATACACAAAATAAAAATAGGAAGAATAAATGACCCTGAATTAAGACTTAAGAAAAGAACACAAATCCACAACTATAACAATCGTACAAAAAAACAAATACTTTCTAACTTAGAAAGATACAAAAAAAAATTGGACACGAAAGAATAATGTGGCTGTGGACTCTGTGACTTCAATTATTTGCCAGAACAACTAAAAACTAGGAACGAAACAGCATTTCAACGGGAATTGAAAACCAGACTTTGTATCAAGAACTGAAGTAAAGTGTTGCTGTATATGAAAATCTATTATATTAAACTTACAATGTTGAATATAAATTATTTTCATGTGCCAATCTGAACTGAAGGAGACTGAATATGACCCCTTCGTAGAATGATAGTATGAAAGACAAAAAAGGCATGGCACGAACAATAGCTCTAGAAACTCCTCTAGACTCGTGGTGTTAGAAAATTGAACAAAGACACATAGTAATTTATTTCTTATTCAGCAGTGATGTCAGATAGAAGGGCACCATATCAATGGCATAACAATTTAAAAAGGCACACGGAAAGCAGCGAGGAGCTCCGTTCACTTAGGACATATTTGGGTGAAAGCCTACCCATACGATGTGCTCCGAAGTTTGGTCGGGGTGATGGTGATGGCATAACTGAAATGAGGACGAGTTTACAAGGCGAAATCTATGAAGGTAGCTATTAAATGAAGCTGGCTGTCGATAACAAGGGAAGGCGAATATAAATAAAAAGAATGTTTCAGAAGAAAAATTTAGAGATAACACTTCTATAACGGTATCTTGAACACTTGAGATTTTTCTAACTAACAGTTGATAGAGATTTTCGATCTACTTATATCAATTGTTCAACCTTAATAGATCGTGACTTACTGGTTAACTTCATGAAAATGGTCAACCTTTGAAAGCCCTACATTTGCAATATACTATCGAAGCTCCTGTTGACTTCATAAAATTAATAAGCATACGGTATTATTGGGTGTAAAATGAGGTTACTTGGTCCAAAAATAACATACAGATACGAAATAGATTTATACGTATTGATTCTTGTATCTCATGTCTCAATCTATATTATTAGCATTTATTGTACATTTATTTCTAGATGACAGTAACGATAGCAAAACTGTTTTTGGTATCTTAGCATAAAATGCAGATAATCATAATAATACGAAAAAATGTTGATATTATTTTATTTCACCTTTGCGTTAATTCTAGATTAGATAATACACCAATGTGCCACATTATTGTGTTGTAAGAAGTTAGGTCATTTTTTAACCAAAACCATTTCTGCCAGTGATTTGCTGTTGTTTGATCTTAATGCGTTTTATACGTACCTATAAACATCACAAATCATTGATAAATGCAGGATATTCTTATCGTGATTAAATTAAATACGTTGAAATTGATTCAGTTCTTTAAAAAATAAATCTCGTAAAATATTTACAGACCTAAAGTATGGAATAAAAAAATGGTATGCTTGTAACTTATATTTTGAATAAAATAAATATAGGAAGTATTGATATTGCCCAAGAACATTTACAAGGACATAGGGTCGTATTACAAGAGTTATTTGAGAAAAATGTAAGAAAAAGGTAAGGTCAACTTTAACTTACATTATTCTCAAATATCTCCTGTAATACGACCCATAGGCTCAAAATTAGTTTATAAAAGTATTTAAAAGTCCAGTTCTTAGTTCACTTTCTTCGTATTTAAATTGAATATATCACATTAAGGATGGTCAATAAGGTACAGTGTCCCGTAAATAATAGAAATGTTGTCATTTGACGATACGCTTCACTCATATCTTCACTTTCAGTGAACGGTAAGTTAGATTCTTCCTTATACATTAGCTCTTTTTGGTTAAGTTTTAGAGTTCTCCAGACTCTTCTTATGTTCTTTGAGTTTTACAAAGGGTCGTTATTAGTCCCATAGACAGAACGGATGGTATGGTGGGGAAGAACATAGAGACGTAGATTTTATATGAAGCGAAGTACTATAATGCGAAACATTATTATTTAATCGATCGTAAATGTATGGTAAGGAACAGAATTGCTTATCATTTCCTAAGATATGTTTTGTTACTCAAACCTTTTCTTGTTACTTTCTACACTTTTGGCATCTTGTCAGTTAGGTTTTGTGTTTTATAGATTTTTTTGGTTCCTTAGCTGTTTTCAGAGGCTATAAAAGGGTCCTTTGCAATTGTCATAAGCAGAACTAATGGTGATGAAATAAATAGTCCTTATGCACCTTTGTCTTTCAACCCAGGTAAATCTCTTTAAAATACGACCTCGTTTAAACTGGTTCAAATCGTTTGAAATGTGAGCCTATGTTAGAATGCATCACATATCATACAAGTAGGTACATATTATATTTATATACAATAAGTAGTAGCGAATTCTCAAATACCAAGAAGGGTCAATGGAGAAAGTCAACCTCCATTGAATATGAAATAACTTCTATATCGCAATCACTCATAAAATTATATCTCAAGTCCTACAGTCATACCTTCCAAGAAACTATTACAGAAATACATTTAATTCATAATTTAACTATGACGACAATATGTTTAGATGTTTTGTTTTGTTTCCCCAGATAAACACTAATATTTCTTCCCGAAAGATATATTCAATTATATATTTTCTTCATAACGCACAAAGGTGAGTTTATTGCCATAATACAATTTCTTTCAACCAACCCGAGTATTGGGAAGTATCTAGTTTTGGTCTACCGCCTCCTTGTCGAAAAGATTTTCACGTGCACTGGGTACATTAAAATAAACCGGAACTAAAACTGCCGCGCAGTGAAAATTCCAGTCTTGTAATGTTTGTTTCAATAAATCTAAAATTAAAAATGCCGTGCAGCGAGAAAAATCCAATCTAGTGCTTGAATTGACACATTAAAACGAAAAATTCCGCCCAGCTAGAAAATTTCAGTATTGTAATGTTTATATCGATAAGCCACATTTTTTTAACTTCACGCGCCCTCGCTGTACCATCTCAATACACCTTAATTTTCTCTGGCTCTTCTTCTAACCCCCTGAAAGACTCAAAAGTCCACAAGGGGACATTATCGCCCACGTTTAGAACCTGTGGTCTAGCTGGTTGTATCTACTTGAAATGATGAGCTTAAAACTTCTTTAGTATATAATATAATTTATTGTACTGTTATACATCATTATTACATTTTCACAAACTATCTGAGAAGCCTTGATCCTAAGGAGTCCGAAGAAATTCGAAGGAACTTCTTCCATAATATTAAAATATTGTAAAGAGGTGACGCATGGTGAGGCACACATCACTATGTATATCTGCATTGCAATATTATTAGGTATATATGTATATTTGGCATTTTAGCCCGAGGCCCAGGCCTATACAAGGTATATTGCTGCCAAGACGTGTATCAGGGCCGGTCCCGGGCAGATATATCACAGGTAAATTCACGTCACAGCCTGGCGTCGCGAGGTGAGATGGCCCGCACTAAAAGTCCACCCATAAATTTCAAACTAATCATTTTTCAAATATACATTTGTTATTGCAAAATCAAGGATGTGAAAATAGCAACTATATTAAAAAAAAACGACTTTTAAAAAACATACCTACTATGCGCAATTGTTCCTATTTGGAAACTTTTGGAGTCTGTTCTGACGCAGTAATTTTTCAATTTGGTCTATGGTTACATGTTATTGAATGCAAAAGAATTAAACAGAAAAGAAAAATAAACAAAAAAATATGCAGTGACCTTTCAGTTATTTGAACCCATAAAATTATAATGGAAATGATGAATGACACCAAGCTATGGTAGAAAGTATCTGGTTATGAAGGCAGAGAGAAGTGAATTATATTAGAATATTTAACAATATATGAGCAAATTGTATTCTGCGAGATTCAAAAAGTGCAAAATATTTCTAATTTTTAAGATTCATCTTAATATAGTTGTCAAAAATAACGTTTTTTTATTTTTGTATTTTCCTTTTTTTTTTATTCGATGCTCCTCTTTCAAACTCAACTCTATCGAGAGATTATAAACTTGATATTTTTGGTTATTATTATTTAAAGATAAAATATAAAAATAATAATATTTGGGTGGAAAAGTGAGTGCGAAACTAAAACATGGTTTGCAAATGATCTTGACATGAATAAATGTAAGAGTCTTGCGCTGTTTTGTCAAACTAACTATCGAATTATTAATATCAATTGATAGTTTTTAAAGTTTCACTGTAATAATTGAGCTTCAAAAGAAAATTTAAGTTATGATAATTAAAAAAAATTTCAAGACCAAGGCCATGACTGGTTGTGCAAAGTTTGAACCTACGTCAAGACCAAAGAGTCACCTGTGAATGCAAGATCAAGACCGAGGGTGAAAGACCAAGACCGCCGTGCCATCTTGTTCATTGTATAGCATTAATTTGCTAAACACTAAGGGTCGCATTACGGGAGTTATTTGAGAAAAATATAACAAAAAGGTAAGATTTTGCAAGCAGTATTCTCGCAGTATGGGATCTTACCATTTTCTCATTTTTTTCTTGAATTAAATAACTCCCGTAATATGAAATGAGATCGCTAAGAAGAGTATGTAATAGAACGATATATACTATGATAAAATAAAAAATGAGGACATAAGGAGGGAATGCAAGATGTAGAAGAGTATTATAATTAAAATGAAAGTGAATACCTTGAGGTGGTTTGGACATATTGAAAGAATGGATGATGAACGACTGACCAAAAAAATATACATGGGTGTAAAAGATGGAGTGAATAGCAGGGGCCGCACCAGAAAGGGATGGCATGACCATGTGAATGATATTTTGAAAGAAGGAAATATAAGAAGCTTGAATAATCGACGATCATGTATGAGACGATGCATGGATGTAAAGGAAGTTAGGAATGTGTGCAAAAATGGCGCTCGGTTCTCTCTGCTTACCCCGTAAGGGATATGGCGTGATGGTATGTATGTATAATATGACCCCAAATCTAAGTGCATTCTCGATGCAACGTCCAGGTTAAATAGTACTATTTAGAAGACCGTAAATAATTTCATGAATTTTTTTTATTATTACTTTGATTGCAATAAGTATTTTCCAACACGCCATGACCCAGATAGATATTTTCCTCTTTCAAGTCAGTTAATTATTCATTCATTCATTTCCGTGTCCAAGGTCATCCGCCTACACTGTGTCCCTCCAGTAATTTGCAGCCATAATTCCATTTTCATTGGCCTGCCACAAATCCTCTTCAGAGCACCCTCCCTCCATAAGCGGGCAGCTCAGCAGGTGCGACATACTCTGCGTCTCTCCACACTCACATGCCGTGTCCTGGTCCGCCTCCAGCATTCCCCATCTATCCAGGTTCACCTTGCACCTTCCTACACCCGTCCTCAGCCTGTTTAGGGATTTCCAGGCTGTATAAGGCAGTAGGTGACCCGCCGGGAGTACCTCTGCTGGTTCACGAAAGCTCTCACCTTCTATCCGTTCCTTCCACAGCTCAACTCTTCTCTTTTCGCTGGTTGAGTTTAAAGATATTGTATTCCTGAGGAAGCTGTTTCTAGATTTGAGTCTTGAGGGCGGGAGGATGTGACCATATAGCGGATGTCGAGAGTCATTCTGCTGTTTCATCTTTTCC
The DNA here is from genome assembly GCA_963576475.1 of Molanna angustata. Classification (NCBI taxonomy): domain Eukaryota; kingdom Metazoa; phylum Arthropoda; class Insecta; order Trichoptera; family Molannidae; genus Molanna; species Molanna angustata. Next base: position 44,114,355 of record OY754965.1, on the reverse strand, counting down.
TCTTCAGAGGCTACAACTCTTCTTATATGTGGTGGTGCTATTCCAGTTAGTAATTGGATTTTTTCCACATTAGTAGGTTTAAGACACCCCGTAATTAGTCTGTTGGTTTCATTCAAAGCAACATCTACGTTTCTGGCATGGGGAGATTGGAACCAGACTGGAGCCGCATATTCCCCTGCCGAGTAGCAGAGAGCAAGTCCCGAAGTTCTAAGAATGGATGGTTGTGCCCCCCATTTTGTTCCGACGAGCTTTCGGATGATATTGTTCCGAGTACCAATTTTTCCCCTGGTGTTTAGACAGTGTTGCTTAAAAGAGAGTGTCCTGTCTAGCACTACGCCGAGGTACTTTGGGTTTTCGCAATTTTCTAGATTCTTTCCCTCCCATGTGATGTTAAGTTTCCTCTTTGCATCCCGATTTCTCAGGTGAAAGGTACATAGTTGTGTCTTTGCTGGATTGGGTTTGAGATTATTGTTTTTGTAGTATTTGGACAATTCATTCAAGGCTCTTGACAATTTGATCTCTACGTTTATAAAGTTATCATCTTGTGCCACGATTGCCGTGTCATCAGCGTAGATAAATTGCTTTACGTCATAGAGTATTGGTTGATCATTTGTGTAAATGTTATACATAACTGGGGCCAGAACACTACCCTGTGGAAGGCCATTCTTTTGATTTCTCCAGCGGCTATTTTTTCCTTGCAGGGAAACATAGAATCGTCTATTTTGTAGGAGTGTACCGACAAAGGACGTCAGCTTAAAATCCCTGGTAAGGTTGTATAATTTCATAAGGAGCCTCTGGTGGTTAACTGTGTCATACGCTGCTGTGAGGTCCACAAATGCAGCCCCTGATATCTTCTTATTCTCATATCCGTCCTCTATGTGCTGAGTTAAGTTAAGTATTTGTCCACAGCATGATCTCCCAGGCCTGAAGCCCGCCTGCTGAGTAATAATCCTTTCATCTATGTATTCTGATATTCTGTTTAGGAGCATTCGTTCCATAATTTTGAATGTATGGCATAGTAATGACACTGGGCGGAAGTTTTTCGGGTCTGTTGGTTCTTTTCCTGGTTTTAGAAGTGCAATAACTTTAGATTTTCTCCAAATTTTTGGGATTTTCACTTCTACCAGACATGCGTTCATCATATCCAAGATCCACCGATCTGTTAATGGTCCAAAATTTGTGATCTGTTCCAGCCTAAGGTCATCTAGTCCTGCAGCCTTCTTAGTTTTCATACTTCCTATTGCACCTCTCATCTCCTCCATCGTTAATGGCCTCTCCACAAAATCATTCTCGTTCTCAAGGTCTCTTTGTATGTTTACTCTATGTGGATTTTTAGATGTTTTGCCATTTAGTAACAGTTGGTGGGCAATCTGATTGGCAGTGACATTCGTGAACTCTCCCGACGGTTTGGTTGGATCAGCATTTAAGTTTTTAATTAATTTCCATGCTCGTCTACTGTTCTGTTTCATGTCGAGACTTTCAATCAGGTTACACCATTTTTCGGATCTCGAGGCAGATATAGTCTCAAGAAGTTCTTCTCCCACACTTATTGTTTCTTCAGAATATGGGTCATCCTCAAACAGGTCTTTGTACTTTGTTAAGAGATCTTTAGAGGCAGTTGTTAAACCTGGTATATATTCCGATCGGCATCCCCGTGGTATATGCTTCCTGGATACCTTCTTAACAAGTTTGATAAAGTCGTCATATTTCTCAGGTTTAGGCAATATTGTGTGTACTAGGGAGTCAAGCTCCTCAGAGAAAGCCTTCCAGTTTACCTTTTTAAAATTAAAACGTCTTTTGAAAGGGACGGTTTCGGCTCTGACGACTGCATAGATTTCACATGATATTGGCCTGTGTTGAGTTCTCGGCAATGGACTTTCGATAGTTTTCCTACACTGTGGAGCTATCCTGTCCTCCACAAAAATGTTGTCAGGGTTGTACCCTCTCCGCCATCTTCCGCTGTTAAATGATGATGGTTGTTTTGGGTCATGTATCAATTCCATTCCATTGTTTTCGGCCCAGGCCTCCACTCTATCTCCATCCTCATTGGTTTCATTATATCCCCATGCAATACTGTGGGAGTTGAAATCGCCAAGGACGATCTTAGTTTTCTGAGATCTAAAGTTGTGTGTCTCCTTAAAATGGAATGGGATGTTGGGAGGCTTATAAATAGAAGTGACTGTACAGTTTGAAAGCTCTATTGTAAGGATCTCGATGTCATTCTCATCAGTTATAGCTGCAGACTTAACGTCCATTCCCTGCCTCACAAACATTGCGCTTCCGTATTGGTCATGGGGTCTTTCAATTATCAATATCATACCCTCTATTTTCGGTCTTTGGCTGTTGGAGCCACAATGTGTTTCTTGCACCAGTAATATGTCCAAGTTTCTTTCCTTGCACAAGTCAGAGAGTAAAATTTCCTTATCTCTAGACATGCCTTCAATGTTTATTGAAGTCGTCAAAAGTGTTGGTCTTGAAAAATACCTTTTTTTCCTCTTTACGCGATGGCGGTGATGACGTCTTGGTGGCGAAAAGATTAGCCGACATAGTCGTTTCCAGGGGGCGCCCGAGTGCTTTGTTGCTTGTCATTTTATCTCGTTTTTGTCTCGTATTTCTTTATTCTTTTTTTTCTATTTTCTGACTGCACTCTGCGTGGAGGCTCTTTTCATGCCCCCCAAAATGTCATGTCCCTGCCTCACAAACATTGCGCTTCCGTATTTGTCATGGGGTCTTTCAATTATCAATATCATACCCTCTATTTTCGGTCTTTGGCTGTTGGAGCCACAATGTGTTTCTTGCACCGGTTAATTATAAAAAAATAGTTATTACGCAAATGGAACGTATTGCATATTTATTTATAAATTAATATCAAACTTGTGCAGAAATTATATCATTCAACTACTTCAGATTTGTGGAAAGTATTTTTTTTAATTAATTCATATAAATTTCTACCAAAAACAAGCCTAACGATTTACTAAATTTGATCAATAATGTTTGTAATGTTTTTTTAGACGTAAATCGTTATATTATGCGTGAATGATAAAAAAATATGTTGCATTGTAACGAAAATTGTTGTAAAAAAGTTAAATAAAATTTTGTGTCAACCCTGTCACCGAATTGTGTGAACACGATAGTTTATTATTTTTTAATAACCTTGTTGTTTTGTTGTTTATCGTTGTTAAGCTTAATCTAAATGTATCTTTATTCAAATTAGAGAATCGATCATAATTCTAAAATAACATTTTCCATAGGTATAACTTTGAGAATTACCAATATGAATATGTAAGTAGGATGAAACATCTAATAAGTATGCAAATATAATTATTTTACATGGAAAAATTAAATACGAATCATGAATTAACTTATTATACGTTATAAAATACCAAGTTACAAATTTCAATACAAGTGGGTTGGGTACAAATGTTCAATATTAAAGAAAAATGTTGACTATCCCTGAACCCATTTTTATGAATAAAATTTATATTATAGGTATATCTACATTATATAAATAAAAATTAAAAACTTTTCAATGAAAATATTTTGAAACTTTTGAATAAATAGTATTCTCATGACACGATCTTAATACGATCTTATCTTGTTAGTAATTAATAATCAATTATGAATTTATATTCAATCGTAAGAATTCTTTAAGATCAATGATTACTGTGAAATTGTCATTATTTTTTGTATATATTATCAATACAAATAATTTTAATCTAAAATATTACTCAAGACTAAATCTTATCTTAATCAACTACACGAGAAGTCCTGCATCATGGAGAAAAATGAGCGTGTAGTGTCCAATAAAAAACTCCACTATATAATTATGATACATAATTTTTTCCACTACCTACTTACATTCACACGCCAAATGTAATATACAAAAATATCACGACGAAACTCATAGCATCTATCCATAATAATTGTTGAGAAATATATAAGCATACATTTTTAACTGTCCTGAGGAAGAAACGGCTGCATTGATAAAAAAAGTGAATTGTAAAAAATATTTTAGGTAAAGCAAAGTATTGAATCTGACGACATAGAGATTGGTCTCCATTGTATACTGTACAGTGGTACAAATATTGAAGGTACAATAAAGTCAGTCTAGACGTGCGCTAAACATGTTAAAACAAAGGTCTGTACACATTTCAAAATGTAGCGCTTTATTATTTTAAAGGCATATTGTATTAATTATGCAAGGATGTCCCGTCATAAAAACGAAGATACAAAATATACAGTTGTAAAATCATTTTATGATAAAAGGTAGGTAAACAGGGAAGGAATTCTCTAAGATATGCTCTATTTACATTGTTTTTATCCCTGGGCCCAAAAGATAAACACTGGATATTATAAAACAGCAAAAAATATTTACCCTGACTCTTCAATGGATACCCACAGTCTCAATAACAAGTTCTTGTATACCTAAACTTAAAAGAATTTACTATTTCTCATAAGCGAGTCTTCATAAATGAAGTTAATTTACATAAGAAAGATATACTTATTTCATTGAAACTGAATCACCATACATAGAACAAATTTGTATGGTTGTTATCGGATTGGAAGATACAATTATATTGAAACTAATATATTACTTACTTTATTATATCAAGATAACGATCTAATTTTTGTAAAATACATTAAATGAGTTCTTTATAAAATGCGATCTAAATAGAAGACGGTCTATGGCAAAATAATGCATTAAATGAGGTCTATATAAAATGCGATCTAAATAGAAGACGGTCTATGGCAGAATAATAAATTAAATAATGTCTATATAAAATGCTGTCCCCTTGGCTCTTTAATCTCTACATTGATTTCTGCATAAGATCCCTTAGGCATGAAAGTAAGGGTCTGAAACAGAGTACTGTAACAGTACGTAATCTGATGTATGCAGACGACAAAGTGCTGTTAGCAGAAAGTATGGAAGAGTTACAGTATCTTGTAAGTATGGTATATGAAGGATGCATAGAAAATGGACTTAGAATGAATGCCAGCAAATCGAATGTGATGGTCTTTGAAAAGAGTGAAAGCAGAACAGTGTGTCGAATAAAAGTAGAGAGTGAATGGCTTGAACAAGTCGACGAGTATGTCTATCTGGGTAGTATGTTCCAAAGGAATGGACGGCCTGATAAGGATATTGAAAGAAGAGTTATGGCATGAAACAGAGTGAATGGAGCACTTAGACCAGTTATGAATGATCGCAACATATCAAAAGATGCTAAAGTTGCCATTCATAACGTAATCGTAGTGCCAACTCTGACGTATGCAAGTGAGACCTGGACATGGCAGAAGTCGCACGAAAGCAGAATAAATGCAGTTGAAATGAGATCGCTTAGAAGAATTTGTAACAGAACGATGTATGACAGAGTTCGAAATGAAGATACAGGGAAAGAATGTAAGATGAAGAAAGATGTAATTAACAGAATGAAAGTTAACACATTGAGATGGTTTGGCCACTTGGAGAGAATGAATGAAGAACGCCTGACGAAGAAAATATACAAAGCTGACAGGAATGGAATAAGAGGTCGGGGGCGCCCAAGAAAAGGATGGCATGACCATGTCAACGATATTCTGAAAGATGGAAATGTAAGAAGCGTGAACAACAGACGAACGTGTATAAGACGATGTATGAATGTTGATGAGGCGATGAATGTGTGTCAAGATAGAAAAATGTGGCGTTCGGTTCTCTCTGCCTACCCCGTGAGGGACATGGCGTGATGGTATGTATGTATGATGGTATGCATGGCGTGATGGTCTAAATAGAAGACGGTCTATAGCAGAATAATAATACATTAAATGAGGTCTATATACAATGTAGTATGTGGCAGAACAATGTATGCATTTTTTTTTAAAGTTATCTTACTAGCTTTGTTTAGTAGAGAGTATCATATTGGTGAGAGAAAATGCGTTTTTCTATTGAACGAATGAATGAAGAAAAATAATGGACCTATGAATCATAGTCAAATTTCGTTTTAAACTTGGAAAATACACTTTGAAAATAGCTTCAGAAGACAAATGTTTTTTATCAGGTTCAACAGTTTCAAACACATACCTACCTATAATATGTTCAACTAATCCATTTCATGAATGTAACTCATTTTTCGGCGAATTTTCTTTGACTATTGAATTCCGGTTTATGTTTTAATGTCATTTGTATATTTTGAGTGATACAATGCATACTTCTTCCTTTGAAACCACTATTTATCATTTCAATGTGTTTCAAAAACTGTAGGCATTATGAAGCGTTCGTATCTGATATCCAACAAAGCTTTAAATTTGCGTATTTTTACTAAGAAGCTCTACGTGTTACCGTCTATTTCGATTTAAGTATCATCAATACACGTGCTCTTTTTTACTGTATCAATAATTTTAAAAATATATCTCTTTATTTTTCAATTGAAATATACACAAAATTTAATGAAATTTGCCCATTTTTACGTTATTAATTAAATGTAAATAAATGAAGTGCTTAAAAACCTTATTAAATAAATGTTTTGGTTTTAAAAAAAACTTATTTATTTCTATATAAATATATGTGTTCAAAATATTTGATTTTCAGAGACATAATAGGGTTGTATTACATGGGTTATTTAAGAATAACGTAAGAAAAAGTAGACCTTAGCTTTTTCTTACATTTTTCTCAAATAACTCTTGTAATACGACCCATAATTAACTGAAAATGAGTAAATATCTACATGTTAATAATAGAGGTAAGATTGTCGGCTGTCTGTCTTGGCCATATCCTCCGTTTCTTTGGACACATCGCAAGACGTGGTCAGCCCCCCTAGACAACATGCCATTTAAGCTAAGCGTTATCTCGCTAAGCGATAGTGAATGTATGGAATTGGTGGCTGTGACATCACGTGACAGCCACCAATTCCATACATTTACTATCGCTTAGCGAGATAACGCTATGCTTAAATGGCATGTTGTCTAAGGGGACAGGACTGCTTGGAAAACTGGTCGTGACCGGAAGTGTGGAGAGGAGTAGAGGTAGAGGAAGATCCCGACTAGATGGATTGACCAGATCAAAGCGGTTACTGGTCTAACAGAAGTAGGTCCATTGCGAACTGCGGAGTGTCGGGAGAGATGGAGGAGTGCTGTCCACCAGGTGATGATGGCGAAGAGAAGAGAGGATCACGACCCTCAGTGATGAGGAAAGCGACTCAGAAGAAGATTTTTTTAACGAATTCAAATTAATAACATATGTCGCATTTGATCTATTTTTCGGCTAGTTTGCACTGAAAACAAATATTTAACAGAATTCCCATTTAAAAAAACAAAAATTAAGTTTTTGATTATAAATTTTGGTTAAATCATCATATTTTTCTTAGTGTAGGTTAGGTAAGATGAGTAAGGTAAGGTTATAATAAATGATACTCAAGAGCTGTGTGAAATAATTATCAATATTAATTATAAATATTAATAATAATTATCACTATCTAAGTATGTGTGCAAATCTCTTGTCACCTAGAAATAAACATCTGAAAATATCTCTCTGATTTAATATACAAATCGAATCAAAAACTATTTGACACTTTAATGCATACATTGCATTGCATTAAAGTGTCATACTTTAATATGAAAATTAGGTTCATCTCCCGTTGATATAACTAAAATAGATCCGAAAGGGCAGACGATTAGCCCCGACGCAGACATCACGGCCAGAAACTGAACGGTTTAAGAATATTAGAGCTTAAAATTCAGAATGCCATACAAAATGTATGCACCTTCACTTACATATTTGCAACCTTATTCTTGGCACTCATATCCTATCCCAATTCGAAATTTTCGCTAAGAACCTGCCTAATGGAGAATAATGCGGTAATTAGGTATGTTCAAATCGTAATCTTCTTTAAGAAATGGATCATGAGTATCATCATCATTGGCGCTACAGCCCTGTGTGGGCCCTGGCCTCCTCCAGAATCCGTCTCCAGCCGTCCCTGTCCTCCGCCGCTCTCCACCAGTTTGTTATTCCGATCGTCCTTATGTCATCTTCTGTGCCATCCAGCCATCTTACATAGCTTAGGCCTGCCTCTACTTATTTTGCCCTCCGGATCTTTTTGGCGATACGATCATCATTCATCCGTCTGACATGTCCCAACCACTGCAGTCTATCCTCCAAAGTCCAGGACAATTTACATAGCGCCATTTTTTTATTCACCTCAGAAGCACTTACTTATGAGATTAAAATAAATGTTTTTTTTTAAATACACTTTCACTGTCTATTGATCTTGATTGAAGTTTATTCGGTCAACCGGACTCACTACAGCAAATGCTTTTTCATCAAAGTCCATCATACACGTATTATGCTCTTTTAGACGATGCATGGCCGTGTTACTTATAGACCGAAGAGTAGATCCTTCTTAGAGAAGATCATATGGTACACAAAGATCCAAAAGGTAAAAGGAGCACGTCCGTCAATAGCTCTGTGCTCCATCCAGCATAGGTATCTCTGCTCTCTCCATTGTCCCATTCACTTAGCGTCGGCTGTCATAGTCCTCATCCTCCAAGTCTCTCTGTCCCATTGAAGATTTTGGGGCTAGGTTGCGGCCATAGGGGCCTAGCCAGTAAAGTTGGGGGTGGCTGCAGCCCCACCCCAGGAATCTGGGCAACAGGTCAGTGCCCTCTTCAATTCTTACCTATGGAAGAGCAGGGCAGACGCCTTAATGCCTCGCTCGGCGGTGACTCATCAAACGTGGCGAAGAGTAAGTCTGCATCACCGGGCGATGGAAATCGAAGAACTGAAAGTACTGTCTGGTGGTGTACCTGAAATTCGCCAACATGAGTACTAAGGGGTGGAGGAGCCCCCCGTGATGATTGGTCGGCACGACCCACTCGGCGGCACCCTTGCTGATGACGTAAACAGGTAGAGCTGACGCTGCGCCTGGCGTGGAAATCGAAGAACTGAAAGTACTACGGGCGTGGCGAAGGCTCCCTGTGGCAGTCTGTTGTTCGTGGAGCTGCTGGGAGGGTAACCCCTGCTTTGATTCACGGGCCTCCACGAATGTGGTCGGACTCTTAGGGGTACTGGTTGTACTCGCTTGATAGGGGATATTTGTGTTGTCCGACATGCGGCTGCGTCCGGTGTTGAACAGGACCAATGGGTCCTATAGCATCACCGGCGTAGAAGTGGTTCGCGATCTTCCTCCTGTCCCATTGAAGCGAATGCTTGCCTCCTTTAGATCTCTAGTTATTGTGGACATTCAAGTGGTATATGGTCTACCTCGTCTCCTGGGCCCTACCTCTGCGTCCATCTTGTCCAACAGTCCATCTGAACATTCTCATCTCGTTGATATGTTCTTATCGAAACTAGAATGTACGCTTGTCGTAATAGTTATACATACTTTACGGGTTCGAGCACTTCACCATTAGGCTATCCCTCTTTAGAATACAGCAGCCGCAACGGCATTGTCATTGACCATCATAAGGTCTTCTGCATCGCACCTCACTGGCATATCTCGACAGATGAGGAGGTGTTCGTCAGTCTGAATCTCGCCGCAAATGTAGGAGACATTCTCTTACACCCTTATACCCCACCTGAGCATGTTATCTTTGCACCTGGTGACACCGACGTGTAATTCATTAAGTGTCTTCCATGTCAAGTGTTGGTGTCCCGGTCCCATACTTTTCGACAGGTCGACCTGATCTCTACTGTATTGTGCTTGCCAAAGATTTATAGTTACGAAATGAACGGATAATATACCAATAGGAATTTGGGTTATAGGCGTTGATTGAAATTGATTAGAAATCTAGTGATAAGAGAAAAACCTAATCTGAAAGTCCCGTTTACCTACACGTCTGCGTTGGGGCTAAGTATACCAATAATAATACGAAAATTTCATGCTTGACCCATATATTAATATCATTTCCTAAATCAAATATCAATTAACACGTACAAAAGTCGAAAATTAGACATTACTGAATCATATTGCACGATTTTTGAATGTATTCCAAAGTAGGATCGGGTCAGCTGATCCTTTTATATTTCAATTAAAATTCAAAATGAAGTCAGATTATATTATAATATTATATGGAGTTAATAATTTGACTGACTGAAGAGGAAAATATGCCTCATTAAAAGTTTACGAGTTTCATCTTCGAATTTGACATAATATACCTATTATTATTATAAAATATAATAATGTCCTATTATTTGTATGAAAAAAAACAAGAGTCAACGTTATTCTTTTGTGTAAAATGACTCACATAAAGTATTCAATAGATGGCGTTACAACAAAAATAAACAAAAATAATAAGAATGTTGTTCGTAATTTCACACATAGATGGCTGTAGTAAAAATCCTTATTTCCTCAAGCGAAAAGAATTTCAGTATTGCAACATAGAACTGTCAAAAAATTGAATTGATAGGGATCTCATTAAAAAGGCATAATTGGTGAACGTTGCGCAAGCGCATAAAGTGATCACGTAAACCAGCCGATGACAGGTCGTAAGCCCTGTAGGTGCCTTGATTTCCCGGTTCTCCTACAGTAAATATTCCAGCTTCGTCTCTATTGAGATAATTAAAAATCTGTTAAAAATACAAAGTTCTTTGCCAATCCATGTACAAGTCATGAGCAAGTGCAGGATGATCTGAATAGAATAAAAGAGAGGACAAAAAAATGGCTCATCAATCTGAATCCCAATAAGTGCACTGTTCTACATATTGGAAAAAATAACCCCAAGTTTGAATACTTTCTTGAAAATACTCAACTTAAAGATGTTGAATCACAAACTGACCTAGGTATCATTGTATCCGCAGATTTAAAATGGGAGGATCATATTATTAAGATTGTTAAGAAAGCAAACTCCCTTATTTACTGCATCAGAAAAGCTTTCCAGAACATCACACCAGACTTTATGTTAAAAATATATAAAGCATTTGTTAGACCATTGTTGGAATATGGTTTCCAGATATGGAGTCCCTATTTTTCCAAGGACATTGACTTACTTGAGAGAGTCCAAAGACGTTTTACAAAAATTCCCAGGACACTTCGCAACTTAACATATGAGGAAAGACTTGACTTCTTAAAACTGTCAAAACTAGAAAACCGAAGAGAACGTGGAGATCTTATTGAAACATTCAAAATATTATCAGGCCATTATGACTGTGAAAACATGAAAAATCTCTTTCAATATAGTCATAACACTAATTTGCGTGGCCATAGCTTAAAACTAGTGAAAAGTAGGTTCTCGACAAATCCTCGAAGGCATTTTCTTTCAAATAGAGTTGTGAATACTTGGAATAAACTGCCCCAACATGTTTTGGATGCTGAAAGTGTGAATGTTTTCAAGAATAGACTGGACTTTTTTTTGGACAAAGCAAAATAGTTACAACCAAATAAGAAAATTCGACAGTGAATATAGGCATATCAGCCTTGGCTGCCTGCCTATAAATAAATAATAATAATAATAATAATAAAAAAATATCTTTGACTCCCGACAGGGAAAAAATCCAATGTTTGCGCATATGCAATAATAAACGAGTGGGTTGTGGCCAACGCTAAACTCCTCACTAACAAGTCACTATAGAGTATTCAAAGTTTCTATAGAAAGTTTTCGGCAATTTTATGAAATGAGTGAGTTTAATTCTTTTATTATTTAAATATATTATTATGAAAAATTGATATTTATTAATAACATTTTATGAACGTGATGTGCCCTTTTAGCAATTTGAAAATAAAAATAACAAATTATTTCGAGTTTCCTGAGCATGGGAGTCACTTTGAAATATTTGACAGTTAAAAAAAGTACACAGCACACACACACAGATACATTGTGATGAAACTTTCAGAATGCAATCCCAGCATGATACTAGTTGATAATCTGCAATAAAAATTACTTTAAAAATTGCGAATTCATAAATCCCCTTGGGGTAGTGAGGAGTAAAAACAATGTTATTTTTCAACCCCTTCTTCATAAGGATTCATATTTTTTTCGTGCAACTCTCCAATAATATCTAAAAATTTAAGTCCTGGCAGCACCGTCCACCGTGGTTGACATTTGTCATTTGACAGATATTATACGCGTTCGTTCTGTCATTTGATTAATTTAAATAATTAATCAGCATAATATTATATTATAACTTTTTATTTTATGTAGCTTCACGGGCAACTAACAGGTACAATGTCAAATAATTATTTTACACGCACCAGTAACAAGCTGCCACATTCTGGAGACTTACGATCTGCTTATGATATTAATCGTCTCACAGAGCCAGACTTAAAACATGGAAATATAAAATACATGGATTTTTACGTATTCTTTTACTATATACATACTATCAACAGTTGGGTGTAATGTGTTATTGAACCGTCTACAAGAATCGGAAGAAAAAAGACTCACACATAGGGTTGCCAGATGGAAATTTGAAAAAGGAGGACAAATAGCACAAAAAAGGAGGATTTTCCTTAAAAAGGAGGACAATGACAAAAAAACGCCATACCTACAGACGCATATCGAAGAATTTTCATCGTCTCATAATTTACTTTATTTCTTGATTTTTTTATATCTTCAATGCAGTCGCTATATAACTTGTATAATATAGTTTAGTCACTACTTAAACTATTAACAATGAAACAAGATTTTTTATAATAAATTCACTTCATTTTAAACATCATGTTTCACCAAAACATATTTTTTTTTGTAATAAGTTCTTGGTGCTCTTTTATGAAATATGTATAAAAATCTTTAGTACCTAGACATGTTTTTTAAATTATATTGGATAACAATCAACGCAAAAGGAGGACATACGGTAGGTAAGGGAGGACAATTTGTCGAAAAGGAGGACATGTCCTCCTTTAGGATACCATCTGGCAACCCTACTCACACATCTACTACACGGGATGCAATTGGGAGATAACACACCATCGGAACTATTAAGAAAAATGAAAAATCTCGCAGGACCAACATTAAACAACGACGCACTCATCAAAAGACTTTGGATAGAGAGACTTCCGCATAGAATTCAAGAAATCATCACAGCAATTAATACTGACGACATCATGATAATCGCAACTACAGCAGACAGAATTATGGAGGTGAACAATAGAGCTGAAATACAATCGATAAATTTACCATCTACATCTTCAATGAATAACCATGCACATAACGATCCAAACACAGTTCAACTTCTTATTGGAATGTAGCAGCAAATTCAAATTTTGACTGACAAAATATTAGGACTAGAACTTCAGCAAAGGCAATCAAGACCATTTTATAATAATCAAGAAAGAGAACGTTCCAGATCAAGATCGTCTAGTAGAAACCGTTATAATAATTATAATAATAATTCTTATCACAACCGACAAAACAATAATCGAAATTATAAAAATAAAAATAATAATAATAAAAATTATATGCCTAATAATAATAATAACAAGAAGGAAGATATATGCATACCACATCAAAAATTTGGAATTAACGCAAGATATTGTCAACTACCCTGCACTTTCAATCTTCCGGAAAACTAAAACTGCGACAGGTGTGCGAGACAACACCGTCGCAAATGAAACATCGTCTCTTCATGCCAGATATAGCCACCGGCGTCAAATACCTAATCGATACTGGTGCTGAGATCAGTATAATACCGAGATATCACAAAAGTGACAAAGCAACGATCTCTACAGACAGCATCATCACTCCAATATACGCCGCAAACGGAACAGTGATACCAACATACGGTCATAAAGTTATAAATTTAAATCTCGGGCTTCGCAGAAATCATAAATGGAAGTTTGTAATAGCCGATGTAACAAAGCCAATTATCGGAGCGGACTTCCTTACAAATTATGATATTTTAGTTGATTTAAAAAGAAAACTGTTAATAGATAAAACAACAGGTATAACAACAAGAGGATTCATGTACAAGACATCAGTCATAGACATAGCAAAGGTGCAAGCAACATTAAAATTTAAAACAATTTTACAAAAATATCCGAATCTGACGAGAGCAAACATGACACCAAATGAATCGAAACACAACGTAACACACCACATTCAAACAAGAGGACCGCCTGTCACATCAAAAGTGAGAAGATTAAACCCGATGCAAGTAGAGATAGCAAAAAAAGAGTTTGCATACATGGTCGAGCAAGGCATATGCAGACCCTCAAAGAGCAATTGGTCAAGCCCACTTCACATGGTTAAGAAACCAGATGGAAACTACAGAATGTGTGGAGACTACAGACGACTGAATTCAATTACCAAGCCGGACAAGTATCCGATACCACAACTTCAGGACTTTTCACATAAGCTCCACGGATCAACAATATTCAGCAAAATAGATTTGGCTAGAGCTTATAATCAAGTTAAGATGGAGGAAGAAGACAGACCACCAGAGGAACCAGACACCTATGGACAGAGACTACAAACAATGATGTCAAAAATTCGCCCCATTCCAATCTCAAATCATAGCAGATTAAAAACATTCGTGCACAAGCAGATGAACCATACAAAATATGTCTTTCTAAGAAACGACGCAGTGAGACGCCCTCTTCAGAAACCTTATGATGGACCTTACTTAGTGCAAGAGAGGGATGATAAAACAGCCACTATAAATATCAAGGGAAAAAGTAGAAAAATTTCATTAGATCGTCTAAAACCAGCCTTCTTCCTAAATGAGAGTATGGACCCCTGCGATGAGATGAACAACAGACAAGCCACTTCCCCAGAGCAGAGAAGGATGTCTATTCCGCAGAATAACAACGCCACTACGTCAGAAGCCACTTCATCACAGCAATCACACACAACCACCAGAGCTGGAAGAAGAGTGTACTTCCCTGAAAGATTCACAAGCTACAGATTTTTTTAAGTTAAGTAACTTATATTTTTTTTCTTTTCATATATCTATGAAAATATTTATAATCTATGTAAAATATGTAACACAAAGTGCATTCGTTATAATATAATATAACTGTTTTATTCAATTTGTAGCACCTCACAGTAAAGTGCATTGAATAAAATAATATAATTAATTAAAATCTTGTGTATAATTTAATATGTAAAAATAAGCACTTACAAGCTCATAAGCAATGAGTAATTATTTAAAATCTTGTGAATAATTTAATATGTAAAAATAAGCACTCACAAACTCATAAGTAATGAGTAATTATTTAAGTCTTGTGTATAATTTAATGTGTAAAAAAAAGCACGTACAAACTCATAAGTAATGAGTAATTATTTAAAATTTTGTGTATAATGTAATATGTAAAACTAAGTACTTATAAACTCAGAAGTAAAGAGTAATTAATTTAAATTTTATGTACCTATATGTAAACCAACTCAGAAGTAATGACTAGTTAATTTATTTATTTTTTGATACCAAGGAATGTAATTATAAAGAATTAAAATTGTATTGGAGAACTCATACAGCATGAAAGTATGCTATATTTTTTTCCATTATTATGTCAACATAACAAAGAAACATTTTTATCTAATACCAAAGAAATATTTTTTACCTCATGCCAAAAATAAAAAAAAACTTAATTTTTCCTCATGTCGAATCAACAAATGTTTTAAATTTTTTTTCCATTGTTACAGAATGCTGTAAGGACTATTGGGGAAGCAAGGATATCGTCGAATCGACTGGAAAGGGGGTGATATGGCGCGCGCTAGTGTCTGAATCCGGACGATTCAGCCCTATATAAAGACGCCTCAGATCGGGAGCGGCCATTCGATCTACCCAGTACCAGTTATCGCGGTCGCGCTGTCCTTGCGACCTCATAGTTTTCAATCCGCGTAATCATCGTATATTATTCTAATTTAAAATATAAATATTTATTAAGTCAACTATTTTCAATGTATTAGAGTCACTTATCCAAATAAATTCATGTAAGTAATTGCACCATTATCTTTTGATTTCTGTCATACAATTACCTGTGTTTTACTATAATATTTAATATCTATATGTACGTAGTGCTGTGTTAGGTAAGTACCTACACAGTCATTACAATACCTTCGCTTGGGGATAGGCAAACAGATTGAAATACCTAAAGCCTATATAGACCGGCATAGCCTATCCTGGGTGACCACCAACAGGTTCATCTAACTTGATCGGCAGCACAACCCAGTCCTCGGTAACCAAGATCAGGTAACTTGGTATCCCGAGGGCCCAAAGCCAAACAGGTGAACGAGAGTTCACCTAAACAGGTAAACATGTAAGGAATGCAATCCCGAACGGGATCCCGAAATACCGAGATCCCGCAGACATTTTGCGGGACTAATCTCGGTCGAAAATTTTACGGGATCCCGCTGGACTGGCGAGATTACAGAGAAGCGTAGTTCATACGTGTTACTCTTTGTTGATTCGTTGAGGAAACGGATTTCAGAGCGGCGAACTAACTTGACAGCGGTTTTATTATATACTTACATGATCCATATAAGTACGAAGAAGACAGAAGTCAATTTATTAATGTTGATGACACATTTAGTCTACCTTCAAAAAGTTTAATATGCAAGACAGTCAAAACTATAGTCGAAAGGCTAGAGTACACGGACACGGGTAACAACGCAGAAGCCACTGCTCCTGCTGACGCTGATGATCCTTAGTATGACGACACTCCTCTCGCTAATCTGGAGACATACGCAGCAGCAGCACCAATGTCACTTCAAGACGAACTCAAACTTACTTTGATTAGTATGAAGAGTTCGAGATCAACAGCCCAACAATCTAGATCTGGCAATATGAGCAACATTGAGGTTTTGATCAAGAAGAAAATGAATTATTTCGAGTCCAGTGGAAAGGTACATACCTTCAATTCACTTACAATGCGCAAATGACTATTGTGCCAACCAGCGTGGAATCTGAACGAGCTTTTTCAGCTGCTGGCTATCTTGTGTCCAATATCAGAAGCCGTTTATCAGACGACACAATACTTTAACTTTTTTACGAAGCTATTTCCAAAATAATGTTTAAACTTATGATGCTTATTGTACAAGAATATTGTTTATCGTGTGAAAGTTATTATTTAAATTCAATTTGAAATATAAATTTATGTCTCATTTTATTCTTTGCTAATTTATGTCTAACTAAAGGTAAGTATGTTAATAAACCATTTAAAATGTCCCAAAGAACTTGTTTGATTAGGTATAAATTTAAAACTCTAAAAAAAAGGTTGGTAGATCGAGGTATTAATTAGGTCTTTATTATACGATTGATAAGATATCTAAGTCCACCCTGCTGGATCCCGCAAATACCTGGATCCAGCGGTACTAAGATTGTTCAGTCCCGCAAATACCTGGATTGACATCGTCCTGCGGGATTGCATTCCCTAGTTACATGCAACTAATTATACTATGAATTTCAAAGTAATAATGATGATTCATAAAATCAATTAGTAAGGTATCAATATGTTCCTTACAACTCATTATGAGACAAATTAGAAAGGATTAACTAATTTTGTAAAAAAATAGTTAAAATAATTAAGAAAATATTTATTGTTTCTTGGGAAATAAACAAAAGAACATATTGTCATTAAAAACAATAAGAATGCAATAAAATTTCAATGAAAAAGTAAAATGAATCACCTAGTCAGTTGAAAAATGTAGTCAAAATAAAAAGTTTCCATTCTTTTGGCCACTACTGAATATCACGTGTTTGTGTCACCGACACAGTAACAACATAGTTCTCTATAAATAAGGGGGTTTGCTATCTCCATGGCTCTTCAATCTATATGTTGAATGTTGCATCAGAACTTTTATGGAGGATAGCAAGGGTCAGAAATTTATTATTTATTTATTTATATTCACATACACGGCCTCTAAAAATATGGTAAAAATAAAACATAAAACTCGTATTAAACAACACAACAATTAAAAAGAAAAACAACACAATAATTCATTAAAATACAAAATCTATCACACAAATCGAAATATTCATAATATGTCCCATTCCGATTCGTCTAAATTTATCCGTCTGAATTTTAGTAGGTATATGAGAAATGTCAAAACGTTGACAATTCCGTAAGTATAGTATTTGAAGGATGTAAAAAGAACGTACTGAGAATGGATGCCAGCAAATCGAAGTTCAAATGGTGTTTCAAAAGAGTGAAAGCAGAACAGCGTACCAAATAAAATTAGAGAACAAATGGCTCAAGCAAGTAGACGAATATGTCTATTTGGGAAGCAACGGAACACCGGAATGGACGGATTGATAAGGAGATCGAAAGAAGAGTTATGGCAGGAAACAGAGGGAATGGAGCACTTAGACCAGTTATGAATGACCGCAACATATCAAAGGATGCTAAAGTTGCCATTGATAACGCTATCTTAGTGCCAACCTTGATGTATGCAAGTGAAACCTGGACATGGCAGAAGTCACATGAAAGCAGAATAAATGCAGTTTAAATGAGATCACTAAGATGAATCTGTAATAGAATTTAAGATGAAGATAGATGTCATTAATAGAATGAAAATGATGAATTCATTTCATTCATTAATTGGCCACATGGGGAGAATGAATGAGGAATGCCTGACGAAGAAAATATACAATGCGCATAGGAATGAAATGAGAAATCAGTGCCGCCCAAGAAAGGGATGGCATGACCATGTGAATGGTATTTTGAAAGACGAAAAGGTTAGAAGCGTGAAGAACAGATAAACATGTATAAGAAGATGTATGAATGTTGACGAGGCGATGATTGTGTGTCAAGATATGTGGCATTCAGTTTTCTCTGTCTACCATGTGAGGATCATGGCATTATGGTATGTATAAGAATCACATACATTAGGTATGAGAAATTTTATAAATATAATAAATTAGACAAATGATTTACTACAAAGAAGACAAATATTGAAAATAATATTTCTATATTGCCCTCATTCAGTATAACAAAAGCTGTTTTTCATTCAAATTTTGCTTATGAATGAAAGCATTTCTTTATAAACATTATTCTATTTGTATTTTACAAATATATATATTTAAAGTCACTCAAATTTAATGATTTATTATACACAGACTAATCTCCTGAGCTCGCAGTGCACAGTGACATAGATCTGTAAATGTGTGGGTGCGAGAGAGACTGCTCAATAGAGTCTGGTCAATCAAAGAACACTTTTAATATACAATACTAAACATAATATAGGAAAAAAAATTCACTTGATCTCTGAAGTGCTGCTTTAACTAATACCATGAAATATTTCTTTAGCTTTTGTGCATAATTTTAAGACAATTAACCAAAAATTCTAAAAGAAATTTTTCAAAAGCATACTTTGTGAAATATAAATTATATATAGTAATATGAAAGTTTTCTATGCATGACATGTTATGGCTGGTCTGGAAAAATATAGTTGTTTGTTACTCATGATGAACATACACAATATTATGATTTCAAAAATCAATATAAGTCTATACAAGTTGTTCTAAATTCAAACTTTAGATGGGAAATTAGTAATTGATGAATATTATTTGTTATGTTATTTTTTTATAAACAAAATTTCTTTATGTTACATTGAGAATACATGAATGTAATTCAATGTAAATAATGTCCTTTTTATATATTTTTTAAAACAACATAGTAAAACATCAAGTTTCCCAAGTAGAATAACTGCCGTTGAAATGAGGTCTCTCAGACAAATGTGTAATAAGACGATGTGTGATTAAATAAAAAAAAGTAAGCACAAGAACAGAATGTATGTTGGAAAAGGACGCCACATGCAAGATAAAAATATAATATATGTCCTGAAGTGGTTCGGCCACATAGAAAGAACAGATGAAGAACGGTTGACAAAAAAATTATACATGGCTAAAAGATGCGGAATAAGAGATAGAGTTCGGTCGAGAAAGATTCATTTAAATCCCATGAATGGAATCTGAAGTGTAGATAGTAGGAGAGTGTGCATGAGGCAATGTTTGGATTAAGTGAAGCGAGAAAAGTATATCAGGATAGGAAAGTATGGCGCTCGGTTCTCTCTGCCTACCTCAATATGAACAAGGCATGATAGTATGTATGTAAAAAAACACAAAATATTTATTTGTAACTAGTATATTCCTAGAAAATAAACTCTCATGACGTCTGGTTTCTAAAAAAAACTGATAAAATAAACATTTTCCTAATATTCATATAAGATATTATGAAAAATGATGTAAAAGAGTAAAATTAAATAATAATTTAACATAAACAGAGAAAATTTCACAATAATAATGTTAATATATTACCTTTAGTCAGTATATATTATTATAAGGTCTTTGGTACATACCTAGTCAAAGATGTTCCATACTCAAATTTTGTATGGAAAATTTTCAGCGATTTTATAAAATGAGTTTGTTTATTTATTTTTTTATTTTATTATGAAAAGTTGATATTTCTTTAATGCCATTTTATGAAAGTGATGAGCCTTTTTACCTATTTGAAAATAAAAATTTCAAATTTTAAGTTTCCCGAGCTTGGGGTCACTTTGAAATATTTGACAGTTAAAAAAATTGAGAAGCACTATTCATATATCATTCAAAATCTAATGGGATCTAAGTGAGCATAAGATATACAAATTTGCAAAATTTGAATAGAATCGAATGAGTACTTTAGTCTATAATCGATAAAGTAAAATGAACACGCCGTACATAGCACATAGCACACACACACAGATACATTGTGATGAAACTTTCAGAATACAATCTCAGCATGATACTAGTTGATAATCTGCAAAAAAAAAAATACCCTTAAAAATTGCGAAATCATAACTCCCCACTATATCACCTTGTGTTAGTGAGGAGTAAAAATATTCAATAGCGGAACTACGAGTACGTATTATACTATTTGACTATATTTTCACATTGTTATGTTTTCTACAATGAATAGTACAAATTTACAACACAATACTCTTTCATATATAATAAAAAACGGCTTCAAAATAAATGTGTGTCAAGATTAAAAGACGTGGCGTTCGTTTTTCTCTGCCTACCCCATGAGATACATGGCGTGAAGGTATATATGTGGCAGGGGCGGGACTAGAACCATCGGACTAGGCAACCCCTGGAAGAAAATTGGGAAATATCGAAAATGTCTTGTTCTTTTAGCATCGTTGTTCATTTCAGTGGCCATGATAAATATTTTTAAAATCACATTCCATAATAATATTTTTATTTGTGGCCCTGTAAAGCATCGTATCTACAAACGGTTTATTTTTTTTTGTCTTGTGGTATGGTTGCAATAAAACAAATAAATAAATATTAGTTCATGAATTTCTTAACATAATATTCATAGGCAAGCCAAGATTTTCGGCTTCTATAAGCAATTCCGCTACTGGTATGTGGTAATATTATCTTTCATACAATTATTCGCCAATACAATAATACGTGATATACAGATTGCAGACGCCTTTGAAAATTGAAGAGATTGATGATTTTTTCTCATGAGTCCGAAGGGAGTACCTCTGAGGTACTCCCTTCGTATTAAAGAAGAAATCATTATAATCAGATAATATGGTAAAGAATTACTATCGCTGGGTTGATATTTTGATGATTTTCTCAAGGATCGCATGATCAGATCTTGACCACATTTAAATGGAAACAATCTAAAGGAATGCCCTTTCTAATGAAATTAAAGATCATTGAAATGGGACAACGTTATGAAAAGTTATCGCTGAACATACATAAAAAAGGTAACGTCTAATTGATGACCTCTCCGTTTTTGTATTTGGTGTTAAAAAGGATTCTCGATAGAACTTACCACAAGAACGAAGAAGACCAGAAAGGACTAAACTATAACTACGTCCACCACTAACCGCTCCGCATATGGGGACTGAAAACGGCTCCTTCCCAGAACGTTAGTAAGAATGACAAAGAATTAATAGCACGAAGAGTAGCTTTAGAAGCTTCTCTAGACTCGTGGTCACAATAGTGCAATACATCGGACAAAGTGGAAGGAAAATAAAAACCAGAATTTCTGAACATATAAAGGCAATAAAAAACTTTTCTATCAACTCAGATATCGCGGACCACGCCAGACTAACAGGACATACATTCGATTTCGGAGACGTAGAAATTTTACATAGGTGTAATAAGGGGAAAAAATTAGATATTCTAGAATCATTTGAAATAAATAGAGCCCCCAAAAACCAAATTTTAAATATACAACACCCACCAATAAATTCTCCCCTTATAAAAATATTAACCACACCCACTATCACCCCCCCCTCCACCATCCCCCCCCTCTTCCTCCGTCCGCCCGCCAACATAGTTAAGTAGTCTGTTATTAGTTTTAAGTTAGTAATAAGTGGTTACTGAGGATGAGCACACGCTCGAAAACGTTATAACCCCTTTCTTAAATTAAAGGTGTTTACAGTAGTAGAAGTAAACAAACGTTATTTGTTTTATTTTATTTTTATTTTGTATCTATGTACTTTCTGTAGAATGATATAAAAGTTTCCAATGGGCAACAAGTATGTGAAACATACTAATAGTTCGAATGCGGATAGATTCCCTTTAAGAACATATAACTGTATTCTTGAATCTTTTTATATGTTAGTAGCGCTGGTTGAGTTTATTAAATCTGTATGTCGAGTGGTATCAATTGTAGTTAAGTCTTAAGTTTCAGACAGGATCTAATGAACGACGTGAAAGTCGATCTGGATAGAATGTTAGAGCGATAGAGCCATGAATTGTCTGTCGTGATCAAATATTTTCACAAAGGCATTAAGGAGTTGTACAGCCAATGGAAGTGGGTAACAAGTAATGAACTTAATAATAAGTTTTATTAAGGCATCATGAACTAGAGATCATGCGCTGTGGATTACTTAAAAATATGCATTTTGAGATGTGGTCAGAAAATCTTATTTCTGTGTCAATTTGGTATATAATTATTTAATTCTTCATAAAGTACCAACATTTTTATAATTAAATTCTTTGATCCAAGTTTTTTTCACTCAGTGCCTATATTTTTTGGTAGGTACCAGCTCTTCAACTTCAAACTCAAAATAGATTTCGAGGAATGACCTTTTTTATTAACAGTAAATTTCTTAATGTAAGTTTCGTATTGATCATAGAATTATACATATATAATCTATGTTCTTGATACCTACATAATATTTGCTGTAGGGTGTGGTGTACATACAACGATACATTCTGATATCCCAAAGTTAACTCCATCTAATCTATAGTCTGATACAGATAAACTATATTACCAAGAAAAAAACAAAACATCTTTCGAAACTTTTGACGAAGTCCAATTTGTGAGTTTCGCAAACGTTAACAGACAAATATTAGTAATAAAAATATTATCTATATTAAATGTTAAATATTAAATTTAGGTAATATTATATTCAATATTACATCTAAGGTGTTCTATGTACACTATGTTGACACAAAAAAAGGAAATATTAAATATGCTATGTTAGAAAGAAAATTCATAAATTATGTTGTTAAGACATTTATGTTACAAAATTTATGTAACATGTTTTGTTATATTTGTTTTTTTGCATTATGTTCCATTCATTTTTTCTTGTTATTTGTTGTGTATTTTTTATTAAATAATTAATTTTCAAGGTTAGAATTATCTTGGCTAGAACTGGAAAATATATAATATAATTAAACAGCAATATTATTAGTAAACTGTCACAGAACAGGTTTTCCTAATAAGACGGGGAACGAAAAATGTAATGTTATTCATGTATTTTTGTGTAATAAACTTCTTCAATTAAAATAATTCATCCTTCTTCAATTTTTTTTTTAATTATTTTTTGGCGTTCCACCCGATATCGAGTGATATTGCAATCCTTCTTCAAATACCCCAAATAATAAATTCCATCAAATCTAGTCCCAAAATAAACGAAACATTTTTTGAAACTTTTGACGAAGTCCAATTTGCAAGTTTTGCAATATTCATAGAAATAAATTTAGGTAATAATAACATTGTTCTTTAATTATTCAACAAATTAAATTTGTAATGAATTGATTGATATTCGTAATACATTTGTCAGTGATGATTTCTGAAAATACATTTACCAACAACAGTTCACATATTTCACAACACACATATTTCACATAATGACTTTTTCGGCGTCACTTTTATGCATTAATATTGTATTTAAAATTTGTGGATGTGTCATTACTAGCTTATTGTTGTCGTTATTCATATGACAACAATTTTCTATTTTTAAACACATCATCAATCATTCTTACAACATGTCTATCTGTCAAAAATATTTTTTTTTGGTAGGTAACCATTACCCATGAAGTGCATTTATGAACAAAACAAAAGTAAGTAAGGTAAAATAAAATATGTAGCACATATAATTATCATTAAACCTTATCTCCCATAGGATTATTTACCAATGGTTAATTTGATGGTTTTTACCAATCCTTAAAACCTCTAAAGTAATCCTATGAAATATTTTAGTCCTTAGCGCGAATTTTTGGTTTCGCCATATATATATATAGAAATTACCTTTGGAATTTTCTATTTTTGAGAAGTTGATTTCTACCTAATAAATTTATTTATTCAGTCTGTAGTTAATTATGTTATTTGTCAATAGTTTACCTTAAGGCCCTTGTTAACGTCTAAGACCTTGGGCATACGAGGTTAAGGTTCACAAATCCGCACACTTAT
This sequence comes from Molanna angustata, assembly GCA_963576475.1. Taxonomy (NCBI): domain Eukaryota; kingdom Metazoa; phylum Arthropoda; class Insecta; order Trichoptera; family Molannidae; genus Molanna; species Molanna angustata. The sequence continues at coordinate 44,089,810 of OY754965.1, read as the reverse complement.
TAATAGTGAAAATAATAATAATAAAATATTTATTGAGACGAAAAGAAGATTACCCAAAAATACAAAATGAAAATAAAAACAACTTTTCCGACTCAAAACAACCATGATCAGCTATGTATGTTGCAGGAAGACAAGCCCCCAGCAGCTGATTTTTAGCATGATCCTATTGCTTATGTATTATAATATAAATAGAAAAAATGCCTTATTATATTACCTAGTTATGTATGAAACCCGAACAAATATTGTATATCACTAACTCTGTGATAGCTATATTAGGAAATATAGCTATCACAAATATAGCCATGGGTATTCGTTAAGGCCCTTGTACACCCTGAGTATACGGATGTACGCAAAAATGCACACTACATTACCTTCTAATGTATGAAAAACATTTTATCGTGCAAAAAAGGTAAAATAGAGTTTTTTTGTTAAATTGCAAGAATAGTTATTAAAATATTATAATAATAAAAACTCAGCCGGTAGATTTTCATATTCTCTTTCAATTGAAGTCAAAATCTACTTCATAGGTCTTGTAGTTTTTAAAGTTACTTACGATAAAAAAAATTAAAAAGGTTTTTTTTTTAAAACTAATTTTACAAGAAAAGTATTAAATAAATTCAAAAAACTCGTTCAATAGAATAAAGATGTACATATAAACTGTTCCTTATTTCAAAGACGCATCTTTTGAGGGTAGGTACTGGGGAAATTATTTTCAAAATATACTATATAGCCTCTTAACTCCATCTATTAATGGATATCATTTTGCCTTGTCGCCGGAAAGCAGCCGGAACTAAAGATGCAGATATTTAATTAGTATATTTTAATGAATATGTCCTTGTTAAACAAGGACATATACATCTTCCTACATTTCCTAAATTAAGCATTAATACTTGTACTGTAGGTGAACGAAATCGGTCGAGGTAGGATTCGAACTCGCGACCACAGGATTACAAGGCCAGTGCACTACCGCTCTGCCATCGACCCATCTTTCAGTATTTACCATAAACCATTCGTTTTTTACAAACACTCATTTTTATAATATTGAAATAAAACGAGTGAGTTGTGACTACTCTGTGGTTGTGGCCAACGTTTCACTCTTCACTGCCAAGTTACTCCATAAATTATTCAAATTTCAAATGGAAATTTTTCAGCATTTTCTTGAAATGAGTTTGATAAATTATTTTTTATTTGAATATTTTTATAAGAAACTTGAAAACTTGATGATTCATCAATGCCATTTTATGAAAGTGATGCGCCTCTTTAGCAATTCGAAAATAAAAATGTCAAATTTTAATTTTCGTGTGCTTGGGGTCACTTTGAAATATTTGACAGTTAAAAAAGTAAGAAGCACTGATCAGAATATTATATCCTTTAAAATCTAATAGAGTCTAAGCGAGTATTAGATATACAAAGTCGCAAAATTTGAAATGAATCGAATGAATACTTAAGTCTATAATTGATATATTAGAATAAACACAAACAAAGCACCTAGTACACTGCACACACACAGATACATTGTGATGAAACTTTCCGAATACAATTTCATCATGATACTAGTTGATAATCTGTAATGAAAAAAATAACCTTTAAAATTGAGAACTTCCCACTATATCCAGTTGGGGTAGCGAGGAGTAAAAAAACAATCGTGTAATAATCGATTAAGTGGTTTGTGAATTATTTATTTTGATAGAGGCATAAAGCTGTGTTTAGTATAATGTATTTTGTTTTATGTATATATTTTCTATACTGCGTCATACATTTATGTATATTATGAATGACTTGTGTCAAAAATATGAAAAACGATTTTATTTATTTTTAATACTCCTGAATATGACACAAATTTCATGTTTTTACTTTAAACTAATAATAATTCTTTTCGTGTACAATTAGCTAGATTGTGATGATGTTACGCTGTATCAGCCTTCGTGGCTCAGTTGGTAAGGTATCTGACTGCTGATCCAAAGGTCCAGGGTTCGATTCCCGGTGGAGACACAGTTTTTAATTGTGTTTTCAGTCTGGATCTGTGAGACGATCAATATCGTAAGTTTCTATGTAGAAACTTGTTATTGGGTGCGTGTTAAATAATTATTTGACATAGTATCTGATAGTTGCCTGAGAAGGTAGATAAAATTAAATAAAATAAAATCTCACCAGGAACCAAAGGCACCGAAAATTTCGCTCTGGGAAGGAAGTATCCAGAATGTGGCAACTAGTTCTTGGGTGAGAGTTAAATTAATATTTGACATAGTAGGTGTTAGATATGGTACTTAATTAATTATAACATTTATGTAAGGTGGCAAACTACAAATATATATGTTATTTCTGTCGGCATAGCAACGCCCTCTCTCTTGTAAACCATCCAGACTGACAACACAATATATTTATATCAAGACAATAAAGTGTTTTATTTTAATTAAACAGTAGGTAGGTGTCTGTTAGTTGCCGGAGAAGAAATATATAAATAAAATAAAATATCAATAAATGCAAACATTTAAATAAAGAAAATACTTATTTGATAAAAATGTTTTTATCAAATAATTCTTGAATAAAATTACCTTCAATGCCTTCCTTCTTTTCCTCATTGCAATACTTCTTACTAACCCAAGGGGATATAATAGTGGAGAGATTCGCAATTTTTATGGTTATTTTCTTTATTGCAGATTATCAACTAGTATCATGTTGAGATTGTATTCTGAAAGTTTCATCACAATGTATCTGTGTGTATGTGCTGTGTACTGTGTGCTATGTACAGCATGTTTATTCTACTTTATCGATTATAGACTAAAGCACTCACTCGATTTTTTTAAATTTTGAATCTAAAAAAATCGAGTGAGTATTGAACCTGTGATCCCAAGCTCAGGAAACACAAAATTTGATATTTTTATTTTCCAATTACAAAAATGGCACAACACTTTCATAAAATATCGTTTCGTTCCTTATTTATATTGACAATTTTTCAAAATTATACATTATTTTATTTATTTTTTTAATTAGCTATTTATTTCCGACGTTTTTCTCTTTTCCTTTTTTTATGCTTTTTTGTTGTCAACTCTTATTTATGATATTTGCTTACAATTATTGTTTTTTTTTATTATTATTGTTTTTGTAATATTGTGTAACTTCTTTATATTTTATGTATAATTGCAAAAGGCTTCTGGCCGTAGATACACATAAATAAATAAATAAAATGGCATTGAAGAATTATTTAAACATACATACATACCATCCTACCAGAAAGAGAGAACTGATATTAAATTGTGATATTTATTTATGTGACAACTTATTATCAACAGCTCCAGAACAGGTACTGCCTAGTGGGAAGTTATTGATCGATTTATATATATTTATGTATTTATTATATTAAAATGAATAAGTAAATAAAATAAAACAAGAACATATTAAACATCCTCATACATTTCCTAACAGTGGCGTACTTAGAAATTTTGGGCCCTTATGCATAAATGGCGTAGGGGCCTCTAATATTTTATGAAAATGATATTTGCACATAATAAATATTCTATTACATATTTGTACAAAATTATATTATAATTTCGAAAGGGAGTAAATAAGAGCTACATATGTATCTACATGATATCACAAAACATATATTCACTTAAATTGAATATATTATGGTCATTTATATTTGTTACTCTTGTGTGAAAACATATATATCTGGGATGCAATGAACTAATCAATTTTTTTTATATAATCATATTATATTCTTTACTTATAACATTGTATCCTGTTTGTTATCCAAATAAAAAAATCTGTATATAAATAAAGTAAAATATTCTCACGAAAATAATAAAATATTCTCAATGTTTACGAAATCACAAATAAATATTTTGATTTATTTTTATGACGATTTTTTAATATCTCAATAGAAACGAAGTTGGGATATTATAGGAGAACCGGAAAATCAAGGCACCTACAAGGCTTACGACCTGTCATCGGCCGGTTAAACTGATCACTTTTATGCGCAACGTTCACCAATTATGCCTTTTTATGGTGTCCCTGATCAATCCAATTTTTCGAAAGTTCTGTACATGTTATTCAATAAAATCCTTTTACTTGAGAATAAGCTGGAAAATATCATCGCCATTTGTGAAGTGACGAAGAAAATTTTTTATAACGACATCTATTGAAATTTTTTTATGTAAACAATGAAAGCAATAGTCCTTATATATGAAGTGACAATGCTTTCGTATATATGTCACCCCTGAACAACGCCGGAATTATTCATGAATTATTTTGGCTTATTTACCTACTTTCATTTATCTGTATGTAAATCGAATATTTTTGAAAATGAACTTAAATTGTGTATGTTTTGTTCTATCAATACAAAAATATTTGAAACAATGCTTTTTTTCATATGCGAGTAAAGCGTGTTTATAGATTTGGCCCTCATGTTTTGTATGTCCATTATATTGGTAGCTCCGCCACTGTTTCCTAATTTAAGCATATTTTTTACTATAGTTGAACAAAATCGGTCGAGGCAGGGTGGGGTTCGAACCCGCGTTCACTGAATTACGAAACCAGCGCGATGCCCGCTCTACCACCGACCTATGTAGGTATGTTTTATTTATATACAATGTTGTACATTAAACCAAATAAATAACACCTTATAAAAAACTCAAGAGTATGTTTGTCAACGAAATTCAAGACAGACGAGTACATTAGCAACAATAATATTATTTGTCATAGATATTTTGCAATTCTTTTCACGTATTTACAAAAGATAAGTGATTTATGCCTTCTTATATTGTATGTACGTTGAAATAAACTAAAATACACATTAGCAAGTTTTGCGGTGATTGTTTAATGTGAAACGAAAATGACTAATTGATGACATACAATATAACCATTTTCCTGTCATTTAGAAGTCATCACATTATCAAACCGCACTTGTATCACCTATGTTTGTACATACATGTATCACTAATGTGTTGTTGATATTATGGGCAACATTGAATGTATATTACACATAACAAACAAAGACATGGAATTTTCAATATTTATTCAACTTGCGGTTGAATAAATGGGGAAAAACTCGAGAAAACACAAATTCAATCATTCTACAAGTAGTTAGATCATAAAAAAATTAAAATCATCCTCTTGACATATTTTTTACTATCTCAAAAATACCATCTCAAACAGTGTAGGGTTACCAGCGCCAGGTGTGCATAACCCTGTAGAAATAGGCACTACATATTATATGTTTACATGTATACCCACGCACCAGAATGGATGGTGAACCTCGTTGCTGAACTAAGTGAGATGTTATTTTGCCTATTGTATTTTCGATTACCCGACACTTCACTATCTCAAAAAGACCAGAGGTTGGACCAGACTTGCCCCCCCAGATATACAATATTTTTCAATTTCATTAAAATATCAATGTATTAAGCTAAAAACAAATTTCAGAGCTCTGACTGGTCGATTATTTAGTTGAAAATCGTTTACAATATTACAGTACAGACTGACAAACTAAGTTTAAGAATAGGGTGTGATAATAATCGAACAAAAGTATTGTAATTTTCGTATAACAAGATAAACAGTTCAATTCAATCAAGATCTAATATTAAAAATTTACTTTTATTATAAGTAATAACAATAAACTATTTTGTTTATTTGTCGTAGATAATGTATCTAATAACTATGGATATTTTTAGTCCCTTTATGTGTTGATTTTAGCGAAACTTTAGACATAGTAAAGTAATACTTGTTTGATATAAGCCGTGTATATAAGTACAGGATTGAAACAAATGTAAGTATATTATGTTAGTTATATACAAAGATTTCATTGAAAACGTATACACGATTTATCTGCCTTTTGTCGAAGGTCCGCCTCAATCCATTTAGATTGACTTTTACACGCAGTAAATCAAAATAACATTTTCATGTGTCAAAATTTAATAAAACTTTGTTTTCAATTTCAATGGATCGATAAAATTTCAAATAAAAGCTTTATAATATCTAAATGAAAGCTGTCCAAATTGCAAAAGTTTTTTAATCGAATTTTACAATTTATGAATGTCTATATTGGCACAAAAATGCGTATTTTGAAATAAACATTCACAAGTCCAATACGTCAAACATTGATTTATAGAAAATAAGATAGTTAAAGAATTTTTATCGTACTAAAAAAATTACAGGATTTTAATCGTTCTTCTTGATTTCTAAATTCTAATTAACAAATCTCATACTCTATGCATTAACTTTGTGCAATAATTTGAGATGTAGTGTCAGTTATTTACTTGATCATTCTCTTGTACAGATAATCCTTCAACAAGATATCCCAGAAATTCTTCTTTCTTTCTAATGACCAACACCGTTGACATCAACGTCATTATCATCTCGTGTTTGCCCACAGCACGACAAAGACCTCCCCTCTCCTCCTCCCACTCCCCCATTTCTGTGCGATTCCCTTCCACTGGGGTTCCATCTTTTAGGTGATCAATCTTGTTCTCAAAGAATTGAATCTTTTCTGCATCTAATAGGCGTCAATAGAAAGAGCGCAGCGTCAACCTAGAAATATGGGGGCTGCACAAATGAAAAAAAATATTGTTCATAATGTACATGGAACTTAAAAAATAAAACGTTTTTGATGTTGCGTACGTACTTCCTGTGCTTATTTACGGCTTTGAAACATCCGCTTTGACTTAGAGAATAATAGAAAGATAGCTTTGATATAAATAGTGAAACAAAGAGCGATAGAAAGAAGAATGTTGAATATCTCGCTAAGGGACCGCAAAACTAATGAATGGATTAGGAAGAACACAGAAGTAGCGGATGTGGTGATATAATGATATCTCGGATGTCGGATGGACGATTTTGATGGCCAGGAACAGGACCCAGAAGCGTGATATTGGCCAGACCACACCAGATGGTCCAATGACATAAAAAAGTGGTGGGTCTAGAATGGCGGAGGATGGCACAGGAAAAAGGCCAGTTGAAGTCCAATACTGGATTCATGAACGGGCTAAGTAAGTAGCATTCGAAAATATTCCTTTAAATGTGTGTAGAATGTACAATAATTTATCAATCAATAAAAATTTACATAAAATTCACAAATACAGCACAATACGAGTTTAAAAAGTCATTAAAATAATGCAAAGTGAGTACCTACTAACCTTCCCCAATGCAAATGTAATAAAGGTTTTTACTAATTACATTCTCCTGGTCACCTTACTTGAAGGTTTATTAATATGTCCACTTGATGTAATCACATGTATTGACAGTATATCTCCATAATTTGATTTCCTGTTGAACCATTTAACTTTTCCACATTATACCTTTATATTTTTTTTCATTGTTTTCGCACAAGACAGGGGCGCTGCAATCACCTTATGTGGAAATGGGGCAAAAAGGGATTTTTCATAAGCACATTTATAGACTTATACGCAGCTCTTTTTTACACCTCACTACCTCAAGTGTGGAGTTTTAAATTCGCAATTTTTTTTTTGCAGATTATCAACTAGTATCATGCTTAGATTTTATTCTGAAAGATTCATCACAATGTATTAGTGTTTGTGAGCTATGTACTATGTGCTATGAGCGGCGGCGTGATTATTCTAATTTATCGATTATACACTAACGTACCTACTTATTCGATTATTTTCAAATATTGCAAATTTCAGTTACCCCTACCTCGGGAAACTTTAGATTTGTTGTTTATGTTTGAAATTGCCAAAAAGGTACATCACTTTCTTAAAATGGCATTGAAGAATTATCAAGTTTTCGTAATAAATTATTCAAATCAAAAATAATTTTTAAAAACTCATTTCTTACTCATTTCTTCAAATGCTGAAAATTTTCCATATAATACTTTGTAGAGTGACTTGGTAGTGATGAGTACAGCGTTAGCCACAACCCACAACCCACTCGTTTTTATATATGTGATATCCATTTTGAAATTTTCCAGTAATTTTTTATATTTTTTACATTTTTGTTCAAATAATGAACATGTGCAATTGATAACACATGTGATATACTCCTTCGAAATACTCGAATAATCGAATTGTTTGCTCATTTCCAATTCGGGTATTTAAGAGTTCTATGGGAGGCAACGAATGAATGTACCTAATTCTTTTTCTTCGATGGCTCTACGGCCCATATCGAGCCTTGGCCTCCATTGAATGTACCTACATCTACATACAATTTAGACCAGGGGTGGGCAGACTTACACCATCGGCGGTCTACAACATAAAAATTGGAAGACAAGCGATCGACTCACAAGCAGAAAAAATAATTGGTACTTACCTACATACTATTTAGAGGTCGATGAATGGCACTGCGTGTTTTCCGCTAATATCTCGTAGGAACGCACGTATTAACTAAGTGCCAAACGTAAACACGAAGACAGATGTTCGTCAGTAGATACGTTAGTTTCACTTAGGACAAAATAACGAGAGTTATGGAGAAACTGATAAATTAGTTCGGACTCCGAGTCCAGACGTCTGATCAGATCCAAATTCTGTATGAGGTACGAGACTTAATGACGATGGCGAGACTGACGACAAACACGTGCCGTGCGGTAAACATCAAGCGCGGCTCGTATTTGTCGCCTCCGAGTGTTCTTGTATTATTATGGTTATAAAATTAAATAAATTTCGTTTTTAATTGATAAAGATTATTTTAAATTGTTTTCTTGATAAGTATTCATTTTGGAGTAGAATTACGCTATTATTACGCCGGTCGGGCAGGGCTTTGTAAACTTTTAGGTACATTTTTGTAAGTATGCGCGCGATCGACCCTAAAACCGCTCGCGATCGACCGGTCGACCGCGATAGACTGTTTGCCCATCCCTGATTTAGACTATTGACACCGAAATGTGATTCGTTGCGGAATGTCACACATCCGTCAAAATAAAAAGATTCAGCACCATGAAATCATAATATGAAGGAAAATACTCTAGCGTCACTTAAATAAATGACTCATCTTGTACATAATATGTTGATAATTCTCGACATTACAATTGAACGTTGTATCCTGGTTTACAATTTTGCCACAATCGACGCTAATGAAATATGGTCGTCACAGTATGAAGATGCTTTTAGCACATTGATTTTACAATTACAAAAATACGTATGTTGATTTGATAACAATGTACATGTACCTAAGTATAGCATTCAGTAAGAGCAGGTCATAGTAGTTTTCATAAAATATCTCTTATGGATGTGTTGTCATTCAATTGTGACCACTTAGGTCCTCTTAGAATGGATCTTTTCACTGCTGTGTAACCCTCTTCAAGGCCTTGTTGTAACCAACGATTTCAAAGAACATACACACAAAAAACAAAAAGTATAACACAATTTTATTTGACTATACCACCTCACTAAACCTAGTGATGTGGTGGCTGGTTATGTTATTAGGGGGCATATAAATCTTAACACCTCTATTTGAAATCATATCTCTCAAATAGTGTGTTCAACATTATTCTAGTGAATGTTCGTCACACGATTTTAAAATTCGGATTAAATTAATAAAAAAAAATCCTTTTTTACAGCATTTTATAAATTAGGTAGGTACTCCAAAACTATGTGTTGTAGAGAAATAATCTTTTATGTGCTTAAAGAGTGCATAAAATCAATGTTAACAACCGATAAAATTAAATTTTCATATTAAATTCACAAAATCGCACTAGTGATCGCCTCAATAATGTATGTAAAGTTCCAATCTGCAATAAGAGATCAACACAAAGACATTCTATGTATTTTTTAATTTTGTCAATGCTGACGGTGTTGAATATGTAGAATTCCATAATGGGTATTTTAAATCAAACAAATGATTTGGTCTACATATATATTTTTTCCTGAGTCCAGGACGACCGTTTCAGCTTATTAGGCCCTTGTCAACTGGTCAACATTCTATGTATGTAGCTCCTAGATCATTCAATATGTTACCAATGTTTCTTAAGTCACTAAATAATCACTCAGCATTTGTTAATCTTCTCAAGTCATGGCTTATTGATAATGAGAACATGCAGGATTTCCTAACATAATACTTTAATTATTGTTAATTTTTTTTTCTATTTTGTTTTATTTTTCTATTGTTATTATTATGGTTGGATTTTTTGGACCAGTGTTGTGTATTTGTATTCTGTTTGCATTCTATGCGTTATGCCTTGTCAATTTTTAATATATTTATCACTTATCACATTTGCATTGACAAAAAACTGTTTGCATGTAGATAGCACACAATCAACATTTTTATTTATAATTCTATTAAGGTATACCCACAAACAGGCTAAGCCTTGTGGGATTTTTGGTTTATGTAATGGATGTATATAGGTGTACATATGTACGTATCTATATGTATGTTACAGTTAATATGCATTTTATACTCTGTACCAAAATTTGTTAAATAAATAAATAGATATGTTTATTTCATTTCAAGACAGGTTTGTTCTTTATATGCAAAAAATCAACAAATTTTGGGTTTCCGATAATTTAAATCACTTATAAACCCTTTTTATCGCATGCATTAGACGGTTTTAACATATCCTGTTTTCAGTCACTAGATTTAACTTTATATGCTCTCTATCTGTGTGTTTGTAGAGTCCATTTTGTGAATTCTTAGTAAGTAGTGGTTATATTTTTGTTTTTTGTAGGTATTGCATCTCGAGCACCAAATAACAAATTGCCACATTCATGAGACTTCACAGATCCAGAAGTAAAGAACAATTAAAAACTATATTTGAACCCGAAACCTTTCACTCAGATAAAAAAGCTGGTTTATTTTTATTTATTTATATATTTAACACCCCTTTAATTGAATTTAATTCAATATAATTTAAGTATTATTCATACATTGAGACACGTGGGGTATAAATCGTAATATTATGAGTGTCCAGTGGTCGATGCTTCCCCCCACTCCCCTCCCTACCTCTCTCCTTTCCCATCCTGTTTTCAAAATTGTTAAAACATTTTAAAAACTGTTAACATCTTGTGATATATTTTAGAATTCTATAATTGACATTATAAAAATTATCATTTATATTTGTTTATTTTTTCTTGTTTTTTGTTGTATTCTATAAAATAAATAATAAAACACCTCCTTACTTCCTTTTTAGTGACGATTTCGTTGCCAAATGTCAATTTGATCTAACTAACCAGTGTTTCCAATCCAGAGAAGCAAGAATTCCGTGAGAATGGAATATAATTTTTTTATTTTTTTTTTATTTACCTATATATATAATGACATTAACAATTCATACAGTCAACCATCGAAACCCTCAGGGTTTATCTGAGGTTGACGAATTCAGTTTGACAATTTCAATGTACATAATTCTTAAAACAAAAATATAATAAAGAAACAAATAAGTGAGCAAGTAAATAAATACATAATCGAAAAAACAATAAGAAATAAAAAATCCAATATACCTACCTATATACATAAAAAGATAAATAGACTACGATGCAGGTTTTGACCTATGACAGCCGGTCATCTCAAGGAGTATAATTCTAGAGCACATAGCTGTCGTCATCGGACCTCATCATATACCTTTTTAAGTGGGTAAAAAATTTCGGGCACGTAGTGCATACATATATGCAAGAGCTCATCATCCATATCATTTAATATTTTTAAATATATTTCCAAGCTAAGGGTTTGTAAAATTATGTATTTTTAAGAAAAGAAACTTGCCATACCTTGAAGATATATAGTATAATATAATATATATAGTGCGATGAACCACAGTAAGTAGGTAATATCGAAAAATTTAAATGTCATCCTACCCACAGTACAAACCAGTCATATGCATGCTCATCCATTATTCAATATCCATATATGTATTTACTTCATACAGTAAATCGTTTACGCGATCTTTCCAGTATTATCTCCTCTCTCTATTCAAATAAAGAGTAACAATATATAAACAACGTTAAAAGGGCCGGTTTTGCGTATAGACGAAATAATAACGAGACAAATCCATTAATACATTATTTATGAAAAATCAATTTTTTTATTTCTTATGATCCGAAAAGCCGCAGATTTTTTTATCTATTTTTTTTTATATTTGTGTTATCGGCAAATAACTTTAGAAATCATGTGGGTGCGTAGAGCGTATGAAATTTTGTTTTTTTCCTTACCCTCCCTCTCCTCGGATATTTTTCAAGATATTTGTCGGTATTTATAATATCGACAAATATCTTGAAAAATATTTTTTTCTCTGACACTTATATACACACCCTTATACACACATGCATACACTACTCTTATATATATATATATATTTTTCTCACAGTTTTTAGTATGTATGTATGCACACCAGTTAAAATTTATTATTATTACTGTGGAAATTTTTAATTGCTTTTAGTTTTTTTTTACATTATACATCTGTATAATGTAAAAAAATGATATTATATTGTAAATTTCACGAAAACAAATAAAATAAAATAAATATTTTAAGAAGATCAAAGAAACTAGGATATCTAATGACAGAATAATTTGAAGAATACTACTATTTCTTTCTACTTTAGTTTTAGTTTTAGAAGTTTCAACTTCAGAAATAAATCTGTAATTTACCTCCATTCTATCCTATCCTGACATACATACCTACATGTTTTATATAGAAAACAAAATATCTTAAAATATTTATTTATTTTTGTTTATAGTTTCGCCATCGACAGTTGAATCTCATGTGTTACATGCAACTAGTATATTCAAAACTTACTGTCAATGCTACATCGCTACATGTATTATAAGCTATATGGACTATTAGCGAATGCGGAAATGTATGAAGCGTGAACAGCAGACGAATATGTACGAGACGAATCATGAATGTTGACGAGTAATGAATGTTCCTTAAGATAGAAAAATGTGGCGTTCGGTTCTGACGGTCTACCCCGTGAGGGATTTCCGTGAGGTCAATGCGCATATATCGGTTTTTACAAACCTTGCCTAAGACACCCTGATACAGGATGTTTGTTGACTTCTCGGACTTTGGTAGGTATTCAAATCATTATGAGTGCTGATTTTGACACCCAGGGCTATGTTCAGATACGACGCTCGATGTTGAATGTACCTGAAGTTGCAGATTATGGCATTTTTCACACCAATCTCACTGAACGCTTTCGAGCGGCGTTTCAATCTGATCGCAGCATCGGGCATTTTAAGTGACAAAAATGTCATTTATCATACATGTCTCTTTTTAGGTTATATTTTCATCGAAAGACAACAATTGGGCAGTGGAGTAAATAATGATCTCTGACCTTTTATTGAAAAATTTTTGAATGATATTTTTATAAATAAACCTCTTTGTGAATGCATATTGTCATTATAAATAATGTCAACTGAAATAATATATACCACAGAAACAAATGGAAGTCATCATTCCACAGATAAAATAGAAGTCAAGAGATACTAAAATTGTCCATAGATTTTTATTATAATATACTAGATGTCGTAGTTAGCAAATTTTGTATGAATCGAAGTGAGGCATTTTTCCGGGAGATTTTTGACGTTAAGGTGGACAAACCACATCATTTTTATATAGAGAATAACGACTAATGTGAATTGTTTTCGCATTTATTTGTCGAAAAAACAATTTGTTTATTAAGGTTTATAGAACAGTTATCTAGGATATGTTTAAATGTAAGGAAAACTGAAATATGTTGCCAACCAAAACGTCAAACGCGCGATATTCCATGACTTAATTTTTGCATGGAGTACTACATCTAGTTTTTATAATAAAAATCTATGTAACTGTCAGAGCGTTTTTCACTCGGAGCGTTTGGTACATGCACTCGACGTTCGAGTGTCTGAACGCCACAGAGTGTCTTTCGAGCGTCTGTTTCCGGTCACTATGAACTACTTTGAGCGTCACTAAGTACACTCGGCGTTCATTGTGAACGTAGCCCAGGTATCTGAAGCTTACTACTTGTTCCGCAGGCTCATTGTCAATAATCGGCGCACACCTTGTAGGTTGTCTGGCCATTGTGAGACTCTAGCTTTTGCTTACAGAAATTGACATATTCAGTTTTTTAGATTAATAATTCTACAATTTAAATTCATTTTAATCGGATGATAATTTCGCCGTGTATATGGAAAAAAATAATTTTCACTAAACTTAAATTTTGTAACTAAATGAGTTAGGATCTGCTTGTAATACCGGTATGATGTAGGTAGATATACGAAAATTCAGCAGCTGCAATGATTCGTTGTGCAATAGTTTATTTGCTCTGACAATGAGTTAAATAAACACTTTATATACTAAATACCTATAGACCATAACTATACCACTTCTCGGATTATACCATATAAATAGCGACATAAGTATTAGGTACCTACATTATTATCAGATTAAAGTAGTGATGGGCAAGTGCTTTGACCAATCACTAACTTGATCTCGGTCTGAATTATGAATCGGTCTGAAACAGCTACCAAGAATTTCACCTATAATACTAGATTTTTTATATGCAAATTTAAGCAGGTATATTATCTATAATATGGGTAAGATGGGTCGATGGCAGAGCGGTTAGCGCGCTGGGCTAGTAATCCAGTGGTCGCTACTTCGAATCCTGCCTCGACCGATTTCGTTCACCTATAGCACAAGCATTTATTTGCTTATTTTAGGGAACGTAGGAAGATGTACTTATATGTACTTGTTTATTCATTTTTATTAAAAAAAAAGTAATTGATAAAAACCCGCGATCCAGCTTTTTACGCGATACGTATTCAAAGAAATTAATAGAATTCTGGTTTTAAATCATTTTCCCGGCCTATAAACATATTATTCCTAAAGAGCTTTTGATAAACACATAATATCTTCAGAGTTCAAAATTATAATAAATGGCAGCAGTTATCGCAAAACAACTTGAACCCGTCACGTGGGTGCGCAGATCGTAAATTTTGCTTGGTTGATATATGTGCAAATCGGCCCCCTCCACGGTGAAAAGGCTAAGAATTTGGTGGAATCTATACATTTAACTTTTTTTCATATATATTTTTAATAAATTAAATTCGTAATCATGAACTTCCATTGTGTTTATAAAAACATTTGTTTGGAACTATACAATAACTTTATCATGAACTTTCATTGTGTGTAAAAAATATACATAAAATTATATTTTTTTTGGAACTTTGTAATAACTCAAACACTGAAAAGAGAATTATTTAAATTAATAATTCTTTTCTTAGATCCTGTGTCCAGTACGAGACGGTTAATCGAAAATAAAATAGGCAAAAAAACATCTCACATAGTTCCAGCAATGAATTCACCCATTCTGAACGTTGCCCTTCTTATGTGAGATAGACTGGTGTGTGGAGATTCACGCAAGTGTTGTGCTACCTTTGTATATCAGCACACCTGTCGCTAGTTTGCTCACATTTTGGGACATGCCTTGGTGGTATGAATGAATGAACAACGTTTTTTTTTTATTTTACCTATCTCCAACGTTCATCCTCCACCACCACCCGTTCTGCTTGTGTGGACTAATAACAGCCCCTTGCAAAGAACAAATCTGCCAAAATTCCGCGACATGATTTGTTTATGTGTATTATAACCTTTCATACTCCTTTATGTATTGCTTCTTTCTTCATATATTTTATTTTATACATCACGTCATTGTATTACTCTTTATTTCCCCCCATATCCTACTTTGTTTTGAGCTAGTTGGAAAAATTGTGTGTAAAAACATAGTGGTAACCTTTAACTACATATAGGTACACATTATGTTCCATGTATATTTGAATTTGAATTGTGAGTTGTGATTTTACTTTTGTTTTATTAAAACAATATACATGTCGAACTGTGAAAAAATGGTGTTTGTGTGAGAAAATATACGAGATTAAATAAAGGAGTATTTTTAACTTAAAAACGATTTCTTTATCATTTCTTAACAATTGAAATTGATTGTTATTTTTAAATATGTATTTTTTGTTTGTATTCTTGTGGTTAGTTTGTAATACTTACATATAATGTATGTGAAAGAATGTTATTTGGTGTACAGATTGTTGTATGTTTCTTTTATAGTTGTATACTTCTTTTATATTTATTGTGTACCTACTTTTCTTTCTTTATTCCTGTTTTGTTTCCTAATCAAAATAAATAAATTATTAGATCGTACGGAAAATGTTACGTGCATAAATTAAAATGTTCACTAAAGCCTCAGACCAAAACAAATCTTGCCCATCACTAAGCATCGAACACAATAAGCATATTGTGATCATTAAAATTTTGTGCAAATAATTTAGGCTTAATACGTCAAAGAAATTGAGAGTGGCAACATAAAATAGCGATTTGGCAGAGATTTTTAATGTCATTTGCAAAGGATGCAATAATCGTAAAAATATTTTTAAAAGGAGAAGACCGAAGTAGAGTTTTGCAAAATGTTTTGCACGAAGTCACGACACGTCCGTCCCGTACGACAACAATCAAGATGAACTCTTCACAAAAGGCTCTAAAACATTATTCTGCGATCGGTATCTTTATGACTAAAATTATATTAAAAAAAACTGCTATTTTCGACAAAACTTGTACCTATAACAAAATCTCAACTTATGTAATATTATTTTTAATTTGCGGCGTTTTCTAAAATTGGTTGAAAATCTAAATATAGGTACCTACTCAGATCAGTTATAGCTGTTTGGAACCCATGATATTATGAAGACTTGATTGGTTTGGTATTGATTTTTTTTTCATGAATATTATTTATTCATCATTTATTTATTTATATAATTTATGTACAGGTGTACAAAGGTGACTTTATTGCCATAAGGCAATTTCTTCCAACCAACCCGAGAAACGTGAAGTCTCTGGAGATAAATTGGTAGCTATACAAGTTGTGAACGCCTGCATTAAAACAAATGTTGAAAAATGAAATAGTTTGGAGAGTTTGTTAATTCTCGTGTTACCTATGTATAGGTACATTTAATAATAATAATATCTATTTATTTTCCATAACAAAATACATACAGGAACTAAGGTTTTTTGAACATGCAATTTATGATTTACTATGAATAAAATAAAATAATAATAATATAAAATAAAATACTTGGGAAGTACCATGTTTTATAGTTCCTCCAATAAATCTTTGTCTATCTAACTAGGAGTAATTCCTGTTTTAAGTAAGGACAATTTTATCACAATTTTAATAAAAAGTCCACTTCTAGCTACATGATTGAAATATTGAAATTATAAAAGAAGAATTATACTCGTAGTAAGTAATGAAAAAATATCCCAATTTGAAAGCAATCAATAAACAAATAAATAAGTTAACACTTCATAGCAATGAAAGAAATATATAGAGCAACCAATAACAAATCATAGGTCAACAAACAAATCAGTATGCAATAGTATAATACAAGTTATAAGTAAACACATTATAGCAGTAAAAAAAATAAAAAAATTTAAGCAATCAATAAACCTTCATTGGTCAACAAAACAATTCAATATGCAATAATTATAATACAGATAAAAAGCAAATAATTTAAACAATGAGATAACAATATGATAAATTAGTATAAGTAACAGTCCTTAGGCAATGAAAAAAGCGATCAAAGAAATGAAATTATTTTAAGTAAACACATATGTTAAATTATGTTATAATGAAATGATTATTTAAGCGATATCAATTAAATAAATATTGTTATACATTAGCTCAATACCACAAACCACACTATATGTAAATTATAAGTTAGTATGATGTATATTTTCCCAACAATCTCTCAATTATTGTCATTGTTTATTATTTTATGTATTCATTCATTCATGCCATCACGGCATATAACACAATGGAGAGGTAACTAGCGACAGGTGCGCATAACCTTATAAAAAGGATGTACGACACATGCGTGTATGCCCACATACTAAAAATCTCAGTTCTTTTTACTTACTTATCGTGTTTTAAAAATGAGCGTAGAGAACAAAATATTCAAATTGTATAATATGATACATTTATGCATATTTTAAAATCATTTGAATGAACTCGTAGACATTTTATGTTATGATCCTTTGTTCATCTTATCAAGTTTTCACGATTTTTTTAAATAACGAGAAATATTTGTATTAGTTATCAATCAGGCCGTAGTTTACCTGGCGGCGCCACTAGTAACATTCCTTCGCCTCCCAATCACACCACTAGTCGTGCAGCCAGCGCTAGTGGTCTGACTTAGTTCTCACAGTCGCCGCGAGGTGAGCGGAGCGTTAACTCTCGAACGCAATCTATGAAAGAATGCCAATACAAAGGAAGGCTGTGTATTGTAAAAATTGTGATGTATTGATTTATTTCGGATTTTCATTTTCGAAAACGGCCATTTTCCGCCGCCGGTTATTGAGTGTGATCGTGCCGTGTGTGATTTCAAATTTATAAACTGTCTGGATATCGCCACGTCCGATGGAATTTTGTGATTTATCAGTGAATAGAATCTCTTTTTGGTGTTCACGGACGAGTATAAAACATGGTGGATATCCACCAATTTCGTTCGACAAAAACGTCACTATCTTCTCAAAGTGTATACATTAACTCTAATAAGTGAAATATTTACATCATATTCCGTAAACTTATGTACACTTTCGTATTAAAACAAATATTCTAAGTTAAAACAGTGAAAACTCAATACCAGTCGTGCAGCAAAGTGGAATACAACATTCGGTATTTTGTTGTCATACTTACACATATATCAACATTAAACTCTGTTCTGTGTTTTTGCAATTATCGTTTTTCATTCAAATGTATTAGGATTTTGATAATCGCTATACATTTATGTTTTTATGGTGATATTTATCTCAAAAATTGTGAAACGATGAGTAGTTACAAAACGTCAAAATTTTCGAGAAATCAAACGACTGTCGTGGCGGTATCGGTTTAAGGTTTTCTAAGGCGCTCGTCCCAAGAAACAAGAACAATGGTGTGGCCGAGCAGATGGGGCGCCGGGAACGGTCAGTGGTTCTTCGTACTCTTCGCCTTCTACATAGAAACCGTGATGGGAAATTACGCCAAATCCTTTTACATACATTGGAACACGACCAATAGTATTTTTAGGATAGACAACACGGATCACGTCTTCGACTTGAACAAAGGTAACTCTCAGTTCGAGTACGACCAGGTGAACATCATATGTCCGGTTTATCCTCCGGACACCCTCGAAGAGAACTTAGAGAAATATTTCATTTACAATGTATCTAAAGAAGAATACGACACTTGCAGAATAACTAACCCCAACCCTAGGATAATAGCTGTCTGCGATAAACCCTACAAACTTATGTTCTTTACCATAACGTTCAGGCCCTTCACACCACAACCTGACGGTCTGGAATTCTTCCCTGGTAAGGATTACTACTTCATCAGCACGTCTAGCAAGGACGACATGCATCGTCGCATTGGGGGGCGGTGCCTCACCAATAATATGAAGTTGGTGTTCCGCGTCTGCTGCAAGCCAGAGGATCCTCCCACTAGCGCTGCGCCTCCACCTCCGCCCCCGACCGCGCCTCCCGCACCACCTCCACCCCCGCCGCCGGTGACTCAGCGCCCCACACCTCCCCCGAAGGTCCAGGTACCCAAGAAGTCGCACAAGTATGACAAGTCACCCAACGAAGTGGTGAAGAGCGAACTGTCGACGTCCCGGAGCAACCGCAACACGTTCCTTCCTGTATTGTTGCCAGCGCTCGTTGCCCTGTTGCTGCCTCGAGCACTCCTGGCCGTGCCTCGGTGAATGTGACGCCATACACTTCGCAGACACACCACAGGATAATCACCTCTCGCTAGCAGCAACCCCTTGTTGTAGCTTGAAACTGCCATTCCGAGCTGTCATTCAAGTGTCAGTATTTGTGCCATCGGCAATATCCATATGAATTATAAACGGTAAAAAGACATTT
Source organism: Molanna angustata (assembly GCA_963576475.1). NCBI lineage: Eukaryota > Metazoa > Arthropoda > Insecta > Trichoptera > Molannidae > Molanna > Molanna angustata. The sequence goes on along the minus strand of OY754965.1, from coordinate 44,069,991 downwards.
TTTTTACAACTGTGATCTTAATAAACAATTATGAATACAATTTAGGTATTAATTCAATATTTTCTAATGGATATTTGGCAGTCATTATGTTTAGTCAGACGTGGGAAGGAAGTGAACATTACAATATTAATACTCGCCCATCTCTGAGTATTGAATTGTCATAGACAGTAGCCTGATATTGTGTACCGGATGCTCTCACGAGTTATCGACTGAAAGATCTTTCTTCATTTGACCAAGATAATTCAAATGTTTCGTTTTATTCCTATATAAATATAATTATAAATATTCAAATGTGATGGCATGATGCATTTAAAAACAAAAAAGATACTTTAATTTACGAACAAGCCATTTTATATAAGTGTTTATTAGACGAGAAGTCAATATTTTTTTGTGATTCAGTATTTAACATCTTTTGTGTAAAGAAAAAGGTATTAATTTTTAATCTCGTGTATTTAATATTTTACGTCCTAATGTTTTTTCTTTATTATTTGACGAAACACGAAGAAGATACATTAAGATGATGTATATATTATATTATATATCGCAATGGTACTAATTTTATTAATAAATAATGTGGCTGAACGGTTTACAATTTCACTAGTTTTATAACAAATAACATTTCTCCTACGAATGATGGGGAAGGTTTAATGAAATATTGACAATAACGTGTTGTTTAAGACACAGTATATATATAATTATAACTTGCCCCGTATATGTGATTCTGTTTTTAAGTGTAATATTAATTGGTGAAACCGCGTCCTTGGAGTGGATGATGCAGTCTTTGTACAGTTTTATAAAATGATGTATCCGCACCGGAGGACTGACCGAATCTTCTAGAATTCATCGGCATCTCTTCACTTCAGCTTATTGGAATACAAACCATCATTCGGCAGCTGCAAGAAATCCTAGTATTGTGATTCACTGGAGGTATGAGCTATTTCATAAAATATGAAGGTGCATTACTATGTAACAGCAATTATAACAGTATAAATATATATACAAACTACAGGTGCTAGCATATTTTTCTTCTATTTCAAGTATACAATATTTCAGAATATTGAAATCATTATCATAATACTTGTTTATGACATTTCAATGAGTCCAAAATAAGAGAAAAATAAATTGTGCTCATCATTTACAGTTTAAAATTGACTATTTTTTATGTGTTATTGCAATTCATACTTTATGTTTTTCAAAACAGATTGATTCACAACTACATACCCATCTTTCACATTAGAATATACACTAAAAAATTGCATTATTGCACTGAAAAGAAATGTTTGGTTTGATCTTCTTTATGAAGTATAGAATGACAGGTCTATGAAATAAAAACAAAAAAATAATTTGTATGGCAAGGTGTATGGACGCTAAGAGACATGTGTGTGTACAAAGATAGGACTGGGTGGAGTTCAGTTACTTTGCCTACTTTGTAAGAAACAGTGTGATGATATTTATATACATTACAATTTCTGAACATCAATTTGAGCTTTTACCAACAAAATAAATACAGTAGGAAACCCAATATCCGAACAAATTCACTCACAATTTTGTATTGTTGAATTATTTACTTTTTACCTGTATTTCTTCATACTCATTATGCTTGTATTACTTCTTCATCCTTATTTGGTGAGTCGTCTGACTTCCAAGCCATAGTTCCTAGGTTCAATTCCTAGTAAGCCTTATAGGATGGATTTGTACAACGAACAACGTCTAAACTCTCAATAATGAGCTAATTTTCAATTTGAGACATTTCATAGTAATATCTCACATGTTAACAATTAGCTGTCCTAAATTAAATTGTATTTTTTTTACTATATTACATTAATTTATATATTGTAATGTACATACATACATTATCTCTTTTATTGAATGGCAGTTATCTTATGACATTTATAGTGGATATAATTTGGTGTATTTCAATGTAAAGATACACATTTTTTGCTATTTTTAATTTAATCGCACATGCAGCTTTTAACAAAATTTCTGTTTTTTTTTTTTATAAAAGGTTAGTTAAAAAGTCTTTTACTGTAGTTTATGTGGATATATGGCAACACCATATAATATCCAAAGTATATAATATGCCTGAGTCTGTATTTATATGTATACATTTATAATTGCTTCCATGTAATATTTATTTGATATTTATTCAATTCTATGTATGCTGCCATCAGCTATATTGGTAATATGAATGGAAACGTTTAGATTTTAAGAGATTTAGCTAATTCTAAGTATGAGAAAAAACTCAACACTGAGTTTGTGAATGTTACTTAATATGGAATATTATGAATTAATAAGTGTAATAGGAGTTTATGTATGGAGTCCGTACTCACAATAGGCTATATACAATTTTTTTTTTATTATTTTACATTTAGTAACATACTTAACACGCTGTCTTAGTTGTGACTACAAACGTTGTTTTCAATTCTATAAAATGTTTATTTCTAATTCTTATCCAAGGACTGATTACTCTCAAATATTTTTTTTATATTCTATTTATTGTTATATGGCAATCAAATCATAAATTTATTAATTTAAATTGTATGCGTTAGATTTCATAATGTAATTAATTTTACCTTAAGTAAATCAATTATCAATTTGTAAGCATTTATATTTTATTATTAAACAATGAAACAATGTTGTGATCATGTTTTTTTATTTACAATTTAAATAATAGATAATGTTTGCATTTTTGTAATCTCTTTTTTTTTCATATATATTTTTAAAGTACTTTTTTTATTAAATAAAATGATTATTGACATTTTTCATGATTATGTATTATTTTTACTCTCCACTGTTATGAAATAGTGGAGAATTATGAATTTACAATTTTAAAGAATATTTTTTATATATATTTTTAATTTATAGAAATGAAAACAACAAAACAAAAGACTTCTTTTTATATATTATAGTCAAGCTCTCTTGCAGGCATTTTATAATAGGACTGATTTTTCTAAATTGTCTTATGTGCAATTTATAAATATTTATGTACCAATAATATGTGTACGTGTACTTTATAATCGAAATATTTTGTATAAATCTCAATTTAGTATTTTTTTTTAAATTGTTTTAAAAACAAAATTACCCACTGACCGTTTTGTTTGCGACATATTTATTGTTAATTTTCTTAAATTCCGAATAATCTAGTTTTGAGTTATAAAATAAATCGATCAATTTGTTTTACTTGTAGATTTTTTTTGTTTCGCCCGGTGAAGACCTTTTCAACTTCAAATTGAAAATGCTTCTCACCAGGCGTAACCATTCTACTGCATTTCAAGAATATAAAATGTAAAAACAAAACAGTGAGGGTGTTTCAATTTAAACGCCGTCAGTTTCGATTAAATATTTTTTTTTTATTGTGATACCATTAATAAATAAAAAATGTTCTCAATATTATTTCACCTCAAGGTCGCTTTTGTCTGCGATTTCAATGATATATTATTACATAACAATGAAGCTATTATTTTTTACCAAGGAATTTATCGAAATTTACATATTGAACAGTGGGTAATGTGAAATCGTATTATTTTGTATTTTCCTTTTGGTATTCTAAACTCGTAAGATAACGACAATTGGTGTTGTGTTGTATTTTTTTTTTCATTTTGTGTTGAGGCAACAATTGTTTTATTGTAAATTGCTGGTAACTCACTGCCGCATAATCGGCCGGCATTGTTTTATTGGCCGACGTTAGATGTAATCTTGATGTGTTTAAAATAATTTGGGTAAATAAAACACCAACAACCGCATCTCTTTACAATAATAATTTTGTACCGAAATCCGGCAAAATAATTTCCGGCATGTCTCGGACTATACAATGTATACAATAGATTCAGAGTCTCGAGTGCATTCGTTTGACGTTATCTAATTTCATGCGTCTGCTTCGTGTTGCGGGCAATGTCCGAATTTATTTTACATTCATTCATTATTATTATAATGATTAATTTTTCAAATCGTTATATATTATTGTACTTGTAATATGTTAGCGCGTGGATTTGTAATGAAATAGTTTAAATTTTCCTGTAGGTAATTTTTTCATTATTTATAACATTAGGGCATTCTTTCCGTTCACTTTAATTATTGCTAAAATTGAATTTGAAACTTTACATTTATATTTTATTATTAGGTAAAATGGTAATTCAATTATTAATACAAACGATATTATACTGTGATTTTAATAGTGTTTATAATAATCAACAGTCGCATATTATAGTATACTGGAGACTGACCCTTGTCGCTGACGCGGCCCAACCCCATAGTTTTTTTCTATCGACTAGTTGCATGTAACACATGAGATCCAACTGTCGATAGCGATAGTATGTATAGTTGAAGAATATGTACCAAACTATAAACCCATAGATACAAATTATTGAATATTTTCAGATATTTTGTTTTCTATACAACATATGTAGGTATGTATGTCAAGATAGGATAGTATGGAGGAAGATCCTTTTTCCTACCCAGAATATGCAAATAGCATGATGGTATGTATGTATGTATGTTTGGAGATGAAGTATCAAACTATTAAGTCTTCTTACATATTGTGTATAGGCGACTGCCATACAAAATGTATGAAGCGATGTCGTCACTAAATTCAATTTTTAAAAAAATTGTTAAAAAAAAATTGAGATCTTCTACTACAATGTTAATATTTTTTATAGAAAATTAAATTATCTAGTTGGGGTATTTCGGCTTTTTTCGATAATTGTAAAAGTTTTGGAAATATAGGCAGTTAAACTCATAAATTTATCATAAAAAAAATATTTTTCTTAATAAAAAATGTTTGAGAAACCCTGGAATTTTTTTGAAAAAAACTAATTTGAGATTTTGTATTTGTCTATGTTTGTACCAATTTTCAGCGTTCTAGCGTTTATGGTTTCTGAGATATATGGAAAAATAAAATAAAAATTCAAAAGTTGATAACCCCTGACTGAAACAAAAATTCAAAATTCCGAGTATAAAAGTTTTGTAGGCCTGTAACTGTTTATATATTCTGAAATTTTAGGCTCTGTAAATTGAGCGGATCAAAAGTTATAAGGGGGGGACAGACACACAGACACACACACACACAGACACACGAAATGTTCTACTCCGAATTCTGAGTAAATCCGTGTATGGAACATATATGCTGCAAAGCCTCTAAGTTGGTGTTTTTTGACTTCAAAGATGGAAAAGCCGTGAAAAAAGTAGACCTCTCCATACAATTCTCGCGTATTCTGGCTTGATACATTGTCGATATGTTAAGAGAACAAAGTTCTCCTGAACAAATCGACAGTTGGAAAATGCTGATAATAAGATCACAAAAAATGAATAACATATATTCTACTCTGCTACTAATTAACGCTACTCTGGGACAGGCATAGCCTAGTAGAGTAGCCTAATCCACAAATTAAAATATATATATAAATATGTATACACTTATGACAAACTTCAACTTAATTATAGTATTACCTATACATTTCATTTATGTATAAAGTTATATTCTACCAACTTCTTATATTACTATACATGTAAAAAATGATTTTAATAAATAAATAAATAAAAAAAATATAAAATGGCACTTGCGCAACGTGTCGGATTAAGTAATTGCCACCATTTCATTAAAATGATTTAAACCTCTTTTTTTTAATCTATGCAATTTCTTTTTAACTGAATTTTCTCAAAATAATTTCACTATCAACGTCCGTTTTTTAAATTACAATTATAAAAAAGGAATTCTGTAAAATAACCTAACCATGTGCTTACAAACTATTATAGGGAGTCATTTATAACATTGATTTTAATGAAATTTTGAGATGTATGTGATTTAACTTAGTGTTATGTTGTTATGATAATAAGTAATTTTTTTGCCGTTTTCACGAAAATCTCTGGCGCTTGTGATGATATAGCTTGATAATTCTTGCGAAATCACTGAATACCAGTGGATAGTAAAAAAGGCAAGTCGTTCCAAGTGTCCGAATAGATATTATGTTCTTTGCCGACATCTGGTTTAGTCCGCAACTTACAGGTAGATTATAGATATTATACGTACAAGTAGGTAGGTAGTAGGCTCCTACCTAGCACCACCACCGGCCTTAGTAGTCTCTCTTCTTGTCGTGTACGTCCTACAATTTACCAGTTATTTGGCTGTTCCCGCCTTCGATGTTTAGATCGTTCGATAAAACCAGCTCGCATACCACACACAACCTTGGGTACCTTGCGACAAGGCACACAATGGCGTAGCGGGCCCATGAAAGAAAGAAACATACAGTACGCGCGCGCTCGTGAATGTTCCGGAGTCACGAAAATTACTCATACACATAGCCGAAGCGTTTTGTATTTATATACGAAACCGTGATTTTTATTTTATTTTAGTTTTTTTTTTGTTTTTACGCCCGTCTTTTTGATATTACAATAAAAATCGACCACATTATTTTTGTACACCGTCCTTCCTAATACATTTATTTTTGACGTGGATTAAAGCTTTAGTTATAATTCACTGAAAACATACTCTTAACTAAACGATCTTTGACGATTGTTTACAATTGATCGATACCGGTTTTTGGACCAATAAGTAGTTGATATTACAATAAAAATATAGCACAAAGTATTATTTTTACACTCTCCTTCCTAATATGTAAGTATATTACTTTTTGAAATGGAATAAAATCAATAAAATACTAGTTATAGTTTTGATCCTCTCTTACGTTCTTATCCAACTTTATCCAAGTTCTTTTGGATTTTTTCGATTCGGTTTATACTTATGTATGTATGTTATAGTTAGGACTCCACACAGTTGAAGCGAATTATTATTATAGTGTACACTCTTCACATGATACTCTGAGGTTTTGACATAAAAATAGGTATGATAAATAAATGTACTTTGTTTGGTTTTTTGACACACAATTTTATAAATACATTTCAGTTCATTACACCGATACGTTATCTTCGGCCGTCTGGTTTGACTCTTCAAATAGCCATCTTCTATGGGATCTTCGTATTTAATGTTGATCATTACTTTTCATGTTTCTTCCCCGTATTTATTTGTCTGGTATCGTCTGTTTCTGGACTGGATCTTTTGCGGCCGACATATTATTGTTATTCTCTTGATAATCCAATCTTAACAAAAACGTCTCTGTTAGTCCAGTCAGTAAATCTCCATATTGTGATGTGCGTGGTATGTCTCAATGACCAATGCTTGTTCGTGCATATTTGTATATATAATTTACAAAAAAAAAAGCTTTACAATTCCGACGGGCGAAAAACAATTGGCCGTTTACAAATAGAATTTACGAATTGTCTTTTGTTTTCGTTTTAAAGTATCTCATTTTCGCTTTTGTTTACATTCGTTCAATTATACAAATGAGAATTTGCTTGCTTTGAACTAAAGTTCGCTGTTAGACATATCGCCGTAACTTGACATGTAGGTACCTACATATACTGCTTCTCGTTTCGTTGTGATGTTTTACGTGTATGGGGCGTCATATGAATTTTTGTTTCCTTTTTACTACTTTAACTATTTTTCGTCTTTCGTTCAATCTACTCTAAATCTATGCCATATATGTCAATTCCATTATGATAACAGTCTCCATGTGTGGGAACGGATGGATGTGGAGAAGCGAAGAAATTGCTGATTAGTTTCCCATAGAAAACGGTTTAAATTTATTTTCTAAGATTTCACACTGTTAAAATTTACAAAACACTCACGTTCTGGAAAATTGATGTTTTTAATTGTTTTTTTTTTTAAAGAATGTATGCAATAGAGTTCGGCTTCATATAAATGCATTCAGGGAATGTCAACCTTTCTAAAACAAAAAAGAGTAATAGTTTATTTTACCACAACTCACATATGTTTAGTATGTGGACGGACATTTCTTGATGAATCCTATTTTGGCATCCACTATCTACACGATCCCCATTGGGAATTTATGTCAACACAAATACGCCCAAAATTTTCGTATATAGAAGTATATTGAGTAGATAAGAAATGAATCGATGTATGTCTAATCAGCTCGATTTTATTATGTATTTTACACATATATACGTACTTACCTAATCGCTATATATATTATGTACTCTCTGTATGATACCCGTTGAGACTTTGGCGTTAAAAAATAATTCAATTTCATACTATGCACTTTTTCAAGCCACGAACAACCTTTTTATACGACCGGTTTCGAAGCAACCGATTCTTCTTCAGGACAACTGAACTTTTTCTTGAGAAACGAGCGGTCGTAAGAAATAGCTCATTAGTGGTTGACAAAGTATTATCATAGAGAGAATTGTTTAAGAGGACATATAACGCTAAACTTAGTGACCGAAAACATGATATATCAAAACCCCCCAATTCACTATGAAGTTACGCCTTAGTAAGGGTAGCTATGGCGTGCGTTAAAAAAAGGTTGTTTATACGTGATTTAAATTATCGGAATCTCCAAATTTGTTGATTTTTTGCATTCTAAGAACAAACTTTAGTTGAAATGAAAAAACTTTATCGGTCATTCACTTTCTCTTTAAGCATATAAAAGATTTATTTCTCTACGATACATAGTTATGGAGTAATTTAAAAAAATGCTGTAAATAAGGACATTTTTAATAATTTGTTTATGGGAATTTAGGCTGAATTTTAAAATTGTGTGACGAACATTCACTAGAGAAATGTTGAAAAGACTTATTTTTTTTTTCTAGGAACACACTGTTTAACATATTTGAAGGATTTGATTTGAAATTGATGTGTTTAGGTTTATATGACCCTTAAAACGTTCCACAAAATTAACTCCTAAAATATTGGTATAAAAAATATGCGAAATCATAACTCTCCACCATTACGTAATTATTAGTGGAGTGTCTGTTATTTATGTTTACCGCGACCCGCATCTGTATATAAATTAGTGTTTCCTGGCTCTCCGTACATCAGATCAGATTGTATAATATGGAAATGTTTTTAATTAAATAATTAATTAACTTACACACAATGTAAGACATTATTGTATTTACCTACATACAATGGATTTGATGTTTTAGTAGACCAACCTTTTAATATTATTAAGAACTTATGTAACCGTTTCTCATTAATAGTAAGTAATACAGTGTTTTTGTACATTATTTAAGTAAACCTACATTACATTAGATATGTAAGTACCAACATTACTACATAGCTCCTCATAAAACGAACAACTTTTAATTTTTTGTTTCGGGTTTAAAATATTTTGACCTGATTATTACGCATAACAACTGAGGCTGTGTTTCTCGAACAAAGATTAAAGTAAAAGTATACTTAGTTAAAATACTTTCTTCTTCTTCCTCTGGTATTAGGCCGAGGGCCTGTTTTTTCAGTCGGAGACTGCCTCTTGTGATCTGGATGTCCAGCTGTCACTCCATCTTTTTTCTGGTCTCCCCCTTGCTCTACGACCCTCCGGGACTTCCCTGGAGACAATTTTGGGTAGTCGCGTGTCTCCCATTCTCTCGACGTGGTCTCTCCATTGGCGCCTTCGCCCCAGCGCATGATGTCGTCTAAATCGCATCTCCTTCTTATATCCTCGTTCGCACTGTCTTCATTTCAGTAGTCCGAAGGAGACTTTTTGTTCTGATGGTATCAGCTGTGGCTTCGATAGTATTAGGTCATTATGGGTCTTACGCACGTTTTGTAAAGTCTCTTTTTTTCATAATATTATTTAAAAGTTTTGGTTATTTCATTGAAATCTAATGCCGTCAAACGACGCATTTTCGAACAATTTCATGAAATCAAAGTACATACTTTAACTATACTATTACCTTTACTTTTATTGAAACAACCCAGCCTTAGTGTTATTAATAAACGTGGTTAAAATATATTGAACTACGGTTGAACAACAAATTGATTTCTTTTCTTATTTATAAATATGATTAACAGTTGAACCGTGATTCAACTCAAATGTCAAAATGAACCGGCGACGGTGGTAGTTCAACACGGTTTCAACTAGACTACAAATTTTTGAAGTAGTTATGATCCGTTGAAATAATTTCGATAGGCGTGATTCTAACATAAATGTGATTGGCTCGATACGTTTTCACACAATGTTCTCATTTTTTTGTAAAATCAAATAATTAAACCATGGTATTTTCTGTAACGCTCGATTCAAATACACTAACTCGGGCGCACACGATTGTAATCTTTAAGGACGTACATTCTCATACAATAGTTTCATAGTATGCATTTGACCTGCCTACATTGCCTTACCGTGCCCCTCAACATGTTCTGTATTTGGATTTAAAACAACCGTGTTTGATATAGGCAGGATGAAAGTTAAAAATCTATGATTTGACGTGAAATATTTTTTCATTTAATTTTATGTAAGTATTGTTAAAACATTTTATGTACCTACATATTTTAGCTCTCCGCACTACTTCATATAAAATTTAACTATGCCAACAGGCATTTCCAAGAATTCGACATTCTTACTAAGCGCCACCACATTTAAAAAATATATCAGACCATATAATTTCATCCTCATAATCTTACTCAACACTTAATATACTTACTGCACACATTTATATATACAATTTCACACATCATTCACACAATTTCTCACCATAATATGCAACTATTCCTAACTTATCTTTATAGACAACCTGTAATTGGTTTAAATATTACTCAAATCTTTATTTATTTATGCTGTATGTTGTCCTCTAAATAAATAAATGCCAAATCTCAAACTAATGTGTTTTCAGTCTGAATCTGTGAGACGATTAATATCGTAAGTCTCCAGAATGTGGCAACTTGTTATTGGGTGCGTGTTAAATTAATATTTGACATAGTACCTGTTAGTTGCCCGAGAAGCAATAATCCAACTGTCGATTCGTTCATGAGAATTCAATTCTCTAAATGAATCGACATTATTAAGCCAAGATGCGTGTACGAAGGAACATTTTGTATGGTGTAGTGGACTTTTTGCATGCTAATAACACCAACTAGAGGCCTCGCAGCATACATGTTCCCATACATGGATTTACTCATTTAGAGCATTTTATGTGAGTTTTGTGTGTGTGTGTGTGTGTGTGTGTGTGTGTGTGTGTGTGTGTGTGTGTGTGTGTGTGTGTGTGTGTGTGTGTGTGTGTGTGTGTGTGTGTGTGTGTGTGTGTGTGTGTGTGTGTGTGTGTGTGTGTGTGTGTGTGTGTGTGTGTGTGTGTGTGTGTGTGTGTGTGTGTGTGTGTGTGTGTGTGTGTGTGTGTGTGTGTGTGTGTGTGTGTGTGTGTGTGTGTGTGTGTGTGTGTGTGTGTGTGTGTGTGTGTGTGTGTGTGTGTGTGTGTGTGTGTGTGTGTGTGTGTGTGTGTGTGTGTGTGTGTGTGTGTGTGTGTGTGTGTGTGTGTGTGTGTGTGTGTGTGTGTGTGTGTGTGTGTGTGTGTGTGTGTGTGTGTGTGTGTGTGTGTGTGTGTGTGTGTGTGTGTGTGTGTGTGTGTGTGTGTGTGTGTGTGTGTGTGTGTGTGTGTGTGTGTGTGTGTGTGTGTGTGTGTGTGTGTGTGTGTGTGTGTGTGTGTGTGTGTGTGTGTGTGTGTGTGTGTGTGTGTGTGTGTGTGTGTGTGTGTGTGTGTGTGTGTGTGTGTGTGTGTGTGTGTGTGTGTGTGTGTGTGTGTGTGTGTGTGTGTGTGTGTGTGTGTGTGTGTGTGTGTGTGTGTGTGTGTGTGTGTGTGTGTGTGTGTGTGTGTGTGTCTGTCTGTGTCCTTATAACTTTTGATCCGCTCAATATAAAGAGCCCAAATTTTCAGAGTATATAAACAGTTATAGGCTTACAAAACTTTTATACTCAGAATTGTGAATTTTTGTTTCAGTCGGGGGTTATCAACTTTTGAAATTTTGGTTTATTTTTCCATGAATCTCAGAAACCATAAAAGCTAGAACGCTGAAATTTGGTATAAACATAGACAAATAGAAAATCTCAAATTATTTTTTTTTAAATTACAGGGTTTCTCAAACATTTTTTATTAAGAAAAATATTTTTTTATGATAAATTTATGAGTTTAACTGCCTATATTTCCAATTTTTTTAAAAATATCGTAAAAAGCCGAAACACCCCAACTAGATAATTTAATTTTCTATAAAAAATATTAACATTATTTTAGAACATCTCAATTTTTTTTACAATTTTTATAAAAATTGAATTTAGTGACGACATTGCTTCATACAATTTGTATGGCAGTACCCTACACACAATATCTAAAAAGACTTAATAGTTTGATACTAATCTCCAAACATACATACATACCATCATGCTGTTTTCATATTCTGGGTAGGATCAAAGTACTGACCTCCATACTATCCTATCTTGACATACATACCTAGGTACATGTGTTGTATAGAAAACCAAATATCTTAAAATATTAAATAATTTGTATTTATGGGTTTATAGTTTGGTACTTATTCTTCAACTATACGTACTATCGCTATCGACAATTGGATCTCATGTGTTACATGCAACTAGTAAAAGAGTCCGAAATGCTTCACGTAAGATTATATAGATTATTATCGGTCGATTTACTAAAGTTAGTAAATTTCTTTAACTAAAGAAAAATATTCGTAATTAATTCTATTTAAAAATTACTCAAAGATACTCGATTAACATATTACAAGAGTTATATTTTAATGTAGGTATATTGACTGTAGGTACATATTATGTACCTACCTACCTGTGCGTATCATTCGATGTGACCATTAAAGAATTAATATGGATCCCATACCCAACATTTATTTCCTGACATCGCTTCTTACCCTATAATTTTACAACCCGGTATAAATTAATAATATACAGCATACCTACATATTATATTATGTACACACATTCATGCATACTTGTTGTTTTTCTTCGATCGAATCAATAATCATTTTTATTCCCGCCTCTCTTTTCTTGGCAAGTGTTGTTTGTTATCAATATATATATTTTTTATTTCCGACAAATTGAGAAAACAGATTCTCTTTTGTTTTCGCCTCCCTCGGCGCGTTCGCCAGACGCAAATTTAACTATCGTTTTTCAGCAATTTGTGTACCACGTGTGTGTAGATTCAGTATATGGACATCGCATTAGAACCAGTGGCATATTTTACAAATAGTAACTTTGATCAATTTTACGAGAAATATTATTACGGTTGGTGAATTTTCTTCTTCATCCTGCTGTAGACCCTAGAGTCTGCTCCCACAGAATAGTCCTATTGAGATGCTGAACTCCAGCTGCCATCGTTTCGGTGGTGTTCTTCTTCTCTGTTTGGTACTTGGTTTAATGCTATGTGTGGCATTCTCGTATGACTCATCCTCTACACAAAATGATAACGATATCGTCGACGCTGTCTCCCACACCTGCCAACATCTTGGACCTCACATACTTCACGGATTTTCGTGTTTCTTATTCGACCATGCAAGATCCTTCCAAAAGGTCGAGTTCCTAGATCTCTGCAGTCCTCGAGATAATTTTCTTGACAGTGTCCGCTCTTGCCTCAATGTCATATTGTGAGGATAGGTCGCATATTTTTTATTAAGAAAAACATTTTCTTACGATAAATTTATGTGTTTAACTGCCTATATTTCCAAAGTTTTGAAAAATATCGAAAAAAGCCGAAACACCTCAACCAGATAATTTTATATGCTGTAAAAATATATTAACATTGTAGTATTACATCTCAAATTTTTTTTAACAAATTTTATAAAAAATGAATTTAGTGACGACATCGCTTCATACAATTTGTATTGCAGTGGCCTATAAACAATATCTAAGAAGATTCAATAATTTGATACTTAATCTCCAAATATACATACATACCATCATGCTGTTTTCATATTTTGTGTAGGAAAACAGACTGCCCTCCAAACTATCCTATCCTGACATATATACCTACATGTTATATATATAGAAAACAAAATATCTTAAAATATTTACTAATTTGTGTTTAAGTGTTTATAGTTTGGTACGTATTCTTCAATTATGCATTATATCGCCATCGACAGTTGGATCTCATATGTTACATGTAACTAGTTTTACAGATTTTTCAATGGTGCTATTGCAAATCACCAATAGCCTTACCCTTGACCCTCAAATCAGATCCAAAATTCGAAATTTCGTTATGAACTTCCCTACCTACCGAATTATTCTCCATTACAAAGAAAAGTTCTTGGCGAAATAATCGATGGTAAGGACGCTGGGCATGACAACCCTCCATTTTTGTTTTATTTTTCTGTTTGTCGAGTGAATTTTAACCGTTTATTTATGTAATTAATAACAAACATGTAGGAAAATTCTGTTGTACTAATGTAATGGCCACCCACTGTATGAGTGTTTCGAATTCCCATAGAAACAGGAGAAAGAGAGAGAGAAAAACGAAATTATTCTTTTCTATAGCGTTCTCGGAGCATCCTTTGTAATTCGATATGTCATCGGGGAATCCCCGAGTACGCTTATTAATAATTGGAAAAACATTTTATTACATGTATCCATCGAAACCGTACAATTTTATATATTATTTGTACATACATACCCAATTTATATATTGTGTATTTATTTATACGTCTTCGTATCTCGATGTATTGTTTACGAAGAAAAGAATTGTATCCCATTGTTTGGAGTAATATTTCGTTACGCAAAATATCGTTACAAACAACCTTGGCCAAAAGTCATATTTGATGTTGTATCGCACTTTTCTTATTACGCCGTATCCCTCCCTGTGTAATAAATTTATTCTTTTTTTTTAGATTTTTCTGTAGCTCCAAAGATGCCTGTTCGTAACATGATAATATTGATATATTTGATTTCCAGCTAACTGCTTACCAACTTATCTACACTTCCTCAAAATAATTAGCAGACAAATGCGTATATTGTAAATTATTTAGGTACTATATCATAATAAAACGCTACGATCCAGCTTCATTTGGGATCGCGGGTTCGATTCTCGGTGAAAATAAAATTTTTGATTATGTTTTTAGACCCCAAAATGTGACTCTTGTTTACTTTATTTTTCAATAAAATTGGTATGTACTACAAAAAGAATATTGTATAATATGATATTTAGCCCAAAAACCCCTGGGCGCTCGTATACGGAATATTTTACAAGTTTTAACGGAAGAATGCGCTTGTGAAATAAAAAATCGTTTTGTGATTATCATCGTTCGACATCAATATTTTTGACTTACTCGTACGTTTGACTATTATTATACATACATATCTCTACCCACGTACATTATCCACATACGTATCTGCATAAATTCTTATTTATTATATTTGAGGTAAGTAGATACCTACCTAACCATTATCATTTTCTCTTAAAAATTAGTGGGTTAATTTGAACGCACGTACTTATCTATTATCAAGTACTGACTGTCCAATACCGTCGTGCACTGTACTTACTGTGAAGAAATAAAAGAAACGCCTTAAAATTTTCTCCGTTATAAATTAGCCGTTTCGAAAACGACCCATATTTTTTTTTTGTTTATTTCGTGGAATTTATTGTACATCGTTTTCCGGTTAATTAACACGTTAATAATTAGGTACGTTTTTTTTCACTGTCTATGTCCGCTACACGAGATAGTCTTGTCTATGTCCGCCACAATATGCATCGTTTGTTTTTTCATTGTTGATTTATTTTCTTGCAGCGACTATTTACTTGCTCTGATAAATCAAAACGAACGACCTTTACGCCATTTTTTTTATCCGTTTAAATATCTAAAATAACCTGGAATAATTATTATATTGTTTCCCTAAAATAAAACATGTCATGTAAAAGAATACTTTAAATCATTTCATTATTTTATTCTTATTTGATCAAGCGAATTATAAAATATCACTTGTTTTGGAAATATTGAACGAAAAACATTTATTAGTAACGTTGAGCCTTGTCCCTACCATTGGGGTCACTTATTTTGTCTTTGCAAGACTCAAATTTATTCATTTTCTCAAGCATACTTTTTTTCGAAACATTTCTAGTAAAATATTTGTGTCAATTTTATTTCAGTTCTACTTTTTGTCAGTCGTTCTTGTGATTCTTTTCAATTCATTCGATTCAAAAACTACATTAGTAAATACTTTGCATTTTTAAGTTAAAAAAATAATATTTGGCACCTTATCTTTTCATTAACCGTAGAGCAATTTTAAAAATTATATAATAACATTGATATGTTTCTGTCTATTCATTAATTGCACTTATTTTAGGAAGGCTTAAAAGTATTTTATATTAGATTATTGTTTATAAATATTTATCTATATATTAAAGTTTAAAAAACATTAACTAAATATTTCGTGTCTTAAAGAAGAACTGTAAGTTTTTTTAAATAGATTTTTTGTGCCTTCTTGTTTTTTTAATACTGAATATGTAGGTAGGTACTTGTAACATTCTCATACATTCACTAAAATAACGATAAATTTTCCAAATTGCAATTCGCGACCACTGGATTAGTAACCCAGAGGATCACCTTTATTTATATACTTCCTATGTCATTTGGTAATTCAATATTATATGTTATTTATATTTTGGTATAGACATCGTTATCTGTCAAATGTTAAAATATTAACGATATTTATTTTATCTTTTTTGACACATTTGAATCCTCATAAAAACCCGATACTGGACCTTTTAGACATTTCCATATCACTTGACTCACGTTTATCAGTACCTTTGAGAGTCGTCAAAAAGTCTACTCGAGTTTATGTATCTCGCGTTATTATTTGTAAACTAAATATTATATTTAAAAACACGGTTGGTGGTGATATACCGTCATCGATATCTTAAATTAAAATTAAATTACGCACTCTCGAAAAACACAGTCCGAGATGTAGGTAGGTATGTAGAGAAAATAATTAAAACGATCGGAATTCGTCCCGAGATTGTTTTTTTTTTAGTTTCAAATTCTCGTAGAGAGAGAGGTCCCTCTCTTTAGTAGACAGGGCGTGATGGTATGTATTGTGTCTTATTGCTGTAGGTGTGGATGCGCACATAGCGCACCGTCCATCAGGTATAGAGATTCCTAATCGAATATTCGAATTATTCATCCATTTTTGAGGTTTTCAATAGCAAAAAACAGATTTTTACTTACTTTTAATATGAAATATTCTTTTGTGACAAATTTTAAACATCTCAATAGAGACGGAGATGGAATATTATAGGAGAACCAGCAACTCACGATTCTCCTATAATATTTCATCTTCGTCTCTTATTGAGATGTTAAAAATTGGTCATAAAATATCATTAGCTTCGACAGGGAAACAATTCAATATTTGCGTATCAATAAAAATATCGATTAAAATATTCTTTTAATTTAATGAAATGGAAACAAAATCTAGCAAAATTATCACTATTGTAAAGTTAATAAAATGATTTTAGGTCATTATACAATACCAATTAACTTTGTATTAGTACCTAGGTAAGGTATTCTCTTTTATATATTTTTTAGTTTAAAAGACTTTTAGAAGTCAAAAGGTCGTTTGATCAAAAATATTAAATTGCCATATTCAGGAACACAAATAATATCACATAAGAAACTGTTTTAAAATTACTTCATGATCCCTATATAAAATAATAATGATAGGTACCTAATGAATAATTTTATTTTTTTAGTTATATGTTCCACTAATGGTATCTTTGTCTACCTAACTAGAAACAATTCCTGTTTTAAGACTGATAGTCAATTACACATTTCATATATGTAAAATACATCTGATTCAAACGATATGAGCTCGAAACGTTAAAAATATTTTACTTACAATTCTCCTATATACACACTTG
This sequence comes from Molanna angustata, assembly GCA_963576475.1. Classification (NCBI taxonomy): domain Eukaryota; kingdom Metazoa; phylum Arthropoda; class Insecta; order Trichoptera; family Molannidae; genus Molanna; species Molanna angustata. Next base: position 44,052,282 of record OY754965.1, on the reverse strand, counting down.
CTGTCCAAATTGCTAAAATTGAACATTTTTAAGTTATCTTTAAAGGCAACACACTCCTTTCGAATATTCTAATAATTAACTTATTTGCGATTCGTTATTCGAATTATTCATATCTCGAATATTTAAATTCTCCACAAGGCTGGGTTGTTTCAACAAACGTATCAGTAATAGTATTGTGACGTTTGACGGCATTAGATTTCAATGAAACAACTAAAAGTATTGAACAATTTTATGAAATCAAAGTATTTTAACTATACTTACTTATACTTTAATCATTGTTCGAGAAACACAGCCTAAGGTTTTGGTTCCATACATATTTGGTCGACAGCATCATTTCACCCAAGACTATAGTCACCTGTCCGGTGCTATACCAACCATTCCGCATTTTTAACTGACTCCAAAAGAAGGAGAAGGTTATTTTTCTCCCGTTGTTGATTCACCGTGCATCGTCGGCACTCGCACGCCGCCCTGCGCCCGCCCCTGCGCATCCATCCGTCCTCTCTCCTCAGTGTGCCTATCTCTCACGGTTCACACACAAATTAATTCGGGACGTAGTATAATATAAGATATGTTGTTTCGATTGTGGGCGGGCCAACGACCACGGATCCTCCCCTAGTTTCGAAAATAAAACAAAAAAAATTAAATATTAAAAACCTCTTCTACGGAATTCCATCGAACCCCGTTCTGATAGAGACCACTTTAATGGGGCGACTATGTTTTTTTTAATATTATATCCCAAGATTGATATCCTAATTTTTGGATGTTTTTATTTAAAGTCAAAGACGAGACTGATGACACGTCTCATGCTTTATTTTATACGGTAATGCACGCCCGCAAACCTGTAGCTGGTTATCCCAAATTGTAGTTTATGTTATGATGGTATTAATGAATGAAATTTCTGATTTGTTCCTGTATTTTTTCGTTTATTTATTTTCTCATTGTAGATGTTTATTAATTTAATGTACACTTACATGCTAATTGCCATTCGACAATGTCTAACAACGAGCCATATACAAAGTAAAATAATATCAAACAAAAGATTATTACAGATATTGGTCAGAATTAAAGGATTCATTGACACACATTCTTTTATTTCAAGTAATTTCTTTAATTTAATTTTACGGGAACGTTTGTTGTCTTTTAAATGCATGCCTTAAGGGGACATATAAACCTAAACACCTCAATTTTAAATCAAATTTATCAAATATATGTAACAGTGTGTTTCTAATCAAAATAACATAAATATTTTCAACATTTCTCCAGTTAATTATCGTCACACAATTTTTAAGTTCAGCTTAAAATCTCCTTAAATAATTATTTAAAATATCCTCTTTTTAAATATTTTTTAAATTACTCCATAATTATGTGTCGTAGAGAAATAAATCTTTTATTTGCTGAAAGGGTGCATAAAATCGAAGTGAATGACCGATGATTTTTTTTCAATTAAAGTCAGGTTTGTTTTTAAAATGGAAAAAAATCAACAAATTTGGGGTTTCCGTAATTTTGAATCACATATAAACCATTTTTTACGCACGCGACAGTTACCCTTCCTAACGCGTAACAAAAAATGCATTAGACGGTTTAAATATCATGTTTTCAGTCACTAGGTTTAGCTTTATAATATGTCCTCTTAAAGATCACCATCTCTAAAAAACTATAACTTCTATTTTTCGTAGAACAAAATCCAAACTTATCTATACCTATTATTTATGGTAAAAAGAAAGAACCAAACCATACACTAATTCTTTTTTGAGTATTTTATTTTACTTCATTCACGCGCATGCGATGTATACATACATAATTAAGATTGATTGAGAAAACACTCGAATTATATCAAATAGTCTGTGCGTCAGTAGATCAAAAATAGAATACAGGTATTATGGTCCTTAACTCCAACCCTGACGTATGACCATCCAATGTCTTAACCACAGAGTAATAATCTTAACGCTATCATATTTTCATTCTCATCTTATAAGATCTCATTGAAATGTTTGTGCCGATATCTTGTACCTACATACATTTTAGTCCATATCGATCTATTGTAGGTTAAACGAATCTGATCAATATCTCTCTTAATTGTACAAAATCATTTAAAATATTCAATTATGTTCTATCAAATATTTTTCTATTGACTTGTTTACGAGTATATAATTATTCAAAAATATTTTATATCAATAATTAATCGTTTAGTTATCTTTTAATCTGCAGTTAATTTTCTTTAGAAAATGGTGTCTCCATTAACTTTCAAAAGAAAACAATTACGATAGTCGGGTGTAATTAGGTAGTTTTGCAGAGTTGTGTGAGATTTTGAAGTAACCTCACGAGGCATGAGATCGAGGTACTGAATTCGTCAATTAATTATCATCCGATATCTTAAATCTCGTTTCCCATATCAAGATTGTGTATTCTTTAACGGCCTCTTGTAAAATTTTACCATTGAACAAATCGAAATTCTTCAAAAAAACGAGCGGATCGTTTCCAACACTAAACTCTCCACTACAGTATCGATTTACACTTTATTTTCTTGAAAGCTTCACAATCCCTGATTGAATCTCAAATTTCCAGAACGCGAAGTATTTTGAAAGTTTTAACATTTTGAAAGTTATGAAATCATAGAGAAGAAATAATTGGATGTCTTGTTTTATCCATTTTCTTTATTATAAAATAATAATAGATTACAAGTATATTCATCTATATATTTCACCATAACTAGATGGGGAATTCTATGTACGTACAACTCATTAGCTGTGAATTACTAAGTAAATGCTTTTTGCACTTGATATTTTTATGAATTCGATGTAATAGGGTTGTATAGAGGACACGAAGTAGGTAGTACCCCATACACACATAAAAATCTTGTCGGCCTTCGTATTTCAGTTTGAAAAAACACAATTTTCAAATATGTTTTCAGTCTGGATCTGTGAGACGATAAATACCGTCTCCAGAATGTGGCAACTTGTTATCGAGTGCGTGTTGAATTAATATTTGTCATAGTACCTGTAAGTTGCCCCAGAAGCGATTAAAAAAAGTCGAAAAAAGCACTCATCGCACATTTTTTATTTCCATTAATAAACAGATTCAAGTAAAATACGCTTTAAAATTAAAATCACGACTCTCCGTTATTCCATAGTAGTGGGGAGGTTAACAAAACAGCAATTAATCGTTATCTACTCTTTTGACATTTTATTTAGGCACAAACAATCACGTCCCGGAGACGGTCAAATTAAAAATAATGTATTTTACACACCCATTAGGATGTCTCTCTCCGCCATTTTTAAAAACCTTTATCTAGTCAACTTATCAGTCATCGATCGGCGAATTCCGGCGTCTCGTATGTTTTGACACCGAAAATATTTCAACAATAAAATTTACGAGCCGTTTTTATGATCCCGTCTCTTTTGGTCACCCCACACACAACTACCTGTAATTGGACATTATATATTTTATTTCATATTTTTGTTGTAACTTTTTTGTTTGTTGCTATCGCACAATCTAAATAAAAATCACCGTATAAATATTTCGTGTATGGTAAAAGTTAAAATGATTTTAATACGTATCAATGTTTTTGTTTTTTTCAACAATAATTTAATTTTCCTTAACTATTAAATAATAAATACAATTAAATCGTTAATATTTAGTATTTTTTTTTGTTATTATACAAAATTAAGACTAATTTAATGTGCATGTCTTTTTTTTGTTTGATTTTTCCAATTAATATCCTGATACAGTTTAATTTAAAAAAGAAAAGTGAGTGTAAAAGTAAGTACACAATTAATGATGTAAATGTACAGAAATGGGTCTGATGAGTATCTATGTATTCATTATCAAGTGTGGGATTATTGCCATAAGGCTATTTCTTTTAACCATCCCAAGAAAACACGAGGTTTCAATTAAATTTAATACAATAGTCAATGGAACCTCAAAAGAAAATACATCATTAAACAGAAATGAAGAGAGATCCCAGGAATGATGTTTAATTGTATAATGACATTAAAAGTTTTTATAGCTTCCTTATCTTATTTTCTTTAAAGGATGTTCTTAAAAGATTAACGTTTAGAGCCATAGCCTTTCATAAAACACAATATGTGTGCTTAATATAGACATTTTTTAATAATTAAAAGTACACTTGGGTCTATGCGAATTTCTCATTTATAAAATAAATATTGCAAAACAATCTGTTTATTGTCACCGTAAGTGAAGTCTTGAAGATGCCCTAACAAGGCGAAATAGCTATCGACTTTAAATAAATAACATAGTGTTTTATTTTTTAATTGATTTTATTGTCAACGTTTTTATTCTTTACAAAAATGCTTTTCTAGAATATTATGCAATCATGTGTACGTTTCTTAATATTTTGACATGAGTAGTTATGTGTCGCAAATAGTGATGAGCAAAAGTCTTGCAAGTCTTGCAGTCTTGGTCTTGGTCTTGCGTTTTTTGCAAGACCAAGACCAAGACCACATACTTCACTGCAAGACCAAGACCAAGACCAGGGACGCAAGACCAAGACCAAGACCATGCTTGCAAGACCAAGAGTCTTGCAAGACTTAAATGCAAGACTCTTGCGGTCTTGCAGTTTTTCAATATGTTGACATATAACTCATAGAAATTGCATTGGAACGACAATAAATGACTTTTAATATGGTTAAAAATAACATACAAAGATCAAATTTTATATTAAATAAATAAATAATAAACACTTCCTTGCACCCTGCGCAAGTGGCGAGTTTATTGTTGTATGGCAATTTCTTCCAACTAACCAGTGTTTCCAGCCCAGAGAAGCAATATTTGCGTGAGAAATGAATTTAAATAAATTTCTCCTCTGCTGGGAATCGAACCCAGAACGCCCGCACATAACCAAAACAGCTTACCAACTGTGCCACTGCGGTCGGCATGACATCATTTTATTAAAACGGAATAATTTTATGACATCATTTTATAAAAACGGTACCTATAAAAATAATTTATAATTTAAATAATTTTGTCATTGTTAAATGTAAGTATTCATATTAATAAATAGGTGTAAGTACCAAAATTTAATTAGTACTTCTTTAAGAATGAAATTTATATATCGGTTTAAAATCAGTGTTTAAAATACAAATATATTTATACCATGAACACGTGCTCGTGTATCTATAGACAGGATGTCAATATCTCAGATTCAAATTGTCTCATATTACGTTTACGTGATGCAAAAATAACCTTTATCATTAGATTCTCAAAGGTCAAAATATTATTCTTGCGGTGTAAAATATTATTCTTCAAAAAAATATTATTATTTTGTGATAGCCGATGCCGCTAAATAAACAAACGTACTCAGAGGCGTTTCACGTGTATTGTACGTTGTGCATAAAGTAAATTCAATTAATTATTTTCTTTAATGTTTTCCTAATGTCGATTTGTTCCAGAGAATTTATTTGTATTAACAGACCGACAAAGTTTCAATCCAAGATGTGCGAGATTTGTATGCCAGATCTATATTTTTCATTGTTTTTTCAACTTTGAAAAAACCATACCTATGGAGCATAATATTACAACTATTGAATTTTAATACGAATAATACTGCCGAAGGCCATTTACAATTACAAGTTATACACAATACAAATAAAACTAGTTGCATGTAACACATGAGATCCAACTGTCGATATCGATAGTATGTATAGTTGAAGAATAAGTACCAAACTATAAACCCATAAATACAAATTATTTAATATTTTAAGATATTTGGTTTTCTATACAACACGTGTACCTAGGTATGTATGTCAAGATAGGATAGTATGGAGGTCAGTCCTTTGATCCTACCCAGAATGTGAAAACAGCATGATGGTATGTATGTATGTTTGGAGATTAGTATCAAATTATTGTCTTCTTAGATATTGTGAGTAGGCTACTTCCATACAAATTGTATGAAACAATGTCGTCACTAAATTCAATTTTTATTATTATATTAAATTTGCAATGTGCTAATACAATTTTAATATTTTTTATAGAAAATAAATTTTCTAGTTGGGGTGTTTCGTCTTTTTTCGATATTTAAAAAAAAAATGGAAATATAGACAGTTAAACTCATAAATTTATCATAAAAAAAATATTTTTCTTAATAAAAAATGTTTGAGAAACCCTAGAATTTTTTTAAAAAAACTTATTTGAGATTTTGTATTTGTCTATGTTTATACAAATTTTCAGCGTTCTAACTTTTACGGTTTGTGAGATATATGGAAAAATAAATCAAAATTTCAAAAGTTGATAACCCCTGACTGAAACAAAAATTCACAATTTTGAGTATAAAAGTTTTGTAGGCTTGTAATTTTTAATATATTTTAAAATTTTGGGCTCTGTTAATTAAGCGGATCAAAAGTTATAAGGGGGACACACACAGACAGACACACACACAGACACACACACACACACACACACACACAAAACTCACACAAAATGTTCTACTCCGAATTCTGAGAAAATCCATGTATGGGAACATATATGCTGCGAGGCCTCTAGTTGGTGCTATTAGCATGCAAAAAGTCCACTACACCATACAAAATTTTCCTTCGTACACGCATCTTGGCTTAATAATGTCTATTCATTAAGAGAATTGAATTCTCATGAACGAATCGACAGTTGGAAAATTCATCACAGTCGATTGGAAAAACATAATATATACCTACTTAGTTAATCGATTGAATGAATATGCAAACAAAGCATTAAATATACTAGTTGCATGTAACACATGAGATCCAATTGTCGATAGCGATAGTATGTATAGTTGAAGAATATGTACCAAACTATAAACCCATAAATACAAATTATTGAATATTTTCAGATATTTTGTTTTCTATACAACACTTGTACCTATGTATGTATGTCAAGATAGGATAGTATGGAGGTCAGTCCTTTGATCCTACGCAGAATATGAAAACAGCATGATGTTATGTATGTATGTTTGGAGATTAGTATCAAATAATTAAGTTTTCTTAGATATTGTGTGTAGGCGATTGCCATACAAATTGTATGAAGAAATGTCGTCACTAAATTCAATTTTTATAAAAATTGTTAAAAAAATTTTGAGATGTGCTAATACATCTTTTATATTTTTTATAGAAAATTAAATTATCTAGCTGGGGTGTTTCGGCTTTTTTCAATATTTTTATAATATTTGGAAATATAGGCAGTTAAACTCATAAATTTATCATAAAAAAAATATTTTTCTTAATAAAAAACGTTTGAGAAACCCTGGATTTTTTTTGAAAAAATCGATTTGAATTTTGTATTTTTCTGTGTTTATACCAATTTTCAGCGTTCTAGCTTTTATGGTTTCTGAGATATATGGAAAAATAAAGTAAAAATTCAAAAGTTGATAACCCCTGACTGAAACAAAAATTCAAAATTCTGAGTATAAAAGTTTTGTAGGCCTATAACTGTTTATATATTCTGAAATTTTGGGCTCTGTTAATTGAGCCAATCAAAAGTTATAAGGGGGGGACGGACACACACACAGACACACACACACAGACACACGAAATGTTCTACTCCGAATTATGAGTAAATCCGTGTATGGAACATATATGCTGCGAAGCCTCTAAGTTGGTGTTTTTTGATCTCAAAGTTGGAAATGCCGTGAAAAAAGTAGACCTCTTCATACAATTCTCGCGTATTCTGGCTTGAAACATTGTCGATATGTTAAGAGAACAAAGTTCTCCTGTAAAAATCGACAGTTGGATAAGGGACACACACATACCTACACTGACACACTAAACCTCTAAGTTGGTGTTTTTTGGCTTCAAAGTTGACAAAAACCATGAGAAATATAGACCTGGCATAAAAATCTCCTAATACTGACAAGAAATAAATTATCTTGAACGTGTCGACAGTTGGAATATTATGACGTATGTATATATGGGTATGTATGTGTGCATTGTGCATGTATATATTTTTTAAGTGTTTTAGTTTTTCTTATTATTATGAATACCCACCTAAATTTTGTATTTGTGTAAAGTTATCATGTTATTGATTTCTCTGATCTAACTTTCATTTAATTAATATGTCTTTTGGTTTTTATATAAAAAAAGGATTTACCATAAATAAATGTAATAAATAATTTTTTTCGTAAATCACATAGATTTTTGTTATATAAGATAGTCTATGTTTTTTTTAAATGTATAATAAAACAAAATAATGATGCCATGCACATTATTTTAATTTAACAATAAAAAATGATGAATTCAATTTACCATACAAGGTAATAAAATAAAATCAATTATTAAAAAAAAACACGGCACTTGGCATGACTCTGTAATAGCGGGAAGTCAAAGTAAGGATTAGTCTTCTATTGTTACGCCGACGTTAGACAAACATAACATTTATGTTACTATCGTAAAAGTACATTTTTGCATGATTGAAACGAAATTTAGACATTTTGAATCTGGAACAATTCATATTTTAACATCCTGTGTAGGTACATGTTTTTGAGCGAGTTTTGACACGATAATATTATGATATTATACCTACATACATAATATCTATCATTCAAGCAAGGTAGGTATGTTCATTATTTTACTAGTTGCATGTAACACATGAGATCCAACTGTCGATAGCGATAGTATGTATAATTGAAGAATACCTACAAAACTAAAAACACAATACATAATAATAAATATTTTAAGATATTTTATTTTCCAAAAACTATCGATTTATTTAAGAGAATTTATTTCACCTATCGACAAATTATCAAGCGATGATACGTGAGATTTGTATGCTAGGTCTATATTTTTCATGTTTTTTCAACTTTGGAGTCAAAAAACGTCAACTTAGAGGCTACTCAGCATACATGTTCTATACTTAAATAGATTATTAGATGGGTCTATGGCAGAGCGGTTAGCGCGCTGGGCTAGTAATCCAGTGGTTGCGAGTTCGAATACTGCCTCGACCGATTTCGTCCATATATAACATAAGCATTTATGCTTATTTTAGGGAAAGTTGGAAGATGTATAATATACATATAACATATTATGTAGGTACTTGTTTAACAAGGACATATTCATTTTTTATGAAAAAAAGATAATGTGGATTTATTAAGAATTTGGAGTAGAACATTTATTGTGTTTGTCCCCCCCCCCTCTTAAACTTTTTTGTTCCGCTAAATGCAGAGCCTAAAATTTCAGAATATATATAAAGTTATAGGCCTACAATGCTTTTTATAAACTTTTGAATTTTAAATTTATTTTTCCATATACCTATTTCAATAACCATAAAAGCTGAAAATTGGTATACCTAAATATAGCCAAATTTTATACAAAATCTCAAATTTAATTTTCATGTGTAAAAGTTCCAGAGTTTCTCAAACATTATTTATTAAGACAAACTTTTACCAATTTTTATAAAAATTGAATTTAGTGACGACATCTTTCATACAATTTGTAAGGCATCTCAAAATTTACCAATTTTTGTAATATAATAGTTTAGTAATGACATTTCATACAAATTGTGTGGCAGTGACCTATACACAATATCTAAGGTAATGAAATATAATATTATTATCTAAGGTGACTAAATAGTTTGATACTTAATCTTCAAACATAAATACATACCATCAAACTGTTTTCATATTTTGGGTAGGAAGGGAGGACTGACCTCTCCATACTACCCTATCTTGACATACATACTTACATGTTTTGTATAGAGTACAAAATATCTTAAAATATTCAATTATTTGGATTTAGGGGTTTCTATTTCTGTGCGTATTCTTTAACTAAACATAATATCGCCATCGACAGTTGGATCTCTGAAGTTGAAGCCCTCTAAGAATGTCTGTTAGTTTCTTTGTATTTATTTGTATATTATAGTTTTAAAGAGAGGACTTATATAATTGACATCAAAGTTCATGACTAGAAAAATATTTTGTTACATGATATTTTCATAAGAATCATCTTTGAAAGATTTATTATATTCAGACACTTATTCAGACAATGATTTTAGTTTTGATTGACTCTATGAATCTTAAATTCTTCAACATATTTGTATTTCATTTTATATTTTTATTACCTACTATAATAACAATATATGAAAAGTTATAAAAATACAGAAATTTAAAGACGACATGTAAACGATATTTCATAGTTCGGTGATTTTTTTTCCAAAAATTGTAATAATTTGATACCTAAAATTATATCACACGTTTACTTCAACGAAAATTTAGGTTTTATTAAAAAAAACTCGAATATGTACCTACTTTACCTACTCGTAAAAGTGCAAGACTTGCAAGACTCTTGCTGCAAGACCAAGACCAAGACCAAGACTATGTATGCAAGACCAAGACCAAGACTATACTTGTAAACGCAAGACCAAGACCAAGACCGCAGGTGCAAGACCAAGACCAAGACCACCCCGGTCTTGGTCTTGCTCTTGCATTTGCTCATCACTAGTCGCAAATCGATTCTTTTGATCAGCATCGATATTATAAAGGTGTTGACTGACCCGTTTCGTGTGGTATGTATTTATTATTATTATTATGAAACTATGAAACCGAATATCCTCTTATGGTATAAAAATAAATGAAATTATACATAAGACGTCTATAGCTTATCAGATTAGGTATCGAATTCGCATCGTTCATATCAACGATTTCTTTATTATCAATTATTGAAAGAATAATCTCGATATTTAAGTTTTCCGTCCAAATTATTTAAATTTTTGTTGTTTTATAAAGATTTGATTTTTTTTTGTAATTTTAGCATCTTAATTTGTTATATTTCCGTCCATTTCATGTTCCTTCTTTTCTTATGAAAAATTACACAAATTAATTAGGTAGGTTTGTGTGGACATCCATAAACATCAATTTCACAAGCGTACATTACATTTGGATGTACAATTTCAACGTACAAAATGCAGTAATTATCGGTTGTTTGGTCGTCGCATATTCAGTAATTGTATGTCCTTAATCCTAATGACTGTTAATTTAATGTTTTTATCAATAAATAAAATATAGGTTACTTATTTTCATTAAAAATAAATTCTCAACGGTTTTCTTAAATTATATATTATTTTCGATTAGAAGTAGATTAATGGAATCCTGTGCATAATCATTTATTTACTATATAAATAATTTTCCAAGTTTTTCTTGATAAAAATTTTTATGTAAGTGGGAATATAATTATTTTTTTAAATAATCTTGCTTATACCTAAAACATTCGTTTTTTTTAATCCCGTATTAAACGAAACGAAATATATACATATTGTTGTTAATGCATAATAACGATATTTCTCAACTAAATTAACAAGTCTTCATCTCAGGAAAAAAAATATTATTTCAATGAAAAGGGTTGCAAATTAAAAAGAAAAACAATTGATTAAAGAATTTTGTATTTTTTTCTATTTTTTTTATTCAATCGCTTAAGAAATGATCGTATTAGACACCTTTTTCCACTGGATATCTCGTAAAAACGCAATAAGGCTGCATAAAGAATCGTATATGTGTCCATTTGATTTCACATTATTCAATTATAAAGAAATTAACGCATTAGTGAAGTTAAACGTTTTTCCCTGCTTTTACCGTAACTAAGAAAATAATTACATTTTTACATCATTCCTGAATAAAGATAGTCGTATGAACAGTGCTCACTAAGTTAAATTTTATTACATCTAATAAAAATAAATTATACACATTGCTACCTTCATATAATAAGATAAAATAAATATGATGTACATTTATTTATTTTATATTATTTCTCGTGCGTGCAACTTATGTACAGGTAGGTTCTGTGTCAAATATTAATTTTACACGCACCCAATAACAAGTTTCCACATTTTTACGATATTAATCGTCTCACAGATCCAGACCGAAAATACAATTAAAAACTGTGTCTCCACCGGGATCGAACCCGGGACTTTTGGATCAGCATACCCAACCAACTGAACCACAAAAGCCGACAGTTGACATGACACAATAAACTGATATGGAGTTAAATCTCACTTAACTTTTAATATATTTTAGTATTTATAATTAAATATCGAAATCAACGGATCTTTATAAAAAAAATATCCTAATATCTAACGTTTATTCGAATAGTTTAGCGGTATATATAACTGAAACTGCAAAATAGTGCGTCTCAAGTAATCGATTCTCATTTACATCACAGTCTTATTTTTGCGATCGATATTTTTTTTCAATAGATTAACATTTCCCGACTTAAAATACACAGCATTCTTCTGTTTTGTATGTTCTGTGAACCGATTGGTGTTTGAGAAAATTTGCATTTAGCAAAATTACAAGTGTGTTTTTTGCGATATTTTAAACATAAAAATAACTGCATTGACATTTCAGCCTTAGCACGCAACATTCAAACTGTCAAATTATATCGGGTGAATTACTTACAATACGAATTAATTTGTATGCAACATATATTTTCTAACGATAGCAGATTCGTTGCCATCTACTAATGAGATTAAATAAATAGTTAGTCTTACATTTGTTAACGATATCTTTTTGGCGTTTTAAAGATCTATTTTGACCCCTTGAATATATTTTATTTTTGGTGTAAAATTACTTGTATTGTAAATTGGATACAATTCACGTAAACTACTCCTACATCTCATTCCACTCTTATTATCTTCGTATAATTCGCGTGTCAGACGTTCATTACTATTTTTTTTTGTATGTGACCTTGATCACAGATTATAGATAGATTTTTTAGATTTTCTATTAATCCAGTTAATTGTCATCATTATCTTAAATTGCTACACTACATATAGTCCATTTTTGCATATAAATGAATTAAAATTATACAGAAGAGAAATATTGATGATATATTTCATTAAATACCTATAGGTATTTAACAACACGTCATGTCAAATCTCAAAAAAAAAATTAATTCAAAATAAAAAAAACACTTTCCAAATTTTTCTACACATCGAAATTATATTGTAAAAAAATATAAAAAAACTCCTGGTTTTATGCAATAAGTATAGCATGTTGTTTACTTTGTATGAAATATATATATATTTTTTTTTTTTATCACAACATCAAACGATCAAGCTGGACAGTTTTATCGTGCATTTTCACCGGGAATACACAAACTCTAAAGGTTTCAGAGCTCTTGGTCTGTAAGTTAAAAATCGATTGCAAAAGTTCATTACAAGGGAAGTTAATTAAAAGCGCATAAAAATATTTCTATTTACTTTTAAAATTGGGACACGGCTTGATGGTATGTGTGTATTCTCTTATGATGTTTAATGCAGCTATATAACACTAAAGACATTTCATTCAAACAATATGTTCATGAACGGAATAAGTTGAGATTGGATATAAGATTCAAAAACTCGAGTCTAACGCAAACACATATATTATGCAGATAACGTGACTGATCTATTCACAAAGGAGCAAGCAACAAGTAAAATAAAAAAAAATATCTCGGTTTATTCGATCGCAATCTCCATTTAATTGCGTCAGGTATACACAACACATAGTTCTGCCTATAGTCCGTGAAGTATATGATTACGTTTGTCGTTTATCATTCAGGAATTCCTATGATTGTTGAGAACATAGTGGGTACGTGTACCCTTTACGATTGATGCGATGTCTCTGAGTACAAACAGCGATGAATTGATAATGCTCTAGGTACTCGTTTTGTGCAAAATTCAAAGTTTTTAATCAGAAAACGAAGAAAACTAACCTGCGCTTAAAATGTCAACTGAAAATGTTTTTTTTTTATCATATTAACATATCACCACTGAGGTAAAAATGGCGCGACAGACGAAGTGGAAACTTTGCTAGAATGTTTTTTTTTTGTAACATTTGTTTAATTAAATAAAAATAATAACACTTGTTAGTTCTAAGCGTATACCAAAATAGAAAATATTACAAAAAGGTAATCATTATTTCATACATAGAAAAACAATAATTACGTGTTTTCAAATATTATTCCATTATATTTAAACTTAACTGTTTCACACGTGTTTTATTCTTATTCACGTAGAATTTGAAAAATATAATCGCCAATTTATTAAGTTCCCCGAATGAATTATTTTATGGTTTTTATCTATATTTTTTTAGTAGGTATATTAATTTTAAAATGGAAGCAGTCTTAAGATCGTTTATTATATAATTTTTAATTTCAGCTATTTAAAATTATCGGTATTATTATCTTTATTTACTTATGCTAAAAAAATCATAAGAATTTTTAATGTGACAATTTTTGACTTAAGTGTGTCCAAAATTGTCTCAACTCTCACTGTTCAAGAATTGAATATCGCTCACTCAATGTGTTGCCAGTACATGACGTTCGCCCTTATCGTTCTCATTATGTTTTTATTGGATGAAGTGAGAGCCCTCATATATTATATATATATTTATATAGTGGTTATGGCGTTGTAAAAATGCATTACACGACCAAATTGAAGTATTATCTTTTACGGTACGATAAGGGGGTAATGAAATAAATACTCTCTCTCTCTCTCTCTCTCTCTCTCTCTCTCGATATGTATTTTGGTATTTTTTATTATTATTTAATCAATCGCGGTAGTTAATGGCTCACTATAAAGATGTGCTCTTTCGTCAAATGGTTCACATTTTGGCACATCTCAAAATTAACTTGACTTACAATGTCCATTAAGTGTCGGTGCATTTTTATATTATAACAATTGAAAATACCTATATTTTTTACTAAACGTTGCAGGTGCAGCTTAAAACTATCATGATTTTTCATACACTAATTAAAATTTTGATAAAACTTGATTTAACTTATTTAGGTATGTATTTTCGTTTTGGGTCCTTTTTACGAGTCATTACGTGACCTTAGAAAGTTTGTTCTCCAACCCAAAAAATAGTTTATTAATCTTGGTTCTTTATATTGAAAAATAAATGATTTCTAAAAACGCATTATAATTTTAATATAACGTGAAATTTTTCATTAAGTATGTATATTTTTTGCTATTCTGAGAATTTAATTAAATAAAGAAAGTTTAATAAGATCAAAATGGCACATCACTAGTGTATTATAAAATAGATATTATGTAGTTTAATGTGACAGTTCTAGTTACATTAAACTACAACACATTTTTGTTTTTAATGACTTCAATGTTCATTTAAATTATAATTCGTTTTTGTAATTGAACCAATTGATACAGTTCATGAAGTGTAGTAAGGTACATTAAATAATGCGGGGAAATTTTCTTAAATTACGTAATAATCTTATAAAAAAATTAAATCATTATATTTTAATGAGGGTTCCTTTTAAATATAGTGCTTTGAGCCCTGAAAATTGTTGATCCAGTATTGATTTTTTATAATTTATAGCAAATCGAAAATCCTCTCCTAATTTTTATTATCTTCGCCTAAAAACGTAGTAGGTACATTCAGCGGATCGGAGTAAATCCTCGTTTGTCGTTTTCCCTTTGTAGTATTATCGTATCAATCATTTTATTAATCACTTATGTCATGTTTTATGCTCTCAAGTGCGATAAAACATGTCATAATACAATGCATGTACATAACGTATGACAAATATAGGAGGTAATAATATTATTATAGATAGTTCAGTATCGGTCATTACACCAATGCGGGTTGGTCGCCTCAAACACTACACTCAAATGAAAACATTAATAGGAGTTCGGATTAATACATTCAATTTTTACTTTATATTTTTTGTTTTAATAACTACATCTAATCAATTAAACCCAATTGTAGTCAATTGCGGTAAGCTCTTTTTAATTACAATTGATTTTTTTCTTCTCTTCATATCATTCCGCCCGTCGAAAGAAAGAAAGAGCTGTTGTTTGTTAATTCGATGGAGTTATTACAGGCAACACCGCTAGTTTAATTTCATTATGACTTGATTCACGATAACACACGATTCGACTTTTTTTTTGTTAAGTTTTGGTGGTCGCGCATACCGACACGACATTGGACATATCCACATGGGAGGCGATTAAATTACATTGTGATTCGACATATTTTCACGTAGATATTTAGATGGCATTTCATTAAATGTTTTCTTCTTTATTTAAATATTAAATATTTAATGTGTAAAATTTTGTCGTCAACCCTACTTATGAGTGACAGAGCTGATGTAGCACTGATACCAGATCGAAATTTGTAGACATATGAATCCTTGCATAATGCAGTAGTTTTACCAAATCATGTACAAGTGAGACAAGGAATTAATTTGAATATAATTGTTGACAGGGATATGAGATCGCATAATTTTTTGCCCTTAAACGATACACGACAGAATGAGGAATGAAAATATTTGGACTGAATTGTTACTTAAAGAGGGATATTATTAACACACTACGATGGTAACTACATAGCACCTGCAAACAATACAACATGGCAATTTCAATTAATAAGACTAAATGTATGACATTCTCAAAAACACACATAGCATGCAATCTGACTATAGACAACAACCCAATTGAACAGGTTAATACCTTTAGATACCTAGGAATTGACATAACAGAAGATGCTGACCTCTGTGAAGAAATTCAGAGCCAAGTCAATAAGGCAGCTGCAGTCTCGGGCGCCCTAAAATCCACTATTTGGAAAAATGAGGATATGGCCATTAAAAGCAAAGTGAGAATCTACAAAGCATGCGTAAGACCAGTGATGACATATGGAATAGAGGCACGAGCAGACACAGTCAGAAGCAAACAAATGTTGAGGACTTCAGAAATGAGGACATTGAGAGCAATTGCAGGCAAAACCCTGAGAGACCGAGTGAGGAACTCCAGAATAAGGGAACTATGTGAGGTTGACGATATCATCAGATGGAGCAGGCAGCGGAGGAGGGACTGGTATGGTCATGTCCAAAGGATGGACAGCACCAGACTTCCTCATATCGTGCTTCACAATCAGCCTCACGGAACCCGCCCTCGCGGTAGACCGCCAAAAAGATGGAGGGATAGCTGGGGGTCCACTTCGCAGGAAGAGCAGGCCTCTTAAAAAACAGACCTGAAGGTCTATTCAAAAGAAGAAGAAGAAGAAGAAGAAGACTACGATGGTTTAGCCGCACAGAAAGAATGGACGAAACGTTATTAACATAAATATATTGACCTCATAGAGAAGGAATGATAGGAACCAGGAGGTTAAGAAAGTATTCCTAATATCACGTGAAAAACATTTTGAAAGAAACTTAAATGACATGTGAACATTAGACAGGGTATGAATATGGGTTAGGCACTCGGTTCTCTCTATCAACCCAAGAAGAGGAATATATAGGTACTATGTACAAAGGTTTTGTTGATCAAAGTTCTTTTTCATTTATAATACGGATATCGGTACAGAGTAAGAGATACACAATTAAAAAAATATTACATTAATTCGTTGCAATTATAAAATTCTAATCACGAATAAAATTTATGACAGGATATAAATTTGGAACTAATTATTATTTCTTCCTGCTTTGTTTGTCCTTATTTTAACCATATTTTTTCATTTCGAATATTTTTCAATATTTTCGTTTTTTTATAATTTGTTTTTCATTTCAATAACACAGCTAATACTGAAGTCTGTTTACAGAAATTATTAGTTATTTTTATAACTTTATATTGAAATCTATCTTAAACTTAATTGGAGTACCAGCAATATAGAATAAAAAGACTATTTATTGTATTAATTATTAACATTTTAGTGTTCTTTCCTATAACAAAATTAAATAAATTGTAACAATCAAATTCTTCACTTTATATGTCTGTCAAAAAAAACTCGAATTCCATGACCTGTGTTATAATAGGTTTAAATGTTTAAAAAAAACGCCTATCAATTTGTGTTGTATTAATAATGTATAAATATCATTGTGAAAAAAAATCATGGATTTATGTGTTATAGGTAATTTATCGTTAGCCTAAAAAATGCTAATTTTACTTTATATTATTGTTCTAATAATCATTTTTGATCTAATTTTTCAAAACAAATTGTTAAAAATATAGTTGCCATCATCATGACAAAACTCTGAAAGATACACTTAAATGTAATCTAAAGATTGACTTTGTAAATAAATGAAAAAAAAATACTGAAGTACTCTTCTCATTTTTCATTTGTGTTTTTCATTTTTATTTTTGTTTGTATTTTTTTTATATTATTTTTATTTCAAAGCATTTGACACGTGTAATTAGTCATGCAAGCAGGATTATGTATATTTATGTAAATTTGTACATATGTTTTTATTATTTTTGGAATAAAATATTTATTTTATGATTTGTAAATCTATTGTTTTTTCCTTTCTTCTTATCCTCTCTCTTTAACCAAAACTGATTACAATATATTTAACTTTTTTTAAGTATTCAAATTTGAGATCAACTGGTCCATTATTTTGTTGTTGAGTTAAGAACGCCAGAACAAGATAAGTCAAACAGTACATAAAAACTCAACATATAATAATAAACACTTGGCACCCAGCGAAATTTCTTCCTATCCAGTGTTTCCAGCCCAGAGAAGCAAGATTTGTGTGAGAAATGAATGTAAATAAATTTCTCTATCTATATATTATTACACATATAAAATTACTGGAGGAAATAAATTATTGGAAAATTACATGTAGGTATTAGAATAATCTGAATTTTGCAAAGAAGAATGACCAAGTTTTACTAAGGCCTGATATTACAATAGCATAATTATAATGTAATATCGGGCAGCCTAAGATTGGTACATCTAAAATTGACACTTGTCGATATAGGTCTAACATAGACCATTCTCTGATCAGTAGGTGTCGATGATATTAACAACAGTAACATTAAATCAAATTTAGTTGGTTTTATTTTGAATTATTCTATGAGCTGATAGATTTTACACGGGATAACAGTGATTTTGGTGCTGGGGTATTTGGAGCTGATTTAATATGAATTTGATGCCCTGAATTCAAATATGCATTGGTTTTTGCCTATGAATTCAATTTTTTTAAGATAAAATCATTTTAGTGAACTAAATACGATTGTTTTTAACAATAGGTACTATATTGAAAAAAATCATAGAGAATATTGCAGTAGAACCTACTTATCTAATTACAAAAACCAAGAAAGATGAAAAAATTATAAAAGAAAACAATTACATAAGTCACTGAACATTTTGAAGACTTCTTTTTCGTGATATTCTTACGTGTACCTTCGAACAGTCCCCTTTTAAGCTCAAGGTAATTTTGGTTTCTAGTTCCAGTATTTTTTTTTATCATTCAACATAGAAGCAAGTAATTCAGAATTTATTTTGAAAGGTTAATATGTCTGGTGAGATAATTTAATTCTTCCAGGTTGAAACGTAAACTCTCTTTAGAAAATCAGTAAGTAATAGTTTTTCTGTTTTCGGATGATTTGCACCAGATCTTGAACTCTACTTGAACTCATTTTATTTTCAATCTACAACATAAACATAAGTATTTAAAACACAATATGCTGTAGGTTAAATCTATAAAAAAATCGCTCCCTTAATAGACATATCACACGAAGAAAACTTTGATCTACCCTGTACGGCGTAATTTATTTATTTCTTCGTTAGAAAACCAACAGTTTTTTTTTATTTTTACATAAATTAGGTATATACATAAGAAAATATTAAACAAAGAAACTAATAAACAGTCAAAAACTTACTTCAACTCTAGTTGATACACTAAATATATCAATTAAATCACTAGACACGCATTGACATCTAGCGAATTTACTTGAAATAAAAATGAAAAACGTTATTAAGTAGAAATCACCAAATATCTATTTATATATGGGAGACAAAATCTACGATTTATAAGTGAAGATATCTATGAAATTAAAGCTGATAGAAAAAAAATGAATTTATATTTAGATTCAGCGCCCAAAAAAATTGCCTAAAATCAGTTCCAAAATCCTAGGCACCATTTTTTAAGGCATGTGTTATACATATGTTTAAATTTTCAGCATAACTCTCACTTTTAGTTTTGATATTAGCAAATACTATGTATCTGAAATTTAAAACATTTTTTTCTGAACATGTTTTTCATAATGTACCTACGTATCATTTAGCTGTTAAGAAAAAATTGCTTTTGACAAGAGAATCCTGGACACCATTTTAAACAAAGTAAAAATTGGTTTATAACTGTAAAAGAAACAAATTGAAGAAGTAGGTAACAACTTTTATCTTTATATTAAATGTGAGTCTAAGTTATTCATAAATAAAATATTGTCACATTGAAAAAATTATCAGCTAATTGAATCAAAAATGTTGTATAATGAAAAAAATTGGCGATAAAGGTAAGAATAGAATAGTACTTGAAATTTTCTACATACCTAATGGAAGAGGAAGAATTGTTCTTTTTTATTTATATAGGTACATACTTTTTTTTAAGAATGAAAAGTCCTCATCTTCTGGTGCCTTGTCAAGGACCCCCGACGTTGCGCAGCCTGGACCTCCAGTATTAATTGAAGCAAGTGGTATTTTTCTCCCCTAATTATGTGACCAAGATAAGAGACCTTGCGGACCTTTATCGTAGACAGGAGTAAAGTTTATTGTAGACGTTTATTGTTGTTTATCCTCATACATTCCCTGAATAAAGCATAAATGCTTGTGCTGTAGGCGAAAACAAAAACATCTCGTGAATCCCATGGTCATATTCAATTCAAAAACTATTTAAAATTTTACTAATAATGAATTTTATTTGAAAGTTCACTCCAAGTACAATTTGTAGGGTCCTGTTAAAATTCGTAGTAATATTTTCATTTGACATTATGACGATATAAGGGTAGTTTTTTTATGATAGTGAACCACGAATGAGTATTTTGATACGAGCCTTTCATCCTCGGTACGGATTTCTAAATAGGTACTTACAAAAAAGTTATAATCCGTCCCGAGAAAGACACGCTCACTTCGAAACCATTCGTATCAACTCATTCGCGATTTAAACAAAGCGAATTGCAATTACGAAATTGTTTTAAATGTTCTACAGTTAACTTAAATACCATGTATCAGTTTTTATGTCAATCGTTTATTTCAATTTTTTTTTCCCCTATTTTTACTGTCGATCTGTCAATACATTTCCATTTTTAACTTTTCCCCAAAGTGTCGCCATTGTTATTATTCTGCTGTCAGTGACACGGGCCATTTTCAGTTTTGAACTTTATTTTGTACCTATTTTTTGTAAGTTTTCAGCGTTTTTGATCATTTCCATACTATGGTGAACGAGCATTGTTAAAAATATCTACACGTTACCTATATTTTGATGAAATAAACATTTAAATAATATTCAGAACTACTCCATACATTATACATCTTCCCTTGTAATTTTCATTAAAATAGCTTAGGTGTTTAATTGTAGTTTCAAAATACCTTCTTTTTAAGAAGGTGACTGCTGCCAACGTACCTATTTTTTCAATTTGATATACCATCATTATTACTAAACGAATCATTTTGAAAAAAGAACCTAGTTAGTTTGGATATTAATAAAGAGAAATATACCTTAACTTTTTGATTATGTTCTGTATATATGTATTCTTGTAGGAAAATAATAAGTATACCCCGATTTTAGACATTTATCTTAAATTTCTAAAAAAATATAAGTTATCGAGCAATATTTTTTTATAAATTAAAGAAAACAAAATACCTGAAAAAATATGATATGACGTTGCATTGACGCATCAGGTTAAGTAAATAAACCAAAAAAACTTTTATTGCGCAATGGCGCTGAATGGAAAATAAATGTTTTTTAGGTTTATTTACTAAACCTGAAGAATTAATGCAACGCCACATCATATTTTTCTAGATATTTTTGTCTGCTTGAATTTAAAAAATATATATATTACTCTACGCCTTATAGTTTATTAAAAATATATGATAAACGTTGAAAATCGGGGTATGCCATTATTTTTCTACAAGAATTTATACAGAACATTATCAAAAAGTTAAGGTATATTTTTGTTTATTAATATCCAAACTATCTAAATTATTTTTTTCCAAACGATTTGATAAGAAATAACGATGGTATATCAAATTGAAAAATAGGTACGTTGGCAGCAGTCCCCCCCTTAATCAAATACTACATTACAATCAGTGCTGCCTCGAATTCTCCAATTAATAAAGTCATTACCACATTCGAAATGTAATCGTTTACTCACTGATGTTTTACCCAATGTTCATTGGATTTGTTATTGATTCTAAGCACTATTAATGGTAGTCATATTTTATTATTAGGTATGTATACCACTGTTTTAATATTGCTTTGCTACAATAAAAAAACGTGTGGGTTGTGGTCTATGCTGTATTTGTCACAACACCAAGTCAACACGATTAACTTTTCCAAAATCAAATCAGCGCTAAGTTAACACAATATCAATTTACGAACATAGTTTTAAAATGATCAATTCGGTAATTTAGTCAGGGGTTGGGTATACCTTTTAGTATATAAGGTCTTTGGGTATACCCAAAATTTTATCTCTAAAAATTTAATAACTTGAGAAGTAGGTACTCCAAAATTGAATTGGCACATTTCGAGTAAAACTTATTTTTCGAAATTCGAAAACAATGGAATGAGTATATTTTCGTCAACTGATTACTTTATTGACCCGCCATACATTTATGTATGTACATTGAGACAAAACTTTCAGAAAAAAAATCTCACTGTGTTAAAATCTCAATACCCTTCAACATTTCGAATTCAAAACTCCCAACAGGAGTAAAAATATAAGTAACAAAGTCTAGATACTCAAAACGTACGAAATTCCTCTCGAAAGCCCGCTAGCTAATTCCCGACAGTCGATTGAACTTACCACACAGGTCGATGGAACTAATATTTGAAATGGACATATGTATTTTTACGACAACTGCGATGCTAAAGAGAGACAAATTTGGAGAGTATTTTCATTTTAGAGTAATGTATTTACAGCTTGGTTCTTGACGGCATTATATAGGTGCAGAACCGGATCTAGGATTATTGACGCCTGATGAAGAATATTTAAAAGCCGCCCTTACTCCATATTATACTGAATATTTAAAGTGTACAGATATAGGTATAAGATATATGATTTCAAATGATAAGTACCTACTTATGTTTTTTTTCATACAAAATAATATATTATGTAAATAACGCAAAACAAAAAAAAATGTGTGAATTCTCATGAAGTGATATTTATAAGATGTAGGTACTTACTTATTACTGATATTGAATTTAAAGATTGGGCTTTTCACAAAAAAAGAATTGAGAAAATTTTGAAAATCGAGAATTCCTTAAAACAAGAATCTTTATAATATTTCTTAAAATAACGGAATTAAAGTTTTTACATCAAAACCTTTTTTTCTCTATGCAAGACAAATTGTTTTTTCGATGGTCAACAATTTCTGAATACATATATGGAGCCTATTTCTATTGTTTTCATATTTTAATACTCAGCAAGAATTATTCTAAAAAGATAAACACTCAAAAAGTAATGCCTTATCTATTGAAAAATAATAAGTTAATGCTCTTTTACACTTTGATATGAATTTAAAGCCCATTTAATTAAAAGTTCAGGTTTTACGGAGGACACTAAATTTAACAGTAAAAATAATTGTTTTGTGTTAATAATAGCATAATCTATTCACAATATTAGGTACGGTATCTTGAACATTTTTTTTTTCAATTTCAGTGCCGGCAAGAAACAAAATAACATCAAATTTTTCGTTCTCCGTCTCACTAGGAAAACCTTTTCTGAGACGGGTCACTTAAATTCGTGCTCAAATATATTTTTACACATTATCCAGTACCATGAGATATACTTTAGTCTATAAATCGATAAAGTATAATAAACACGCCGTACATAGCGCAAAGCACGTACACAGCACACACACAGATACATTGCAATGAAACTTTCTGAATACAATCTCAGCATGATACTAGTTGATAATCTGCAATAGTAAAAATAACCTTAAAAATTGCGAATTCACAACTCCCCACTATTTCTCATCTCTAACCCATGGGATATACTTGGACTAGTGAGAAGTAAAAACTAACATAAGAAAATTTTATAACAAGATTCAACATTAATAACATAATTATTTTTTATCGTAAATTGTTAATTTATTTATTAAATATAAATAAGTCCATAAAATATAAATTAGTTACACAATATTACAAGAATAATAATAAAAATACAATAATCGTTTTAATTAGACTTGACAACAAAAAGGCGATAAAAGAAAAGAGAAAAACAAATACAAAACCATTCCACTTTTTGGAATAAATTCACTACTCCCTTCACTTTGTATTTCACACTTAATAAATATAATAGTAATTTATTTAGATATAAAAACATATTATATAAAAATTAATACATCTAGTATAAACCAAAAAAATATATAATATTTTTTTAAACAATACGTACGGTAAGAGTATGACAGTGAATTATAAAAACATGTAAAACTATGGAACATTAATAGTTTTTAACTACATATTATATGTATTCAGCACCTAGCCTACGAAAGGTGACAAGACTTGTGGATTCTTTAATTTTTGGTGGTAAACTATTATATATTATGAGACCTTTATAGTATAAACTATTTTGTGTACTTGTTTTAAGTAGCAGGTACAAAATTATCCACTATTTCATATCAAGAGAGCCGAAATATAATTTCTGTAGTAAGGACCTATTGTATATTGATCTATTATTATATACTTTCCGTCATAGTAACATCTGCCTTTACTTGTGTATTTGTGATTAAATTCTACGGAAAACATAGTGAAAAAATCTAAATAGGAAGCTGAATCATCAAATAAACTTAAAAGCGATAATAATTAAAGTTTTCATATTGTTAACAACTAAATACTTGTAAAATTACATTGTTGCAGAGGTGCCTGTAAGCGTGTCATGTTTTTAAAGAACACATCTAATAGAATCGTGAAAGTCCCACCCGGAGAGGTGTTAAAAGTTTACCATTCTCACATTAAACTTGGTAAGATGTTTTTTAGAGTTTATTTAATAATAATACAAATATATTAAGGATTTAAACGCGCCGTTTAATGATTCAGAATCATTCTCAAAGCAACGTTTTGTATTGCTCTACGAAGTTGTTTTCAGTCTTAGAGAAGTTGTTCATGCTTTTATATTTTGAAAATCTTTTACCCAGTACCCTCGATAGATACGTCTTTCAAATAAAGACGTTTGTATTTACATTAAAAAAAAACTTTTTGAGCAACTAACAGGTACTATGTCAAATATTAATTTAACACGCACCCAATAACAAGTTGCCACATTCTGGAGACTAACGATATTTACCGTCTCACAGATCCAGACAGAAAACACAATTAAAACTGTCTTCGTCGGGAATCGAACCCGGGACCTTTGGATCAACAGTCAGTTACCGACAATCTTAATTCTATTGCATGAGTTTTTTGAAATTTTAATTTGATAATGAATTTCTTGTAAAATTAGTTATAGTAAATCCCTTTTTTAATTTATTACTGCACGTAACTAAAAAACTACAAGGCCTATGAAGTATATTTTTACTTCAATCGAAAGAGAATATGAAAATCTACCGTTTGAGTTTTTTTGTTATTATAATATTTTAGTTACTATTGTTAATTTTACCTTTTATTCGCGAAAATATATTGTATATCACAGATTACGTGATATAAAATATTTTTTCTTGTTTCATACATTAGAGGGTAATTTAGTGTGCATTTTTGTGTACATGCGTATACCCAAGGTATGCAAGAGCCTCAAATTATTGAATTTAGTAAGCCTCTCTTTTGAAGTTTTTACTCTGTGATCCAGACAACATGAATGTGAAATACCCATTCTCTGACAAAGTTCTTGAATGTATTGTCGTGCTAGTTTGTTCCTAGCTTTGAACACCGATTTTAAGAGTTAGGTAATTGCAAATTGATGTTTGACAAAATTACAAATTAAGTTTTTTTTTTTGTTTTAATGTAGAATGTTTCGCAAAACGATTTTGCATCATGACATGGGTAGCTTTAAACAAAAATAAAGATTATCACTATATAGGGTTTTTAGTCAATAAATAAATCACACGAGTCTTAAGAAACCATTATTTTTTTGCAATAATAAACGAGACATGACTCATTTAAAAATGAGAGTTTACAATATGTTGCGTTTAAAAAATATCACATCAGTACTTGAAACTCGTCATTTTCGGTTCGATGTTCGCTGACTCAAAGCATAAATATCACATTTAGTGATATTTTGTTCGACGGTTAAGAAGCTCTGGGTTGCAAGATAATATATAAAGGTAGGAACTTTGCAAACCCGTTGTGCATTTACTTATGATTTACGATGTGTTTCTTCGAGGATTCCACACAATAATGGTGAGTCTTGGTTAAATTAACTTTACAAAGAGAAAATTGTACAAATTTCAAAATACATATTATCAGTCACTGACGGTATGAATACATTATTGGACCATACCATAACAACAATCCCATCACAAGAGGTTAACAGATACGATTAACAGTGTGACCGGCATTCATTTAATCATTTTTAGCAAATTATATTTTAAACACAGACCAAACAATATTTTCTGGTACATATTGCCACCAATATTTGCTGGCAGAATCACGTGGTTTTCCCACCAATAGGTTCCGTACAAATGAAAATTTTAATGGTCACTATAGTTCGGTTAATTTTAACATATTTTTTTTTCAGTAATATTCTCTTTTTATCCATCAAGTTGAACTTATCGGAACAAATTAAAGGAAAACAGCGGTATTATCGTACTGTTTCCAGCAAATAACTTGAGAATTTTCGTCGTGGAGGGGAGCGGTTTGCGTGTATAACAACCAAGCGAATAAACACAAATATGCGCTCCGCGCACACCACGTGACGTAGGTAGGTACTCAATATGTTTGCCACTAACTAAAGACATGTTGTACTTATATTATTTTAACTTATTTGAACTAAGGAACTGTAACTATTTTCGAACAAATAGAATCTACAATTATTAACACTGGTAGTACATAAAAATGGGGATGGTCAATCTAAAATAAAATGTATCTAAAATAAGTATAACCTTTTATAAAAATTGTCCCTTACCTGGGAATAATATTGGATATTACCTACAAGTAGCTATTATACATAAAACAATTAATAGTTTTTTCGGTAATCCTATATATTTATTAACACCAGGCGAAATTGTGATTAAGAATTCATTAATTTAGAAAAATTTATGAAAGGTAGTACTGTCTCAGTAGAATGAACATGTTGTACTGTATAACAACAAATAAGTTTAAAATATAAAATGAATTTATATATTTTGGAACGGTTCCGAATGAAAATTGAAACAAAATTGTATACAACACTAATATTAACAAAAGGATTTAAATTTCGAAAAGCAAATACTTTTGCTGATACCTACATATATAAATGTGTCATTAATATCTTATATGGCCAATGAATATGTTTGAAGTACCCCTCATTCCAGCTCTTTCCGTGTACCAAAAACCTGACCTTAAGTCATAGTTTATGTCAGTTATGTTAATTATAAAACATTTTTTTAATATTTACTACGGAAGACTATTAAAAATCACGTCTTCCATTGATAGACATATTGGTTGGTGGAAACTCCCCAAAAGACACCTTTAAAGTTTACTTTTTTATTATATTTGTATAATTCCAAGATTTTCAATGTAATAACTGACTTCATTCTTATTTCAATCGTTTGATAGCTATTAATTAGTTATAAAATTATGATTTCACGGAGAAAAGAAATAAATAGGTACATACTTTAATATTAATTAACAATTCTTCCGAAATTATGGCGTAGCTAAGTATTTAATAATATAAATGATTCTTTTATTATTATGATTCTGCTACAAAAAATGTATATTGTGAGTCAAACCACGGGTTGATATAAAGATAGTGCTTCTGAAACATGTCATGCTATTCAACTTGTTTAACTAATACATACGCTATTTCACTAAAGGGGTAAGCAGAAAAAACAGAACGTCACATGCTTCGTCTCATACTTCGTCGTCGACCTTCGTGGCTCAGTTGGTTAGGTATCTGACTGCTGATCCAAGGGTCCCGGGTTGATTCCCGGTGGAGACATAGTTTTTAAAAATTGTGTTTTCAGTCTGGATCTGTGAGACGATAAATATAGTAAGTCTCCAAAATGTGGCAACTTGTTATTGGGTGAGTGCATAATTATTTGACATAGCACCTGTTAGTTGCCCGAGAAGCTACATAAAATAAATAAAAAATAATAATAAAAATACGCATACCTTCATCTATTGTTTAAATTTCTTATGTTCTTGTCTTTCAGGATGTCATCCAAATAGTTGAGCCATCGTTTTATTGAACAACCCCGGCCGTTTACTCCATTCATGTCAGCTTTGTATTTGATTCAATAATTCGATGTTCGTTTCTATTCGAAAAATTTCGTTTACAAAAAGGATAATAAACTTGTAAACGTAAGTTGGTTATACAGGAAGTAAAAAATCATTTACCTTTAATTCTGATACCAATTCATCTATGGGCACCAATTTCATTCCAATCTATTTGATTATATAACATGTCTAATTGTGTATTATGTATATAAACTTCCCATGTATGTCCGATAGTAACTGTTTTATAATTAATTTGTAGTTATATTGTTTACGAATTCGGCACAATGTCAGTAATAATTTAATTACATACTTCAACACGGCACTTATGTATAATTTTCTTACATAAGTAATTGTTTCGTTATGTGGGACAGTCGTCTTTTTCTTTATTGTATACCTATCTCCTCTGTTAATTCAGGGTATTTGAAATATTTTGAAATTATCATTGTTCTTACCAATAACTACTTACCAATTCCCATCGGCAAGAACTGTACACATAGCGTAATTTGATAATAATTAATTGCATTCTGATTTTTTCCACAAAATTAAATAATATGCTCGAAGGCAACTTGGCCACGTCAAAGGAATAAAGAATATCTTGCGAATATACTTGGCTGAAAAAAATGGTACGGGAGGCAGAGGTCGACACCGAAAGTGCTGGCAAAACCACATAAATAATACCATGAATAAAGGTAATTTGTAAAGTTTGAATAACAAGAAAGCATTAAGAAGGCAATGTCTAAGTATAAATTAAGTAAGGATCAGTGTTTGTCAAAATAGAATAATATGGCGATCGCTTCTTATCCAATACGAACATGGCGAAATCACTTATAAAGTATACAGTTGATAACTAGTGACAACGTGTCTTTAGTACATTTAAAGAAATCCTTAGGCATAGTTTTTGTACATAGAACTTTTGATTTGTCAATAATAAGAATGTTTATGCCCTATTTTTGTACATCGATCTCTCAACTTGTCCATGATTTTATCATGAATTTTGATTTTCTACATCTAAATTTGACTTGTCAAATTGATACTTATTTTGATTCGCGCAATTCATGTACCTACCGTGTTTTGTTATTCTACTTTGTTCTTGTACATCAAACATCATTTGACTTGTCAAGTTCATGATGTTTACATTTTGATTCGCATATTCGCACAGTTCATGTACCGAGTTTTGTTATTCCAGTTTGTTCTTGTACATCAAACATTTGACTCGTCAAATACATGATGTTTACATTTTGATTCGCACAGTTCATGTACCGATTTTTGTTATTCCACTTTGTTCTTGTACATCAAACATTTGACTTGTCAAATTCATGATGTTTACATTTTAATTCGCACAGTTCATGTACCGATTTTTGTTATTTCACTTTGTTCTTGTACATCAAACATTTGACTCGTCAAATTCATGATGTTTACATTTTAATTCGCACAGTTTATGTACCGATTTTTGTTATTCCATTTTGTTCTTGTACATCAAACATTTGACTTGTCAAATTCATGATGTTTACATTTTAATTCGCACAGTTCATGTACCGATTTTTGTTATTCCACTTTGTTCTTGTACATCAAACATTTGACTCGTCAAATTCATGATGTTTACATTTTGATTCGCACAATTCATGTACCGTCGTTTGATGACGCAACAGCATAGTTCGTGGTTAACTTCCGCTTGTCCGCGGCAATATTATATGCTCTCCAGTCTCGTCTTACTATTATTATTATTTTCACATCGGAATATTGTATTTTGGTTCATCCTGTGAACTGACGATGCATTCTTCCGAGAAACGCGAAGGAGGTGTCTAAAATTATATATGCAGGCACTAAATTTCGAACCATCGCATCGTCGGTAACTGGTAGGTAGGAACTGACGTCCAGCGATCTCCAGTCCGGTCGACCAGCAACCAAACTTGCTTTGTTGCAACATGGTTAACCTTCGTCAATATAATTTATTGAAATCCTTTCTTCTATAATTTGTTCATTTTCTTTTCAGCGATATATTTTTGCATACCAATCTGTTACCTATACCATTCGGCAATCGACATTGCAGACGTAATATATTTTTTAGAATTATTTATTAGGCTTTGAAGGTATGCAGTTATTTAATTATTTATTTGTATGCTTGCAAGTACCGGTCGCTTTTTCATTGCGGTTTCGGTGCAAACGGATCCTTCAAATGGAATTAATTACCTCTTGACCTACGGAGAGCTCAAAGCATTATGCGAGGGAAACTCTCCGTTTGATAACTGCCTAAAACACCGAAAGTATTTATATAAGCCAGACCCCCTAGACAACATGTCATTTAGCTCAAGAAAAGAAACAAGAAATGATAACTAAATGCATGGAAGTGTCATTTCCATGCATTGAGTTATCTTTTCTTGAGCTAAATGACACGTTGTTTAGGGGGGCAGGCACGGAAAGCTATTATAAAATCAAATACAGTAACATAACCTATTATATACAATAAATTACGGACCAATTACACAGTGAAATATGTAATTGTTTTTTGCAATACCACATAAAACGTAAAACAAGCCTTGCTGGTGTCTGATATCCCGGTTCTCTTATGAATACATTATATCTCAACTTCGTCTCTTTTTCTTCTTTCTCCTTTGCCCCATTTACTTGGGGTCAGTTCTTCTAGTCCTCATCCTCCGAGTCCTTCTGTCCTCCGAACGAAACCATTGGTACCTCCTTGAGATTTCTGGTTAGTGTAAACATCCAAGTGTTCAATGGTCTACCTGGTCTTCTAGGCTCCACCTCTATGTCCATCGTTATTTTTATCACATTATTCTGTGGCAGTCTCATAAAATCTTTTTTCTTCTTCTTCGTGCCATATCAGATCGCTGCTGAGAAGGCATCTCTATCCGCCACCGTCCGGAACAATTAGCCGACGTCTCTGATGGCGGTCCACTCACGAATGTTGCGGAGCCATGACATCTATCGTCTTCCTATTCTGAGGCGTCCCATTTTGCCCTTCATAATCACTTGAAGCAAACTATACTTTTTACCTCCCAGAACGTGACCCAAATATGTATTTTTCGTCGCTTTATTAGGTCAACCAGGTCGCATTCGACATTTGCTCTCCTGAGTATCTGTCTCCGTCCTGTACTTACTTACTTTACGGGTCCGGACCTTAGACCTTGCCACTCCAATAGGCGGCGACAGATATCGTCTTGTCGTTCACTGTTTTTAAGTCGTCTGTGCTGCATATCGTCTTCATTTGTGGGCATATTAGTGGATGGGCATCATCCTATTCCTCTCCGCAGTCGCAGCATGTATCTTCTCCATCCAGTAATCCCCACCTCTGTCATATAATCTGTCTCTATTGAGGTATAAAGTTTGTCAAAAAAAAAAAACACTATTCAAAGCATAATAATTGTGGCACTTTAAATATATATATATCTAATGAAATGGTTTCATAGTAACACTCGTTGCTTTATACTGTGTATCAAATTTACATATTTTCCCAGATTCCTTCCGTTTTAGATTCCTCAATAAATACCATGATTATTATATTGTCGATAGAATTCATTAATTTTATTGTACTGACGAGGTGTTTATAAAAAGCCGGCCTGCGGCGCGTCTTTTTTCCGTTGTGGTTTTATAATAATAATATTATTTTGGTAATAATAACGAAACAAATAATAAAATGTGTGAAACCTCGACATGTCATAAAAATTTAAAATAATGTCCAACGAACAATATGACTGTTTGTCTCTCACTCTAACTCTCTTCATCTTATACAGGATGTTTGGCACATGGACCGTTGGGAGATTGGGGGTCATTTGCAAGATTTTTAAATCTACAAACCTGCGGTCTTATTCTTGACATTCAAATCCGATGCCAATTAATTACAAATAATTAATTGGCATCAGATTTCATGATTCATATTAATTACACCAACATAAATAACTAGTCTCTTTCTATGGCTCTGAAATAAAAATCGCGTCAGAGATTGGATTTATGAGAGGTATTATGGCGGACATTGGGACCTGGTTGATCTGTTTTGTGTGAGCCCATATGTTTGTTGAGGTTAATGATTGTGAGTGCAGAAAGTTGATATTGTGTACATATCGTGTTGTTTTAAGGAAGATCTCAGTGCTGTTTATGTACGCTATTTTGTCTTTTCTCTAACTTTTATGACTTTTTTGACTTCTTATGTGCCTGTTTCTTTTTTGCTTCTACTTATGTAACTTCTATAACTTTTTTTTTTCTTGAATTGTGTAACTATTTTCTTCTTGAATTGTGTAACTATTTTTTTCTTTTTCTTTTTTACTTAACTTTTGTAGCCGAATTATTTCTAATTTATGTACTTGTGTAACTTGCGTGTGTGATTGAGTGAGAGCTCATGTAATTTTGTGTGCATCCATAATTGGACGTCCAGCACTCGTAGTAATAACCAATATTGTTTTCTTTTTGTGAGAATTGTGAGCTGGATGTCTGTCGATGTACCCTTTTAATAAAATAATTAAATAAATAAAAAATAAAATAAATAATAAATATTTAGTGTGGAACGGGAACAATCACCTGGTTCATAATTGCATATAATTTTCAATAAAAATTGTAAACTGCTAGCCCGAGAACAGGATGTCCTAGTTGGGCAGCAGTAATCTACTAATTGTTGTCATTATAAATATCATGTCATAAAATTTAAATAAAATAAATAAATAAATAATTCCAAATCTTCGTTAATAATTACCAATCTGTCGTCTGCGTATATTAAAATTATCTACTATTATGATTAAAACATACCCACCTACCGACCAATTCTCCATTACAAAGTTAGGTTCTTAGCGAAAATTCGAAATTGTTTTCGGATATGAATATCGAGAGTGAGGCCTATGATGTTTTAATTGTCACGGTAAGTGATATGATTTTTTAAATTACCCAAAATCTCACATTTAAATCCTCGAACATTTTTATTTTACACATTTTTTGCGTTCGCGAAAAACCTAAATTTATTCGCTCTTTTGTAGGTAGGTACCTACTTTTCTCGCAAATAACGCGAATTTTCACGTTTTTGAAAAATAACACCGAAATTCGGTTTTTTATGACTTTGTCGTGAAACAAAATAACAATTATCCACAGAAAACACACAATTATAGAAAAAAATATTTGTTTGTTACTTTTAAAATAATTTTAATTCTGTATTATGGAAATTATTTAAGCATTTATTTTTTTTTTTTTTTATTTATTTTTTTTTTATTTTAACAATTATACATTAATGATAAAAAGAATTATAAACATATTATCATTTATAAGCATATTATCATTTATAGTGGAAAATGAACTTGCAAATCTAAATAATGTATTTATTTCTCTTAATTTACATATTTTCTTTAAAAAAACACAGATTTCATAAAAATGCACCATTTTAACATAACAAGCTGTTTAAAATGGAGAATTAGATGGTATTAGGTAGGTATGTTTTTATCGTATTCGAGTGTCATGACTGTCATGAGCAGTGGCGGCCGCTAACTAATAAGTTTGGCGGTTCGTTGGATAAAAAAAACGCTGTAAATACAAGAATGACATGTACGTAGTATATATAAATCAATGAACATATCGTTGCAAATTTTGAATTTGTTCAACCGACACAGCAAACAGTATAAAGTTTTTGGAATTCTATAAATAATTAACTAGTAGAATAATTACTATTAAGGCTAAATAACACGAAAATCCACACTGAACACAATCATACAATCACGTAGAATAATTATACAAAAACCAATGAGTTGCAATTTATAATTAAACAAACTCAATGACAATAACACAAATTTGACAACTTACTTACTTACTACTTACTTTACGGGTCCGGACCTTAGACCTTGCCACTCCAAAAGGCGGCGACGGATATCGCCTTGTGACTGAAAACGGTAAAACAAAACGGTTCGAGCGCCGCCTATCATAGAATCGGCAAACTTAAATTATGTGCCTAAGGTAGGTACAAACAAGACGGAGCGCCGCACCGAATTCATCATATAGTTGTAAGCATTTGTATGAGATATCTTCCATCTCACGGGCCAGTACTGTTGTCCCTATATTCCATACAATTTTAATAGCATTAGTGGCGCGCTTGCAATTACGCACCGCGAGTCAACATAGTTACATAATTTCAGGCGTTTATTTAAATAACGTGATACTCAAAATTTCTGTCTTCTTTCTTGTACTGACGTTGCAAGTAATTCGGTATTTTTTTAATCATGTTTGTTGATAAATAAATTGGTTTTGGCTTTCATTTTATTTCACCGGTTCAGCGCTCCAGCGCACCCAAGGAGCGGCCGCCATTGGTCATGAGTAAGGCTACTGGTCCATACTCGTATGTAAAAATAATCTTGCAAATGACCCCCAATCTCCCAAAAAAAATTGTCAATTCATGCGCCAAACACTCTGTATAATATTTATGTACTTTTTCGTATTTAATTTTACAATAAACGTGTGGGCCATTTAATAGGTCGTTATTATAAAGCCGAAACCTCGATACATCATGTGTTAATAATTTATACGATTATTGGACGTATTTGTGGTTATTCTATAAGCCACATTTTTAAATATGACTTTACAGTAATACGTCGAACGATCAAAAACCAAAAAACAAAAAAAATCCAGTAGGTATTCATTTTAGCAATGAGATAGCGTTTGTACTACAGAACCCAAAAATACGAATTTTATTCCAAGTATTAGACCGTTTCTCTTTGTTTTAATTTTAGGCGAAATGTCCATCTTATAATAGGAATAAAATTCGTTTTGATTTTATGCCTGCATGAAAATTTAAAAATTCAATGTAAACATTGCTTTTTATGTATAATCAGTTCTCATAGAAACAAGCGTCCGTATTTTTTCAATGAATCATGATTGACACTCTTTTCCTGCTTTCAGAAAACAAATGAGAAATTTTAAATTTTCACAATTTCAATATTTTCACACTCAAACAAAACCTAGATGACATGCTATCGACGATTAAAAATATACTTGCAAGATAGGATTTTGTAATGCCGATATCTTCTAATCGATCTGCTGAAACAATATCTGAAAAAAAAAATAGGTAACATACTGCTCTTCGAATGATCGGAGTTCAAGAATCTTCGCTATAACTATTATTTTCAAATAACTTTTTGTTTCCTTGACTTCAAAATTGTCAGTTCTGTTTTCTAATCGGAAGTTAAAGCAAGTTAGATTCCTGGTGATGTGTTTCTTTCCTGCAATTTTTTTATTTGATTTGAACTTCTTCAAAACGTTACTTAGTTAAAAAGTTGCTAAGAATATAAAAATCAGAACTGTGTAACTCGTGTATTATTTTTAGCTAATTGTGTCATATTGCAGTTGTTCTAGATCTAGATTAAAGACACCCATTATTTTCGTTGAAAATTCATTCCTAGAACCGAGATTAGTTGTTTTTTCACTCCATGTGTCGTAATACTGGGAATCGATCTGTTTTCGTTGATTTGTTTATCTGTGTGTTTTAAATAAACTTCCAAACACATTACCTGACCGATTTGAAAAACATGTGTTACTGGAATGATGGTACAAACAGTAGATATTGGTACGGTGTAATCTCTCGGCATGACGGGAAGGATAAATAAACAAAGCCATTATTAGCTTACTGGGTTGACTTGGTACAGGCATGGATAACTTTCCTTATTCCTGTGGTTAGTTAATTAATTCATTTTCATCCAATATTGCAAAAATAAACACTCAGTGTAAAAGTATCGTTCAATATGGAACTATCAAAGTTAAATAATTTCCTTTTAATGAAATACCTTAAACTTATATGCTTATGCTGATGAAAATATCAAGTTAAAAAGCTCGTAAATGACAAATTTGCCTACCAAGATTGCCTACCTCAGTATAGTCAAGTCTTCCAAGTTTTTTTTACTGTCAGTAATGCCATGATATTATAAAATTATACATATTTAATTTTCCTGTGCATTTTTTTTATTTTTATCTATTATTATAATATTTGTACATGTTACAGAGATATGTGCAATGCAAGGTTATATAAAACCAAAATTCCAAAATACATTCTTAGGACAGAAAATATAAATATTAGGTAAGAAAAATATACAAAAATACACCTAAATATTACCAAATACCTATACTAATTTTGTAACCGAAGAAATTTTAAACTAATTCATAAAATTTTGCAGAAAAAAAATTTAATATTATATTACAGGATTCGGGCATTAGTGTGTGGTGTTTAAATAGTATTTTTTTGTTTATATATTTTATTTTATATTATGCATTGATTATACATATTATATACCAAAAATTCCTTTAAAATTCTTACAAAAAAATTACTGATTTCTTCGGGCAGGCTCTATGCTGAAGGAATTGTCCACCCTTAACATTTGACTTATTTACTTTTACTTTTATTTTCTTCTAATTCATTTGTTTTATTTAAACTAAAACTTTACTTCTTAATCTTGTTTAATCTATTTTTTTAAACTACTTGAATGTAACATTTGTGCACCTTATACATTATGTATCCTCTATGTGTAAATAATTTGTATACCCTATTGTGTAAAAGCAAAGACCTTATAATAATGTATATATAAGGTCTTTTTGTAAAAGTAACAGCCCCAGAACAGGTCTTGCCTAGTGGGGCGATATTTACTTAACCTAAATATGCAAAAATGTTTGTGTATTGACAATAAATAAATAACATCATGGTATATCCCACAATGCGGGATAAGCGGCGACAGGCGTGCGGGTGTGTATGTACTTATAGAAGGAAGCACGAAAAGGCACTACATTGAGATGTTATTTTGATTTTTTTTGTTAAATTGCGATTATTTATGTAAGTACCTAATACACAAAAATAAGTATATAAATATTTTTTGAATAACAAGGACTTATTGAACCATACTCGGGGCAACGTGTGATGACCATTATGACGTTTGGATTCTCATGAAGTTTATGTATGTTTTTAAAGGGCAATTTATATGCCGTAAATGATTAAATAAATGAGAAACTGTGAATAACATCATTGATCGACCACCCCAACCTAGGTTCTTGATGAAAACATTTTCGATCCGCCTGTAAAAAAGATCGACCATCCCTGTGTAG
The DNA here is from genome assembly GCA_963576475.1 of Molanna angustata. Taxonomy (NCBI): domain Eukaryota; kingdom Metazoa; phylum Arthropoda; class Insecta; order Trichoptera; family Molannidae; genus Molanna; species Molanna angustata. Next base: position 44,014,960 of record OY754965.1, on the reverse strand, counting down.
GCGATAATACAGAAGAGTGATAGATAGATATACATAGGTACACATCGAGTGAGAGATACATATTATGTATATTGTGAGTAATCCTCCGACATTTGGACCACTTCTTTAACTGGTGAAATATTTAATAAGGCCAAATCTTAATATCGCACTTAGCCGGCGATGTTTTTCTTATTGGAATTCGAAGTTATCGTAAACCGCACACCCACACTATGTACCGCACCGCACCGCCATCAGCCATTGTCAGGTGGTGTATCATCGGACAACACAGAAACTAACTTGTCTCATTCGACAACACTATCTCTTTCTTTTTCGCTCATTCATCCGCTAAGAAAAGGGGTACGCAACCATTTTTGTGAATGTAATACAACTTTAGATTGGGATATATTAACTGATGGTCCCAACACAATAGTACACTTACAATACCAATACACCACACATCTACTTATACTTAAGTAGGTACATGCAGCTCGGATGTGGAATCTATTGCCGGAGAATATCAGAGATGCCCCTAGTTTGATGGCATTCAAAAAGCGTCTCAAGTCACACTTTTTATCCACATAACCACAAACTAACGTCTTTTTCCCTTTGTCCCTCTATCCCTTTCCCTATCCTATCCCCCACCCAACAAGCATAGTGTCTCTATCTGGTGTATTATTATTTTTGTTTTTATATTTATTTTTAATTTCTTATTATTTTTTTTATTTTGTATTCTCTTGTTAATTATTCCTGTAACTGATTGAATTTACTATGGTGGTTGACTGGTAGAAATTGCCTGCGGGCAATAAGTCTGCCTCATTGTTTTATCACAATAAAAGTTTTTAATTATTATTATTATTATTGCAAACATGTTGATCTCGGTTATGATCCGGTGAGGCTATATGTTTCTGTGTCTGTGTGGTTGTGTGTAGTTGTTTAAAGTGGTACCTGTAGAAATTTTCTGACTATTGTGCATGTGTTGATTATTGTAGTTTTTTGTATGTTGGTGATGACGTATGGGGGTAACATTAGTATGTCTATATTTTTTTGGAGTGTTTTTGGTATGATGCCTGTAGACGATAATATTATTGGGACTATTGTTACTTTTTCTTGTATCCATTGTGATTTTATCTGTTCTGCTAACGGTATGTATTTATTTATTTTTTCTTAATGTTTCTTTTGTAGATTTGCTGTATTTGGTATCGATATTTCTAATAGATAAGTGTGTTTATGTATTTTGTCGATTAATGTAATGTCTGGTCGGTTATGTAGGTTTGTTCTATCTGTGATTATGTCTCTATTCCAGTATAGTTTGTAGTAATCATTTTCTATTACAGCTGGGGGTGTGTTTCGATAAGGTTATGTTTGTGGGCTTGCTCCAAATGTATGTGTGTGCAGATGTTATCGTGTCTTATTGTACATATATTCCATCGGTGCAAGAGTTGAGCAGCCACCTGTTATGTGTTCAATTGTTTTTAATTGTTTCTTTTTTATTATTATTATTATATAGGATAGATTTTTCCAAAAATTTTAAATCGTTAAAATGAACATTTGTTTTATGAAATAATAATGAAAAACATATGCCAAAATAAAATTTACCATAAATAATATATATTTATGTATTTATCGAAACTTTGGTACTTTTAATTTACTTTATGATACGATGGCGGGTAATTTTGAACCAATGAATTTAATTTACTTTAGCATGAGTATTGCGTAATTATGAAGTGTGATCTAAAATGTAAAACTTTAAAAAAAGAGAATTTTGAATGTTACTTGTAATTTTCACGACATATCCCTATCTGGGTAAGCAGACAGAACCGTGCGCTATACGTCTCTATTTTTGCATATATCGTCTTATAATCCTCGTCAGTTGTTCAAGCTTCATATGTTTCTTTCTTTCGAATTATCATCCACATGTTCATGCGTTCCTTTCACTTCATATCTTACACCCATGTATATTTAATGATTAGTCGTTCAACATTCATTCTATCAATATGTCCAAACCACCTTAGGGCATTCACTTTCATTTTACTTATACTTGTATTCTCCCCGTCTTTACCTTGCATACTCTCCTTGTGTCCTCATTTTATCATTATATCGTTCTGTTACATACTCTTCTTAATGATCTCATTTCGCAGTATTATTGTCTTTTGCCAGGTCCAAGTTTCACTGGAATACGTCAAATTGGGGACTACAATATTGCATTATGTACGACAATTTTGGCTTCCTTTGAGATGCTTTGATCGGACATTGCTAGTCTAAGTGCTCCGTGTATTCTATTACCTGCCATAACTCTTCTTTCAATATCTTTATCAGGTCTTCCATTCATACTTCCCAAGTATTTATTTTCCTGTACTTATTCAAGCCATAGCGTTCTGCTTACGGAGACTTACGGCCCCTTGCAGAACTCTGAAAGAACATATAAAGAGTCCGGAGAACTCTAAAACATTTTCAACATTTGTTGTTAGCGATTTAGTCAGTGTTTATTTTGTAAAACTCCATAATTATTATTCATATAAAGACGTAGATAAAATCGATGATCTCGTTTATAGTTCACCTATACATGGATTTTTTTTAAATATTTGACAGTTCGATTTTAAGAATATTTAGTTTTTAAATAATCTTAAAATTTGCCAGATGGGTGGTAGCAGAGCGGTTAGCGCTCCGGGGTAGTAATCCAGTGGTCGCCGCGAGCTCGAATCCTTCCACGACCGATTTCGTTCACCTATAGCACATGCTTAATTTAGGGAATGTATATGTACTTCTTATAAGGACATAGTCACTCTTTTTAAAAAAAAATAATACCGACAGAAAGGTGTTCGAAACGGTCTGATGTTTGATGAAGTTTTTTAATTAGTTTTGATTTTTAAAATGGTCAAATTTTTCTTAAACCATTGGTTGTGCATCACCTCTTTAGGCGTTATTATGTATAAAATATCTTAGTGGTATACAACCAAATAAGTACACCTTTTCATCGTATGAATTATGGATATTATGGGATTTAAAGAATATATTATTATATTATGTTGTTTTGTACAATCGGTGAAATAGAAGAGAGACATTGGGAGTAAAATACACATCAATCACAAACCAAATGGCGTGGCGGTTAGATGACGTGGATGGCGTTACATACATACACACACATTCTAACATACATATTATCTTGTTTTATATACCTATCTTCCTACATACACATTTCATCTCACCAGACGCACAAACAATCACCCTTTTTTAGATATATACTCCACAACTAAATATAAACCGAGTGACTTTCAAAAATATTTAATGAACCAGCAGTTGACAGGTCGTAAGTGTCGTATAAATAGCAACATTTGTACTTTTTATTTTACTGATTGAGACACCGAACTCGTAATTACAATTTTCGTATATAAACCAGAGCCAAAAACCTCCTACGAACATCGGAAATGAAGGTTTTAAAGGCTATCACAGGGAAGACGCTTAGAAACAGAATTCGCTATGACGACATTAGGCGGACCTGTGAGACCGAGGACATCATACGATGGAGTAGACCAAGGAGAAGATTCTGGAGGGACCATGTCAACAGGATGGACGCATCTCGAATCCCATCCATAGCGGCAAATGAAATCCCAACAGGGCATCGCCTCCCCGGACCTCATCTTCACAGGAAAAGCTTTATCGAAAAACAGATCTACGATCTAATATAAGAAGAAGAAGTACCTATTATATAAACTTGATATTCTACGAATTATTATTCTTGTTTTTATTCATTCGTTCATACGATCGCGGAATTTCTCACAAAATGGGGTACCAGCCACAGATTTGCATAGGATTATAAATGGAAACAAGACACATGCGTGTGGCTACATACACTAGTCTCGTCTAACTTTGATAGGCACTAAATTTAGAATGGGAATCTTATTCCTGAACTATGTGAGATGATATTATACCTGTTTTATTTTGTTGTAAGATCACTCGGCTCTTAGGAGACACTCAAAAACGATTATAATAGAAAACATTGGAAGCTCTTTTCTATGTTATTCTTTTCTTAATATGACGACATTGCCCCCTCCAACGAAGGGGATGAAAATGCGTTTTGTTTTTCCAATATTAATTTACATCTTCCATAGAATCTGCATTTTTGTTTCAATGCTTATAATGTTTCTCGACAATACAATAAAAAAAAACTGTGATTCTATCGGGAATCGAACAACGTACATCTGGCATGGGAGTCAGATATCAAAATTAAAGGTCACGAAGACCGACATATTCTATAGTCTTTCGCATGAGACTTCTATGCGAAAAATGCATTGTCACCTCAGATATAAGAATTGTAGCTTTCATTATTTACAAAAAAACCAATTCTCTCAATAGATGGCGTTCCAACAAAATAAATAAAAATAATAAGATTGTTGTTCATAATTTCACCCATAGATGGCTGTAGTAAAAATTCCTTATTTTCAAGAGAAAAGAATTTCAGTATTACAATATATAGAACTTTCAAAATTGAATTGATAGGGCATAATTGGTAAACGTTGCGCAAGCGCATAAAGTGATCCCGTAAACCAGCCGATGACAGGTCGTAAGCCCTGTAGGTGCCTTGATTTCCCGGTTCTCCTACAATAAATATTCCAACTTCGTCTCTATTGAGATAATTAAAAATCTGTTAAAAAAATATCTTTGACTCCCGACAGGGAAAAAAATCCAATGTTTGCGCATATGCAATAATAAAAAATATTCGATATTCTATAGTCATCAAAAAACATAATATTTCAAATTTTAAATACACGAAATTTACAAATGAACAAATTTTTAACTTACTAGTTGCATGTAACACATGAGATCTAACTGTCGATTGCGATAGTAGGTACATTTAGTTAAAGAATACATACCAAACTATAAATCCTGAAATCCAAATTATTGAATATTATAACATATTTTGTTTTCTATACACAAAACGTGTAGGTATGTCAAGATAGGATTGTTTCTTGACATAAGTACCTATTTCCTACCCCGAACAGCTTAATGGTATATGTATGAAGATTTGGTTTCAAGCTAATGATAGTCCATGTAAATATTGTGTATACTGCCATACAAATTGCATGAAAAAATGTCACTAAATTAAATTTTTACAAAATGATGAACTTTTTATGGAAAATTAAATTATCTTTTTGGGGTGTTTCGGCGTTTTTCGATTTAAAAAAGAATGAAAATATAGGCAGTAAATTTACGTAAATTTGTCCAAAAAATTTTTTTTTAAAAAAGTAGAAAAAAAAACAAATTTTAAATATTGTATTTGTCTATATTAATACGAATGGTCAGCGTCAGCGAAATCCATTAAAAATGTAGACCTGGCTTTACAAAATACGCGGATCTTGACTTGAAACTTTGTCGATCTGTTAAGAGAAATAAATTGATTAGAACAAATCGACAGTTGGATTATTCATTTTTTATATTGTGTTCGATGTACTTTTTACACTATGTTCGATACACTTTTTATACTGTGTTCGATTCACTTTTTATACTGTGTTAGATACACTTTTTCAAAAGTTAAGTAAATTGTTGATTATTTAAAAGATCTATATAAATAAAATGCAACAAAAATCAAACTTCAATGTGGAATAATTATTCAATCAGCCAGATACTTTACATAGCAAAAGATTATGTTCCCTAGATACTACCTATCTACCCTTTTGATTCCTAAGCATTAATGTTTAAAAAATCTTGGTTTTTCTAGTTAAAGTATTAGGTTAGGTACTAATATGATTTTCGTATTGTATTATTTGATAAATCTAAAATTTCTAAATTAGGTACAACTTTTCGATTTTGGAATAATGCCATTGTGTGACATAAAAACGTAATATTGTATTGTATCGGAGTATTATTGTGTTGCAAATAGGTGAGTGTGTCGATATCGAATTGTCGCAGCGACAAATTTATTATTTGTTAATATGTTTCGCTATCGAAAGTGGGTGCGAAGGCGACTTACTAGTTAGTGTATGTATTAAATAATGCCCGAGACGTATTGTTATTATATCTTTATATAGATAGCCCCCTTTAAACAGTACCTACTATGAATCTCACCGTATGGTACTGCGAGATGATGATCCTGAGAAGGGCCGCATCTACCAAAGTTTCAAATTGTGCTGTTGTCCCAGCGCCTATAATCTGTTACGCCAAATAAACATTCAATTACATTTATTTTGTGTGCGTGTTAACATGTATCATTTAATCCGAAATAATTACAAAAAAGGAATGAATTTAAAAATAACGTAAATATAAAAATAATGTAATTAGCACAAATATGTACTTAATATAAAAATAAAAAAAAACTCAAATAATAAAAAATGCAATTTTTCAAAACATCATATTGATATTATACACAGTATTAATCCAATCTCTTCCAAGCAATCCAACAACTCAAACTCTCAAGTACGGTTTAGCTAACCGTATGGTAACCAAATTACTATATAAAATCACTATAGTATAGTTACTAATAATTTGATATTTTATTTATTTAAATTAAGGGTAAACAAACAGCAATTTGCAAATTACAAAAGACAGCAATGAAAGTTAAATATTTGACAAAATAGTCCCTACATCATGATTGATTACATCAAACATAATATAAAAATAAAATTTTAAAACATATGTAAATAGTAAAATTAGTTTGTAATTAATATGTAAGAAATTGAATGAAGATATATAAAATACAAGAAAAAAAAATAACAACAAAGACGTATCATTGCGTCATTGCCGATATACTCCTGCAAAATTGTGCATTTGTATTCTTGAATATATCAGTATCGTAAAACCTTGTATTATACTGCTTGCAATTACTGAGAATTTAGACCCTGACACTGAAGTAAAATGCAGAATAGAAGCGGACCGATCGGCATTTTTCAAAATGAAAAATCTTCTCCTCGACGACAGTATTAACTTAAAGCTGAGACAAAGAATGGTCAAGTGTTATGTGTGGTCAGTTCTTCTTTATGGGGTGGAGGCGTTACTCTCAAAGGAGACTCTCAAAGTTAATATTATAAACCGCCTTGAAGCATTTGAAATGTGGATCCACCGCATAATGTTTAGAATATCGTGGACTGACATGGTCAGTAACACTGAAGTACTACGTAGAGCCAACACCAAAAGAGAATAATTCACTAATGTTAAGCTCCGTAAAGTGTTGTACTTCGGCCATATTCTGAGAGGTGAAAAGTATGCCATCCTTCAGCTCGTCATGAAGGGGAAAATTGAGGGTCGTAGATGGGTCGGAAGAAAACAGCTTTCCTGGCTGCGAAACATCCGCGAATGGACCGGTATAAAAACTGTGGAGGAGCTGTTTCGCACCGCAGAGGACAGGGAGGCTTTCTCTATGGTGGTCGTCAACGTCGGGGAGACCTGATACGACACAAGAAGAAGAAGATACTGCTTACAAATGCGTAAATTAATTCTAAAACAATATTCCTACCAACAAAGAAATCATTGAAAATTCGATGCAATAGTATACGTTCATTTTCAATACAACCTTAATACATACAATCCGATTTTTTATTATTAAATTTTTACATTTTGTGCGTAAAATGTAGATACGGCCCTGATTTTCAGTAAAGTTATACTAGTATAGCTGTCCTCCCGTTTCGTCTCTCTATCGCCGTCCTTTTCGCTCCCAGAGCAATAATGTGTAGAAATAAATAACGTTCCTTTATCGCTTCAATAAGAAAACACGAAATTTTCTTATCTCCTCTCAGGAAACAGACACACAAATTGGCATTCGCGCCAATAAAACTGTGTGTGTGTACTTTTCCACAGTTGTCCAGATAGTCACACTACCGCATATTAACACAATATTATCTCAATCGAAATAAAACACTGAAGGATCGCTTCTTCCACAACCACTCAATCCACGTGTGAGGACTAAAATCGGCCACTTCACATAAACCCCAAAAGAGCGACAAAAAATACATAACACGAACATGAAGTGGCGAAAATCCTCATGAAAAAACATGAGGATTTTCGCCACTTCAGATTTTATATCTAAGGCATCAGAATAGTGACAAAGATCTCTGAAACAATCAAATTACAGGACTTACATCTGACAATATAAGGTCTTATAATTTATTTATTAACAAAATATACGGCATAAGCCATTTACTTATTACGATATACACTTACAATAATTAATTACACACAAAGATGAAATATAGAAACATAAAAATATGGGCATTGATAAAATATAAAAACATAAAATATAGATTCAGATAAAATATAAATATATAGATTTAGATAAAAAAAACACAGATTAAGATAAAAATAAACAAAAATGAATGAATGACAGAATAGTTTGAACGATTTAAATTACGTCTGGATTTGGACTAGGTATTTATTGTAAGACTATATGAGTTTCATGTATGCAGATGACAAAATGACATAGGTACAAACCATCACCACATAAGGTTTTATGACTGTTATAAAAAGTTATATAAATGATTAAGATGACGATGATTTAATTGCAGAAGTGCTGATGGGTTATTGGTGGTATTAAAATTTAAACAATGTTTTCAGAATGGAATGATGATGAATATTTATTGTGTAAACCATTAGTTATTCTCTTATTTAGAGAATCTCTAAACATCTAATGTAATTATCAAAGTATTAAGGGTAAATATTATCAATCCTCTTTTTTATTAATTTGATTATAACTGACGCTTCATTTGTGTTACGTCTTGATGAAATTCAAACTGATGTTGGTATCGAGTAACTCATTCGTGGTTAAAACGAGGTAATTTCTACATAATCAATAAAACTTTTTAATGATATGTCATTTGTTTCTCGCGTGAAACAGTTATCAATCTGAAACCAAGATCTTAATTTTCAATCACCGTCGATGTTTTGCTTCCATGCACACAGTATAGTAGAGAATATAGAGAGGTACCTACATAATATTATTATAGTGCGGGACCAATTTAAGTTATTGAGTTGTGAACCTTTTCGTTTTCCCTTAACCCGACATTACGAGCACTTATACGTTTCGATGATTAGGTACCTACCTATAGTAAGTCCTCAACGCTCAGGAGTAAGATCATTTTCCATGCATATTAAATGAGCTAAGAACAACCATTTGGCAAGAAAAACCTATTAGCATCTCGCAGAAATTCGAGACCCGATATTTCCAGCGCCGCCCTCTACACAACGAAGGCCGCATTTTTTTCTTGTCGTTTCCTATATAATTTCGAACCGGCCTCCTATTAATTTGATCGCGAATTAGTCCCCTTTTACTAGACTTTTTTCCGCCTTTCATATAATAGAAATTCATATTATATTTTTTGTGCGAAATTCCATCTTGCATGATTATTATTTCAAAGTTTTTGTGAACAGCAAAAAGTGGCAGTTTAGGGATCGATTTAACTCAAAATGGCACCGGTGTGAAATAGAAACGTTTTATACGTAGTAGCGTATTATTTTCAACTAACAAAAATGCCATAATACCTACCTACCCAATCCTCTGTATGAAAACTTGAAATTCTAGCAATTTTAAATGTGCCCATTTTCTTAAAAAATAATGTAAAATTTATATTTTTATGATGTATACTTGCAAGAAAAGACACTATATTAAATGATATAGGTACATTTTCATACAAATCTCAAATTGTATGACAACAACGTTTCAATGTTTATTTAGTGGATATACTTATAATTCCAAAATTAGTAAATGTTCACATTTTATAACATCAATTTGTAAAACAAAACTAAATAATATATTATTGATAAAATAGCTCTAAGAAACGCTTTTTTGATATTTATAAATCAGGTTCCATTGTTTTGTATGTAGGTATATTATATCATAATGTTGATCGATCCTGCCCCCCTAGACAACTTGCCATTTAAGCTAAGCGTTATATCGCTAAGCGATAGTAAATGTATGGAATTGGTGGCTATGACATCACGTGAAAGCCACCAATTTCATACATTTCTATCGCTTAGCGATATAACGCTTAGCTTTAATGACATGTTGTCTAGGGGGGCTGAGTTGTATAAATATGGATCTATGTATTCATTGGCCCTGAGTCAAATTGAAAACGCTGTTCGTTATCGCCAAGCGCTATTTTTTTTTTGTATGTGATTTGACGTTTGTTGTAGAAATTTTTTCTACAATAACAAACAACAAACGTCAAATCCCATACAAAAAAAATTAGCGCTTGGCGAAAACGAACAGCGTTTTCAATTTGACTTGGGGGCAATAAAGTGATTCTTGATACGATATATTAAAAAAATATATAGGTATATGCAGTCTTCAATTATTTATCAATTACGACGGATTTTTATATGAATACTTATAATTTTTACATTATCTATTTGATCAAGAACCGCAACTAAAATGCAAAGGAACATAATATCTTAATTATGGTATTATTTGGAAAGAGAATCTAAAACATAGTCCTGCATTCAAAGCACACATGCATCAACCTGTATTGTTTATATGGGTATGTACCTACATATATAGACACTTGTAGATCGTGTATTGTGTTGTACTCATGCTGTTGTTAATAGCCAGTTCCTCTGTATCAATTATATCTCGTATCTTACAGCTGGTCCATCTAATAGATAGATACCTTTAGAGCAAGTAGATAGGTACATAGGTATATCTTGTTAACATCTCAATAATATGTTTCGAGGTGCTTTCGGTCCGTATATAGTTAGTTGGATGGGTTGGTAGGTAGGCACTTTGAGAAGAAATCCATTAGGTCATCAGGTTAGTCTGAAATCTCTCCGTCACTAATTGCCTGTGTAGGCTTCCGTGGTTCAGCCTGATTTATTACCTCTTGTACCTACATATTATGTACATTTTTGCAAGGAACGTAACAGCACAGCGCTTCACGGTAGGTAATAATATCATAATACTAATTATTATTTTGCAAGAAATCATATTATTACACAACAATAACAACGATCTCTGGCCGATTTTCCATTTCTGTCGGTGATCCCAGAGACCCACAGAGCAACCACACAGATATATGTATCATTTACAAAGACACAGGGCATCGTCAAAATATTATGATATTCAAGACGACTTAAGAATATTACTTCTAAGAAAAAAAGGTTAATCTTACATCTACTGGGCTTCGATAACCATTACTTTTGTAAATTATTTCTTTGTCAAAACTGTAGAAACTAGAGAAAACGGAAAAATATTTATTTAGAATCCAGAATTCCTTTTGAAACAACCAACGATCTGTTATTCAAACCAAAACATTTTTCTCGGTGTAGTTATTATTAGAATACACAGTAAGAATTAAAGTAGATACACATAGGATTTCTTATAATTCATTCAAGATATTAAAAGTTTTAATGAATTTTGAAATTGTAGTGCTTAGGTAAGGAATTATCGTTTGAAATTTCCTTTTTTCGTGTTGTTTTCCAATATTAATGTTGGGTAACTGATCTTGAATCTGGCAATAAACCGTATTTTCCATCATTTCACTATTATCTGTATATATTATAGAAATTCCTTATACAGTTTCAACTGCAATTTGTGTTACATCAACGAAACGATTCTCAAACACTTAATGATAAGATGTGGCTCTGCAAATACAAAAAGAAAATGATATAACTTTTGTCTAAATACCTAATCACATTCAACTTCACGTTGACGTTCAGAATATGTAACCAAATTCACAGTGTTCCATTTGAAATTTGTGTATTGGTTTTATACCTAATCACACATGTTTCAACGTTGTTTTTGACATGGTTTATAGAATATAATATAATATGTGAAAATATTGGACTTGTCATCCCATCGTTTCTCAAGTTGTATAGTTTTTTGGATTTTAATTTAATTTAATTGTTTACAATAATTTAATTACGATATTTTGACGGGGCACACAAAATCATCATGGCATCTCATTGTACGTAGGTACTTTCTACACGATGATGAAAAAATGAAATTTGGAAAATCATCAATGAAAACACTTGAAAATTGGATAATCTTTGCTATCCACTATTCCATGGTAGTGGAGAGTAGGTACATCAATATAATTCAACAAAAGTTTCATCAAGTTTACATAAAATCACCATAAGCATTGGCTCTAACAGCCCTGTGTGGGCCTTGGCTTCCTCCAGAATCCTTCTCCAACCGTCCCTGTCCTCCACCGCTCTCCTCCAGTTTGCTATTCCGATAGCCCTTATGTCGTATTCTGTGTCGTCCAGCCATCTTAGCTTGGGCCTACATCTACTTCTTCTGCCTTCTGAAGAAGTAGAGGCAGTATTAAGAACCTTTTTGAGGATACGATCATCATTCATCCTGCTGACATGTCCCAACCACTGCAGTCTACGTACTTTTAATACTTGCACATTGTTAGGTTCGTCATATAATGCCTGTAATTCGTGATTATATAAATAAATAAATAATAATATCGCATTCTCCAAAGTCCATTATTATTTACTGGGCCAAAAATCTTTCTCAGGATTTTCCTTTCGAAATAACACTATATAAATCGCAAATTACACGAACATTGAGTAAATTTATCGACGTTACTCTGTTTTATTTATTTTGTATTGTAATCCAAACTGCGCACGTCTTGGACCGGATGCGCACTGAAAATAGTTTAGTTAATACCTAATTATACATTATATCTATTAATATTTACACTCGCCATCTCTGCTTTAGTAAATTTTGTCATGTTTTCTTATGTCATTGAGCCCGAGCTGAGCTCCTACTAGCCTCACATCTCACAGACAAGGCAGAGCGGAAAAACCCAAACAGCAGACCCATTAGATGGTTCAATTTATTATGTTTTCCAATTGCACTGTATGTATGTCTGTAAACAAAGCATATACTGTTTAACAAAATTATTTTGTTCAATCTATTAAATTGTCCACTAGATCGTTTATAAGATTCATGTCGTTAATTTTATTTGTTTTCGTGATATTTAACAGTGGCTAAATTTATATTTTTAATTACTGTTATAATATTTAACGCGAGAAATTCTATATGTTTGAAGGAATGAAATAAGACTTGACTATTAACCACGTTAATTCTGTTTAAACAAAAAAATAATATTTTCATTTTTCATGCGACTGGTTTTTCTCAGAACGAACTTTCTCGTATAAAATAGCTCATTCGTGGCTTCAAGAAAGTGAATTATACTAAATAAAAACATCTCAGAAAGTGTTGACAGATGAAATCACTGAAGAATAGTGTTTACTATTGAAAACTAAGTACTTGTAAGTCAATGATACTAACAGTTTGGGTTGTACAGAGGACAAAAAATTTCATGGTGCATCATGCGCTCTATGTACACCATGCACACAAAAACATCTCGATTATACTTATATTATACACTCTCTACATTATTCACGTTGTGAAATTGAACTCTTGGAAATTTTCATATCGCAAATCGTCGTGCAGTATTCCATAGTAAATGGAAATAAAAAAAATACATCGGCATGTTTAAAAATAATGTCATATTTTAGAAAGTGATGGTTGTTCTTGCTCCATTATTATTTCAAATTGTATTAATATTATTTTCACTTTGGTCCGACACCCTTAATATAGGGTTGGAGTAGGTAGGTGTGGAGGGAGGGGGTAGGTCCGTAAACATGGCATCGGTACATCATACAACGGCCTGGCTGATGTAAATGAAAAGCGACCTTATTGCTTACAAAAACAGACACATAAAATATAAACATAACGACACCCCCTAATCCGGTGGCTTCCGAATGTCCGGGCTGCAGATATATACATGCCAAGCCCCAGGGTTGGGACAGGACACCATAACACCCGAGGAGAGAGAGAGAATAACCGGAAGAGAAAGTGAAAGAGGTTGGGAGAATGAAAAGAGAAATAGGATAACGGACTTCAACTTATTTTGAAAATATTTAAAAGTAGCCAGCGGTTACTATTGATAAATTCGACGATATTATTACACTTGTATTGTTATTGTAAGATACATCTTAGGAAATATTAATTGACATATCAAACTAATATTCAAATAAAATTCAACATTTCTTAACTTACCGGTTCCCCACACCTTACCTCTCTATCTATCAAATTGAAATATTTCTAATTTCAAAAAGACCCTACTGGCATTTTTAAAGTGTTTTATTGACAATAACATCTCAATAGAGACGAAGTTGGGATATTATAGAAGAACCAGGAACTCAGGCACCTATAGGGCTTACTACATCGGCTGGTTTACGTGATCACTTTATGCGCTTGCGCAACGTTCACCAATTATGCCTTTAAACCAGCCGATGGCAGGTCGTAAGCCCTGTAGGTGCCTGAGTTTCTACTTCTTCTATATTCTGTAATATCCCAACATCGTCTCTATTGAGATGTTATTGTCAATAAAAATATCATTTGACTCCCGACAGGGAAAAAAATTCAATGTTTACGTATATGCAATTAAAAAATATAGGTATTCGATTTTTAAAGTGATTTTTTTTCTATAAATTGGAAGAAAGTGAACTAATAAAACTTGAACGATTGCAAAATGTATGTAACTATATGCGTTATTTACAATCTTATAAAATATGATCATGTTTCCACTTACCTAAATCTTCTTCGCTGGTCTAAGATACTTCAGCGTCGTAATATAATTAATAACACTAATTCACCACAATATCGTAAGAAAAATGTTATTTTCTTGTCAAATCACGGTCTGCCTCTTCGATCTGCTGATCGTACCACACTAGCTATTCCCATTCACTCTTCTGAATTTCTCAGTTACACTTTTCAAGTACAATCAGCAAGAATATAGAACACCTCAAGTGGTGATATTACGACGCCTCAATCGATTCAACTCTTTTAAAAAAGACTTAAGCTGTTATACCTCTCTAATAACTTTTGATTGACACCCATTCTCTATCCTCTCTCTCCTCCCTCTACCTCTACCCCCTTCCTTTCTTTGTTTCTGTGTATTTACATTTAATTATTTATTTATTATACTTCTCGTGCAACTAACAGGTAGGTACTATGTCAAATATTAATTTAAGACGCACCCAATAACATGTTGCCACATTCTGAAGACTTACGATATTAATCGTCTCACAGATCCAGATTGAAAACACAATTAAAAACGGTGTCTCCACCGGGAATCGCACCCGGGACCTTTTGATCAGCAGGAAGATAATACCTAATCAACTGAGCCACGAAGGCCGATTATGTCACGTGTTTGTCTTTCTATTGGTTTTTTTATATAAATTTAATATAGTTAGGTGCCTACCACTTCACTATATATTTGCCGACCGCCGTGGTACAGTTGGTAAGCCGTTCGTTTTCTGTGCGGGCGTCCTGGGTTCGGTTCGAGGGGAAATTTATTTAAATTCATTTCTCACGCAAATATTGCTTCTCTGGACTGGAAACACTGGTTATTTGGAAGAAATTGCCATACGACAATAAACTCGCCACTTGCGCAGGGTGCAAGGAAGTGTTCATTATTATTATTTTTATTATTATTATAGCCTCACGTTGCTTTGTTTGGTTGGTAGAAATTGCAGTATGGCAATAATCCCGGCATTCTACACATTATTGTACTTGAAATCTAATAAATAAATTCAATAAATAAATCTAATAAATAAATTTAATTTGAGTTATGTAATTCTACAAGCCACCATTACCAATATTGTGTTAAAATTAAATTGTTTTTGATAAGAACACGACTTAGGGATTCATAAATTTGTGTAAATTGCAATATACAACACTAAAATGAGTTGATATTTTCGTAACGAAATCAAATTTATGACACATCTATTTTATTCAAATAGTTCAAATAGTATTCAAATAGTTACTTGCGATGTTCCATATTGATCAAAATCATTGCAGATTTCTTATCAGAATATGTACCTATTTAGGCTTGTTTTAATTGAATAATTTAATGACATGAATTCGTCAAGACACTTTGAGTCAAGTTTGTAATTAAATAATCAATATCTCGTCATATTTTTTTACCGCTAGACACATTACGCATTAAATTTAATATCAAATAAAAATATTTTTACGACATTTTATTATTCAACTCACAAAGAACTTCCGAACAGTCGTTGACAGTCAAGACTGCCACTTCGTTAATGGCGCATTTCAATTCCGTAATATGTCAATTATTATTTTTCAACATTATTATCAACACGAAATTATAAAAAATCCCAACAGTTGACGCATTCGTCGAAATGCGTTTTTTTTTTAATGTTTTATCGCCATCTTGGTGGCGGTAAATTGTCAATTAGTTGTAAGTTAGCCGAGATGTAATGTAACTCTTAGTTTTATGTTGTAACAAAAATGTCGTGTTAATTGACATGGTCGCTTCTTACATACATTATACAAAGTACTTTGACAAGACATAAAACAAATTAATGATTATTCATTATAATGATTACTGTTAGACAAACGAAAAAAAACATGTCTTGAAGTGTCGAATAAAAATTGAACAACTATCATTATCTTTTTAAAAATTACAGCGGTGTATAATAAATAAGGTAGTAAGGTAGCGCAAACTTGGTGGTAATGTTTTTTTTTTAACTATGTATTTAAAATATCCATGGATTTTTTACAAGAAGAGGTTTGACAATAAAGGTATAAAATAACATTTAAAACAAATGTGAGGAAATGTTTGGCTTTTCCCGAAACAATCCTTCACTCGCGCCACCAGAAACTAATTAGCAAAAAATAAATACATCTAAATTTAGCTATCAAATATATATATATATATATATATTAACTGACGCAATAAACATAAAACCATATTGACAAATTAGAGATAAGAAAAATGCAAAAAAATGAAACAAATATAATTTATACGAGTAAAAATGTTTAGTTTTGATTAGTTTTCTATAGACAATGCTTTATTTCTTGACTCCAAAATGCGTTTAAGGATTGCCAACCTTCGTGAAACAAATAAAATATCTCACTTGTGGAGTGGAGTTTATTGCTTACCACAAACCACTCGTTTTCTTTATATTTGTCGAGACCATCATTGAAGACATCAGCAACGCTTGCATACTTATCTCAAATAATCCAACTGTCGTGTCGATTCGTTCATGAGAATTCAATTCTCTTAATGAATCGACATTATTAAGCCAAGATGCGTGTACGAAGGAAAATTTTGTATGGTGTAGTGGACTTTTTGCATGCTAGAGAACACCAACTAGAGGCCTCGCAGCATATATGTTCCCATACATGGATTTACTCAGAATTCGGAGTAGAACATTTTATGTGAGTTTTGTGTGTGTGTGTGTCTGTCTGTATGTGTGTCCCCCCCCCCCCCCCTTATAACTTTTGATCCGCTCAATTTACAGAGCCCAAATTTTCAGAATATATATATATATATATATATATGTATATATATATATATATATATATATATATATATATATATATATATATATATATATATATATATATATATATATATATATATATATATATATATATATATATATATATATATATATATATATATATATATATATATATATATATATATATATATGTTATAATATTTTTATCTCGGTTTTCCCGTGTCAGTAGGTCTTGACTAAGACCATTTGTCTTCCGACGTTTCGCCTGAATATCACCAGGCATTTTCAAGGACTTAACGAAAAGCACGCGCGCGACACACGTCTACTCACACTGAAAGCTCACCGTCAAGTGAGTCTTTCAGTGTGAGTAGACGTGTGTCGCGCGCGTGCTTTTCGTTAAGTCCTTGAAAATGCCTGGTGATATTCAGGCGAAACGTCGGAAGACAAATGGTCTTAGTCAAGACCTACTGACACGGGAAAACCGAGATAAAAATATTATAACATATTTCACCCGTGAAAACATCAAATGTAACATATATATATATATATATATATATATATATATATATATATATATATATATATATATATATATATATATATATATATATATATATATATATATATATATATATATATATATATATATATATATATATATATATATATATATATAG
The DNA here is from genome assembly GCA_963576475.1 of Molanna angustata. NCBI lineage: Eukaryota > Metazoa > Arthropoda > Insecta > Trichoptera > Molannidae > Molanna > Molanna angustata. The sequence continues at coordinate 43,997,033 of OY754965.1, read as the reverse complement.
TTATAGGCCTACAAAACTTTTATACTCAGAATTATGAATTGTTGTTTCAGTCAGGGGTTATCAACTTTTGAATTTTTACTTTATTTTTCCATATATCTCAAAAACCATAAAAGCTAGAACGCTGAAAATTGGCATAAAGATAGACAAATACAAAATCTCAAATAAGTTTTTATTTAAATTCCAGGGTTTCTCAAACATTTTTTATTAAGAAAAATATTTTGTTTATGATAAATTAATGAGTTTAACTGCCTATATTTCCATTTTTTTTTTAAATATCGAAAAAAGCCGAAACACCCCATTTTTTTTTAACAATTTTTATAAACATTAAATTTAGTTACGACATCACTTCATCCAATTTGTATGGTAGTCGCCTATACACAATATGTAAGAAGACTTAATAGTTTGATACTTAAATCTCCAAACATACATACATACCATCATACTGTTTTCATATTCTGTGTAGGAAAAACAGACTGACCTCCATACTATCCTATCCTGACAAACATACCTACATGTTTTATATAGAAAATAAAATATCTTCAAATATTTATTAATTTGTGTTGTTTATAGTTTGGTACGTATTCTTTGATTATGCATACTATCGCCATCGACAGTTGGATCTCATGTGTTACATGCAACTAGTATATTCTTCTTGTTTTCCTCAGAAATTGTCCCAAATAACAATAATCATTTCAGTGGGATGGGTGGTGGAATTATATTGGGGTCTGCATTCTGTATCTTACTCTTCCACTGTCCTTTATATAAATATTTCTTAATTAGCTAGATATTTTCTAATATCGATTTCACTTATTCAATTGAGCGAATACTTAAAATAGTATATATGATATATTGAGACATCTGTATCACATTTATTATATGTATATTATACTGTAAACCGAAGGTAGGTATATCGTATAAAATATTAAACATAACGACCTTTTTCAACGACTATGAAGGCTTGTATGAATATTTCATCAGAATAAAAGGGTTAATCATCAGCTAGAGATATTTATACACATCTCTGGTACCTAACCTACCTACTCTCTCGTGGACCAACTTAACCCTTAATGTGAAACTGACACATTTTTCTTTAAAACACGAAAAACACATTAATGTCGCAAATGTGTCACAGGATTGTAATACATACTTTTGTTATACCATTTTTAAAATCACAATATTACTTTTTAAGGACGTGAGAACTTACGTTTCGAATATGAAATTAAAGCACTATATGTGTGTTTTAATGAAGTTTGCATCGATCATTTTTTTATTCGTATATTATTTTTAGCAATTACTTAAATACTGCCGCAGATGCAGAGAGGTACAAACAAACCTTCGATATACGCCAACCTTTATACCATCACCAGCTATTGGTGTCGCGCCTGAAGTCCAGGAAAAGTTTTATCAAGGCCACGTCCCCTGTTAAGTCCTCTCAACAGCGTAGAGAAGAACTCTGGCTTCTGGACTCTGGAGCGGCACCATGGATGGAACCAATTGAGAGTATCGGAGTTGGAGAACACTTACCATACGCTCTATCGTCGCCGGCGTGGAAGTGGATCGCGATCTCCCTCGATACGCTCTATGGAAGACCCTCAATAGACTCAGGGTTGGCGTCACCAGATGTGAAAAAAACCTGCAAAGGTGGGGGAATCTGTCTGTATCAGATGACATCCGATGCGAATACGGCGCAACCCAGGATGACAGCCACTTGCTGATGTGCCCACTGATGGGAGTGGTCTGTAGTTCTAGGGATCTGATTATGACAAATGACAACGCGATGTCAGTCGCCGCTTATTGGAGTGGTAGAGCTTTGCCGGACACGAAAAAGAAAGAATTACTTAAATATATATAGAAATTCTTGGTTTGAGTTATAGTATTTCTATTTGATTTCTACGTGTTTCATGCAATGCACATCGTTTTATATTCCTGCCATGTAAAATTTGTATTTATGTACCTTTAGTTCTCTAGGCCCCAAATAGAAATACATTATGCATAAATGGATATAAGGGAAAACACTGTAGTAAACACTAGATTCTTTTACCTTTAAATCTCACATAAATATATTTTACCTTAATATGGGCAATATGATTTAAATGTCATATACTCTATTAACGTGATCATCTATAATAGTATTTTAACTAAAATAAGTTTATATGTACCTACCTACACTTATTAAATATTTTTAACTATTTAAAGTTATGCAGATGGGATATAAAAGATTTGAGAGATATCTAATTCTAAATAATTGGAAGCGTCGTCATTATTTGAATAAAATAAATATACGAGGATTAAGGACTGAATTTTTGGTTGTACTTACAATCTTTTCATTTCTCCAAATGGTACTTCAGTTCTTCAGCAAAAGGACCACTATCGAAATTTTATGTATTCAAAAAATAATGATAAATACGGATTACACAACCCTTCCATGTATAGCTAACTAATCTTAGGTACTCAGCTTTAATTCAGAAAAAATCCTAAATGAGGTAGGTACCTATTTGCGTAGGCGCTGTGGTATAAAAAATACATTTGCTGACTGGTGAAATCAGCGATAGTTTTCAAACTTTACACTGTGCTAAACATGGAACCCAATCAAGGTTAACATCACTGTGTCGGCTGTCAAAGACCCAGTTGATGTTCACAAATATTTAGAAAAATACAACACGAGACCGGTCTTCGAAAAACGAAAAAATCGACAAATAGTCCACAGAACGTAATAGTTTGAGATTTTATTTGTTTATTTATATAACTGAACATATGCTTCGTTCATATGAGCTTATCATGGAGCGAACCGATGATCATTTCATTTGAGAAGGAACATCCTGAGCGCCAAACCATCAACAGAAGACCTGGATGCCTCAAAAATATGTCTTAGTTAACACATTAAAATCCGATTTGAAGACACCAAATCTTCGTGATTCCTCAATCAAATCAGGATTTGGCTTTTGTCATTGAGCACTAGGAGAGATGAGCATATTCAATCCTTCATAGTTGACTAAAAATATAATCATATTTCTAAACTGGTAAAAACCAATATTCTTATTGACAAACATTTTTTCAACATCTCAATAAAGACGATGTTGCGATATTGTAGAAGAACCAGGAACTCGAGGCATCTACAAGGCTTACGACCTGTCATCGGCTGGTTTACGTCATCAGTTTATGCGCTTGCGCAATGTTCACCAATTATGCCTTCTTATTGAGTTCCCTTATCAATGTAATTTCTATATATTTGAATAGTGTGTAACATTTCACCTGTAAATAAGGAACTATACTATCGCCATCTATGGAGTAACGGAAAAGCCTTTTTGTAACGCCATCTATTGGGAAATTAAGAAATTAGTTTCTTTGTAAACAATGAAAGCAACAGTCCTTATAAAAAAACAATATTTAATGATATTTTATGGCAAATTTTTAACATCGCAAAGGAAACGAATTTGAAATATTATAGAAGAATCAGGAATTCAAGGCACCTACAGGGCTTATGATCTGTCATCGGTTGATTTACGTGATCACTTTATGCGTTTGCGCAGCGTTAACTAATTATACCTCCTTGTCAAAACAATTATGCCTCTTTATCAATACAATTTTTGAAAGTTCTATATATTTTAATCATGGAAATCTTTTCGTTTAAAACTAATTTTAAAGCACCATCACCATCTTTGAACTGAAATGAAACTTTTGTAACGCCATCTATTGTTGAGAAATTGGTTTGTAAACAATGAAAGCAACAGTCCTTATACATGAGCTGACAATATTTAATGTACCTACTTCGAAAATGACTTTTTTTATGATCGTTTCGGCTAGTTAAATCCTTTTAACTGAGTTTAACGAGTTTTTAAATCTAAATGCCTTTACATACATACATACATACCATCACGCCATGTCCCTTACGGGGTAAGCAGAGAGAATCGACCGCCATACTTCTCTATTTTTGCACACATTTCTGGCTTCCTTTACATCCATGCATCGTCTCATACATGCTCGTCGATTGTTCAAACTTTTTATGTTTCCTTCTTTCAAAATATCATTCACATGGTCATGTCATCCCTTTCTGGGGCGACCTCTGCTATTCACTCCATCTCTTGCACCCATGTATATTTTTTTGGTCAGTCGTTCATCGTTCATTCTTTCTATATGTCCAAACCACCTTAAAGCATTCACTTTCATGTTACATATAATATCCTTCTTTATCTTGCATTCTCTCCTTATGTCCTCATTTTTTATTCTATCATATATCCTTCTATTACATACTCTTCTTAGTGATCTAATTTCTACAGCATTTATTCTACTTTCATGAAATGCCTTTACAGTATCTGAATTTAAAAGTTTAATTATATTTCCTTTATCAGGTTGATTAGTGCTTCCTGTTTACTCTCCTCATCCTTTGCGTAACCTTTCATCATATTATTGTAGTTATCTATAATTCCTATTTTTATATAATACTATGCAATCATTTTTTAAAGTTTAACTAAAAGTGTTTCCATTATATGTTGCAATAATTTTCATGTTAGAGAATATCAAGTCAAAATAATATTACCGTATTGTTAAGCTTTCATAAAAACCAGCTACAAAAAATTCTGAGTTGCATTACTTACAAACATTTCATCTTATTTCTCTTTTACTGCAGTACTTATATTGTTTTAATTTCTTCAGACATTTTACAAAAATATAAAAGTTATATTCGCGCCTTTAATTTTTATGCTGTAAGAGATAAAAATGTTCTCCCCTTAAACGAGAATTCCCAGGACGATCCACAAATAGAAACAGCTTTCGAAAATTTTTAAGCGACACCCTAAGCCGGAGTGACGGAAGACAAGCGATATTATGAAACAATTTCATACGAAATGTCGTTTTTAAGGTACTTTTTTGAGAGGCATGCATCATTTGGTTTCAGTCCAAAAATATTGATAAATTAACGTTATTTTGTAAGTCAAATTGTGGTTCAATTGAATCTGTCGATATGTATATAGTATTGGACATTTGCATATTTTTATGGCGCCCCAGTGTCAGGAAAAGCTGAATTAAATACTTATATACAAATATGTCAAACACGTTTTTCACATTATAATTATTTTTCATTTTTAGCTAGTGTTGTTTTTTATTTTTAATTTTATTGTGTTCATTGTCTTGAAGATGTTTTTTATCCTCAAAAAATATTTGAATAATAGTTTAAATTTAGCCATAGAATTACAAAACAATGTGAGAACACCATTTTTTGTATGTTATATAATAAACTGTTTTTGTATTATAGCAGTGGTTTTGAATCTTCCACATAGACACTGGATTACAATTCTACATATTTAATTATAAATACATTACCGAGAGAAGTTATATACGATACAACTATCAACACAATAAATTCTTCTTCGTTTAGTAGACCTAGTTAGTCTGTTCTTCAGAAACTATGCCTCCTGGGATGACGAAGTCCAACTATCCTTCCATCTCTTCAGTGGTCTTCCGGGTAAGCGATGACATCAGTCGTCATACTGGTGTCAATTGGATGCTTTGAGTACAAGATAGAGTGGCTTGGAAGGAGATGGAGGAAGCCTTCGTCCAAGTGAAGACGGGATTAGCCTGAGAAGAAGAGAGAAAAATCTTAAAAAGAGTGTATTTTAGTTTTCAGTATTACTTTTAATAAAATTTTACCAATTGTTATAACTATATCCATAAGGCACAACCTATTTGTGGGTATTCCAATTAAAATATAGACATAATTATTTTGTTAATAACATTAGATAATAATATGAAAGAAAATAAAGCAAATTGCAAGACATAAGTACTAAAAATATAAAATATATAAAGAAAACAAGTTATAAATATAAAACATACACAAACATACATAGATCAATGGTATGTATATACAAAACAGAAGACAGACAGCGGTCCTACCAAATATTATAACCGCAGTCGACAGCAACAATACTTGGCAAGTACAAGGATCTGTATGTATGTCGCAGTCAATCTACATAATATGTATTTTAGAAGTTTAAAAATTTAATGTAAAGTCACGAATGCATACATGAATCATTATCGTCTTATTTTTAAGTTATTCCAAGTAATTTTTTGGTTTTATCTGTGTAATTTTCTATGTAAATATGCAATACAGATGAGGAACCACTGTCTTTGAGTTACGTAGGTACTCAAATACAAATTATGCTAACAATAATTCAGATCGTTCTGTGCGTAGACTGATAATGATAATGTTTCGAAAGAAAACGAAATACATAATTAGTATTCCGTCCAAAATTGTGTTTGTCTAGTTTCCACAGCACCCCATAAGTCACGAACGTTCATTCATTCCCTTTGAATCAACTAAAGAAGAGAAAAAACATCATTTGATTAAATTTGATCCATTTTTATTCGACTTGGAATTTTCGTGGATGTATAACGTTTATAAAAAAGTCAGTTTCGTATCAGAAGATACGAAAATCAAATGAGCAATGAAGTGTTGCTATTATTGATTAATATAATCTTCATATAATTATTTTTTGCCTAAAAATCTTACGTTTTTTAGTCTAAGTGATAGCAACGTCAATAAATCAATTCATTTTTAATGGTTGGTTTTTTAAATTTTCCTTTCTTATTAAATATAGCTATGAAAAGGTAAGTCATCATTTTTATCTTTGTAAGTCCTTTTTGTGCTCTTATATCATCTATCTGATGACAATGAAACTTGGTGATTAGTTCAGCGCAACCCCAGAAAAGGTTTCTGAAAAAAAATCTTCTTTTTTCGTTTTTTTTTACATATTTCAGCAACAGTAAGTACATATTATTTCACAAACGGATAGATTTTTATAGGTACAAATAAAATACATGTAAAAATTATATTGAAATACTGTAAATCTGCAATTTTCACCTATAAAGAGGATTCGCACTGGTAAACGCAACAACTCCCAGGTGCCAAACTTACCTTTTTCATATCAATATTCAATTAGAAATAAAAATAAAAAAAACAGCCATTAAAAATTTGTGTATGGAATCTGTCTCGGACTATTCAACTATTAAAATTATTCAATGTTATCTAATTAATATTTTCAGTTTATCGATAGGTGGTCGTGTTAAATTTACTAATATAAATATATTCCATTCTTCTTCAATATAACATTATTTTAAATGGAAAATGTTAATATTCATTTTTGAATCACAATCTGAGATGTTTTTTTTTAATTATTCTTAAAGCCGAAAACAAATATGAAAGTGTCAACGAATATGTACGACCGAATCAATGATTTTAGATTCTTTGAAAAACCAAATCAATGACTCTATACCGAATCGAATCAATGATTCAAAACTGAGTCAACTTTAATATACATCTCCTCTTTTTTGGTTTTAATCTTTACAAATAATTTGTAGATGGATACTCAGTGTTTTCTGTCAATGCACCATTTTCTCCCTAAACCAGACCATTCACCCCAGAGTCAAGCAATATATTTAAATTAGTTTTGTCATTCACGCCGATCTTTTTATTAATTTCTCTCTAAAGTTTTCGTCTGATGTGTTTCTCCATTTTGTATCTCCCGACGGACAAAACTCGCCAACTACCAAATCCGGATATTTGAATTTGGGGTCCAACAGGGCTAGCAGAAGTTAGTGAAATGAAATAAAGAAAACATCTAAATTTTATACAGTCAAAAAATATTGCACAATTGTCGTTGCATCAGTAAACTTATGTTAATGTCAGAAGTATTTTCATTTAATGAGAAATAATACAACAATTCGTATTTTTAATATATTTATTAATTGAAAACCAACAGTTTTTTTTTTCGTTGTAAAAATATACATCAATACAGCGTATTGTACCTAAATGAAAGCAATCATCATCAGTGGTTCCACGGCCCGGGATGGGCCTTGGCCTCCTCAAGGAATCGTCTCCATTGCACCCTATCCATGACCTTTTCTCACCAATTACGCACATCGACTATCTGAAGGTCCCTCTCGACTCCATCCATCCTTGTTTCGGCCTTCCCACACATCTTCTTCCCCCCGGACGTGTTGTGAGAATTCTTTTCGGTGTCAATAACAGGTAAAAAAATGGAAGCAATAACAGGTTTTTTTATTTACAGAATAAATAAAAAAATATGCATTTATAAATTCGGCAGGAAGAAAAGTGGTATACAAATGGGACTAAGGAGTTTGAGAAGGAAAAAATCGAATGATTGCGTTTGATTTATTACTAAAATATACCTATATTATAACTGTGAATAAATATTTTCTGTTCAAAATTGATTAAATTTAGTGAATTTCGTAACATAAATTATGTTAATTTCCACATATTCTTCGAATTTTTTTGCGAATTTCGAATTAATAAAATAAAATAAAATTTATTCCTTTTGGTGACCCTGTGCTAGGACTATTCCTCGCCTCCTTGGGATCGCTTTCGACTATTTCCGCCGGGCGTCGGGCGTTTCCGTCTTCGCCTATTTGACCGCGCTCTGACCGGATCCGCTCGCGGGTCTAGGATTGAAATATCAGAAATCAGGAAGCGGTGGGTATCAACTCCCTCTCCCTGCTTACCCCGCACATACTCTTCTATTGTGATTTATTTATACGGAACGAATTTTTTGAACCTTTTAAATGTTAACGTTAACGCACAGCCATTTTCTAATTTAATAGTTGGCGGTGTACATAGGTGAGTATGTCTCTATATAAAATATCGATCCATGACGATAAAATATTTATCCGCCAAAACCTATTACATTAGTTGCAGGGGCGGTCACGACACTTTGTACAATCACGCCCGGCTTACCCTTATTTTACTTTTTTTTTTCATTTTCATACACAACCCTACACTTGCTAGCACAATGCACAAAATCTACACCAGAAATATCTTGGCAGATACTTTTCAAATTATCCAAAATGACATACATTAAATTACATTATTTCGTTGGAAGGTAATAATTTTAATAATGAACTCACTAGACTATTTGCTGACTTCGATAATCTATGTACAAAAATTATATATTCACAAATCATTATATCGATTGTTATCCTAGGAATCCTTTTAATATTTAAATATATTTTGAATGTTTCGTTTTTTCTTTTTTATTTAAATCAACATTCTTTTCCGATTTTCGTTGTATCAAAAATATATTTCCTTGCCTTGATTTGCGGAGCTTGTGCAATGTATATTCACCAGATATTCAATACGTGTATAGATGCAGTGTATGTATGTACCTACTGTGTGCTGATATTTCGTTTCCTACTCACATTGTATTTTGTGAGCAAGAGAAGAACAGTTAATATTTTCGATTTGTACATATGACTGTTACCTATCGTGCTATTGTAATTCATTTTCAATATTTGAACTTATATATATTTAGTACTTACCCAGTTATGAAATTATTTTAATGATAATCGTGTAAAATATTTATAAGTTTTGAACCAATAAAAAAAATACTTAAAACAATAAAAAAATTATTTTGAGGAATCAGCTTCCTGTTTCACGCCTTGCTTCGACTCTGCTTTTTTCAGGTACCTTAATATCTTATTCACGTATTAAGAACATCTCTCCGTGGTGTTCGTATTGTTAATAAAAATGTAATATACTAGGACCTACTGTAACAAGTCCCGAATTTTTTTTACCCTTTACCATTTTAAAGTAAGTATTTAACTTTACGTTATTCTTCATTTACATCTTTAATTCGACAATCAAGTCGTTTTTTTCTTGTTTAAATATTATCATACATTGTCGATTGTTTTGTCGTAGAAATGAAAAGTGTGTAACTGATCGATATACGATAGATTAAAAAAACGTGGACATAACACTTAGACAAAACAGTTACTTGAAAACATTTGAACGAGACATCAAATACAATTACATAAAATAAAAGGGCAGACATTAAATTAACCACATAACTACCAATCACAAATGCAAACGAAGAAGACATACATATTATAAGTTATATTTAGATGGGTCGATGGCAGAGCGGTTAGCGCGCTGGGCTAGTAATTTCGAATGGGCTAGCGAGTTCGAATCCCGCCTCAACCGATTTCGTTCACCTATAGCACAAGCATTTATTTGCTTATTTTAAGGAACATTGGAAGATGTGTATGTACTTGTTTAAAAAGGACATATCCATTTTTTTGGAAAAAAATATAGTATATTATCTGGTATATAAAAGCAAAATAATGTAATTTTATATAACACTTTGTTACTAGATATAAGGAAAAAAGTGTATTATTATAAAAATAAATAAATGAAGAGGGAACGCAAGATAGAGAAGAATAAGGTGGTGGCCTTAAGGCTTTGTGACTCAGTTGATAATGTATCTGACTGCTGATCCAAGGGTCCCGGATTCGATTATCGGTGGAGACAGTTTTAATTGTGTTTTCATTCTGGATATGAGACGATTAAAATCGTTAATCTCCAGAATGTGGCAACATGTTATTGGGTGCGTGTTATATTAATATTTGACATAGTACCTACCTGTTAGTTGCTCGAGAAGTACCTAATATAAAAAGAAAAGATGCATGAATGTAAATAAAGAATTTGAATTAATAGATGTGTATGGCGCTCGGTTCTCTGTACCAACCGCACTAGGGACATAGCGCGAAGGTATGTATTTAAATTATTAATTTGATAATCACCTCGTTATTTCATTATTTTAATTTTCATACATTGTTCTAGAGATGAGTAAATATTAAATTATTTTAACGGATCTTAATTATTAAACCTTTAACCAAGCCAACCACACACGATCATAATATATGGTTCATTATGATCATTTACGTTTGTTGCACGCATCTGATGTACCGATGTAAACACAATTAAATCGTATCGAGTACAATTGAAAATTGATTATCTTATGTACTTTTAACTCTTAACTCAAACAATACAAAGAAAATTAATAATTTGTTTATTTATCAATAATATTAATAGTTAAATCCAAAAAGTTTAAAGTATTTCCTCCAATTTCCATTGTAAACTGTATGGAATTGTTTATCTTATTGATCTCATTAAAAAAGCAATTCAACTCGCGTCTGGTGCCATTAAAAATGCCAAAACAGTCATCAACATATCGAAAATAACAAATAAACTTTTTAAATCCCGGTAATTTACTAAGTTGTTGTTCGATGAAATCCATAAAAAAATCTGCAAAAATAGGTGAAGAGACCTTCTGTTTGGATATATATTTTATTATTAAATTGGAAATAATTTTGATTAATACAAATATTAAATATATCCATTAGTTCTTCAGTTAATATTGGATTTAAACGTTTTTTGGTTAAATAATTAGACAGTTCAGATTTTAATTCATTTAACGGAACACTAGGAAAAAGACTGACTACATCAAAAGAAACAAGTATTGAATTAGGTGGTATTGTGAGATTTTTAATTTTGTCAATTAATTCTAAAGAATTTGATATTGCATATTTCGGAATAAAATTTACAATATTTTTCATGTTTATTTATTTCTAAAAATTAATTTGAAATAATGTAATCAAGATCACTAGGACAAACCTGTATCGAGGTTAAATAAATTCACATTTTCGACAGATATAATAATAATAATAATTAGAATTTATAAATCGCCGTTTAGTGATACAAGATCACTCCAATGACACAAAATGACACTCCGATATAAATGACACAAAAATATATTATACAAAACAACATGTCAACAATGTCGGCAGATGGGTATACCTACTTATAAACCACTTGCAACAATATTTTTTTAAATAATACAAATGATAATAACACAATAACAAAAAATATAATATGTAGCATAACCATGAGTAGGTAGGTATTATAAAAAAAAAATAAAAAGAAAAAAAACACATATTTCAACAAGGAAGGTTAACGATTAAAGAATACTTTTGCCATTCTCAAACAATACAAACATCTTGACATTTTTTTTTTAATTTGAGAGAGGAATTGATTGATTTTAGATAGTCGGGAAGAATATTGAATATTGGTAACAGTAACTTCGCTGCCCAAAAGAAGTTTTAGTATAGACTGTCATAAAGTTTTGTTTTTTTAATAATTAATTCATTCATCCATACCATCACGGCATATCTCATAATATATGATAACCATCGATTGGTGTGCGCGGATTTACCTAAAAAGGCGAAAATTCAAAATAGGTGGTGAACCTCGTTGCTGAGTTTTTTGGGATGTTATTGTTGCCTGTTGTATTTTTGATTACCCGGCTCTTAAGGAACACCCGAAAATGATGATAATAGAATAGAATGGAAACACTATTCTAAGTCGGTGCTTCACAGTATTAATTCACATCACAATATTATTTGAATAATTAATTAAACAATATAAAATACGAGCGATTATTTTTTTTCAATATTTGAGACTGTCACCTATTGATATGTAGAACTCCATAATTATTTCATGGAACTCCATAAGTTATACAAAACAAGTTAGGTATACCTTCCTATACAAATGTTGATAATATCATTCTGACGATGCCCGTCGAAGAGCGATACCAGTAATGGAAAGCACGTTACAAATAATAAATGAACATATCATTGCCCACATTGTCGAAATTCTGAGTATGAAAGTTTTGTAGGCACAAATTTTATATAGGCTTGATTTTCCGGGCTTTGAGCTTGTTATTTTTTTACCTTAGGTAGGCTGCTGACCTCACCTAAGAACCCTCCTCTTTTTGCATCTGGGCTTGGGACCGGCAAAGGCAGAATTAGAGACCCTCCGAGATCAAATGAGGAGCTCCGAAATAAGGAAAGTTTGTGATGTTGAGGACGTGGTGCGATGGGGTAGAACAAGAAGACGTGGGAAGAGCAAGCTCAAACCGAGTAGTGAGGATATCAGCTGATGAACATCCTACAGGTAGCAGACCTCCAGGAAGACCGCCCAAACGATGGAGGTACAGCTGGACGTCCTCCTCCCAGGAGCAGGCGCCGAGAACTACAGGACATAGTCCTAGCTGACGAAGAAGAAGAAGAAGAAATTTTATATATTTCTGAAATTTTAGGTTCTGTGAATCAAGCCGATCAAATGTTATATCACACACACAGACACACTAAATGTTCTACTCTGAGTTAATTCAAATTGTATGGAACATAAGCTACGAAGCCTCTAAGCTATATGCTACGAAGCCTCTAAGTTGGTGTTTTTTTGACTTCAAAGTTGAAAAACACATAACCCTGTTTAATAAGAAATATGTGATTTCCACTGTTTTTTTTATGTTGAAATCGTCATAATTTTATTACAAATTAACATAATTAATTTTATCTAATAAATTTCTAAAATCTGAACCTTAATCAACTTCACGGGTAGCCATGCTTTTTTGTGATAACAAGATCATTCCACAGTCACTCTGAGCTAAGTAGGTAACATAGATCCCAATGACCGCCACTGAAATATCACAAATCGATAAAAATAACCTCAAAATGTATGGTGTTCAATTCTATCTTTCGACGTAGAAATATCAAAATTGACTATGTATATTATGTACACATTTACAGTTATCTGTATTGGATGGTTAAGGAAAGATTCACGATACCTATTGAATGGCTGTCATCGTATGCCCAATTATTGTATTAAATAACCGAGGCTTTGGTAATTATTACCATTCAAGCCGATACTTAAGGTTTATAATTACCATCCGGAATATTTCCACGATAGAATACATATATATATATATATACAGGTGCATAATCAAATAACAATAAACATTAAAGGAGAATTACAAATTGCTTTTTATTATTAATAATGTTTCGTTAAACACTCGAATATTTTTATGCATTTTTAAATGTTCAATATTCACATTTTTTGTATTTCTCATATTATTAATTTTAATAATACTCACTGTGAAATATATGATAATTTTATGTTAGTATAATTTTACATGGGAACTTTACATCGATTTGATGTTTTTCTTCATATTCGTATGAGTTGGTTCTGCAAAAAAATATATAGTGGTTTAATAAAACAATCTTTTTGGATTATGCAAGACACTAATCATAAACCAAAACGAATATATTTTTGTCAGGCGTTAATTTGTATTTCAACAGCGACAAATATGATTTTTTTTACTATATAAAATGAAAATTAAACTCTATGATTTACCCGTAACTAATATTTCATTCAACGTTCATCCATTTGCAACAATTCAGATAATGTAAAATAATTCATAAGTTCTATACAGAGTTAAAAGCTTGGGGATAAATATAATTACCAGAAAGAAATTCTACATACTGCAGAATGCAAAAATCTTTTGCTCAAATAATAAAAATATACATTTATTTTCTCAATTAAGAGGCCATATTGCGCTAAATATAATGAATCGGGCCTAATGCACTATTACGTGTTAGTAAGAGTAACTATCGCGTGTATTAAAAAAGGGTTTATACGTAATTTTAATTATCTGAAACCCGAAATATGTTGTTGTTTTTACAATTTAAAAAACAAACCTGCCTTGGAACGAAAAAACTTTATCGGTAAGTAATTGTGGATAATTTACTTTGTAGAATTCCATTTAAATTTAAATTAAAAAATAAAACAGTATGTTTTAGATTCTACGTATATTTTTTTATTGGTCGATAACAATTTCGCCTTGTTAGGGCATCTTCAAGACTATGACGGCGTGGGGTTTCTGTTGGGTTATATAGGTTATATAGTTAGAGGGTTGAGCTTACAGTTTTTTTGATTGGTCAGTATCTGCAAACAGAGTATTAAACAATGGTAGTGGGTGGAGACTATAGTTAAACTTAACAATTGACTGACCAATCCTTAAATAACCCAAAAACCTATATAACCCAACAGAAACCGCACGCTGTCTTAATCTTGAAGATGCCCTAACAAGGCGAAATAGCTATCGACCAATTAATAAATATACGTAGAATCTAAAACTGTTTTATTTTTTAATTTAAACTTTATCGGTCAATCGCTTTGATTTTATGCACTTATTAATTACATAAAATATTTATTTCTCTACGACACATCATGGTTATAGATTTATTTAAAAAAAAATACGTAAAAAAGGATATTTTTAATTATCTTTTTAGGGGAATTCATGCAGAATTTTAAAATTGTGTGGCGAATGTTCACTAGAAAAATGTAGAAAATACTATTGATATTTTTTTGACACACACATTTTTGAGATATTTGATCTCAAATTGGGGTGTTTAGGTTTATATGTCCCCTTAATTAATGTGAATAACCATCTATCTTTATATTTCTTATTGAAAACGACAAACATGCTGTAAATTTAACTAAAAATTCTCATATTTTCACTTATCTTTCTGACATTTGAGTACATAGTTATATGCCACCAAATACATGCGTTTTACATCCAATCTTCCTCGTGTCATGCGGGGTTATTTCAAATCTCTAAACCCTCACTTCCTTAAGATGTTGGTCTTCTCCCTAACCCTCAGTGGTCGGCCTCATGTCTCTGCGAGGGTCTTCGTGTCCCCGTCCAAGGGAACAATGGCGGAATAATCGGCCGTTTAATCGCCGGGTCTGACCCAAATACGCACTGTGCTCTCGAAAAATATCGCGAAAAATATTTGACAGTAATTAATTCCGAGTGGCGTCGCAGATGCGCAAAAGGAAAATAATAAAGGACCGCAAACAGGGTTGACTGTTATTATAAACACTCAGAAATTGTAGCGTATCAAATATTATATGATGAGACATTCAAATTGATTCCAGATCATTCGTCTCATAATAAAAAATAAAGATCAAAGCATCCAGGATTGAGGTTAACATCGTTGCTGAATTTATTTATTTAATTTAAATATAAAACGAGTGGGTTATGGCAATACTGAGCATTCGTCTCTGAATGTTCTTTAACTGTTGGCAATCTCTAAATGTACTTATTATTTTCAAGAATATTGTATTTGTTTATCGAATTTTATTTTATATTTTAGAACAATGTTAGAATATTTTTAATAAACAGGGTAAAAAACATAATAATATTATAAGAAAAATATAAAAACCTATTAAAAAACACAAATCCCCAATCAATCGTGTTAAATAGATTCGTTGAAGGATCGCATGTTTGTGGTTACATAATAAACGAATATTATTTTTTTCAACATCTCAATAGAGACGAAGTTGGAATATTATAGAAGAACTAGGAACTCAAGGCACCCAGAGGGCTTAAGACCAGTCATCAGCTGGTTTACGTGATCACTTTATTCGCTTGCGCAACGTTCACCAATTATGCCTTCTTATTGAGTTCCAACTTCGTCTATATCGAGATAGAGAAAATATATGTTGAAAAATTGCTAAAAATATCATTGACTCGCGACAGGGAAAAATCAAATGTTTGCGTATATGCAACTTATAAAATATTCGAATATTTATTTGTTTCTACTTGTAATAGTTTTGAACGCAGTAAGCAAATTTACAAAATCTAGATATTTAGATTGCCAATAATAAATTAAACATGCAACAATGTACAGAATCTGTAATACGTACTATAGGCATTTCCAAGAGATTGACATATTCTTACTTAGCGCCCCCACATTTAAAAAATTAATCAAACTTTAAATTTCATCCTCATAATCAAATTAAACACTTAATATACTGACACATTGCATTTATATAAATACCTATATATGCAATTTCACACATCATTCACACAATATCTCACCATAATATGTAACCATTCCTAATGTATCTTAATATACTACAATAACTTCAGCGACAGCCTGTAATTGGCTTTATTATTAATCAAATCATCTTTATTTTATATAATTTATTATATGCTGTATGTTGTCCTCTAAATAAATAAATAAATAAATTACGAAAACGACTCTCAAATGAACTAATAGGCAAAAGTGTTGAATATCGCAATAATTTAACGCATATGTTATTAAGATTTTAATATTTATCATAAAATAAAGCAAACATTATGTAGACTCGCTCGTTGACTGCGTGCAACGGGCAGTCATTACAACCTGTACATATACAGCGTAACAATAACTAAAATACGTGGTTACAGTATTGTATGAATTTCAAATATTGAATCTATCTATGGCTCAACATTGAGGGGGATATCTCTCTCACACCAGCATGAGTTAAAATATCGTTTTAATTTGGGTCTTTTTAATTACTCTCAATCCAGACGACACTAATGTCAATTCTCTTTCGAGTTTACACCCCGTATGAACGGTCCACGTGCGAAGGTAATGAACACCAATTAAAACATCCTCCTAAATGTCACCATGCCCTTTTACTTTTCTACTAAGGTATTGTGATAAACCAAACAAAAAAATCAGAGAAACAGCTATGTACATATGTGGATTGACGAATTATTATGATGAAAAATACAATTTAAGTAAAGTCTGATTTTTTTAAGAGTGCCAAAGCTCATAGGGTGACCATGGTGTAAAAGAAAAAAATATAATGGGATTTTTTTTATCATTTCATGATATAAAACGGTTGTAACTTTCACATGCATATATCTTCAAAACCTTCAAATCTTTTCATACCTATTCTTACTCCCGGTACCATGCGGCTTTAATGGGTCTATATTATTAGGTATTTTCTGCAAATTTTAATGGGCATCTCCTGGGAAAGTAATATTTAAACAAAATATTTATTTGATACTTTTTATTAGGAAAATAAAATAATACATTATGAAGTAATTAATCCTTATAATAATAAACAGTTACATATTATTTTACAAAATAATAAATTATATTATACAAAATATTTACATAATAGTTCATTGAGGCAAACACACATACATAAATAATATATCTATTTAACTAATACAAATAAATAATGGACACTTATTCTATACTAAGACGGTGATAACACATGTTTATAATAATAATTATATATCGATATTAAACAAAAAATAAAATACATAAGTTAGAAATAAAAAATGAAATTCTTAATTTAGAACACATGGTCACCATAAAAAATCAAACGTGCGCTCACTTCGAGAGATAGATACGTACTGTCGGGTTTGTTGATGTTTGTTGTTAAGGACACCAAATGGTGTAAACCAATCAGCAACCACGAGTCTACTAATACATTTACATGCGTAAATACTATGCATTTTTTTTGTTTATGTATAGAATTGGCACTTTAAAAAAAATCAGACTTTACACATAGACCGTAATTCATTCTGCGATAAAAAAACAATGGCTTTTTAGGAACAGTCGATTTATTCAAAACACACTAAATGCTCCTAAAGTCTAATATTTTACAATAATTCATTATATATGGACTTGTTTTGTTAGATTATAATATATTATGTTTATTTTTGTATCATAATTTTCAATCATTGAATTATATTTTTTGCATTGTTTCAATAACCCAAAAGATTAAACGGTTCAATGAATGAATGAGAGGAATGCCAATTATTGTTGGAAAAAATACCATGCACTTGTACCACCATTTGTAGCGAATTTATTTAAAATTTCATGTTGCTTGAGTTGGTTGGAAAATATTGCCTCAGGGGAATAAAACTGCATTTCTACACTTGTTTGCACATGAATTCAATGGATAAAAAATTTATTTACTAATATTGTCGTATTTACAATTAAATATCTGTAAACAAACTGAAATTGATGATTGATCTCTTTCTGTTTAGTCCGTGAATTAGCAACGTCAAAAAACATTTTTTAATGGCTATCTTTTGATATTTCCCTCCTTATTGAATACAGGCATGAAAAAGGTAAGTCTGGCGTTTACCAGTGCGCATCCTCATTCTAAAGATGAAAATTATAGTATCATTTGTATAATTTTTTTTGTGCTTTTATACAATCCATCTGATTACAATGAAACTTGGTGATTTGTTCAGAGCATACGATTTGTTCTTTTTTTTATCTATTTTTTTTACATATTTCAGTAACAGTAAGTACATATTATTTCACAAACGGGTGGATTTTATAGGTACAAATAACATCCAAGTACAAATTATATTGAAATAATGTTGAAATCTGCAATTTTCACCTATAACAAGGGTGCGCACTGTTAAACGTACCACTCCCAGATGATGAGGTGCCAGACTTACCTTTTTCATACCTACGTTCAATGAGAAAGAAAATATCAAAAAACCAGCCATTAAAAGTGATTCATCGAAGACGTTGGTATCTCTCGGACTATTAGGTAAAAGTCAAAATTGCAAACATGCAATAATTTGAATCCACTCGATCATGTAACTTGCCATTGATTTATATGTAGGTATTACGTTCAACCCGCTTGTGAACAAGTAATTATTGAGTTCATTCAACGCCATAAATACGTAAAACAAAAGTTATTTGTGCATTACGTGAACCTTGCAAAATATCGGACTTGTAACTCGATCCTGCAGAATGTCCACTCCGAGCTGGTGAAGCGCATTTGATAGATACTCCGTTATACAATGCCAATCTCGATTACTTCTTCTTTTTTTCACCTCGGCATTCCAAAGTAATATCTTGTCACAGCTCACACAGCCAGTAACACGATATACGTATTGTTTGATAGCTCGTTGGACGAATTAAATTTTCAAATTACTTTTATGCTCGTCTGTCGATGAAGAGTGAAGCCGAGTAATTAATGGATCCTCTTTGGATGTCAATTCAGTTTCCTCTTGTTCATATTGCATTTCTTTAATGCAGTGTTTAAGCTATTTGACCATTTTATATTTCTTTGCAAAGTCTCAGGCCATAATTTTAATAAAAATCTTTAAGAAAAATTTATATTTTATATTTCCATCGATTCGGATGAAATAATTTTTTCGAATCAAGTTGTTATTTACACAGACATAATTTTCATAAATTTTCAGTTGCCATAATAAATAGTTATTTACAAATTTCGGTCATCATATTATCTGATCTACGTTTGTAATATTATTTATTTTGAAATTTATGTGATTTTATTAACATATCTCTGAAATTAAAAAAATGGTTTACAAAATCTTTTCTTCATATTTTTAAATTTTCGACATATAAGCGTGATGTGTTTTTAGTTTTTACTTGAATTATATGACCTCAAAATATAGCTTTAAGTATGTTAGTGCAAATATATTATATTATCGCACCACCTTAAACACGAAAAGTTTCGAAGAAACTTTAGTACACAAAATGTACCGAAGTATTTATGTATCATTAGTACAAAAAATATATCGAAGTATCTATATTTTACTTACCCATATGATGGTTGTTGGCGTTGTCTAGATTTCATCGAATGTAATATATTTTATTAACAAATTTGAATAACTGCCATTGTTTCGACGGTGTCACCCCTAGTAAATATGACAATACTCGCCACATCGAATAGCATATAAACATCATCCCCTACCGCTTCCTTTACCCCTCTGTCCATGCCAGCTCCTCCACCCATCCATACCCCGCCACCCTTGTGGGGTCGTTAAAACTTATTTCTCCCACCCCCCGCAGATTTCATATTTTCCCTTCTTCCTAAGCCCAAGAGCAAGGGAGCGGGGGCTTTTTCAAATATGTTAATGTGCTATTTATTGTTGCAGATATATAATATTTTTCTACCCATTAATATTTCACAACCGGACGGTTTCACGTATTGTTCAGGAAGAGCTATAAAAAAATCATCTCATAAAGAATAGTTTTTGATGACATGTAATAAATTGGCTCATTCCTGTAACAATTACTTATGTTGAATGGATTTTTTAGTCACAGTATTTACGTACTTAGATACATTATAAATTCAGTGACTTCCTCATAAACTCTTCCTTACACCCTGTCCAAGTGGCGAGTTTATTGCCAATCCTAATCGACAATTTATATCCAAATTAATCAGTGTTTCCAGTTGAGAAACATTTTTTTCGTGAAAAATTACAGGAAATCTTTTCTACTGTGAACCTGACTAAGGATGCCAACGTAAAAGTCAAATATAGTATTGTTATATTTGTGTTTTAATTTTAATGTATGGATGACGTTCAGTTTTTGTATTTAATTGTAAATTATATTGTTTCTTTGTGTGAATGTCATATCACCAGCAAATTAAAAATATTTATCATACAGGTTAAAATCAAAGAGTATTTATAATTCAAATGTTTTTATTCCTTTTCATCAATAAGAGCATTTTAAACTAAAAATATATAAAAACAAAAATAATAGAATAATCAATTAATTTAAAACAAACGAGTGGGTTGAGACCAATGCTAGACTCCTCACTGCCAATTCACTCTACAAAGTATTCAAAAATTGTTTGGAAAATATTCAGCATTTTCATGAACTGAGTTTGTTAAATTATTTTTGATTTAAATATTTTATTAAGAAAACTCCATGATTCTTCAATGTCATTTAATGAAAGTGATGTGCCTATTACCAATTTGAAATAAAAATGTCAAATATCAAGTTTCCTGTGCTTGGGGCCACTTTGAAATATATGACAGTTAAAAAAATTTAGAAGTACCTACTATTCAGATATCCTTCAAAATCTAATGGGGTCTAAGCGAGTATTGTATATTATACAAATTTGCAAAATTTAAAAAGAATCGAATCAGTACTTTAGTCTATAATCGATAAAGTAAAACAAACATGCCGTACATAGCACACGGCACAGATACATTGTGATGAAATTTTCTGAATACAATCTCAGTATGATACTAGTTGATAATCTGCAATAAAAAATAACCTTTAAAATTGCGAATTCATAACTCTACGGTTAGTGAGGAGTAAAAATGCTATCTCTATATTTATGAATTTGTGGAGTCGCCATTTCAAGAAAAATACTATATGTGTCACGTCATCTCTCAAACATGAAATTTCTACATAATAAATACATACATCTCCATGTGATGCGAGGTTTCATACTTCCTTGTTTATTGACGCGGCCGAACCATTGTTCAAAGGTAGTCGTCAAAGCGGTCGTTTTGGTTGTTTACGACTAATTGTTATAACAATTGTTGCAAATAATAATAATAATAATAATAATAACCCACCGCGTTTAACTACACATAATAACAACAATGTTGAATATTAAATTTTATATTCCATTAACTTAATTGTTTTGTAATAAATCAAATGAATGAATTTGTAAGCGGAGGCTAACGAACCAACTAAGATTTCAAACTTTTTTTTTCATGTAAGAAAGTGCTGTTATAGCATAGGTACATAAGAGTTTTATTTTGTTGTGAGTTAAAATATGGTAAATCCAAGAAAGGGATGACACGACCATGTGAACGAAATTTGGAAAGACGGAAATGTTGAAAGTGTGAGCAATAGACGAGCATGTATGAGACGATGCATGAATTTGGACGAAGCGAGGGATGCGTGCCAGGATAGAAAAATGTGGCGTTCGGTTCTCTCTGCCTACCCCGCAAGGGACATGGCGTGATGGTATGTATGTAAGTATATTTTAGTAGGTATTTCAGCTTATTTGTAGTTTATTTTATTTATATAAAATATATTTTTTATTCTTTTATGAAATGGATACCTCTTGGGTAAAGTCCTCCTCCAACACAAAAGTGATGATATTGTTCTTGTTTACTTTGTTAATAAGAAAACAAACTCCATAATATGATCTTTTGTTTCTCTCGTGTAACATAAAATATGTTATCTATGTTCTTCTATTCTGCAGTTTATTTTTCTTAATTCCGAGAGTCCTCAAATGTCACAGTTGATATTTACGAAAGCGCGAATAAGTTCGAACACTTTTTAAATTGATGAGAGATATTTCACATTCTTGCAATTGCTTCCTCGATAATTTTCAGGGAAACTTTAAAATTCGTTGAGAAAAATATGGTAGTTTTGTAGGGGTTGTTTGTCTAGTTTAAACTATTTTTTGTTTGTTTTTTACTAAATAAAATTCTCACGTCGTCAAATGGCACAAATCGTCCTTGAATGGTCGTATTTCCTTTAAAGAAATAATAATAAAAATATCTGACGTTATAGATACAGATTTGCTATTGGTCTAATTCCCCATGACGACAACTCAGGTCGGAGAATGAAGTAATACTTACTTCACAACTTGTGAAGTACTGGTATAGTACAGTATTATTATTTTTTTGTATTATTAAAAATGGATCGGTTAATTGTTAATAGATGGGTCCAAACGATCCATCTAGGATCGCGCTCATTGCCGTTTTTTGGTTGAAACGATGCGACCGGTTTCGGAACTTACCGTTCCCTCATCAGGCTAACTTTCAACTGAAACAGAATGTGACGACGTGCTTACAAGAAATCTATGGGGGCGGAGGTAGAGGTAGGGTGGGGGTACTTAGGGTTGGGTCTTGTGCAGGGTGGGTCCGATTGGCTGAAGGATTAGAAGTAAAAGGAAACATATTTAATAATGGACTGAAAGATAAATTTAACTGATTGTTTATTATGTTCTGTTTTGAATTAATACACTTTTTAATTTCTAGCGACTCTAAATTATCAAGACGGAGACCTACTTTGTTGACGTGTAAAATTTTTGTTCCCGATTGCATATTAAATTGATGATCATTAAGTACTAAGTGTTCTGCGAATTCCGAAAAATTATCATTGTTTATACATCTAATATGTTCTTTTACTCTAGTCTCAAATTTCCGTCCTGTTTTTCCTATGTAGACTGCAGAGCAGTCTCCACATGTCAGTTGGTATACGCCGGAGTTTTCCATTTTATTATCTTTATCTTTGGAATTCATTAAACTTTTTCCAATATTATTGTCAGTGTAAAATGCCGGTCTTATGTCTTTTGGTAAGAAATTTGAGACTAATTGGGATAAATTATTAACAAACAATATGCGTCTCCATCTATATTCATCTTTTTTGATATTTGTATTATAACTATGTAGGTATCTATTGACGTTAATATTTTTTATTTTTTTATTTAAAATAGAGTCTATCAATTTACTGTTATAACCATTATTGTATGCAATCTGTTTTATTGTATTTAGTTCTTTATTAAAATTATTTGATGATAGTGGTATATTTAGTAATCTATGGACCATGGAATGATAAGCGGAATGTTTATGGGATGCTGGATGGTTGGATGTATTGTGGATAGTTGTATCTGTATAGGTCGGTTTACGATATATATCAAATTCAATTTTATTATTTACTATTGTCAATTTTAAATCTAAAAAATGAAGTGTTTTTTCTTTTTCTATTTCCAATGTGAACTGAATCTTAGGGTGAAACGAGTTTATAAAATTTAAGAGCAACTTTAACATTAACTTCAAACATTTGAACATAACATATATGCTGAGAAACCTCTAAGCTGCGGTGTTTTTTTTTACTTTAAATTAAAAAAAAACCCCACAAAATATAGTCTCGTCACAATTTTCGCTCATGGGACTAAGATTAATTCTCTTGAATAAATCGATAATTGGAATATACCTATAGAAATGCGTTTAAGATAGAGTAATTAGCAGGATTCGCCCTAGAAAGAAATGAAATGACCATGTATCAATTAACAATTTTTTTCATCAGAAAGAGTTCGCAATTGATCCATAACTTGTTAGGTAATTCTTTTGATTTATCAAACGGAGGAAAAACTTCAGAAAGTAATAAACAAAAACAAATCGTTTAATCAAGAAAATCAAGTCACAAGCTGCACTTCGTAAGATTTATTGAAAGAAGGAAGAAAAAAATAGTAAAATATCTTAGGATATTATTTAGATCTGGCATATCATACAATAATTTAGTCAACAAATGAAGACTTTCTCCTTCTCTTCCTTCAGCCATCTCTCTACTGCTCTTCTAAGTACTTCCATACCTCTTTTTTGGGCTCTATGAACCCATCTTCTTCCAGAGATGGGGACACTTTTTTTTATATTTTATTAATATAGTTTGATAACTTCTTTAACAGAAGTTATTTTTTTATGATCTAATACGTATCGAGAATAGACAAAAATGAATGCGAAGAAATCAAAATTAATGAAAAATGTAAAAGAGACGATGGACGTTTGTCATGAATTTATAATTTGGCTATCAGTTCCCTCCGGCTACCCCCTGAGGCGTGTGGCATGATGACTGTAGATTTTTGATTTGTCAAAAGATACCATTTGATTTCGTCATTCGTCAACTATTTTGAACGCTGTCCGCGTATGAAATTCAAATTACTGTGTAACAAATAACAATCACATTTATTAGTACTATCTTTTGGTGAAAATTGTAACTAAATACTAAATACGATACTCACACCGCCAACTTAATATGTATGAATGTATCTGTGACAAATGTGGGTAGGGAAGGGTATGTATTATTGTTTTTGTGCCCTTTCATTTCACCAAAAGAGTCTCTCTCTCAACCCTTCTCAGCCATTAGTTTTCACGTATTTTTGACAGCTGTGGTGCCTATTTCAATTACAGCCTTTCATGTTTTGGACTTTAAACAAACATCCTTGTCCGATTTATTAAATATTTTGTAAATGAGAACATTTAGTAATGTCAGCCATCAAAAGATGGCATCTTTTTATAATGGAAGGTTCGATCACATAGTATTAAATCTGTTTTTGAAATTTAATTAAAAATGTGTAGAGCTATTGTGGATTTTTTGTGTATGTTATATATAATATCATTTTATCAGCAAAAAACTTCAGGCATTGTTTCATCGTCAAAATAAATATCGCTTTTTATTTTTGAATTCTGCTATAGAATAGAATTTTTCTTATTTTTTTAGATAAACTACTGACTATTTTATTTTACACTGAGAACAATAATGATTTTATGAAAAAATATCACACTTTTAATGGTCTCGTATGCTATTCATTATTTTCATTAATAATGTTCAAGTAGCTACACGTAATAGAAATTCAGACATTGAGATGGAAGAATAATTTTTTTTATATTTTTTAATTCTTACAAACGCACAAATATCTGTATTTTCCACAAAAAAAAATTAGGATAACTGTCAAAGTGTATTTCAGGAATAATAACAGCTTTTAAAAAGCTAATGATTGCTGGGATAGTTGAGAAAACAGTTGTAGACGAGGAAAAAAATACATTTATAGCCCTTATTAACTAGTTTCTGAAACGGATGGAATGAAAATTAACTAATTTCACTGTTAAAAAAAATTGTGTTTTTTATATTCTATGGAGTTTCTCCAACAATAATTGTCCGTCGACAAACTAAATAAATTAAGCTAAAATATTCAAATTTGTAGATTTGTTTATGAAAAACTATGATCTGCAGTGAGAAGGACTTGGGAAAAGAAGAAAAACAAACCTTTAAGTTATCTCGCAATTTCTATATGCGCAGACGATAACGTGACATGACGCAAATCCAATTCTTTAACCGCGCTTCTTATTGGCACCCTTCATTTAAGATTACTATTTTCTTCTCAGCTTCTCAGCAACTCACCCTTCTTTATATTTTACATGTACAATTCGATACACAACGCAATGTTCACATAATATACATGAAAATATTATGTGGAAAACATCAGCAAACCCCTCAGTTTCAATGTATAACTTAAACTTTACATATTTTGATAATACCTTAATATAAATTTTGTCACAATTTTCCGTTGTCTGCACTTAGTTTTTATTTAGTAGAATTATATTATGAATAGAACACGATAAAACAATTTGTCTAACTGTAGATTATTGTTCATGAGTTTTTTTTTGCATGAGAGTGTCTATCTGAGGGTATCCCGCTCGCTTATAACTTTTGATCCGCATGATGCACAATTCCAATTTCAAAATATAGAACATATTAGGCCTAGAAAACTTTTATACTTAGAATTTTAAATTTAAGTTCCAGTCATCGGTTGTCAACATTTGAATTTTTTTTATATTTCCACATGAACGCTGAACATTTGTATAAATATATAAACAAATAAAATATCCCAAACCTATTTTTATGAATTAGTTTCAGGGTTTCTCGAACTAAGACATTAAGACAAGTAAATAAAGCAGCTGCAATATCAGGATGTCTAAAGGAAAGTATATGGTGGAATAAACACATGAATATCGAAAGCAAAGTCCGAATATATAAAACATGTGTAAGACCCATTGCCACCTACGGAGTAGAGACCAGAGCAGACACAACGAGAACAAAATCTCTTCTGAGAACATCAGAGATGAGGACATTGCGATGTATAACCGGTAACACTCTAAGAGACCGAATTCGAAATACCGAAATAAGAAAAAAGTGTAGTACGGAAGACATCGTCAGATGGGGAAGACAGCGGAGGCGATATTGGAGCTCACATGTAAACAGAATGGCTGAAAATAGACTCACACGTATCGCTCTCCAGGAAAACCCAGCTGGAAGAAGACCACCAGGAAGACCTCCAAAGAGATGGCGAGACAGTTGGCAGTCCACATCGCAGGAGACAGAATAGCGGTACAAACAGATCTTCGGATCTATGAAAAGAAAGAAGAAGAAGAAGTTTCTCGAACTTTTATTTACATGGAATAACATTTTTATGGGTTAAACTGTCTATTTTTTTAAATCGATAAAAGTCGAAATACCTCAACTAGATTATTTAATTTTCTATCAACAATACATACATTATAGTCAAACATTATATGTACATCTCAAACTTCTTTTACCAATTTTCTAAAAAAATATTTAGTGACGACATAGTTTCATACAAGTTATATATGGCAGAATACACAATATCTATGGGGACTCCTATACTTTGATACTTAATCTTCATACATACATACAAACATCAAGCTGTTCACCAAATCGGGGTAGGAAAAAATGAATGAAATCCACACTATTCTATCCTGACATACATGTTTTGTGTAAGAAAATACAATATTTTAATAAATTTAATAATTTGGATTTAAGATTTTATAGTTTGGTATGTTTATTTATTTTTTGATTTTAACGTATTCTAACACAATGGAGTTACAGTATTTTGTAAGTATGGAATGCCTACAAATCAAAGGCAATGATCTTTGAAAAGAGTGAAAGTAGAAAAGCGTGTCAAATAAAAGTAATGAACGAATGGCTCTAGCAAGTAGACGAAAATGTCTATATGGCAAGCATGTTTCAACGGAATAGATAGCTTGAAGAGGAGAGCGAAAAAACATAGTGAATGGAGCATTTCGACCATCAGTTATAAATGAATGCATCATATCAAAGGAAGCCAAAGTTACCATTCGCTAACTTAGTGTCAACCTTGATGTATGCAAGTGAAACCTGGGCATCAGAAGAAGTCGTAAGAAAGTAGAATAAATGCAGTTGAAATGAGATCGTTAAGAAAATCTGTAATAGAACGATGTTTGACAGGGAAAAAAGACGAAGAAAGATGTCATAAAAAGAATGAAAGTGAAAACATTGAGATGGTTTGGCCACACGGGGAGAATGAATGAGGAACGCCTCATGAAGAAAATATACATTGCAGACAGGAATGGAATAAGAGGTCGGGGCCGCCAAAGGAAGGGATGGCACGATCATGTGAAAGATATTCTGAAAGACGGAAATATTAAAAGCATGAACAACAAACGAACATGTATGAGACTTTGAATGATTATTGACGAGGTGATGGATGCGTGCCAGGATATAAAAATGTGGCGTTCGGTTCTCTCTACCTGCCCCGCGAGGAACATGGCGTGATGGTATGTATGTACACATACTATCGCTATTGATAGTTTGATCCGGTATCAAAGCACAGATTCAGTGATATAATATTTTTATGTAGGTATATTTTTAGGTACACTTCGATTATTGCATATTTAACTTTAAGGGGGGGACTGCTGCCAACGTACCTATTTTTCAATTTGATATACCATCATTATTTCTTATCAAATCGTTTTGAAAAAAATAATTTAGATAGTTTGGATATTAATAAACAAATATGTACCTTAAATTTTTGATAATGTTCTGTATAAATTCTTCTAGAAAAATAATGGCATACCCCGATTTTCAACGTTTATCATATATTTTTAATAAACTATAAGGCGTAGAGTAATATTTTTTTTAATTAAAGAAGACAAAAATATCTAGAAAAATATGATGTGACGTTGCATTAATGCTTCAGGTTTAGTAAATAAACCATAAAAACATTTATTTTCCATTCAGCGCCATTGCGCAATAAAAGTTTTTTTGGTTTATTTACTTAACCTGATGCGTTAATGCAACGTCATATCATATTTTTTCAGGTATTTTGTTTTCTTTAATTTATAAAAAAATATTGCTCGATAACTTATATTTTTTTAGAAATTTAAGATAAATGTCTAAAATCGGGGTATACTTATTATTTTCCTACAAGAATACATATATACAGAACATAATCAAAAAGTTAAGGTATATTTCTCTTTATTAATATCCAAACTAACTAGGTTATTTTTTTTCAAAATGATTCGTTTAGTAATAATGATGGTATATCAGATTGAAAAAATAGGTACGTTGGCAGCTGTCACCCTCTTAACTAAAATATTGCGTATTATTTTTTTATTTATATATTTCTCAATTACGCTCCGCTAAAATAAATCATCAAATTCTGATAAAACATCTGTTTTATATTAAACTTGACCAGATATACATGTGACATATCTATTTATATAGGTGATTTTGATATCCATGATATGACATATCTATTTATATAGGTGTTTTTGATATCCATTATATGACACAATGTTGTTTTGGTCAATATATTATCTGTCATTAAACCATTCCATTTTTATGTTGGTATTTCGTATACCTCCTTTATATAAGTCATCAATATTATTAGAAACTTACCCCCATAGGGTTGTTTATTATGTCATATTAATACACATATTATAATGTGTGAGAACAATATTTACCCTTTTACGTTTCACGTCAGCTATAATACAAACACATTAATAGTTTCAATGTGTTATTGTGTTTATTTTTAACGTTAATTTGACAAGTCAAAAAATATGTTTATCAAGTCTAAGACACCATGACTATTCGTAAACAAAAATCAAACACTGGTACATATATGTTAAATAATAAATAACAAACAGGTACTTGTTGAGTTTATTGCCAAGAGACAGTCTCTTCCAACTGTTTTGAGAACTGTGTAATCGAGAACTACATTTGATTTCTTCTAGGCTTTTATTAATTTTCTTTTCGTTAAGGACTCGTTAAGGATTAACTCAAATGAATTATAAAAACTCCTAACCTATTTATCTACTATAGAAAAACAAAATAATAATTTATTAATAAGTATTAATATTTTTATTTAGTCTGCCGACGAACAATACTTCGTAATATTATATTTATTATTATTAGAAGTAATAACAAATCTGGAGAATAAAAAAATAAATTAATGAGTATTCTAATAATGACTTTATTTTTTTGATCAATTTTCTTTTGTTGGGAATCGAACCCAGAACCCCGGCACAGACACGCCTTACCACTGTGCCACGACAATTTATTTACGATTACTTACCAAGTATACCCACATGAAGCAATGTAAATTAATAATAAATATGGGTGATGGCGGAGCGATTACCGCGCTGGGTTATTAATCCAGTGGTCGCGAGTTCGAATCCTGACACGACCTATTTCGTTCGTCTATATATCTTTCAAAATTCTGGGTATACGAAAACTGTACACAAGATCAATCATATATTTATTTTACAAAATTGAATCAAAATTCATGAAAATGGACAAAGGACACAAGGAACACGGGTAGCTATCGAGTTCCGAAAATTAATATCATTTTGGGGAAAGATTTATTTCATATATTACACCGCTCATGTATAATAAACTGCCATCGGCACTGAAAGTGTTAAAAAAAATCAAAATATCAGGAGCAAAGTGCCAAATTGAAGTAGAAAGACTTCAAAATGAAATGAATGTGACTAAAATGATAATTAAATAGTCTTTCTTCTGCATAATATATTTTTGGCTGTCATTTTTTATTTGAAATTTTTTATTGTTATGTTAGATATATATTTTCTTATGGTTGTCATTTTTTATTGTGAAATATATTTTTTTTATGTTATACTAACGTTGTTTTATAAAATGTTATAAATAATAGTGAAGCAGTTAACTTTAATGTAAATTATTTAATTTATAATATGTTTGTTAAATAAATAAATAAATTTTGCTTAGTTCACGGAATGTCTGAGAATGTATACGTAATTATTTCAAGGACACATTCGTTATTTTTAAAAAATGCATATAAAATCGTCTATATCATACTTACATACATACATACATACCATCACGCCATTTCCCTATTTGTGGTAGGCAGAGAGAACCGAACGCCAGACTCTTCTATCTTGACATACCTGTTATGCCTCATTTATATTCATACATCGCGTCATACATGCTCTCCTATTGTTCTGACTTCGTTTGTTCCCCTCTTTCAAAATCTCATTTATATGATCATGCCAGCTCTTTCTCGGTCGACCCTTACATCTCATTCCACTCTTTTCAGCCTTGTATACTTTCTTTGTCAGTCGTTCATCGTTCATTCTCTCTTCATGTCCGAACCATCGCAAAGCATTTATCTTCATTCTACTCAAAATATCCCTTTCAATCTTACATTCTCTTCTGATATCTTGATTCCTTATCCTATCATAAATTCTTTTACCACACATTCGTCTTAGGGACCTCATTTCCACAGCATTAATTTTACTTTCATGCGTCTTCTGCCATGCCCATGTCTCACTTGCATACAATATGGTTGGAACGACAATAGCGTTGTGCACAGCGAGTTTTGCTGGCCTTGAAATAATTGGGTCAGCCATTATTGTTATTAATGCACCATTTACTCTATTTGCTGCCGTTACCCTTCTTTCTATATCCATTTCCAATTTTCCATAATAATAATAATATTAAACACTTCCTTGCACCCTGCGCAAGTGGCGAGTTTATTGCCGTATGGCAATTTCTTCCAACTAACCAGTGTAAACATACTTCCTAGATACACATATTCATCCACTTGTTCTAATAGTTCATTATTAACTCGTATCTCGCATATTGTTCGTCTTTCGCTCTTCTCAAATACCATTACTTTTGACTTAGCTCCATTCATTCTCAGTCCATTTTGGATGCATCCATCGAATACCATTTTTACCAAGTATTCTAAGTCTTTCACACTTTCTGCCATTAATACCTTGTCATCCGCATACAGAATATCGCATACATTCACATCATCCAGCTTCAAAACTATATTTGCATTCTTCAGTTCTTTTACACAGTAGTCAATGTACAGATTAAAGAGCCACGGTGATAGGACGCAGCCCTGTCGTACTCTCTTGTTGATGGGGAACCAATCTGTGAGAGAGTTATCAACCCTCACACAAGCCTGGCTACCCTCATAAAGAGACGCAATTGCTCCTATCAGCTTACTCTCCACTCCGTACACTGATAGCACGTTCCAAAGTTTTTCCCGGTCGACTTTATCATAAGCCTTTTCCAGGTCTATGAAAGTACAGAAAAGCTTCTGGTTTTTTGTTAGAACCTTTTCAATTGCCATTTGAAGGGAAAAGATTTGGTCAGTGCATCCTCTACCTCTAACAAACGCTCCTTGTGCATCCCATACCTTGCTTTCAGTCACCTTTCGTAACTTTTGATCTTAGATCCTAGCATAAAGTTTTCCAACTGAACTCAGCAGACTGAAAGCTCGGTAGTTCTTGCAGTCTAATTTTGACCCTTTCTTAAAGAGGGGCACAATCACTGCCTTTCTCCAATCTGACGGAGTATATCCTGTCTCCCAACATTTGTTGAAGAGGCAATGACACCATTCCATCGTCTTTTCGCCACCATATTTGATGAGTTCAGTTGTTATGCAATCAAATCCCGCTGCTTTTCCTGTACGTGCATGCTTCACTGCTTCACTGCTTCTCTAACTTCGTCTTTTGTAATTTTTTCTCTATCATTCTCGTTTTCATTCTGTGTTATTCTTACATACCTCATGTTTTCACTCTGCGAGCTTTCGTACAATTCTTCAAAGTACTCCTTCCATCTCTGCGTGACTTTCGTTTCATCCATAACCATATTTCCATGTGTGTCGTTGATGCATTTTGATCCGTTCGACATTACTTGCTTTCTCCTATTCACTCTTTTCTAGAACATTTTTTTGTTACCTGCAAAATCATTCACAATTTTTATACTTTCACCATCTTTCGAGGCATTTTTCTCTCTTTTCACGACTTCTTTTGTTTTCCTCTTGCATTCGTTATATACTATTCATGCATCTCCTTTCATTCTGCATCTTTTCGCTTCACCACACGCATTCTTTGCTGCACTAATTAGACTGTTCCTTAGTATATCCCATGCCTCACCTATATCCATATCTCTCGCTATGTGAGTGTCAAGAGCGCATACAACCTTTCTTTCAAATTCTCGTCTGACATTTTCTTCCTGTAGCTTCTCCACTTTGATTCGCGACGGTGGGCTGATCTATTTAGTTCGAGATCGCCATCCAGCAAAAAGATTAATTTTTGAGACAACCAGAAAATGGTCTGCCTCCAGTTCGGCACCTCTATAAACCCTCGTGTCCACCGTCGCTTTCTTCAAAGCAGAGTCCACGCACACAAAATCTATGATAGATCTTTCATCCCCTCTCTCCCATATATACATATGAATCTTTTTGTGGTCAAACATAGTGTTTGACACAAAGAGATCCATTTCCACACAAACATCTATCAGTCTTTTCCCATTGTCATTTATTCTACTGTCACCGTAGGGCCCGTGTGTTGATTCAAAGTCTTTCCTTCGAGTTCCTACCCAGCCATATCATACTTTTTTTCTGCAAATTATTTTTTTGCCGTGTTGTGTGATAATTAGCCATGAGTATTAGAAAATTACCCTCAGAGGGTAAATTTTTTTACATAACTACAACCTACCACATTTTACGTTCATGTATTTAATTAAACTATAATTTTAAAAATAATCTATCATTAATTCTGTCCGTGTCATGTTAAACAAATGAAAATCAATTGAGTGCATGATATTAAATTGAATATATTATCCATCATATATTTAACTGACCGCATTGTTCAATTCAAATTAAATGAAATATATAATGAATATTAATTTTGTTGGTTAAAACAAATAACCATAATAATATGACAAATATAATACATTTACCAACATTTTAGGTACTCGGACATACATGCGCCACATTCACACCTTTATCCAAAAATACCATGGCTTTATCCATTTTCAATCGACAAAATTGAACACTTTATCATTGTGTATTTTAAATATGAATTTCGTTACATTAAAGGGAACTTGCGATAAGGTATTAGGTTGATTTTTAAATTTGAAAATATAAAACTATGAACAAGGTTTAAAATGTGTGCAATAGTAGTAGCGTTTAGTCCCAGCTTTTCTTTAATGCATTCTTAGGTTAGGTTTAAGTTTGTTTATAATAATAATAGCGACTCGCGTGAGCGAGTTGCTTTATGAATTGATTTATAAATAATTATTAATTAAATTATATTTTATTTATATTTTCGCTTTTTTATATAAAAGTTCACAGCTCATTTGACTTAATACTACGAGATTTCAACCAATCAGAGAGCCAACCGGAAACTTTGACTTACTACATATAACCGGACACAGGTGAACGCGGATTGTAGACGCAATAGTTACAATAGTCGCCGTAAACCATACATACATACATACCATCACGCCATGTCCCTTGCGGGGTAGGCAGAGAGAACCGAACGCCGCATTTTTCTATCCTGGCACGCATCTATCGCCTCGTCCACATTCATACATCGTCTCATACATGTTCGTCTGTTGCTCACACTTCTAACATTTGCGTCTTTCAGAATATCGTTCAAATGGTCGTTCCATCCCTTTCTTGGGCGTCCCCGACCTCTCATTCCATTCCTTTCCGCTCTGTATATTTTCTTCGTCAGGCGCTCCTCATTCATTCTCCCCATGTGACCAAACCATCTCAATGTGTTTACTTTCATTCTAGTAATGACATCTTTCTTCAACTTGCAATCTTTCCTTGTGTCCTCATTTCTATCGTTCTATTGCAAATTCTTCTTAACGATCTCATTTCAACTGCATTTATTCTGCTTTCATGCGGCTTCTGACATGTCCAGGTTTCACTTGCATACGTCAAGGTTGGCACTACGATGGCGTTATGAATGACAACTTTGGCATCCTTGGATATTTTGCGGTCATTCATAATTGGTCTAAGTGCACCATTCACTCTGTTTCCTACCATAACTCTTCTTTCGATCTCTTTATCAAGCCGTCCATTCCGTTGAAATATGCTTCCAAGTATACATATTCGTCGACTTGCTCGAGCCATTCGTTCTCTACCCTTATTTTACACGCTGTTCTAAAATGAAATGAAATTGAAATGAAATTATTTATTTCCATTTTACACATATAAATAACAATAACAAAAAATAACCATATTTTAAAAATACTTCTCATAAACATAGTATGTACAATTGTTCCTATTTGGAAATTTACTGCCTCACTAGACAAGTCTGTTCTGAGACAGTACTCTTTCAATTTGCCCTGTGGTTACATGTTTTTGGATGCAAAATAATTAACAGAGATAATTAAACATAAACTAACATATCTGTAGTCTAACATATCATTTTATAATCCATTGTATCGCATGTGCCGTATTTACAATAGTCATAGCAACTCTAACATAGTTGATATCTTCTGCAACACAAGAGAGTTATTTAAAAAAAGATTGCTATTGATTCTGAGTAGAGAGGAGAATTTCTGTTGATGTTTTCATCCCTTTTTTTGTTATATGCACAATTTTCATTACTTTTCATTGTTTTATATATGCTTCTCTATATTTACTTTGTACTTTTTATTGTTGCTTCTTTATGCTTTTATAGGTTTTGTTTAATTATGTCTTATTTGTAAAGTTTTTTTATTACTGTTTTTATCTTGGATATTTTAATATGTTTGTGTAAATAATTTATGAACTTCGCATGTTGTGTTCACTTCCAATTGGATATTGACATTATGTAAAATTATTATGATATACTTTCTTGTATGCGATTGTCAATGTCTGTAAGTGTCCCAAATAAAATAAAATAAAACAGAAAAGAAAAAAATATAATCAGAAAATATACCGTGAACTACAATGTTAATTGTCTTGCAAAGTAACTCTATCCAAAAATAATGAAACAAACACCAGTAACATTTAAAATGAAGGTAAAAACCGATGCACATCAGTTCCCAAAACATAAATATGATTTTTCACACTTTTCAAATTAAACCGTAAACCAACGAATAAAATACAAAAATTTCAATACGTACGTGAAAAATAAATTCAGGATACATAATTACTATTCCGAGATATTTCATAATATCAATTGATTTTGGAACAATCCCCCCTTCCCTGAAACTATAGATTTATAAATTGTTGTTTGTACATTGGACATTCATTAAGTGCATCTATTATTAACGTATGAAATTGAATCGTTGCATTCCCTTTATCGTTTTCGGACCTGTATTAAAATCAGCATATTGTTTGTTTTTATATCCGGCTTCGTCCTTTTTATTAATTGTTTTTTAGGATAAAAGTTCAATATAGAAAAATGTAGAATATAAACAATATACCCGCGTTTGAATCCTGCCTCAGTATTCTTAATTCGTTTGTCAGTCTGTCGTGAAACAATATAAGAAAAAGGTGAAGAAAATAATTTAAAAAAGTAAAAATTAAGATATCTTGATTTGTACACATAGATCAAAAACTGCACAATACGCAAATATGACGCCATGTTTTTTTATTTCATTTTATAGAATGTAAACTATTCAAATTCTTTCTCTACAACAGGGGAACGATATTGGTCAGGATTTGAATACGTCCTCTTTGGATTACCAATCAATTACACTAACAACTCTACCACCGAGTTAATGATAATGATTTAATATACTTTTGATAAATGATCTCCAAAATAACTCGCAAGACAATTTTGAATATTCATTAGAACGTCGATAAAAGTCTGACGGATCAAACAAACATACACGCATCATTTTTTTTTTATTTTGAATGTACGGTCATTGGTATCAAATTAACACAATCAAAAATAATTTTCTTGTGCACTCGGTGTACATTTCATATCATAAAATATGTAACCGGGCGGTGACCGGATTTCTATATTTCACTCTCAGTGCCGTCGTTCGTTTTTATAATCTTTTGTCTTTTTCGAGTGTGTCCATTTTGAAATAATAAATAATTCAGCCATAGTTAGCGTGCGAGGGGATAAAAACTATTATAAAACTACTCAGACGTTTTTATTCTGACCCCTTTAGCCGATGAAGGGTCAACAGATTCATAATGTAAACCCCGGTCTGTGTAAAGAGAGAAAAAAATATATATCTACGTAATACGGAGCGAATTAAAGGGAATATTACCACTGTTCTATGTTTGAATT
Source organism: Molanna angustata (assembly GCA_963576475.1). Classification (NCBI taxonomy): domain Eukaryota; kingdom Metazoa; phylum Arthropoda; class Insecta; order Trichoptera; family Molannidae; genus Molanna; species Molanna angustata. Next base: position 43,959,894 of record OY754965.1, on the reverse strand, counting down.
ATTCTTGGTCAGCGCAGCGGGGTTGCCACAGTTGAAATAAAAAATAACATTCTTAGTGCCTACTCGGCATTATTTTTTAGTAACAATATGGTAAAATTTTTGACCAACGGCTTAACAAGAATGTTGGCATGTGGACAATATGTACTAAATTAAAATATAAGTAGGTTGTATGTAAAACACTCCCTTGCTTTTAACCATAACACTCGCTACCTTCTCTTTAAATAGTGGGGAGTTCTGATAATATATTTACACTAAAAAATAAGTACGTATATTTTTAAAATAAAGGGTTTTGGCATGACAAACTTTCCACTTATGAATAAAATATGAATTTTATACAAATGAATATAAAATCAATTCTTCTGATCACTGAATGTTTATTAATTTTAATTGTTGTTGACCAGTCCATTTTTCCTCATATTTTTATGTTTTCTTTGTCAGACATCCTTCATTCGTTTTTCCACGAAGGTAGATACGTCTTTTTTTAATTCATTGCGATTTTTGAATAGTTATAGAATTTAGGATTATAACATCACAGATTAAAATTTACATACAATTTTTATTAAATATTGTGGGGTTTTTTTTGTTGCTCTGAGGCACCGGCTTAGAATAGTGGTTCCGGTCTTTTCTATTATCATCGCTTTCTGGTGTCCCGAAAGAGTACCTAATCGAAAATACAACAGGCAAAATGACACTTCACAAAGTTCACCAATGAGGTTCACTACCCATTTTGAACGTTGCTTTTTAGGTGAAACGAGACTAGTGTGTGGGCATAAAAGCACGTGTCGTTCTTGCTTTTATAAAATAATGCACACCTACTCTGGTTATTCCACAATGTGGGATATGCTGTGATGGTATATGGTACCTATTGTAGTAAAAGTACCTACAGATGTTAAAAAACCACGTAAAGTATTTAGTGAATAGTACTGCGTTGACCAAAACATGTGCTGTATTTTTCAATTCCGACCTTATATATATTGCTGTCAGCTTATATCGGCTTTCACTTTTTTCAATTACATTTTTCAGTAGCTATTTCGGTGTTTACATCGACAATTATGTGATTATTTATATTATTTGCCAAATCGGCTTTTTTTGCCGCCGTTTTTTTTGCGCTTATGTTTTTACCGTTATATTTATACAAGACAGTATGCCTATTACAGTTTTTTTATGGATTTTTTTATGGCTGTCGATTCGTGGCTTTATTACATACTCGAATGTTTATAGACAAAAAATAATGCTCTTATCTTACGCAATGTAATGCACTATGGTTTCTTGCAAAGACAAAATTATCTGAACTTTAATGTTATTTTTATGTGGTTACAAATCGTCAGATTTTCGTGATCTGAAACAAAAGTTATATTGAGATGCGGTCTTTTTTGATTATTTTTGAAAAATCCTTACGTACCATTTTTTATTTGTGTTATTAAACTTGTATGAAGAAAACAATATTAGGTTAAGCCTGCTTGAGACTATCGCCGAAGGAATGAAGGAGGGCAGAAACCATAGAGGTCGCCCTAGAGACAGTTTATATGTAGCATGTGATTAGTAATGTGCTCTCAAACAGCTGCCAAAAGATGAAGAGGCTGGCGGACAACAGATATATGTACAGAGATAGAGTGCTTGATTTTTTTTTTTTTTAACATGTCTACGTAGGGGACGCCAGCTATTAGGATTTGGGTCCATTTAACTCTTCCGAAGAAGCGCACTACGTAGCGTTGGGAGGGGTTTGCAATCTAGAAAAGAGTTTATTAATTCGGATTTTAAAAAGACCCGGGTTGTACGAAGATGGAAACACAGAATTCGGAAGATCGTTCCACAGTCGGGCTGCTGTGTTAATAAAGGAGTTCGAGAAGCGACTTGTTCGTATATGTTGAAGGTCCACTGTGAATGGATGCTGCGATTGAGTGAAGCGAGTGACTCTGTTGCGAGTGGGTGGAGGAGGGACCAAAGATGCAAGTTCTTCTGAGCAATTCCCGTGGTAGTATCTATAGAATAAACTTAAAATACCGACTCTGCGTCTGTGTTCTAGTGATTGCAATCCATCAGTCAGTGATGGATCATCAATCAGACGTATAGCACGCCTTTGGACAGCGTCGAGGGTATTCAGTAGGTATTGGGGGGCGCCACTCCAGAGGTGACTGCCATATTCAATAATTGGGCGTATTTGCGCTTTGTAGAGTATACAGATCTGGGTCTTAGTAAAATATCTGCGCGCTCTATATAGTACGCTCAATTTTTTGGAGGCGAGTTTCACCTTAGCTTCGATGGAGCCCTTGTAGTGTAATTGGTTCGTTATAGATACTCCAAGCAGGTCGATAGAGCTGCTGTTAGGTAGGGTGCTTCCGTTGAAAGACACTTGCAATTCATTGGGGTTTCTCTTCGCAGAAATTAGACAGGCTTGGGTTTTTGAGACGTTAAATGAAACAAGATTGATGCAAATCAATACTAGGATTGATGCAAATCAATACTAGGATTGTGACCTTGAAGAAGAAGAATTGAACTTCTTCTTTTTCCTCTTTTTGTAGATCTATGATCTGTCTCTACAGTTCCTGGGACGAAGATGTTCAGCTCTCCCTCCATCTCTTTGATGGTCTTTCCGGTGGTCGGCGTCCCTCTGGTATCTCGCGCATTACAATCTTTGAATTGAAGAATTGAACAATGTTATTAATTTGTGTTCTATGTATGTATTATATATTTATTTATTTTTCATTTTATCAGTTGAAAAGGCCCTTACAAAGCGATGTGGTCGCCCTATTAAAAGAGGTCCTATTACATCCAATATTGTTATTATTAAACCTTAAAAAGAACGTAATATTATTTTGTTCCCAAGTTATGCATAAATTGTTAAATATTTTTTAAAAAAATAAGGTGTTTTGATATTGTCAGCGGAAGAAAGTAGATATAGAAAGATTAATACATAATCATCTTCGGTTGTGTATTTGTTAAAGTGTATCTTCTATCTACATATGTTGGCCCTTGTATACCCTGGGTATACGGATGTACGCAAAAATACACATTAAATTACCCTCTAATGTATGAAACACGAAAAAATATTGTGTATTACCTGATATGTCATATACAACATTTTATCGTGCAAAAAAGGTAAAATTTAGATTTTTTTTTTAAATAGCAAGAATAGTTTTTAAAATATTATAATAATAAAGAACTTAGCGAGTAGATTTTCATGTTCTCTTTCGATTGTTAGTAAAAATCTAATTCATAGGCCTTGTAGTTTTTCAGTTTCTTACAATAAAAAAATAAAAAGGGTTTTTCTAAAACTAATTTTGCCAGAAAAGTATTAAACAAATTCAGAAATCAAAAAAAAACTCATGCAATAGGATAAAGATGTATATACAAATTGTTCCTTATTTCAAAGACGTATCTTTTGATGGTACTGGGGAAATTATTTTCAAAATATACTATATAGCCTCCTATGGCCTCTTAACTCGGCTGTATAAGGACGTGTTTCGTTTATATATTTAATTATTATCATACTCCGTTAGCCAATTAAAAGGGGGTATACACTCGTTCATTGTACGTGTATAATTTTCGAGGTTATGTTAGGTTATCTTAGATTTGTCCCACGATTAAAAATATATATATTAAATTTGGTGTTGAACCAAATCCGGAATGTTGGCCATCTAATAAGTTTTGCCTATTTTATATTATAGATACATACAATACTCCTTTGAACATCTGACCCCGATATTTTTTGAGATGACCCGTGTTGCCCAGATCTATATCAATCAACATAGAACAATAAACCCAATCGGATTAGTCAAAGCAAATATCTCAATATCTAGGTATTGGAGAACAGAGTCACGTATTGGAACCGAGGCACGATTTGGGGAGTTGTGTTGTGTAATAATTTATGATAAATTTTTAATAACTTTTTTATCGTTTCTCATGGCACCTACCTATGGGTTCACTTACATAAATTATTATAAAACCCATGCACCACCTAGACGCCTATCTAAGGGCATCAACTAATCTCTAAATTGAATTCCTTTCTTATTGGAATACCTTCCTGGTTGGGAAGTTTGTTGAGTAAATTTCTTAAGTATTTTTTTTATGTGCCATGTCAGGCCTCCCTGATGTTGATTATCACAACACAGTTTTAATTGTTTGATTTCATAATTACTTACTTACTTAGTTTCCATGTCCAAGATCATCAACCTATATTGTGTCCCTCCAGTGATTTTCAGCCAAATAGCATTCTCATTCGCTTGCCACAGATCCTCCTCAGAGCAAGCTCTTTCTATAAGCGGGCAGTTCAGCAGGTGTGACATGTTCTGCGTCTCCCCACATTCGCATGCCATGTCCTAGTCATCCTCTAGCATTCTCCATCTGTTTAATATTAATAAAAAAATCACTCGGTCAAAATTCTAAATTTCATTTAAAATAAAAAATATATATTGCGAATGAATTCTCATTTAAAACGGAATACGACTGCTTATCCAGAAACCAAGGAATGTGCTCCCGCAGTAAAATTCAAGTCCACAAAATGAAATAGAATTACTGCAAACGAATACCCATCTCCATTTATAGATCAAGCCATAGAGAAAAACAACATGATCTAAGTAATGTAATTTAGATCATGCTCTTCTGTGTAGTTTGGTGTGGGTGACTGTTCGCTGCTTTTTGTCTAAGAAATTTATTGGTCTCGAATGCACCCTCAAAAGGAATCGACAAGAGCAATCTATTTTGAGGGAATTTTAGAGCGTTCGTGATAGCTGTCACGAATTAAAAAAATATATTAAAGTGTTTTTATTAGGACTTCGTGACATCCAACGCCATTTGGACGATCGTCGAAAATCCTATTGAGATCAGAACCAACTAGCTAAATCAACAGTTTATATAGTAAAATGTTTTATACCTACCTATATGAATTATGAATTAAAAAAAGGTTTATTTATTTTGTTTGTGTGAAAATAAAAACCTATTTATAAAGCGCCGATAACTTATGCAAAAAGCATTTATTTCACTGGCCCGTTTCCTCAATTTTTATTTCTCTGTCCCAATAATTAATTTGCACGAATCAAATACGTAAAAGTGTCAAAGGCTACTTTACATTTCATTATAGATCCATTCAAACTTATCTAGTACTCATAATAATTCACTTTAATTATTACTGCGACTAGTGCCTCTCTAAAGACAATATTTGAAATGTTTTATAAAATTCACGCTTCATGATTCACACACATCTTGAATACATAGCTTTATTATTATTAATCTATCAATACCAACTGTCATTTTCTATAAGCAGCAGAATAAATTCACAAGGGTGTGTTACCATTCCTCTTTTACGTACAACTGCCTCAAAACATTTCTATAAGTATAAAGGTACTATGTGGTTTAATGAACTCCCTTTGAGTCTTAGACTCGAAAAAAATTATAATATATTTAAGAATATAATCAAAAAATTATATTACTGATTTTTTTTATTACATTCTTTTTTTTGTGTAACATCATACATATTTTTTAGTAGATATACAATGTTTTGGCAAATGTAACAATACAAAATAGATACTCCCCTCTTTTAACACGAGATTTTATCTCAATTAAAGAGGGTTATTATGAATCATATGGTGGAATTTGTATACCTTTTAAATTGTGATTTATATGTTAACTTTGTATTGATTTGTAATGAATAAAATAAAAAAAAATTCGAATACTCTTCCTAATCTATATAAAAATATCCTACATAATTCTACCATGTTTTACTCAGAATATATCTAATCTAAATTTCTCTCTAAATTGATTTGCTAAAAAAATTGTCTAAATGGCTTCTTTTCTACCGCGTGAATCAACTTTAACGTATTTATAAAAAAATCGTTATATTCTACACTGATTGAATAATGTACAAATACAATAGATGATGAACAATGAATATATCAATTTATAAGAACTTATTTTATTAGCAATACAAACGTTTAATCAAAGGTAGGTACTCTTTTAGAAATATCATTTTAAAATTGTGAAATATTCAAATGTTGACTCGCCGTATGACTTATTCATGACACTAAAAGGTTTATTGTCCGTTGTGAAGTTAAATAAATACTTTCAAATAGCTTTTGCGCTGCTGACATGGTTCAAATATTATCTGGTTTCAATTTTATCAAAATATCGTCAATCGGTCCGTTTTTGGAAATGAAAACGTCTATCGCAGGGCTGTATCTAGATGTTTTGGCGCCAGGAGCACTATATTTAATAGGGGTCCCCATTGCTTGAAAATTGATCATCTATTTTTTTTTGCGCTGTTGTTTGTAAATTTTGGAATTACTACATTCTTTGCTACGCTTATATTCGATCGAATTTCAAGGGAAGGGATGGAGGGGCTGTTTTTTTAAAACTTACTTCTGGGGGGCAATTCTGGTCAACCGGCCAAATCAAAACCATCCATGTTTACCCATAACACGAATATAATTATCATATGGAGTTCTATAATATCTTATGATATTATGGAACTCCATAAGATAATTATATCATATGGTATTCTATAATATCTTAAGATATTATGAACTCCATAAGATAATTATATCCATAATATGGGTAAACATGGGTGGTTTTGATTCCGCCGATTGACCAGAATTGCCCCCCTGTATGTTAATTTTCATTTATTGTATTGGATATTTTTTTTAGACTTTCTGAACTAACCATAACAAACAAACAGTAAAAATTCTTGATTAGTTTATTACATACATACATACCATCACGCCGTTGCCCTATTTGGGGTAGGCAGAGAGAACCGAACGCCAGACTCTTCTATCTTGACATACCTGTTTTGCCTCATTTACATTCATACATCGCGTCATACATGCTCTCCTATTGTTCTGACTTCGTATGTTCCCCTCTTTCAAAATCTCATTTATTTGATCATGCCAGCTCTTTCTAGGTCGACCCTTACATCTCATTCCACTCTTTTCAGCCTTGTATACTTTCTTTGTCAGTCGTTCATCGTTCATTCTCTCTACATGTCCGAACCATCGCAAAGCATTTATCTTCATTCTACTCAAAATATCCCTTTCAATCTTACATTCTCTTCTGATATCTTGATTCCTTATCCTAATATAAGGATAAGGATAAGGATAAGTTTATTTATTCTTTCAAATTTGCCTTCCGAGTATAAAGACTAGTTGTTTCTTTTATAACACATTTTTACCAAGTCACTATAGTGTTTGTACGGATGAAATCTTGTAATCGACCATGTCAGTATTCGTGGCTCTTTTTATTGGATACCTGAGTCAAAAGTCCAGGGTTCGATTTCCGGTGGAGACACATTATACACATTATTAGTTTATAATTATGTTTTCAGTCTGGATCTGTGAGACGATAAATATTATAAGTCTCTAAAATGTAGCAACATGTTATTCGTAACATGTTCAATTAATATTAATTTCACATATATAGTAGGTACCTGTAAGGTTGCCCGAAAATCAATTTGAAATAAATAACCCATTTCCCAATTTCCAAATCAATCGAAATTAGCCAATATTACTTAATCTGGATTACAATATAATGTGAACCAGTAATCTAATTGAATAATATGAATAAAAATATTCTCTTTATTCATCTTTTTTACAATTCGTCTCATTTAAAGATAAATCAAAAGTATGTACAAAGTATGAATTGTTTTCATTATATTTGACACCCCATTTTTTTTTACTCGGCGCAACTGTACCACTTGAATCTCTGATGAATTTGGTCCTGGTCTGTCGCGCCAGACAATAATAATAATAAATGCAGTCTGTGTTTTCCAAATAAAATTCCTTCATATCGACAGTCGAGATGTGTGAATTTTTCATTTCGATTTGCAAACAAACCTCAGCTTTAGGAACAGATTTATAAAACTTAACGCTATAACATAACCTACCTATGTATGTATGTACCATTCTTTCCATCATCGCCATCATTGGCGTAAATTAATAAATTTCTGGTGAATACCATATACCTAATGTGGCGGATACCGTTTGGTTTCCGAATCGACTTGTTTATTATTTATTGAACACGCGGAGCGTTGGTACATTGGTGCAGAAACAATTGCCAAAAATATTTCTCAACTGATTCGACTGCGAGATCCACCGTGTAAAATAACTTATTTTGATAACACGTATTCATACCATCACGGCATATCCCTTAGTGCTAGGTAACTAGCGACAGGTGTGCGAGTGTACATTACTTTATTAAAAGAAGCACTACACGTGCGTGCATACTCACACCCCAGCCTCGTCTCACCTAATCTATAGCAATATCCAGAATGGATGGTGAACCTCATTGCTGAACTATGTGAGATGTTATTGTTGCCTGTTGTATTTTTGATTATACTCGGCTCGTACAGGACATCCCAAAACAATTACACTATAAAATAATGGAAGCACTATTCTTAGCCGGTGCCTCAAAGCTTATTTTATTTAATGCCGACCGCCATGGTACAGTTGGTAAGCCGTGTAAGCTCATGTCAGCTATAAACCCTGAACAGATTTCTGAGCATATCCTATGGGAATGAACTTCTCCGTGTCAACTTTCCGACGAGAACTCTACGACGATGTCCGAAGGAATTTCTTTGGACCCATTGGGCATACGGACTTTGTTGCCACGAAGAGCGACTTTAGGGCTTTCAAGACTTTCTATCTTAAATACGGTGCACTCTTATCTTCACTATCAGTCAACGATTATCCAGTTGTTTCCACATAATAAGCTCTCTTTGGCTCTGTAAATGCAGTGTCTGCGAGGTTTTCGAGTTCTCCGGACTCGTCTTATGTTCTTAAGGGGCCGTTATTAGTCCCCATAAGCAGAACAGGTGGTGGTGGGGGAAGAACAGTTGGTAAGCCGTTTGGTTTCTGTGCGGGCGTTCTGGGTTCGATCCCCAGAAGAGGACAAATTTATTTAAATTAATTTCTCACGCAAATATTGCATCTCTGGACTGGAAACACTGGTTAGTTGGTAGACATTTCCATATGGAAATAAACTTGCCACTTGCGCAGGGTGGAAGGAAGTGATTATTATTTTAATAAATATACTTTTTTTATTTATTGGGTCTTGGATTATAAAATTGGAATAGTAAATTTATTTGCTATGCCCCACTAGAAATCATTCACATTGGAATGATATTTTGAAATATTATTATGTATGTAGGTTTTTGTACAATATACCGTACTAACAAAAATAATACGGACAGTTCTAGTAAAATTAAATTTCTTTAAAAAAATCTGTAAATAATTTTATTTGTTCTGCTATGCAATCTTTAACTCGTTAGATGGCAAATAGCAACGATTTTCTTTATCAATTTTATACTTTTCTCTTTCATTATTTGTAAGAGTTTTTTGTCGTTGTCAAATGATACACAACGCGATTATTGAGACATATTTTTTTTTATATTGTATTAAGAGTGGCCCAATATCGGAAATTCCATCAAAGTCAATGCACTTACATTCAAATATGATGTCAAATAATATTTCTTAAATAATAGATACTAATGAATTATTTATTTACTATGTATTTATGTAAGTTGAAAAATTCCTTTAAATTCATAAAAATTATCCGATCGATCTTCACCCTTTCGGTAAAGACTTTATAGTATTTTTAAACAGCTGTACTGTAGGTTTTTTCATTACTTAAACACCTTCATCGACGTAATTCCCAACATAAACTATAATACAACTGTTTTGGACAATTCATAATTGCAAAAATGTACCGAATTTTAGTATATAAGAAAAAGCAGAGTTTCTATGTTTACCAGTTGATAAGGGCCTAATAAGCTGAAACGGTCGTCCTGGATTCAGGAAAAAATATATATGTAGACAAAATCATTTGTGTGATTTAAAATACCCATTATCATAAAAATTATTTTTAAAAAAAAATTAAATTTATATCATAAAAAAAATATTTAAAAGGCTTTATTTTATTGTTATTCCGCATGATTAAATTGTGGGTTGACATAGGATGTTTTCGTGAAATCTACATTTTCACACTCTCAAATTAATATGGAAGATTAGGTATATGGAAATGTGTAAACTCACGAAGAAAGTTCAACAATAAGGCAAAGAAGAAGATATAAAAATGGGATTTAAAAATGACGTTGGTTACTGGATGTTCGTTGCCCATTTGTACCGCCTTAAGACTCCCAGGTTTGAGGGAACCAAACCATTGAAACTGATACATTATTGTGTGTTGTACACAACTCCGTTAGTTTTCATAGTTAACGGTGAACACAGCTGTTTCGCGCACCGTATCATTATAAATATTCCCAACCACGTATGCGCACTATAACCCAGCGCACACTTTGACGTTTGTTTACAAATAATAATGATGTTCCAGCATCCACATTGCCAGCTCCCTACACCAGGCAGTACCACCAGCCATCAGCCATAACAGTTCACACGAAAGAACTGCGTGTCAATAGTGGATAATGAGCTACCAAATAGGTATATCGTTAGTCTTTTGTGATCCAATGAATGTTACATACATGTTACCGAACACATTTCATATCTTGACACCAAAGCCAGAATTGATTGCTTACGATGTATTTATGAGATACGACTTCAATAAATAACATAATATTCTATGCATATATGAATATACTTTTGGTTTACAACTAAGAATAGTTTTTGATACACTCGATTTGAATAGACAGGAATACCAAATATAATACCTATTGAACAAAAGACGGGTCAGTGGTAGAGCAGTTTTTTTTTTTTTCTTCAGCCCCTTTCACTCCACTGCTGGATAAAGGTCTCTTCCTGAGTTTTCCACTTCTCTCTATCCTGGGCACTCTGCTTCCACCCATGTCCCACCAGTTCGACAATGTCGTCAGTCCATCTCCTCTGTGGTCTCCCTACACCTCTTCTATTATGATAGGGTCATTCAGAATTTTGGGGGTCCATCTATCATCTCTCTGTCTTGCCACATGACCTGCCCATTGCCACATGACCTGTACATTGGTAGAGCAGTTAGGGTGCAGTATTAGTAATCCAATGGACGCGAGTTCGAATTTCACAATGACCAATTTCATTTATAAGATCTTTGTTTAGTGAATATACGAGTTATATGGTAATCATGGATTCTGAAGCCGCTTGCAGACCATAAGTGTGCAGACCGCAAACTATAAATATAAATTGGGATAATTTTTATAGCGCCGTTTTTGTGATAACCTCACCTCAAGTGAGCTACTATGAAAAATAACAGCTATGCGAGCTAAGCTAAACTAACTTAGCTTAGCTTTTGGTCTGCAACCCGCTTGAGGATTCAAAGACATATTCATTACATATTTAATAAAAAAAAATATGCTAAATCGATTCGTATGTAAAATAATAATATGTTACTGCAATAAAATTAGTTGTGTTTTGGTTTTAAAATTATTTACTAAATAAAACGAAACACTTAAAATTGTTATCTGCATTAAGACAATCTTTTATAAACAACTTCTCCCTGGCTATATCCAAACTTTCTGTCTGTGCCGACTGTTAAGGCCCATTTACACGATGCCAGTTTCTTGCCTGTAGCATACAATAATATTGAAGCAATAAATGACTTGCATCATCTAAACAACATGTCACATTCTTGCTGTACTAGGCAATTATTCCATTCAAAACTGTTCTTGGTTTAAACAGCACATACAATAATTTCTTATGCAATTCTTGTACTCGTATTCAAGTGAATTTTAACATGAGTACGGTGAGAAGGGTGTGTTGATCGTTGCTGCTCTTCTGAGGCAAGAAATATTGAAAAAACATCGTAAAAAAGGTGTTGGATCAAAAAATAGAAAGCAAGAAAAGGGGTTCCGGAGCATCTAAAAATCTTTATGTGCGGTACCGGAACCAATACCCATAGAATATAGTATCCTTTTCCTTTCCCCATGATAGGTAGTACTTCGTCCTTAAATTTTTCATTTTATTAGTTACTAGTACTTACATACTTCGCATTGCCTGTATAATTAAAAATGGTCCTTCATTACCACCCGTCGCTTCAGACCCTTCAGTAGGTACCTTCCGTCCCTTCAGGCCCTTCAGTACCTCCCGTCCCTTCAGACCCTTCAGTACCTCCCGTACCTTCAAACCCTTCATTATCTCCCGTCCCCTCAGACCCTTCAGTACCTCCCGTCCCATCAGTACTACCCGTCCCTTCAGGCCCTTCAGTACCTCCCGTCCCTTCAGTACCACCCGTCCCTTCAAGCCCTCAGTACGTCCCTTCCCTTCAGGCCCTTCAGTAGCTCCCGTCCCTTCGGGCCCTTTAGTACCTCCCTTCCCTTCATTACCTCCCGTCCCTTCAGTAGGTTAAGAAAAAGGACAATTCACCAAAGTTTCATTGCAATTGGGTGAACGGTTTAGGAGGGCATAGCATACATAGATAGATACAAACAAACATTGAAATTTATAATAAGTATAGAAGAAGATTTCCTTAGATCCGAAACCTTCAAATCCGAATTCCTGTACAAATGCTGCTTGTACATTTTCAGTGTCCCATAAACACTCATGACTCCGATAAATTTTAATGAACTTTATGAAATCAGCGGAACCGAATTTTAATATTTTTTGACTCATTTTTTACTGAAAAATGAACAATCAACCTTCAAAACGTTCAACACTTGAACGAAAAATTCACCAACGCAAATACGTGCAATACTTGAAGCAACACGTCTGTAAATGGTACAAGTCTGTGTTTAGACAAGTCAAGAATGGTAAGCAATAATATCATAGAAATAATTGTATTGGTGTAAACAAAATACACTTGCAATTATTTGTTGTCAAGATTTGCATTCAATAATTGCATTCAATTTTTTTACATTAGTCAGATATCCTCTTCCTTAAATTATAGGCCACGTTTCTGCAGTTGGTGTCGTCTTTGCACGATCCAGGAATTCTTTGGTTTTCCTCTGGATGTAATTTTTTTTTTTATATTGAAAAATAATAAAAAAGCATAAGGTACATTAAAAAGAAAACAATGATTCTGAGTCACGCCAAGTCTAATTTCTAGACTTGTCGGCGTGTTCTCAAGACAATATCAAACAACATTACAGACAGTAAAAAGAGACATACAAATGTCACACAAAGATGATCTCCCAAATACACACACGTTACAAAAGTTATCTATTTAAAATAATAAAAATAAATTAAATGAGAAAAAAGTAAAATCGTTTGTGATCTTAATTATATATAAATCTACACCTCAATAGCCATTCCTTGACAAGCCTTTTTACATTATTTTTGCTTTGGCATTTCTTAATAGATGCCGGCATCATATTAAGCAATTTAGATACATTATATTCTAACGTTCTCTTACCGTATTTATTATTATATTTTGGAACTACATATCCGTCGTTAAATTTAAATCTAGTGTAATGCGTGTGTTGCGGTCTGTCTTTATATTCGTCCTTTAAAAACTGGTCAAGGATTGTTCTTTCCCAAAACAAGCCTTTCGAGGAAGATCCATGGAGATTGATCTGGCGGTCTGCCTTAATTGTCATTCGTCTATCTTACAACATATATAAGTAAACCTTGGCTTCCACATATACGTCAACTTTTTATTTCGTCTTGTAAGAACACTCTAGCTGCCCAAAATACGCATTTTAGCAGTTTCCAGCTGCCTACAGTATTATTTATAAATTATCCAGCATTCGGAAAACAAAAGAGTGCCGGTCTGACAATATTCAATGGTAAATTTTCACTTTCAACTTGTATAATTTAATATTTGTTGTTTAATTGAATATAATGCACCTGTTTCAAAAAGCATTCATGTGAATAATAGAAATAAAATAAGAGCTGTTTTACAGATGACAAATGATATTTAACAACACAGGATTGTTATCAGAAATATCTGATAATCTAATTACGAAATAATTTATAGTATGCTCGACATACTCGTACTTATTAAAAGCTTCTATTTATACGAAGTTTGTAGTGAAACAGTAATATTGTCTAAAGTAGATAAATTATATCTTCTTTATTTCTATCATTTACTTAATTTGAATATTGAAGACTGTGAACAAAGTCACAAACTGGTGCCTTTGACGCCTCAAAACAACATGATTCATTTGACGATATAATATCAATCAAATATATATTTTCTTTTGACCTTTTTCACTCTCATCAGTCACAAACTGCAGCTAAATAATATTTTATTACATCATAGTGTTCACACAAAGCTATTCGTTGTCATAAAAGTATACACGGCTGCTCTTCGTTATTAAACGACATATTTTATACAATTAGTTTTGCAAAATTCGAAGAGGACTCGCCATAAGCGCCAACGGTGGTTCGCTTTGTGAATCAAAATTTGATTATAGCGGCCCTTCGACATTGGCGAGGTGGGGCGCGCAGCGGCAGAACATAGCATCAATCTGGCCGCTGAATTTTCCACATCAAATAAATTGGTTTAATATAACAAAATGGCTGATGTGCCGTCCGTCTCTGCCGCACACATGTGAAACTATTCACTTAGCCGCTTAATTGACACAGTCCCCGGCCTAGCTTTGATGTCAAACCAAAATAGCTCCCCGCTCTGACCAAAATGTTGTGCGATGTCTCCGTTAGCCCTTTGATCTGCCCAACAACTTTTTCATTTCATTTCGTCCGACGCTTCTCCCGCCAAAACGGTTAGAGACAATTTGCAATTTGGTGGTATGTGCGGTCAGATTCGAGTACTACTTGAAATTCGCAACCCTCGCGGGAGCCCAGAGTAGATCTTCAGCAGGCATTCGATATGAAGCGATAATTAGCGACATCTGTCGGAAAAATCAATCATTTATAACGAGTGAACTGTGGCCACTACAAAGCTTTTGTTCCCATTGTTATTTATAAAAAAGTTAATGTCTCGTAGTATTTAAGTAGTGATAATTTTGCACTTTGATGACATATAAATTTTAAGGAGTAAGGCGATTATTCTGAAGGAAAGCCTTGGGATATAAACATGGATATATGCCTTAAAAAGGAATTATGTGAATGATCACATGTATGTTGTAGTTTTACTTATATTTTTCTAAACTAAGAAAGACATATTGATTAGCATATGTTATTCAATACATGTAAGCAATTTCAGATAGTAAATTAAAATATTTATAAAAATAAATAAAAACACATAGTTTTAATCCACAAATGAGTATGACTTTAATGAGCCTAAACAAGTTTGATTTTTACCTCTGAGGATGCCTTAAAGCGCTTAGGCTCATTAAAATCTTACTCATTTGTGGATTAAAACTACGTGTTTTTATTTATTTTTATAAATATTTTAATTTATGTGTATATTTTTTATTTCAAATTTAACGAGTGGGTTGAGGCCAACGCCATACTCCTCACTACCAGTGGCGGCTGGTGACCTTAAATCTTAGAGGGGCTCAAAATTATAATTTTACCTAGATGAGAAATTAACTTTCAACAGGAATCAGAAAGCAGATATATGGCACAATATTATTTTCGTACATTAAAATTATCAGTGTTTTCCAAATTTTTTTTATCGGAAAATAAAAGTGAACCTGATCATTTATGCTGTATGTAGTTTGGGTTTTAATAACGTTTATAATAAAATGCATCGATAAATTATAAAATAATTTGTGACAGCTAATAATTTTTGATCTGCAAATTCATAACTAAAAATGTAAAAATTCATAAGTAAAAATGCTCATAAGACTGAAATAAAAAAGTCAATACATATTAAGAAAAAAGGGAATTTAATTACATAAATTGAATAAAGTTAGGGAACCCGTGCTCAAAAGGTAATTAATTCTGTAGTAGGTAGGTAATTATAATAATAATAATAATAAATTTGGATTATTTTTATAGCGCCGTTTTTGTGATAACCTCACCTCAAGGGCGCTTTGAATATAACTATTACAGGTTTTTGTAAGACTCGCGGAAGAAGTGAGTTTTTAGGTGTATCCTGAATAGTGCTAAGTTGTCGATTTGCCTCAGTTCAGGTGGTAGTTTATTCCACGAGGCTGGTCCAGCCACAGCAAAAGCACGATCACCGAAGGATGAAGTGTTGACTCTATTTATTTCAGTCAACTTGCCAATCACGGATGTGGTGCTGACCGAAGTGTTTGTTGTCGGTCGTTTACGGTGAGAGGGATGCAGAAGTCTGAAAGATACGTGGGAGCCATGCCATGGATCGCTTTGAAAGTCAACAAACATAATTTGTACTTGATTCTCTCTGGCACTTTTAGCCAGTGAAGATTTCGTAGATGGTGGGATATGTGTAAGAATTTCGCGGCTCTGGTGATTAATGCTTATTACAATAAATAATTGAGTGAAGGTACTATACTATACATACCATTACGCCATGTCCCTCACAGAGTAGGCAGTGGGAACCGAACGCCACATTCTTTTATCTCGACACATATACTCGTTTCATCGACATTCATGTTCATCTATTGTTAAAACTTCTTTTATTTCCTTCTTTTAGTATGTGATTTACATAATCCTGTCATCCTTTTCTTAGATCATCCAGACCTCTTGTTCCATTCCTATTGGTTTTGTATATTTTTTTCTGAGGCGTTTTTTTTTATTCTTCCCACGTGGCCAAACCATCTAAGCATGTTCACTTTCGTTTTAAATAACGTCTGTTCTTCCCCCACCACCACCCGTTCTGCTTATGGGGACTAATAACGGCCCCTTGCAAAACTCTGAAAGAACACATAAAGAACATTTGAAGAGTCCGGAGAACTCTAAAACCTTGCAGACACTGCACTTAATGTGCCAAAGAGAGCTAATCATGTTGAAACAACTGGCTCACTGCTCAGTGATAGTGAAGATAATAGTGCACCGAATTTAAGACAGAAAGTCTTGAAAGCCCTAAAATTGCTCTTCGTGGCTACAAGGTCCGCATGTCCAATGGGTCCAAAGAAATTCCCACGGACATCGTCGTAGAGTTCTCGTCGGTAAGTTGACACGGAGAAGTTAGTGCATTCCCATAGGATAAAATGACGATTAAATAACGTCTATCATTTTTTCACATTCATTATCATTCTTGACATAATTAACTTCCTGCACACTAATATTCCCTCCTTTTCCTCGTTTTGTTCTTATTCCTTATTGTTTTTTATCACTTGTTTTTTTATTATTGCTATTTGTATTCTATACCCACTACTCAGTATAACGTTTAACATTTATATTTCATTTTTCATATATTCGATGAAAACATTTTTGGCTTGTTATAATTTCAAAAGGACCATAATGTAACCAGCACACAATCTACAAAGCTGTAATTTTCTGAAAGAAAATAAATAACTATGAAAGAATATAAGTTTAAATAGCGATCAGCACCTTGGTTGATTCAGGAATACGGTGTAATACAGTACATGTTCACTTTTCATTCTATGAATTGGGTCACTGATTTCTTCTTACTCGTCTAACGTCGGAAATGTCAGTCTGTAATCATTCTGTTTACGTTGTTGGGTACATTGCGTGTCATTTCAGCAAACAGCACAAAACCAACGATTCTTCAATAGTAATTGTTCACTTCTATTACTTTTACACTTACTTAGTAATAATATTATTATTCTATAGTTTACATTGTTTAATTTATTTAAAAAAATAAACAACATATCTTCTGACTTACTTCCGATGGCCATACAACTCTTGCAGAGTTTTCGGTTCAGAATTTTTGGCTTCGCCACTTCTTTCGGTTTTGGGTCTTTTAGTGCCAATCTTCCCTTTCCCCTGCTCTCTCTAGGTCGGCCATGACGTGTCCACATATCGCTGCCTGGGTCTTCCCAATGGTCTTCTACCAATTGGTTTCGCGTTTAAGATATTTTTGATGGTGCGATCTTCCCCAGCTCTACATACGTGTACAATCCAAGCCAATCGACCCGCACGAATGGTGCTAGTCAGGAAGGACTGCCTTGCAGTTGACACGTTAGCTTGAGAGCTCTTAAGCTAACGTGTCAATTTATTCATATCTGGAATACATCAAGTTTATTTGCATTATTTTTTACATAATCTTTACTAGCTTGCGTGTCAATTTATACATATCAAGTTTATTTGTCGTTAGTTTTTACATAATCTTTACTAGCTAACGTGTCAATTTATTCATATTTGGAACACATCAAGTTTATTTGTATTAGTTTTTACATAATCTTTACTAGCTATCGTATCAATTTATTCATATCTGGAATACATCAAGTTTATTAGCATTTGTTTTTACATAATCATTACTAGCTTACGTCACTTACGTGTCAATTTATTCATATTTGGAAAATATCAAGTTTATTTGTCGTTAGTTTTTACATAATCATTACTAGCTTACGTGTAAAATTTATTCATATTTGGAAAACATCGAACAACAAAAAGTTTTTTTGTAGTTGGTTTTTACATAATCTTTTCGAGCAAACGTTTCCATTAATTCATATCTGGAACACATCTATCGACACAAGTTAGTTGACAAATTGAGTGCATTCTGAACCAACGAAGTCATTTCCGGCTTCCAGGAAAACCTTTCTGGGACTCTGGCGACATACCTACTTTTCGTATATATCTGGGGCACATTTCCCCTTTCCTTTCAGGATGGATAACATCAAATTTTCTTATACATAATATGTACGTTTGGTGGTTTGATACGGTTTAGTTTGACAACAAAACTTTGTGGAGCTTTATTGACAATACGATAGAAGACATATTTGTCACTTGAATCATTATACTTTTAAAATGTTTATATAACTGACTCCTGAGCAAAGTGTTTCAATTTCATTTAGGAAACAATAAATATCGCAAGTCATAAAATTGATCTTAAAATAAAATCATTAGTTTCTAAAATGTGGCAACATGTTATTTGCCATAGTATCTGTAAATTATCCAAGTATCAATACAAAATATGCATAAAATTAGTAAAAAGTTTTTTTTTATATCGTAGGAGAACCAGGAGCTCAAGAGACCTATAGAGCTTATGACCTGTCATCGACTGGTTTACGCGATCACTCTATGCACTAGCGCAACCTTCACAAATTATGCCTTCTTATTGAGTTCCATATCAATCCATTTTTTTAAGTTCTATATATTTTAATCATAAAAACACCATCGCCATCTATGAAGAGACCAAGAAACTTTTTTTGTAACGCCATCTATTGAGAAACTGGTTTGTAAACAACGTAAGCAACGGTCCTTATAATATATGAGGTGACAATGCTTTCAAACGGATGTTAGCCCTGAACCGCGCCAACTTCGTCCTTATTGAGATTTGTTCTCAATAGAGACGAAGTTGGAACATCATTGACTTCCCACAGATAAAAATCCAATGTTCGCGAATATGAATGAATGAATGAATGAATAGTATATTTCCAACAGTATAAATCTAATTACAAAGGAACAAAAATACAATTTTTTTTTAGTTTATACCTAATCACAATTTTACAATTATTATATTTATTTTTTTCCACACATTTGGAATTTTACTGCCTCGCTAGACATAGTCTGTTCTGAGGCAGTACTAGTTTGAATTGCTATGGCTACTCTGCAATCATATGATTTGTTTTCTTTTTTTTTTTACATACTCCATTCACTTAGAATATCGACAACCAGGATAAAAAAACTCTAAAACCTCTATCTCAAAAAATATAAGAGTATCGAAGCAGATCCTTCTCTTCCAATCTGCTTCAGCCAACGTACCCATCATTATTTAATTATAAAGTCTTGATGCCAAAAAACTATATTGACGCTGCGCATGTGTCGTTCTTGGTTGCGGCGGTCTTAGATGATGTCTGTTTCTAGTGCCATGTATCAGTATATAGTCTGGTTGGAACTGGCAACTATATGCAACTATATAAAAAAAAATATTCGATTAGTAAGTTGAAAATATAGTTTTACGGTGTTAATTACATATTTTTCCATTAAATCATCATTATATCATAACAATATTCTTCCAAATAAAATGTAAATGCACTATTACAAACAACAGAATAGACAATTGAAAAAAAGTGAAACAAATAATTTATTTCCACAATTTTTGGTTGTGTGTGCATGACTCAAAATGAAATATTGTATTTAGAAGGAAAGATGCATACGTTTTGAATGCGTAGCGTATATATGTACATGTACTTATATTATATGTAAATGTATCTATAAATAAACAACGTAATAGACAATAACATAAAACTAGCTCACCTTAGCACAGGCTATGCCTAGTGAGGGGGCTAGTAACAAAGATACAAACAAAAAGATATGGCTTAAACTATGTAAGCACCAGTGAAGTGGTAAATTGATATTTATTGAAATGAGATAACTTATATTTACATTGTATGTTAACTATGTATGAATAAGCTTATATTATCTTAAGATATTTTGTATCTCATATATACTGTATATTTTTGGATAGAAATAAATAAAAATAAAATAAAAAAAATAAATAAAATAATAAAAATAAATTATTTCTTAACCTAACGATGCAACTATGTATCGTATGAAACATATCATAGATAAAAAAATGCATATTGGTATGTAATATTTCATGACTTATGTTTTTCTTAATAGATATATATCAAACTTTAATTAGATACGTCAAACTTAGATTAGATGAGTAGGTGTAATCAATTTGGTAAATTATATTAGACATTAATTGATTTATCACTCTATCCAACTTAATCTAGTTAACACTTTTATTTTCTACTCACTTCAATGACTTCTTCAGTGCCACGTGGTATAAATGAATTTATCAAAGATTACATCACCAAAATCTCTGAGAGGTAGGCAGAAATAATTGACCGCCATTATTTTAAATTCCAGAAATACGCATGCATGCATTGTCTCTTATATTGTGCTTATCGATTATTATTACTCCTCACTAACCCAAGGGGATGTATAGTGGGGAGTTGTGAATTCGCAATTGTTAAGGCTATTTTTTTATTGTAGATGATCAACTAGTGTATGCTGAGATTGTATTCTGAAAGTTTCATCACAATATATTTGTGTGTATTATGTGTTCTCTGTGATGTTCATTTGATTCTTTGCAAATTTGTATATCATTCTATTATACTCGCTTAGACCCATAAAATTATGAGAGATATCAGATCGGTACTTTCTTATATCAGATCAATGCGTAAATTGTAAATTATTTAATAGAACAAAATAAAATGCAACAAACGCATCGTTAAGCTTTCAATTGGGA
This sequence comes from Molanna angustata, assembly GCA_963576475.1. Classification (NCBI taxonomy): domain Eukaryota; kingdom Metazoa; phylum Arthropoda; class Insecta; order Trichoptera; family Molannidae; genus Molanna; species Molanna angustata. The sequence goes on along the minus strand of OY754965.1, from coordinate 43,938,813 downwards.
ATAATTCACCCATTCAGATAAACACATCAAAGGATTAGCTCTGAAAAGGTCTCTATACTACCTATCAACACTACTTATTCCCGAATATTAACGTTTAAAAATTCTTTATCGATTCTATATTTATTCATAATTAACGTTTATTGCATTGTATTTATATTTTTTTCTCGATTAATCTACAATTTCTAAATTACGGTTAAATGATTTTGGAATAATGCCAGTGGCTGACATAATGAACGGTAATATTATTATTTTACGAGAATGCCAAAGTCTTTTAATCTCGTTACCTAAAGCGGTGTATTTTCTATTTTTTTCATCAAACGATTTTAAAATAATACCTACTATAGAATTTGGAATAGCCAGGTCGCAAATGTATGTTATTTTTTTAATTTTATCGTGTATTATTATATCGGGTCTGTTATGTTGAATTGACCGGTTAGTTAATATTATTTTATCATAATAAATCGAAATATTATTATTTTCAAAATATGAAATTGGTTCATATTCATAATATGTTTTTTATGTGTATGTAATTATTAATATTATTATTAAATAAAATATGAATAAATACCAATAAAAAAGACATCATTGATTGAATTTCGATATCTATATCAAAAATGTGTAATATACATACATATAAATACGAGGGTTGACATCTCGAAGTTTCGACGTGTGTCTGTGTATGATGAAGATATGACAGTCCCCGGTCCTAAGTAACAATAATCCGGAACCAGGTACGGAAATAGTTAATCGACCTAACGTCCGCTCAGTGAGGATGTTCTGCTATAAGGACATAATACACATACATATATTATAATGCCCTTTTTTATTATTATTAAGTACTTACCCTGAACGATTACAGGAACTTGACAGCTTACATAATAGACAACACACCTCATTTATTTTAGGATTCTTTATTTATGAATTTTAAATTTATTTTCACATTTAACACACTTTTCAAAATAATAAGCTTGAAAAAAAATATTATTAAAAAATTTATTTAAATTTAACCTATTACAATGATTTTGAAGACAATGAAGTCAAATTACGATGATTTTTTTAATACATATTATTATAACTTTTCAATATCTGTATGTTATTTGCTTAAAAAATAAAGTCGTTGTAATAATAGTAATAAAATAGTAAAAGATTTATTTTTTTTACATAGGTACAAATATTCTTTTCTCGATAATTATTTATAAAATGCCCTTTAGTGATACGAGATGACTCCAAGGTATTGAAACATAAATAAATAAATAAATAATGAACACTTCCTTGCACCCTGCGCAAGTGGCGATTTTATTGCCTTATGGCAATTTCTTCCAATTAACCAGTGTTTCCAGCCCAGAGAAGCAATATTAGCGTGAGAAATAAATTTCTCCTCTGCTGGGAATCGAACCCAGGACGCCCGCATAGAAACCGAACATCTTACCAACTGTGTCACGGCGGTCGGCATAGTTGTGTGTTTATTGAAAACTGTATAAAAAAAACAATTAAAATACAGTTCCAATTAGGTATATTAAATTACTACAGCGAACAAGCAAAAAAAACAAGCTAGTAAATATCTATTGAAACTAATAACGCTTCGGACGAATTTTTGTCTAGTAAATTTTGCGAAATACATGACCTTTAAATTCATTGTACCATCACATACATATCTCAAACATACAATCAAAAAGACTTCAATCATACTATCTTTTAAAGAAACACTTTGTTTGGATACTTCATTAGGCCATTTCCTATCTGTTGTTTCTTCGATTAAGGCCGTAGACATTTGTTTATGTCTTTCAAAGACATTTCTCTGATGGTCAATTTAACAATCAAAGAGCATTATGGGCGATGTCAATAAATTAGGAGATAAATATCCCAGCATCAACCGTCACTTCATCACATAGCTGTGAACAGATTGATACTATTAAATACATTATACCTAGGTACAACACATATCTGAAGCAAGTGACCAATATTAATAAAATAGGTAGGTACGTATGTATAATATGTCATTTCCTGTTATTTAAGAATATCATAGAATTCATTTATTATAGGTTTATTGTATTTCCCTTTTACACGAATGATATTTTAGCTGTGAGGCACCGGCTTAGAATAGTGCTTCCACTCTTTTCTATTACTGTTTTCGAGTGTCCCGTAAGAGCCGGGTAATCGAAAATACAACAGGCAACAATAACATCTGACATAGTTCAGCAATGAGGTTCACCACCCATTCTGAATGTAGTGCCTTTTTAGGTGAGACGAGACTGGTGTGTGGTTATACACATAGGTGTTGTGCTCCCTTTTATAAGGCATGCACACCCGCACACCTTTCGCTGGTTACCCCACATTGTGGGATATGCCGTGATGGTAATCCCAATCGATATAGTTTTCAAGTACCTACTTAATGGAATTCCATTTTATTTTATATTATTTACAAATATATCTAATGTTGAACGTGAACTATCACCTGGTTCATAATTGCTAATACTGTCATTAAAAATTGTACACTGCTAGCCCTAGAACAGGATTTCCTATTATAGTTGGGCAGCACTAATCTACTAGTTATTGTCATTGTAAATATAGTGTAATTTAAAATTAATAAATAAAATAAAATAAATAATATTTATCTGATCACTCAGCAACATCATTCAGCAAGAACTCTGAATGTACTTCAAATCAAGAATATGCTTCTCATTAAGTTTTATCGTCAACCTTGTTTCTTTCTGTATTGATAAAAGATTATTTATAATTATTTTTATGATACATATTATACGAGTCGAAATTATAAATAGCTAATTCGTGGTTTAATATATAAACAAATAAATATTTTATTATACAATATATTGTACTTGACATTTCTATACAGTGAAAAACAAGTTCGTAAGTACAAAATATATTTGTTTGATAAAAACGCCCATGTCCTGATTAAGAGTTTTTATCTTTACCAAACAAAATACATTTTTCTTTATTGTTGAATTGTCAAAAAGATATTTTGCTGTCTGTTAGTGCACAAACCAAATTGTTCAAAATCAGCCATGCGAAATGTCTAGTCCAGTTGTTTTGTCGTCGAGACCAAGAGTACCATTTCAAGTCCTTTTTTTCTGAAGGACGGTTCGAGACTGTATAGTAATATCACATTGGTGGCGTGTCTAGAGCCCGTCTGGCAGATCGCGAGACGTCATATTTTAAAACAGGAACTGTCGTCGACGTCTTTCGTCGATATATCGAAAGTTTTACATTTCGAAATTCAAATATTTTTAATCAAGTACCTATATATTTCACTAGTCGCATGTAACACTTGGGATCCAACTGTCAATGGAGATGTTATGTATAGTTGAACAATTCGTACAAAAAATCATGTACCTATGTTATAAGTAAAAATAAATAAATGCACCAAACTATAAAAACTGTTAAAACTACTAAACCTTAACTGTTTTTATGCATTTTATACAAATGCGACTGTTATTTTATTTCATTTTATTGATTTTATAGAACCAACAATTTACAATATGAAATTACAATAGGTATAATTATATTGACAGGTTATAAACCTTTTAAAAGTTATTTTAAATAGTTTAAACCAAGTAACAATTGCAAAAATATATTTTTTAACACAGTTATCTGCATATAATATTAAAACATAAAAAAGAAAAGAGCTAGGAATAATAGGTATAAAGAGTAGGTAATTATTGTTGTCGTAAGAAAGCACAATAATTGGCTTGATTATGAACTTATTATTTTTTTTGCATCTCTTTTTCTATACATTTTTTTTCTCCCTCCAGCAATTCCTTAGTATTTTACCTAACTAATTGTACCTACTAAAAAGAGCCTTAAAAACGTATAAAAAATAATTTGTGTTTTAATGTACCTTTGTTAATATTATTTCAAATGTTGGTTTTATATATTAATAAAAATAAAATAATACTTTTATTTTTTATGTATAGCAACATTCTTTCTTTCTATATTTCTTATTTAAAAAAATGTCTGTCGAGATAGTGTAGTGGTAAATTCGATTTTATATTATTTTTTAATCTTTTCAACGTAATTGTTATATAAAGTATTATTTTTCAAAATGAAAAAATTCAAACATTCCTTTATATTCCAAATTTAAAAATATACCACAGTAAAATATACTAAAAGGGCCTTACTTACTATTTGCAAATTGTGTTTTAGCTGATACTTACCCAGTTTTTTATATGGCCGAAACTGACTTAGCATCGGATTAAACTCTTATTTTAAATAGTACCTAAGTAAGGCCCCAATAGTTTAAATTCGATCGTGACGAAAACCCTCTTCGCCGGCGTCGAAAGCGATCACTTACATCGGCATCCCCACGTTGACGAAAAATCTAATCGGCCCGTTGTTGGTCGGAGGTGTCGGTGACACACGATCCCAACCACCAAAAAAATAATATACTTAATGGTTATCTAATATGTATTATGTGTGGTTGGCGCTGATAATAATAATTGTTATAGTTTTTTGTTTTGTGTCGCCGTGACCGCATCATATGTATGTGTTTGTAGGTATCTATTCTATCTACCCCAGGATCGAATCTATCGCGAAATCAAATGGTGTAGTTGCACCGGGCGCATAAATCTAAAGTACCAAAATATAAAATATATACCCATAAAAACAAAAATAATATAACTGCACTCAATTTTCTTTTATTGCGTTGGATACGTTCCACGCAATACCGCTTTAAATATATATGTGCTCATAATAAGAAAATGTTAAATTTCTTACTTAAAAATTAACTTAAAGTATAAAAATTTCGAATAAAAACATCTCTCGGCGCGCGTATACCCAATAGTATCTAAGTATATGAAGGGACGTGCAAAATTGAAACCAACCAATAGCACTTATTACTTTTCATTTTTTTTGGCATTGTGTTATATTAAAACCGTGTTAAATAAAATTAAAAAATGTAAAATGACATTTAAAAATAAACTTATATATAACATTGTGACATAATTATTACAAACTAAGTACTATTTATAATAAGTAATTGTGGATAGTTTACGTAGTAGAATCCCATTTTAAATTATATTAAAAAATAAAACAGTATGTTTTAGATTCTAAGTAATTTTTGAATTTGTCGATAGCTATTTCGCCTTGTTAGGGCATCTTCAAGACTAAAGTCTTAAGATTAAAGTCTTGAAGCTGCCCTAACAAGGCGAAATAGCTATCGACCAATTAAAAATATACGTATAGAATCTAAAACGTACTATTTTTTTAGTATAATTTACAATTTATAAGTCTTTACAAACAACCTTCCGCTTACTTCATTATTTTTTGTCTCTTTTCTTTACCATATCTGACAATACACCATTCACGCATATTCACCATACACACTTTCTATCTCTCTCACACTTACACACATTGTTATTCTCTCTCATACGGACACCCACTCTTTACAAAATCACACAACCAATAATATTGTTATGATAAATTGTATACTAGGTATAGCACGTAAAATATGTATGTCATTTTTGTATTCTTGATTGTTGTTTTATCATTATTTTGTATGCCTGTAATGTGTCCTGTCCTTGTAATAATAAATTAAAATTAAAATGCCGTCCATAAAAATAGTACCTACCCACGATGTTAAAAACCCTCAAATAATTTAGGTACAATAGTATGATTTTAATAATATGTACATAGTGCAATTTTAATTGAACATTTTCAAATCAACAGAAAGATCTATGATCGATTTTTCAAGGGTTGGGGGCTTTATTAAAATGAAGTGCAGATTCGATCCTGGTAGACTGCCCCCTGCTATCTGTTCCGGTCCGTAACACGGGGTTCGAGAGTACCTATCTGCCGGTCTGGTCTTGTGTATGAGACAGTGGAATGCTTTTAACATTTATTTGATGTGTGTCTGCCATACCGCACCTTACCATACACCATACCTTACCTCTCATAATACAGGACCAATGGACGAAATGATTGTACACAGTAAGACCCAGCCATAGATACATAGCATTACTTTTGCATGTTGATAAAATTATATTTTTTGATTATCTTTCTGAAAATTAATGTGCTGAAAATGATTTAAGTACTTGACACGATTCCATAAAATATTGCTATTATTTTGTTTCTTGTTGTTGATATTAATATTTTTGAACACCGTCTTAAATGAACAAATAAACTTTGTATTAAAAGTTTGTGTTTATAAGCTTAATATAATATAATAATTATGCAATAAAATAAAAAAATAACCCCACAATTAAACATTATTCACAATTTGATTTTGAAAATTTTATTCTGCTTATCTACAAGAATTTTATGGTCCGTAGATATATACATATATACAGTTACGTTGCGTCTCTCGCAGTGATAGGCAGAGTGAACCAAAGGCCACATTTTATATTGTGATATTCGAGTATGTACACGTCAGAAGTGTGAACGACAGACAAACATGTATAAGACTATCTATATATGAATAAAATCTATCAGACGAAATATACCTACGGAAGCAACGAAATCTCTAGTAAACGCATTCGTTATTTCCCGCCTGGACTACTGCAATGGTATCTACGCAAACCTTCCAAAGCTGGAGCTAAACAAACTTCAATCCGCCTTCAACGCTGCTGCTAGGCTAATCACCGGAGCCGCGAAATTCTCACACATATCCCACCATCTACGAAATCTTCACTGGCTAAAAGTGCCAGAGAATCAAGTACAAATTATGTTTGTTGACTTTCAAAGCGATCCATGGCATGGCTCCCACGTATCTTTCAGACTTCTGCATCCCTCTCACCGTAAACGAGCGACAACAAACACTACGGTCAGCCACCACATCCGTGATTGGCAAGTTGACTGAAATAAATAGAGTCAACACTTCATCCTTCGGTGATCGTGCTTTTGCTGTGGCTGGATCAGCCTCGTGGAATAAACTACCACCTGAACTGAGGCAAATCGACAACTTAGCACTATTCAGGATACACCTAAAAACTCACTTCTTCCGCGAGTCTTACAAAAACCTGTAATATTTATATTCAAAGCGCCCTTGAGGTGAGGTTATCACAAAAACGGCGCTATAAAAATAATCCAAATTTATTATTTATTATTATTAAGACGATGTCGACGAGGCGATGAATGTTTGTCAAGATAGAAATAAGTGGAGTTCGGTTCTCTCTGCCTACCCCGTGAGGGTCATGGCTTGATGGTATGTATGTATGTACATATGAGTATATACATTCATCGCCTAATTTGTTCGTTTGTTTTCATTTTTTTGTATCAGCTTTTACCATTACATTAATAAATAATTTACAATCAGCTAGGCTATGGAATGGCCTAAGTGATGAAGTAACGTCATCTCAATCCATTCAAATATTTAAAGGTAAATTAAAAAAACTTTATTTGTCAAATAGTTCCTAAATTCCTTCTATATCCTTCCGTAACCTCCTTTTCCTCATTGCTATGATCAGTGTTATTTTTATTATTCTTTTATTTTTAAACTCTCTTTTCATTTTTTTCTCTTTGTAATTTTTTTTTTTATATTTCTTACTCTTTTATGTTATTTTTTATCAATTTATTTCTCACTTAATTAGTACTGTACCAATTTAACTAAGATACTTCACGTTGCTCGGGTTGGTTGGAAGAAATTGCCTTATGGCAATAAACCTGCCTTTGTACACATGTACATAAATTATATAAATAAATAAATAAATAATATATGATTCTGTTTGCATAATATCAATTATAACTTGCCTCCCCTTTCTTTATTACGGGTTTTTTGAAAATCTTCCCATTGGTACAGTAAACAAAAGTTCCCAAGATAAAAATAAAAATATACCTTTAAATAAACATCATCCCTTCTGTACTAATACGTATTATTTAGTCAGTTTATACCTTAAGATTCTATATCTCTTAAAAACACCTGCATGGAAGTTATTTCCCTACACTACAACTTTTTAGGATATTTCATAATAATTGTAACGTAAAGTAATTTGTATAATTTTAAAATAAACCGATTTCTAGTATATAAGAAAAAGACATTACTCTATGTTTACCAGTTGATATCAGCCGAAACGGTCATCCTATTATAAGGAAAATATACATGTAGAACCTTAATCATTTTTGTTTAATTAAAAATACCTAGTAAAAGATCATTTTTAATTTAGGTTACTAAAAAAAAATAATGTTTTCGAAAAAAATTGATTAAACGCGTTAAACGGTACAAGAGTGTACTTCTATTAAACTTATCATTGTCCGTCTCTATCTTAATCGTGCCATTGAATCTTAACAAAAAAACGAGACAACAGGTTCGGTTCAGTTCATTTCGAATGGATTCATAATATAATATTATACCTACCTACCTTTGAGGATTCACAAACGGCCATATTGTGTGGCCTGAATGAAAAGTGTCCATTTTTTATCTCATTATACTTTAGATAAAAAAAATATCCAAATAATGTTTAGTCATTCACCTCATTCTGTATCAATCCAAAGTTTATTTAATTTTACAACGTAATTACTATTTATATCGACATTTCAACTCTCCACTACCATGGAATAGGGGAGTAAAATAGCGAAGTTGTGTATTCATAATTTTTACGAGAATTTTTTCAACTTTTTATTTAGCGATTGAAACAGCGATTAGATTGTAATATTCTTTACTATTTATAATACTACTACTTGAATGTGACATTTGTGCACCTTATAGGTATATTATGAATCCTCTATGTGTAAATAATTTTTATACCCTATTGTGTAAAAGTAACAGCCCCATAACAGGTCTTGCCTAGTGGGGCGTTACTTACTTAACCTAAATATGTAAAAATGTTTGTGTATTAACAATAAATAAATAATCACTACTATGTATCTGAAGTCATTTTTAATAGGATAAACGTTTCGCCTTATATGGACTTTTTTAACTGATGAAATACATAAACTGCATATTATACTAAAGAAATAAACAAAGGCTATATATAAAGCAAAGGCGAAAAGTCGTTCTAATTTAAAAGAGTAATTAAAAATCGGACAATTACTACAACCGATGAAAGAGTCCTGGAAATTTTTGAGAGGAAAATACTGAGAAGGATCTTCGGCCCGATGTGTGATGTGGACTGCCAGCTGTCTCGCCATCTCTTCTGATCTTCTTCCAGCTGGGTTCTCCTGGAGAGCGATACGTGGGAGTCTATTTTCATCCATTCTGTTAACATGAGAGCTCCAATATCGCCTCCGTTGTCTTCCCCATCTGACGATGTCTTCCGTACTACACTTTTTCTTATTTCAGTATTTCGAATTCGGTCTCTTAGTGTGTTTCCGGTTATACATCTCAATGTCCTCATATCTAATGTTCTCAGAAGAGATTTTATTCTTTTAATGTTTACTTAATATATTTTATTTACACCTATATCTCAACGAGTATCATGTAGAAAGTGCACACTATCAGTTTCGTTATTCGTAATATTCTTTATTTATTTTGTGTGTATGACGTATTACATGAATTGTATGTTCTCTATACAGCCCAAACTACAAGTTTAATCTGCTTTATAATGATATCACTTGAGCTGATTTGTTTGCCAAAGACATACATTCATTTCTCTTCTGTGATATATTCTTATCGCGTTTTAGAAACTCGCGTTTTTTAAATTTTATTAATGTATTTTTTCAATTTTTTTGTAAACCTTTCAATAATTATATATACCTATTGTACCTGAATATGCAGAGGAGAGTTTAGTGTTGACTACAACCATTCATTTTATTTATAATTCATTTAAATGTGTGAACAAACAATGTAAACCATTCAAATGCGATGTGTAATTTTGAACGCTTTTGATGGAATATTTTCTGCCATTTTTTTCTTGTCTTTCAAAACTGTCGTTTTGTTTAATAATGCGTTGCGAAAAGTGGGAGGCGGAAAATCGCAAAATTGTTGTTTGCCAAGAAATAATATATTATTATGTACATGCCAAAAATATTGCGATATTAAATCTAAATAGAAGAAAAATCATAATTTATTATTATACGTGTTGTGTCATTTCGTTTTTTTTGATCTTTCCTTTGATGTTATTTCACTAGTTATTTTGTTAAACATAATAGAAATATTCATAATTGAAATATGAGTAAATTTTCAGAAATAAAATTGTGAATGAAATAACCGTTTATAAATAACTACATAAATAATATCATAAGTCGTCTTCTTCCTTGAACCTTCACATTTATAATTTAAAAAAATTTACATCTTTTTTCTATGATTTTATAATTATGTAGGTATATGTACGATTTTTTTTTCGTAACCATATCAAACCATCACGCCAATTCCCTGTTTGGGGTAGGCAGAGAGAACCGACTCTTCTCTCTTGACATACATTCCTTGCTTTCACGTCCATGCATGGTCTCATATCCGCATCTTTCAAAATTCCATTCATGCGATCATGCCAACTTTTCCTTGGCCGACCTTTACTTTTTGTTCCTCTATTATCAGCATGAATTTAACACTTACTGCCGTAACACTTTTATCAGCATGAATTTAACACTTACTGCCGTAACACTTTTATCAGCATGAATTTAACACTTACTGCCGTAACACTTTTTTACATAAATTATTAATTAACATATTTTTACTGGTAACATTCAAGCCGAAAAAGAACAAAAATACCGACCGCCGTGCCACCGTTGTCGTGCCATTAGGTTTCTGTGCGGGCGTCCTGGGTCCAATATCCAGAAGAGAAGAATTTTGTTTAAATTAATTTATCTCGCTAATATTGCCTCTCTAAACTGGAAACAATGGATAGTTGGAAGAAATCGCCATATGGCAATAAACTCGCCACTTGCGCAGGGTGCAAGGAAGGATTTATTATTATAAAAATAAAATGATATTCAATATAAAATTGCAAAAAAACAATCGTAAAAAAATCACAGATCAATTAATAATACATACTATGAAAAAAATATTTAATAACTAAAAATTTAATTAAAAATAATACAAATTTATTATCTATAGTCATTTTTTTATAAATTTCGTTTCGTTTCGTTTCGGAACTCACTATCCCCTCTCCATGCTAATATACACAACAAAGCTGTTTTAGAAAAATAAACTGAATTTTATTATTATCAACAATTTATTATTTAACTTGTTATACACAAAGATAATAATTCCACATAAGATAATATTTTATATTATAAGTTTATTTCGCCCACTCTCTACATCCGGTCCACGCCGGGTCTGTCACCTTATCAGTCGTCCGGACGACAGTTATTTTTTTTCTGTACACTTACAATATAATTTATTTAATTCCCCAGCGGACACCTCTTAACGGGCGACGCGTTAAAAGCCACAATATATTCATTTCGTATTATTGTTTGTCCTTTTGTTGCCGCCCCCCTCACCGCCACGGGTCCCATTCCCCCACCACCCCAGCCAACACCCGCTGAGAGATTGGACCGCCACAACGACATAATTGACCCAAGTGATGGTCAGGCAGGTAGGTACCTACGTAGATCTCTATTAAAAATCACAGATAGGGGTGGGTGTGTTAAATTAAGCAAATCATCGCGCGGTCGATTCTTTGATTGACTATTGATCTTTCATTAGTGCAGCGGTCTCCAACCTTTATTTCATTTTTTTTTTTTTTTTTAAAAAAGAATGAATATGTCATTGTAACAAGTAGGTTCATATACATCTTCATACATTCCCTAAACTAAGCAGTAATGCTTGTTCTATAGGTGAACGAAATCGGTCGTGGCAGGATTCGAACTCGCTACCACTGGATTACTAACCCAGTGCGCTAACCGCTCTTATCGCTAACCGTATTACCGTATCTTATTAGTTTAGTTTTACTCTGTTATGATATCGTAAATTTTGAGCGTATTTTTTGCATTGATTTCTCAACGGGTATCATAAAAATAGTGCATACTATTAATTTCGTTCTGACTTTTTTGTGCATGTATGACGTAAGTATAAGATTTAGTGTGGGTACCTTCTTATTTTATTTATATTATTTCTTTATCGAACCAATTAGATAATCATATTAAAAATAGATAACTTCTGCCCAACTAGGTATACCTGTTCTAGGGCTAGCAGTGTACCTACATATTATTATAATATTTCACAGTAGTCATATAGGTTGTACCTATTTGCATTTTTAAAAAGTATCTAAACCATATAAACTTAACTATTTTACACAGATTAAAAAATGCAATTGAAGTCATTATGATATGCATATACATATTGTGTATGATGTAAGTATCTTGTCATTTTTATTTGTTAATTGCACAAATAATCTGAAATAGTATCTCTTGGGAATACTGAACCGACAGCATAGATGTGATTCGCCGGTCATATCTTTATTCAGTCGAATCATTTTGTTTTTTGATATTTTCTTTATTATTGAATATAGGTATGAAAAAGGTAGGTCTGGCACCTAGGAGGGAGTATTGCAGTGTTCATCTCTTTTATATAGGTGAAAATTGCAGATTTTAGTATCATTTGTGTCTTTGTTAGTCCCTTTCTTTTATGGTTAGTTTAGGGATTGTATGAGGATGTATATTGTATTTGTTATAAGGACGTATTTATTCTTTTAAAAATAATAATAATACATAGCTCAATAATTAACGTCATTTTTGTATTTCAAAAATCTTGATTTTAGGCATTTGAAAACGATTGAATTTGAATAAAGAAAGGTTAGGTATGGGGATGGTGTGGGGACTGATATAACTAGCAACTTACTGACAACATCTCTAATTTCTCTCCTTATAGCATCTATATGTAATATCTTTGTGGGCGACACGTCAGCTTATCGATGGAAATGGAAAACACAGAGAGGCCTTTTCTCCAAGATATGTCCCATCCATCACTGTTTGGTGTTACGTCTCCCCTGGGATGTCAGGAGCTCGTCTAATCATTCTTTCATACGATCCCTCAAAAGCCGCAGAGAATTTTACACGAGGTACCAAATGCCAATATTTTCTGGCGCACACAAAATGTTTCGGCGAAAAACCTCCAAATAAAGAAAAAAGTGTCTGAAACTAAACAAACCAGCGCCCCTTTTTTTGTCTTTTTCTTTTGTGTTTCGGTCCTGTGGATCGTTTAATACTTTATTATCTTTTTGTTGAGTTTTATTATAATGTAGACGATAGATTAACTTGTAACTAATTTTGGGTTGATTTAGATAAAAGTATCCTATCGTTAAAGCGGTAGGTACCCTTGACTTAAATAATAAAATATTTTATGAAATGAAAATATTTCTGCAAAAACTTTTGTAAAATACAGAATTCATTTCCGTCGCAAAAATATCATATCATATCAGAATATAAAAACAGATTTATATTTATTTTTATTGTTTTGAATTTACAAGTATGTAAGTATGTATTGAATGAGTCAATAAACTATTAATATTTGTGTTTAACTTTAGTAGTGTAGCAGTCAGTTTTTTTTCTACATTCCTTTCATACATCTGCAGTTTGTTTAAATTTTGTATATGGTCCGTAATACATAATTTATTGTATTTTTAACATTGTGATAGTATATAATCTTTCATATAAAATAAACGACTTTAATGTGAATGAATAGAAAAATGTAGTGTTTGGTTCTCTCTGCCTACCCCACAAGGGACATGCCGTGATGGTGTGTATATATCTTTCATTCATTTCGCCTATATAATAATACGCAAATCTTCTGCAAATTGAAGAGTTTCATAATTTCTTGTGATGCCCATCATCAAACCTCTTGGCCTAGTTCAGATGGAACCACCTCAGAAGTAGTCCCTTTCTGATGAAAAAAGAATCATCGAATTCGGACTTTGCATAGTTGATATTTTTAATCAGGAGTTCCATCATCTGAAATCGATGGAATTCATGCGTGTGATCATCTCTGAAGCACTCTATTCCTATTAAAAAAGAAATCATTAAAATCGATCATCACTGTTGTAAAGAGTCCTTATCACTGAAGAGTTCGATGAATTTGTCATGGATCCCATGATCATATCTTGATAAGATTGAAATGGGACCAATCGTAAGATACCCTCTTTCTAATGAAAAAATAATCTTCTCCGGTTTTTGGAAGATGGTTAAAAATATGTTGTAACAGTATTTTCGCCTCAAATAAAATTGAATAAGAGGTACTTAAATCATTAACATCCATAAAGTTATGTGTCAAGATTCTCGGAGATTTTTTTTGTTGTAATATCAAATGTTATAAAACGTGTTAATGTTATAAAGTGTATTTGATTTTAATGCAGTTAGATCAATATAATATGAGATCATCTTGTTTTGGTGTTTCATTTTTCGTTCGTTGATCTCTTTCGGCTTCACGCTGCAAATAATCATAATAATTTGATTATTATTATTACTTATTCGGTTATTTTTTCAAATATTGCTATTAAAGACTGTTATCCCAAAAGTAATATGTTCAGGTTTTTATTATATCAAGCATCTGACAGCTGATTTAGAACACGGTATATATACAGCAAATAAAAAGTAAATAAAATTAGAAAAAAGTTATATTCCTTCAAATGCTACTATTCAGATCTAGGTATATTCTATGTAAATTTTACTAGTTGCATGTAACACATGAGATCCAACTGTCGATAGCGATAGTATGTATAGTTGAAGAATATGTACCAAACTATAAACCCATAAATACAAATTATTGAATATTGTTAGATATTTTGTTTTCTATACAACATATGTAGGTATGTATGTCAAGATAGGATAGTATGGAGGAAGGTCCTTTTTTCCTACCCAGAATATGAAAATAGCATGATGGTATGTATGTATTGTGTATAGGCGACTGCCATACAAAATGTATGAAGCAATGTCGTCACTAAATTCAATTTTTAAAAAAAATGTTAAAAAAAATTGAGATCTTCTACTACAATGCTAATATTTTTTATAGAAAATTAAATTATCTAGTTGGGGTGTTTCGGCTTTTTTCGATAATTGTAAAAGTTTTGGAAAAATAGGCAGTTAAACTCATAAATTTATCATAAAAAATATACTTTTCTTAATAAAAAATATTTGAGAAACCCTGGAATTTTTTTGAAAAAACTTATTTGAGATTTTGTATTTGTCTATGTTTGTACCAATTTTCAGCGTTCTAGCTTTTATGGTTTCCGAGATATATGGAAAAATAAAATAAAAATTAAAAAGTTGATAACCCCTGACTGAAACAAAAATTCAAAATTCCGAGTATAAAAGTTTTGTAGGCCTGTAACTGTTTATATATTCTGAAATTTTAGGCTCTGTAAATTGAGCGGATCAAAAGTTATAAGGGGGGGACGGACACGCACACACACAGACACACACACACACACACACACACACACAGACACACACACACAGACACACGAAATGTTCTACTCCGAATTCTGAGTAAATCCGTGTATGGAACATATATGCTGCGAAGCCTCTAAGTTGGTGTTTTTTTACTTCAAAGTTGGAAAAGCCATGAAAAAAGTAGACCTCTGCATACAATTCTCGCATATCCTGGCTTGAAACATTGTCGATATGTTAAGAGAACAAAGTTCTCCTGAACAAATCGACAGTTGGATTATTTACCCGGTTTCTAGCCAACTTATTAGCAAATATAGTATCATATTTTGACGAAGAAATCAAATGAGCAAAATATTTTTAATTATCAGTTTAAGTGAAATAAATTTAGTTGGACAAGAGGAAAAATTCAGAAAAACTTTTCCTGGATAATGTACAATGAGCAGCATATGTAAAAATCGCACATGTATCTCGGATCACGCAGATACTTACATAATATATTCGTTTTATACACATTTCCATCAAACATTGAGATGTCGTGATTTTTTTTTCACCAAATACTGACAAGTCGAGATTTCTTCACGCGGAAACAAACCGATGTGTTTGCCGTCGAACAATGGGGAGAGAAAGTGAGAAAATGGTTGCGATTATTATTGGGTGCCAATAATAATAATGTTTTTATACAGCCATCTTCTTGTTGTAATAATACATCATACACTCCCTCGGCGGTATTTATATTATATAGTATAATCTGCTTCGGATACATTATACTTGGTTTGGTAAATAGGCATATTAAATCACTTTGCTTTTCTCCAAATTTACCCCGGTTAATAGATTAGAAAGCCTTCACTCCGATCCGCTTTCCACGGAAACCCTCACCGGCAGACCAACAATGACACGCGAAACTTTATTTTGTTCATCGCGTGCCCAGGGCTTTATTTCCTGTGCACTCTTGCCGGAGTCGGACGGTAGCCTTTTGCATGTTACGGTCCATCTTTTTGGTGGAACCAGTGGCATTAATCAATCAATCTAGTCAACCCCCTCCACCACCATCGAACACCCACCCGAACCCTTGTACCCCGGCTCACGCCGAACCCACCTCACACCTTCGTCCGTCTCGTTTCTCGTTAAATAGATTTTTTCTACATCGTTGCACCAATCGATACTCTCGGCGTAAAATCGCGAGTATTTAACGATTCGGCCGATGGGAATTGAGATAATTGAACATTTAACTTGGTTGGATACAGTATTAGCTGGAAAAAAGTTAACAATGATTATATTATTTGATCACATATTCTAGACTCCACCATCATGTGGGACAATTGCTGAAGTCATAAAGAAGGAAGATCACATAGAAAGATGAAGAAAGTATTACTTGCTAAGTCCTAGCAATTTTTGATCCACTGCAGGACAAAGGTCTCTTCTAAACTTTTCCTTTTAGTTTAGTTCTTGGGTTGTTTCCTGCCATACACGACCTACATGGCGGACAATGTTATATCTGTCCACTTATTTAGAGGTCTTCCTACGCCTCTTTTGTTGGTCCAGGGCCTCCACTTCAAGATTCAAGCACGACCATCTGAAAATATCTTTCTTCACGACGTGCCTCGGATTTAGATTACAAGGCTGTAAAATATGAAAAGAGATATGGGATCGAGAGCTAAAAAGCTGGCATGGCCATATTAATGAGTGAGCGTATGTGAAACGATGCTTGACGCGAGTCAATCTGTATTTTACTGTTACGAGAAGATCGTATGGCGTTCGACTCTTTCTATCTAACTCAAGTAGCTCGATAATATCGATTATTAAATAATTTTTCGTAGTTCAGAAATGTAATTTCATAGTCTTTTTTCGCTTTACGTTCTGATTTCATAATCGTTGTTCAATATAATTTTAAAAACTACTTTTTTACTTCATTGAGTAACTCGAGAAATTTAGGGTCAACCGAATAAACTTGACCAAAGATATCCTAAAATATTCAAGCTACCTGTGATGAAACACAATCAGAAAACCTTTTATATTAATTTTGAAACTGAACTAATCCGGTCGGATTGGTCATATCGAAACTATTTTTGTTAAAAATATAAAAGATGATCGAGTGAGTGTATCACAAAGTTCATAAAAAAAGTTTATTTTTTATGAAATATTTTTTTACACTGTTATAACAACTATATTTTTGTTTAATCTAACTTCTTAGATTGTACTTAATTAAATCTAAGTAAATTAAGATTATCAACAGAGGTCACAATAAACGGCGACAGGAAAATTATTCGAAAAATAATTATTCGAATGCTCAATTTTACGAAAATCAATTTTACGAATGGCAATTATTCGAATCACATTTTTTCGAAAAACAATTTTCCGAACACACAATTATCAGAAATTACAATTGTTCGAATTTTTATGACGTCATGTTGGTAGTATTGTGCGAGGAATAAACCATAGATTTTTATTATAATATACCTCCTAGATGAGAATTTTGTATGAATCGAAGTGAGGCATTTTTCCGGGGGATTTTTGACGTTTTAGTACATCGTTTTTCCATAAAGAATAACGACTAATGTAAATTGTTTAGGGATTTATTTGACGTGAAAACACTTTGTTTATTTAGATTAAGAGACAATTTATTGAGGATGTGTTGAAATGTAAGGAAAACTGAAATATGTTGTCAACCAAAACGTCAAACGCGCGATATTCCATGACTCACTTTTTGCACGGAGTACTACATCTATATAGTATATTATGTATAATAAAAATCTATGGAATAAACAACATGGCGACGCACCGCGCTGTCAAACATCAATTATTAAAAATGTGCAAACATACGTACCCAACAATAATACAACAAGTTATAATAGTCTTCATTGCATATAATGTTACTGGCAACAAATGTGTCAAAGGAGGCAACATAATGACACAAAAATATATTAAATTCGGTCAATTAGTTTTCCAACAAATGTTAGTTCGAATAATTTGCTTTCGGACAATTGTAATTCTGATAACTGATTTTCGAAAAAATGTTATTCGTACAATTGCGCATTCGAACAATTGTGTTTCGAAGAATTTTCATGTAATCACAATAAACGAACGCCAAAGAATCTCATTCTTATAATTATGACAATAATTATGAATCTATTTAATGGTACAATGATCAAAATAACGAATTAAAACTTATTGTTTATTATACTTACTTACATTTAATTTATTGTTTTAAGTCAAACAATTATAAAAAAATTACTGTTTGTTATAAGTTAATCGTGTCATCTGCCAATCGATTTCTTGCAGAGCTACAAATATAACCAACGGTTACATATAGCATTCGTTTCATGTACATTTTTATTTTTGTAATATACGATTACAAGAAAAGTCAATCGAAAAACTAAATTTAATATAGTTGTAGTTGTCAAATGTCGCAATTTTATGAATACAACAGACTCTAACTATTTTCAAAGTATTTATACTTTAATCTTTATCGAAACACTTCATCCTAAATGGAAAAATGGTAAATTGGGCCTACGTTTGTTTAATAAAACTTTCGACTAGTTTCCAGACAAAAAATAATCGCACTGATTAGAAAATTGTCTGGAAATGAAACGTACACAAAAATGAGTGTCTAAATGCATACTTTAGCAGCAAACTTTGTCTCAATAACCATAAAAAGTATTTTAACGTCGTTCAGGATATCCTGGCGTGTATACTTGTACTTGTCTACGAGGCCATATCCATATAAACAATGTGACTTTTTGTTTTTTTACGTTGTTTGTTAGACATAAGTGAACTTGTCCAATAATATTCTGTGTAGTATTATGTACCTACATTGTGACAGATACTAAATCGATTGCTGAGATGTTTATAAGGTGTTTATTAGCGTGTTTGATTCATTATGTTTGATGTAGGTATTACGTACTAGAGACGTTATTCGTGTTCGATCTGTTTTATTGACTTAATGCAAATCGATAACAGTAATTATAAAAATAATATTTTTAGTTTCGATTCTACATTTTTATTAACTTTTGCGATTGCTTTTTGGTCAATATAATACAAAGATTTATATCAATTAATTATAAAAATACTATTTTTAGTTTTGATTCTACATTTGTATTAACTGTTTCGATTGTTTATCATAAAAACACTATGTATTGTTTGGATTTTATATTTTTAATTAATTTTTCGATTGCTTGTCTATATAATACATAGAATTATATCAATTATTTATAAAAAAAAACTATTTTTAGTTTATTTTAATTTTTTTTAACTCTTTCGATTGCTTGTTAATAAAATATGTAGAATTATATATATTAATTATAAAAACACTATTTTTAGTTTTGATTTCACATTTTTATGAACTTTCTCGTTAGTTGTGTATTTTTTAGCATCTGGGGTGCTTGTTAAATTAATATTTGACATAGTACAAAAAATAAATTGATAAATAAAATAAACCTATCAATGAATTATAAAATCTGTCTGTTTTGTTTTAGATTTTCTGTAATAATTTTTTATTTCTTAAGGTATTTCGTCAATGTAAAAAAAAATATAGAATCATATCAATAAATTAAAATGAATGCCGGTTTTTAAACACGTTTAGGGGTTAGCTAATAAACTGTTTACTCAATGTTTGTTTATTCAATTGTGTTTTATTCAATTGTTTATTCAATTTTGTTTTATGTTACACACAATAAATTATAATAGTATTCTACCAAATATTATGACAGTTCTCCTTTCTCCTTACGTAAGTGTATACCGCAGAACCAATACCTTTTTAAAAAAAATCCCAATACCTACAAATAACATAAGGTTATTAGTCTTTGAGGCCAGGTTAAATAGGAAGGTAGATGGATACCTAAATGAAGATGTAAATAACAAAGTATAAAATGAACATCTATCCCATGACGAATCCATCGCTTTGTATAAATCAAAAGGTGTTATGGATGCCATTTTAAAAGCGAAAGATAGACACTTCGATAAATCTATTCTTCATCTGTCCATTCTTGAGTTCTTGGGGTCATCTTCTTTGCCGGGGTCATCTCTGTCAATTCTTTCAACGAATGAGATACCTACATATTATAAACATGGTAGGTACTATAGTAAAGTTCGAAAATAATAATACAAACTATTAACTAATATTTTCGGAGTTGATTTTGTGATTTTGTTTCGTAAATAAATAACTTAAATTGAAGTACTGATTACTGAAGTACTTATTGAAGTACTGATTACTGAAGTACTTGTTGAAGATAATGTACGACGAAATAAATAGGTTTACATAATTTAGTCACCTACTAGTGATGAGCAGATTCACGGTATAGTCTTTTATTAAGTGTACATGGTTTTGTATAGGTACCTACTCAGTCCTGATCTTGATTATTTTTTTTGCAAACAATCTTTATCAATATTTTTTTTCTGTTAAATGTGTAACATATACATATGTGTGTATGCGGTTTAATTGTTAAGCTTATTCAGGTTTTGAATCCCTGATATGCAGATTCGAATCAGTTGAAACCAAATCGAAACTACACCTACCCACTGACACACACATTTGTTAACTAATTTGAAATAAATTTAATTTATTTATGTATTGGAATGATCAGATTATCAGATGTTTTTTTTTTAATAAAATGTGTCATGTTCTTATTTTGTATAGTACAGAGATATGAAAGATTACTCAGATAAATAACACTATATTTTTCTTACAACTTTTTTAGATATATAATACAATTTAACTAAATATGAAACATTAGTAATTAACAGGAGGGATAATAGATTGAGACTGGTTGGCGCGCCTTCAATCTTCCGCTTATAACACTTCTCCGCGCTGTTTCTGGAAAGTTCGACGCTTTCTATTGGTACCGCCGTTGCCATCGGAAATCGACGCTTCCTAGTGGCTGAAAGAACGTCAGGCGTCGCGTCGCCACAAATGTTAGAAATCACAATGAAACCAGAATAAAAAATATAGTAAATATTCATAGTTAAATTGCGATCGAACGTAGTTAATTGATTACTTTTTCATTTAAAATCAGCATAAAAGACAGCAAGACTATTGTATTTATGCATCACGGCCATTATACAATACCAAGATTTGTACAACTTTTGCTCATCACTATAAGTTGGCGGTCATATGATTTTCTATCGAATAAGGCCCCAAATGATATATTCGTTGTTGAATACATTTCTTATGTTATCTATAGAGCTGACATCATAATATATATTTCGTTGTTGTAAATAACATTAATGCCTTCCATTGCATCTCATGACACTATAACACATTCACATTGGTAACAGATAAGTTCATTTTGCTATAGACACATATTTCATCAAAACTAAGACGGTCTATTGAGATGGAAACACATTAAGATTACACAATGTATGATTTTGTGGGATGCTGGTATTATTTCGTACCTACTTATTGGAAATTTTAACACATCATTATCAAATTATTGAATATATAATTTCAATAGGTACATATAAGGTATAAAAAGTATAATAACATAATATTACCTACGTTTATTTGTTGTCTCTTGAAATGAAGATAATTAAATTAATAAAAAAATGAATTAAAAACAATGAGGACACACTTTTCGAAGTTTTCTTCGCGTTGAAATGAAGAATAAAAAAATAACTCACGTCAGTTCGTAGATTGTTTACATTCATACTGTCGCTGCCAATGTCAAATACATAATGTCAAACATTACAAATAAAGATAAATACAAACTATAGATCGCACAGAGGCCAAAATTTGACTGAAATTCATTATTTTTTTAAGTTTGAAAAGGCATTGGACCCGATCTATGATAAATAACATCAAAATAAGTAGGTTAGTGTTATTGTTCAAGTATTATTTATGTTGTTTCCCAGTAGCTATTCAAGCCCCCTAGACAACGTGTCATTTAGCTCAAGAAAAGATAACTCAATGTAAGGATGTGACAGTTGTCAAGTGACTGGCAACTGTCACTTCCATACATTGAGTTATATTTTCTTGTTTCTTTTCTTGAACTTAATGACACGTTGTCTAGGGGGGCAGATATATATTTTGCTTTAGCATGTTCTGAAATTTGAATCCAAGCAACAGGGTCCTAGGTACCACAATGACAGTTTAAACGTAAACAACGATCACGAAAGAGAGGGAATACGTAGTGGGATACGTAGTGGAATACGCAGTGGAATAGAGGGAATACTTAGTGGAATACGTAAAGGTATAACTGCAATACCGGTTTAGCATTTTGGCTACAGTAGTTACTTGGGTGAATTAAAGTTACGCTTCCTCTCTCTTTCACTTTGTAAGGAAAACAATCCATGGTTTGATGTAAAATATTTTTTTAATTTAATGTATTTGTAATGCATATTATTTTATTTTATTTTATTTATTGAAGACAAAAGTATAGCCAATTTAGTACATAAGACAAGTAGACATTAATACAACAAATAAGCCAAAAATGTTTGATAAGTATTACTAGTTAACAAAACATGAATTGAAAAAAAAAACAATCAGTAACATAATATTATTTGCTGTAGGAAATGGAAATTGAAAGGAAATGGGACGATATGGGAAGCGTGCGTAAGATCACTCAGAGCGATGAGGGAACGTGGCCAAAATAGATAATTTAAATCTTCTATGCGATGAGTTGACGAGATCAATGTCATGAAAGAAAGAATCATAATTTCTGCATGCTCTGTATATAAAAGAGTGCTGTGCATAATTTGTGCCACAGATGGGAAGTCTAAAATTAAAAAAATATACATTTAATGTATATTTTTTTCTAGTTTGTCTCGTCGGTATCTTGAAGGGAATTTTCGCAAGAAGTGCATCGGTGTCAATAATACTGTTCAATATTTTGTGCAGGAATGTCATGTCAAATACAGTTCGTCTGTTCTCCAAGGACATTAACTTGTGGCGTATTCGGGAAAGAGACAGGTCATTATGATGTTGTCGGTTCCTGTAGTCAAGATGTCTTAAAAATTTGTTTTGAATGTTTTCGATTCTGTCTATGTGTGTTATGTATTGAGGATTCCAAACGGCTGGAGCGAACTCAACACAACTGCGCATATATGAGCAGTACAGGGTTTTGACAGTGGTAGTATTCTTAAAGGGCTTACATACCCGTAGGATAAAATTTAATTTTTTGTAAGCATTACCGATAATTTTGTCGATATGGGAATTAAAAGTCAGTTTACTGTCAAGTATCACTCCAAGGTCTTTGATTTCGGTTTTTCTTTCTAATTTCTCCATGTCGATATAATAATTTGTGAGTAAGGGATTTCTAGAACGGTTAAACGATATGGAGTTGCATTTTTTAGTGTTTAAAAACAATTTATTATTCTTACAATATTCATACAGACGATCGAGATCCGCTTGCAATTTTATGTCATCCGCATAGACTAAGAATTATGTATAAATATTATCTAACTGCAGTACTCCTCCATATATACATAAACTAGGTATGCCAAATCTAACACTACTCCGCGCGCTCTTAAAAAGAGATCCGAAGTTTTCTTTAATATATTGAAACAGAGCATACATAATCTATCGTGCAATATAAATAGTACTAGAACAATTATTCTAAGTTTGTATTAAATACAAAATGGTTCAATTTTATCAAAATATCAAATGAAACTGGAAACAGCTTAAGGGGCAGGGTAAGGCAATGTAAACAGGTTAAACAATGCAAACTTTGAAACTATTGTATGAGATTATACGTCCTTAAAGATTACAATCGTATGCGCCCGAGTAAGTGTATTTGAATCGAGCATTACATAAAATAATGTTTTTTTTTATTTTACAAAAAAGTGAGAAGATTGTGTGAAAACGTATTCAGCCAATGTTTAGATTTATAAAATACCTATCATTTAAAAAAACAGTGATGTTTCTAAGCCTTATAAGTTTTGAGTTATGGTTAAAAAAATCTGAGAAAACAGGTATTATAATAAGTGTATCGGTCCAATGTATAGAAAAATAATGAGAGTATAATATATATTTTTGTTCAAGACGTTACTATTAAGAGTACTGTGTAATGAGCATCCAAAAAGTACATTGCCTCCGATTCCGTCACCTTGATTGTCATTGGTAATATACAAATTAGGAATGTTTCATAGCTCTTACGGTAGCCTTACTCTTGAAACTCGAATCCAATCCCGATTTCAAATTTTCATTTAGAACTTACCTATCTGCCGCCTGCGTATATTCAAATGAGCGACAAAAAAAAAAACTACTATTGGGAATATGAAGTCCTACAATATAAAGTCGAACGCTGTGGCACAAATGATACGCTGTTTGTCTTCGTTACCGGCATCTCGGGTTCGTTTCTCGGCAGTGGATAGGTACATTTATTTAAAATAATTTCTTATCCAATATTTGCTTCTCTATGCTGGAAATACTGAATAATTGGAAGAAGTTTCCATTAGTCAATAAAGTAGCAATTCGCAGAGGGTACAAGGATTTTTTTATTTTTATTATTATTGATATCATATCGTTCCATTCATAGACTCCTTTACACTAAACCATAAAACATACTAAAGCTTCATCTCGTACATACTCGCAGATTGTTAAATAATATATTTGTATTTGCTTTTTCCAAAACACCATTCAAAAAGCCATGCCATGCCATCATACAACATCCAGCACTAAACTCATCACTTTGGTGATGTAGGTGGGCACTTTAAACGAAATTAAATAAAGCAGATGTTTTTTATTAAATATAAGATCATTTTTTTCTTTAGAATGTTGTCAAATTAAGATGGGTGAATTATCACTCAGATCTGAGATCATGCATTGTTTAAAGAATGTCGTGACGTCACGATTAAAAGAATATAGTCCGCGCATCTCCTCCACTTAACAGCGAATAAATTATTACTGTTGTGTAAACATATAGCACCTAGTTCTCAAATTGGGCATAATACCGTCACCCTGCTATCAAGAATATTTACTATACGGTACGGTATGGTATGTTGTCAGGCAGGTAAGGGAGAGCGGGTGGTGCTAGCATTAGCGTGAAGGTGCGAATTAACGGAACCGGCCCGCATCGGCCTGTTCCAATGGGAACGCCAATCGGCATACATTCGACTCATTCCGGGCGATTAGTCCTTCATACACACTCATACACATATTGTATGGTGTGTAGATATACCCACAGGTCGTATGACCAGCCAGTCGTGGCGGCCGATAAGCCGGTATAAATACATTGATACCTCACTAACCGCGATCGCCAGCGCTGATTTCAATAAGATTATAACGCAAACGTTAAAACCTATACTCAAATCCAATTTAGACGTGATAGATAGTAAATCAACATATGCAAATATGGAATGCTGTTTTTTACTCACCACTACTGCGGTTTTTACAATAGTGGAGAGTCATGATTTCACAATTTTAGAGTATTTTTTTACATCAATTTCTCAATGGGTAGGTATCATGTAGAGAGTGCGTATTTTGAGTTTCGTTGTGATGTTTTTGTGTGTATGCCGTTATCCGTAATCCATGTACAGTATGCCATATACCGTACATAAATATGAAAATTTGTGTCTTCTGTACAGATCAAACTAAAATGCCGATATACTTAATATTGATACCATACGTGTGAAGTACATAAACTTAGAGCTGATTAGTTTTCTATAGACAACGGTACATTTTTTCTCAATGTTTCTCTATGATTTCATCTCTTAAAACTGAAAAATGCTCTCACGACCTGGAAATTTGAGATATTTTAATTTTGTTTAAACTATTTATACAATATCAATAATCTTCAAAAAACTCCATTCAGAGTTGGTCAACGTTAAAAGAAAAACATACAACTGTGTGAAAAATTTTGTTCATAATAATGGATTTTTGTATGAAATATATATAACAAGAGAATTTTTTTATGTTTGGCAATGTTTAGTTATTTGATTTCATTTTGATATTAGAGTGTAATATTAGCAGTGAAGCTTCATTGTGTAGTAGAGCGATTAGCGTTGGCCACAACTCACTCGTTTTTCATAAATAATGAAATATATAAAAAGTATTGATCTGTGTGTTTTCTTTTATTTTTTTTGTCTCTTATTTAAAATCACTAATTATAATTCTCTCTCTTTATTCCCTGCAATAAAATAAACCTCAAAAACCTTTTCTGTTATGCGCTGAACAAATCCCGAATATTTAATTACAATTCCAAATAGATAATTTTTCATGAATCATTGTGTGAGATATCAAATAAATACATATATTTAAATTCTAAAACCTTTTTGTGTGCGCGCTGAACTAATCCCCAAAGTTTCATTCCAATTTAAATACATAAATAAACATTTATTGAGACAAAAAAGGAGTTTGCATACAAAAACACAGACATAAAGTTTCATAGCAATCAGATGGACGGTGAAGGAGTTCATCGGCCACATACATACAAACAAACAGCATCCATTTTTATAAATATAGATTACAATGATTCAGATTTTAACAAATCGACCACTAGGTAGGAAGATTTAATTATTGCCTACTATGCAAAAATGAGAAACAAAATTTCCAAACTAAATTTAACTTTTACAGTCTACTGAACGGTTCCCTAAGAAAAAACTGTAATGTCATCAGTCTGAAGTAAGTAACATAAAATCTGTCTGCCATTTTCTTTACAAGGCACGGACTATGCCTGATAAATTAAACACTAATTTAAAAAATATATACTATAGACTAGTATGTATTACAATTTCAAACGTAATTGACAGTTTGTGACAGCCTACAGCCCATATCGAGCCTTGGCCTCCAGCAACTTCCTCCTCCAACCTCTCCTGTCACCTGCTGCGACCCTCCAGTTTGGCACATTCAGAAGCTGGGATGCGTCCCTCCCAATATCATCTTCCCATCGCAGCCTCGGTCTCCCGACCTTTCTTTTGCCACCTGAGTGCCCCTCTAAGACTCTTTTTGGTACCTGTGATGATGGCATTCTCTGAACATGCTCGGCCCATCTTAGCCTGCTTAGTCTTATATGTTCAGACAGTTTGGGTGCTTTGTAGATGCTGTACAACTCATCGTTGTATCTAATTCTACATGTTTGTCCATCATTCACGGGTCCCAGGATTTTACGCAGCACTCTTCTCTCAAAGATGTCCAGCATCTCCGCAGACCTTATTGTCAGTGTCCAAGCCTCACACCCATATGACACAACAGTCCTGATGATTGTTTTATATAGGGTTACTTTTATCTTTCTATGGACACTTCTAGACCTGAACACCGGTAACAGAGAGAAGAATGCTTTGTTACCTGTCACTATTCGTCTTTTTATTTCTAGGGTAACTTCATTATCTTTATTGATAGTAGAACCCAGGTATGCAAACTCCACTACAGTTTCAAAAGTGTATTTTTCTTTGAACGTTATGTTGCTTTGTAGAGTGTTTCTAGCATTTCTAGTTTGCTTCATTATTTTGGTTTTATTTACATTAATTTGCAAACCTATTTCTGCTGCTGCTGTTTCAAGTCGGTTCAAAGACTTCCTGTAGGGCTGCAAGGGATCTTCCGACAATATTGAGGTCATCTGCATAACCAACTATTTGAGAACTTTTAAAATATATAGTGGAGCTGGTGTTAACAGATGATTTTCTGATAACATATTCAAGAGCCAGATTGAACAGTCTAGATTCCAAACCATCACCCTGCTTGAGACCCTGGTGATACAACAAATTCTTCAGTCATCTCGCTGCCAATTTTCACCATGCATTTTGTATTGCTCAATGTTAAAAAAAAATTATACATTTTGAATACAAATACTGATATCCTATAAAGAAAAAGCGTTTTTATTTCCTGGATACTGGATACAATATCCTAAGCTATACTTAGCTAATTTAGTGATTCCTAAGCTAACTAAGTAATTCCTATGAAATTGACAGTTTGGGTATCCACGGTGAAATTAACTTTTAGATTCGTCTTAAGCGTCTTCGACAAATTGGTTCTTCGCAGTTGTCGAGGTATTTCTGTAATAACTTGTGCACCGACTCCGAATACAGCGCGCCCTATGACCGAAGCGCCGCGAAATCTAGTTTCTCCATACTATAACTGGTGGGATATGTAGCGATAACGGCGATGCCCCTGTTTGAATGGGAGCATTCGGAATCCTCGCTTACATCATATGAGAGATGTCGTGAATCACACTATCGAGAAAGTATTGAATGGTTCAATTACATGGCTTAGATAATATATTATATGTACCTACCTATGTTGAGTTGAGTCTGTAAGGAATAGATGAAATGATACTGTGAAGTACCATTTCATCTGTTATGAGTCTTCATTATATAAACTATGTTATTAATACCAATATAAAGTATAGGTAATTCATAAACTAGATTATTTTTAAGAGTTGATTTTAAGACCTGCCGTCTCTTTGATCAACTGTGTGTATTTCTCATTTTCTTAGCTGAATTATTTTTCCAGAATTTTAATCAATGTCTAAAAAATTCCGTGTCGTCTCTGTCTAAATATTTCTTCAACAATATCATCTTGATCATGTTTTATAAATAATATGTTTATATGCACTTTTGGTTTATTATGAACTTGCTTGTAAAATGGCTTCATAACAACTCGTATAAGTATTAAATCTGATAAATATTTCAGTTTATTGTTTATTATAGTGCTAAAAGGAACGAAGGAAGGGAGACTCAAGGCTAAAATGTTACTAGAAGAGGTATATTGTAAACACAATTTAAATAAAGCATGTACACTTATGGTTTGATGGAAAGAATGAATGACGACCAACTTACAAAGAAAATGTATGGAGATAATATTATAGTCAAGAAATAAAATAAATAATGGTTGTCAACCAAGGGTCCCGGGTTCGATTTCCGATGGAGAAACAGTTTTTAATAATTGTGTTTTCACTCTCCAGAATGGGACTACTTGTTATTGGGTACATGTTGAATTAATATTAAACATATTAGGTACCTATTAGATGCCTGAGAATCATTACAGCAACAATAAGATTAAATGGAAAATAAACAGGATATAATCTTATAAGTAAAGAATGTAATATGAAAATACAAAAAGTATGATTTTTTTATTGAATCTCAATAATATGTTTTCTTTATTTATCGAATTGTTGTAATGTCTGTTTTGAAATCTGTCGAAATGTTTAAAGTATGAATTGTGGTTGGGAAGACTCTGTCTAATGTAATTTTTTTGTGAGTAGTTTGTGGAACGTCGGTTTATATAGAACAAAAATAGAAGTCTGAAATTGATTTTTTTATATGTAAGATTATTTTCAATTATGTTTGTATTTATTTAGCGTTGAATATAAGCCAGTAAGAAGCATCGAAAATTGGCTTCCATTTAATATACGTAACGACCATATCAATATCAGACGTGATATAAATTTAACGTTAACATTTAAATATTGTATTACGATAAAATAGTATATTAATAAAATATATAATGTAAGTACGGGAACATCACGTGTAGTTATGTAGGTCGACAGAATATCGGCAAAGGGCATCCCGTCATGTGTGTACAATATACATACATACATATAATCAGACATAAATACATACAAATTATTATTGCGAACCCATATTCAAAAGGGCAATTCGCCCTACAACATTAGAAATAATTTTCTTAATACAGAAATTTATTTGCGATAAATTTCGCCTTCCATTTGTGTTCATCCTGGGACGGCATTAATTTACGATTTTGAGCTCTGAGGTAACAACGCCGAAATAAAAAAAAACAAGTGGGTTGTGGCCAACGCTAAACTCCTCACTACCAAGTCACTTCAAAAATTATTCAAATTTTGTATTGAAAATGTTCAGCATTTATATGAAATGAGTTTGTTAAATTATTCAAATATTTTATTATGAAAACTTGATAATTCTTCAATGCCATTTTATGAAAGTGATGTGCCTTTGTACTAATAAAAATGACATATTTCGAGTTTCCCGAGCTTGGGGTCACTTTAAGATATTTGACAGTTAAAAAAATTGAGATGATATCCTTCAAAATCTAATGGGGTCTAAGCGAGTATTAGTACAAATTTGCAAGATTTGAAAAGAATCGAATGAGTACTTTAGTCTATAATCGATAAAGTAGAATAAACACGCCATACACAGCACATAGCACACAGTACATAGCACACAGCACACACACAGATACATTGTGATGAAACTTTCAATACAATCTCAGCATGATAGATACTAGTTGATATTCTGCAATAAAATAGTTTTAAAAATTGCGAATTCATAGCTCCCCACTTAGTGAGGAGTAGAAAAGGAGAGTTCCATTGAGTTAGTGAGGAGTATAAATGTTTTATAGTTATTGTTATTTTTTTATACAAATTTGAATATCTGATAAATAATATATTAAATAGGTACTTCAAAACCCTTTATATTTGTTGACTGACGGTTTCATTGTTTTGTCACATAGAATAATTTATTTAGAAATGTTGGTGTTGTTGAATATGTGTAATAAAATACATTCAACTAAAATTATGAAAAAAAAATTCCATTCCGACGATTCTCAGCATTGAGCGATACCGGTGAATGGGCGTCGTGTTTGCGTAATAATTAAATGGAACATAAAATTATCTATATTTTTTTCATAATTCTAGTTGATTGGAGTTTTATCATGAAGTGACAGTTTCAAATATTGAAGAAAAAAAATTACATTCAAGATACTAATTATTGTTTTTTTTTCTTTTTGTTTCAGGTAAGCGAGTAAATAATGAAACACATCCCTTAAATTACCCCTGAAGAGGATCACAAATAGAGTATTATAACATATTAAAATGAACAGTTAAATTCTCTAACAAAGAAATAAATTGAATATTCTTAGTACCTCCAGTACCATGAATAAATTTTATATGTAAAAATCAAACGACATTTATAATTCTACTATTTTATATTCCTCTTTTGTTAAAAGGGTGACTGCTGCCAACGTACCTATCTTTTCAATTTGATATACCATCATTATTACTAAACGAATCATTTTGAAAAAAATAACCTAGTTAGTGTGGATATTAATAAAGAGAAATATACCTTAACTTTTTTATTCTGTTCTGTATATTATATTCTTGTAAGAAAATAATAAGCATACCCCGATTTTAGACATTTATCTAAAAAAATATAAGGTATAGAGCAATATTTTTTTTTATAAATAAAAAAAAAACAAAATACCTGGATAAATTTGATATGACATTGCATTAACGCATCAGGTTAAGTAAATAAACCAAAAAAAATTTTATTACGCAATGGCGCTGAATGGAAAATAAATGTTTTTTAGGTTTATTTACTAAACCTGAAGCATTAATGCAACGTCACATCATATTTTTCTAGATATTTTTGTCTTCTTTAATTTAAAAAAAAATATATTGCTCTACGCCTTATAGTTTATTAAAAATATATGATAAACGTTGAAAATCGGGGTATGCCATTATTTTTCTACAAGAATTTATACAGAACATTATCAAAAAGTAAAGATATATTTTTGTTTATCAATATCCAAACTATCTAAATTATTTTTTCAAAACGATTTGATAAGAAATAATGATGGTATATCAAATTGAAAAAAAGGTACGTTGGCAGCAGTCCCCCCTTAATATAAAATATATGTATATAAATAAGTACCTTATGCATTATGAAATAAAATATAAAAAAAAAGTAAAAATAATTAAATAAGTATTGGTACATGACTTTTTTAAGAGGCTATAGTAGGCTAAAAAGTATATTTTGAGAATAATTTCATCGGTAACATCAAAAGATACGTCTTTGAAATATAAAGCAGTTTGTATGTACATGTTTATTCTATCGAATGAGTTGTTTCAAATTTGAATTTGTTTAATACTTTTCTTGAAAAATTAGTTTTTACAAATCCCTTTTTTAATTATTTATTTTAAGTAAACTAAAAAAACTACAAGGCCTATGAAGTAGATTTTAACTTCAATTGAAAGAAAATATGAAAATTCGGAGTTTTTTATTATTAAAATATTTTAATTACTATTCTTGCTATTTATAAAAACACTAAATTTTACCTTTTCTTCACGAAAGAATGTTGTATTTCACATATTAGGTGATTATACAATATTGTTTCGTGTTTCGTACATTAGAAGGTAATTTAGTGTGCATTTTTGTGTACATTCGTATACCCAGGGTATACAAGGGCCTTAATAAAGAAACGGATACATATGATATAATTTATTTGAAAAGGCCCTTACGAGACGAAACAATCGTTCTTTGAGAGGAATAAAAACTCATAGAAAAATTAAATCTCTTAAATTTTTACCTATACAATAATGGAGTAGCACAAAATAAGGCAGTCTCAATCGCTAAAATCAAAAGTATGAATAGTTGAAAAATTCATATGAGTTGTCAACTTTATGAATCGTGTGCGGTGACCTGTCCACGCACCAATCCTCTGTTAGTTCTCGGAACCATCTGAATTCAACAATAGATGAAATAACGTTTAAATACTAATTTATTTCAAATGTTTCCTTATGTGGTCTGTAGTTTTGTAGAGTCATCTGTTATTTAGTCACATTTATATTAATCATGATTCGTGTTTGCCTCTCAATATATTCACATACACAATATATAATAATCAATTCAGGTAGCGCCAATAATATTTACCTGGACCCACTAAACTGCGTGTATAATTTTGATAAACCTTTTCGATTCGTATATTACCCATCATTATTTATTTGGCGAGGTTTTTTGGCGTTTATCGCAGATTCGCCACTATTTAATCATCTTAAGCGGTTATCATTTTGTATTTCACGACACGATATCTAGAAATATCTGTATCTGATCAAATAAAGATAGGTTGTTCGGAAAGTCATATCGTTTTTAATTCCAACAGAAGACATCAGCGTATTTTTTTACTGCCAACTTCACACTTAAGCCTCAGTACCCCGTATTCATTAACTTATGAAATTTCATCATTTTCATAATTATTTAAAATACGTCTAATTCGGGAACTTTTTAAAAACGTTCCGGTCAATATAGGTACGTTCCTATTACATTTTGTCCAAGTTGATATTTTATAACGCTGAAATAAGACCGTAAATCGAAAATCAACAATTTTAGTATGTTCCTATTTTAATTACAATAGTTACTGAATAGGGGGTATTGTCAGTACCTATACATTTTGACGACTAGGACAAAAAGGGTTATTTTTGAAAAAGTTCGTTTGATTCTGATTAGTGCTTTGTCTAGTTTTTGTTTTGTCCCCTTTCAAATTTGTATACTCATAAGCAACATTTTTGGAATATTTTACTTCTTTACTATCGAAAAGGTAAAAATGCTGTGTAAAAAAGAAAAAATAACTCGATGCGTAGATGAAAAGATGTATTGGTAGAACGCCAGTGTAAGAAATGATTTGCAAAATTTCATTCCGGCAACATTGATGTTGAAGATGCACCACATTCTGGAAGGCCAGTTGAAACTGATGAAGACAAAATAATGTCATTAATTGATGCTAACAAACGAAAACCAACTCGTGATAACGCGATATTAAATTTTTATGGTTAATCTTTTGGTTCAATTTTTGTCAAAAAAAAAGTAATGACTCCCTCAACAACCCAAATATAGTGGGATATAATATAATAATTATTTTGTTTTATTCGGGAACATAAATTATAGGTAGCAAAATGAAATCAAATGATTTTAATATTTTTTATTGGATACCAACCTATATATTTTACAAATATTTCAAATCACAGGTTATTTCTAATGTATTATGTATAACCTTGAGATGTATCATATCATTTCTGAAACTGAACTTTTTTTTTTTTTCATAAATACCTATACTTTAAAAATGCTTGAAATTGATACGATGCTGCTCTCTCGAACACGAGTTCTTAAGTATCGAAAGAATATCAACTTTAAACGAAATAACTCAAATATTGAGTACTCAATAATAACCAATAAAATAAATTCTAAATATTGATTTATTTGACTTCATGTACAATAATGTGTATGATGGCGGGTTTTTTGCCCTAAAGCAATTTCTTCCAACCAACCGAAGCAACGTGAGACTATATATAGTGAAGTGGTAGGTATACTAAAATTATATTTAAAGAAAACACATAAAAAGACAAACACGTAACATTATTATATGTAAATACACAACAACAAAGAAATAAAAGGGATAGAGGTTGTGGGAGGAGATAGAGGATGGAGTAGGGGTGTCAATTAAAAGTTATTTGAGAGGTTTAACAGCTTTAGCCTTTTTCAAAAATTGAGATCGATTGAGACATCGTAATATCATCACTTAAGTTGCTGATATTCCGTATTATATTTGCGACACTCTTTAGAAAGAAGAAATTGCCATATGATAATAAACTCGCCACTTGCACTTGATGCAAGAAAGTTTTTAGTATTTATTTATTGATCTGGTACGCAAGCGAGCCATATAAAATACATCAACATACCTCGACATTTATATATAACATCTTCTCTATGGTTTTGAAATGTCAAATCGCGTTGTAAATTTATTTGTTGACTGTTATGAATCTGTTTTGATGTTCATTGAAGTAGTGGTTAGTAAGTTATCAATACAAAGTATTTCGATTGATTGCCTACCTAATGTAGAGCGGAAACTTTCATTACCCAGTTCATGGGGGCAAGTCTGGTCCAACAGGCGAAATCAAAACCCTCACGATTACCCATATCATGGATATAATTATTATACGGAGTTCTATAATATCTTTAGATGTCATAGAACTCCACATAATTATATCCATGATATGGGTAAAATACGAGGGATTTGATTTCGCCGTTTGTCCAGACTTACCCCCAAAAGTATATTGCCGTTGTAAAATTGTAGGTAAACTGCTAGCCTTAGAACGGGGTTTCCTAGTTGTGCAGCAGAAACCTACTTGTTTGTATAATTTTTAAAATATGGTGTGTTAAAAATATTAAAAAATATTAGGTAGGTATATATGTGAAATTGTTAAAAAAATTCTCCTGCCGGGAATCGAACCTATGGAAACCCTAAATAGCCTAATTTTTATTATCGGTCAGTGCCGGTGAAATGCTGTTGGTACCAACTTAATGTAGGCAATTTTGGGTTTTTATAAACCCAAGACGCCAGCAGAGAAACCAAATGAATTACCACTATGCCACGGCGAGCAGCATCGTTGTATTGCAACACTGCTGCTAAACCTTGCTTCTTAATTTAGATGAATGTGAAAAAAAACCTAACACTTCTCACTTATCGACAATAATATTACGGTATACTTCGTCATGTATGTAGGTACATATTATATATCCAGTTTTAAATCACTATAATAACACGTCTGTGATAGTGATAGCAGCACCATTCAAAGAAAGAAAGAGATGGAAAGATAAATGTGTAGTTGTAGAAGCCTTGCAAGTTGCCAATAAAGTGTTTTCCGTTTGTACATAATCCGTTTAGTTTGTATTGATCGGTTATTAAGTGTGGGGCTCGAATTAAAGGGTAATCCACTGCTAAACTTCTATATTACATATTATATACCTGAACTGCCTTTGCCTTGTTACAACCGTATCAAATAACAACACAACGATAGCACAGACTCGATTCAATAGGTTCCCCTATCAGTAGTACCTACCTATAATACATCTAATGCATCTTATAATTATACCTTTTCGAATCCATTATGTACCCATCAATTCGATTCGTAAATTTATTGCTAATTGTATCCACACGGTGATTAATTGCAGATTTACCTCAAAACAATAAATAGTCCATTAAGCCGTCAATGACATAAAAATCATTAAAGGTCATCAATGATATTGATCTTATGAAAATTCAGATTTAAAAAAAATGATTCCTATATAAATCTAATCTTAATCGATATACAGAAATGGTAATGCATACAGAGTACCTACCTATGTATAATAAACGGAAACATTTATTATTTAAGAATATATGTATTTTATATCGCTGTTTAATGATTTAGGATCATTTCAAGTGTCCTGATATTTCGATCTTTTGTTGCTCTACAAAACAAGTTTGTTTTCAGTCCTTAAGAGAAAGTTATCTTATTTTGAACACTGTAGACATCTGGAGGCAATCTATTCCATTCTATAGGACCACTCTATAAGACATATGTAGGAAAACATCGTTCATAATAAGCCGCCTTGTAAGTTCTGTCCAAATCCTTTAAGGAGTTGTGAAAATTTAAATGTTTAAAGATTTGTTACTCATTCGTAATAGAGTATCATTTCAATTTTGTACTCAACGAGATACTGTTGATATATAAATGCATTATTTTTTGAGTGAATTTCTGTCATGAAATATTTTTTGAAATATGTTGTTTTTGGAAGCGTGTCAACTTTCATCTAATATAAAACACGTTTATTATCCATGAAACATTATGTTGAAGTATAAAAAAAATCTTCGATGTTATTTTAAATTTGTTAGATGAGGCAAAAACTCAAGTGGCATTTATTATGTAAATATGCAGCTCTCTCTCTCTCTCCCTTTCTCTCTTCTTCTTCTTTGTTTCCTCTATGATCCATGGAACCGCCAATGGACAATTGACAGATATTCGCAGTCTCGTACCCCACACCATTGGAAACTTTTCAGAGCTTGTAGCTCTATTCATCCCAGAGCGGAACCGCCAATGGACATTTAGGAAAGTCGCAGTCACCTACCCCACTCCATAGGGAACGTTATAGAAACAAGCGTTATGTTCATCCCCGGAGCGGCTGTCCGCCAATGGACAGAACGAATCGTCTCCAGTCATCTCTGTTCTCCGCAGCTTGCACCACCGAATCAAGGTCATCTCCTTAATCTGGACACACCATCTGGACGCGCAGGATATCTGCCTCTACATTTTTTACCTGGAACACTTCCGGTGAGAATACTTTTTTTCCAGGTAATTAAGCTCTCGCCTGGCGATGTGACCAAAGAAGCTCAGCACCCGGCGACTGCATACTGTAGACAATCTTTCTTTTATTTTGAATCATTCGATCTCCTTCCAGTCCACGGAATCCTCGGCATGCGACGCCAACACCACATTTCAAATCCGTCAATCCTGGCAAGATCACGGAATTTCACTGTCCAGGTTTCGGCTGCATATAGGGATATTGGGAATATGACAGTTCTCATGGCTTTAATTTTGGTGGAGTTGAAAGTACCTCGATCTTTTCGGAAATATTAAGTTGAATTAAAGCATCTTTAGCTCCGGCAATTTCTTTTTTTTTTCCTTCTCACACACCCTTGGCATATGCTGAATTTGACTGAATAATATCTGCATATGTATGCAGATATCTGCAAAGGTATTTTTAAAATATTATTATGAAGTCAAAACTGACGCCTCGTTATGTTCTATACGGAATAAATATGACGTTTTAATATCTATACCTCAAGTTTTGACGTGTTAATAACGAAACTCTGCATATCCTAACAATTTATTTATACAATTGAAAAATTAATAAAATCGTAAAATATTAAGTATTTATTATTTTTATTTATATCTTTTTGATAACAAATGTGTATGTAGAATTTTTCTATACAAACATATTATTATATATTGACGAGTAGGTGGTAAAGCACTAGTTTAGAAATCTAGTGAAGCAAAGTTCCTGCCTAGTTCGATTTTGTTTAAAGCGTATTTTTCACGCAAATTATCTCTTATTTGGCCTAGAACTACTTGTTGGTTGGAAAAAATTGACAATTAACTCCATCTGACAATAATGTCGCCACTTGCTCAGGGTGCGAGGTTCATATATATCATTTTTTTATGCGTGGGAATTTTTTTGGCAAGTATATTTTTAGATATTTTTGTGAACTTTTCGATCACCGACACTAAAACGTCACATATATCATCACCCAAAATGGTGGCAAATGAAGCACCCTTAATAAAGTAATTTAGCGCAACAACACCTCCCACGCACCTCGAACAGTGCCCAGTGCTCTCACCGCGTATTCTTTTTGGTGGGCCGTTGACCGGGTTCGAACCCCCGCCGCTTCTGAAACCTCTATGGGTCAAACATCCCATTTGTTTTAAAAGATACCTCTCTTTGTAGTATTATTTACGTACAAAACATTCGCTTCACAAAAGATGATCGGTGCTTGCATCACTCGCGTGCGCGGTCCAAATTGCGCGATTTCTTCAACGCGTTCTCAATTTATACTTTTGTTTTCAGTAACATTTTTTTTTCAGTTGTCGTTCTTTGTGGATCAGTTAGTTAGATATATGACTCGTTATCTTACGGCCTCGTGTTCGATACATCTAAATCCATTCAAAATCAGTCTTGTTAATAATTCTATTATCATTATTTATGAACAAACTGTATATTTTTAGTCATTTGCTTAAATCATTTTGTACACATGTACACAATGTCGGGTTTATTTCCAAGCACCAATACTTCCTTGTTGTAATGATCTTTTTCTTTCGCTTTATTTAAAAAAATATAAAAAATATGTCTATAATATATCAATCACCGATTATATGACGCTGTAAGACTGTGTTTACAAAATTTTGCACTGTGACTTTTGTAACTATTTGCTTGGTGTAGGTACCTATACATATTTCAAAATGGAACACTGTGAACATACCTATTATAAATTGCCAACACAATTTTAATTTATTGTAAATTGAAATAACAGGTTAAAAATTTATTTAATTTATTTAGCATTTTGTTATTAAATTCTTATAATTAGAGAAAAATGAAAACACTTATTTAAAACCATAATTCCGTTTTAAAAATCAAGAATAAAAGTTTATTCTGACGATATTCTGGTTCTTGAATCAAATTTTTTTTTCAGCGTACGAACGGGCACCTTAGGTGTCCCAGACCTTAGTTGGTACTTATTTGATAGGTAGGTACTTTCAAAACTTATTTTAATGCCGAGAAATATGGATATTATTTAATTAATTTATTCCCAAAAAGAATTAATTAATAATTCATTACCGTTTAAAGCACTTTATACTTTCCCGAGACTAATTGGCAGATACCTACTTCAAAAATGTTTAAAAATGTATAATATAATATTATTTCAATATTATAATAACCTACTTCAATAAAAAAAAGATGTCAGCTTATTTCTGCGGCCAATTTTAAGCGTTGTCAATAATACTAATATTATTATTTTACTATCGGATTTTCTCGAATCAAATAAT
Source organism: Molanna angustata (assembly GCA_963576475.1). Classification (NCBI taxonomy): domain Eukaryota; kingdom Metazoa; phylum Arthropoda; class Insecta; order Trichoptera; family Molannidae; genus Molanna; species Molanna angustata. The sequence continues at coordinate 43,899,565 of OY754965.1, read as the reverse complement.
AAATTATGTCCATTTTAAAGTGAGCCAGTTAATCCTCTAAGGAATGCGGGATCTGTGTTGACAATCTGTAGCGCAAAAATGTCTCCTACTAAATTTTTATTATCTTAACAAATGTTTATTTTATTCAAATTTCTTATCCTAACAAACAACCACTGATTCGATCAAGTTATTGTATTATTTATCGCTTTTAACTGTATCCATGTTTGACTTACATACATAACACATTGCACAAATTTCATCTTAAAAAATATACATTGCTGATTCTTTACAAAACGATGAATTTGTTAATACGTTGCAGCATTTTCGACGAAGTATGGACTTAGAAGCGATTCTGCTCTGAAACTATAAACCTATGTTGACATTGTCCATCAATCTCTGCCGTGGTCTTTCCAGAGGTCTTCTGCCCACGGGGTTATTTTGAAGGATGCGTTTTGAGGCTCTTTCTTCTCCCGATCTGACGACATGTCCAATCCAAGCTAAACTTTGAGACCTCATCTCACTAGTGATTAAGGGTTGCCCTGTCAATCCACGAATTCACTCATTGCTTCTTGGTCTCCAGGTACCTGCTGCAATTCCCGACCTTGGGTCTATAATTTTCCGCAACAATTACTTATATTGTCAAATCAAACTAAATTTAACATTCAACGAATTTTGATTTGATTTATTAATTGCATAGAATTATGATGTAAGATATAATATATATATTTTTTTGTTTTTAGTTTTCAAACGCGACTCCCATTCACCGGTATCGCTCAATGTCGAGCATCGTCAGAATGGTGAACATTTGTGGTGAAGACCATCTATATAAAAAGAAACAAGCGATCATTTCAACCAATATAATTAAAAGACGTCAAAATCTATCAATTGAAAAGGAAATAAAAAAAATCATAGAATATTCAATGAGTTTCGCCTTGATGGTTTTGTGAGTATGACGTATGGCGAAACTAGGTACTATCCTATTTTATATCCTTTGTACAGCACATATTGTACAGCCCAATATTGAAATCATACGTGTAAAGTGAATTGACAAAAATATGGATTGTTTGTCTATAATTTCATAGGTTGGCGCATGATCGAGATGAGTTTGGTCTGAACCTGCGCTAGGAGCGACACAAGAAGAAGAAGACGATATTTTCGTAAAAGTTTCAAAATGCTTCCACGATAATATGAAAAATAGTTTTCATTCATAGATTTTATTTATTTATCTTTTTGTACATAATAAAAACAAATATATTGCACACTGGCGGACTTATTGCTATTAGACCATTTCTACCAAACGTCCAGATAACATAGGTAGTATGACAAAATTATATAAATAATATGTACCTACATCAACAAAAAAATTAAAGCAAAAAAACAAATAAATGATTTAACATATTACACTAAGATAACAATAAATTGAAAATACTTTATAAAAAAATAGGGACAAGGACAAGGAGAGGAAATCGGGATCAGATTTTCAATTATTAAAAGAAAATAATATGTCATTTGTACATCCCAAACTACAAGATCTTTCTAATTCATTTTCGTTTATAGAATGTACAACAATAATGCAATTAAGAGTTTAGTGTTGGAACACTCGTTTTTATTTTGTTTTAATGTATCCGATATGTTTTCATTTATTAATAAATATGTGAGCAATTCCACAAGTTAGCAATATATGTTTATCTAAATAAATAATTAAGATTTTATCCAAACAGCATTTTTTCAATGTTTACGAAATCATGGTCAATCGACATAGTTTTAATAGTTATTTTATGTTTCTTTTAATAATAAATATGTAATTTACCTACCGGTAAGGAATTTCGGTGAAGTTTAACCATTTTCAAATGTCAAAACCAAAATTGTGCTCACTAACCCAAGGGGATATAGTGGGGAGTTATGATTTCGCAATTTTTAAGGCTATTTTGTTTGCAGATTATCAACTAGTATCATGCTGAGTTTGTATTCTGAAAGTTTCATCACAATGTATCTGTGTGTGTGCTATGTGCTGTGTGCAGTGTGCTATGTGCTATGTACGGCGCGGCGTGTTAATTTTTACTTTATCGATTATAAAGTACTAATTCGATTCTTTTCAAATTTTGCAAATATGTATATCTAATACTTGCTGAGATCCCAGCAGATTTTGAAGGATATCTGAATAGTGCTTCTTAATTTTTTTAACTGTCAAATATTTCAAAGCGACCCCAAACTCAGGGAATTTAAAAAATTTTATTTTTATTTTCAAATTGATAAAAAGACACATCACTTTTATAAAATGGCATTGAAGAGTTATCAAGTTTTTATAATAAAATATTTAAATAAAAAACAAATTTATCAAACTCATTTCATGAAAATGCTGAATATTTTCCATACAAAATTTGAATAATTTATAGAATGACTTGTCAGTGAGGAGTTTAGCGTTGGCCACAACCCACTCGTTTTGTGTTGTTTTCAAATACAAATCACATTATGCGGTTGCGCAAAGTTATAATAAATCCTTGTTGATTATTATAATTATTTCATTATAATATTATCTAATAATAACTCTTCCTGGAATAAAAAAAAACAATGTTTGCTTTTACAAAATAATATTGTTATATTTTATATTATCACTTGTCGCTTGTTCGTTCTTTTGTCTCCTACAAAATTTATTTGAAATATTTTTTTCGATGTAATATGCTATTATTTTTGCTCTCTCTAGTGTATATTTCCTTCAACTCAATTCTATCTGTCACTCTCACAACCTTACACCGTTAGCACTCAAACATCGTTCATCCATTCACACAATAGGAAATAGGCATATAAAGCAAATAAAATTCTTTAAAAATGAACCATATTTATATGTAGTTAACTTTAAAAATATTTAATTTTACTAAGGTTAATGAACAGTCACAATGAAAATAGCTTATTACTGCAGTTTTACCTTTTCAACAACTGAACCATATTCTATAAAATATACATACATACATACCATCACGCCCTCATTTTTTATGTCCTCATGTCCTCATATATCGTTCTTATGTCCTCATTTTTTATTCTATCATATATCGTTCTATTGCATACTTTTTTGGTGATCTATAAAATACGAAATATCAATAATAACCAAGAATGAATCGACGAAAGAAAATTAGCAAAGAAAACACTATATTACTTCATTCATTCATTCATTCATACCATCACGGCATATCCCACAATGTGGGGTAACCAGCGAAAGGTGTGCGGGTGTGCATTGCCTTATAAAAGGGAGCACAACATTCTGTGTAAAAAGGCACTATATTCAGAATGGGTGGTGAACCTCATTGCTGAACTTTGTGAGATGTTATTGTTGCCTGTTGTATTTTCGATTACCCGACTATATTACTTAATAATGAATATATAATTTTTAAAGTTTTATATAATATTTCCCTCTAAATTCGTGGCTTGGTCGTTCATCAGTTCTGTGTTTTATCAATTACGAATATTCGCGTTTGCCTTCTTTTTTTCATTTCTTTTGTTCATTTCATATTGATAGCTTCAGTTTGACTCTGGGTCATCCTTTCGTTTAATTTATCACATAGAATTATGATTATTTATATGGTGGTAGATCGGTCGACCCGCGAACGATCAAAGCCGCGAACAAAAAAAAATATTACGTCGATCGTGGATCATTCGTCTCTTTTTTCATCCACCGTCCATCTTGAGCTCCGTTAAAACTAATTTAGAATCGACAATGGGCCGATAATGGGATCGTCTGTTACCAATTATCGGTCTATTATCATCCGACGATGACCACGGAGATGTGTAGAAACGGGGCGATGACATCCGATGAAATAATAATAATATTGATGAGACAACAACACTCGGAGTAATTATTCAAGATATCTACGCAAAAGATCACACGTGCCTAATACGCTGGATACTATTTTATTTTAGTGATGACCAAATGCAAGACCGATATCAAAGTAAAGCGCCCTTGAGGTCTCCTTATTCTTTTTCCTTGCCTTTTCCCAGGTCGGCTCTTCTGGTATGCAATCACCAGACCTTTCGATATTTCGTCGTCTCTCTGGTTAGATGCTCCTCCCTCAGCTTCCTCTCAATATTTGTCCACCAGAGGCCTGTGGATGGCCTCTAGTTCTGGATTGAGTAGGTATGTCCAATGTCCAGTGCGATTTTAACCACGTGATCGTCATTTCGTCTGGTAACGTGTCCGTACCATCGGAGTCTGCTCTCCTTTAGTTTATCCGGAATAGGGACAACCCCGTAACACCTCGGAAGTATTCGTTTCTATCTCTATTCTGCCTTGTAACATCTGCTGACCACCTGAGCATCTTCATTTCTGCTGTGTGCATCTTTTACTAATTTACTAAGAAGCGCCCTAGTGGTGGTTTCACAAAAACGACGCTATAGAAATAAGCCAGTTTTCCTATTGTCACAAGACCTGGGAAGTCTTGGTAATGGTCTTGTATTATCGATCTTAGGTCTTTATCTTACATTCCAGGTGTGGTCTTGCTCTTGATCATACATACCCGGTCGAGTCATGATCATGGTCTTTCAAATTTTTCAAACGTTCAGTCTCGGTGACCAAGCCCAAGGTCGCAAGACTTTTGCTCATCACTACATTTCGTCCATACACTGCAATGAAAATACATATTCCAAGAATCGTACGTACAATCGACAATAGTCAACTAACATACATATAAGTATTGCTAAAGAGATCAGATCACATTCGTGTTGTACAGATAAAAGTTATTAACTAATATAATAAAATAGACCTCCTAATGAAAACGATATTTCTTCCGTATCCCACTGATGGGATAATCATTGAAACTTTGTACAGTTATTTTGACACACCTCAATATAACATATCGATGGCATACTGTTTTTAAAATGTTGAGCATTAAATAACATCTTATGTTTATATTCTGAACTTTAATACAAATGTCTTAATTATTCTTTAACGGAATAAAAAAAATTGAAACAAAAAATATTTAGTATTTGTAACTCGGTGAAAGAGTCTCATATTCCTTTGATTTTGATTTGGAAATTCCATTAGTAATAATTATTGTAACAGGATTGCAAATCTTCCTAAATAGACTTTCACGTTTAGATAATCTTAATGAAAGACATCTAGCGTTCATATCACTAGATAGTCACGCTGTAAATAAAGTAATTATGTGTAGTAATGGATCTTTTTATTTGTTCATATCTCATCGATCGTTGTACAATAAACTGGCGTCAAAAGCGTTCTTTACACAATTAAACACAAAATTAGTTAGTTTACTCATTTGCAGTAAATCGTGCGATGTTTTGTGCTACATCTTTTAATAGCACAAATTCTCTTTTAAATAGCGCATATTTCTTTTCCTCATGTATCATTTCCTTGATAATTATGAGTTAGGCGAAGAGCAACACTATTTACTGTGGATCTAAAGTAAACGCGCCTGAGATTACATATTACTTAAGACTGCCCAAAACTGCATTACGCGAGATACATATAGAAGGTCGGTGAGATGGAAAGAAAGCTGCGCATCCTCGTTCCAGGACCAGAAATGAACCTCTGTAGATCTATTTAAAAAAGAAGAAGAATAGAGATGATTTTATTACGAAACAGTTCTTTATATGAAGACCATTATTGATGCATTTGCTTAACGAAGTCTGTAGATATATTATAAATATAAAATAAAAAATACCTTGTATTCTTTCTATTAAATTTAATTGATTATCGACGTTTCGTGAAAGAAACATCGTAAGAATAATTCTGATAATTCGTATTCTGACGATGTGTCTCGTACGAAACGCATCGATAGTTAATTAATTTGAATAGAATGAAAACCAAGTACTTTTTATTTTATGATTATAATATATATACTACATTACATGTCATACAATAGAGCTCTAACAATAATTATTGTCGATCGACAAACAAAACTTAGTTAACGAACCATTTTGCTTCAATCTTTTATATTACGCAACGCTGCAAGTTACTGAACATATTTTATGAATGTTTTTTTTTTATGTATCCATGGTTAATGTTTTATAATTTATTGTAAGTCATCTCTGTGTATGACAACAATCCATCTTCTGGTTGGTAATCGTTAACTCGTCATTCGTTTAACTGATTATATTGACCTGAGCCGTCCAAGCTGATATTTGGTCTATTTATGTAGCATCTAGTATCGTATAACCGGTAGCGTTAACTCTCATTCATTAACATCTCTTCTGCCCATTACTCTTGTGCTATATTACCTCGTTTCATGATACCCAGACGCGAGCATTCTGATTTCTGGAGAAATGAAAATTCTCGACATCACTTCCCAAATTTCTCGAGAATTTCGATAAATGAAAAAATGTATGTACAACATTTTATCAAACAGAAAAGAAGAGACGAGTTTGAAAGTTAAAATTAGCAAAATAAATTGTCATACCTAGACCTCTATTAAAACGTTTCTAAAATAATAGTTACATTTTATCAGAACCAAAAACCCGCGGTTGTGCATATGTTATGTATCAAAAATATCCATTCAAATTGTTTTATGCAGGAAAATTGATTTTAATTTTTTTCGAAAATTCAGAAAATTCTCGGAAAAGAGGAATTTCCATTTTTACATATTTTTCGACTACCTAGACGTAGCCATGCACAAATATTATGCAAGATCCGAGACAGAATATATATTATATCCAACTATCTGCCAATGGCGCGAAAAACCTGATTTGGTCAATTTCAAATATACGAAAGTATTTGTTCCTTTTGCATGCGCACCCTCGATACAATGTCAAACTTGACACCGTGACATTCCAATGTTGAATTTTTACCGCTTAAATTCAAATTTACTCGGTTTTTTTTTTGTTATCTCCTGTAGCCTTGGCAGGAGAAACTTTGGCCAGAGTCAAGTTTAATATTTATATAAGCTGTCGTAAATAAATAAACGTGAATGAGGCGACGAGTGCTTGACAATACAGAGATTTTTGGTATTCGGTTCTCCCTGCCCACCTCAATTGCAAACAAAACGTGATGTGTATGTTTGAGCAAGCAGAATATGTATATTATAATTGGCAGTATATCGTTGGCTGAATCATCGCAAAAAAAAGATAATAAAAAATTTTTTTTCTAACTAAATCTCCGTAATCCATATTTTTATACGTATCTATCAACTTCACAAATAACCATTTATTACTGTTAATGTTTTTATGCAATTCAGACACGTATAGCAGCTTGACTTTGCATTATTTTTGTATGAACACCCTCCCCAATTTAAGTGATCATCTCGGATACTTTTTACCTTTTTTTTTCAAATTAGTCTTATGGCAATGTTCTCTTAAATTGATATTTCTATACTATTATCGTATTTCAATGGTTTCGAAAATATTATATACTGAATAATTAAACTAATATTTTGAATACTTCAGCTTACATTCGGCAAAAAAAAAAACATTCAAGATTGGATTTCATTTGAGTTAAGACGTTAGATTTATGACGCAGTGTTTGAAAACTAATACTTTTGAAAAAGTAACCATTTAAAAAAATACTCGTTTATAAATTAAATATGAACAAAATTAATTCAATATATATTTATAAATTTACGTTTTCTGTTTGAAATTTTCTGTATTCACATATTTCAATATAATATAATGTGCACTAAAAATATCCAACGATTTCATATAACACCAATAAAATATGATAAATGAGTTATTAAAGCATCAATGTGAATGCTAAAATATTTATATTGTTTTTTAATAACATGTTTACGTTCTCATATAATATACAAAATAATATGATAGATGCATTAGTGCTGATGCAAACTTTGGTAGATCTATGGTTAATTTCTTATCTGAGATACCAAGTTCTAGAATTTGATTCTCAACAAAAGAGAGGAAATGTTCAATAAGTACTTACATACATACATACTGTCAAAACATTTGGATTTGAAGAGTTTTTCTGGATCACACAATCCTACGCCATTTATACATACATATGTATATTTTTTTATTTACATTAGTCTTGAAGGAAATTACATTAAACTCCTTTGTTTTTTAGAGCCAAGAACCAACCAATTAGCAACACAACAATTGAAATAAAATTGTATCAATAAACGGACATAAACGGTTCTATATAGTTCGAATATTGTTATATAGTTGCATATACGCAAACATAGAACATTGTTTCAGGGGTGACATCTGTGCATTGTCACCTCATGTATAAGGACTGTTGCTTTCATTGTTTATTTATTATTTATTATTATTATATAAAATACAATTTTTCCTTAAATCTAGTGACAATTTTTTTTAACGCATCATAATATATTTAACTTAAGTTACATAATAGTTACCAGATATTTTACTATTGTCATAAACTGCCTCACAAGGTAAAACCTGTTCTGATGGCGATGGTGTTTACAGGTTATTTCCTATCTAAGATTATAATGATTAACTGTAAAATAATCGATTGATAGGGAACTCAATGAGACGGCATAATAAGTGAACGTTGCGCAAGCCTATAAAGTGATCACGTAAACTAGCTCGTGTAGATGCCTTGAGTTCCTGGTTCTCCTATAATATTCTAACTTCATCTATAGAGATGTTATAAAGTGTATATTATTTAAATTCTTGTTTATCTATAGGTTACCAACTTTTTTATTCATATTATTTATTATGACATTCTTTTGAATACTTACAATAGGTTTTATAAATAGTTAATTTTATGATTTTTCAAAGAATAAATAAACAAATATACCTACTTTTTGGTAATAAAAAGCAATAAAATAATGAAATATGATGAAAAAGTGCTTAAATGAAGATATAAAGGAGAAAGCCTTTTTACATTGAAGGACTTCTAATAAAACTAAAATCATCATCACTGACGCTACATTCCGCTACGGACCCTGGCCTCCACCAGAAATAGTCTCTATCCCTCCATATCAACCGTCAGTCTTCTCCGATTTGTCAGGTCCATTTCTCTTGTATCGCACAGGTCGTCGTCCAGCCGTCTCAACTTTGGTCTGCCTCTTCTTCTTAAACCTAAAAAAGCCTGTCCCATATACAAGTTTTTAACTTTATTTGGACAGTACTTATTTTAAAAAATGCTGTAATCATTTTAATATTTCTACTTAACCATGTTTATGTTATAATTTACAAAATAAATACAAAAAAAATCATTTAAAATAAAACTTCTGTTTTAATTTGTTAGATTTATAAAAGCCTGTTTGCTGTTTTATAAGTTTTATTATCTTATGATTGTATTTATGACAATATCTAAAAAGTTAACTTATACCGAGATTCACACGTAATGGAGTAGTTACTTAATCGTTTGTTCTCTGAAACCAATGAGATCAAATAGGTCAGAGCTCAGAGCAGTCTATTAAATTATGTAATGTTTTATAATACAACAATCGAATTGTTATACAATTTGATTTGGTGAGTGATTGGCTCTTGTAAATACATACATAATATTATTATCTGATAATATTCAAAATGTGTGTATTATCTGATGTATAAAATGTGTGTATTTCCTATTTAATATCGTATTTCCAAATTAACTCAGATTTATGATCTTGCGTTCGTATTCATGTAGTAACGTAGGTATCTAAATGACATGTTTTATTGTGTCATTCGTCTGGATGTTGTGTCATTACCAATTTCGATTTCTTATTGGTTAATATAAGGTCACTAAAACAACAAGGTTCCCTATCCCATCCGTTGAGATAACGAGTTTTTTTTGTCTGACATCTATTTAACACTAAATCATAAAATTGTTCAAAATTACCATACTCGCAAGAATTTTCCATACAGATTTAATATTTAGGCTATTGAATTACAGAAAGTTAATACAACCATGCCATGTTCCTGAATGTAGATATAACGCAAAATCTTTTCGGTCCATTCACTTATCGCTTCATGCACCATCATACACTTTCGCTGATTGTTCTTCTTCGTTTTGTAGTGTCATGCCATGTATCCCGACCTTGGCAACCACTTTAGACAAAACCTCCCCAGTCTGGGCAGTGGCAATTGTTCAGATTCTTTAACAATATTTTATGATTTTGAAAATATCTTTCACACAGTCGATGATGTTTTGAAAGAAGTTACCTTTTTCTTAGAACACCCAGCATTTTTAGTAATATTCACTTCATTCAATCTTTCAACTTTCAAATCATCTCCAGAACGTCATACACATTCCTTATTATTACAATTTCCTTCATGTTTTTTTTGTTGTAAAATACATTTTAACACAGCATTTGTGCATCCAAATACAATATACTACAAATAATGATGCAGAAAAAATTCTTAAACCTAGATGCGAATGTTAATTGCTTCAATAGGTTAAGAACCTGTTCTGTAGCAGTTTATGATTTTATGTATTATTAAATGTCTGATTTTAGTGCGCATGCGCATGCATGTGTTCTGTCATTGTAAGTTTTCGTAAAGTAATTTATAAATTAAAGTTTAGTCTGTATGTTTATCCATTTTTTAATTATATTTTTAAATGTTATAATGTTATCATCCTTTTTCAACTCCAATGGAATCAAATTGAATGCTTTGACTCCAAGGAATTCACAATGTCTTTGACCAAAATTCGACTTTGCCTTAGGTATCTGTATATTGACTTGTCTAGTCTGACATGTCATAATCTTACATTCTCTTAATACATGTATCCACATTTCTTATTTTTTTATTATTATAGTCTTTTTGCAAATTCTGGTAAGTGATTTCATTTATATGTCCATCCATCTTGCTGCTACGAGCAAGATTCAGTTTCACACTTCAAATACATCACTGCAATTTCATTATGAATGGTATTTCTGACTTCTTTTGAAATAAATAGGTCGGATGTTACTGTATTAAGTGCTCAGATTATTATATTTCCTGCTAACTCCACTTTCAATAGGTATCATTATTAGGCTATCCATAGTATAAATAAATTGCTTTACAACCGGTTTCATAAACTCATATTTCCTTTAAAATAAAATTGTTTCGCAACATTAAAATCTTTCTTGTACGTTTACAAAATACACAATATCAAAAAATAATAATTTAGATTTCGCTCAACAGAATATCGCAAAAAATATGCTGTTAATTCAATTTTAAATTCAAACAGCGTTTAAAAGATGTGTACCCATATCAAATGTGCAAATATAAATACAAAAAGCCTTTACAGCTGTAGCGAATTATTTAATGTTTCAAATATGAAATACAATTTTTTATTTGAAGAATTTTTCTACTTCTTGATGTTTCAAAAAAAACATTAAAAATTGACGCTATATTAATTATATGTATAGTGTTCTAAGCTTTATTTATTTGTAATGTATATTGACGTTAAAATGTTTTATTTTTTATGGCAAAAACCAATGCGACTACATTTGCCACAGCTTCGATCCACAGAACATAGTTTTAATGAAATACTATTAATTTATCTTTTAGATTTACCCCGATAAAAAGATTTTTTACTTTTAGAAATATCCACATTATTTCTGATACCAAATAGAAATATAAAACAACGTTAAATTTTTTTATTGTGAATTATCTTCCTTGACCTCATGACTCATGGGGGCTACATTTAATCACTCGACGGATGGCCTGCCTCTATGCATACGGTCTTGAGCTGATTGAAAGGTTTCAAGAGTTGAAAATCCTGTAGCCGACTTGACTAGGTCACCCATCGGATAAATAAGCGACCTCTAGATCCTTCCTCCACGCTTTCCATTACGACGAGCTTATTGAAGTCATCAGAAGCCCTTTTGATAATGTTTCCAAAATATTGAAGGAATCGCTGTGAACAAATTTACAGCAGACGATTTTTTATCTTGCAGTTCATGTCATATGGACACGTTGGTTCTCATGGCATTCCAGAGTATTTGAGATATTCAACTCCACAAATTTTAATTTTCTCTCAGACTCTTTTTATTAAAATTCCATTACTTCTTGACTCTAACATACGTGTACATCATCTTCTTGCATATTCTTGTTAGATTTTCTTATTCTTTTTCGTCTTGGTTTAGTTCATAATGTCCTGTTTGTGAATGTGGACTATCCTGGGAGAAAAAGGTCCAGCTGACCTTTGATCTCTTCTGTGGTCTTCTGGGTAGTCTTCTGTTGTTGGGATTCTCCATATTTGCATTTTTTGCGTCCATTTGATCTACGTGGTCTCGCCTTCTACTACGGTCCCATTAATGTCATGTCCTGTTAGTGATCTCTTTCATACGCGATTTAATCACTTTTTAAATAAAAAATCAAAAAGACTTACAAAAAAAATATTATAATATAATTTATTTATGACAGCATGTAAATGTATTATTTTATTTTTTGAACATGAGTCAACCCTTAGATCGCAACAATATTCAGCTAACAGCGTACCTTTTGTAAACATATAATAAAATCTCGTTTATTTTGGTGTGGTTTCTAGAATATTGATCGGTTAATGGTTAGGTACATCCATAATATAATGTTTACAATACATAAAAGGCACAGGTAGGTTATAAAGGAAAAGTCAACTTACTTCTTATTCCCTCTTACTACCCTCATAATACCTTCTTTGTTTCTTTTTGTACCTTTGTAGATTGTAGCTTAGTTACTTTCGAGATAGATCTTTATATTGACAACCATATTCGTTATGCAAATTCAAGATACACGCGTACTTATAATTTTATTTCATTGAAATATGAAATATTATATACATTAACCAAATTATTTATTTTATAAAAATTAATTAGTTTCATTGAAACATACGTTCCAACGAAGAGTTAATGGTGAGCAATAATACTTGTGATATTTTATAAATATCGATCATTCCCAAAAATACTATATTTTTAATTACAATATGTGTAATTATTATTATGAATGACTGATATGAATTATTGTCACTTAATAATTATCTTATTTAGTTGTTTATATTTGTTTTACTTACTTGGTATTATATGATTTTTTAGTGAAACAAAAGTCAATGGTTCTGTCCCTATGTTAAATCACACTGTTTAAAGATGTCAAATATTTTATATATTTTATATACCTATCACTATTTTTCGGGTAATTGCGATGACAAAACATTCGATAAATTGATTTATAACACGATTGTAAATCCACATAAGATTATCATTAAAAAACGACAAATTAGGTTGTCATCATCGCTATATTATATATTGATTTGAGGAAAGATAATAATATTTGATTGCAATGCAGTGAGCCGTCTTAATTGACATGAACATATTTTACATTTTTTCAATTCGTTGCACTTTTTCCATGGTAGAAAATCGCTTAAAGATTTTGAAATCATAATTCTGAAAAATTCCATAGTTGTGTTGAGTAAAAATAATTCAAAATTGTGGATGTTTTCTTACCTTGTCCGTCTCGATGGGCGCAATGAGCGCTCTCATACTGAGAAATCAAAGATAAAAATCGCGGGTCAAATACGGTTTTAACGCCCGGCCCGACCACGACGCGTCAGAACATAAAACTGCCCGAGTTAAAATGATGAGGGAGTTCACAGTCACATAGAAAAAATTCTACGAGTATCGTCAAAACCAACAATCATAAAATTGAATTATTTTCAAAATAAATATCTTTTTTCCTTTTCCAATCCTTGTCCCCTTCTTTCTCCATTATGTAATATCCATTTTTTAAATATGTATTTGTTTATACCACTCACGCTAATCTCTTAAACAAATAAATATGGTTGGTTGGAAGATATTGCCATCCTGCCATCGGGCACCACTGTAAACCCACCATCGGGCACCATTATAAACCCGCCATCATGCACCATTGTTAACCCGCCATCGTGCACCATCATAAACCCGCCATCATGCACCATTGTTAACCCGCCATCGTGCACCATCATAAACCCGCCATTTTGCAACATTATAAACCCGCCATCATGCACCACTATAAACCCGCCATTTTGCAACATTATAACCCCGCCATTGTACACCATTATAAACCCGCTATCTTGCAACATTATGACCCCACCATCGTGCACCATTATAAACCCGCTATCTTGCAACATTATAACCCCGCCATTGTGCACCATTATAAACCAGCCATCGTGCACCATTATAAACCCGCCATCATGCACCATTAGGTATGCATGGATGTGTATTTAGGTACATATAGTTTGAAATAAATACATTTAAAAAAATAATGATTATAACTGTTTTTACATTGAAAACATGTAAAAACAGTAATTATTGTTATACCTCCCTATCTAATTTTATTTTCTCTTAGGCGGAAACGCATAGCTTTGTTTACTTTGTATGAAATATAAAATTGTTCATTTCTCTCAAAATAATCAAATGATCATGCTGGAGACACTTTTAACGTGCATTGTCATCGGGAAGTCATAAATTCTGAAAGTTTCAGAGCTAAAACTGGTCGGGAAATTAAATAAAATCGATTGCAAAATTCCAGTAAACACAAGTGAAGTTAAAAAAGTGTGTGAAATACTGGCTCAATTACTTAAATCTTACATACATACATACCATCACGCCATTTCCCTATTTGGGGTAGGCAGAGAGACTCCTCTCTCTTGACATACATTCCTCGCTTCATTCACGTCCATACATCGTCTCATACACGCTTTTCTATTATTCTTACTTCTAACATCACCATCTTTCAAAATCCCATTTATGTGATCGTGCCAACTTTTTCTTGGCCGACCTCTACTTTTCGTTCCTCTTTAGTCTTTTATCAGCCTTGTATACTTTTTTTGTCAGACGGTCATCACTCATTCTTTCTATGTGGCCGAACCACCTAAGGGCATTTATTTTCATCTTACTTACGATATTTCTTTCAATCATACATTCTCGTCTAATCTCCTCATTTCTTATTCTATCATACATCGTTTTACCACACTTAAATCTTAATTTATTATAATCCGTTAGGGAAATTTATCAATAATTTTCGGTTGTGAGGTTAAATAAACAAAAAATATAAATAAATATCTTAGTGGGTACAAATGTGTCATGTTTCCATATAAAATTAATAAAAATATCGGCCTTTTTTTACATCGTGCCGATTGAGATCGACCCGATCGGATAAGTGACCAGGCTCATAAAGGTCGTCCCAGTGAGATGGAATGATATCAATAGAAATCTATAAGGAAAAAAATATCAAAAAGAATAGTACCTACCTACATAAAAAGCCCATTGTGTTTCTGTATGAGAGGAATACTATATACAACTATTGAACGTTCACTAATGGCTTCTCAAGTCAATCGGCGAATACACCAGCATTTATAGATTTCGACAATAATTTCATTTGTTGTTTGAAGACGCCATTCCTCTTCATAATTTTCTCGTAATGGTTAATTTATGATAATTGCCGCGTGTTAATTATCCGGATGTGTCAGCTCTGACTAAATAATACAACAAAACAAAAAAAAATATCGAGACCTTTTAATATCCCAGCTCTTTTAGTCTAGTGTTGGGCAAAAGTCTTGCTACTTTTAGTTTTAGTCTTATTTAATATGCAAGATCAAAACCAACATCAATACTAGACTTTTTTAATAAAAGGCAACAAATCCTTAAAATACTTTCCAGACTAATGTTTCTTTCCCCTTAGCCCTTTTGTCCCGTTTCTATCGGGGTACGCTTTGACCATGATCCTAGAATTGGCGAGTCTGGTTATTACATTGAAGCGACTGCCATCTGACCTTCGTAACCCTTAGAAAGGGGAACCAGACAAATTGGATCATGGTTAAACATAGCTAGTGATATAAATTCGCACATAGATTTTTTTTGAAAATCCAGAGATGCGTGCCCCGCCCGGATTCGAACCGTCGACCTTACGCATGGGAGGCGACGACCTTACCGCAGGGCTATCACCGTATTTTTTCTAGACTAATTGTATTTTTTTTTGTTTTATTTTAGGTCCACATAGTAATTTAAAAAATATACATAGGTATATAATTCTAAATTACATAACAAACTTATGATAAATACTGTAACACCTATTCCTAATTTAATATTTTGCAGACCTATATGTGTCTGCAGTAGTTCATTTGAAAAAAAAAACATAAAAAACTTTCAAAACCAAATTTTGTTTCAAATTTCATTGTAAAATAAATGTTTACCTACGTAATATTTTTTGAAAACGTTGTAAAACTGCCAAGACTTGCTAGAACAAGACAAAGACCTCACCTGTGGGTGCAAGACTACCAAGGGGTCTTGCATTTGCTCATCACTACTTTAGTGTATGCATGAACCAAACCAAAGTGTACGACATAATGTATGCATTTCTATTAAAAATTCAAAATGTATGTAAATAATCGTACATCATAACAAGCGTAATCTGTATACAATGCACAATATTCATTTACAAATGTAAAATTTGATTGTATGAATTTTAGATGGCGTACTACCGAATTAAACTGATGTCAGTTTTTAATTAATCATGTTTTTGTTGAAATGAATAACATAAACTTTTACATTCTACATTTTTCGAGGCTTCATATTGATATCATACTATATATTAGGTGCCATAGATAACGGCTCTTAAATTCGATAATGTCTTCAATGATTTATCAATAGATAATTTCAAAATGCTTCCACGTTTTTAAATTCGATAATGTCTTCTATGATTTATCAATAGAAAATTTCAAAATGCTTCCACGTTTTAAATTCGATAATGTCTTCTATGATTTATCAATAGAAAATTTCAAAATTCTTCCACGTTTTTAAATTCGATAATGTCTTCTATGATTTATCAATAGAAAATTTCAAAATGCTTCCACGTTTTTAAATTCGATAATGTCTTCTATGATTTATCAATAGAAAATTTCAAAATGTTTCCACGTTTTTATAAAATCAATATTTTTAATTTTTGTTTTAAGAATATGTACGATAGAAATAAGACACTTAAAAATTCATAATGGTAATGTCAACCTTCGTAGAAGAAAAGGGAGATTCTTGTATGACATAACCTCCTCGTTTTTTTCTGTATGCATTATTTTTTATTTTATTTTTTATTTTATTGATTTTATAGAACCAACAGTTTACAATATGAGTTTACAATAGGTATAATTATATTAACAGGTTATAAACCTTTTAAAGGTTCTTTTAAATAGTTTAAACAAAGTACATAAATTATTTAACAATTGCAAAAGTATTTTTTTAACACAGGTATATTAAAATATAAAAACGAAAAGAGTTGGGAAAAGTAGGTATATTAATCATTTAGCCATCCGCATGTCTTACATCTAAATAATAAATTTTACTTTAATACTTTATTGAAAATTTATGTAGTAATAATATATTGCGTAATTAAAACAAAAACCACTCACAAAGAAGTCACAAAGTGGACCATGGGCTACACAATCATACTATATTACAGTTTAGTATGATTTAGTAATTAATACAATGTAACTAGTCTACCACCTCGGAACAGGCCTGGCCAAGTGAGGTGGTACAAACAAATCCAATTTATTTGTAAAATTACTTAGTTATAGTTATGTAATTTTTTGTATTTGTAATAAAAAAATATATTGTTAGTGGGTATTACCTCAGAACAGGCTTTATAAAATCTAAGTTTAGTTATATTGTATGGTACTGTATTTTGGAAATAAATAAAATAAAAAGTCTAAAGCACATAATGTACGTACCTTCTTTAATATATTATCTTCTATTTTACTTGAGAATTTTATTCCGTAATTTCAAAGCTACTTTTCAACGCGACAAATAACTTAAATTTGATTTGATAATCAAATAAAAATCGGCTTCAAATTGTAACAAAGACATTCTCGCTCTCAACGTGTGAAAAC
The DNA here is from genome assembly GCA_963576475.1 of Molanna angustata. Classification (NCBI taxonomy): domain Eukaryota; kingdom Metazoa; phylum Arthropoda; class Insecta; order Trichoptera; family Molannidae; genus Molanna; species Molanna angustata. The sequence continues at coordinate 43,881,864 of OY754965.1, read as the reverse complement.
GTTCGAGCATAAAATATTTAAATGAACAATAAATAATTTATCCATCACTTCGAGTGCAGATGTCGCCCTGGGAGGGTAAGGGTATATAATAATAAAATACCGTTTCTTCAAATGACGGTATCATATGAACCCTTCAATTATATTTCAACGATAAAAAATATAAATATGTTTTAGCATCAGTCCGTCAATCATATTCGTAATACCTTTATTCATTTCGTTGAGAACTATTCATATAAGACATTTTTCAGAGTAATTAGTATTTTGACAGGAAGAGTATTTAAAATTCATTTTAAATTATTTTAGGTAGGTATATTATTTTTGTAGTATAATATAATTCTCATTTAATTGGTTGTACAGGTATTTACATACATACATACCATCACGCCATGTCCCTCGCGGGGTAGGCAGAGAGAACAGAACGCCACACTATTCTATCTTGACATACATTCACCGCCTCGTCAACATTCATGCTACGTCTCATGCATGTTCTTCTATTGTTCAGACTTCTAACATTTCCTTCTTTCAGAATATCGTTCACACGGTCGTGCCATCCTTTTCTTGGGCGCCCCCGACCTCTTTTTCTATTCCTGTCAGCCTTATATATTTTTTTCGTCAAGCGTTCTTCATTCATTCTTTCCACGTGACCAAACCATCTAAGTGTGTAAACTTTCATTCTAGTTACTACATCTTTCTTCATCTTACATTCTTTCCTAGTGACCTCATTTCTAACTCTATCATACATTGTTCTATTACAAATTCTTCTTAACGATCTCATTTCCACTGCATTTATTCTACTTTCATGCTACTTCTGCCATGCCCAGGTTTCACTTGCATACATCAGGGTTGGCACTACAATTGCGTTATGAATGGCAACTTTAGCTTCCTTTGATACGTTACGATCATTCATAACTGGTTTAAGTGCTCCATTCACTCTGTTTCCTGCCATAACTCTTCTTTCAATATCCAGGTATTTAGCTGCTTCTAAAGAGATTTATTCAACAAAATAATCTATTCCGAAGCTGCAGTCATATACTTCAATAATATGTGTTTTATATACGATTCATAATCAATTGATTATTGTGACAAGAAATACGATCGTGAAAGAAATTGCCTTAAGGCAATAAACTCGCCACTTGCGCAGGGTGCAAGGAAGTGTTCATTATTATTATTGTCATAATTATATTTGTAGTGTTTCTCGGGTAACCAACAGACACTAAAACGCACCCAATAAGATGTTTCCACATTCTGGAGACCTACGATATTTATCGTCTCACAGATCCAGACTGAAAACACAATTAAAAACTGTGTCTCCACCGGGAATCGAACCCGGGACCTTTAGCTGAGCAGTCAGATATCCAACCAACAGAGCCACAAAGGTCGATAATAAAGTAGCGTCTAGCCCCTGAGTTTCTTTTCTGCATTCTTAGGTTAGGTTTAAGTTTGTGTATAATAATAATAGCGACTCGTGTGAGCGAGTTGCTTTATAAATTGAATTATAAATTATTATAAATTAAATATCGCTACTCCCACCACCACCCGCTCCGCATATGGGGACTGTCAACGGCCCCTTCGCAGAACGCTAGAATGAATGACAAAAAAAAACAATGCATGGCACGAAGAGTAGCTCATGGAGCCCTCTAGATTAGCAATCTCGGCACCATGGTGCAAAAAGAACAATCAACAAGTGCGAATTGAGATTCACACTTGCGGACTGTCGGCGACTTCAGATCCATATATATATAGGGCATCAGAGAAGTGACCAAGATCTCTGGAAACAGAAAAGTCAGTGAGAATCTTCGGATAATAAGGCACCGTATCTATGGCAAAATCGTTTGAAGGCTTTGTAATTGTTCTTCGAGATCACTAAGTCCGCATGTCCAATGGGACCTTGAAGAGGCCCACGGACAGCAACGAGGAGCTCCGATCTGTAAGAGGACACAATTGGGTGGGAACACTCCCAAAGGATGTGATCCGAAGTTTGGTCCGGACATTGACAAAACTGACATGAGGAAGAGGGAGCAATGTTGAAGCGATGGAGATAGCTTTTAAAGTTACCGTGTCCTGTGAGAAATTGAGAAGTCCAAAAGTCTGGAACAACCCAAGGAGATTTCAGTCGCGACCTCACGTCAGGAAAAAATAAAAAGGTAACTCTACCAACTAGACAGGTCGTCCAGCGGTTTTGCCAAATGTTTAGTAGAGTGTCGCTCACGTTTCTCTTAATTGAGCTTCGAGACATTCGACTTTCGATAAATTAAATATATAATATTCTTTTAATTTTTCGCATTTAATATAAAATTTCACAGATCATTTGACTTAATACTACGAGATCTCAACCAATCAGAGAGCCAACCGGAAACAATGCAAACATGTAGATTCAGATTGTAGACTCTAGTGATAATAATAACAAAAAGAGTCAGCAGTTTTCAATCTGTCGATTGACATGGCTTCCAAACTGTAGAATTCCATAATAATTATTATAAATATGAACACATATATTCCACAACGAATTTGATTATGATCAACTGGTTGATTATGGCCTTGTAAGCCGAAACGGTTGTCGGAAGTCAAATAAATTCGTTGTGGAATATATATGTATTCATATTTATCATAATTAACCAAAAGAGGATTTTTTTACGAATGAATATATCTTACACTTAACCAGTGTTTTTTCGAAAAGGTTATTTGTCAAATGAAAATTTCGTCCAACTAATCAGTGCATTTTTGTTGTTGAATTTGACTTTCTTCAAATAAACCAGTATTCATTTTTTGCTCAATTAATTTTCGTACTGACCAATGTTTTCTGTATTTGGTGAATGGTAATTTTTCCAAGAAATCAGTGTTTTCAGCTCATCAATATCCATTGTATCTTCCTACACCAATAGTCAAACACATCCATGTTTGTATAATATATGAATATGCAAGTTTTGAAATAAATCGAATTGAGTGAACGAATTTTGACACCCTCAAGATGGCCTTGATTATTTTGACCGTAAACAGGTTTCGTTAACAACCAAGAAATTACATGTGTTCGTGATAACATTTAAAACTCAAATAATATAATTATTGTGTTCCTTAATATTATGCTTGTGGTGCTGATTGCCGACACATTTAAGTATTTTTCAACTTGTTTCGAAGGTTTATTTTTCTCTTTTCAAATAAAAAAGATGACGACCATATCTAAGCATCGACTCGCCAATTAAAGAAACATAAAATGGTATGTTTTTACCCTTCGCTGTTAGTTATTTTAGTGGATTAGTTATTTTGATGATTTCGTAATTTTTAATCACTTTGAATTCTAAACGAATATCATAAAAATAATAAGAGTTTATATAATTATAAAAGGCCGCCCCTATTATAATAGATTATTCGTTTCACCTGTCATTACTACAAGCTTTTTTAAAATTCACAAATAAAATAGAACACAGCAAACGTTCAAATTTAACCCATTGTATGTTTCACTAAAAAGTGCTCTTCGTGGTAATGTTGGTACAATTAGTACACTGGCGGGCTTATTGCCTGATGGCAATTTCTTCCAACCAACCAGAGTAAATGTTAAATATACAAATTAATGTGTACTATGGCAATCAGTTAATTACATTAAAAAATAAATAAAAAATAGCAGAAGAAAAGTAAAAAATAAAACAAAGAAGATAGTATATAAGAACAATTCATAGCAATGATAGGAAGACTCAAGGATAAGGAAAGGAAGAAGAGAGGAAGATGTAATAAGGTATTGTCAGATAAATTCATAAACAAACAAATTCATAAAAATTTATGCTTGTATCTACCGATCTCCAAATATGAGTGATTATGATTCTTCCGAGCTTTTCAAATACTTAGGAGAAACCATTGACAGTCTTCTGTCTCGCTACCCGTCGGCAGAATTTGCGGTTCTCGGCGATTTCAATGTCCATCACTCTGATTGGCTGAAATCGGGAACTACCGATTCGGCTGGCCGCATGACGGAATCCTTTGCTTTGTGTCATAACCTGGAGCAACTTGTTCAAGAGCCAACTCGCATCCCTGATGTCTCTGGGCATCGTTCCAATCTGCTTGATCTTTTTATGACTACCTCGCCAACGGGATACACACTGAAAGTCACAGCCCCACTGGGCTCTTCAGACCATTGCCTTGTGCAAACGGCCACCCACTTCATCCCGGACCTTCCACCCGAAAAACCTAAAAGGAAAATTTGGCAATACAAGTCAGCAGATTGGAATGCACTGCGAATACACTTTCGCGACTTTCCTTGGAATGAAGTCTGTTTTAGAACCAAAGACCCTTCTATCTGTGCGCGTGAGATAGGGGATGTCATCACTTCTGCTATGGATGGCTATATTCCCTCCTCCCTCAAAACCTGCGGACCAGGCACAAAACCTTGGTTTGATTCCAAATGCCGAGAAGCAGTCACGCGTAAAAATCTGGCTTTCAAAACATTTCAAAAACTTCAATCCCCGTCAAACAAGAAAGCATACAACAAGATGACAAAGGATTGTAAAAAAACCATTAATCAGGCTAAAAAACTCCATGACCAACATATAAGTCAAAAACTCTCCTCATGCCCTAACGGTAGCCGAAGATTCTGGTCATTGTCAACCTCCATAGGTCAGAATCTTTGCACATCTTCATTTCCACCTTTAACGAACCATGACGGATCCATTGCTAACTCTGCCACCGACAAAGCTAATCTTCTCGGTAAATTATTTGTAGATAACTCAACCCTTGACGACGGAGGAAAAACTCCTCAACCAGTTCCACATTGTGGTTTTAAAATGAACGAAGTAAGGATTAACTTCTCTGAGGTTTTACTCGCCATCCGAGGGTTGGATGTTAACAAAGCTAATGGACCAGATGGAATTCCCGTTCTTGTGTCAAAAAAATGCTCCGCCGAACTAGCCCCAGTTCTCACTAAACTCTTCAAACTCTCGTTTAAAACTGGTATTGTCCCATGTGACTGGAAAAAAGCGGTCATCCACCCAATTCCCAAAAAAGGTTATCGCTCCAACCCATCTAACTACCGACCCATCGCTATTACTTCTGTACTCTCCAAAATAATGGAAAGGGTACTAAACACCAAGTTGATCACATACCTCGAAGCAAACAAAATTTTAAGCGACCGTCAATATGGATTTCGTGGAAATCGATCTTGTGGCGATCTACTCGCGTATGTGACATCCGTTTGGGGTCGAGTTATGGAAAGCTTTGGAGAAGCTCAAACTGTCGCCCTTGACATCTCTAAAGCTTTCGACCGGGTTTGGCACCGAGGTCTCTTAATGAAACTCCCTTCTTATGGACTACCCCAGTCTCTGTGTACTTGGATTGCGAATTTTTTAAAAGATCGCGAAGTCATAACTGTAGTGGACGGTTGCTCTTCTTCTCCCCATTCCATTAATGCGGGAGTCCCTCAAGGGTCCATTCTATCTCCAACCCTATTCCTCCTACATATCAATGACTTGCTCTTACGCGCCCCCATCCACTGTTACGCTGATGACAGCACAGTCCATGACAATTTCTCTTTTGACAAACCTCCTAAACAGAGTGAAATATCAGAAGCCCGGAAAGACCTTCATCAAAAAATAAATAGCTACCTCCACTCAATCAATACCTGGGGTGAAAGTAATCTTGTTTCATTTAACGTCTCAAAAACCCAAGCCTGTCTAATTTCTGCGAAGAGAAACCCCAATGAATTGCAAGTGTCTTTCAACGGAAGCACCCTACCTAACAGCAGCTCTATCGACCTGCTTGGAGTATCTATAACGAACCAATTACACTACAAGGGCTCCATCGAAGCTAAGGTGAAACTCGCCTCCAAAAAATTGAGCGTACTATATAGAGCGCGCAGATATTTTACTAAGACCCAGATCTGTATACTCTACAAAGCGCAAATACGCCCAATTATTGAATATGGCAGTCACCTCTGGAGTGGCGCCCCCCAATACCTACTGAATACCCTCGACGCTGTCCAAAGGCGTGCTATACGTCTGATTGATGATCCATCACTGACTGATGGATTGCAATCACTAGAACACAGACGCAGAGTCGGTATTTTAAGTTTATTCTATAGATACTACCACGGGAATTGCTCAGAAGAACTTGCATCTTTGGTCCCTCCTCCACCCACTCGCAACAGAGTCACTCGCTTCACTCAATCGCAGCATCCATTCACAGTGGACCTTCAACATATACGAACAAGTCGCTTCTCGAACTCCTTTATTAACACAGCAGCCCGACTGTGGAACGATCTTCCGAATTCTGTGTTTCCATCTTCGTACAACCCGGGTCTTTTTAAAATCCGAATTAATAAACTCTTTTCTAGATTGCAAACCCCTCCCAACGCTACGTAGTGCGCTTCTTCGGAAGAGTAAAATGGACCCAAATCCTAATAGCTGGCGTCCCCTACGTAGACATGTTAAAAAAAAAAAAAAAAAAATATTTTTGCTTTAGCCTTTTCTTGAAGATGTTTAGTGAGATAGACGACGTAATATCAGGACTTAGGCTATTCCATAGTCTAGCTGAATGTACTTCAAATGAAGAGCTAAAATATTCAGAACTATGAATAGGAATAGATGTATATAATATAATTTGGATGATTTATAATTTATATAGCGCCGTTTTCGTAAATATCTCACCTCAAGGGCGCTGTAAAGCACGTTCAGCAGATCGAAGTGGACGCCCGTGGCTTGAAAGATAAGTGAATTTATTTTTGAGATACTGAGGTAAATTTGGTAAATTTGTAAGTTATCTAGGATGTGTTGAAATGTAAGGAAAACTGAAATATGATGCCAACCGCGTGATATTCCATGACTCACTTTTTGCACGGAGTACTACATCTAATATATTATAATAAAAATCTGTGGTCAAAGTAACTGAAGAATGTTAACATATCGCCGAATTAAGTTATCTTATCTCATATTTCAAATAAAATAATAATAATTTTCAAAAGACAACAATGAATTGATAAAGCCATGTCTTTTATAATTATTTTTAACAAAAAACACTAGTCTTTTATAACGATTTGTACAAATTTATCAGAAAACATTACAAAAAAGGAATATTATCCTATTTTGAATGCATTACAACACCAAATTTAATCATACCAACATAACCACGAATTCCATTTTTAAATTAAACGTATTCTACACTGAAATATTATAGCAATTTTCAAAATTAGTATGAATATTTATAGTTGTGGTAATATGTAAAAACTTGAATTCCTTTATTTTATTATTTTTGTGCTTAATATTTTGAATATATTATAACAGTTGGGTTATGGAATATTTATAAAAGCGGCATAGTCGTTATTGAACTGGATTAACCATCAAGTGGGAGCGGATGGATTCGAATCCTGCTTGGAGCAATTTAGTTCACTTATGTAAATAGGTATAGAAGAAACGTCTGCTTAGTTTAGGGAATGTATTAGATGTATATATTTTTGTAATATTTTTTTAGAATTAATGTTTTGTAGTCGCATTAAGTAATTATCATGATATAATCTAAATCTGATCCGGAAGATAATGTAAATGTGTGATGCCGGATAGTAACCAGTTATCTGTTTATAACTTTAAATATTTGCGAATCTTACGAGAGTTTATTTTATATTACGCTTCATCAATATTTTATAAAAGTTATGACTTTAAGAAATTAAATGGTATCAAAAATAAATAAATAAAATAATTTTTTTCACTCTGCGTCTACAAGTAGTGACATTGCATAGCATTTTTTTTTGCAAAAAATCATACAGGATTAATGTTTTTTGTGTATTTTTCCTCTGCTCGGGTCCGAAGCCAGGACGCCTGGATAAAAGTTCAATGACTATCCACTTAGCTAAAGGTCAGCAACATTGCATCTACTAAATAACTAGCACGATTATAACATGCACCAATTATTATACATTAATTGACGCTATTCTCTTTAATTGACGATCTTGCTCCCGTTAAAAATAAAATAGTCCGAAAACGATCCACTGACAATAGATGGTTTGATTCTGAATGTCGTGAGAAGAAAAAGAGAATGAGAAAATATGAAAGAAACTTTAACAAACTCAAAACTCTTTTAAGCCGACAAGAATGGCTTACCTCACAAAAAACATACAGAGACATAATCAAACATAAAAAGGCCTCCTATTGGAAACAAAAAATCGAAGCCGATAAAAATGATCCCAAAAAACTTTGGCAAAACCTAGACATAGTGAGAGAAAAAGATAAGTCAGTATGCAAAACATCACTAAACGCACAAGACTTTGCTGACTTCTTCTCAAAAAAAGTAGAAAATATCCGTAATACTGTAAAAATCTCTAACGAAATTCCTACTATAAGTGAACCACAACGTAGAAGTTCAAAAATCGAGACACTTCAGCCAACAACTGAGATAGAAGTGTCAAAGATGATAAAAGCATGTCCTAATAAACAATGTAAATTAGATCCAATTCCAACTTGGCTCTTGAAAACCTGCGTGAATGAATTGGTACCTGTGATAACGAGAATTATAAATTTATCAATGGTGGAAACGATGAACGTCCCAGAAACTTTAAAAACTTCAATCATAACACATATTTTAAAGAAGTCAAACCTCGATCCAGAAGATGCTGGATGTTACAGACCAATTTCAAATTTGCCAGTACTTTCAAAATTACTTGAAAGAGCAGTTGTGCATCAAATGACGAAGTATTTGAAAGAACACGACTTGTTTCCAAAAAAACAGTCAACGTACAGACAAAACCACTCTACTGAAACTGTACTTATGAGAATACTGTCTGATCTAATTACAGGAGTTGAATCTGGAAACATTGCTCTAGTGTCTATTCTAGACATGAGTGCTGCCTTTGACACTGTGGACCATGAAACTCTCCTTCTGCTTCTGGAAAATGAATATGGAATTTGCGGAAATTTTCTAAAATGGATAACCTCATACATGTCAGAAAGACGCCAGTCTGTGTGGATCAATAAAAATGCATCTTTATCGGAAATCGTTAAATTTGGTGTGCCTCAGGGATCAGTGCTCGGGCCTATTCTATTCATTCTGTACATAAAAAAGCTTGATGATCTAATTCAAAATGAGGGGTTTGATTCGTTTGCTTATGCCGACGATCGCCTATTTTTTAGATTCTGTAATCCTGCATGCAAAGATGTTCTTAAAGAGGATACAGTTCAATGCATCGAAAAAGTCGCTGCGTGGATGTCCCACAATAAGTTGAAATTGAACCCAACAAAAACAGAGTTCATGTGGGTAGCATCACCACAACGACAACACCTTATTGAAAATATTCCCATAAACATAAATGGAGAAAAGCTGGTGCCAGCTGCAAGCGTCAAATTCTTAGGTGTTTACTTGGACAACAAGTTGTCGCTTGATCTGCAAATTTCTAAAACGATCAGCTCATGTTTTTTCCAACTAAGACAACTGAAAAGTATTCGTCGAAGCTTACCAAAGAATGAGACAAGAACACTCATAAACGCATTTGTTGTATCTCGGCTTGATTACTGCAACGGTATATATGCTGGGTTGCCCAAGTATCAGTTCGATAGATTACAGATGGTGTTTAATGCAGCGGCTAGACTAATTTACAGTGAAAATAAACGATGTCATATAACGCCTCTTCTTTACGAACTGCACTGGTTGAAGTGTCCAGAACGAATTGACTACAAAATCTGTCTGATGGTGTTTAATGCTTTGAATGATCTAGCACCGAATTACATACAAGAACTATGTCAAAGAAAGGAACTCTCTGGGAGGCACCTCACACTTAGGTCGTCTGGATCACAGAGTACCAACTCCTTGAAGGAAGTGGATAGAGCCAACAAAGCGGCATACTATGATCGATGCTTTAGTGTGAGCGGTCCATTAAAGTGGAATAAACTACCTCCTGATGTCCGCGGTGCTCAAAGCAAAGACACCTTCTCTAAAAAACTAAAAACAACTTTATTTCGCAGAGCATTACAGAATTGAGCTACCAGCGCCCTTGGAATGATTTTTAAAACATTAAACGGCGCTATATAAATTACTTATTATTATTATTATTAAACCTACAATCGATACTGAGATTGCTATTGTGAATAAAAAAAATATTGTTTGAATTTGGTATATTTTCTTTGAAATATACTTAATGTAGAAGCGATGAATTTATTCCAAGACAGGAATGTGTGGCACGTGGTTATATTCAGCTTACGGTTTCATTGAACCACTTTAAATTGTAGACACTCGATAAAAAATCAGGAGTTAATGTCATCTTAATAAAGTGATGTTTATAATAACTTTTTGGTAGATTTGTATCGTTCATTTTACTCTAGAGATACATAAATCATTACCGCACACCTACAGAAGACGAACGTTACATTTTATGTATGTACCTATTGGCGTTTTGGGTTCACTAAACCCTTTCACTGACATTAAAGCAAATAAAAACCATATAAATAATTTTATTAATTCAATAAGTATTCGATATTTTATCGATGTATGTGCATATTCAAATAAACATATAATAAACAATTATATATTAAATTTAAAATTCATCTTGGTACTTTTTTCTTCTTTCCGCAGTAGATACTGACCTCACGAAACGCTGTGAGTGCGGATGGATACTAACGCTGTGGATCTCACAAAAAAATCGTACCTTAGTATATACCTGTATTCAATTTCCTATCAAAGTGATGGAGACGAAGGTTAAAAGGAATTCAAAAAATGTACATTGTTCACATAAGTAGATTTAGATTGTAGTTACAAAGACAAATCAAAAATATATTTCAAAATGTGTTTAGCATGAAACCGGTTATCAGTAGTTTTAAAATAAATAAATGAATAAATAAAATTTATTTTTTTTTAATATTTTTAAAATCAATTTGAAATGGATCCATAAAGAAATATCGGTCTAAAAATGTAATTTAAATAATAATAATAGGTATATCATAGTATTTATTTGATTTACATTAATACACTATGATTGCTTTTATTGTCAAAATTACATAATAACTAACACTATTTCATAGTTTCAAACAATTTATTACTCTGCATGTCGTTTTAAAGAGAAAATATTGTTATAATGAAAGGAAATCAAGATGGTTTCATAGTACTTAATAATATTTTTTTGCACAGAAGTAATAACATTTCAAAATTATAAATTTAAAGAAACAATTCAATTTTACTGCCTCATAAATGTGCAAACTTGTGTATGATGCATGAATAAGTTTTAAAAAATATAACTTGTGTAAAAAAATGTACAGAAGAAAGAAAACTTATATCTAAACTAAATATTGTAATAGAAATATTCTAATATTAGCAGGAAACTTAACCCTGCGCAACAATTATTTATCTTAAGAATAGCAAATTTTATATTTTAACTCTAAAATAAAATGTGAAATATGCCGCCAAACGATAAATTCTATAATTAATTCTAATACAATATTTTCTGAAAATGTAGATTGTTTGGGCATCATTTTTGAGCACAATGATTTCTTAAAAAATATTTCAATTTAATTCATACCACAACACTGATTCTCTCGTAAATTATTAACTAAGGAAGTGCTTTATCTCGATTAAATTGTAAAGATCTCGACATTTTAGGTAAGTATCAATAAATCCGTTCAATTGTATTGGTTCGTAACAATAACATCGTCACCGGAAGGGTTAATACATAACTTTAGTTAACCCTCAGATAAGGTTACAACGATTTGCAGTTAATTTACATTTTGAACGTGTGAAAAATACAAAAAGAATAAAAAAATATATGAAAGAAACACAAGCACAACGCCTTGCAGTTTCCGCAAACCGGTACCTACTAACGGCCTGTTAAAGATATACCATTGCGGGCATATCACTGTCGTTCCGAATAATTATTACTATCTCAAACATGGACGGAAACTTAAGTGGACTACGACCATCACCAAAAATTCCTTTAATTTGAATCATTTTAATTTGTTTATTTATTAAAATATTGATTTGGGTTTTTATGGAGCGGGTGGTGGTGTCAGAAGCGAACAAAGTTTACTTTCATTCGATTTCAAAATCAATGAAAAGTTAATAATTAAACAAGCTAAGCAATGAAAATGATAAGAAATTAATTGAGAGAATATTAAATAAATAAATAAATGAGTTTTTACTAAACCATATTTTACATACAAGATGTTACATGCAATAAAAAACATTAAATAATAAAAAAATAAACAACGACATAAAAAAGATAAGAAAAATATTTAATAACTTAGTAAGTAGTAAAGTAAAATAAATAAATACATAGTATTAAGCGGAATATTTTGCGAATAAAATCAATATTATAAAAAATGTTGTGTCCTTGTAAAAGTACATACATATACATCATCATACATTCCCTAAATCAAGCATAAATACTTGTGTTTTAGATTGAAATCAGCCAAAATGAGATTCGAACCCGCGTCCTCTGGATTACAATTAGGTACGCGCCAGCTGCTCTGCCACCACTTCCACTTCCTTGTTAATAATAATAAACAAGGAAGTGTTTATTATTATTGTGTTTAAAAATATATTGTTTAGGATGCGTATGTACAAGAATGCAAGTACGTATTTCACCTGATACCTGATTAATGATTAAATAGTTGTCGCCAAATATCTTGAACTTTTAGCCGAGAAGGGGGGCGATTTGCACGTAAACCAACGAAGCAAAAAGACACGAATTTGCACTCTGCGCAACCGGAACCTCATTCAAGAAGTTTGGCGAATTATACATTATTTCTTCTTCCTCTCCTTATCCGTTTACTTTAATACCATTGCTATGAACTGTTCGTATATTCAATCTTTTTTTACTGTTTCTTCTGTATTCTTTATTTTCTTTTTTATTTTAGTTGTGTGTGCCTAATTACCACAGTGATACACACTGTATTTTATTGAATTTAAAATAAACTCTGGTTGGTTAGAAAAAAAATCCATTTAACAAAAAACCCAACAGTGTACGAATTATTAATTTTTCTACAGAATGTTATAAATAAATTAATATTACTCAAGTATTTTTTTTTTGTTTTTTTTTTTACAAAAAATGAATATGTCCTTGTTAGACAAGTACATATACATCTTCCTACGTTCCCTAAAATAAACAAATAAATGCTTGTGCTATAGGTGAACGAAATCGGTCGAGGCAGGATTCGAACTCGCGATCACTGGATTACTAATCCAGCGCGCTAACCGCTCTGCCATCGACCCATCTAAAATTTATATTTGATTTAATCAAACATGGTAATAATTCACGTAATCTTTTCTTCTTCTCCCTGGCTATATCCTAACTCTTTAGCCGGTTGTATACCAAAAGCTAAGCTAAGTTAGCTTAGCTTAGCTCGCATAGCTGAGGTCATTTTTCATAGTAGCTCACATAGTTTGCGGTCTGCACACTTGTATGAAAAACGACTTCAGCTATGCGAGATAAGCTAATCTAACTTAGCCTAGCAATTCGCTTTAGTCTGTGCCGACTGTTGGGGTCAGCTCTCCTCGTCCTTAAATTATGGGTCCTTCTGTCTTATATAATGTCCCAGGCCATGTCTCTGTGGTTAGCGTGCTGGGTAAAAAATCCAGTGGTCGCGAGTTCGATTCCTACCATGACTGATTTCGTTCATCTATATAGCACAAGCATGAGGATGTATAAGGATATATGTGTACCTACTTCTTATATGGACATATTCATTCTTTAAAAAAGATCACGAAATAATTATATACATGAGAGTAGGTATATTTTACATAGTTTCTTTGATAGAAACATATTTTTTTTATATAGGTCTGTCTATTTACATATAATATAAGTACCTACATGTTATTGTATTATCACCGAAAGATACTTAACACTTTAATTAGAGACGTGTGTTTAAATGTGTTAGTTATGTCTACTTGAGAAAATTCAGATATCTTTAGTACCCATTGGAGAGTGAGTGTATCATGGGATGTAGGTATTTAGCACTATGTATTGTATCTACATGTACATTACGACATTACGAGCAGGGTTGCCAGTAAATATTTTTCTCAGGTATACTTGAGAAAGACAAAAATATTCAGATAGTTTTAGTACCTATGCTTACATTGGAGAATGTATCAAAGATACATTTTCATATGCACCTAAGTAGCTTTACAGGGTTGCCAGTTTAATCCTGCCACGACCGATTTCGTTCACCTATAGCACAAGCATTTTTGTTTAATTTAGAAAATGTATGAGGATGTATATGTTCCTTGTAACAAGGACGTATTCAATCTTTAAAAAAATCAAATTAAGCTTGAAAGTATAACTTTTATAAACTTTTTCTCGTATGGTAATCATATTTTGATCTCAATGATCCCACATAGCATGCTAACCTCAAAAATATCTTGTGTCATTTCTTAGATTTTTCTTTAAGACTTTTTCTCGAGTTTTTTTTTATAGCCGTTATTATTTTTCTATTGTTTTTTCTCTAATATACTCGTAATCATGTGCCGAAACACGCTATTCGTGATAACATGTATAATAATTAGGTACTACACCACTCGTCGCACATGACCAAACCGTTAATCCGTCTCGATATCAGTGGTCGGCTAACGGTCGATCACAAAAAAGTATTTAATTTATTTATTTATTTATCTATCCACGTGAATTTACGCTGATCTTCGTAGCATAGTGGTAGGTCATTTGATATATCTGTTAGCGTCCTTATTTCGATTCCCAGCAGAAAAGAACTTTATTTTAATTTATTCTTCTCGCAATTTCTTAGTTGAAATATAGTGGAAGATGTATATATCTTTTTTTTATTTATTTATTTATTTATTTATTTATTTATTTGGTTTATTTGGGACAATAACAGCATCATTAACTAATATGAATATAAAACAATGAATAATAAATCAAGGCCAAAAAACTGTCCACAAAGTACATATTTACAGTTGATTCTGAAAAAATATTAATATTTTATACCTATTAAAAACTAAAAAAAAATATAAAAAAAAACTAAAAAAAATATATACATAACAAAAGCAACAAGGATAATGACGGAGATGGGGGAGGAACTGTAGGAATAGAAAAAGAAAAGTGGAGGAATGTGAGAGGTAGAGAAACTATGGTATGTCACAACACCTTTCGTCATTATGATATACGTCCGCACTCGCACCTAACCCTCTCCCGGAATTGATTATAAGAATGGAAAAATATATCTATATCATTAAAACTTTCATTATATTGTCGACAAATTCGAGGGATAGTTGAATTGATAGTTGAGGGATGTTGTTTTTAATTGAAAAAATCAATTTCAATTCAAATTAATTTCAATTCAAATCAATTTCAATTCAAATTAACTTCAAGATTCATTGTATTTACTGACATTTTAATGAAAGAAAAATACATAGTATTCTTGTTTTTTTTGTAAAAAAAACACAAAATAGTACAGACGAAATCAAAACTTTTATTGAACTCCATAACATAATTATATCCATGATATGGGTAAACATGGATAGTATTGATTCCGCCGGTTGACCAGACTTGCCCCCTGGTTAGGTACTACCAAGTAGTCTTGGTATTTGTATTTGTACAATTTTTATGATTAACAGTAAAATAGAAAAGTAAGCTTTAAGCCATGTTATTTAATCATGATTTCTTTATTTTTGTTCTTTAAACGAGCTCTCATTAAAATACATCTTCATACTCTACAAAATGTTTTGCGTAAGAGGCGAAATGTTTTTTAAACACCAAGGTTTGTCCACCTCTGGTATATATTGGTGTATACCTACACATTTATACGCCAATGGTTGGTCTCCTTCGGCGTATCGCGGCCATCAAATTCCCTGTCAGGTGTGTCTGCGAGGTGAGAACTGTGTACTGGATACTGCGAGTATTAGTACCCCTGCACAGGTTTGTAGGTTTGCATTTCAATATTGTTATTTCATTCCTCTCTCCTAAATATTATTATCCCCCCAGTGTCGTGACAGGTGGGAGGGGTCGCCAGGCAGCGGCCCGCGGACGCCAAACGCCCTCCTCTTTATCTGACGTTTGTCCAAAAATAATAATCTGCCATCGTCCAGAGAGGAATTTTTAATTCGATCGAAGAGGAAAGTCGTCGGGTCGACATGACAAAACAATAAATATATTATACATTGAAACTAATCGAATGTTTTAATTGAGCGAATGTTTTTCATCTTTTTTATTATATATTCTTGCGGTCGTTGATTAACAAGAAAAGGGACAGTTATTACAGTTTAAATCGTTGCATAAATTCTGTATATGGATTCAATAGATTATTTTTTAATATATGTATTTTGAAATAATATTATGAAATAGCTTGCATGATTTTTTCTTAATATTGATTTCATTTATTTTATTTATGGCCCATTAGTACCTACTCACACATTATGTCGATTAAAATTACTATTTTATTTCAAACTCATCATCAGCAATGGCGCTACAGCCCGGTGTGGGCCTTGGCCTCCTCAAGAAACTGCCTCCATCCCGCTCTGTCGTCAGCAAGTCTCCTCCGATCTATCTGTCCGATCGCTCTTATATCGCTCTCGATGTCGTCCAGCCATCTCATCCTAGGTCTCCCTCTGCTTCTTCTTCCTTCAGGACAGGTGTCCAATACTTTCTTTGGGACCCGGCTATCCTCCATTCTACAAACGTGTCCTAGCCAACGTAGACGTTGTATTTTGATGTATTGGACAACGTTTGGTTCGCCATACATTATTTCTAGCTCATGGTTAAACCGTATATTCCAAGATCCTCCTTCACAGGTACGGCCAAATATTATTAATATATAATATTTATAATATTTAGAAATATATAATATATAATATTTAGAATTCAAGCTTGTATAAATGTAAATATATAATGGCAGTCCCGTTGGACGGCTTGCTCAGTGGGAAGAATATCGTTTTTCCTGACGTGAGGAATCGACTTAAATCTTCTTGGGTTGTACCCGACTTTTGGACTTCTCAATTTTTCACAGGACACGGAAATTTTAAGAGTTATCTTCACCGATTTAATATTGCCTCATGTCAGTTCAGTCAGTGCACAGACCAAACTTCGGAACATATCCTGTGGGATTGTTGCCACCCAATGATGTCCTCTTATAGATCGGAGCTCCTCGCTGCAGTCCACGGGCCTCTTCAAGGTCCCATTGATCACTCGGATTTTGTTATCTCAAAGAACAATTTTAAAACCTTTAAAAAATTTGGCATAGTTATGGTGCCTTACTATTGTTAGATTCCCAGTAGGTTAATTTTTTACAGAGATCTTGATCATACCCCTGATATTTCTCATTTAAAAGATCTGAAGTCCACGAGTGTGAATCCTCCATTCACGTTCGTCGATTGTTCTTTTGCACTATGCATGGTGCCGAGATTGCTAATCTAGAGGGCTCCATGAGCTACTTTTCGTGCTATGCATTTTTTACTGTCGTTCACTTGGCGTTCTGTGAAAGGGCCGATTACAGTATCCATATGCAGAGCGGGTGGTGGTGGAAGTAGCGAATATAATGGCAAACCATCAGCAAATTAATTCAAATGAAAGTTTGTAAAAAATATGATATTGAGCATAAATATATCACAACTTGAAGCAAAGCTAAAATATATCCTCGATAGATAAATTTGAATAGTTGGCAACACCGTAAGTACAAGACAGTCACACGGACAAGCGTCACATAGGATTACTTTAGTGTGAATTGTGCGGCGCGCGGTCCGATGCACCATCACACATGGCACATACAGAACACACTACCAACTGCATAATATATCCCAGTCCTAGTAATTACCTATTATAATATACGAATGTGAGGTACCTATCTACCCATACATAACTATGTTGTACGTCAATACATCTTCGTCCATTCCTGTTCCTTCATCTCTCGGCTCGGCTGTCTGCTCAGGCGTCTTCTAATATGTTCCTAAATCACGTGTGCGGAATATCCAATGATATTTATTATGGAAAATACAAATAGTACTTACATTCTATTGGTTTTACCGACGATTGGTTCCGCGCGTTACAAGATTCTGAATCCAGCCTCAGGTTGACAGTAATTAAAAGCAACAGGAAACTGAAACACATTGATCCCATCGATTAAAATGAATATTACCTTATTCGATGATAGAAAACCAGCTCAGAGAAGGTTACTTTGATTCAGAATTAATACATTTTGAATGAAGTAGGTACCTTCATCTCATGTATAGAAAGACAGACTAGTAGTTGAGGGATCTAAAAGGATTTCGATTCAAAGGCTTGCCTGATCACTTTTCCCGTCTTATTCTGTTGTCATTTGTGATTGCGTGTGACTTATGTGGGTTTCCTTATCAGGCATTTTTTTGTAAAAGCAAAAAACATGTGAATATTTCAGACCAAGTGGTGAATATGTCTTTGAAGTAATTATTTGATGTTACAATTGATTATTATTGAAATATCGGCATGAATGCTCTTTTTATAAGGTGAATCGCATAATATATATGTATTCAATAATTTGGAATTGTTTGGTGATAACATAACAAAACTTTCAGCAATTGGAGTTGTCAGAAGTATAAACCGTCCACAGTACATGGGGCAATTGGACTTCATTTCCAGTTTGTTCCTTTCCTCTTTCTTCTTCCTCATACTATTATTTCTTTCTTTTCTTTAATTAATGTATTAACAAATGTTTAATTATTACATATACATTTTTTTAATTTCTCGTTTTTCCATTTTTACGTGTTTTTTATTGTCTTATGTCTATTTTTCTATGATAGGTACCTTAAGGTAATTTCGTGGAATCCACTTGGTGGTTTCTCTATCATGTCCTTACTCTTTATATAATATGTATATTTTTTGTAATATTATAGAAGCTGTTGGTTTTTCCCAAATAAATTAAAATAAAATAAAATTATTGGGTACTAGCTGGAATCTCTCTTCAGTCACTTCCGTCCGTTAAGCCCCTTCAATCCCTCACTTACCTTCCGCTTATTATTCCGATATTTAAACATTTCTCCCTTTAGACTCTTCTTGCGTGTCTTTTGTTGCATAATATAGACCTCTTATCGTTAAATGATAAATCTGACATGCTGCGTTTAAAGACTCCATTCTTGATTAAGGCCTTGTAATGTCTTGTTATTTATTATCTAACTATAAATATTACATATTTATTTATAATATCATCTCGTATTTTTTTTTTTTGATAATCAAAACAATGAAAACCAAATACCACATTATTTTTCAACAACACAAAACACATTGACTATAATTTTATCTTTTTTCATATTCGACTTTTGTGTGAAGGTTGGAAATATGTTTGTACCTACTTCTAAATAATATTAATTTATTTTCGCAAATTGAAATTTGGTACAAATATATTTTTTGTTTTAACTGCACTGTGAATACTTGGTGTCTAACCGGTTTTCGGAGCTGACCGCTCCCTCCTCAGGACAGACTTGTACTAAATTATTATTAAAAAATGAACGAACGTGTGCGATATTATGTTGTGGGTGGTAACGCGGAAGACGAAGTGGAGGGGGAGGAGTAAGGATTACCGTTATGGCGAGCTAGTGGAAACATATTGAGAAGCGGTGAATTATTCAAAATTGTTTGATTATTTATAATTTTATTATTCCTGTTCAGAGCCTTCCTAATTTCTAGGGCTTCCAGATTATCTAGTTTTAATCCCTCTCTATGTATATGCAGAATTTTTACATTTGTATCTTTGTTAAATGTGTGGTTTGTACTTATAAAGTGGTTGGCGAATTCAGAAAAATTCATATGATAAAAGAGCATATGCGTTGTATAACAATAACAATTTTTCTGAATTCGCCAACCACCTTATAAGTACAAACCACACATTTAACAAAGATACAAATGTAAAAATTCTGCATATACATAAAGAGGGATTAAAACTAGATAATCTGGAAGCCCTAGAAATTAGGAAGGCTCTGAACAGAAATAATAAAATTATAAATAATCATACAATTTTGAATAATTCACCGCTTCTCAATATGTCTCCACTTCGTCTTCCGCGTTTCCACCCACAACATAATATCGCACACGTTCGTTCATTTTTTAATAATAATTTAGTACAAGTCTGTCCTGAGGAGGGAGCGGTCAGCTCCGAAAACCGGTTAGACACCAAGTATTCACAGTGCAGTTAAAACAAAAAATATATTTGTACCAAATTTCAATTTGCGAAAATATTTAAAATGTGCCACAAAGTTATAGCAATGTATGAAGAAAAAAATATATTAATTTAGTTTCATCAAGTGCTATTGCTGTATTCATAGAAGTATTTTAAAATATTTAAAATAAGGATTTAGAAGACGTGCAAATACATTTTTATTAAAGGGTATTTAATCTGAATGACTCTGACGTCGTGGTTCCCTATAAATAAAGTATCGAGGTAAGGTCGTGTACTATCACTATGACTTATATCTGAGACAATCCGAATTATAAATATCAAAGCCCTCCTGCTATAGGTACTTACTGTTATCTGTATTGAAAAATTATGATTGATACACGAGCAAATCTCAAAGCTTATATTTCATTAAGTATGTATGACTGAAGGACTTTCTTTAATAAGTACTGCATGCACCATGTTTATTTACATAATAACTCAATTTACTTTAATGTAGTGTATTATTTTACAAATTTCCAAAACGCTGTTTTTGTTTGCGTTTCGGTAATTTGTAAATTGAGCGCATAATTTGAACCACTTTAAATTTTTACCATATTTTACTTGCATTGTCGACTATTGTTTCCTTCGCCGGAATAATTTGGAGTTGTCTTTTTTGCTATTATAACGAGCGGACGTGTTTGCACATGTTTTTGGAAAGACAAAGAATTACATTGTCGAACGGGGCGAACATTGTCCGTAAAAAAAGAATTTGTTGAACATGCATAATAATATGATATTGTTAACCGAAGACATTTCCATATATGTAAAGTTTTAGATCAATGTCAGGAGGGAAACGAGTTGACTTTGAATGTTGAATTTTTCAAGTGTCACTTGCGTACGTGAATGTGAGTTTTTTGCCATTGTGTCAGTCGAATATTAAACAATGTCGATCTCAGAGTTAAAAATAATAAATATCATTTATATATGTAAAATAGAGAAACGTGAAATATTCATAAAACACTGTGGTATCAATCTTCTGTAATCAGAATTCAATATTTATTTATTTATCTTTTTGGATATCCAACAGTACAATAGAGCATAATTATATTAAAGACAATGAAAAAAAACAAGTAAATGTAGACTACAGTACATAATAATAGGACATCATATCAAATAATTTTAAAAGCTTAACATACAATTTACGAAAAATGAGAAAAAACAAAATTATAGGAACACACCTGAAACATACAGGGAATAGAAATAATATGATAAGAAATCGATCATAATGTATAGGTAATGTATAAACGCTGAGATCCTGGTAATTCTTTTGCATACTTTTTTTAGATTTTTGGTCTTGCAAGGCTATTCTATCAAAAGACATCAATAATGACGATGAAACTCGAAAAAAACTTACTGTGTATTAATTTAGAATCCCATGTTATGATTCTAGAATATGATCCTCTTTGTACTGTTCCCCGTATATTTCAGGTATGATTCTTTAATTTTGTTTTTCTCATTTGTTCAAAATTGTATGTAAAACTTTAAAAATTACTTGATAATATGATGTCCTGTTAATATGTACCGTATTCTATCATTCACTGTTTTTTCCATTGTTTTTAATAGCATACTATGTTATTATATTCTACTGTTCTGTTGGATATCCAAAATAAATAAAATAAAATAAAAAATACTAGGTAAAATTGTAAAACTCTTGCATTTGGGTCTTGTGAGAACCAAGGACTTCAAGTCTTGTATAGACACATGCATTCGTGGTATTTTATTTACGACCAAAACTTACTCCTCACGATTATCTATCCTTGGTCTACGATAAATTTAATGCGTGAAAAAAATGCGTTACGTTGCTTTTCATAACAAGTCCGCATAGCATTTATGCTCCACACTTACATCGCATAATTATAAAAACAACAACACGCTTGCAATATGAAATAAAAAGATTTACAAATAGCAATAGTAACAAGGCAATTTTATCTTTTACACAAACTCTTCGGCAGTTCTTCGCTTAATGGCATATTATGATCTCTGATATAATATATTTCTTGGCGTTGTACCCATTCATACTTTTAATGAAAAGTTTGAGGGCATTGCTCGATACCGCTCGTCCCTGATGCAAATCTCGAGTTGGAACGCTCCTTCAGCTAGCACGATTAGCATGTTTCTGAAATTTAAAATGAATCTTATTTCCCTTCGCAATGTGCACCGCGCACGCATCAACGTCAACATCAACAGAAAGTCGCTCAAAATTTATTATTCGTGAAAAGGAAGTCGCAGAAGTTGCCTCTTTCAGGGGTCATTCGACCCAGTCGGAAACGGGACAGAGTCATATATTATTGGGTTGTAAGGAAAGTCATAACAACTGACTGATCATAGCAATTTTAATAATAATAAATCAGATTTGTATAACGCCGTTTCATAATTACAAGATTATTCCATGTGCGATTTTGCTTAACTGTTGGTTCCGCGAAACAATGAAGGCAAGTAATTTACTAAAACCCCCAAGATACTGTTCTCCACGTACGTCAAACAGCAATAATTTGATAGATAGACTTAGTTAGCAAATGAATTTAGGCTCTATTAATGTATTTTACTGTTTAATATGAAAATATAAATATGGGTCGACATTAGATGGGTCGGCGGCAGAATATAGTAATCCGCTGCGCGCTGGCATAGTAATTCAGTGATGGCAAATTCTAACCCCATTCTAGCTGCCTCGACCGATTTCATTCACCTATAGCACAAGCATGTATGCTTTATTTGGGGGGTGTAGGAAGATACATGTGTATGTACTTGTTCAACAGGGACAATGTGGCTTTAGTGTAAGCTGTAAAGTAAGTTTTTAGTGTAAAGTAAGCTGTGAAAAAATACTATTAAGTCAATTAATAAATAAATTTGGAATGGTAAAATAAAATCAAAGTTTTCAGTTCTACTAATTTAATGACACTGACTAGTTTCGGTCATCCAGTGACCATTTTCAAAGTGTGAAAAAACAAGAGGTGGTTGGTGTTTGTATAATATCTGGTTAAGGGGTTTGCAACATTTTTTTTTGTTGCAAACCCCTTAACCAGATATTATATAAACACCAACCACCTCTTGTTTTTTCACACTTTGAAAATGGTCACTGGATGACCGAAACTAGTCAGTGTCATTAAATTAGTAGAACTGAAAACTTTGGTTTTATTTTACCATTCCAAATTTATTTATTATTTGAAATGGAGTTCTACCAAGAATTGTCCGTAGAAAAGTTAAAAAAAAAATTAAGTCAATTATTTATTTTACTACTTATACGATTTTTTTTTTGGTACCTACCTACCTAAATGCAATCACGTCATTTCATCCGACGATAGGAACCTATTCTTATATGTAAAACAAAGATGTTTAAAAATTACGTACCCTAGTTATTTTAATTTCTTGGAATTAATAATTTAGATACCTATATTTTACACAAGGACCTGGATATTTACTATTTCTAATATATTCGTAAAAAAAACTCTCCCACGGAAATATTCCTCCGCGAAAATATCAATCCTGTTAACTATTTTTTAAGGTAGCAGGGTTCAAAAGACACCTACTATATAAAGGTCAACCTAATAAACAAATGCCAGCATGCTTTAAAAGGAAGTTCAAAGGAAACTACAGAAAATATACTCTTGAATGCGCCTTGCAGTGCCCAAATACTCCCAAAGTGATACGGCGTATATAAATATGTAGGTATTTTCCAAACTAAAAAGTACATTTGTTTTCAATTCAAAATTTTCTAATGAAATGTATTAAAATAATCTTGTGTCAAATTTCAATAACGAAAATAAAAGATATGTTGAATCCTCAAATAAACGATACTTTTAAAATTTAATCTAGTTTTCTCGTAAAATTCCGTCGCTCAAATGTGTTTTTCCCCTTATTTTATACACGAAATAATGTTCATTTATCTCCATCTTTATAATATTACAAAAATATATTCCAGAAAGGTGAGTCTATATCGTTGGTCAACCGAAACTAAATTGATTTCATTATTTTGGGAACACGCCGTCCTCTCTGTGTAGTTAAATCGTTTCTAAGAGAATATTTTTTCATCTTTTGGTGCTGAAACAGTTAGTCCAGATATTTGCTAGTGTCCTGCTTAAATCTTATTTTCAATTACATATATTAATTAGCAAGACGTCATACAATATATTTTAGTAAGCATAGCTCTTTTAAGTAACCTATAAAAACTAGATTTTTTTTAATATATTTAAATAAAATCTCTTAGTTTTTAACCACGTTGAGTATATTTATATGTCAACTAGTTTCTGAGACGTAACCGCTCCTTCGTCCGGACAAACTTATACTAAACTTAGATACTATGTACATAATGTGACCCGTGTGCCTAAATTATGTATCGATAAGTTGATGGGCGGAGCTTACATTATTGAAAGCAGAGGTTGTCAACGGAAAAATGTTAAATAATGGAGTATTGTTTAAATGTACTTGATTATTAATTATTTTTTGTTTTGTATTTAAGGCTTTTTTTATCTCTAATGCCTCCAAGTTATCCAATCTTAAGATTTTTTTTAATTTTATGCCTCTTCATGTCATGGAGGCGTTCTCAGGCAATTACATAATCAATAGATTACACATTAATTAATTACGCATCGACATTAAGGAATCACGTAAATGAACATTCATACAAAAGTTCCATTATCGTTTATGAATCTTGAAAATACACTTCATGTTGCTTGATTAATATTGCACAATAGGCTCCACTCTTGTTGGGAGGGGGTTAATTGAACCTATTTTTGTTTTATTTTATTTTATGCAGCTTCTCAGGCAACTAACAGGTACTATGTCAAATAAATATTTAACACGCACCCAATAACAAGATGCCACATTCTGGAGACTTACGATATTTATTGTCTCACAGATCCAGACTGAATACACAATTAAAAACTGTGTCTCCACCGGGAATCGAACCGGGGACCCTTGGATCAGCAGTCAGAATACCTAACCAACTGAACCACGAAGGCCGACGATTTTTATATTAAAACATATTTTATAACACATAAGTATAGTACATATTGGAGCATTAGAACTACTATGCTGATTCTAACTGTCTATATTATGTTTTATGTGTATTCCTATGTTCTGTTGGTGATACTTATTACATTATGTTGTAAACACCTGTTATTAGAACATTGTAACTACTATGCTGATTCTAACTGTCTATATTATGTTTTATGTGTATTCCTATGTTCTGTTGGTGATACTTATTACATTATGTTGTAAACACCTGTTATTAGAACATTGTAACTACTATGCTGATTCTAACTGTCTATATTATGTTTTATGTGTATTCCTATGTTCTGTTGGTGATACTTATTACATTATGTTGTAAACACCTGTTATTAGAACATTGTAACTACTATGCTGATTCTAACTGTCTATATTATGTTTTATGTGTATTCCTATGTTCTGTTGGTGATACTTATTACATTATGTTGTAAACACCTGTTATTAGAACATTGTAACTACTATGCTGATTCTAACTGTCTATATTATGTTTTATGTGTATTCCTATGTTCTGTTGGTGATACTTATTACATTATGTTGTAAACACCTGTTATTAGAACATTGTAACTACTTTGCTGATTCTAACTGTCTATATTATGTTTTATGTGTATTCCTATGTTCTGTTGGTGATACTTATTACATTATGTTGTAAACACCTGTTATTAGAACATTGTAACTACTATGCTGATTCTAACTGTCTATATTATGTTTTATGTGTATTCCTATGTTCTGTTGGTGATACTTATTACATTATGTTGTAAACACCTGTTATTAGAACATTGTAACTACTATGCTGATTCTAACTGTCTATATTATGTTTTATGTGTATTCCTATGTTCTGTTGGTGATACTTATTACATTATGTTGTAAACACCTGTTATTAGAACATTGTAACTACTATGCTGATTCTAACTGTCTATATTATGTTTTATGTGTATTCCTATGTTCTGTTGGTGATACTTATTACATTATGTTGTAAACACCTGTTATTGGAGCATTGGAACTACTATGCTGATTCTAACTGTCTATATTATGTTTTATGTGTATTCCTATGTTCTGTTGGTGATACTTATTACATTATGTTGTAAACACCTGTTATTGGAGCATTGGAACTACTATGCTGATTCTAACTGTCTATATTATGTTTTATGTGTATTCCTATGTTCTGTTGGTGTTTCTTTTAATAAATAAATAAATAAATATTGATATTTTATAGTAAATTAGAATCTAGAATTGCAAGTCTACAAAGGTCCATTATTTTCTCAATAAATACTAACATAATGAAAAACAATTCAAATTTACAAGAAATTCTTTCCTTACAAGAAATTGAACTCTGATTTCTTTTATTTTACTTTTTTTTTAAATACCTACTCTTAGACTAGGTACTGTATATACCTATTGTGTATTATTATAGAAGGTAAAATAAATAAATTACAAAACCATACATCAACAAATATATAAACATACGTATAAAACACGTATATTATGAATAATGTTTCGCATAACTGCAGTAATTAGTAAAATATTCGCATAAAGAGGCATATTGAACAAAGATAATACTAATATGTTTTAAATGTATAACTGTAGAAAATCGTCAAAAAATATGAAAATATAAATAAGAATATAATTTTATAAGAATAATTCAATTTAATTCAGAATGGAGGTTATCACGCTGAGATGGTTTGGCCACTTGGAAGAATGAACGAAGAACGCCTGACGAAGAAAATATACATAACCAATAGGAATGAAACAAGAGGTCGTGGTCGTCATAGAAAAATATGGCACGACCATGTAAAAATATGGCACGACCATGTAAAAATATGGCACGACCATGTAAAAATATGGCACGACCATGTAAGAATATGGCACGACCATGTAAAAATATGGCACGACCATGTAAAAAAATCCTGAAAGAAGTAAATTTTCGATCCTGAATAACAGACAGACATGTATGAGGCGATGGATGCAAAATAGAAAAATGTGGCGTTCTGTTTTCCCTGCCTAACCTGTGAGGCACATGGCTTTATGGTACATATGTACGTGAAAACATTAAAAAGTTATTTTATTTATTCGAATTGAAAATATGTTCTTATGATTCGACTAAAAGAATTGATGAAATATTTATTATTCATACTTAGATGTTATTAAGACAAGAATTATGTCATTCTTCAGTCATGTTGTGATGAATCATCCCGAGGCATTCACAAAAGAATCCATCATATTATCATCCATGTTTAAGATTGATGAATGAATGAAGACGTTTTGGTAGACATATAAAACATTTCGGCTAAAAAGTTGGAGAGTGATGCTCGATCAAATCGCGATATCGATGTTTACGATAACCGAGAACAGCGAATAAAGATATCTTTGATAATTTGATAGTCGGCCTTCGTGGTTCAGTTGGATAGGTATCTGAATGGTGATCCAAAGGTCCCGGGTTCGACTCCCGGTGGAGAGACAGTTTTTAATTGTGTTTTCAGTCCGGATATGTGAGACGATTGATATCTTATGTCTCCAGAATTAATATTTGACATAGTACCTGTTCGTTGGCCGAAAAGTAATACATAAATAAATAAATAATTTATTTTTGTTATGACTACGTGAGATTATAAAAATATCAATATTAAGAGGGTGACTGCTGCCAACGTACATATTTCTTCAATTTGATATACCATCATTATTACTAAACGAATCATTTTGAAAAAAAGAACCTAGTTAGTTTGGATATTAATAATGAGAAATATACCTTAACTTTTTGATTATGTTCTGTATATATTCTTGTAGGAAAATAATAAGCATATCCCGATTTTAGACATTTATCTTAAATTTCTAAAAAAATATAAGGTATAGAGCAATATTTTTTTTTTATAAATTAAAGAAGAACAAAATACCTGGAAAAATATGATATGATGTTGCATTAACGCATCAGGTTAAGTAAATAAACCAAAAAAACTTTTATTACGCAATGGCGCTAAATGGAAAATAAATGTTTTTTAGGTTTATTTACTAAACCTGAAGCATTAATGCAACGCCACATCATATTTTTCTAGAAATTTTTGTCTTCTTTAATTTAAAAAAAAATATATTACTCTACGCCTTATAGTTTATTAAAAATATATGATAAATTCAGTTTTATTTTTAAGGAAGTAACTTTGTGGCGTCATTATAATTTTTATTTTATAATATATATAATAATAACTTGGTATACACCACTTATGAGCACAAATAACTGTCGACCGGTTTCGAGAACGATGATCTCATCTTCAGGATGACTTACGTACTAAATAAAAATTGAAAACATAGACTTAACCTAAACTAAAGATGTGGGAGGAGTCAATTCAAAAATAGTGGGGCAAGCGACAACCCGGTGTTTAGGAAACGCAAGATATAAATTATTTATTAATATATTTATTATTATTTTTTTTTTATTATTATTATTATTATTAATTTGTGTATACCAAGTTATTATTATATATATTATAAAATAAAAAAAATAAAAAAAAAAAAATATATGATAAACGTTGAAAATCGGGGTATGCCATTATTTTTCTACAAGAATATATACAGAACATTATCAAAAAGTTAAGGTATATTTTTGTTTATTAATATCCAAACTATCTAAATTATTTTTTTCAAAACGATTTGATAAGAAATAACGATGGTATATCAAATTGAAAAATAGGTACATTGGCAGCAGTCCCCCCCTTAACGAATTATCATATAATTGAATGTTATACTGCGTATTTTTTTGACATCATTCATTTATACCATCACGACATATCCCACAATGTAGGGTAACCAGCGACAGGTGCACGGCTGAGCATTACATTATAAAAAGGAAACCCGACACACGCGTGTATTCCCACACACCAATCTGCAAAGGTACTACATTTAGAATGGGTGGTGAACCTCATTGCTAAACTATGTGAGATGTTATTTTGCCTCTTGTTTTTTCGATTACCCTTACCCGGCTTTTACGATGATAATAGAAAAGACTAGATGCACTATTGTAAGCTGTTGCCTCATAGCAAAAATAATAAATAATCAATTAAAATTCCATAACAATAAGGCTATGCTCCAAATTAGGTAACACACTTTATATTCATCATTGTAATTATGTATGTTCCAACCATAGATTACCACATGCTCCTCTACAAAGTACAATTTGCCCACATTAGGGTTGTTGCCGATACTCATTTTTCCACATCAACTGATGCTGATATTCCACCGTTGACATCAGCTGATGCTGATTTTAATTGTTTTCTTTAACAAGTCAGCCAAAAAGTTAATTATTTTCTAAAAGATGCACAGTTTACCTTGGTATTGAAACAAATGATTATGTTTTAATAATTTTATGACTTTTCCAACTGTCGATTTGTTCAAGAGAATTTATTTCTCTTAATATATCGACAAAGTCCGCCAAGATCCGCTAGATATTGTATGGCCAGATCTACATTCTCGTGGTTTTTCAACTTTGAAGTCAAAAAAACACCAACTTAGAGGATTAGACAGTACATCTCGAAATTTTTTAACGAATTTTGAAAAAATTGAATAAATTGACGACATCGTTTCATACTACAATTTGTATGGCAGTATACACTACACAATATCTACGGGGACATTCAAAAGTGTGATACTTAATCTCCATACATACATACCATCGAGCTGTTTATGTATTCGGGGTAGAAAAAAAGACTGATCTCTACTCTATCCTATCTTGACATACATGTTTTAATAAAATAATAACTTTGATTTAAAGGTTTATAGTTTGGTATGTACCTATTCTTCAAATATACATACTGTCGCCATCGAAAGTTGGATCTCATGTGTTACATGCAAAATCAATGTATATTTGTTTAGTAAAAACTCGCCCTCTCTGCAGTCGTGTCAACTCGAACATCAGCAAAAATAATCAGCATCGATCAATGCTGATGCTGATGCAGATGTTCGCAACAACCCTGGTACGAGTATTACAGACTACAATACCGATATTGTATAGATGAGTTTTATAAAAGATATGGTGTATTATAAATATGATAATTTGACAATGTCAACATATTTATGCAGCCGCGAGCTGTATTCAAGAAAGATTTGAACATTATTTCTTATCTATAAAATAAAACTTTTGGTATATTATTTTGTTTAAATATTTTGCCCTTCAATGCTGTAAAATATTGGAGAGTTATGATTTCTTAATGCATATTTTTTACATCATTTTTTCAACATTGTATACTATGGGATTCGTCGTTATTTATTTTTATGTTCAAGAGTCTATATTACGCTAAATAGAAAATTTTGAAAATATTTTCCCAGTACCTACCCTCAAAAGATACGTCTTTGAAATGATGAATAATTTATTTTTTGATCTTTAATCTATTGCGTGAGTTTTTTGAAGTTATACTTTTCTTGGAAAATTATTTCTTATAAAACCATTCTTTAACTACAAGGCTTATGAAGTAGATTTTTACTTAAATCGAAAGAGAATAAATATAAAAATCTCCCGGTTGATTTTTTTATTATTTTAATTACTGTTCGTGATATTTAAAATACACCTCTATATTTTACCTTTTCTTCACAAAAAATCGTGCATATCACAGATTTGGTGATATAATATCTTTTTTCGTGTTTCATACATTAAAGGGTAATTCAGTGTGCATATTTGTGTACATCCGTATGCCAAAGGTATACAAGGGCTTTAAGGATGTCGCACCTCGCACTATGAGACTATTTTCGTCCTGTATAACTACAGCCCAAACAAATTGTATCTTCTTATCAATTTTACATAAACAACTGACCGAACTCTAAATCCAATCGAATTCATACCGATTTCATACTTCCATAGAATAAATTTTGAAATTTTAAGTACAATTAAATTTATATTGATTTCGTAAGAAAATTCATTCATTTTTCATAGACGACATTTAATTTCTTGACTCATTTTTTAAATACTCCTCATTCATTTTTTAAAAGGAAATATACCTACGATCTATATAATCAAGTACGAGTAAGTACATATATTATTATTATTATACTTTCGTTCCTTAAAATTAGCTATGCTTGCGTTATAAGGCCAATGCTAAGCCATCCACTCATTTTAATTTTCCTGGATGGATATTTTTAACGGAAACCTTCGAGAAGTCTGGTGATCTCTTTGAGAAGTGTTTTGTTTTTAATACCAGTGTATATTATATATCTATTTTTCTTTATTTAGTCATATTATACATGCTCCATTCCCCATCTCTGATTTTCGTACAAAATATAATCGTATAAACAGATCGTGACGTAGTTTATGGCCGATACACATTAGAGATGTGCCAGATATCCGTATTCGTATCAGAGGATATCCGAGGAGGGAAAAGATCGGATTCGTATCCGTTACTTTTTAGCGGATCTCATATATTCATTTAATGAATTTCATTATAATATACAATTTTTATCCTTGCTGTCCTGTGTAACTATAAACAATAGCATGCGCAAAACACTTCACATCGTTCGTGATCGCAACTTTTTTTCAACTATAAGATCACACGCCCTGTAAAATTTAGTACTACGATAGTTGAGATCCGTATTCGCGGATCTAGACACTAATACTTCGTATCGGTATCCGTGGATATGGATTTTTTACGATCGGGTCCATCACTAATACAGATACTTTATTATCTTTCTTTTTGAAAGACTTACTATTGCTCATGTAAAATTTGGTTTTGTGTATTATATTATTATTATGCAAAGTTATATTTTATTACTTGTCAATGTTATACTACCTCGTTCTGTCGAGTCACGAATTTAAGTAGTTGGTATTATTGGGTACCTACCTAAGCGACTAAAGAATGGAGGCAGTTTCGCCGTGCGTTATGGGTTAAATGACCTCTTAAAGTCGCTGAATATTATTAATACGTCCTTTTTTTGAGGAGCTATGTACGTCAAGTCTCATTCCGAGGAAAATAATATGTTATGTGTGGTGTTGTGTGTAGTGTTTGCCCTTCCCTCTGGCTGACTTCAAAAAGTTTAACAAAGAAATGACTCTCTCAAAGAACAACAGGTGGTGATAGACTATAGCGTTTTCTATTAATATTTCGAGGTTTTCTTTTTATATGCTTATTCAATTTATGTACAGTTAAATTTACAAAAGCAGAGGCAAAAAATCCTCGGAGTTGACTTGTTACAATAAAATAATATACCTATTCCTTTTTAAACAACAGTACCCCCTATTCAGTAACTATTGTAACTAAAATAGGAACGTATTAAAATTGTAGATTTTAGATTTACGGGCTTATTTCAGCGTTATAAAATATCAACTTGGCCTCAACGAAATAGAAACATACCTATATTAGCCGGAACGTTCTTAAAAATTTACTGAATAAGACGTATTTTGAATAATTATGAAAATGATGAAAATTTCATAATTTTCATAATAATTCATAATACGTCCGATTCAGTGACTTTTTAAGAACGTTCCAGCCAAAATAGGTACGTTCCTATTCCATTTAGTCCAAGTTGATATTTTATAACGCTGAAATACGACCGTAAATTTAAAATTTACAATTTTAGTACGTTCCTATTTTAGTTACAATAGTTACAGAATAGGGGGTAGTGAGACAAATTTAATTAAAATTGTATGATCTATACAAGGAGGCAACCATAGTGACAGAAATAAGAATAGGAAGACTCAGATGGGCTGGACACGTCCAAAGAATGAACGAGGAGGACGTCCCAAGACGGATCATGAATGGTGCACCGGGGGGACGAAGTAAAGTTGGAAGGCCGAAGCTTCGATGGCTGGACGGAGTGGTGAAGGATGCGAACAACATCGGCGTCCATAACTGGCGCAATGCGTCGCAGGATCGACAGTCATGGAGGCGGGCTCTGCAGGAGGCTAAGACCCGACCTGGGTTGTGGAGCCACAGATGATGATGATGAGACAAATTAAAATAAATAGGTACTCACGACAGCAATAAACACACTGATTCAGCAATGAGGAATGAAAGAAAGAAATTGAAGGGCGGACAAGGAATATGGTTCTTATATTTTTTTTTCTGAAAATATGTAAAGATTGAGACGACGCGCGGCGTTACGTCATCACTAAAATTTGTCCGTGATCTAGCTGATTCAACAAAAGAAGAGCTTAAAACTTCAGTAGAGTAAATTTATGGTAATAGCAAGTATTTAGCAGATCAAAGGGACAGGCCGTGATTTGACAATTGACCGCGGGGACAATTACCGCACGGACAATTCACCGCTCGGACAATTCACCGTGGGGACAGTTGACCGTGAGGACAATTGACCGTGGGGACAGTTGACCATACGGACAATTTACCGCGAGGACAATTGATCGTATGGACAATTCACCGTGCGGAAACTATTTTAATTATCAGAAATACCTTCCTTTTAGTTAAAAAAAGAACAAGAAGAAGTTTTAAAATATACGTCTTCTTAAATCTTAAAATGTAACAAATTATAACTCGACAAACCCAACATAATCGTTCGCTTAGGAAAAATACCTTTAAATCACGGCCGCCATATTGGTTTCTCATTAGGTAATATAAATCGATATCCGTCTTAAAAATTCAAAAAAAGAACAAGAAGAAGTTTAGAAATAGACGTCTTCTTAAATCTCGAAATCTAGCAAATTTTAACTTTATAATTATCGCTTATTTTTTAAAATCACGTTTTAATCACTGCCATCATCTTGGATTTCTCGTAGATTACGAACAATTTTTTCAACTGTCCCCGCGGTCAATTGTCCTCACGGTCAATTGTCCGGGAATCAAAATGTTACGACAATCTCGTATGTTTGTGACGGTACCTATATTATGTTATGTTGAAATCAGTTTCACAAAATATATCGATCGATTGTTTTGTACATATCTTAAATGAGATGGAGATTAATAGTAAGAAAACCGTATATTTGATTATAAAGAACGAAAATGTACGCGCCCTGACTTAATTTATACCATAATGATCAAAATTCGTTGTTTACGATGCAGTTCAAAACATAATTCGATTACTTTAAAGCAGTGTTAGTGTTCATCTAAGCCTAGATGGTTTACTCTATCTAGTTTGGATTTGTCCCCGGTCGTTATGTCCGCTGTGGTTGTATCTCTCCCAGCAACTTTGCATAATAGTCCACCGCGAAACACGCCCAGCATTTGTTTGGCGGCCATTTTTCACTGCGAAGCCTCCATGCAAAATGCGTTTTCTGTGTGCATTGTATACGACCGTCGACTAGCCAACGAAATCCTACCCCCAGCTTCGGTTCGACGTGGTATTGTAAACCCTGAGGCACTCTGTGGTAAAGGTGAAATTGCCCGGCCTGTAGAGACGCTTTCGATGTCCTTTCGCGTATCCTTGTTATTTTACGAGTATGCACGAGTAAAGTGGGCAAGGGTTAACTGGGGTGATTTGTGCAAAAGTTGGCCACGGAGACGGGAGACGCGGGCATTGAAACAGGCTCAGAGATATTCCGAGTGTGTGCGCATTTTTGCACGTGGCTCGGTCTCCCGAAGCTGATCGCGTCCCAGGTGACTTAAGACCTGTCTAATGTGGAACTCACACGACAGCGATTGATTGATTCAACCGCAGCAGAAGTCTCTTCTACATAGTAAAGTTTGACGGCCGTCAACTTGCGTGCCATTAATGGCCAATGGTCACACACGTCTAATTACATACGATTTTTCATATTTTTTTTTCCTTTTTGTTTTTTTACGAGAACATTGTTTCACAAATTTGCATAATGTTTATTAAATCTCAACTAATGGGCACGCCATATTAACAGTTAATTGTGAGTTTGCTTCAGCTAATACTATATTTAAATATGATTTACTTTCTTTTAGCAGAATGTAGGTAGGTATATTACATATACGTATTTAATATATAACTATTATAAACGAGAATTAAATGAAATTTTCAAAGATTTACAAAACAACAAAGCTCAATATGTAGTGAGAACGTTCAATGATCGTAAAATATTAAGAGTCAAAAGTATCGTTGTATAAAATCTTTTACCTTTAATAAGTTTGCCACAAGTAATTGACACTAGGGATAGTTCATTGTATTTTTTTACCTAGTGTTGTTTGTGTTTGTTAATAATAAAAAAATGCTTTACAAATTGATGAACTAGGAAATTTATCAACTTTAAGGCGTGCACAAATATATTTTGTACATAAGTGTTTTCAACGTTAGGCGTGCACAAATTTATTTTGTACATAAGTGTTTTCAACGTTAGGCGTGCACAAATATATTTTGTACATAAGTGTTTTCAACGTTAGGCGTACACAAATATATTTTGTACATTAGAGTTTTCAACGTTAGGCGTGCACAAATAGGTATATTTTGCAAAAAACGTTTTCAACGTTACTCTCATTTTCGTATTTAATTCACACAAAACGATTGCTTGTATTATTTTCATAAAAAAAATGTATCCGCCTAATAAGAGACGGTCGCCAGTATCTGAATATTATGCATTACGGAATTTGTTAGTACCTTTATGAAATATTTTATCATTAGTTTTTTTATTTGTTTCTTTTATTCAAATGTAAGTATTATATTTTTCTACCGAAATCTTTTCAATATAGATTATAAACCTATTTATTATTCTAGCTTCGAGATGATTCTCATCTAACAAAGATCTTCATGATGAACATATTCTGTCTTAATAGGACAATGTACCTGTTTCCATTTTTGACAATCTTTTGGAGTTCTCTTCGTTCACCCTTCCTATGTTCATACGTTGGTCATTGTTTTCACTATGGGAAAATGATAAACGGTGCGTGGACTGATTAAACAAAAGTCTCAAGTCAGAAACATCAGCACCCAGACGCACAAAGAAAGACAATCAGTCAAATCAAAAACATATTTTACAAAAGCATTATTGTATTTTAGTTGTCTTTTCTCTTGCACGTGGGAAAATTATGTTTTTTGTGTTTATATCGCCCGGGGTGCTATTACGATTCTAACAGTGGACTCTGTGTTGTGGAGAAGTGCTGTTATCGAGTACCTACAACATGATTGATTTCGAAATTTGACCCTTGGGTGCATAAAGTTTAAGGCGCGAATCTCGTTAGCCACAAACAAGCCGAACTGTCCGTATACATTGTTCACTAATGTGGTTTACAAATAGTAAACAAATGTAAACAGGTTTAGTGTATTATACCGATTCTATAATTAAGGAATTCTTATAGTACAGCTGTCGCCAAATATCTTGAGCCATCTCGCCGGGAAGGAGGGCAATTTACACGTATACCAACGAGGCAAAAAGACACAAATTTAGCTCTGCGCACCCGGAAGCCTGGTTCAAGATATTTGACGAAAACTATAGGAATTGTACATACATACATACATACCATCACGCCATGTCCCTTACGGGGTAGGCAGAGAGAACCGAACGCCATATCTTTCTATCCTGGCACACATTCATCGCCTCGTCAACATTCATGCATCGTCTCATACATATTCGTCTATTGTACATGCTTCTAACATTTCCGTCTTTCAGAATATCGTTCACATGGTCGTGCCATCCCTTTCTTGGGCGGCCCCGGCCTCTCAATCCATTCCTATCCGCATTGTATATTTTCTTCGTCAGGCGTTCCTCATTCATTCTACCCATGTGGCCAAACCATCTCAGTGTGTTCACTTTCATTCTATTAATGATATCTTTCTTCGTCTTACATTCTTTCCTTCTGTTCTCATTTCTTACCCTGTCATACATCGTTCTATTGCAGATTCTTCTTAGCGATCTCATTTCAACAGCATTTATTCTGCTTTCGTGCGACTTCTGCCATGTCCAGGTTTCACTTGCATACGTCAATGTTGGCACTAAGATAGCGTTATGAATGGCAACTTTGGCAGCCTTTGATATGTTGCGATCATTAATAACTGGTCTCAGTGCTCCATTCATTCTGTTTCCTGCCATAACTCTTCTTTCGATATCCTTATCAGGTCGTCCATTCCGTTGATTCCGTAGGAATTGTATAAGATGAAATATCATGCAAAGTAATGCACATTATCACATAAATATCATGCAAAGTAATGCACATTATCACATAAATATCATGCAAAGTAATGCACATTATCACATAAATATCATGCAAAGTAATGCACATTATCACATAAATATCATGCAAAGTAATGCACATTATCACATAAAATAGAAGAATTATAAATTACAATTAAGATTTAGACAGAAAAATAGCAATTATAAAAATAGCAATTATAAAAATAGCAATTATAAAAAAATATTTAAAAATCAAAAGCATACAAATACTATCATAAAAAGAAAATTGAGGAGTTGGATTTAGATTTCTTACTAAACGAACCATGCAGGCGTATTTCTTAGTCAACTATCGAATATTATAGTTGCGGTTAATCCCGGGCATTCGCCATATACACAAAAACATCACGACAAAACATTATAGTATGCACTCTACGTAATAGGTACTGGTTTAGAAATTGATGTAAAAATGTGAAATCGTATCTTGTAAGTTTTATTCCATAGTAAAACGAGTGGGTTGTAGCCAACACTAAACTCTCCACACCATAGTAAGCGTTCATTTTTTCTTCTTGAAAAGTTGACAATCTCCAAATGCATTTTTATGAAGTACATTTCTATGAGTAAGATGAAAATCGTAAGTAAGATGAAAATAAATGCCCTTAGATGGTTCGGCCACATAGAAAGAATGAGTGATGACCGTCTGACAAAAAAAGTGTACAAGGCTGATAAAAGAGGAACGAAAAGTAGAGGTCGGCCAAGAAAAAGTTGGCACGATCACATAAATGGGATTTTGAAAGATGGTGATGTTAGAAGTAAGAATAATAGAAGAGCGTGTATGAGACCATGTATGGACGTGAATGAAGCGAGGAATGTGTGTCAAGAGAGAGGAGTCTGGCGTTCGGTTCTCTCTGCCTACCCCAAATAGGGAAATGGCGTGATGGTATGGTATGGTAGGGTACATTTCTATGAGATTCTTAAATATAAGATTCCCAGAGGACAAAAGTTTTCACAATACACCATACACACAAAAACATTATCACGGAAATCATTGTATGCATTTTCTACATGATACCTGTTGAGAAATTTTAAGTGAAATTGCATCACAACCAAGATGAGCATGTATGAGACAGTGTATCAATGTTGATGAGGCGATGTACATATGTGTCATGATAGAAGAATGCGGTGTTCGGTTCTCACTGCCTACCCCTTGAGGAAGATAGAAGTGGAGAGTAAAAAATACACTTGTCTATAGAGACACATGCAATATCAATATGAAGTTGATCACTCAATTTTTCCATACAGAAGCTATTTTACTTCTGTTATATACATTTTTCATTAAGTAGATACTTACCCACTTTTTTGTTTACTTTATGTGAAACATAATACCGCTCAATGTATATTATGGAAGACGTTGAAAAGTAAGATCTATAAATATTTTATAATAACATAACACACATATCTCTACTTACACATAATAATAATAATAAGAGTATCGGTCTGTAATAATTTATTCTGTTATTCGTGTGAGGAACCAAGAACCAAGAAAAAGGAACCAGTGATATTATATAAATAACACTTCTACGGGATATGTCTCAATACAATAAGCGTTTGTCTTCTTTGGACATACAATTCTGAACTAATTTACGACAAGTGTTTGCCAATTATTATCTCTCGGTTGAATGTGAAATATTTTACCATGATTATACAGGAACGTGATGTGATTTTTGGGTGAATTGTATGTACATAGGTACCTAGATACTATAGAGTATGTATTGCTAATAGTACTAACCGCCACAATTCTGCCAAGATTCCTTTTGCACTCAGTAGGTACAAAATATCATTTCATCATCTGAATATCATCTGAATATCATCTGAAGATAGCTTGAAGCAGTCAACCTCGAGGCCAGTAAAAGAGTAGTCAACTTACAGTCGAGTTCGCCGTGATGCTTAGAGCAGTCAAGTCAGCAATACACGGACTGCTTCAAGTTGTCCGCTACAACTGCTTGACTTTCTTCAGAAGAAACACTTTTTCTAATAATGGTGACCGTTCATTTTATTTTATATCCTAATTAATATTTTGTTTGTAATAATACTGGATTTGCAATAAATAAATACAATATGATATAAATTATATTGAACAAAAAATGTCAGAAGAACGGTAGCTGCAGAATCTGTAAGAAAGAAGCAAGAAACAGACCAAATACATCCTATGTTTAGTCACATGCCTCCGATGGCGATATTAAAATCGAGAAAAAGTTTCCTGACCACGACATCTCCCCATCAGATGCCGCCAGAAAGGGCAAGGCAAAACACTGGATTGAACAGTACAATGGAGGTCAAAACAAGCTGTCGGAGACTTTGGGACCGGGACACCATCTACCCTACGGCACATGGAAGACACTGAATTGACTTCGTGTAGGTGTTACAAGGTGTAAAACTAACTTGTACAGCTGGGGTATAGGACGAGAAGAGGATGTATCTTGCGATTGCGGGGAAGTTCAGGTGATAAGCGTCCTCTTGTCTCCCGAAACATGGTACAGTGATGTAACGAGGTAAACTTGGTTGTGGCAAATGACGTGGCAATTGCTGCTGCAACGTATTGGAGTTGGAAGGCCTAATATGTATGTCAAGACACGGTAAGTAAGTATGTATGTAAATAACAAAATAAATTACAAGTCAGTTCTTCGAATGAGGCCTTTGTCATCAGGAGGTACCTAGTTTAAAAGCTATTCGTCATATTTTTTCAGTTGGGATTACAAATTTAGAAATATTCCGTAGATGCAATATTCAATTGGATTTAGAGATATTATTTTCAATCTGACGCGGGGCTGTTCGTATGTGATTCGATATGTTCTTTTTTTTCTCTCTTCAGAGGGCCAATTGTCACGCAATATTCTTGAATGAACTGTAAACGAAAATTTAAAATCTTAAAATCTTGCAGACCCGTTGAACGGCCTGCTCAGTGGGAAAAAATAACATTATTTTTTTCCCTGACGTGACGAATCGACTCAAGTCTTCCTGGGTTGTCCCTGACTTTTGGAATTACCATTTTTTCACAGGACACGGAAACTTTAAAAGTTATCTTTGCCTCCCCTGCCTCATGTCATTTCTACCGATTTATCATTGCCTCATGTCAGTTCTGTCGATACCTGGACCAAAATTCGGAAAATATCCTGTGGGATCGTTGCCACCCAATCCTTCGTTGCTGTCCGTGGGCCTCTTCAAGATCCCATTGGTCATGCGGATTTAGTGATCACGAATAACAATTTTAAAGCCTTTAAGAAGTTCTGTCATAGATGACTATTGATTGATGCTGACTATTGATTGATTCCCATTACGTTATATACGTTAGTTTATCTTGGTCACACCTCTGCAAAAAAGATCTTAAGTCAATGACAGTCCACGGGTGTGAATCTTCCATTCACATTCGTCTATTGTTCTTTTTGCTCTATGATGCCGAAATTGCCAATCTAGAGGTCTGCATGAGCTACTCTTCGTGCAATGCATTTTTTCTTGGTGTTCACTTAGTATACTGTGAAGGGGCCGTTTACAGTCCCCATATACAGAGAGGGTGGTGGTGGAAGTAACGAATATTCAACTGGATGTATCCACTTTTTTTAATAGATGATGTCAACATTTTAATTAGGATCGAATAAGAAAATCAATCAAATACATATCTAAAGCATCATGTAAACTAGCCGATGACAAAATCGTAGGCCCTGTCGGTGCCTGATTTCTTGACGAAATAATATTTCCTACTTCGTCTCGTATGAGATTCAAGATTAATCTATAAATTTCTTTATTTAGCTTCAAATTAGGTATTAGATTAATTTACTATCAAATTATTCTATAAATTTACATAATTACACCCATTGTTGTATATCACATTCGCAATAAAAAAAATCAAGCTAATTAGCTTATAAAATACATATTCTTGTAATTGGTTGTATCTACATCATAAAATCAAATATTCATTTATTGATAGAGGTTTAAATTTAATTGCTTCATTGTTTGTTACATATGTTGGGCTCAATGACCGAAAACGCTAAATGAGTTAAAAATCAAATACCTACAACTTGCTATAGTTTCTCAGGTATACCAACATTGCACAATTCGTTCATATTATAGCACTTGCAAAAACTAACACTAAACTTTCATAAATCTGTATATAAAAACTATATGGACTCACCTAATGGTACTTTAAGCAATCATATAAGTTTTCTTTACCAAGTTTTGTTCTTAGTAATATGAGAATGTTAAATATATACTTACCTAACTAAAATTAAATACCTTCCTACAGGAAAATGTAGAAGGACTGTTATGACAAATGGATAGGAAAACAAACACCGACATCATTTTAAATATGTGAGACCGTTACATACACATTCGGCACGTACAATTTTAAAATTAATAATCGTATGTTTTTCTATATTAGGGCCTCTGTTCTACTTATGGGGTCTTATAACGGCCCCTCGCAGAACTCTGAAAGAGCATAAGTGTTCATATAGACAACATAAGTGTTCGGAAGTACCTACCACATAAAGTGCCAAAGAGCTGCTTGTGAAGAAACAGTAGAACTAAAATAACTACTACGCGGGTTACATCGCATAACAGACCTTTGATTAAACGTATAGAAAAAATTATAATAGTCCAGTATGAGATTCCATAGGCATGCCGTATACAGAAAGTGAAAATGAATGCACCGTATTTTGAACAAAAAGTCTTGAAAGCTCCGACGTTGCTCTTCATGGCTACAAGGTCTGCATGTCCAATAGATCCAAAGGAATTTCCTCGCACATCGTTGTCAAGTTCTTGTTGGAATGTCA
The DNA here is from genome assembly GCA_963576475.1 of Molanna angustata. Lineage (NCBI taxonomy): Eukaryota > Metazoa > Arthropoda > Insecta > Trichoptera > Molannidae > Molanna > Molanna angustata. The sequence goes on along the minus strand of OY754965.1, from coordinate 43,839,967 downwards.
ACACGGAGAAGTTAGCGTATTCCCATAGGATCATGCTCAGAAGTCTGACCAGGGTTATCACAAAGCTGACATTGACATGTGGATGAATCGATTAGGTCTAAGCAAAAAATACAGCTGCAATGAGGCAGTTTTGAATTTTTTAATTCCTGTATTTTACATATTTCGTCCGATGTTCTCGGTGAAAAAGCAACTCTCGCTTGTCCGATGGAATAATGAGGATGGTGTATCTTTCTGACTACATAGCAACGTTGCGATCGGAGCCAATTTGTAAATATGCACAGAATCACAAAATACCCGTTTTTTGCGCGCCGTTTCCAAAAAATATACAAATTTTCCGCGAGTTATTGGTACTTATTACATCATAGTGTATTTTACATACCTTTCCGCTACTCGAAACACTGTTAGGTACACCAAACTCCCATCAACTAAACTTTGCAGAATCATTTTTTTTTAGTTTTAACATCACTATGCTGGTATATATTCGGAGTTTTTCATCACATGTATACGGCATATTTTAAAAGTAATGTTATTCTCAAACTTTCTTAAAATAAAGTTATCAAACAAATGATTAGGCATTTTTTTTCAGTGTTTGAAATTGTCACATCATGATAGAACTCCATAATCACATAGACAAAAAAAAATTCGCTAACGATACCGGTGAATGGGAGTCGCGTTTGTGAACAAAATCAAATAGAACGATTAAATATTTTTTCATCATAATTTCTATGTGATTACGAATATATATTTAAAATGTTCATCAAAATTAATCAATATGTCAATCAAACAAATGTATATTTGGCCAATATTTTATTGATACTTTTTACAGTGGTCAATATTTTTATATGTTACCTTTTAGAACTATGTACAAATGTACATACCTATCCATATTTAATTTATAACTTATTTGTATTTCATGCATTATTTATTATTTTATATTACTTCTCGGGCAACTAATAGATAGGTAGGTACTATGTCAAATATTAATTTAACACGAACCCAATAACAAGTTGCCACTTTCTGGAAACTTACGATATTAATCCAGAACGAAAACACAATTAAAAACTATGTCTCCACCGGGAATCGAACCCGGTACCTTTGGATCAACAGGAAGATACCTAACTAACTAATTTATGATTGCGATCTTACAGTGAACGATTCAGCTGCTGATCATGATTTCTCTATCATCCTTCCTTTTAAATTTGAAGAATTTTAAGTTAGTTATATTTTACGACAAAAAAACGTATCACATAATAATATAAGGTATATTAGGTATGTCTTTATCTGAACGTTGTTAAAGTACGAATACCTACCTAGTTCACAAAAATTTCAGATTCGGCAACTGCCAATTTACTTTTAAACATAGTAACAATGATATCTATTGATGAGAACTTTATTACTCTTTAAAACTCTATTTCTATGTATTAATAGTGGATTAAGTCTCAGAAGACAATAATTTATTATTTTCTCCGTTAATATCTCTATTGACAATTTAAATTTTATTGTTCCAGGTATCCGCATATCATGAGGAGCCTACGGTCCATCGCAAGACGCCTAAAAGAGTCCTTGTTTCCGAGCGAACCATCGTAGTTTCTCCAGATCAGACCCGCTACTCCACCTAGTTATGTATGTCGCGTGCAAGATTTTGACGATCCACTTTACCGGAGCATCTGCCACATGAAAAATTAAGGATCCAGTCTGCATTGCAATCAATTTCTTAGAAAATGTTAAGCAATCCTGTTCTTTACTTTAAAAGTATAAACCTATTGAAATCAATAACTAGAGATGTGTAATTTTAATGCCAATTTTTATTGATACACAAAAGCGAACCTCAAGGTCATGTTTATTCTAAAATCAATTATATTCTGACAAATTGTATTCGTTAAAATTTCATGAAGATGAATGGATACTAAGGAACGGATAGCACAAGAAACATTTTATTATTTTACAGAAATACGTCATACCTAAGTGTACGTAAAGGAACAAATTGCTTTGCATTTCCTGAGAAATCTACAGCCTCAATCCGCACCCAGCTAATGAAAATGTTGAAACTTATAGTTACTTCCTCTTCTATCGAGCGCTTTATGTTCACTCTTGCAGATGCCCATTTGAGTCGTTTCGTATTTCATGAGGCTGAAAGTCAACGTAAAAACATTTCACGCTCGTCAGAAAACTTCTCAAGTAATTCTAATGGACTGAAAAATCCGCTGATGTCGTCGTTTCTTTCCTTTGGGTTTCCTGGATTGTTTTATTTATATCAATCATAGTTGATTAATATTTTCTTATTTTTGTTATATTGACTATTATCTATTATCTAATTCCCTTATAAATTAGAAAGATTAAGAACACTTTTATTTTAGATTTTACATTTTTTACATTTCGTCCAACGAGGTTATTGTTAAGACTAAGGCAGTACAGATTTGCAATGTGTTTTCTGATACAGCAGAATTTTCAAAGTATATTCTATATTAAATATCTAGAATCAAAAACATATTGTTTCTGATTAAATAAATAGGTAATTTTAAATACAACGAAAAGTCGCAATTAGTCATCTTTTGATTTTAGAATATCCCCCGCATTTTGAGAACCGCGCCGCACAAAAAAACCTTCGATACGAACAGATATATTTCGATACATTCCGTCGAGTCGTACTCTTCTTTTTTTCTATATTTCTCCCCGTCTCGCTCCCTCCCGCCACGGGACCATATGGCGGCGCCGCTCTCGCACGAAAAAAATATCTTGTTTTTTCATCTCCGTTTCCGAATATAGTTATTCAATAGCGTGACTTTGATTCCTTCAACTCTGTAAATTTGGTTATGCGAATCCGATGCTGATAAGGCGGTGCCCGAACCTCAGCGAGATTTTTCGCAACGCGATAAATTTGCAAATTTCTTTGTACCTGATAGGTAGGTACCTTATATACACTAGTGATGTGCCGGATCGTTAAAAATCCGCGGATCCGGAGTACTAGTCTCTAGATCCGCGAATACGGATACAGACCTCAACTGTCGTAGTAGGTACACAATAATTCATACCTACTTCGTTTAATCGTATCGTAGTTGGGCCACGAACGATGTGACGCGTTTTGCGCTTGCTATTGTTCATAGTTTAGTAGGTAAGTACAGAAAAAAAAATCATTAAATGAATATACATGATCCGTTCAAGATTCGCTAAAAATGTAATGGATACGAACACAGATATATTGTCCCCGCGGATATCCACGGATACGGATACAATTATCTGGCACATCTCTAATGCATGCTATACATCTTCCCCTGCCCACGTCAATACTCATTGTTCTTGTTATGGCTCAACGCTTTGTTCATTAGCATGGTAGGTAGGTTTGGGTAGCTGCCTATAGAATCTCCGATCATCAGTATGAGGAAACCATAACAACAAAAAAGACACAGGTACGTCAAAAGCCACCCACATTCCATCATGTCCGGTCGAGACATGATCATGACAACCCTTCTTATGCAAAATAACTCCGTTATTTTGATTATTTTAATCCAATTTTGACCTACAATTAGAAGATTAAACATATTCACATTGTGTATGCACCTACATAATACAAAACGTTTAAAAATAAAATTAATCTTTTGCTGCGCGTCGAAAATTGGGCTGAAAGACAATCAGTATAAAAATGCTTGTATTTACATATGCATGGAATCATGCTAAAAAACCAGCTGCTAGGGGCTTGTCCTCCTGCAACATAGCTAAGCACAGGGGCATGCTTAGAACCTTCGAATTAGACAAACCCTGAATGATAATTGGGAAATTTCGAAAATTTAATGTTTTTTAGCATCGTTGTTCATTTGAGTGGCCATGAAAATATTTTAAAATCACATGCCAAAATAATGTTAACATTTGTGGCCCTGTCAAGCATCGCATCTACAAACGGTTCAATTGTAATATCTTTTATTACGATTTCAATAAAAGAGACAAAAAATATTAGGTCTTGAATTTAAACATAATATTCATAGGCAAGCCAAGATTTTCGGCTTCTATAAGCAATTCCGCTACTGGCTAAGCATGGTCTTTTTGAGACAAATTTTTTTTTTTATCAACGAATTTTCTCTTATTAATTGTTATTTGTATTTAATCTTTTTGTCTCAACAAATGTTTCATATTTATTATTTTATATTTATGAAAAAATCCAACATGTCTTTTCACAAACAACAAAGGGCAACAAATGAGAACCATAAATTTTGGTTTTTGATTCATATTGTGAATTTATTATGATTTCGTCTAACTATTCTACACAAAAGAATTTTTTTTACCACCTTTGAAAAATATTTTCCAAAATCATTATGTACCTACCTAACTATTTTCTATAAATCTCATATCTCTTCTTTAGGTCTCTTATTTACTCATATTTATTGAAATTATTTTACATTATTATAGAGCAATTTCAATAAATTTATGTTATTTAAAGATAAAAAATGATCTCTTTATCTTTTTAATATTATATTCCTATATTTCTACCTCTTATTTAATTATGATAATTAACTTATCTCATTTACAATAACGACTTAAAGTAATTATTTTCGATATCAAAATGTTTTATTTTATGATTATTTAAATATATACAAAGGCCTAATTTATTTGGATTTTTTACACTTATTTTAAAGTTCTTTATTTGAGAACATAGTCTGAAAAAATTTACTCTCTCTATATTTTTTATTTAAAACACACATTGTGAGATAAAATTGTAAATTTTTAATTTTATTAATGATATTAATCAACTGTCTCACGTATATATTAATAATATGCTGACACTGTATTATTTACACAATATCACTATCTATAATAAAATAAGTATTGTAAATAAACATTTTGTATGTTTCATCCTCAGTACTGAAAATGTAGCTAAATATTTTTATCTTATGATTTAAAAATATTATTGTATTTAAAAATTATAATTTCATATTATAAAATCAATGTATTTTATGTCATTTGGCATTGTAAATTATTATAAATATTATGATTAGGTACAATTAAACATGCAATTTAATAAGTTATAATATACATAGCATCTAAAGTAGAATTTACGTCATAAACATTGTGCAAATACATATAATTGTGTATTTTAGACCAATATTGAAGTATTTCATATATCACTGGTACTGAACATCGCTTATAAGATATTGTAAAACATACTGTGCGGTAGATTACTGTAATATTCAGATGGCATAATTGGGAAATACCAAACACCTATCCATAAGAGAAAATCAACCCCTGAACAGATTTTCTTGCTGAGGTAAATACTGTAAAAAATGAATGAATTTAATGTCGATACCTACCACCTCATCAAAGACTTTAAGGCTGCCTACGACACGGTAAACGGAGCAATGGGTGAATTTAATATTCCAACACAGTTGATAAACTTCTGTAAAGCTCATGAACCTCTGCGGACTCATAATGGTCTAAGACAAGGAGATGCACTTGCCTGCTCAATGTTTAATATTGCGTTGGAAAAGGCAATCCGAGATGCAGGCATTCAAACTACTGGTCATATATTTAATAAATGTGTCCAACTCCTAGCATATTCTGACAATATAGATATAAAAGCGTGCTCAGAAAACAAGCTTAAATCTGCTTTCAGAGCCCTGGCTAATTCAGCAAAAAATATGGGACTAGTAGTCAACAAGGCAAATAGATGGGCACCAGAAACCCCCAAATAGGTATACAAATTGATGAATACTCTATTGAAAGTAAATTTGTGTATCTTGGCACCTTGGTGACAAATGACAACAGTGTCTCCACCAAAATCAAACAATAGCAAATTCAACCAGTGTAACTACTTTGGGTTGCAGAGACACATGAAATCTCATCACCTTACTAGAAAAACCAAGGTCCTGCTATATAAAACTCTTATTTGACCAGTACTTTTGTATGGATCGGAATGCTGGACAATCAGTAAGGTTGACGAGAAAACTTACGAGACTTTTGAAAGGAAGGTGCCAAAGAAGATATATGGTACAATTCGTAACAATAGAGAGTGGAGTATCAGATTCAACAAGGAGCTCTATGATCTTTAGAAAGATTCCATCATCTCCAGAGAGATAATGATTGGAAGATTTAGGTGGGACGGCCATATACAAAGAATGGGCGATGGAGACATCCCAAAGGTGATTTTGAATGGAGCACCAGGGGGAAGAAGGAGAACTGGAAGGCCGAAGCTTTGATGGTTGGATGGAGTTGCGATGGATGCTTATAGAATAGGTGTCCAGAAATGGCATGATGCTACGCAAAACTTTAATCATGAAGGCAAACTCTACAGGAGGCCAAGACTCAACCTGTGTTGTAGAGCCACAGATGATGATGATCATATAATAAAAACACTTCTATTTCTAGATAAAACAAAAATGCTCTGTAGATAATTTCATTCATAAATAAAAATGTTAGTGAGTTTGTTCTAAAAGTTAATGTCAAAAATTTAAATATTAGGTATGTACCACTCGCATTTAATTTTTATCAAAATGTAAAATTATGATCAACAAAATAATGACATAAGTCAATGAAGTAATATCCTGTAACTTCAATCCGACAAACCATGAATCAACAACAAACAAAAATATTGCACAAATTTGAATATTTATCGTTATTCATGTTATCAATATAATAAATTTATATTGAGAACATGAACAACTATGCCACGGTCGACCGCCGTGGCATAGTTGGTAAGCCGTTCGGTTTCGGTGCGGGCGTCCTAGGTTCGATTCCCAGCAGAGGAGAAATTTATTTCTCAAGCAAATATCGCTTCTCTGGCCTGGAAACACTGGTTAGTTCGAAGACATTGCCATACGGCAATAGACTCGCCACTTGCGCAGGGTGTAAGGAAGTGTTCATTATTATTATTATTAAATTTATAATGTAATTGAAATATTTTTTAGTAATTTATTTACATCACACTTTTTGAGTTACAGTTCAAAATCTTACCTATATCTGGACATTTTTTTAGGCAAGTAAATCATTGTTATTTCAAAAATTGAAAGATTTCAATATTGGTCGGTATCACAATATTATGTACACTGCAGAACAAAAATTATCAAATTGTAATATAACTGTCTACTTACTAAAATAAAACTGTGTTCTGTCCATAACTGTTTTTTTTGTGTGCTGATATTAACGAAGTTCTTATTATCAAGAAGTAGTCAATGTACATAATATTTAATACATAAATCTGTTGAATAAGTTGTAAAAAAATGTAAAATATCACTCAAACTAATTGTATGTATCATATTTATTTATATGTTTATCACGATAAAATGAATTTGTGAATATTTTAGACTGACTCCAACTGTTTGTATATTGTGCAAATTATACTTTTATTTATATTATTTATAAATGTAGTAGAAAACCAACAATGCATTATAATTAGGTACACTAAAAATATGCATTTATAAAATAACTTAATTTTTTTACATACATGAGTAGTATTATAATATATCGTTATTAAATTTTACTAACATACTTCTTTTAATAAATAGGTTCTCATGTAATATAGTGATTATTACAGATGTACTCTACGTTGGAGCAGTCATTTTGTTTATGAATGTAAAAAAAAATGTGTAGAAAATATTGTGGTCCACAGACTAGAGTTCCCCTGTGATTGTAGTATTTATATGTTTTGAGAGTCAAAATATATGTGTAAAGCAACGAATGTGTTTATGATTCACAAAAAAATGGTAAAAAAAATGTTTGTTATATTTTGATGTACGAAGTGACCAATAATACACTTATTAGTGTGAATAATTATATGTTTTAGATTGTTAAAGTTATTCATTGATGTTCTTTTGTAACATGCAATTGGAAAATAACAAATCTTCAATTGGAATTAATTTATCCTGATAGTATATTTTCAATTCCTATTAATTTCATTCCTGTAAATGCATAAACTTTATTTATAAACTCACCTAATGTCATATTGCAGTAGCTATACAAACGTAGAACAGCTAATAAATAATATCAAATTGCAAATGAAGTTTTACAATATTTAAAATTATATCAAAGAAATTTGTTTATACATAATCTCACTATACAAGATACCTATAAAGGTTAGCATCCACTTAAATGCAGTGGACAGATAGGACACGGTGCATCAGATAAATTTTACTATTCTTTATATAGAAATTCATACATGTGCATTGCATTGTCGGCAATACCAACATCTTTGCTAGGATTTAAAAATCCTAGCCGTATGCTGCACTTATATGGGCGCTAAGCTTAAAGGAATATTTTTTTTTGCTATATTTTTTTTTTTGACTTTGCTATATTTTTTTTTTACTTCTAAACTGCAAATTTTGTGTTTGATACCCATTACCCATTTGGGTCATAGATATTTCTGGTATTATATATCATTGGGTGCATATTTAATGAACAAATAAAATAATTATGTACTCAGAAAAATATATATAGCATAATACATGACAGAGATGTGGGTTTGAAATGTATCATCAATGTCAGGATTATGGTCACATTGAATAGTTGAATTTTATAGGCAATAATATTAAAAGCATACTAGGTACTCATGGGACAAAATGGTCCATAAGCCTGAGAACTGAATACCTGATATTAACATTGCCAATGTCTTTAAATAACACTGAAAGTCAATCAATTCTAAATAAAAGAAATTCAATAGAGCCTTTCCTTTTACATATACATACATGAATTTTAATATTAAGCTAATTTACTGAAATAAATATTACTGTTATAATTGCAAGCCTACTGTGACAGCTATGTATGTAAACAATTTTGTAATATTATTTGACAGTTATATTTAATTTTTCTCTTATATTTTTATTCAATTAATTACCAACTAGTGTTCATATTTGGAATTGAACCATGACTTGAAAACTTCTGACTCATTTGGTGCATAAAATTAAACTGTCATTTACATAAATATTAATTTTTGGAATTGCCTCTCATCGTTGATGATTGAATTTAGTATAAATATTTTTTGTAAAATAAATTCAAAATGTGACATATTATGTTGGATGTACTTCTGATTAAGAAAATATTATTGTTGTTGTATAAATAAATTAATGTTCATAATATTTTAGTCATTTATAATATTATTATGTACTTAATTAAAACTGTGGACCTTTCACTTTTTAATGACACAATTTTATTTTTTTGTTCACAAAAAGAAAACACTAAAATATGTTGTGTTGATATAAATTTTTACAAAGATATCCACATAATCTATTAATCAAACTCAGAGAAGTAGTTTTTCATCAGAAGTTTATTATTTTAAATTTATTTTATTTAAAATTACGATAACCATATTTTCTTTTACTGTTCCCGAGTTCAGAACCAATACTTTGTTGAGAATTATATTCGAAATAAAATAAAAACTTTTAAACTAATGAATTTTTCGAAAACAAATGTAACCTCATTAAATATAATGTAGACTGTAAAATGTAAATAATTTGGACATATTAGTTTTTTCCTCAGATCATTAACTGTAATCATAATACAATGTAACGTGAATGTTTGCAAATAAATTGAGAAGTATGAGATGAGAATGGTTTGAATAAATATGTATTTAATATTTTTTATAAACATTAAAAGTTCCTCTTCTTTCAATAAAAGTAATGGTTCTTAACTCGGACATGTCTGAAATATCTGGACAATATGTATTGAAAAACTGTGTCTTGTAACAAAATATAAATTAAACATTTGAGGCACATAAAAAAAACATAGGGTACTTTAATGTTACTTTATCAACTAGATTGTATGAACTGGTCTAATCTCTATGAAGTATGTATAGAGATATCACGTGTTTGTGTATACTTGAGTATATATAACACAACACAATGACTATATATATATATATATTATTATATTGTAATAAACGAAGCATACTGAATGAGTAATTAATAAAAACTATAACAATTTTAAAATGTGTTATTTGATATTTTCATCCATCCCCCATTGTTGAACTTCTGAAATAACATCTGGAACTAGAGCTCTATACATAGGTGTCAGTTGATGAGGGCCTGATCAGCCGAAATAATCATCCTGTGAAATTAAATAAATCTTTATGAAACCTAAATCGGTATTTTGATTTTTTAAATCCTTAGATAGTGTTCTACAATATCAATGCCTTGTACAATATCAATGCATTGACTGCATTTATACGGGTCTCACTATGTCACACCGCACGTATAAAATCCTTTTATCCACGGTCAACCGTTGGTTACAGACGTTTTCGTGCTCTGAAATGAATCATAATATGACATATTGTGTCCGAGTCTGACCTCAGGGCGTGCGCGGGAGATTTCAAGGACTTCTTCTTGTTAAGTGACTCAGCGACGAATTATATTTTAAACATTGACATTATACCTTGACAAGCAAACCTCCTTGTGCTAATTACTATTATTTTTGTATCTAAGCTTTGTTCTGTTATGATGTGTATGTGATTAACCCATACGATAAATAAATAAAATGCCATCTATATTGACAAAATAAAATCGATTATGTGGATAGAAAATAAATAACATGAAAAATTCATAACATGGGATTTTAACATACTTAAGGCTTAACAAAAAAGGTGTACTTGCGACCTTTAGGGTGATACATATATGTATGTATAATATATACTAGAGTGTGGAATTTTGAATTATGTTATCAGTGCAAAGTTGGCGCTTTATCACAATTTTGACCAAGACTAGAGATTGAGTTTGAAAGAAGTCAATGTTATTGAGCAGGTTGTTGAAATTGAAGGTGGCCCGGTTAGTAAAAAAGTCTCATCAGGGCTCTGATATTCTCGATGTTCCTGTATGGTGTGGAAACATGGACACTTAGGGAGTCAGAGCGAAAGAGGATCGATGCTTTCGAAATATGGTGCTGGTGGCGTATATTGCGCATCCCATGGACAGCCAGAAGAACGAATGTGTCAATTCTAGACGAGCTGAAGATCGAGGATCGTCTATCGACGATATGTTACAGACGTATCCATCAATTCTTTAGACACATTGCCAGAAGGGAACCAGACTGCCTCGAGAAGCTTGTTGTGAGGGGCAGCATGGAAGGACGGAGATCTCGTGGTCGCTCACCGACCAGATGGAGCGATTTGGTTAAGTCCACAATTCGGTGTTCGGGTATTCGGTGACTGGTGCTCTGCATTCAGCCCAAAATAGATTGGAATGAAGGCGGGCCATAAGTGTGGCGACGGACTACAACCGCTATCCTAAAGGACGAATTTAAGATTACTTTTTACAGTGTGCAAGAGAAAAAGTAGGTTTTGTTCTGACATAGCGGTTTGGAATGTGAAGTGAGATATTTTCTAGTAAATTTAGATAGTCAATAATGTTATGAAATAGTTTAAGTATACAAAAATAATGAATCTGCGGTTATTCGTCTAGATGATAGTGATAATAAATGAAATTTAGATTCACTATCACGATTCACTATATGTAATGAAAGAAGGAAATGTAAAAAAACGTTTACAACAGTTGAACATGAAAGTCGATGAGGCGATAGATGCCTGTCAATATAGAAAAATGCAGCGCTTAGTTATCCCGCGAAGGACATGGCGTGATGGAATGAAGTAAAATGTATAAATCTATAAGAATTAATATAATATAATAAATGTTTCAACCATTTCTTCATTTAATCTTGGATACTAATGTCTTATAACTTAATACTTATAAAAAGAGAATATTCCAAGTAAGAGTTTACATGGAATATTAATGTTTTATTGAAAATAATATTTTTTTGAGGATCCGCAGCGCTGAATCCAGCTGAATTTCTGGATGCGGGATCCAGATACTGCAGTCCCCAAGAATGATGTTAATTAATATTATTATTAACTTAGTCATTAGGTCGGTAGATTTCACCATAAAGATTTATTTTCTTCACAGAAAGATCAATTCAACTGATTAGTTGATGAGAGCCTAATCGGTTTTATTGGTTGGATACAAGAAATTTCTACATTTTGCAAAGAGTTGAACAATAAAACAAAATGGTTTGTGATTTACTTTACTTTTAAATTATAATACAAGAATATCAATAAAAATTTTAAATTAAATAATAGATCATACAGTACATCATTTTAATAGCGACCACTTCAACTGCTCCTTGGCTGACTGAATAACCTGAAACAACAAAGTAATTAGAAAAATGTAAATTAATATAATGATTTACAATCATTATATTGAAAACATTTTGTGGTACTGGTTCTTCATAATGTTCAAAATGATAATAATATGCTTTCATTTAAGGTGGCATTCAATTTTTTACACTATTTCATTCACATACTACCTACATAAAAAAACTAAAATAATTTGTATAACATTGTTTATTTCAAAATAAAAATAATTTTAAATTAAAATAAGTATACAATATTGTGTAGTCAAATTATGCTACATGTCAAAGAGATACATCTATGTATTTGTGTGGTAAAATACATATTACAATTATCTGGCAGGTTCATTACAAAGTACAAAGAGTTTATTGAAATCTCTTCCAACCAACTTTATTGATATTTCTAGTACTATTCCAGTAGTCGTATTATTTTTAGTGTGCCTAGTAGTAACAATTAAAAGTTTTTTTTCTTACAAAGCTCTGATCGGTTGGAGGAAATTATCAAATAGCAATACCCTGAAGTGTATAATTTGAATAAATAAAAAAAAAAGATAATAAAACTTTGGGATGACCGGGTGCAATACCAAAATTTTATATAGTAAAGCAAATTATAAAACAAAAACAGGAACTTATGTTATCAACCGTAAGGTTACTTTATAATCTTTGAAAATTTAGTTAACAGTAAAATCTAGAGGAAATAACAAATCTAGGAAAACTCATTACACCATCATCTTTTGAGATTGTTGTACAAAAATATATTCTATATAGTCAATACTTCTTTTTAAAAAGAGTGGATTTTTTATGAAATCTGTGTCGTAAAATATTTTTTTCCAAAGAATACTTATATATTATGAAATACACTTCTTATATCAATTGGAGGCCTTCACTCAAATTTGATGTAAGGATTGATGATATTTATAATATCAATTGATATGGTACATAATGAAAAAAACTAAATAAAACTTACATCTGAAATAACAATGACATTATATAATATGTAAAGAATCTCTTTAAATAGAATTGTTAATAATGACTATAAGAGATCACAAGGGTAGCCACCGAAAAGAACTACATCAAAATATTTGTTGGACCCCAGTGAATGGGAATCCCACAGGAACGGGAGGAGTGGAGTAGGAGAGGTGAGGCCTAGATCCTGCAGTGGGCAAATGCGGATTAAAGATGATGACTGGCTATAAGAAATAATATAAATTTTCATTAAATGAAATTTGATCAACACAGTTTACACTGGAAAAATATGAAACCAAAAATATTGACAATTTACACTAGCTCATATATAATAAATGAAGTATTATAATTTAATTAGAATAAAAACTGTCATAATAATTAAACATAGATAACATTTCAAAGACACAATCGGAATTTCTATATTATTAATTCTAAATAAAAATTAACAATATATTGTACAAAAAATGTCATACAATTCTTAACTAGGTATTTTTCTATAAATGTTTTGAATAATGTAGTAATTTTGTTAAAATATAGACTATATTTAAAATATTAACTATAAGGCACTACACTATGATCAATAAAAATCTTATGATCGATAATTTATAAAAAATATTAAGTTTTAAATTTCTCATTTAATACTAATGATATCATCATTGATCAGTGCACCAAACTAACAATCCAATAGACCCCAGATTACACTGAATCTCAATCTAGTACAAAGGCAGTTTTAAATTATTAATAACACAAAAAATGAGTTTTGTACATTGTTCTACTTATGAAATAAAGGAAATTTTGTTTTTAAAAAAAATGATATTATCATCTTTAAAAAGTATTTCTCTGAAAATTTATTTTATACCCATTTTAATTTTGAAGAAATCATTAATTTTACTTAAATTTAATTAAACAAGGAAGTATTGCAAAGTTGTTAGTTCACAAATTTCATATTTATTTATTTAATTCTTAATTATAAATTACTTTTTTGATGTAGGATATTTTTATGTAACGTTGAAAAAATATACACATTACTTTTTAAAAAAGCGTCATACAAGTAAAATAATTAACTATTCAATGTTTTTCATTAATACTTATAATATTTTTGGCACCATGTAACAAATTACATATGTATTGGGAATGAAATATTTAAATTTCATATAAAAAATATAACACTTAGTTGTCAAAATTTAGCAAGATTTTACTTTTAAAAAACTTTTTTGTTTTTGAAAAAGAAATACAATGAAAAGAAAATGCTATATTTTATTAAATTGTCATTATGCTTTGAAAAAAATTTAATCGTTTCACAAAACAGTGGAAATATTTATTCAAATCATAAATTAATTATCGTTCAAATGATTTGATACTTTCAATAATACTTAATGGTGAACTAAACAATCATACTATGGCACAATTTTTAACGTTTATAATAACGTTCAAAATTCAATAACTAAACATAAATTTCATTGATAATTTTAAAAATACTTTAATTTATATTTTTACATAGAAAAATGTTGTGTTCCTTACAGGGTAGGCAGAGCATCAAATGCCACACATTCATCTCATCTCTAATATCCAAGCATCTCGTCAGGTAGACTTCAATTATTCTTTAATACCTACATAATATATTATATATACTAGGGATAACTTTTAAGTTTTGTCGTTAACATATTTACCGGCAACTTTGAATTTCAAACTGTTTGATATTCAAATTTGTTTGAATTTACAATCTCAAAACAATTGAAAGTATTAGGATTAATGCTATTGTTTAGTCATTTCGTCATATAGAATTTGTCAGGTCACGTACGAAAATTAATCTTACTAAGGAAAATGTCCATGCAATAATTTTCTACAACTTTAAAAGAGACCTAAAATGGCTTCAGTGTTTTGAAGAGCTAACATCTGTGTTCCATGATGGAGGCCCATCTCTGCGGACTGTCGAACGCTAGTACTTAAAATTCCAGCATGGACATACCAGTCTTAGTGACAAATCTCGTCTAAAATCTGCTTTCACTGAAGAAAACATCATTGCTGTGAGAAAACTAAGTCTCAAAGATCGTCATGTGACATATCGAAAGATAGAGGCGTTATTAGGCATCTCAGGGACAATCATTCAGAAGATCTTGCACGTGATGCTTAGTGTGAGATAGCTAGTTTACCGTTGGATCCCGCATTTGCTTTCCCGCGTCAGATGGTGTAAGAAAACTCTTCAAAGGTTCAACCGAGGAGAGTCAAATCACGTCTATGACATCATCAGTGGTGACGAATCTTTGGAATCAGGATCTATCAGATTCCAAACTTACCTGATTCCAAAGATTCGTCACCACTGATGATGTCATAGACGTGATTTGACTCTCCTCGGTTGAACTATTGAAGAGTTTTCTTACACCATCTGACGGAATCAGAATCTATGCCTAATTCCAAAGATTCCAAACAACAATCTACAGTCTGGGTCTTCCAAGACAAGCCAAAGTCGACTAAAGTTGTTCGCTCTTGAAGCACTTCAAAGAAGACGGTGGCTACGTTCGTTGCGAAAACCGGTCATGTTGCGACCATTGCACTTGAAGACCGTAGAACGGTTAATGCAGAGTAGTATACAACAGTTTGTTTACCACAAGTCATCGTCGAACTTCAGAAATCTAACCCAAAGCGACGCATCATCCTACACCAACGCAAGCTCACACAGTGCTCATCAAACTGTTCAGTATTTGAAGCAGGAAAACATAGAAATTCTTGATCATCATCCATACAGACCTGACCTAAGCCCTAATAATTTATTTACATTTCCTAAAATTAAAAAAAATCTCAGGGTCAGAGGTACGAGTCCAGTGAAGAGCAGTCGACTTTCAAGACAGCCATATTGAACACCCCTACCTTGGAGTGGAATAAATGTTTTAATAACTGGTTTGAGTGAATGGAAAAGTGTATTAAACTACGTGGTGAATAGTTTGAAAAACAATAAAAGATACTATAAGATTCTAAGGGTGTTATTTTCTTCAAACGACAAAACTTAAAAGGCATGCCTCGTATATTACCTTTTTCAGCCTTTCATCACTTATTTCAATCCTTCCAAGTATTTCTTTATTTTGACATATTTCTAAAATATTTGAAAATTCTATTACAAAATTAACAAAATTAGATATTATACTCCAAGTACCTACCTAAATTATTTTATAATACTATTTGATAATCGTAAACAAATAAATGTCTTTTGAAGCCATGCATAAATAAATGTTTTATAAAAAAAATAACAAAAAATAAATGGTATATATTATACCTATATATAATAATAGGTACTTCAAAAAAAATTGCAAATGAATGTTTTAAATAATCTGTGACCTAATTATTAGTAAAAATATGTCTACACAGTTGAAACCATTGAGATTTCATCTAAACACTATGGCCCGGTATTACAGTCTTAGTTTAAGAGCTAAACTCAAGTTTTACAAAAATATAGCGTATTACAGTGTCCGTTTAGGCCTAATCTTCCCTCAAATACGTCACTAAAACGACAAATATTTAACTCAACGTTTCTGGCGGATTAAGTACTTAACGGTGAGTCAACTGTCATTTGCTAGGCAACGCGTGAAGTTTCAGTTTCTATCACTAGAGGCGTTAGGCAACGAGTTTGTTTTGTTGTGTGGCGCCACCGTCGATACAACTAACGCCTCTAGTGATAGAAACTGAAACTACACGCGTTGCCTAGCAAATGACAGTTGACTCACCGTTAAGTACTTAATCCGCCAGAAAAGTTGAGTTAAATATTTGTTGTTTTAGTGACGTATTTGAGGGAAGATTAGGCCTAAGCGGACACTGTAATACGCTATATTTTTGTAACACTTGAGTTTAGCTATTAAACTAAGACTGTAATACCGGTCCGTAATATGGAAATGGATTCAATCTCCCCTTAACAATAATCTTGAGTTTAACAAACTCAATGAGTTGAGGGCCGACTGTAATACCGGGCCATAGTTGATGAATGCACAGTTCTTAGTTATCATGTTTAATGTTTTTAATTGCTTACATTATCAGAGGCTTATTATGAAAATAATTACCAATGATTTCTAAAACCCCATATTTTATTTTGTAAATCAAAACTATTGTAATTTGGAAAGTAATTTCTTGTGGTAAAAATATTCCATGACATAAAATATGGCACCCATAAACCAGTTAATTAAGATCATGTTATAAAACACTAATATTTAGATATAATTAATTAATAATTCCAGAAAAATATTCTTTCTTTACAAAAATAAAGGTGTATTAACTAAACTACATACAAACTCTCATTTTCATATAAATGACTTATCACAATGATTTCACATTTTTCTATGTTATCTCTTCAATGCTAAACTGGTGTCTTTAAATGGATGATGATACCCCCCTTTTGGCTACCAGAAAAGACTGTGAACTGCATCAACCACCTACAAGAACAATATTCTTATATACAAATGTGTCTTAATATTTTTTTAATGGTTTGGCTCACGAACATTACACCAAATAGTATGGCAAAATACAAAGAAATGAATGCATAAAAATGTATAAGTATGAAATAACTCAGCATGTGAATTTAAAATATGATACTTATATGTGTAAAACCAGACTATATTGATTAAACAGTTTACATACAAAATTGTGAGTTTACTTTTTACTTGCAATAAACATTGTTATCAATCCTTAAAAGGCCATAATATTACTATAGGTACATTGAACACAATTATTAAATTACTGTGTGCATTTAATGTATACACATATAATTTCATTTTGAACACCCACCAATCAATATATAAAAATAAATGTCACAAATATAGTGCATGCATTAAATTTTAATTTATCTTATACAAATGGTGACATAAATTTTCAGACATAAATTGAGTAGGTATACATATTATAAGGTTTTTGAATTCTCATGATTATACAAAATGTAAATATGTAATTATATATATTAGTAGAAAGGTTAAGACACAGTTCACAGTTACAAAAATAATATAAAATATTCAAACTGCATTTTGGAAATTAAAGGAAATATGTTGGGGAAACGTTATGTGTTCGCAAACAGTCTTAATATTATCTTAATAAAATAACCTCCGTAATTTTGAAGAAAATCTCTTTCAATCCAACATGGGGGGCAAGTCCGGTCAAACGGTGAAATGAAAACGCTCATGATCACCCATATTATGGATATAATTATCATATGGGGTTCTATAATATCTTAAGATATAATAGAACTCCATGTGACAATTATTATATCCATGATATGGGCAATCATCAGGTTTTTTATTTCACTGTTTGACCGGACTTGCCCCCATGGTCTCTATTAATTTTTATTTACTACGCTATTGATCAAAAAGAAAAATGACTCTAAAAACTACTCTAATTTTGTTTTGCTAGGTATGTCAAATTCCACTATATCAACAAAAAATCCTTAAGCCAGAATAAATTTAATGTTAAAATGCTTATTAATTATTATTATTTTAATTATGAAAAATCTTAAATTATAAAAATACAGATTTAATATAAAACATCACTTATACAAAATTAATTATTTGTTAAAACAAGAAAATTGTTTCACCAAGTGAAGTCCTCGATTTATTTCAATTACATTTATTATTTAATGTTGAAAAAATAAAAAGCAGGTACAGTATTTAATTAACAATAAATATTATATGAACCTACACTTATTCTAGTCGGTTAATGATAATTTATAAATCATTCTCCAACTAATTACTTAATAAAGAAAAATCATGTTTCATTATTTTAACACATATCATATAAAACATGTGAAAAGGTCTGTATTAATAAAGCTTTTATACACCAAAAAATAATCATTGATGTAGTATTATAAACCATTTTTTTTTTATTTTTATAAACCATTTATACAAATGGACATTCTTTACGTAAAATATTGTGTTAACAATAAATACACTGCAAAACAATGATAGAAAATTTCATATACCCATATTCATTTGGCATTTTAGTTTTTTAAATATATTATTACAGGACGATTGTTATAAAATATATCATATATAAAGGAAAATCATCAATATTTACATAAATAATGTAAAAAATATAAATACCTGCCTTTCTATAGTACAGTATCCAAATAATAAAATATATATCTTACCTGTGCAACGGTTTGCTCTCCCAATGGAACATCTTCGTTTCTGAGGGCAATTCGTCCAACTACAGAAATGGGATCAGCATCTAGTATAATTCTGAAAAAAAGAAAAAGACAAATTTTAATAAAGAATATACAAACATGAAATTAATTAAATGAAACTATTGAAATTATAGAAAAAATATTGAAGTAAAACAGTTCAGTAGGAATGTACCTATAAAATAATTAATTTAATGTGATTTGCATTTCATTTTTACTTAAAACATATTCAGCAAAATATTTGAAGCATTTTAGGAATTATTTTTTAATCATTAAAAGGGTATGAAAATTTCTAGTAGTTTGTAGGCCTTTGTGGCTCGGTTGGTTAGGTATTTGACGCTGATCCAAAGGTCCCGGGTTCGATTCCCGATGGCAACACAGTTTTTAATTGTGTTTTCAGCCTGGATCTGTGAGAAGTCTCCAGAATGTGGCAACTTGTTCTTGGGTGCGTATTAAATTAATATTTGACATAGAACCTGTTAGTTGCCCGAGAAGTAATCAATAAAACTAATACCATAACTTACAATTACTATGAAAAAAATATAATTATTTACCCTCCATCGCATATTTCGTCCACAGCAAGCATCACAGTATCTAAACTGTCCAGTACCGCTCTCTTCTCCACACCTCTTCGTAGGATCTGACTTACAGACTCGTAGAGGCCATTTAATACTGACATCAATATCAACTGAAATAATATTTTATAAATTTGTAGACAAGTTTTATAATTAATACTCAAATTATTGTTTTATCTTTAACTTATTATTGATTGTAACTATGTGTAAGAAAGGAAAACACTGACTATTTCCTTTTTAATTTTATACGCAGAACCAGGTAGGTACATAAACACTGAATTCAAATATCAAGAAATTATTCAAATACAATTAAGAAAAAATTAAATACCTCATTTTCGTGAGAACTTCCCATAACATAGAAGAATAAATCTACATTGCTTCTGTACACGCAAGTTAATCCATCAAGCATAATGATTTCTGCATTCGCCCTGTAAAAAAAATTAATGTTTACTAACAACAATCTTATAATTAGATTAAAATAATGAAAAAAAAATAGCAAAAAAAAAACACTCTAAGCCGTTCATGACAGGAAACAAACGCTCGAAAGACACAGAAAGACTCAGATTAAACGTCGAGTGTATGCACCAAAAGCTCGGTAAAATTGTCAGGTGAAAAACGCTATGACAGTTATAGTATCTGTTGACTTCTTTTTGTTTCTGTGGAATGATGACTTCTATTTGTTTCTGTGGTATCTATTATGTCAGTTGACATTATTTACGATGACAATATGCATTCACAAAGAGGTTGATTTATAAAAATATCATTCAACGATTTCCAATAAAATGACAGAGATCATTATTTACATCACTGCCTAATTGTTGTCTTTTGATGGAAATATATCCTAAAAAGACATGATATGTCTTTTAGGATATATTTCCTAAAAATAGGAAATATATATATATAGGAAGACAGTTTGATAAATGGCATTCGTCATTTAAAACGCCCGATGCTGCGCTCAGATTGAAACGCCGCTCGAAAAAGTTCAGTGAGATTGGTGTGAAAAACGCCATAATCTGCAACTTCAAGTACATTCGACGCCCGAAGTAGAGCGTTGAATCTGAACACAGCCCAAGACGAGTTTTGAAACATTTCTACAAGGAAAGTCTAAGTAATTCTTTGATAAATAGGTACACGTAAAAACTGTAAAAAGACGTTTTCTATCAAAAAATGATTGACAGCACATAATGAATACAAAATAAGCCCTGTGGTGAAGACGATACAGCAGATGAGATTTTAGATTAAACTAATTTACTAGTTGTATCAATTTATACAAAAATTAATGACAGTATCATACTAAACATTGACCTAAAAAAAAATTTATGATTTAGATTATGATCGAGTATTAATATCGAAGACAAGCTAAGAACGAATTAAGATCATGTCAAGAGTACCACTGCAGATTTGAATTGAATTATGACATATTGCTTGATAACTTTTACAACCTTGTATCTCAAAAAGTGCCATTTTACAGGAGACACTAAAACTTGATGACTTTCTCCATATAATTTTTTTTCAGTTAATGTCAATTGAAAGTTATTGAAAGGATGCATCTAAAGAATTCATAAATTGAATTTGTTTAAGATTTAAAAAACATTATATATTTAGAGATACTAGAATGCAGCTTTTAGAGATAAGAGGTTATGAAAGTTATCAAGCGATAACTTTCACAACCAATATAGATTTAAATAAAACATATGCAGATTCATATCAAAAAAGAAGGATGTAGAATTGTATACCTGTGAGTTTTATTAAATAAGTTTTTTTCAAACGCCTTCTGTTCTTTGGCTGTGGGAAATCTTTCCTTATCATAGTATTTTGCCAATATTCTGTTGCCATCGTTATCTAAAATACACAGTCCCTTTACAACGTATAATGTAGGCGGCTGAAATAAGAATAAAGAATGTATTAAGTATTAAATTATATTTATTGTTTCAATATGTACCTATTTAAATAAAAAATAAAACATTTATTACTGCTTAATTAGAATTGTTTTACAAGTCTGTTACAGCTTGGTATTAATCATACTTTATATAGTAATATAACCCTTGGATAAGTTTTTCAAAGCAATAACAATTGATTTAATGATATATTAAATGTGACACACTCTAACATTTAATGATATATTAAATGTGACACAAAATATTTTGGTAAAATTTAATATAACTGACAAATCAGCACAATCAAATTAGGATGATGTAATTGTAAGATATATGGAAATGGTGTAATCGGTTTAGAAGTGAATTGAAAAGAAGGGCAGTGTCGCATATTATTACGACAGTAAAATTAAACAAACATCTCCGGTAATTCCAGCAAACTGTAGAGCTCAAGATGATGATGAAGAACAAAAACTTTTAAATCCTCATATGATTGTGATGATATTATTCATGTAAGCGAAATGTGGAGAAACACGATGAAGATGCTTGATAAAGTCGACCGGCAGATAATTCAAATATACAATTACATGTTTCTTTATAGAACAATCAAAATATGAAAACAGTTGTCAGAGATGCAAAATTATTAGTATCAAATTAAAAACAGTCAAATAAATAATTATAATACGGAAAAACATACTAATACAGCACCCTCCATTGTAGACAATTGTAGATTTTGTTGACAGATTCAATTATTTGACGTGTACCGAATTCTTCTTATTCTTTCACATTTATAGCTACATTCATATTATGCTTATAGCCAGTAACAAAAAAATAATGATATTTTTTAAGTAGGTTCTGTATTTTTTAGTATTTTTCATATTTTTGTACAATATTAGAAAAACATTACATTTATAATTTTATAAAGCTTTAAAGCTTTTTTTGTAAAGCTTTTTTACTCCTCTCTATCCCAAAGGGTTTAGAGTGGGGAGTTATGATTTCACAATTTTAAAAGTTACTTTTTTATTGCAGATTATAAACTAATAACAAGAGACCGTATTTTATAGGTTTCATCACAATGTATAAGTCTGTGTGTGTACTGTGTATTATAATATAAGACATGATAATATATGCTATTGTACGGAGTGTTTACATATTCGATTCTTTTAAATTTTCGCAAATTTCTTATACCTAAAACTCGCTTAGATCCTATTATATTTTTAAGGATATATGAACGATGCTTTTCAATTTTTTTACCTGTCAAATTTAAGTGAACCCAAGCTCAGGAAAATTAAAACTTGATATTTTAATTTTTAAATTGCTAAAAGGATACATCACTAAAATAAAACGATATTGAAGAATTATCAAGTTTTCATAATTAAATATGTAAATCAAAAATAATTAAAAAATAAACTCATTTTATGAAAATGCTGAAAATTATACATACATACAAAATTTTGATTTACAGAGTGCCTAGGTAATGAGCAGTATAGCGTCGGCCACAACCCACTCGTTTATTTAGTGAACAAAACGTACGAGAAATGCTTGCAGAATGGACTGAGGAAGAAAATATTATGTAAATAAAATATTTCAATATTATTTAATACTTATTCAAAAATATTTAAAAATTATAAATTGGGATTAAAATGGTTTGAAGCATTCAATCTAAGGATTAGAAGATTTATTTGACGAATACATAAAAATTAGATTCATAAAACTGGAAAACATAAATTAATAGTATTACTTTTGGTTTAAAATTTAACAATGTAGCAAAATAATATATGCATGTATTCGAAAAAAATGTTTTGTATTTATATGCAAGAAATTATATTTTCAGACTTCTGAAAACTGCATTTTTATAGTTTTATTATTATATCTAACGATCAAAAATTAAAATAATTAACGCTATCTATTAAACATATTCATCGCTCAAATGTAACGTAATCAACTCACCTCATAACAAAATAATAAAATTTCTTTCCCAATATACGAACCACGGTTTTCTATAGAACCGAGTTTATTACCTTTAAAAAGTATCAATAGATGGCTTGACTTGCAACCCCCAGACATCGTATGTTTTTTGACGTTTCGTGAAAATATCAACCGGTTATGTTTATATTTTTGTGTGTAAACAGTTTTTATCAAGAACATTTGGATAAATATACTTCGAAAACATCACGTTCGAGATTGTTGTAGTGCCTGGATTGACTTTTCCAATGTACTTTTTAAATAAAAGCTATTCTAATTGCTTTAGGTAAGTGTGAACATAAGTGATTTAATTATATTTTTTATTTTCAGAAATAGGTATATTGTTGTTTATGAAAAATGACACATTTTAAAGCATTTTTTGTGGAAGTATGATGAAATATATACTAACGTCATCCACAACTTCGAAGTTCAAATTTTATTTCTTAATTTGAAAGTTCACTGAACGGAATTTCGCTTCGTTTTATTTCGCGTTTTTCCGTCGGTGTTCGTGTCAAATGTTCCATCGTTGTTTTCTTTGTAGATACCTACCACTGGAAGTATAAAGCAACCTAACTACTAAGCCAGTTTTCAATTTATCACAAAATTGAATAAATCATTGTTTTTTATACAAAAACTCGTTTGATTCTTTTATTGGCATTTGCTGCATTTTTTCATAGTTTTAAAAATCGGTTCGTTCTATTTGGGCTAAGTAACTTTATTTATTAGTATATTTCAGTAATATTTATAACATTTTTGGTCTAGCAAATAAAATGGGAAAAAATCTTGTATACCTAAACCTATTTTGAAAATAATACATGATGTTTTTGGAGAACTGATTAAAATACTTATGTGCTACGCTAAATCTAATACGTAGGTATAATAATATATGGGTGTTAATGTATGTAAGATATGAATAAATAGACAGTCCATTAATTTCATTTTAATGTTGCACAAAAACCAACACAATATCAAGTACGTTATTATAACATAAAAAAACAATAGACAATAAAGCGTATTCCTAATCTATGATTAATAAATAAATAAAAAAATTTAGCTGATGGCTAACAATACTTTTAACGGGATGGTTTGATGGTTTTAACGGGAGCAAAAATATATATAAGTAGGTAAACGGGCTAAAATGGTTTTAACAATTGATCAAAACATAAAATGTGGGTAATCAGCCTAAAAATGGTTTGAACAATGGATCAAAAATATATAATATGTATGTAGGAAAACAAACCATAGTAAAAGTATAAAGTACCTATTACCCAAACTGAATTGGCATTAATCGTTTCAAGAGATCTTAAATTATGTAGCAAAGCTGAATGTTTTAAAAATATTTGATTTCATTACTCAAACGCGATAATTCTGAACATTAGAAATTCCTTGTTCCGAATCAACGGCAATATTAAAATCGAGGTACGCGTTCTGGGGAAAATCTATAAGAAATAAGGGCACCAATTTCGTTCGCACAGCGGAACTGTGGAAGAAACTAGGGAAAGAAGGAGTACTTTCCTTACAAAACTTCTAAATGCTGTGCTGATGGAGGCAAAAATGCCGAACAACTGGAGGTGCAACACTCTGTGGTACCATTCTACAAGAATAAGGGAGATCCTAGACAGTGTGAGGACTATAGAGCTATAAAATTAACCTCACACACATTGAAAATTTGGAAAAAGTGATGAACCGAAGGTTGAGGGATTTGACTGAAATTACAGAAAACCAATGTGGTTTCATATCTAGAAGATCCACACTGGAGGTCATTCATACGATAAGAGTAACAACGGAAAAATACCGTGATAACAAAAATGATCTACACGTGGTTTTCATAAACCTAGAGGAAGCTTTTGACAGCATCCATAAAAAGATAATTTGGCAGGCTCTAAGATCCCAAGGCGTTCACTAAATCACACTGATCATTGACATGTACACGAAGGTCAGGACAAAAATTAAAGGACCAGCAGGCATAAGTGAACTATTTGACATAAGATGTGGCGTCCACCAAAGCTCAGCCATGAGCCCATTTTTGTTCAATCTAGTGACGGACCACCTTACAGCAGGCATCTAGAGACAGACGTCCTGGAACATATTATATGCTGACGACGTGGTTCTCATAAGCGAATCAATGTAACACATTGGTGAACTGGCGAGAAGCGCTTGAATCGAATGGCCTTAAAATAAGCTGCACAAAAACCGAGTACATACTGTGTCTCAGGTAAGCTAATCATCATCACTCAAAGAATCACCACTGCCAAAAACCGACAGCTTCAAACATTTGAGTTTATACCTGTCAAACCAACTCGCCACTTACGCATGTTATAAGGAAGTGTTTGTCCAACTGTCGATTTGTTCAGGAGAACTTTGTTCTCTTAACATATCGACAATGTTTCAAGCCAGGATACGCGAGAATTGTATGCAGAGGTCTACTTTTTTCACGGTTTTTCCAACTTTGAAGTCAAAAAACACCAACTTAGAGGCTTCGCAGCATATATGTTCCTTTCACGGAATTACTCAGACTTCGGAGTAGAACATTTCGTGTGTCTGTGTGTGTGTGTGTCCGTCCCCCCCTTATAACTTTTGATCCGCTCAATTTACAGAGCCCAAAATTTCAGAATATATAAAAAGTTACAGGCCTAAAAAACTTTTATACTCAGGATTTTGAATTTTTGTTTCAGTCAGGGGTTATCAATTTTTGAATTTTTATTTTATTTTTCCATATATCTAAGAAACCATAAAAGCTAGAACGCTGAAAATTGATACAAACATAGACAAATACAAAATCTCAAATTATTTTTATTCAAAAAAATTCCAGGGTTTCTCAAACATTTTTTATTAAGAAAAATATTTTTTTATGATAAATTTGAGTTTAACTGCCTATATTTCCAAAAATTTTACAATTATCGAAAAAAGCCGAAACACCCCAACTAGATAATTTAATTTTCTATAAAAAATATTAACATTGTAGAAGAAGATCTCAATTTTTTTTAACAATTTTTTTATAAATTGAATTTAGTGACGACATCGCTTCATACATTTTGTATGGCAGTCGCCTATACACAATATGTAAGAAGACTTAATAGTTTGATACTTCATCTCCAAACATACATACATACCATCATGCTATTTTCATATTCTGGGTAGGAAAAAAGGATCTTCCTCCATACTATCCTATCTTGACATACATACCTACATATGTTGTATAGAAAATTAAATATCTGAAAATATTCAATAATTTGTATTTATGGGTTTATAGTTTGGTACATATTCTTCAACTATACATACTATCGCTATCGACAGTTGGATCTCATGTGTTACTTGCAACTAGTTATAATTATAAAATAAAAGATGAGGTTTATAAAACTCATCAGACATACCATGAATTATGACGCCGAGTGCTTGGTTCTGAAGAAGAGCCACTAACAGAGCATCCACACAGCGTAAATGAGAATGCTGAGAAGGGCGGGGAACGTGACTATGATGGACAGAGAGCGGAATGTCCATGTCCGAGGAACTTTGGCGTGGCCTCAATCACCGATAAATTGCTCGAGAGCAGATATAGAAATGGTATGGACACGTCATAAGGCGACCATAGAAATCCAAGTGCAGGCCAGAAGACCAGGCAGACCGCTGACATCGTGGCACTAAAAGAGACTTGCGCGAAGGAAACGCACAGGTGCAAAAAACTTGGCGAATGAGGACGAGGAGTGCCGACCCCATACAATGGGAATAAATAGCCAGGGTGAAGAATAAAAAGAAGAAGATTCATTTTTCGTATTGATATTGATATTTCTACAAAAGTTAATACTTTTTTCACAATATAAATGCGTATTATCTAGGAAATGAAAATGCAATTACTTGTAACTCGTATATTGTATTTGTGCCAAATCTTCTAACTGATCCAGAATACATTATTTGATGTGTTAAGTTCAAATGTGACATTTTGTTCTTTTTTCTTTCGTTGTGAATTTCCCCTGCGAAGTATGGGACCCTTTCCAGCAACATTCTTAGTCAAGGAAGCCAAAAGGGTACACGTCTGTGTTTGGTCCAAGAGTTCCACTACGAGCTTCGGTATTTCTTCTACGCTAAGATGACGGCCAGTGGACATCAATATATTTTCCGTTCTGACAGCAACTGAACTGCATTCATCGGCAGACATCTGAAATCGTAAAAAAAATCAAAATGTTTTTCTACGCTGTGCCCGAGATTTGCCATACATACCTATACATCTTCGAATCAAAATCCAAGTTGATGCATTGCCTAACAATTATAATAGCACAAGTATAAAAATCAGCATACGTAATTCCATCCATGATCAATATTCCAAAATGAATATTTCGCACATTCATATATCTAGCATATCCCATTTTTTATTTATTTGAGACATACTAGTTGCGTGTAACTATGGAGATCAGTCCTTTTTTCCTACCCAAAATATGAAAACAGCATAATGGTATGTATGTGTGTTTGGAGATATTGTGTATACTGCCATACAAATTGTATATTAAACGATGTCGTCACTAAATTCAATTTTAAATTTGTTTTGATCTTTTAATAGATTTATCATAAAAAAATATTTTTCTCAATAAAAAATGTTTGAGAAACTCTTTTTAAAAATAATTTGAGATTTTGTATTTATCTATATTTTTAAAAGTTTAAGAAATCTTAACTTTATCGTAATAACAAGTTTGAGATACTTATTGTATTTTTCTATATTTACACAAATTTTTAGCGGTGTAGCCTGTATGGTTTTTAAGATAATATATGGAAAAATGAAATAAAAGTTCAAATGTTGATAACCCTTGACTGGAACAAAAATTGAAATTTGTGAGTATAAAAGTTTTGTAGGCCTATATAACTTACTATATTTTCTGAAATTTTGGGTTCCGTGCACTAAACGGATCAATAAGTATAAGGGGACACACACAGACGCACTAAATGTTCTACTCCGAATCCTCTAGTTCGGTCATTTATAGTTGGTGTTTATGGACTTCAAAGTTGGAAAAACCATGCAAAACTCTACTACTGCGTACAATTCGCTCATACGAGACTAAGATTGATACTGTAGATTCATTAAAAATAAGTTCTTTTGAACGAATCGACATTAACTTAACAGAATCAAATGATTTACATATTTCTTTATTTGCAGTTCAATAGTCAGATTAACGTTTATATAAACGAGTGGGTAGTAGCCAATACTACACTTTCCAGTACACAATAAGTGTACATTTTGTCTTCTTGATGATCTTCTTGTGAATCCCTAAATGGAATAAAAAAAACAATGTAAAAAGTACAATATAAAAGTAAATCAATACCAACCTTGTTAGCAAGTTGCTTGATTGTTTTAAGATTGTCTTGATTCAGTTTCGTTGGTTCTGGCTTAACTGTGCTGAGCCATCTGTAATCTGGTTTTCCCCTTTCCATTGAACAGCGCTGATGAATTTCTAATTGTCTGGCATGCATTAACTCTTCTATCTAATTGAATATTTACAATCACAATTTTATATATAAAATTTAGGAAAATAAAAGTAATTAATGAATAAGAGTATTTTTATAGTTATATAATCGCAAACATTGATGTTTATTCCATGTCAGTAGTGAATTATATTTTATGATAATCATTGAGATGTTTAATAGAAAATCATAAAATATTTCCTACGCATAAACCATCTCGATGTGTCAGAGAGAGACTAAAACCACACGTTCCTGTTTAGACAAACATTCATCACTTCTCTTACATCCTGCATAGTGAAACGAGTAGGTTGTGGCCAACGCTAAACTCCTCACTAAAGTATTCAAATTTTGTATGGAAAATATTCAGCATTTTCATGAAATGAGTTTGTTAAATTATTTTTGAATTTAAGTTTCGTGAACTTTCGGTCACTTTGAAATATTTGACACTAGCTTTTATGTCCCGCCGTTGGCCAAGAATGTAAAATTGTGAAGGAAAAAGCAATCTTTTTTATAATATTGTCACCCAATTATTTTGCAAAATCGGACTATGAAAAGTGGTTTGAAATATGATTGAATTTGATTGTAAAATGTTCAAGTGATGGCCACAACCCATTATTTTTTATATATTGCTATAAAGTGTGAATGAAGTATAATATACAATTTCTTCACTATTCGAAATGGTTTTAAATATGACTGTTTATCAACATTGTAAAGAGATTGGTTTGGCCACAACCCCCATTTTTAAATATTATCATCGAAAACAAATTGTAATATGTACTTACCTATTGAATATTTAGTAATTTTGGATGTTGGGATGTGGTTAAAATTTGATTAAACAAATGTACTGAAAAGATCCAGTGTTGGTCACATCCCATTCGTTTTATATTTTTTCATCAAGTGTGCATTATATTTTTGCACAATTAGACTGATGAACTTAAAATTGACACAAAAGTCTACATTAACGAAGAAGAAGAAGACTTAAACTATGGTAAATAATTTGAATATAAACGTTGTGAAGAATTCAGTAATGGCCACAGCTCCCTTTCTTTAAATATTGTCAACGAAATCAAATATATTATGTAGGTGTTAAAAATTATTTAAAATAGGATGATATAAATGGTTTAAATTTGATTAAACAAAAGTATTGAAAAGATTCTAGTGCAGGTTACATCTTCACATCCCACATCCCATTCGTTTTTACATATGTATTTTCATCAAGTGTGCATATCGTTAATAATATTTCTGCACAATAGACTATTAGACTTAAAACGAACCCAAAAGTCTAAATAAAAAAGAGAAGAATAAGTATAAGACTATTAGAAATAGTTTGTTTAAAAAATCCCAATGGTCTACATAAAATAAGAAAAAATACATAAAATAGAAGAATTAGACTATTGGAAATAGATTGTATAAAAACTGAGCAAAAGGTCTTCATAAAAGAAGAAGAAGATTAATCTATAGGAAATAGTTTGTATTAAAACTGTCCTTAAAGGTCTACATAAAATTAAGAAGAAAAATAATTAGACTCCAGGAGCCGTCGCTTCAGACCCTTCAGTACCTCCCGTCCCATCAGGCCCTTCAGTACATCCCGTCCCTTCAATCCCTCATCACGTCTCTTCCAATCAGGCCCTTCAGTACCTCCCGTCCCTTCAGGCCCTTTAATACCTCCCGTCCCTTCAGGCCCTTTAGTGCCTCCCTTCCCTTCAATTACATCCCGTCCCTTCATTCGGGTAAGAAAAGTTTAAATCCAGAAACCATCCTGGAAGAACCGCGAAGAGATGTAAGCACCGTCTTCTTTTCCCAGGATACTCCACCTTTATAGGTAAAATGACCAAATACACGATGAAGAAGAAGAAGTAAAAAGTTTAAATCCAGAAACCGTCCTGGAAGACCTGCGAAGAGATGGAGGGACAGTCGGACCTTCTTTTCCCAGGATATTCCGCTTTCATTGGTAAAATGACCAAATACACGAAGAAGAAGAAGAATAAGAAAAAAGTTTAAATCCAGAAACCACCTCGGGCACACGCTCGACAATTCGCCAAAGTTTCATTGTAATCGGACATACGGTTTAGGAGCACATCGCTTGCATACATTCATACATTCATAAATAAATAAATAAAATAATTTTCCGATAGGAAATCAGTATATTGTTGATTTGTAAGTAAATAATAATAGGTAGGTACCTACCTACAACAATGTTCTAAATAAATTCGATTCATAACAAATTTTATTTGAATATCAGAATCTTTCCGTTACCATAGTAACCATTCCAATACGTAAAAAATATCAAATGGTTTGAGACATTTTTTGAATATGTAGGTACCTAAATACATTGGTTTGTTCGATGCCATAAAAATGAAAATTGTCAGAAAAATCAAATATTATTTACAAATTATGCAATTTTATTATGCCTATATCTTTACTAATAATAAACACATTTTTACAATATATGTCTTAAAACTTGCTGTAATGTCTTGTGTTTCATTTTATTATTTCATAATTACATTTAATTCAAAGGTTTATTATTTTCAAGAACATATTCATTCGGTAGGAAAATGAAATATTGTATGAAAAGATATTAAAATGGCGGCGTTCATGTACAAAACGCTTACATTAAAAATAAGTTAAACATTATAATTATACAAAATATTCACCATGTTTTTCACTCAAACGCTAAGTTATACTTGAAAATATATTTTTTTCGTGTAAATACGTACTTCTAACTTTTAAACTAACAGATATTTGCGTGCAAAATGTACACTTTTTTGACAGATACGACTTGGAAAATTTTGTATGAAAAAAATAATTATTGAAATATTTTTAAAATTCAGCATTTTTATCGCATTATTTTTAGCGTGACACTGCATCAGGTATACAGGTACACGTTCGCACATAAATTAGATTTTTAGATGCTCTTGGTTTTTCAGAAGGCGTGAGACAAACACACACACACACACACACACATACACACACACACACACACACACACACACACACAAACACTAACATTTTGATTGCTTTATTACTTTAGATTTAAAAAAATTTCGAAGCACTTTTCAGATATCGTTCAAAAACTAATTGGGTCTAAGCGAGTATTAGATATACATCAAAATTTAAAAAGAATCGAATGAGTACTTTAGTCTATAATCGATAGAGTAAAATAAACACGCCGTACATAGCGCACAGTACATAGCTCACAGCACATAGCACACACACAGATACCTACATTGTGATGAAACTTTCAGAATACAATCTCAGCATGATACTAGTTGATAATCTGAAATAAATAAAAATATTTAAAATTGCGAAATCATAACTCCCCACTATATCCCCTTGGGTTAGTGAGGAGTAAAAAACATTCAAGTCACTCTTGGTGATGATGTTCCAATAAAATCCATGATTTCATCCATAGTAAATAATCACCTTTTTACTACCCCACTACCCCAAGGGAGTAAAGTCGCAGTTTTTAAGTTTTTTTTTATTGCAGATTGTAAGTTTTTTTTTATTGCAACTGATATCATGCTGAGATTGTAGTATGAAAGTTTCATCACAATTGATTATACTTGAAGATTATCATGAAAACATTTTATAAAAAATGTGTTTTAAATTCCAAACACATCAGATACATTTGCAAAGAAATAAAGTGCGAGCAATTAAAAAAACACCGACAATATAATTATTTGAATTGAGTTTCTCAAAATACGTTATATATTTTGATATTGTAGGTATTGGATAAAAAATATCAATAATTCCCATATTATTATCGACTTAGGTCAGTAATAATTAAATTGATGATATTTTTCACTGCATCAAGTATCATAATACTCACAAATAAACTTACATATAAAATTAATTCTGTCACTTGAAATCGCCTCTCTGAGAAATATCTTTTCTCAGCGAACATCGTAAAATTAATAGATTTTACTTATACATATTATATATTTAAAAAATGTTACATAAATTAATTAAAAGTAGGTACACAAAACATGTTTTTTTTTCTCAGCATTATTCAGGCTGGTTGGTTTCTACAAAGATTCGAGAAAAAAAAATTATATAGAAGTCTATTAAAATGTGTTACGTTTATATTTTTATTGAAATCGCAGAACATAACATAAATATCCAAATAAATATTTTACTTAATAAATCTTTATACCAGTTATCCAGCCTGAATATACAAAATAAAACCGTCGAACGCTCTGAAAAATCGCGGACAAATGAATCATCATGAAAATTCATTAATATTTAATCAATTATATACTTGTAGGGAAAATAAGTGAAACCTAAGTAATAAGTAACAAAAGTCAACATAATATCACATTCAATAAACGAATTATTACAGTGCAGGGGTAAGCAAGTAATCTAATAAACAAAAAAAATGTACAATTGACTTTGTTTTTGTTAAAATACGAACGAGTTTTCATCCGTTGAATAGAGGATGAAACCATGAAACAGTCAATTTTATTCATCTATGGTTTAAACATAGTATTATGTGAATAAAAATGTTTTAAATAACCCACAATGTTGAATAAAACTCCGAAATATTTTATAAATAAAATAAAAATTCCTTCTTAATATTATGCTTCATAAAAATGCATTCAGGGATTGTCAACGTTGAAAGAAGAAGAAAAATAGTGAACTAACCATGTATAATCGAGTGTTTAATGTTGGGCGTCGTTCACTCGTTTCGACAGAACCTGTCTTGAGCTTCCCTGTGTTAATTAAAATCAACTCAACATATTAATAAAAGCTCTGACAAATAGACGTCACTTATGTTTATAGGTATCTTTTGTAATATAATATCATTATCTATAATAGATAACACTTATGGTATGTAAAAATTCACTTCATAATTGTTCGTATCAGTTAATTATTATTACCAAAATCAATATTTGATATTTTTAGAACAAGAAGAAGTAGACTGTGATGATAATATTATAATGTCCTCAACGGGTATCATGTAAACAGTGCATATTATAATAACTATGCATAAGGAACACTTCCTTTTACCTCGTGCAAGTAGGTACTTAGTTCTTTGTTAAATAGTAATTTTATCTAGTTATGTTGACGTGGCCGTGAACGATGCGGTCCGCACCGTGACCGGATGCCTTAAGCCGACACCAATCAGCGTGATCTACCCAATCGTGGGTATCGCCCCTCCCACAATCAGAATACAGGTCGCAGCTGAGACGGAGCGAATGAAGCAACTTCTCGACCAAAGACATCACATGTACGGCCATGAGGCCAGACAATCCCGGCTGAAGTCAAGAAGAGGCTTTGTGGAAACAACAGCCGCGCTGCCTGGCCCGCCAGAGGCGCGCCGGATTGAGCTGTGGCAAGAAAGTTTCGCTGACCGCGCGCATGTCAAACCGAAGGAAGAGATGGCCGCTGGACACAACCTGCCATACCCCACTTGGAGAGCACTAAATAGATTGAGAACTGGGGTGTCGCGCTGCAATAGTAACCTCAAAAAATGGGGCTACAAGGATGACGATACCTGCGAATGCGGGGACATACAGGACCACCAACACCTTATGATATGTCCGAAAGTCGGAGAGACATGCGCGCGGGAGGACCTAATTGCCGCAAATGACAGGGCCGTACATGTGGCCAACTATTTGAAGTTCTTTATTTGATGAATCCGGACACGGAAAGTAAGTATCTAGTTAACACTTCCAGGCCAGAAAATCATTGAATGCGTGAGAAATAATTTTATATAGTTTTCCATTGTTGGGATTCGAACCAAGAAGGCCAGCTCAGAAGTCTAAGGATCAAACACTTTGCCACGCCGCGTCGGTCGGCATGTTATGAATTTTGTCGTGATGTTTTTGTGTGTACGGCGCATGTCCTACTATGATTTTTTTTTTATTTTTTCAATGACTACAAGCTGAGAGTTTCTCTGATAGCTTTGGACAGCAGATTCCATAGCAGGGATACGTGAACTTTGAACGAGTGTAGGTAGATGCGTGGTATATTATGAGTGTTCCCTTTGTATTGTGACCATAATATTTTGATACCATGCGAGGTATAGTTACAGTAAAACTACTTGAACCAGTCATGTGGTTGCGCAGTTTGTTCGAAAATTATTTTTGTTTGGTTGGTATATGTCCAAACCGCCGTCCTCCACGGCGCTGAGGATCAAAAAGTTTGGGGCATTTTTTTTTTTTTTATTATTGAAACCAAACAAAATATAACAATATAGTTACAAACAGTAAAAATATTACAAAAAAGTACAATTTAAATAAGTTATATGAAACATTTTTTTTATAGGATTATTTGGTATATACCACCTCACTAGGCTGAGCCTGTACCGAGGTGGCAGATTTTTTTTTTTTTTTGCGTTATATCTGACAGAAAAATATTAAACTTGTATTTAACTAAAACTTGTTATAAAATATACCTATTATAAAAATAAAATATAAACTATTGTAGCTTGATCATGTTTCCGCAGTATATAATGCCCTTGTTTCTAATCCATGTTTCTATTGTTTTCTTGTGTTTCAAATTATTCATCAACTGTATGTCCGTTATTTCACTTTTTATCTTATTAAAAATTTTTGGAGCTAAATAATAGTAATGTCTTTGTCCGAATGTCGTGTTTGTCTTTGGAGTCATGAGAAAATCCCTGCGTGTCGTATCGTAATTGTGTTGCGGTGTAATGTGAATTGTTTTATCTTTATGAAAATGTATAAAAATAATTTTGATATATAACTGTGGAATGTTGAAAACTGGAAAATCATTAAATAATTGAACTGTTGGATATGTAAATGGTTTTTTTATAATAACCTTAATTAAAGCTTTTTGTGCTTTAATAAGAGGATCCATATTAATTTTAGCAGCGCCACCCCAACCAATCATTCCGTGTGTTATAATCGATTGAGCTAACGCGTAATATATTGTTTTTAAGTCTTTTTTAGTCATTATGTTGCAAATGTTTTTAAAAATATAAATAAGCCTTCTTATTTTACCTGCAACTGTGTTTATTTGTTCTGTCCATCTTAAGTTGTGATCAATGTAGATACCCAAAAATTTATACAATGGAGTCCTTGTCAGTGGTTTGCAAAAGCAATTTTGCTCGTGAGTACAGTCATGTATGATTAAATTTTTGTCTTGGCTAGGTTGCCGTCTAGAATCTATACTGAATGTCATGTATTGCGTTTTGTCAATATTTAATGTAAGCAGGTTTGCATCTAGCCATTGTTTTATTTTATTAATACCGTCAGTAGCTGTCTTGTATACATTTGTCCATGAGTCGGAAGTAAAAATAAGAACAGTGTCATCCATATTTTGGGTAGTTATAAAATTAGTTACTTTTTATTTCAACAATTTATTTATTTCTAAGCATTACAAAATTCCATAGCGTTCTACACTATCACATTGAACAAAGATGTCTGTCCGTATTATTACGAATGCATACATTAATAATTATTAAAACACAGACATTTATATTTAGAATTAAACAAAAATACATATTGAATACTTTAAAACTTTAAACAGCAAAGTTATTTCAAATTTACGTAGTTTTACATACATACTTTTATTATTGTTTGAAGTTAAGTATCTTCTTCCTCATTTGGATGTACATACATATTATGATATCGATAACATATATTTCGGAAACGATAGTTTAAATTGTCAATGCCCTTTAGTATATCGCGAACATCTGAGGATAACAAAGAATGTGTCGAAACTTGTTCTAGAAAGTACGGAGAAGATTCTCACTTTATTCAAAACCAAGTAATGAAAGTTTGTTTCATTATATCTACTAAAGAGTCATTAAACAAATCTGAAACGCGTTGTTTACAAAGTTTACATATTACTAAACTAATATTACATTAAATATATGGTTGTTTTCATCTTACACGTTTGTATTTCACAAATAAATAATGTGTATGTGATGTGTTTTCCGAAAACTTCGATACTTTGCCAATTACATTGATTTATAATATATTATGTAGGTACAGGAGAACATTTATAGTATGAACACTTCAAATAAGTAATTAAAATACAGTTACATAAATTTAATAATATATTTTTAATGTAGGTATTGAAAAAAATTCTTGCCATTCAATACATTTTTAATTACTTCACAAACTTTCGAACCAAATAGAGTATTTTTTTTTATTTAAAAAAATCTTTATAGCCATTTTATAAGATATAAAGTAAATATTAAATTTATTTATAAAAATAAAACACCGTTTTAATCCACAATGAGTACTTTTAAATAAGCCTAAGCGCTTTCGCTAGGTACAACTAGCATTTTCAGAGGCACAATTTATACTATATTTTATTTATAGTATAAATTGTGCCTCTGAAGATGCTAGTTGTACCTAGCGAAAGCGTTTAGGCTTATTAAATTTTACTCACTGTGGTTTAAAACGGTATTTTATTTTTATTTATATATATAAATTTAATATTTACTTTATAATTATGTACTTCTACTGTGCTAACGAAAAAACATTCAAATTATAATGTATCATTTTATCAAATTTAATAAAAAGGTACCTTATATATTATTGGAATATGTTTGAATTCAATTTATCGTTGTTGATTATGATGAAATGAAAAGTATTTTATGTGACGATTTGACAAAGAAATCACTAAAATGACATCCAAATTATTTAATAATCTATTTAACAATCAACTCTCTTTTATACATTTTTAAAAATATAATTTACTTAATGTAGTAATAGTTAATATATAATTTTTTTTTATATTAATTTATTACTTATTATTAAAATTTTATATACAATTTCTATTGTCTCTTCCACAGCAGTGAGGCGTGATAATATCAGCAGCCTAAGATAAATTTAAATTAAGATTTAATTCAAACAAAAATGTTTCCTTAGTACTAAGAATATTATCTGCAAACACCCTCATTAACTTCATATTGTTAAAAGCACAATACAGTTTAAGTGAAATTATTATATCTTTTAAATTATTCTTCTCATTCAAACTCATTCGATCATACATACATTAGTATATAAGTTTTAAAAAATATAAATAAATAAATATATAAATAAATATATAAAATAAATAAATATATAAACAAATATATAAAGATATAAATAAATAAATATATATTTATATATGTATATAAATATGTTAGTTCCAAAGACATTATATACTATAAGGTCTTTTGTTAGTTCTTATTTCTTTGGGGATAACCCGCCTCAGTTTCTGATCCTCGGGAGGATCAGTCGTCAACTGACGTATCGCTTGCATTACAACAGGCATCTTCAAGGCCTTGTTTATAAATTTCAATCTTCAATATTCAATCTGACTTTCCTCAAAGTTTCACATTGAGGATGTACAAAGAAAACATACAACTTCTTTTATTTTACACATTCATATTTTAAATCACGTTCGTTCAAGTAATAAATTCAAGTAATTATAAAATTAGTTTTTTATGCATTTTGACTATTTTTATTCATTCATCATACATGTACACGAAAAATAGAAGAGTATTCGAAAAATATTACCAAAAATCACAAGTTTGTATAAGTTGACCTTCGTGGCTCAGGTGGTTAGATATCTGACTACTGAGATATCTGACCTTTTTCAATCATGTCTTCAGTATGTGAGACGATATATACTACAAGTCCAGAATGTTATGGCAACTTGTTATTGGGTGCGTGTTAAATTAATATTTGACATAGTACCCGTTATTTCCCCCAAAAGCAACGGAAATGAAAAAAACTGAAATCAAACATAACTTTAAACATACTATCGAAAATGCATTCATTTACACGTATAGTTTTAGTTTTTATTTTTTGTTAGTAGATTCTCACACGTTTTTTTACGTTCTCTCATTCGACACAGCAATAATTACATACTTACCTACTACTTAACATTTTAGATTATTATTCTAATGTTTCCATAAAATTTCTCAGGGTTTTAAATTTTAACGATCGGAATCTCTATAAGTAGGTATGTAGGTACCTAGCTTTTTATGAAATTAATTCGAGGACTTTAAATGAAACAATCATAAGACCCATTTTGTCAAAAGACCTAAACATTTTTCAAATTGTGAGAATTGTATATATTATATAGGTTTATGTTTATATTATTTGAAAACATTTCATCACCAAAATTCTAAATGTTTTTAAAAGTTCTGTTATCCCTAAAACGATTGAATGAATGTTACGTACATTAATCATATGAAACGTACAAATCAGTAAAGGTGAAGTTAATGTTTGAAATATACTTTTGAATATTTATTTTTCCCTGATCAATTAAATGTAAACGTGATATGGATACATATATTATTTGATAAAAATATATTTACTCATAAATCGTCATGTTTTAAATTAATTCAATTTCATACTTGATTATGATAAAGTTTTCTGCGTAGGTATCAACAACGAAAAGTAGATTGAAATAATCCTTTAAAACCTTCATTATCAATTATTTTCCACAAACAAAACTTTGTGAATTCGAAACCAGTAACAATGAATGTTTTAATTTTGACTGAAGTTAAATGATTGACGTAAGATGAATCATGAAAACAGTAAAACGATGTATATACGTGAATATATTAAAAAAAAACATTTAGGAATTATTTGTCCAAGCATCGCTGTACATTTTGCAGAAATCTAGGCGTTTCGCTTAATTTGAAGGTTTATCCAAGCAGCAATGTATCAAAACCCAGCCAATGTTTTTCTTTGGTACATTTTCATCAAGATGCTAAGGATACACTTGAAAAAAATATAGTTCTTATATAATTACATAAAAATGTATTACTTTAATTTATCATCATTTAATTACTTTGTCACTAGTTTCGAACGAATTCATCTTCATATTATTGTTTTTACGAATAACAATATCTATTTTGAATAAATATCGATTTTAAATATCATGATCATATGAATATTCGCACATTAATGAAAAATATAATTACACAACCAAATTTGAGTTCTATGATAAACAGTTATTTTCATTTGATTAATTACTAATAACTATAATGATTGAAATTTATTAAATATTTATTTATTGGAATTTTGATGTCTGGTTTTCTTTTATTGTATGATATTTTGAATATCATACAATAATATAGATAAAATATATACACAACACTATAAATATGTTTTATTTAATTTAATGTTATATTCCTTTCCTAATAATTTTTAAGTAAATTTTAGGTGTGATATTTATTCGTATGCAAAAAAAAGTGATTGTTTCTTTATGGAAAAATTAATCTATTTTTTCTTGTCAATGCACATATATTGAATGCCTTTAAAACATATTTCTATGACATACGCTCGTGATTATGCATAATATTGTTTAAGAATAATTCATTCAAATAACTCCGAAAACATTTTTCCATTTACTTGATAAATTGTAATTCGTTTGAATAGTAATATTTAGAACTGAGTTATAATATTTGACTAGCTTTAATTTTTGAATTTGATCAAAAATGAATAACTTCTTCAATATTATAGTAATTACTTGATAATATTAATTTTTTGCAGACAATAAACTTTCCTGAAAATAACCGTAATAAATTATTTGATTTACGAATAATTATAAAACTATACATTTCCTATATACATTAGCAGACATTTTTATTTATCAAATCCATAAATCAAAGTTTACTACAATTTTCTTGCAATCTTATATTATTATACATTTTATATTTGTCTTTTTAGACTTTATTTAATATAAATTAATAAATGTTTACTTAATTGTTAGATACTTTTAATTATTAGATAACTTACTCTATTTTTTTATTTTTATTTATATTCTTACACCTATTATAGTGATTATGTTTAAAATCTACCTTCTGGAAGCCCTTCGTGATATTGTGTTTCTTTTATATTCTTGGTTGATATACTTACTCTAATAAATAAATAAAAATATGAATAAAATCAACAAAAGGAAATTATAGAAATGAAACAAAATAAATAATTAATGATAAATTTAATAAATTCTAAATAATAGCGATGCAATGGAATATTTTGATTAAAAGTTTAATATAATTTTTGTAAAGATATTTTACAACATTGAATACTTTCATATGCCTCATCTTTTTAAATACAAATGTGCCAAACAAATTTGTCGATAATGTATAGTAGTAGCTTTTATCAAACTGTGCAGGGTAAACAGTGACTATATATTATGTTTTATGATAAATTATATGACTAGCATTTGAGAACAACAAATCATTTTCTTATTCTATGTTGAAAATTCATAAATGTTATAAAAAATCATATTCAAAAATTACAAATTCAAAATATTCCATTGAAAAATTTATGAATGAATAATTAACACAATTTTTAACAATAGATTAAATATAAATAAATAAACTTTATTTTTTAATATTTATATTTAAAAAAATATTCTCACTATGCACTTATTATTTTTATTTTTATGTTTCTGGAATATAAGTAAAATACTAGTTAGATCTCAATTCCAGCATTGATTATATCATAAATAATGTTATTTGTTTCACACAAAATAAATACAATCCACCTTACTTACTCTGCTTTATCATTTTTTTACCATTTCAAAGTAAAAATTCGGAATGATTCGCACAATAAAGTATCTTTTGTAAATTTTCCATTTAAATCTTGATTTTTCGTAGTAAGTATGGTAGATTTTTTTAAGATTTACACGTTAATGAAACACT
The DNA here is from genome assembly GCA_963576475.1 of Molanna angustata. Lineage (NCBI taxonomy): Eukaryota > Metazoa > Arthropoda > Insecta > Trichoptera > Molannidae > Molanna > Molanna angustata. The sequence continues at coordinate 43,798,270 of OY754965.1, read as the reverse complement.
TACAACACCTATTCAAACTAACAATTTAAGCAATTTATAATGTTTAGAATCCATGCTCCATCAATTTGAATATTAATGCTAATTAACAAAATTAAAGTTGTGAATATACTTTCATTTATATTTGATGACATAAATATACTAATTATATTTTCAAAATTTACTTTTTAGATTGATGTGCTTTGTAATGATACATAAAATTAACGCAACCTAAAAAAATATATATTGAATCATAACTATCACATGTTTATCACAAAACATAATACACATATTTTTAAAATTGCACATATCCGATTCATATGTTTTTACTTAAATAAAAGTTGAAACAAGAAAGTTGTATGTTTTGGACATTGTTAAAAATCCCATTTTGAACACATGTCCTAACAGTGTGTTTAAAATACGTTGGTTAATTTAATGTATGTATATTAAAAAATAAAATAATTATTTAAAAAGTAGAATTCACCAATAAGATTTGACGGTAATAATGGTGCAAATTAATACTATGCTACAAACCACTTTTTGAGTTTAAATTTACACGAATAGTTTCGTAAGTACCTACACCTCTCCCGTCGATATTAGTTATAATACAACTGTCGATGGGAGAGGTATAGTCCCGAAACTAGTAGTTTTAACTCAACAATTATAGCTATGTATTTGCACCACTATTACTGTAAATAGAATTTAGAAGATTTTTTAAACGGTTATCTGTTTTAAAATCATTTAGTGTAATAGATAAAAAAAAGCAATAAAATTAAATGACAATGGTCATGGGTGCCAAGTCACAGTTGCAGGCAGCTCCTCCATTTCCGTTCCAGCACTGTTCCTTGCACCATTGTATCCAAAAGTCTGAAGATCCAGAGTCCTTGGTTAGCTTCGGAATCGTCACGTCTGTCTTTCTGCATCTCGGACATCCCTTCACTTGATACGGCGACTCGTAGTTGCAGAATGACTCACAAACGTTTTCCCAAGAAGTGCGAATTGAAGACAACTTCTGACATCCGCACAATGGCTTTCCTAAATAGAAAATACACGTAATTAAATTACCAAAAAAGTTTAAATTGAATCTTCGCATTGGATTTTACTTATTCACAGATTTCATTTTAACATTGTGATAATCTATTATTATCAATAGTTACGGTGCAAATGACTTTGCAAATATATAAAAAAATCTACTTGTTTCCCAAAATTTAAAAAAGATAGTATCAAATAACTCAATAATTGTGCTTTAAAATATTGAATCGCTATACAAAAAAATACTTATATACATAATGATATTTCCATTTTTACTTCCAATATTGATGTCCAATACAAATATTTCTTATATTTCATGTGTCCATATTTTCTATACATCTAAACATTAAATTGCTGCAACGAAACCAAAATAACTTATAACTGGATGACACAATGGATGTATTGTGTTAAAATTTAATGGATGTATTTGTCACAAAGTTAACCCCGAAAATATCGATATTAATATTGAATTAGAGATTGTATAAAATCTTGTGTTTTTGGAATTGATAACATTTTTATAGTAACGTTCGCCTATGTGACTTTATTTCATCAGTTTATTCTGATTTTATGTCAGGCTTCATTAAATTTTACTAAATTTCAACAGGATTATGTAAATCGCAATATTTTCTACCTTTTCACATGTATCTAGTTTGTTTTAATGAGACTTTCGGTGTTGGATGTGTGAAATAAAAATCATCATTCTCCATAATTTGGCATCATATTACAACCGAGAATTAAAATAAATTATCAAAGACATTCAAAGTTAAATTGGTTTCTTTCAAAAAACATTAATTGTCATGGTCTTTGATTTAATGTAAAAATATTAATTTCAAAATTATTGTTTTGTATTGAACCGTTGATTCCACAAAAATGAACACTGGTTTAAATTACTTATGTTAATTTAATATTTCTATAAATAAAGTGATAAACTTTTGATTTTAACTATTGAGACAGCGCAGCGTTTAGATTGTAAAATTTCATAGTCATACTGGTAAAAATAAAACAAGATTTTATTATCCACGACAATTTATTCCTAAAGTGTTTCGTTTTTCCCTATTTTTCAGTCATTTTTACAATATTCAATATATTGTTTTTATAATTTCCATTTTTGTTTACTCTGTATTATAAAATCTTCAGTTCTTGTTTATATTTTTCTTTCTTATTCTTCTTTATCAGCCTTCTTCCCTCAACTACTGGAGATAGGCCTCTTCCATTTCCTTCCATCTTTGTTTATTTGATGCCATCTGCATCCATTTTGAGCTTCGCTAAGCGATCCATGACGTCCATTACTAAGATCCGATGCCTAATTTCTTCATTTCGGATTTTGTTTCTCAGGTTTACTCCGAGCATGGATCTTTCCATGGATCGCTGCGTGCATTTCAGTCTTTCAGCGCTTCTTTTGGTGAGAGTCATTGTCTCTAGTCCATATTTCATCACCGGTAGCATGGAAATTTCAAAAGTTTTTCTTTTTAGGCTTGTTTCTTTATTATTATATAATAAATACGACCCAACAGACGTTGTCCTGACCGAACGTTGGCTTGCCTGTTATTGGCTGGTTTAACAAACATAAAAATAACCACACACATCACGGCATATCCGACAATGTGGGGTCACCAATGACAGGTCTGAGGGTGTGCTATAAGAAACGGAAGCACGACATATACCTACATCTATACCCACACACCAGTCTCGCCTCACCTAAAAAATGCTACATAAATGGGTGGAAAAAATGTTATTGGTGTTTGAAAGGAGGATATTAAGGAAAATCTTTGGCCCGACTAACGATGGAGGGGCCTGAAGAATACGGTATAATCATGAGCTAAAGGCAATTTACATCAACGAAACGAATGTAGTCCAATTTATTTGTGCTGCGCGATATAAGAGAAATGGACCTGACAAATTGGAGAAGACTGGCGGTCGATAGGGAGTGATGGAGACGATTTATGGAGGAGGCCAGGGTCCGTAGTGGACTGCAGTGTCAGTGATGATGATGATAAATGGGTGGTAAACTATGAAGGATGTTATTTTGCCCGTTACATTTTCGGTTACCATCAAAATCGGTCATTAAAAATCATCAAAATCGGTCCAGCCGTTTAGGAGTTCAGTGACATACGCATGTCCAGTAAAATTATACTTATACCTATATTAAGACATTATTGAAACTCCTGTTTCGCATTTTATTGTAGGTCTCTAAAGTTTGTATTATACCAGGCGTACATTTTTTTACATGTTTTTATATAGGTACCTATTGTTTTTTTTCACAGTTACAATTTTTGATTCGAATTGTTAGTCAAAACCATCCATTTTTCATTTTTTGGTAAACTTCATATTTCAACAGAGACGAAGATGGAATATACATATTTACTAGCGGACCCGACAGACGTCGTCCTGCCCGAACTATTTGTGAAACAAAAAATATATGTAACATACATTTGAATCATATGGATGTTATTATTCGCTGAGCCGCTAAACACTTTAAGGTAAGATTTATTGTCATTTCGTATATAATTGCAATACACCATATATGGTCTGGACACGAAAATGAACGAATTGAAATATGAATAATAACGAAACAGTGAACAGAAATTAAAATTCAATGCTTGCGTATATAGTCTTGCGTATATGAAATATGAATAATACCAAAACAGTGCGAAAAGCACTTTAGATGTCAAAAATATCCAAACTACGACGCAAATGACAGATTTCTAAGTGTTGTTAGAAGGAAAAAACTAAACATTGCCAATTCGACATTAGCGCCACCTATTATAATTTATAGCTATAAAAAATCATGTTTTTTTTATTTTCATTTGATTATATTAATGTTTAAAATTCCATTTTGTGAATCTAAACCATTCCGGGACTCACACAAACACACACAAAAAATTTCGTCAAAATCGGTTCAGCCGTATAGGAGGAGTTCAGTGACATACACACGTACAGAAGAATTATATATAGGATAATTAAGATAGGAGAACCGGGAAATCAGACACCTAAATGGCTTACGACCTGCCATCGGCTAGTTTACGTGATAATTTGAAGATCTTGCGCAACAATCACATAAACCGGCCGATGACAGGTCGTAAACCCTTGTGATACCTGATTTCCGGCTTTCCTATAAATATATTATATTCGTAGTATGTTTATATTGAAATATTAAGTTTATCAAAAAAATACAAATTTATACGTAAAAATATATAACTTACCTAATCCGGAGTTGCACAGGATTGGGCAAACTTCGGACCTTGGATTTCCACTGGTCAGCGTGTCATGTATCAAAGTATCAGAATCTGTTTGATTCAACTCTGAATCGGGATGCGCTGACGTGACTTCATTTTTGCTGTTTTCATTTCTGTGAGTGTGGGTCTCAACATGATTGATAATCTTTCTGTTGGTTCGCTTCTTGGGAGTAGTGTTAGATGACTGCGACTGAGTCTTCAGATCATTTGGGAGTATTTCAAGGCAGGAATACCCACAGGGGTCTCCGCCGAGGCCTATGAAAAAGAAACAATTTTCAATCAGACTTCTCATAAAAAAATATTTGTATTCGTTTTTAAACGAAATTATGGCTTTAAATAAATCAATGCTTTTTTTAAGAGTGTAATCGAGTTTATATCATACTCGCTCTATTTTTCAAATCATATTCATTAACAGGTTTTTGTTTTGTAAATTAGTATATTATAGCTATTTTTAAGCGAGTGTCATCATTTTGGACTAAGGACCACGCCGTTTAAAATATTACAAAGCAATATTATTTTGTTTAATTTCATAATGAATTTATAAGTAGGTACCCAATTTTAAAGACTTCGTCTTTTATATTTTATTCTTGATAGTTTTTTGTCACAAACACTTCACGAATTGTACCTACCTATTATAAACAATGTCTTACACCTTGTGCAAGTGGCGAATTAATTGCCAAAATGACAATTTCTTTCAACTTACCAGTTTTTCAGCTTAGTGATTTGCGTGATAAATAAATAAAATAATACTTTTTTGTAATACATGCGAATGAAATATTAATAAACTAAGTTTGTACCATTTTATATATAAATTGAAGCATTATTTTGTCAACAATACAAATAGTTTGGTCGTGATCTTCAACAATTCATTACGCTGAATTACATACACATATTGACCTAGACAATGTATTTTAATGTTTAGAACACAATTAAAACAAAACAGCTCACTTATTTTATTTATAGAAAATTTTCACTTTAACTCTACTTGCGCGTGTCGAACAAATTCATATAACATGATATAATATGATAGATTTATAAAACAAACATAAACGTATAAAGGTTATGATTACAAATATAGCACATATACCTAATTGTGATGAACATAAACAGACAAGGAAAAAATTATTAATTCACATAGAAAAACTAGATTTACCAGATTTTTCAAGATGAGTTATCGAAAAGTAGAGCAATGAAAAAAGAAAACACAATAAATTACACATGGCATAAAATTCACTCACCCGACTGACAGAGGTCTTCACAGATCTGTGTCTTTTGAAATACTGAGGGTTTCCACCCACCACTTTCTATCGAATCTCTCTTATTCTGGGACAAGTACAACTCTTTTATCAGCCCCTTGTCATACTGCACTGACAGCACCGTCTCCGGTAGGGCATCGTCAAAAAGCTTTAGCTCTCGTTCCCTCACATCAGAATTTTCCTCGTTAACCTCAAATTCTTTCTCGCTCGCCATGCGAGATAGGAGGGACTTGGGGTGAATTTCAGAGGCGGTGATTGGTTCTAATGCAGGGATGGGGGCGTGGTTATTTATTACAGTGGCGGTGCATGCGCAGAAAAATACTACAAACACGAAGAGTTTTTTTGACATCATAGATTAATTACTTATTTTTTCCTTCCTGAAAATGAACATTAATGCTTTCCAATTAGAACTCAGTTTTTCATAGTTGTTTTTATTACATCATTTTTTTAGCTCTTTATTTTTTTCAAAACGTAGGTTGTTATTAAAAATATATTTTAGATTTTAATAATGGTCTATATCATAAATCAACAATGAATAAATGAAATAGTTAAATATCATAAGTTTCCGTTCAAGTAATTATTTAGATACAAAATTAATCAATGTTTAAATTTACATACAAACCATTACGCCATGTCATTGACGGTTTAGGGAGAACGTATTTTTTTTTTATTTTAGCAAACATTCGTCGTTTCATTTATATTCATACATTATTTCATAACATATTCGAACATAATTATTTTCACGATCAAACCCTATCTCTCATTACATTTCTTTCAACTTTGAATATTATCTTCTACACACATTTTTCGTTAGTTTTTCTCATGTACTTAACTAAACCAAATGAACATTTTCACATTAATTTTTTGAATGATAGCTGTCTGTATTTCATATATTGTCATTCATTGTCTTTTTACTTCTGAGCAATCTCATTTAAACTACACTTATTTTGATTTCATGCATCAGTAGTAACTACAGCACACGAACAATAAATTACTTTATAACTGAGAAAGCACAACTATAAATTATGAACGCATTCCAACGGGAATTTTAAACCAGACTTATAGTGAAGTGTTGCTTGTATTAGAATAACAATGTTCACTATAAATTAGGTATTGTCATGGGCCAATCGTTTTTTAATGACTATAATGAATATACATAAAAAAGGACAGTGAATGCCAACTTTGACTTCATTTGATATGTTACAATCATTGATCATTTTTAATGATAAATGTTGTTATAATTAGCAAATGCTAACGTACACGCGTTAAAAGTTCAATGAAGATGGAATCTTTTTGTGAAGTATTTTAATTACCTGAAAAAAGATTGTTTGTTTGCTCATGTTTGGTCTTTGAAAAATCCGAAGAATGTATTTCTTCACATTTATAAAAACCCACAAAGAAATTGCTTACGTGAAATTTGAAGCATTTTGTAAACATCAGTGACATTCTTTGAATTTTAACGACATACGTGGACCAAACTAAAATATTTTTAAAGGAAGGGTTGGATTAACGTATTTTCAAAGTTAAACAGAAAACTATAAACGAACCTCAACATTGAAATTCGTTTAAATTATAGTCAAATTTATTTAAGACAAGAATATCGACCATTAATTTTCACTGCGTCATCCAATCTAAAACTTCGGATGCGATGTTCAAAGTTGGAGTTGGCAAACTTTCATATTTTTATGGAATATGTATCGATGTTATATAAAAACTGAAAGAAAAATGTTGGTGCGCTCGTAGAACGTGACGGAAATAAAGTAAGTAAAGTAAAGAAAGATTGGAAAAATTCCAACATAACCAGCAGCGGATGAAACAAGCCCTCCACTCCACGCCAATGGAAAATGCTTTTAGCGATGGGAGAGATCGTCAATTTATATTTATTTATTTATTTATTTAATATTGCTTCTCGGGCAACTAACAGGTACTATGTCAAATATTAATTTAACACGCACCCAATAACAAATTGCCACATGCTGGAGACTTACGATATTAATCTTCTCACAGATCCAAACTGAAAACACAATTAAAAACTGTGTCTCCACCGGGAATCGAACCCGGGACCTTTGGATCAGCAGTCAGATACCTAACCAACTGAGCCACGAAGGCCGACATATACTTCTTCTTCTTGTGTCATATCAGGTCTCCCCGACGTTGACGACCACCATAGAGAAAGCCTCCCTGTCCTGTGCAGTGCGAAACAGCTCCTCCACAGTTATTATACCGGTCCATTCCCGGATGTTTCGCAGCCAGGAAAGCTGTCTTCTTCCGACCCCTATACGACCCTCAATCTTCCCCTTCATGACGAGCTGAAGGATGGCAAATATGTACTTAAGACATTTTTTTAATCATATTAAAATGTTATTATTTTTAGATTGACCTAAATATTCAATATGGACATAAGGTTGTTTAAATGTGTATTCCATATGTTGAATTTTACAGACGGGCTATTGTGCAGTTTTTGATATTTTTATATTTTGCTAAAAAATAACTTATTTATCTGTATTTTTTTTAATTGGTAAATATTACCTAAATACGCTGATTTTCCAGATACGTGTATATTTTTCTATCCCAATATATGACTCAAACGACAAAAATCGTATCCGATCGCCATGACGGTTAACTCGTTAACTAATAGTATAGTTGTCGCCAAATATCTTAAACGCCAAATATCTCTGGATTTGCACATATACGATCTGCGCACTCGGAAGTCTGGTTTAAGTTGTTTTACGATAATTATACTTGCTTTTCATGTCCGGAACACCATCATCTTCGTAGCCCCCAATATTCGGCCACCCGGATTCCACTAGTGTTTGCTACCACTGTGCGTGCATTTCACTACCATCATGGGACATGGCAGCAGGTGATGTACGTTGTCCTGACTGACGTCACACTCACAGGTATCTTCCTCTGTAACCACATTTCTTGAGGTCACTGTAACAGCAACAGACACCCATTCTGAGCCTATAGAGCGTTCCCCGTGTCGGTTTATCTCACTGGCAAGTCCTCCGCGGGTGGCCACGCAACAGTTATGTAGCCATAGTGACAGCCGTCGGGCCTCTGGCAGGCCAACTATAGGGGCAGTCATCTATAGGAAGTTTCTTCTAAACTTGAGTCTGCACTGATGCGGCTATGAACCATACATTGGGTGTAAAGGGTCAGTTTGCTGCTTGCTCCGTTCGACTTCTGCTGCAACCCGCCGTCTGATCTTAGGGGCGGGCAAGAGGCAATGCCCACAATTGGATGAAGTTCTTTAATGACGATTGGTGTAAGGCATCCAGATATTAATCTGGCTGTTTCATTGATTTCCACATCCACCCTTTTTTATGTGCGATGAGTTTTACTGTTGCAGCGGAGAATTAAACCAATCTACCAATATTAACCTAGTATAAATCGTTTGATTTTTAGTACATATTGAAGAAAGCATGACTTATTAGAGGTGATTCAGAATAAACACTCTTATAAACGCATTTTTTCAACGCATCTTTCACGGTAAGGTGGTTTTTTAAATTTGACGAATGACTAAAATCAGGATTTAATTCATTTATGTTACTTATAAATTTCAATATACATACGATTATTTATTTTATTTTATTACAATTAACAGCAAAATTTCCTTTTACACAAACACACAAAACAGAATTTAAACATGATTATACATACAAAAACAGATTGTGTTAAAAAAAAATCTTTTGATCGGTTGGAAGATATTGGTGAAAAACAATGCACCACCATTTATTAATTGGAAAAAGAACTGTATAAATAAAAATAAATGAGATAAACAGTCGTAAAACATCATTTGAATACTGCAATTTTGTTATCCACAAAAAATAAGTTATCCGTGTGTTGTTTTTTAAAAGTGACATACATGACTCACAATGTAAAGTATTTGATCTACATACATCATCATATTATTCCTTGGCAAAAAATATTATATACATTTCATATAGTTTCTACATATTTTTTCTGCGGCCTGATTTTCTTAACAAAGGAGAAGATAAAGTATAATTTTGTTCCAATAAAAAAAAAACAGTAATGATATTATCGAACAAGTTGATGATGGTATATTGATCACAAGATGACTTTAGCCACAGAATAATTTGGTTTTTCTTATTTTTTCCAAGCCCACTGTGGACGACGTCTGACAAATCGTAAAATGCGAACGCAGGGCAAAATCAGCCCAACTAAATTTTTATTGTTTAAAAAATCCAGAAAATACGACTTCTTTAAAATTACTAGATTCTCCTCTTTCGACTTCTTTATAATTACTAGATTCTCCTAAAATTCTTTATTTTATTTTATTTGTTCTATTCCGGTTTTTGTAACGTCTACCAATAGTATTTACTCTTATAACACATGACGTTATACTTAAAATATAGCCCAAGCTGCAAAACTATAGTTTTGTTTTTCTTTAGCGTTTTTAAAAAACGTGTTATAAAAAAGGATTTACAGCTGCAGGTTAGGCTAGTTTTTGCCATCATCCTCGGGCTCTTATCAAACATTTTTGATTGTCGTCATCAAAGATGACAGAATAAAAAGGCCGAATGCACTCAGGCTCTTACTGTATAAATTCGACTTTATTTGATTTTAATATTGCTATTTCTAATTACATTCATTTAAGATATAAATATTATATGTTAGAAATTCGATGTTTTATTTTCTATATTACAATTACTTTGTTAATGAAGCGATCCTTTTATTTTTTTCGGTTTTAGCGCATATACAATAAAAACTTACATTAGGAAAAATGTATATCTATTACGTCAAAGTCAAACCGCAAAAAAGTCAGCTCTTTTTTGTCTTAAGCTTAAGCTTCAGTGAGATTGTTGTGTTTATAATAAATTAAGTTTGAGAAAAATATTCAAATTACTTATGTCTTTTTTTCTCTAAAGTTGGCAGTATAAAGTTTTTGCGCGTTTTCCGATACCCCCTCACCCTGTAAACCTACCACCCTCACCTCCCTCCACTCCTGACTTCCTTCCAGGCTTAATGTGGGTAGGAAAATTCAAAATGGCCGCCGGAAAATGGGAGGCGGCAGCGGGCAGGTAGTATTGACGTAATAACAGACGCCCGCCGCTTGTTATATAATCACACCATTGTGCTTTCGTGTTGGAATAATAATTGCCATAATGATATTGTAATATTTATGCCAGGCGTTGAAATCAAACATCAACTCTCCAAGACACATATCATGAAAATATATCGGAAGGAATGTGTTCAATCTCATTTGATATAAACAAAATTTTTATATATTTAAAAAATCTCAATATTCAGAAAGGTCCGGGACCAGATTCAATACCAGCAATTATTTTAAAAGAGTGTGCCGAAATACTTGCATACCCTTTGAAGTACCTATTCCAGCTATCATTCAACAGTGGAATTATGCCGAATAAATGGAAGACTGCTTTTATATCTCCAATTTTTAAATCTGGCAACCGTTCTGATGTAAAAAATTACCGACCCATATCTAAAACCAATATAATAAGTAAAGTCTTTGAAAAAATTGTTTATGATCAAATAATTCCCTTTGTTAAACGCAATATCTCCACTGATCAACATGGTTTTATTCCGGGTCGATCCACCACCAGCAATTTGCTGGAATTCACTAACTTTGTGACAAACGCAATTGATAAAAATATCCAAGTCGATGCTGTGTACACGGATTACAGCAAGGCGTTTGATCTGTTGAATCATCATATCTTAATTCAAAAATTAAAAAAATTTGGCTTCCATGGAGATCTTCTAAGATGGCTCACTTCATATATCCGCAATAGATCTCAGGCAGTTGTGACCGGTGGCTATACATCTAATTGGATTACCACTCCATGCGGCGTTCCACAGGGCACACTGCTGGCCCCTATCCTTTTTAATATATATGTAAACGACATCACCTCTTGTTTCAAATTTGTCAAAGTAATAATATATGCAGATGACATGAAGCTCTATACAAAAATAAATAGTGTTCAAGACTGCCGTAAATTTCAACAGGATCTAGAGCATCTTCAAACATACTGTAAAATAAATTCTCTTAACTTAAATCCACAAAAATGTCAAATTATCACGTTTACAAAAAAAAAGAATAAAATCTTCTTTTCCTATAAACTTAATAATTCCCCTATACCTAGAAAAGAATCGGTGAAAGACCTAGGAATTATTATGGATAGTAAACTGTCATTTGACGATCACATGAATAATATAAGTAAAAAAGCCAATAAAATGTTGGGCTTCATCATCAGGAACTGTAAACCTTTTTCAAATATTGAATGCCTCAAAATTCTATATACATCTATGGTAAGAAGTCATCTGGAGTACGGATCGCAAATTTGGAACCCGATGTATCTTAAGTACATAAATAGACTGGATAGTGTACAAAAACGCTTCCTCAAACACCTCATCTATAAATCTGGCTGTCGGGAACTAATGGGCCCGCATAATCATATAAATAACGTGTACTTAGCTGAATCAAAATTTAATTTACCATCACTATCATCTAGACGAATAACTGCAGACTCACTATTTTTGTTTAAACTATTTCATAACATCATTGATTGTCCAAATTTATTAGAAAATATCTCACTTCACATTCCAAACCGCAATGTCAGATCAAAACCTACTTTTTCTATTTCACACTCTAAAACTAATCTTAGGAAAAATTTCTTTACTAACCGGGCCACCTCCAATTTTAACAACCTGCTCAATAACATTGACTTTTTTCATACTCAATCTCTACACTCGTTCAAAATTGCGATAAAGCGCCAACTTTGCACTGATAACATAACTCAAAATTCCACTCTCTAGTATATGCATGAATGTATTATTTATGTGTCACCATAATGGTTGCAACACCTTCTTCGTTGATCCTTAAGCGAGTTAGAATCCCATGTTATGATTCTAGAATACATACAATCCTCTCGGTACTATTCCCTGTATGTTTCAGGTGTGTTCCTATAATTTTGTTTTTTTCTCATTTTTCGTAAATTGTATGTTAAGCTTTTAAAATTATTTGATTTGATGTCCTATTATTATGTACTGTAGTCTACATTTACTTGTTTTTTTTTTTCATTGTATTTAATATCATTATGCTCTACTGTACTGTTGGATATCCAAAATAAATAAAATAAAAAAAAAAATAAAAAAAAACTCTGTTTCTTTTAATTATTGTTATTAAAACCATTATTATTTAACTCATCTCAAAAGAATAAAACACCGAAATCAAATTTAATTATCTTTTTTAATTATAATGTCTCCTTATATTTCTTGTTTTTTATTTAAATATTACGTCTAATCTTATGCTCGTATTTATGTTGGTACATATTTAATAACACAGACCGCTACATCATAATGTAAACTGCTAGCCCTAGAACAGGATTTCCTAGTTGGTCAGCAGTAGATATAAGTGCGATAAAAAATAATAACATAGGCTTCCAGAGGGGGACATATATTGTATAACTAGGTTAATAATCGGTCACTGTATTGTAGCTTCACATCTCTTAAAAATTAATATTGTTGGACTACTTATTTTTTAATTGCCATAACCGATTAGCTAATAATGTATATACTCTGATTTAATAAGAACAATTGATACATCTCCAACTAATATTTCTCATATAATAACAATCCAAACATTTTAAAGTCATGAACATTTTATTAATATACCTAAAAATGAACAACTTACAGTTATAATTAACAATTTTTACTTAAATTTCATTTTTAATCCTGCCTCTGCGTTGAATAAAGGCATGGAGCACTCTCTAGAGTGAATTGTTAAGAATAAAAAAAATATTAAAAATATAACACTTGTTTCAGTTTCACTTATATTATTTCTAATATGCAGGGTGTATCATGAGGGGTGGTTCATCCGAAGCAGGGAGGTACGGGACCTCAATACCTAATTTTCTCATTCATCACACAGATATTGCTTTTCTGGTCTGGACGCACGTGTGAATTGGAAGAAATTGTCATACGGCAATTTCCAGTTTTTTTGTTTCATTTCATTTTTTTTTTTTAAATAACAAGTTAATGAACTTAACATAGGCAAAGACACACACACACACACACACACACACACACACACACACACACACACACACACACACACACACACACACACACACACACACACACACACACACACAGACGGTGAACGACTGAAAACTAATTGATATAAAACAACATTTTTTTGTATTAAAAAAGTATAATATTACATACACTTAAATACAACAAAAAATTTAAAAATATTTTTTACTACCCATTCAACTAGTCTGTAATAAAGAAAAAATATTGACTTTTGGTACTATTAGTACAGTATAAGTGAACATTTCAACATGATCCTCTTACACAAGCCGAATGAAGTTTGCAGAGCTAGCTCTCTATGAATGGTGGATAACTCGTGTGAAATTATAGTTCCAAAAGCAATTGAAAGTTGGTAGAAAATTGGGGCCTCCAAATAATTTTGTATGTTCTTTTTTAAAGTTATTTCATGTCAACTCACAGCGGTATTGTGTAACATAATGATCACTATTGAACAATTCTCAGATAAAAATCATGATCGTAGACCTAATAGTATAGCTACAGTTATGAAGTTTAGTTCGATTTGTGTAACATAAGGATCACTATTGAACAATTCTCAGATAAAAATCATGATCGTAGACCTAATAGTATAGCTACAGTTATGAAGTTTAGTTCGATTTGTGTAACATAAGGATCACTATTGAACAATTCTCAGATAAAAATCATGATCGTAGACCTAATAGTATAGCTACAGTTATGAAGTTTAGTTCGATTTGTGTAACATTAGGATCACTATTGAACAATTCTCAGATAAAAATCATGATCGTAGACCTAATAGTATAGCTACAGTTATGAAGTTTAGTTCGATTTGTGTAACATAAGGATCACTATTGAACAACTCTCAGATAAAAATCATGATCGTAGACCTAATAGTATAGCTACAGTTATGAAGTTTAGTTCGATTTGTGTAACATAAGGATCACTATTGAACAATTCTCAGATAAAAATCATGATCGTAGACCTAATAGTATAGCTACAGTTATGAAGTTTAGTTCGATTTGTGTAACATTAGGATCACTATTGAACAATTCTCAGATAAAAATCATGATCGTAGACCTAATAGTATAGCTACAGTTATGAAGTTTAGTTCGATTTGTGTAACATAAGGATCACTATTGAACAATTCTCAGATAAAAATCATGATCGTAGACCTAATAATATAGCTACAGTTATGAAGTTTAGTTCGATTTGTGTAACATAAGGATCACTATTGAACAACTCTCAGATAAAAATCATGATCGTAGACCTAATAGTATAGCTACAGTTATGAAGTTTAGTTCGATTTGTGTAACATAAGGATCACTATTGAACAATTCTCAGATAAAAATCATGATCGTAGACCTAATAGTATAGCTACAGTTATGAAGTTTAGTTCGATTTGTGTAACATTAGGATCACTATTGAACAATTCTCAGATAAAAATCATGATCGTAGACCTAATAGTATAGCTACAGTTATGAAGTTTAGTTCGATTTGTGTAACATTAGGATCACTATTGAACAATTCTCAGATAAAAATCATGATCGTAGACCTAATAGTATAGCTACAGTTATGAAGTTTAGTTCGATTTGTGTAACATAAGGATCACTATTGAACAATTCTCAGATAAAAATCATGATCGTAGACCTAATAGTATAGCTACAGTTATGAAGTTTAGTTCGATTTGTGTAACATAAGGATCACTATTGAACAACTCTCAGATAAAAATCATGATCGTAGACCTAATAGTATAGCTACAGTTATGAAGTTTAGTTCGATTTCTATCCGATTTTAGTGAAATACGATTTCTATTCAAATTTCACATGTCTACATAAATTTTGAACCACTCAATATCGCTGAACATACCGCCCTCCGCCCTGCTTCGCCACGCATCCACCCATCATGATACATCTTGTATAAGTAATACCATCAACAATTGTATAATATAAATGTAGACAAATATTTTTTTAAACAAAATTGAATATATCCTTGTTAAAAAAGTACATATACATTTTTCTACATTCCCTAAAATAAGCATAAATGCTTGTGCTATAGCCGAACGAAATCGGTCGAGGCAGGATTCGAACTCGCAACCACTGGATTACTAGCCCAGCGCGCTAACCGCCCTGTCATCGACCCATCTAATATGTACTCGATTAAGAAAATTTCAGCAAATAATAGTATTGATTCGCTTTTTTACGACTTTTGAAGAAATTATCACTTTTTAGATGATACGTAAAAATAAGTTAACGAACAAATGAATAGTGAAAAAATATTTTATACGAATAAATGAATACGAAATGACTACGAAAATTTTACGAATAAATGAATAGTGAAAAAATATTTTATTATTTGAAATATTATTCTGTTATCACGTTACAAGTCACAGTGTAGAGGAAGGAACAAGATTACTTAATATTTCCTTAAAATAATAATATGTAATACTAGCTTTTTCCCGCACGATTTTTTTTAATTTTGGAAAAAAAAATATTTCTAGTAAAAAGAACATTACATATATATCCTCATTTATTCCCTAAACGATTCCAAACCGTGAACGAAATCGACTAAGGCAGGATTCTAACCAGCGTCCACCGCATGACAAATGCGTTAGTCGATCTGCCATCGACCCACCTGTCTTACTTAAAGTAAGGAATTGTAGTACCCTCAGAAACAGATAAGTATTACCGAATGCAGTGCAATGTGAACGCAAGTAAACTGTATGATTTTGTAACATGTAAAGGATTTGTTGAGATTTAGCTGAGTGTAGTATTAGGCGCGGTCCCCTCAGTCATAAATCAAACACAGCTTCATACATACAACAGCTGGAAGATGGGGTAAAGTGTGCGCAGTGCGTTGCGGAGCGTGTGCTTGCCACTGACAGCCTCAAGTGTCGCTATATCACATACATACATACATACACTTGCACACCCTAACATTAATACACACCCAAGTTTAATAATATACGTCATCTGCATATAAATAAAGTAGACCTGGTAAGATTGTCGTTCTGGATTTGCACATGTTTGTGCACGGCTAAATTCATGTCAGTCTGTCTGTCTGTCTTTCGTTTGAAACCTTACTATGTCAAAATCGTCAATTTTACAGTAGAGCAAAAATCTTATAATATTACATTTTTATAATATAACATTTGAAACAGTATAAAAACACAAAGCCTCGCGAGCTAATGTTTTTTATGTTATTTTCAAAAGAAAGTATGTTTTAATGTTATATAATAAGACTTATAGAATGCTTTTTTGCATTACTCGCCGAGTCGCCAAAATTGATTTATGAGAATATATCCTTACGGTTATTATAATGCACACTGATGCCAACGTAAAATTTTGTTTGTTCCCGTCATAGCCAGAGCTCAAAAGGCACGAAATAATAAAATCCTACATAGGGAGAGGGAACAATTTACACGTAACAAGTGTTTCCTTTTGCATTGTGGGTCAGATTTGCTTTACTTGCATTGTTTTACCGATTTAGCTGTCAAAATGGTGATTCTTTACAAGTGGCCTACAACGCCAATTATATTGATTTTTTTGTTTAAAGATAGTCAATATTATACATATTTCGGGAAAAATATTCTTTTTTTGTGGTAACGCCTAATTTTTTTTTAAAAAAAATACGAAAAAATATATAAAGAGTATAAATGGTTGGTTTTCGACATCTATCGGTAAATTTTCAAACTTATGGAAACACAATATAAAATCATTTTTACAAAAACAACTTTATGTCTACGAAATTTTGTAAAACAGGAATACAGTTTAAAAATATATAAGTTTACAAAATATTTAAATACCTTCTACTTTCGTGCAGGTCTTGAAATTTAATTATTATTTAACTATGGAGTATTATTTGAATGACATCACAAAAGCGCCGCAATGCGTTTAAAAATATAAGTTTTCTTCCGATGAGAATAATATCGAAATAATAAAAAGATCATCAAAATGAAATAATATTATTATCAACAACTATTGATTATTCATTACAGTTTGAAAATATATAAGATTACAAAATATTTATATACCTTCTACTTTCGTGTCAGGTCTTGATATTTAATTATTATTTAACTATGGAGTATTATTTGAATGAATCACAAAAGCGCCGCAATGCGTTAAAAAATATAAGTTTTCTTCCGATGAGAATAATATCGAAATAATAAAAAGGTCATCAAAATGAAATATTATTATCAACAACTATTGATTATTTATTATAAAATAATGTATGCTGTGCACGTTACAACTTTAAAAACACATTCGTTCTACATGGGCAACCCAAAGTTTGAATTAATTGGACTAACATAAATAAAAAAAATACTTATTTAAAAATAATCAAAATGAGGTAATTAGGTAACTACATTTTGATGATGGAGAATAGAGTGCTGCTACTCATCATAATATGCCCATGAGACACAAAGCGAAGATGCAGGTCGATAAATTGCAGCATCCAGAGTAATTTATCTTTTCACGGCACTCACGGTTAAGGGCAAGCGTTCGTTCTTCCTCGCGGGTGTTCAGATTGACGTGGCCAAGTCTTCATGGACTATTGGCATCGTCATGGGCATGTTCATGGGGCGTGTAGCTGGGGCCATGTGTCCATGCGGAGTAGTCGCAAAAACAACACTGGCAATGGACTGGAAGCCCGCACCTTGTGAAGTCCACTAGACATTGTGACGTCCACCAGGTGTTGGTTAACACTATACCGAATATATTTTTTAAGTACCTATCATAAAAGCTTCGTTTCATTTTGTTGCATGAACCGCCGAAGGCGGCCATTTACCGCGCAGCGGTAAAAAGTAGGCTGAAAGCCCTAGCTTAGAAGCTGAGCGAAGCGATGCTTCTCAGCTAGTGTTCTAATAAAGAAAGAAATGTATAGTAGGTATCTTGTCCGGGAAAATGAAAACTGCTGCAATATAAGTGGGTAGTGGCCAACACTTCACTCTCAACTACAAAGTTTGTGTAGTTTTTTTATTTTAATCTATGAAGGATGACAACCCCTGAATGCATTATTATGGAACCCATTTTCATGATATACGTCATTTTTATTGCATTTTTTTGGAGCTCATTTTACTGTAGGTATATTGAAATTTTAAAAAAATCAAATCAAATTCCAGAACGTGAGAGCAACCTGAATGTATGGTACATAACATCATACAGAAGAAATGGACGGATGTCTTTGAAAAACTTTTTAGCTCTAATTTGATTCAATTTACGCTTTTGATATCATAATGAACTCTTTGTTTGGACTGCTACTGTAACTTGTAATTTGCAATGTACAGAGGACACGTTTTTTGTAGTATACCATACGCGATACGCCATGCACAAAAACATCAAGACGAAACTCAATTCTCCACAATTCCATAAAAGTGGGGAGTATATATCGAACCCAGGACGAGGTCTCATTGTCTAACAGATTACCACTATGCTATGCAGTCGAAATTCTATGTTTCTTTTTTCGCGAATATAAGATAACTTATCCGTATATAAATACATCATAACCTTGGATGTCAGAAATTGACCTTCAATGTAAATTCGAAGTGAAATATCTACATATAAAATGAAATATTCATCACGTATCCCCATATGATCGATTAGATAATTGATGATGAGTATTAAGCTTTTTACCCACAATTCTGATTACTGATAAATGCATGCAATTATTCAGATATGAATTAAGTGATTTAATATTGACAAATCCGTTTAAGGCAGCATGACTGTGGATTAATAATAATTGTCAATCTCGCCATGTTACATTTGAGAAATAAAAAACCCTAATAATAAGAGTAATTGTCATCATTAAATCAGCTCCTAGAATCTCCTTCACCAGTAGTAGTCACCAGTAGCGAAATTGCTTATAGAAGCAGAAAATCTTGGATTGCCTATGAATATTATGTTAAGAAATTCAAGACTTAAATAATATTTTTTTGACCATTTTATTGAAACCATACTACAAGATTAAAAATTGAACCGTATGTAGATACGATACTTGACAGGGCCACAAATGTAAATATTTTTTTGGTATGTGATTTAAAAATATTTTCATGACCACTCAAATGAACAACGATGCTAAAAAAACATTAAATTTTCCACATATTCCAATTTGCCTAGTCCGAAGGTTCTAGGTACGCCCCTGGAAGTCACCTTACCAAAATATCTAAAAAAGCTCAAAAATGTATAGTCAAAGTTATCATCAAGAAACCAGTCGAATATTGCTTTGAAAACCTTTTTAAATCATCAAAATTCTGGAATACAACCACTGTACAATAGATAAATCTTATATTTATTTATGTTTTCAAACGAATCGCAATTCAATAAAATTAACACAAAGGACACAAGCAGCAAAACAACGGTTAGCTATCGAATTTCAAAAACGAAAATGAAAATATAATGAAACGTGGGGAAAGATTTTTTTTTCATATGCACTGCGTATAACGAACTGCCATCGGCACTTAATAGGTTTAAACCATTTCAAAATGCTAGGAATGCAGTGGATCTCGTAGTAAATAGACTCCAAAATTAAATAAACATGTGTTAACAATAATAATATAATTCAAATCTTTCTTCCGCATATTATATTTATGATTGTTATTTTTATACTGCCGTGATTTTTTTTGTATAGTAAATATGTTACTATTTTATATTTTAGAATTATACAAACTATACAGGCAGTTGCTTCTGACTTTGTCTAGTGAAGCAGTTATCTTTAATATTTTCTTTGTTAAAATTATGGCCTAAATAAATGCTTCGTTTTCTGTTTATAACTACAATCAACCCTACCAACCACAAGAACTTGTTTAATGTTCATTTGAATTTTATGTACTGCAACTATTTGACTATCAGTTAATTTTATTGATATTTATGAATTTCAAAAAAACCAATTACGACGTTTTACTAAGTACAGAGGAAAAAAAATCATATTGAGTCATTCGTCATCACGACAAAACTACACCTAAATCCAAATCATCCAGAATCATCACGAAAAAACTCCACTTTTGTAGTTGAGAGTAATTGTATGCTTGGTAATCATCGATTTAAAAATAAAGAGTAGTCCTATTAAATATTCACAATAATTTAAAAAGGTAGTTTTTTTAAGATAATTTTGTTGAAAAACACAAAAACCATCTTAAAGTAAAAGTTACTCCAAAGATACATTTTTACATTACGATATAATTGAATTACCACCTTGAATTTTGTATGTAAAATCAAATAAAATATTTTATGACTTTATCACTCGATATCGGGTGGAACGCCAAAAGTTAATTAAAAAAAATATATTTACCTTAGTTCTTGTAATTAAAAGATGAATCTCGTCGGGTGGTTGTCGGGGTATATTTACTTCAAAATAAATGAAGAAATTTCACAACCATCCACCTTCGAGTTTAGTAAAAAAATATCATTTCATTTCTCTACACAGGAATTTATGTACCGAAACAATGAGGTTATTTTGTAACAGCGAGTCATTTACCTCGAATGGCTTGCAGCGAATACAATCCCTGTAGTTGACATTACAAACATCATTTTCGCTTACCCTTCCATCATAAAAGATAACATTCTGTGTAAAAACCTCGTATTAATGCCGTACTCTACGACAAACATTTGTGTCGTTATTGTTTTTATTTCACTAAATAAAATAAAATTGCTTTAAGTGAATTAATTCATTTATTGAACTTCTGAAACGGAGTATAATAATAATAGCACCACGGACAAGTGGCGAATTCATTGTTTAATATCAACTTCAACTAAGCAGTGTTTCCAGCCTGGAATTGCGTTAGAAAAATTGTTTTTTAACATTTTTTTCTGCTGGGAATGCAACCCAGAACGCCCGCATAGAAACCAAACGACCAAACACAACAAACTTCTTAATAATAATGTAAAAAATCACACATGCTTTTTTTGCTTTATGAAATATTTTAATAATAGAGGAATATGTATGAGATGATGCATTAATGTGGGCGAGGCGAAGGATGCGTGCTTGGATAGAAATATGTGACGTTAAGTTCTCTCTGCCTACCCCGCGAAGGAGATTGCGTGATGGTATGTATGTATGTATATTTTCCTTTTTACAAGACGATTAGTTGAAAAGGCGAAACGATTGTCCTCTAAAAAGGAAAATAAATGTTCGTATACCGAATAATCTCATTTGATTTTTTCCACAGTTATGTTCGTTGTTTTAAGTGAGTTATTTATTTGTAAAGCTATCACATAACTATTTTAATACTAGTTTCATGTAACACATGAGATGCAACTGTCGATGGCAAAAGTATAATTGAAGAATACGTACCAAACTATAAACACTTAAACACAAATTAATAAAACAACTTTGTTTACTTCTACTTTTTTTATTTCATTAAAATGAACTTCTGCAAAGTTTGTCTCGAAAAATTTTAAGAATTTTAAGATATTTTGTTTTCTATACAAAACATGTAGGTATGTATGTCAGGATCGGATAGTATGGAGGTCAGTCTTTTTATCCTACCCAGAATTTGAAAACAGCATGATGATATATTATATTATATGTTTGGAGATTAAGTAGGTATCAAACCATTGAGTGAGATATTGTGTAGTGTTTACTGCCTTATAAATTATATGAAACAATTTCGTCACTAAATTCTATTAATAAAAAAATTGTTAAAAAAAAATATTTCATAAAAATGATCTTCTACAAAGTTTGTCACAAAAAATTAAAAGAATTTTTAAGATATTTTGTTTTCTACATATAACATGTAGGTATGTATGTCAGGATCGGATAATATGGAGGTCAGTCTTTTTTTCCTACACAGAATATGAAAACAGCATGATGATATGTATATATGTTTGTAGATTAAGTAGGTATCAAACTATTGAGTGAGATATTTTGTAGTGTTTACTGCCTTACAAATTGTATGAATCAATGTCGTCACTAAATTCTATTTATATAAAAATTATTAAAAAAATTTTGAGATGCAATACTACTGTTCATATTTTTTATAGAAAATTAAAATATCTATTTGGGGTATTTCGGCTTTTTTCGATATTTTTAAAAACTTGGAAATATAGGCAGTAAAACACATAAATATGTCATAAAAAATGTTTTTCTTAATAAAAAATGAGAATATCTGGATTTTATTTGAAAAAAAAAAACAATTTGAAATTTTGTATTTGTTTATATTTAGATCAATTTTCAGCATTCTAGCTTTTATGGTGTTTGAGATATATAGAAAAATAAAGTAAAAATTCATAGTTGATAACCCCTGCCTGACACAATAATTCAAAATTCTGAGTATGAAAGTTTTGCAGGCCTATAACTATCTATATATTCTGAAATTTTGGGTTCTGTAAATTGAGCGGATCAAAGTTACATATAAAAGGGGCGACGACGACACAGACACACTATGTAAATATTCTACCTTGAATTCTGAGTAAATCCGTATTTCCGTAATCCGTATTAGTGTTAAGAAAACCAAGTTGGTGTTTCTTGACTTCAAAGTTGGAAATACCGTGAAAAATATAGACCGTGCATACAAATCATCGATATGTTAAGAGAATGAAATTCTCTTAAACAAATCAACAGTTGGATTACCTACATTATTATTTTCCTAAACACAAGCTTGCAGCTTAAATTAGGAAAGGAAACATTAATTATATTGATAATAATGTAATATTATATGTAATTCTTAAGTCTAAATGTATTTTTAAATAAATACAGATTAAAACCTTTCTCATCTTCTTCTTCTTGCCGTGTCCCCAACACATATGTGACTAACTTCTCAAACAAGAAAGTCACAAACTTCTTTGCGTCGTCCTCTAGTCTTTCCAGCCGTTTCTTTTATCCAGCCATCATCTAGTCTATAACCTTTCTATATCATCATTCACTTGGGCAACCTATTTATCTCTGGAGCATCTCGAGTGTCTTCAATCTTCTTGTGGTATTTCTGGTTGATCCTTTTGCTTTAAATATGATAGCGCTTTGTATAACACCAACGGATACCCGAATGATGATAACATTAATCATGACTATCCCTTGGTTTTGATAACGTCTTTAACCACTTGATCTTTGCCTTAATTTGACAAAGATATTTTTTACTTGTATACATTTCAAGTCATAGTTATATTTTATAGAGAATGACCGACAAATCGAATTGAAAAAGAAATAAAAATGGTCATGTATACACGTTAGTTTATAACAATAATAATTATTATAGTTTTGTATAACGCCGTTTAATTATTCAGTATTATTCAAAGGGTGCGGGTATTTAGTCTTTTTTAATATCAGAATGGATCTCTGTTTTTTGATATTTTTTTACAACATAGCAGTAATGAGTTAATTTCGCAGTTATTAAAATTATTATTAATGATGTGAATGTGTGGAACATTCTTTATAATTATTATGTGTTTGTGATGGACACGAGATTAGCTGTAGAGTTTATATTGGGTATAAGAGATTTTGTATTAACCCATTACGTTACATGTCACATGTCACAAAAAGTGTCTTCTATTATTAAAGGTGTATCACTAAATATAATAAAATCTGTAAATTTTGCCAAATTTGCGAAGTCATTCAAATTAGTTAAAAAAAATTTTTTTATTTGAAGTGCAAGACTTTTCTTTAATAATTAGGTACTACTATTTTTCGAAAAAAAAAACAATCCAACACACATCACCACGATAACTGCAGTAACACATTTTAAACATTAACTGAGAAAAAATCGTACAAGTGTCATACTTTTTCGTATTCAATTGATTTACAAATTCTAAAACTGTCAATTTACGTTTTTTGACAACTAAAAACATTCGTCAAAACATACCCAGAAATGAGACTAATCCTCATACACTAACATACATATTTGTATGTTTTTTAGTATTTTGTCTTGATCGTTGTTTCTACTTCAAACTTTGAAAGTAGCATTGTTAAATATTTGCTTTAAAAACAATTATTTTGTAAAGTAACTTAAAAGGGTGAAGGAACAGTAACATGGCATTCTTAGATATATTTTGTAACCCTCTAAATTGATAATAGATTATATTTACTTTAGTCATTAAATCAATAATAGATGTCAGAGATAGCTTCGCCTCGAAAAAATATGAAGAGGATGGTGTTCTATCTACTTATCTTATTATACTTAGTAACAGAGTTATTTTTTGTAACAGGTCGACTGTTCAAAGTTTGTATATTGTAATATTAGAGTGTAGCGGAGCTTAATGTTATCTAATCTATTCACATGGCAAAGTATAGTGGGAAGTGGTAAAACAAACAACACTATAACTTTAGGTTTGTTCATAGAAGCTTTTACTGTGTTTACTTTTAGTTAAAACCACTTATCGATAGGTACATCTCTTTGACTTATTATTTTGCACATTGAATTTAACACTAACACGTAAATAAACACAACATTAACTCGACAATAAATCTCATTCATATCCTGACAATAAAAAATATCTTTACCAATTGATAATCAATTAACAATTTTGTCTTACTTTGTTATCTGGTTGGTTGGAAGAAATTGCCTAATACCAATAAGCTCGCCAATGTGCAATATATTAATTTATATTAAATACAAGATAAATAAATAAAATGAAATAGTCACAATTTCATCTCAGGGACCATTATCTACAGCGTTCATTTGTGATTTTTATGTTTTGTAAAAGCCCTTCAAATGGGCGTTGAAGTAATTAAATAATAATAAGTAATAATAATATTTGCTGCGAAGCCTCTAAGTTGATGTTTTTTTTACTTCGAAATGAAAAATTTAGAGCTGACCATACTAAAGCTCACGGATCTTGGCTTGAAAGTTTGTCGATCTGTTAAGAGATCTTGTACAAATCGACAGTTAAATAAGTTTTTCTTATTTTTTCCATCTTTTGAAGATTGACACTTGAATATACGGTTGTTGTCTTGTTTCTTTTATGTTTAGCTTCAAAACTGTTCATTATTCAGATTTTGTAACCTACATCGTAATCTTATTATGATCTAACCTACATAGTAATCTTATATAAGTATACGATTTTAAAAATCCCTATAGGTAAATAGACTTTTTACAAAAGGTATTTCTTTTCATGTTTGTAGGTACACACTGTGCTTTTACTGTCACAAAATGAAATAATTTGAATAGGATTTTATTTTTAAAAGATACAGTAAAAGGATCCAAATTGTAGTTCAGTGTGGACGTACCTTAAACTGATTACGTCAACGGAAAATCGATGTCCTGTTGTTTCGCCGGTGGTAGGGATATCCACCCTCGGAGTACCGTGGAGAAGACAGGAAGAGAGGGATGTTCCGCCCTGTGGAGGCTCTAGGCCACGCCCTCTCACTGCTTACGTATACGTTTCTGGGAAACCTTAATATTAAAAACAAACTTTTTTCACGACAAAGGAAAATACCGACCGGGCCAAACACAATTTACTTTTTTATTTAAACAAATATTTGTTTTATGTTCACCTATTAATGGAACATTTTTTTTTATAATTATTAAGTATACATACAACGAAACTGTTTTTAGCTGATACGTCAACATATGTATAAAAAATCAAAAATACCAAAATAACCTTCCGTGAATATGATTTATTCATTTTTATACTTTGTGTACAAGTACACAAAGGCGGGCATATTGCGATAAGGCAATTTCTTCCAACCAACTCGAGCAACGTGAAGTCTCATAAATTTTATTTTTATCGACCGATTTCGTTCACCTAAGCACAAGCATTTATTTGCTTATTTTAGGGAACGTAGGAAGATGTATATGTACTTTTTTTTAAATTGTTGACACAATTATCATAATAATAAACACTTTCTATCACGCTTGCAAGTGGCTAGTTTATTGCCATATGGCAATTTTTTTGTCAACTAACTAGTCTTTCCAGTATGCGTACTATTTGGATAGGCAGAGAGAACCAGACCTCCATATTTTTGAAATACACTGCCCAGATACAAATACTCGCCCATTCGCTTGCTGTAAACAAATATAGTACTTATTATAGTTTTTTTTTTTTAGAATTGAATATCAATAATGATAATCAACGTAACGTTAATCACAGTTACTGATAATACTAAAAAAATAAAAGCTATAAATTATATTCGTTATTATTGCTGCTAGCTAACCATAGTTTGTACTTCAAACTATGAAACATCCCGGCTATTTCAATTTGTTAAAATATATTAATCACATCTAGTTATATGTCATTCTGTCATCCATTTTGTAGTGAAATGACAAATAATTTTCGGCAAAATATCTTACGAATTTATGAGACATTTTATCACTGTCAAAAACCAACGCATTACGAAATACATTCTCTCTCACATTCCTTACATTAACTCAAAATTAAAACTCAAAGCCTCAAAAAAAATGTAAGACTCTGATCTCTGGCCTTGTGTAACTGATTAATTTCTTAAACAGCGTGGAATTTAATTAAACTGTTAGTTATTTTGAAGTCTCAACGCCACCCATTCGTAATTCACGATTTTCCATTCTCATATTTATATTCCTACCTCTTAGTCTTATCATAACTAACTCACCTACCTCTTAGTCTTATCATAACTAACCAACTAGTGATGAGTAAAATCAATCTTGATTTTATATAAAATTCAAGATTTATATTTCTCAAATAACTCCCGTAATACGACCAAGATTATTACAAATGTTTTACAAGAGTCTTGTGGTTTTACAAAATATGCCATACCCATCTAGAGGAGGAACTTACCCTTTTCAATGTGATTTTTATAAAGTGATCAACTTCAATTTTTATTAAAATGAAGTTATTATAATTATCTTAATAAAATATTTTTTTTATAAAAAATACTCAGTACATTCTCTTTATTACTGAGTTAAGGCAATTATTCGAACTTTTCCATTTTCCGGTGATTTAAACCTCATGATCCATTTTTATAGTATTTTTTACGTACTACGGTAGTTTTACTTTTTTTCGGTTATTACTCACCAAAATAAATTACAGCAAACTACTTTGGAGATTTATTTAGGCTTCCCAGCTATTTGCATATACAAATTGGATATTAAAACAGCAAACTTGTTTTGACAAAAAATATTCATGTAATCCAACATAAACGCTTTTAAAAGTAATGTTAAAGAAGTTATTTATGTATATAATGATCATTTAAAATGATTAATCTACCACCTGTTAAAAATTATCTGAATATAATTTAATATGCAAAGATATTGAGACTACCGAAGAAAAACAAACTATAAATATATTATCCTACATATTCCCTCTGAGATGTGAATCGATGAATTACTTTCGTAATTGCTTTCTACAGATACAAAGATAGCAAACAAAGCAATGTTGGAAAAACGACGTTTGCTAAGAATGACCAATTCGCATTTATGATAGACGTAGTCAATACCAACTTAGTCCATTTTTCGTTTTTATTATATGTCCACCAATATCACCCGTTCCGTTTATAAGAACAAAATAAATACAGCTACTTTACAAAACTTTGCAAACAGATCAAAACCAAAAAATATTATTCTCTGTTTAACTTTTGTTTTTAAGACAGAACAGTCTTGTGTTTTTACATAAATTTGATCACATTTTTCTTCGTAATTCTGAAACGGGATGTATTCAGAAGAACTTGCATCTTTGCTCCCTGTTCCGCTTTAGAGACACTCATTTTACTCAGTACCAACACTCTTTCACAATAAACCTTAAACATACACGAACCAGTCGCTTCTGGAAATAATATTATTTTTTTTCTATTTTTTTATAACACAGCAGCCCAACTGTTAATTGATGTTTCGAATTCTGTGATTCCACTTTCTTACAATTTGGGTCTTTGTAAGATCCGAATTAATATTTTCTTGAGCAGATTGCATATCCTTCCGATTCAGATTGTAATGCGCTCATTCGGAAGAAAATAATGGACCCAAAACCTAATAACTAACAGATAAATAATTTGTTATGTGATTTCAAATTTCAGGTTTTGCTTCGCGTAATAGAGTCAATAGAGGCTTCGCGTTGCTTGAGTTGGTTAGAATAAATTGTCTTATGATAATGTTCCCTCATACGTTTTTTTGTGCATAAACTTAACAAATCAACCATTTTTGAATTATAAATTAGCTATAAACCACTTGTTTTTTGAGTCACTTCGCTCCGCCGAATCATTAAATGATATTAACAAATCAATTATTTAAATAGGGCGTGGGTTTAATACGTTTTGAAAGCGGGTTATCTTCTAAATGTGAAAGTTTATTCGTGAGGATTCTTACGTAGGTGGATAGGCAATATCAATGTTGAAGACGCTTTTAGCCTTTCTGCGGTAAAGAATGGAAGTAATGATAGACGAGGAGGATGAAACAGGAGCTATATAACAAGGTTCACACTTACCAAATAAATCTCTTGGATTATTTTACTTAAGAGGGTGACTGCTGCCAATGTACCTATTTTTTCAATTTGAATTTGCATCATTACTACAAAACGAATCATTTTGAAAAAAAAATAACCTAGTTAGTTTGGATATTAATAAAGAAATATATACCTTAACTTTTTAATTAAGTTGTGTATACATATATTCTTGTAGGAAAATAATAAGCATACCCCAATTTTTGACATTTATCTTAAATTTCTAAAAAACTTTAAGATATAGAGGCATTATGTTTTTTTTTAAATTAAAGAAGATCAAAAAACTGGAAAAATACGATGTAATTGTTATGCATTAATGCATAAGGTTAAGTTGATAAACCAAAATAACTTTTATTTCGCAATGGCGCTGAATGGAATATAAATGTTTTTTAGATTTATTTACTAAACCTGAAGCATTAATGCAACATCACATCATATTTTTTTAGATATTTTTGTCTTCTTTAATTAAAAAAAAATACGTTGAACTACATACGCCTTATATTTTATTAAAAATATAAGATAAACGTTGAAAATCGGGGTGTGCCATTATTTTTCTACAAGAATTTATACAGAACATCATCAAAAAGTAAGGATATATTTTTCTTTATAAATACCCCAACTATCTAAATTATTTTTTTCAAAACGATTTGATAAGAAATAATGCTGGTATATGAAATTGAAAAATAGGTACGTTGGCAGCAGTCCCCCCCTTAACGAATAATGAAGTAGGTATAAGTAGGTACTATACAAACTGATACATAAAACTTCAATTTTCCTTATGTACCTATACATATATTTACTTTACATATGTACTTTGCCATCCTTTCCCTTATATGAAAATTCCTACATTTTTACATATGAACCTTAATAAGAAATCCTTGAGACAGCAACTTAGTGTTGATTTATAAATTATCTACATACCTATATTGAGTAAACAAGGAAGGGTCTAAGAGATTGTTCAAATTAATTAGCTCACCTCGGAACAGCCTCTAACCAACCTAGTGAAGTGGTGGAAGAATATTTATATTTATTTAATTTTACTGTTATTTTACTGTACTTTTCATATTTTATAATTTTTATTTTTATAATGTACTCTATTTTTGTTATTTGTTAGATATAAGATCATAATTTTACTCAAATTCACTTTAATTTTATAGTAAGAATATTTTTTTGTTCAATTCCAGGGTTCCAGGGTTTGTGAAACTTTTTTAATTATGAAAATCGTCTTTTATGAATTTATATGTTTCACTGCCTAAATTTCTATTTTTTTTACATACCATCACACCATATCCCTTACGGGGTAAGCAGAGAGAACCGAGCGCCATACTCCTCTATTTTTGCATACATTCCTAGCTTCCTTTACATCCATGCATCGTCTCATACATGCTCTTCGATTATTCAAGCTTCTTATATTTCCTTCTTTCAAAATATCATTCACATGGTCATGCCATACCTTTCTGGGGCGGTCCCTGCTATTCACTCCATCTCTTACACCCATGTATATTTTTTTGGTCAATCGTTCATCATTCATTCTTTCAATATGTCCAAACCACCTCAAGGAATTCACTTTCATTTTATTTATATGTAATACTCTTCTTCATCCCACATTCCCTCCTTATGTCCTCATTTTTTATTCTATCATATATCGTTCTATTACATACTCTTCTTAGTGATCTCATTTCCTATTTTTTTATTATTTCAATTTTTTTAATATCAAAAAACGTCAAAACATCCCAACTAGATAATTTAAATTTCTTTCTTATAAAATATAAACATTATAGCAGTACATCGCACACTTTTTTAATATTTTTTGTAAAAATTGAATTTAGTGACGACATATTTTGGCAGAATACAAAATATCTACTGGAATTCATAGTTTGATACTTAATAGATGCATAACATCATGCTCTTAACCTATGAAAAAAGGACTGAACTCCACACTATCCTATCCTAACATACTTTTTTTACGTATATCGTAAAACAAAATATTTTAATAAATTCAATGATTTAGTTTTAAGATTTTATAGTATAATAGTTTTATTTACATTTATTTTATTTTTAATATACATGAATTTTTACGTATATTCTTACACTATACACATACTATCGCCATCGAAAGTTGGATCTCATGTGTTACATGTAACTAGTTATATTACAATTTAATTGATTACATATTTATAAGTATAGTTTTTTGGAATGTTAAAAGTACATCATACTCGTAAATAATTGAATTGGAAATATAATATACGTTCATACAATGAGCTGTTTTAATTATAACTTGTGCTATAATTTGAATTTCTATTAAAAACATGAATGGAAAATAATTCTTTATTTCGTTATGTGGTAATCCAAATTTTAGGTATTATTCTCTTAATAACACAAAACCATCGCACATTTATTGTTCAAACTAATTTTGTATTCGCGGTGAACATATTATTCGAGCCTCCAGATATCAAAGTAAATTGGTGCGGTTTGATCGAGTCTACATGAACCGCTTTAGTTTCTCTGCTATTTGTAATGATTTTTGAACTGAATATTTTTTTTATTTTCACCACAAAATTAACTCATCATGAACACAACATTTTGATGATTTATAAGCGACATTTGTACAGTTTTGTTTTGTAATCGTTTTTGGGCGCGTGGCCTAAAGAAAACTGAAAATCATATTTATATTTTGTCCGTATAAACAATATGAATGTTGTATAAAATTTTTATATGTATTTCATAAAATGATAAGCTTAACTTGTCAATTGAAGAAAGAAAGATATTTTTGTGGAACTTTACACAGCATTTGTATTTATGATAAGCACTAAAAATCGTGAACCTTTAACAGAGTCTAGCTTGATAATCTGTAATTGTTTCTCCTGATTCATTCAATTTCTTTCTGCATAGAAAGTTTGATTTGATCAGTCCATCATATCGACGATATTCCTCTTCCTCGTCTATTTTAAATATCCCCGATAATCACCATGTCTTTATAGTCAATGAATGTAATATAAGAAACATCTGTTTCGTGGAAAAGTAGTTTTTATCTTAAATACCAAACACTGAAATATTTACAATTTATATACTTTCCTTTTGCCGCTACTGGTGGACGAAAATATAAGGGTCATTATAAAATCCAATATGCTGGTTTGTACCGCTTCAGAAGCAAATTTCAATTTGTATCTAATATTCATTTTGTGTCCAATCAACGTCCTCTGCTGTGCTCTGCCAGACTGTCTGGGTTAAGGAAAGGACACGGCGAAGGGATGAGGTTGAGATCTTAGACATTTGCCAGACATGTTGGAATTGTTTAAGATTTTGGGTTTGATCCTATCTAAAATATGTATGACCTCAAATAATCCTTTTGATTATTCTGTGGTTCTGTTACCGCAAAACACTGAAGAATGAATAAGGTAAACTTTATTTAATATTGTATAATTTAAGAAATATATTTGTTACGATACCGACACTGCTTTCTACATCATCATTATATATGTATTCAAAAATTATTAAATAATTAGTATGTATATTTAGAGTTTGTCAACCTTTCAAGAGGAAAGAAAGCGTACACTAACATAATGTGGAAAGTTCAGTGTTGCCATAACCCACTCGTTTCGTTTGTAAAATAAATAAATCTGGGAAAAATAAATAAATCTGGGTAAATTTTCGCCTGGTAAAATATTTAACAAATCCGGAGGCGCTAAAGAGTATATTCAACTGTATGGTGCGTACCAAGCTGGAGTTTGGTAGTGTTGTTTGGGCACCATGCCGGAAGAAATACTCCGAAATGCTGGAACAGATCCAGAAAAAGTTTTTAAGGTACCTTTACATGCGTACGCATGGAGTGTACCCAACTTACATGCATCACCCTGATCTCCTTGAGGCCTGTGCCTATCAGAGTCTCGAAAAAAGGCGAGATAATTCGTTACTTCTGGTGGGTTACAAAGTTATAAATTATATCATTGACTGCTTAAAGCACCTAGGCCTTTACGCTCCCCCGAACTACATGAGAGGTAGAGGACACCACTTATTTAATTTACCTGCCGCTCGTACAGACGCGGTTGCTTGTAACACTCTCGTACGAATGTCTGTTCTATTAAATGGTTTACCGGTTGAAGCTGACGTCTTCTTCTGGGGCGTTCAGCGATTTAAAAAATATATTAAATAAAATAACGAACAGGTGTCGCACTGTAACTGGCGTAAAGCTGTCGTGCGAGAAAGAAAAAAAAATACTTATGTATAATGTATGTAACAATTGCGAATATTGTCAGATATACATACGTATTGAACATAAATGCTTAAATCTAATATATAATCAATTAAACAAAACAGGACATGAAAACGAGTTCAATGGATAATAAAGAAACACAAATAAAAGAAATTTTTCATATACTAGTTGCATGTAACACATGAGATCCAACTGTCGATAGCGATAGTATTTATAGTTGAAGAATAAGTACCGTTCTAGCTTTTATGGTTTCTGAGATATATGGAAAAATAAAGTAAAAATTCAAAAGTTGATAACCCCTGACTGAAACAAAAATTCGAAATTCTGAGTATAAAAGTTTTGTAGGCCTATAACTATTTATATATTCTAAAATTATGGGCTCTCTATATTGAGCGGGTCAAAAGTTATAAGGAGGGAACGGACACACACAGACACACGAAATGTTCTACTCCGAATTCTGAGTAAATCCGTATATGGAACATATATGCTGCGAAGCCTCTTAGTTGGTGTTTTTTGACTTCAAAGTTGGAAAAGCCGCGAAAAAAGTAGACCCTGCATACAATTCTCACGTATCCTGGCTTGA
The DNA here is from genome assembly GCA_963576475.1 of Molanna angustata. Lineage (NCBI taxonomy): Eukaryota > Metazoa > Arthropoda > Insecta > Trichoptera > Molannidae > Molanna > Molanna angustata. Next base: position 43,764,596 of record OY754965.1, on the reverse strand, counting down.
AACATTGTCGATATGTTAAGAGAACAAAGTTCTCTTGAACAAATCGACAGTTGGAAAAAAAAATTCTTTTCCTAGGCTCGTGCTGTTTTTTTAGATTGCTAATTAACGCTTCGCTCCAGAATTTTGGATTTTATTGATTAGTCAAAACCATGTTGCAGAGTATATATACTTATACAAATTGCTCATTGCTGAACGTGAATGTAGTATGCTAATTTTAGCGCGTAGTTACACAGATGCTCTCTGTGGAATAGTAGCTACTATAGCAATAAATTGTATAATGGCGTTATCGTATAGTGCCCACGCTTTTCCGCTGTAATCCATAAATGGTGTAGGCGTCATGTTACGTAAAACTAGAAATCAATTTTCAGAACTTCACCCCTTTATCTCCGTCCCTCTCCGCGGTAGTGGTTTGTCCCTTTCTTCCGTGCAACCCTTTACAATTTCCACATTGCTTGCCGACGTTCAGTTTGTAGAATTTGTCATTAATTTTTCACAGTCGCCATTTTGTGGTATATCAGAGGAAATATTAACGGTTTAAGAGTCAAGGACGAAATAACCTCATAGATAAGTTTATCCTCAGTTTGAATCATGAAAGAAAGTTCAACAAAAACTGTTGATTGCGTGTATCGAGATTCAATAAGCAATATATTTTTTAAGGAATCTCGGTTCCTAGAACTGCATGTTTTTCTCAAGGCAGCACTATACTCTTTACTATATAAGTATTTTTTATTAATTTTTCATGTTTTCTAGAAAAAATGTTAATTTATTAAATGTATTAGTGGAAAGTTTATTACTGGCCATAACTCTCTCGTATCAACAATATTTCATCATGTTTTAGAATATTTTACCAAATTGTAAAGTTATTTAAGATGCGTTTTAAAGACAATATTTTTTTTATTTAATAGCGGGAAATTTACAGAATAATTACATTTCTTACACAGACGTATAATGTAAAAAAAAACACAAAACAATTAAAAAATTCAACAGTATCAATAATAAATTATAACTGGTGGCCTTACATACTCAAAAATGTAATATCCACAAAAAATATAAAATGCGTATGTAATTAATATTATTCCATACAATCACGCCATATCTCTTATTGGTGTAGGCAGAGAGAACCGAACGCCAGACTCCTCTCTTTTGACATATATTTCTCGCTTCATTCACGTCCATACTTCGTCTCATCGTCTGTAATTAAAAATAAAATAATATTAGTAAAGAAATCCTTTTATTACACCATTTCTTTTGTATATTACATAAAGTATTGATAAATTGTATTTATTTAATATTTACAAGAATTTAAAATAAAAACCATGTTTTTTATGGTTACGTTTTTTATGTCTTATCCAGAAATCATATGCAAAACATAAACACTATAATGAGTAAGTGAATAGAAAAAAAACATAAAATTTAATTTTTTACTATAATTATTATAGTACTATATATTTTATTGACTACCTTATCAAGTTATAGTGTACATACATAATATATTATTATATTTTTAAAAAAGATTTATAATAAATAAATAAATATCTGAAACATTTATCCTTGCATTAAAATAACAAATATACTTTACAAGAAACTTCGATTTAATTTTGGCCGAAACCAAAGTTTCGGTCGGACACTAGAAACTTTTCGGCTTGGAAGGGTTCAGTTTGCGCAACAAACCAACCAAGCAATAAACCCTATACATACTTTTTATCAGTTCATTAATTTTTTTTTTCTTAAAATAAAACAGGTGTAAGGTACAAACTGTGATTGCTGAAGAAACTTACTGATGACACTCGGCTGTGTTTCTCGAACAAAAGTATGAGTAATAGTATGTATAGTTGAAATTCTTTGATTTCATGAAATTGTGCAATACTTTTGGTTATTTCATTGAAATCTAATGCCATCAAACAATACAATTTTGAACAATTTTATTAAATCGAAGTATTTTAACTTTACTGATACATTTGTTGAAACAACCCAGCCTAAGAGAAGATTTATACCGCTTTTTGTTCATGTCTGAAGTCTTCTAAATTGTTCATTGTGTTGCTCATCTTATTCTCTCGTAAGATTAAGAATATTAAAAAGGATTCGCAAATATATAATGATATTATGTGTTGTATTGAAGGAGGAATCAGAGGTACATAGATTTAATACAATATTACTAAACTTAAATATTATAAAGGAATTTATTATATAAGGAGATAATATGGTTGGTTGGAAGATATTGCCATTTGGCAATAAGCCCGCCATTGTGCACTTGTGCTCAGAAAGTTTGAAATAAATAAATAAATAAATAATACTAACAAAATTACGCTATACATTTTGACTATATAAATTCTCAATAAGGTACAAAAATATAAAAAGTACAAAATCGTAAAAAAAACTCGTAAAAAAAACAAGTGTATTTTTGAGGATGTGTTTGCACGTGTAAAAAGATGATGTGGGGATATGTGTAATAAAAGATGTATGAAGGCGTAAGAAAAGATCTCTTTCGGAGTGGAAACACTATCTTAAACAAATGTAAATTCTGATCTCTATTTTCTGAGCTCTGAATCTTCTCTCCCTCTCCGAATCAAGCAATCAGTAACCAGCTTTCCAAAATTATGTCCACTCGGCTGGAAGATATCAGATACTACAGGGGCGTGCCTTGAACCTTCGGACTAGGCAAACCCTGAAAGAAAGTTGGTAAATGTCGTTTTTTAGCATCGTTGTTCATTTGAGTGGACATGAAAATATTTTAAAATCAAATATCAAAATAATATTTACATTTGTGGCCCTGTCAAGCATCGTATCTACATAGGTTCAATTTTTAATCTTGTAGTAACTATAGTTTCAATAAAACAGAAAAAAATATTAGATGACTTTTATTTTTGTTTGTTGTTTTACTTATTCCTTTATTGTTGTTATTATTTGTTTTTGTAAAGTTCCTTCCTCATCACGGGATTTAATCCTAGTGAGGAACGCACTAATCAAAGAAAATGAACATTTTATAAATTTTATTAAATAAATAAAAAGGGCCGTATTACGGGAGTTTATGAAGAAAAATATATGAAAAAGTTGAGGTCCCGTAAGCAGTCTTCGTGCAGTAAGAGACCTTATTTTTTTCTTAAAACACCAGAAAGGGTTAAACATTAATTTAGGCTGCTTCCACTATGAATGCGCAGTCTGTGGTTGCTGCTGGCGCGACAGACTAGGCGGTATGTGACCAAAATGAGGCGCGAGTTGTTGTAACGATTAGGCCTATTTCAGGTGTTGCATACCATAGGAATTGTTATTATTATTAGACAGTACGATACCGACCGCCGTGGCACAGTTGATAAGCCGTTTAGTTTCTGTGCCGGCGTCCTGGGTTCGATTCCCAGCAGAGGAGAAATTTATTTAAATTTATTTCTCACGCAAATATTGCTTCTCTGGGCTGGAAACACTGGTTAGTTGGAAGAAATTGCCACATGGCAATAAACTCGCCACTTGCGCAGGGTGCAAGGAAGTGTACATTATTATTATTATATGAAAACACCGCGTGGTGTGCTCGCAAATAATGAAAACAAAGAAATTAATGGTGAATTGAATCTGTACCCCGCAAAATTTTTCATTAGTATATATACAGATACTCTTTCAACATTTGAATATAATATTCTGAGTTAAATATCACCTAAAATCAACGAACTACCATACCATCACGCCATTTCCCTATTTTGGGTAGGCAGAGAGAACCGAACGCCAGATTCCTCTCTCTTGATATACATTCACGCCAATGCATCGTCTCATACACGCTCTTCTTTATTCTTACTTCTAACGTCTCCATCTTTCAAAATTCCATTTATGTGATCGTGCCACCTTTTCCTTGGCCGACCTCTACTTTTCGTTCCTCTTTTATCAGCCTCATATACCTTTTTTATCAGACTGTCACTCATTCTTTCTATGTGGCCAAACTTAGATAATTTATTTTCATCTTACTATCGATATCTCTTCCAATCATACATTCTCGTCTAATATCCTCATTCCTTATTCTATCATACACATTCGTCTTAGTGACCTCATTTCAACCGCGTAAATTCTACTTTCATGCGTCTTCTGCCATGTCCAATGTCCATGTCTCACTAGCATATATAAGAGTCGGTACGACGATACCATTGTGTACCGCAAGCTTTGCTTGCCTCGAAATAATTGGGTCAGCCATAACAGATCTTAATGCACCATTCGCTCTATTACCTGCCGTTACTCTCCTTTCAATATCTTCTTCCAGTCTTCCATCACGCTGAAACTTCCTAAGTATAAATATTCATCCACTCGTTCTTTTCGCATTTTGTTCGTCTTTCGCTATTCTCAAATACCATCACTTTAGATTTAGTTGCATTCATTCTCAATCCATTTCGTATGCATAATATTTTAACCAAACATTCCAAGTCTTCCACACTTTCTGCCGTAATACTTTGTCACCTGCATACATTAGATCACATACAGTTACACCTTCTAATTTCAACCCAATGTTCTCATTATTTAGTGCCCTCACACTGTAGTCAACGTATAAATTAAAGAGCCACGGTGTTAATACGTACCCTTGCTTCACTCCCTTATTAATAGAGAACCATAATGTAAGAGAGATTTCAGTCCTTACACAGGCTTGGCTCTCCTCTTATAGAGATGATATTGCACGTGTCCGGATAATTGGCCGTAGCCGATTGGCCGTGGACAATTGGCCGTACGCCCTTTTTACCGTATGGACAATTTATCGTGAGGACAATTGGCCGTGAGGACAATTGGCCGCGGGGACAGTTGGCCATGAGGACAATTGGCCGTGGGGACAGTTGGCCGTGAGGACAATTGGCCGTGGGGACAGTTGGCCGTAAGGACAATTGGCCGTGAGGACAATTTATCGTATGGACAATTGACCGTATGGACAATTCACCGTGCGGAAACTATTTTTAGTATCAGAAAATTTTTTCTTTCTTTTTTCGTTTGAGTTAAATAAATTGCGTGAATAAAAAAAATGTTCGTTTATGGCGACGAACCCATTGCCTTATTTTTTTATTTCAAGATACTAGGAGAAATCCAATATGTCGACAGTGATTAAAACGAAATTTTACAAAATAAGCGGTATTTATGTAGTTCTAATTTGCTATATTTTGAGATATAAGAAGACGTCTGTTTTTAGACTTCTTCTTGTTCTTTTTTTCATTTTTCGAGATGGATATCGATTTATACTAATAAGAAGGTGTAGATTTCGAAACAATTTAAACTTCTTTGTTTTCTTTTGAAATGATGAGAAACCAATATGGCGGCCGTGATTTAAGGATGAGTTTTCAAAGTGAATGATTATGTTGGGTTTCTCGAGTTTTAATTTGCTACATTTTGAGATTTAAGAAGACGTCTGTTCTTAAACTTCTTCTTGTTTTTTTTTTACTTTTTCGATTTTCTCTTTTTAAAAAATGAATATGTCCTTGTTAAACAAGTACATATACATCTTCCTACGTTCCCTAAAATAAGCAAATAAATGCTTGTGCTATAGGCGAACGAAATCGGTCGAGGCAGGATTCGAACTCGCGACCACTGGATTACTAGCCCAGCGCGCTAACCGTACTGCCATCGACCCATCAAAATATTCATTATATTCGAACGCACTTAAGGTATTTAAAATTATTTTAAAAACGTCAAATTAAATCTGAAAAAGAAGCAATTCATTTTGAAAAACTACCTTTAAATCGTAATCGCCATATAGTTTTCTCATAATTTCAAAAGAAAACAAAGAAGTTAAAATTATTTCGAAATCTCCACCTTTTAATTAGTATGAATCGATATCCATCTTGAAAAATCAAAAAAAGAACAAGAAGAAGTTTAAGAACAGACGTCTTCTTAAATCTCAAAATGTAGCAAATTAAAACTCGATAAACCCAACATGCTCAATTTACTTTGAAAACTCATCCTTAAATCACGGCCGCCATATTGGTTTCTCATCATTTCAAAAGAAAACAAAGAAGTTTAAATTGTTTCGAAATCTACACCTTCTTATTAGTATAAATCGATATCCATCTCGAAAAATGAAAAAAAGAACAAGAAGAAGTCTAAAAACAGACGTCTTCTTATATCTCAAAATATAGCAAATTAGAACTACATAAATATCGCTTATTTTGTAAAATTTCGTTTTAATCACTGTCGACATATTGGATTTCTCCTAGTATCTTGAAATAAAAAAATAAGGCAATCGGTTCGTCGCCATAAACGAACATTTTTTTTACTCACGCAATTTATTTAACTCAAACGAAAAAAGAAAGAAAAAATTTTCTGATGCTAAAAATAGTTTCCGCACGGTGAATTGTCCATACGGTCAATTGTCCATACGATAAATTGTCCTCACGGCCAATTGTCCTCACGGCCAACTGTCCCCACGGCCAATTGTCCTCACGGCCAACTGTCCCCACGGCCAATTGTCCTCACGATAAATTGTCCATACGGTAAAAAGGGCGTACGGCCAATTGTCCACGGCCAATCGGCTACGGCCAATTGTCCGGGAATCGACATTGCACCAAACACTGATCGCGCGTTCCAAAGTTTTCCACGGTCTACTTTGTCATAGGCCTTTTCCAGGTCTATGAAAGCACAGAAAAACTTCTGTTTTTTAACAGATTTTTAATTATCTCAATAGAGACGAAGTTGGAATATTTACTTTAGGAGAACCGGGAAATCAAGGCACCTACAGGGCTTACGACCTGTCATCGGCTGGTTTACGTGATCACTTTATGCGCTTGCGCAACGTTCACCAATTATGCCTTTTTAATGAGAATATCTTTGACTCCCGACAGGGAAAAAAATCCAATGTTTGTGCATATGCAATAATAAAAATATTCGATAACTTCTGTTTTCTTGCCAGAACTTTGTCAGTTGCCATTTGAAGGGAAAAAATTTGGTCAGCGCATCCTCTACCACCAACAAACTCTCTTTATGCATCCCATACCTTGATTGCTGTAACCTTTCTCAACTTTTGGTCCAGTATCCTAACATACAATTTTTCAACTGAACTAACCAGACTGATAGCTCCGTAGTTCTTGCAGTCTAATTTTTTATTTCTAATTTTTAACAATCACTGCGTTTCACTAATCTGACGGGGTCTGTCCTGTCTCCAAACATTTTTGAAGAGGCAATGACACCATTCCATCGTCTTTTCGCCACCATATTTGATAAATTCAGTTGGTATACAATCAAATCGCAGCTGTTACTGTACGTGCATGCTTCACTGCTACTCTGACATATTCTATTGAAATTTTCTCGTCATTCTCACATTCATTTATTGGTATCCTATTGTTCGTCAGACTTTCGCACTGTGTACTTTCATATAACTCTTCAAAATATTCCTTCCATCTTTCCTTGACTTTTTCTTCGTCTATAACAAACATCCATCTTTATCGTGTATACATTTTGATCTCCGAACTACTCGTTGTTTTTGTCGATTTACTCTTTTCAGAATATTTTTGTGTTTCCAGAAAAATCATTCACAATTTTCATGCATTCCTTTTCTTTCTTGGTAGTGTGGACACACACAGCGGAAAGGAAAGTTTTAAAATTACGCACTGTCAGTCGCTCAAACACGTCGCACCTTAGTCCTTGGCCTACGGCGTTTCTATGGCCACAAACAGCGGTTTCATATTTTTGATATTTCGTGGCCGTCGTCGCAACCACGCTAGGCTTGCACTATAGACGAGGGTTTAATCTTCCATCTACCTACACTGTTACTACGTGATTTTTCGTTTTATTTCATATCTTTCATTTTACCGGAACTGGCAGCGCTGTTTTTTGTGTAATGTCTTTTGAGATCGTTCATACTCAAATCACGAATTCGTTCAAATATTACTTAGTATTTCATTTTCAAGTACATTTTTTTATAATCTTAAGGAATTCTTTTCCTGCCCAATTACTAAGATTTTTCTGTTAACATGGCTAATCGGCGTCCAGAACAGTTTAGTTAGTCTTTTACATCGGATTGTTTAGGAATTTCTGATTCAATTTTAATCCGATGTAAATGTATCCATTACCTCGATTGGGGTAATGAATTACCTATTATTTCTTTAAGACTAAATGTATGGAAGGTATTCTGGTTTTACTGTCAAAATTTCAGAGCCGCATAAAAATAAACACATAGCAAATATGACACATACCTATACATTATACATACCTACCTAGCAAATATGAACCTCAACATATTTACCAAAAAACGAAATCTTTTCAAACGCAGTCTCTTTACTCTGGTTGGCATGTTATCATGTTGTCATCTTATATTATCTTAATAACTGCACTTGAATATTTTGGAACATAAAGGTTAATTTTAAATTAAACATCAGTGTTATTATTTATTTATACACGTAGTTCAAATTTTTTTTTTTTTTAATTTATTTATTTATTTATTTATTTATTAATTAATTAAATTATATATTTATTTATTGATTTATTTAATTATTTATCTATTTATTTATTTATTTATTTATTTATTGATTTATTTATTTATTTATTTATTTATTCATTTATTTATTTATTTATTTAATTATTTATTTATTTATTTATTTATTTATTTATTTATTTATTTATTTATTTATTTATTTATTTATTTATTTATATCTTTTTTTATGTATTTATTTATTTGAAAAAATAATAATTCAATTTACAAATACATACTTATAATATACACAATTTTTTTTTTTTTTTATTACCCCCTAAAAAGAGTTTGTACTCGTGCTTTGGGGTGTAGCAATGATACGTTCAAAAAATATCGATAGGTTTTTTAAACATAAGATATGAGAAAACATAAAAATCGATTTAATCCATTAGAATTATCGATTGATGTTGAATTCAATCAATAATATAGAATGTCAAACAAAAAGTGCGATGCTCCAGCTCAAAATCGAGATCAACTGAACTAGGGTTCAAATATTTTTATAAATATGTTTTCAGTTGGACGTGGAATAAGACTTAGAATCGTGATTCAACCACGATTCGAGGAATTTTTATAAATAACACTTCATATGTCTACCTACCTACTAAATATAACTATATATGTAAATTTCATACAAAACCTATTGTACTCAATCCATATTAATTTTTCTTATTTAGTCTGGTGCTATAAAGAAACTGCCTATTTTTGAAAATTAATTGAATTCCTTCGAAAAAGTTGAAATATAAGTACAATGGAGTTTGGTTCTAGCGTCATCCAATCCTCGATTAAAGATAAGAAAACTTTATAGGAAATTCTTAATGGAATTTTTCAAATGTTAATTTGAAAATGTCTGCTCTTCGTTTTGTTCTCTTTGGATCATTCTGAGATTAAACCTGGATTGGACGGTTTTCTTCAATTATAAATGCAAACTTAGAAGTCTTAAACTTTTTATGAAGTACGAAAATAAAATCCAATTTAATATTTCACCAATTATTTTGCAATTGAATATTATATAAAAACAATATCATTGTTTATCTCGTATTCATAATATAATATACTTATTAGTTGTATGAGTTTACTACCAATTGAAATTTAAGGTTATGTGTTTTTATAACTTCTTAACCGTATGTCCCGCGTTCAATTTCTGTTATAAATCAGAATCTACATAAGTTACAACATAAATCTGACTTCTATAATCTAATGGATAATTTATTATTTTAACACTAGACAACTGTTTCATGTCCTATTTTAACTTGTATTACATGTAAAGTTCTCTAATTATTATTTGCGAAACATTGTCCGTAATCTGATGACTTTAAAACACTCAACCGATTTATTGAAAATACATATGACATTTTTTTTTCTAAAAAAACCTTTTAAGTAACGTTTGTTGTTAAATAAACCTATTTGCCTTTGAAAAAGTCTTATTTTTTAGCATGACAACATAGGAGATACAGGAAGAAGCGCGCTACCTAGTATTGAGGAGTATTTACAAAATTTGTATATAATTATATTAATTAAATAAAAAATTGCTACTTAACAAAACATTTTCATGTTAAGAACAAAGTTTTCGTTATAGAATACATGATGGAATACAAGCGTTTTCAAATTCGAAATTAGAACATTCAAATCGAGTAAAAATAATGTACATACATAAAGTTTGAAAAATTTCCCGTTGACATGTTGAACCGTTATAAAAAAAATAATACAAAAAGTAACAATTTTACAGAAAATATCTTTTATTGAATAAATCACGTTTAAGCAGCGAATTTTCTTACTACTCGCTGTCGCGTTATTAAAATTTATTTATTATCGTACATAAAATATATCGCGTGTATTACATGTTATATTAGCAAATTCGAGATGGGAATATTTGTCACGTAAATATTTATTACTCTTTTATGTTCTTAATTCGAATCAATTCTTATTCAAAATCCACCCACCATAGTGTGGGTAGACGAGCACTCTCTGCACCACCCATAGGGCGTATCGCATCGGCCAGGGGGGCATTGACACACTTTCACAGCGCCTAGGCGGAGTCTACCGACCTCTAAAAGTCCGGATCCGCCCCTGACTTTATCTCAAACCGCCCTGGCGCCCGTCCGGGACTGCCTCAGTTCGGAGCTAGAAGCTGTCGGGTGTGTTTCGTGTCGGTAAAAGAAATTAAATGATTTTTTTTTTACATACTAAAACTTTACATTATTCTCAAAACGTCCACGTTACGCCATTGAATTTTTAAAACAATTTTTTTTTACCTATTTTTTGCTGTATATATTTTTTTTAATTTTGGGCATTATTTATTTGTAAAAAAATACATTACAACATTTTATTTCGATGCATTTGTTTTATATATACCTACCTCACTATATAACTTATTACTCTTATTTTTTTATTTTACTATCAATTTACTAATTAGGTATTTTATTTTTAATTTATTTTTCTCTCCTTAGAAAGATTCCAAGGAGTAATTAGCGAGGAATTATAAATTAAAGGTATTTTACTAATTTTTATGACGTCATCACCATAGATTCGTTATTAAAATTAAATCATCATTAGAATCCATACATCATAATATAGATTTTGTTAATGTATATAAAATAACGGGGAAATCAAAATTCAGTTATCTTTTTTGCAATATTGTTTTTGTGCTTTGTATATTTATTTGATTTATAACAAGTATTATTTATGACATTGTAAATTTTCAGTTATACATGAAAAGTTTTTTTTTAATTTGTTCAATAAAATAATAAAAGACATAATCTAAACATTGTTAATCAAAGGAATGTCAGCTAAGTTGAGTTGGGACTTTTTTGTGTCTTATTGTAAAAATTTTGCAGACAACTTACAACTGGTTCGTTAATAATACTCATATTTTACACTTTTATAATCTATTTTGTTTAATGTGTATATTTATTCACTCATTTAACTGTTATGTATATATTATAATGTATCTACTATTGAAGTAGTAAAATCATTAGATTTAAAATATTAATTGATTCATTGACATAACTTTTGACATATCAATGAGTAAAATCCATACTGGAACGCATGCGCAGTTGATATCTACAATTTAATATTATAAACCGTGTTTTATAGTAATCGTAAAGCGAGTAGTAAAGCTTTAGAATGGCCATATATTTAAGATTTGATAATAACAAATCTACATTTAAAACCTATTCAGCGTTTGTGTATAGATTGTTTATGACTTTATTATTATACTATGTATAATTAAGATTTCTTATGACAATTTATATACATTGAAACATTGTACTTGTGACTAGATATTTAATATCTATTAATTTCAATATAATATTTCCAGTTCGAATCTGGTAATCATTTTTAGGTACGTAAGTAGAGGTACCTCTTTTTGTCGTAAAAAACTAGTAGGGGTATCTTTATATATTTTTTTCGCCATATATGGATTTTTTTGTACATTTATATGAAGAGAAAATCATTACAATTTTTTTTACTAAACGTGAATTGTTGAACTTTCTCATACAACATTGTCGTCATTTGTATATTTTTTTTTTACTTTATTTGCCGCGTCTCAAAAAAACCTCTAAATTTACAGTCATTTATTTTGTCGAATATCTAGAGTTGCTTATTTCCTTTTTAGTATATTTAAATAGGTACCTATATAATACTTTATATATTTGTTCATTTCTCAGGGAACTAATCGGTATATTTGGATTATATTTTTAAAGCTTAATAGCAATTGTATGGAAAGAAAGATTTTGATCCTGAAAAAATACAACATAAGTTTTCACAAAAACAATTCTCAAACTGTTCAATCAAAATAGTATTACTTTTACAATCGGCTTATTCCACATAATATCTTCATACATTTTATATTTAGAATGTCACTTGAACCTAGATCGGCTCGTCGCGTCGGCAGTCAAGATACTAATAATTAAATTTCTCATTTTATAACGATATCGTGATGCACCTATTGACTTGTCGTTATTTTATAAAATATTGTTCTTCATATTTACTGGACAAACATCAAATAACACCCGGCATTTATACATTTTCATTACCACTGCAAATAATTTTATATTATGTACACTGCAAATATTTTCCAGCAAAAATATTTATAGGTAGGTACTGAAATGTGCTGATTAAAAATATGTATGATCTTTCGATAAATCGGTGTAAAAATTGTTTCTTAATAAAGAAAAAAAAAACTGAATCCGATTTGGCATTTTCATATTATGATACTTTATTTGTGAGACGATTAATATCGGAAGTTTCCAGAATTTGGCAACTAGTTTATTGGGTACGTGTTAATTAATATTTTACATTTAGTTGTTCGAGATGTACCTAATATAAAATAAAATTTATAAAATACTTTGGTGATAAATTAAATATAAATTACTTTTCATAGGTAAATAAATAAATTCTTTATTTCTCTTTAATATAATAAAAAACATCGTGATCAAAAAAAAGATTAACAAAACAACAATAACAAATATATAAAGATCATATTATACAATCATAAAAAAAGATATTAAGATCATATTATAATATTTTTTAATGATTTTAAAAGATCACAATACGTATGACTTGTAATGCTCCACAGGTTTCAACATGTTTTACACACACCTTATAAACTTAAATACGTATTGTCAACCGCGCGGCATAGAGAGGCATGGAAAACCGTCAGGCTTCGATGCCGACGTCCTGAGTTTGATTCCCAATAGAGGAAAATTTAATTTAAATCATTTCTCGGCCAAATCTTGCTTTTTGGACTGAATACACTGGTAATTTCGAATATATTACCATTAAGTAGTAAACTCGCCATTTTCACAGGGTGTAACAAGGAATAACTTAATATCACTAGTGAGCAACGATTTCGTATTAAACGTTCTTTGTATTCTTTTCGAAATAACTACTTTATCTCAATATTGTATAAATTTTACTCTATTATAAATGATTATGAAATAACAAACCTTGTTTAAAAATAATAAAAAATGTAATATTTTTCAAATCAATATATTTTCTTATATCGATTTTATTGTTGCCTAACGAATTCAGAACGAGAATACCAACCATTAGGCCAGAAGTAAGAATTACACGAAAAACTTTTATCAACTTTTTGAATAGGTACCATATCTAACATTAATTTGACATACATCAAATAACAGGTTACCACTTTTTAGATAAGTACTTATTATGTTACAAAATAAATTCTCCTTTTTTGTAGGGTTTGTAGGAACACGGGATATTACAACTTTTATTAGGTATTATTACTTCTGTTGAAATTCATGCAAAATTATAAGTTTACTATGCTAAATAGTACCTAATAATTAAAAATAACCACCGGATGTCGCTGCCATCTGTATAAGAAACACCAAACCAAAAGACTCGAAACACGGTTTGTTTCTAGAGTTCGCTATGATAGTATGTTATTAGTACATGACATGGCTACCTATTTGAAGTATTTAAAGCTACCTACACCTACACTTGAAACGCCTCTGAGTACGTTTGTTTACATCGGCCAAAATTATTGTCTATATTTTTTTTTATTATTGTCTATAATAAACATAAACAAACGAAATTTAGTAAACAGCCAATTAAAATTATCAGGAAAAAATCTATGACTCAGCACCCAGCACACTTAATTCAAGAGATGTCCCAGAAATAACATAAAACACAATTTAACTAAATAGGAAAAAACACTTGAAATTATTTATAGGATATTAATTTATCAAAATGATTATTATAATGTCTGCTTATTTTTTGCACCTCAAATTTGTTTGAACGTTTAGTGAATCCAGCCTTAACATGATGATATTTTATGAATTTTGTAATAACATTAGGTAATATTTTTCGTTTCCATAGGCAGACAGAATGGCAAGCTTCGGTTCCGGATCCGGGTCATCAGGTGGCTACCAGCTATCGGCAAGGACCAGTCAACTCAAATATGACGGTAAATTATTTTAATAATATCCCTTTATGAATAAATACTTTTATTTAAAACATGCGTTCGATTACTCCACCACCTGTGAATTGAAGATTCTCATTCATGAACTGTCATTGACTTCAGATCTTTTTAAATGTAGAACATAAGAGATATGACCAAGATCTCTGGAAATAATAAACTCAATGGGAACCTACCAATAGTAAGGTACTATAACTATGATGACAAAAGTTCTTAAAGGCTTAAAAATTGTTCTTTGGGATCACTGTATCCGCATGTCTAATGGGACCTTGAAGAAGCCCATGGAGCTCCGATCTATAAGAGGACAGCGTTAGATGGCAACAATCCCACAGGATACAAATGTTCCGAAATTTGGTCTGGGTATTGACGGAACTGAAATGAAGCAGAGGAAGAAGTATTAAATCGGTAAATATAGCTTTAAATATTTCCGTGTCCTGTGATAAATAGAGAAGTCCAAAAGTCAGGATCAATCCAGGAATATTTAAGTCAACTCCTCACGTCAGAAAAAAATTAAAAGGTTATTCTTCTCACTGAGCAGGGAGAATATTCCCTCGTAAGATTATAAATAGCATCTATGCTCCGCATTTTCAGATCAAGGGGTGTCATGCCTCTCGAAATTGGCAGTAATTCGGTGGAACTCGTTTCATATGCTTTGGATAAAGCTACAAGAGCGAATCTTTGGCCTGAGAGCAAAATTCTTCATAAGTGTTGAAACTCGTCAACAACCAACTGCATAGCAAGCAATGCATTTATGCAATTATACAACGGAGAGTAAAAAGTTACAAATTATACAAAACATAGCTATGCGTACAATTTTAAAATGCAACAGATTCATCCGAATTAAATATATGTTTGAGCAGATGAAGTTGTTGTCAATAAAACAGCAAATGATTTCAAATGTGTTAATTTTCATATATAAATTGAAAAATGGACTATTACCACGATATTTGCAAAAAAATGATCTGTATACTTTCGAAGTTGGCACCTACCCGACGAGAAGTCGGCGACTGCCTCAGACTAACCTGGCAGGTACACAATCTCATCTCTTTGTAACTGCTACACGTTCGCTGTAGCAGTTACAAAGAGATGAAGAGACTGGCGGACGATATAGATAAGTGGAAAGATCGAGTGTTTAGTGCAGACCAATCCTAGGATTGTGACCCAGAAGAGAAGAAGAGAAAAAATGATTTGCCAGAATGTGTGAAAGAAGCATCTGATCTTGCCGCTTTTCGTCGCCTAGGTGTTGAATACATAAAGGAAAAGTTCTTTTAAGATATTGTGAGCTTCTTTTGTATTTTTATGTAAATTGAAATATTTTCTTGATTTTTGTTGTTTTTATATAATTTATACTGTGTAAACTTGTTAATATATGCTTTTTGGTTAAACTAGATCTAAGGAAATGCATTTATTTTTTACATGTAAATAAAATATATATATATATATATATACATACATAGGCCACAATGAAAGTTTCCGGAATCGGCCACTTACATATACATTTTTAGAAAAGTAAATACGATATTTAAAAATATAAGTCTGTGATTGTAGAATACAGTTTGATTCAAATAAAACAATATGTTTTTGATTATTCATACGATACATTATCATTACGTTCGTCGATAGCTATTTCGCCTTATTAGGGCATCTTCAAGACTATGGCGGCGTGGGGTTTCTGTTGGGTTATATTGGTGGAGGGTTTTTGCATATTGCTCGAGAATCAAGCGGGTGTGACGATTAAAACTCGCACGTCACCAGCGAGTTCTATTACAGCATCGGACCTTCCCAGAAAGAAGAGGGTTGAACTTACTGTATTTTTGATTAGTCAGTATACTGCATCCTCCTGCACCTCAAAACACATATAATTTAACCATTGACATTTTATATATAAACAAGTTATACGGGAAATAACCTCTCTGCGAAAAACGCTTTTATACACAATTCAGCAGCACCCAATCTGAATGTTGCCTTCCTTTTATAAGATAGTACACACCTGACTCTTCTTACCGTGAATATGCCGCGATGCTATAAATGAACCCGTATCGGCATAATAATAATTCGTATGTCGTTGTGATTTTCTTATTGTGTAAAAAATAAAACCAGCATCTATAATATCGTTCATTTTTCTTATCTCAACCTGTAATATTCCAAATGAAAGTCATAAAAGGAACAATAGGAATTTCTTCTTTGAAATTGTAAATGTACTCAGCGATCCGGAACTAACATTCTAGACCTTTCATTCTTTAATTACTCTTCTCTGACACAAATCTCAGTTGTTTTGTTTGTCTTCTCTTATTTTCTGTGACTGTTGTACTTTTCTAAAATATTTTTCCCAATATTCGAAACACCATTTTAGAAAACACACGAAGACTACTCTTATCACGTAAACAAGTTTATTTTCTGAAAAATATTTTTGACTTTGAAGGTATAATTTTCAGTTTTTCGCCCATTTTCGTTGTTTAATGAAGACTTTTAAATTCATCATTTACAGAAATAAAAGTTGTTGCCAATCAATTCGATACACCTTGGAAATCAACTGTGCGGCCGTCCTCTGTGCGGCCGTCCTGGGTTCGATCCCCAGCAGAAGAGAAATTTATTTAAAATCATTTATCATGCAAATATTGCTTCTCTAGTCTAGACCGAATCTTATCTTCACTATCACTGAGCAGTGAGCTAGTTGTTTCCACATGATTAGCTCTCTTTGGCATATTAAGTGCAGTGTCTGCAAGGTTTTAGAGTTAGCCGGAATCTTCGTATGTTTTTTATGTGTTCTTTCAGAGTTTTGCAAGGGGCCGTTATTAGTCCCCATAAGCAGAACGGGTGGTGGTGGGGGGAAAGAACAGTCTAGACCGAAAACACTGGTTAGTTGGAAGAAATTAGAATACGGCAATAAACTCGCCACTTGCGCAGGGTGCAATGAAGTATTTAATTATTACCCAACTCATTTAATACAATAATTTTACCATATTCAATTGATGATTTAATTTTTAGGATATGTAAATAAATCGAATAGTCTGTGTTGGTAAAAAATAAATTTAGACGTTGCTTTAGAAATGTTATTTGTATTTTTTTATTATTTATTTGAAAAAATGGGCAACGTACAATAATATTTTAAAACAAACATAATAATTAAGAATAACAACATGAGTAATTGTAACTTAATCAGCCCACCTTTGATTTCATGTTGCATATACTCACTGTTGGTAACAAAACAATTAATTATTTTTGTCTACTGTGGTTCCTGAAAAGTGTCCTGGACATACAGAATATGTCCACGGACCTGATCTTTTCCAAATAGTTATACGTGGTAAGGCATAGGTACAAAAAATAATATCAAATACAAATAGGTACATAATAAAAATTTAAAAGTGTACTTACGAAAATTTCTCATTGGTAAAAAATACCAATATTCAAACTTCTTGTATAACTAAAGAAATTATCATGATAGAGATTCATACTTGTATATTTGAATATAAAACCTGATTTCCTTTTTTAGTCTCCCAACTTATTTCGAATTATGTCAATTCTTCTTCTTCTTTATCCACTGCTGGATGTATGCTTTCTTGCATCTACTTCCACTGTTTTGTATTGTTCCCTTCGCTTCCAGCTTGTTGGACAATGTCGTCAGATCATCGTTTTGGGGGTCTACCAAAGCTCCTCTTGTCTCACCATGGCCTCCAATGGTGTATTTAAGATACTCCTCTAGTGCCACTCAGTCTGGCAATATATCCAGCCCATTGTCACTTTAATTTAATTTAAAGGAATTCAGTCAATAAGATAAAATTTTCACGAGACCTCTCCTTATCAGAACTTTGCCTTCTTTTACGACACTTGGGAATTATTTTTTGTATAACGCCTGGAATTCTGCAAATTGTGTATCAAGGAAAAGTCTAAAAAGCACAAAAATGTCAAAATTGGTAATAATTTTAAATGTAGTCACGTAATCAAAATTTTCCAATCAAAATAATTTTTCAGTTTTGAACAATTTAGCGTCGGGTATTATATTGCTAACGACTAAACAAATGGAAAATCTTTTTTTATATTTTTCACGTGTTTTTTATGTATTTAAGCACATCTACTGGTATTATCCAGACGATATTTTAATAATGGATAACAAGAAAAAGAATAACATATGTATATCATGTAATAGACAGATGCTTTCTGTACCAATACTGTTTATGTAAAGCTATTCCTACGGGGCTGATTAAAATCTCGCTTTTGTTTTTGTCACTCATTGCAAAAACTACTATTGGCTCGTTTTCTTTAACATGTTTTTATATTTATCAATTACCATAATATGGAGCTTAAAATGAAATATGTTGTATAAAATAGATTTACGTTTAAAATATCTTTACTGCGTTCTAAATGAATATATTTACTATTCAAATCCACATTCAAATTAATATATTTACTATTCAAATTCATTACATTATTTTGTAGTTTCCATACTCCATTTTACAAGCAATCCAACGATTTATATATACTCTGAAATAAAAATACTCTGGACGTATAAACGATAATACTATTCGTGGATAATGTTATAAGTTTAATATTGAACTTTAAAACTATTAAATTGTTTTAATTTGAAATAAAAATATAAGGAAAATTTTATTTATTAAATTATTTTTACTTAAAATGTTGCGTATAAAGTCAAACAAAAAAAAATTGATATTAATTGCTTAACAAACTTCTCTGTTTGTCAAAGTTTAACTAACAGATGAAATCGTTAATATTTAAACAAGTACAAACAGATGAGATCGTTAGTATTTAAACAATTACAAACAGATGAGATCGTTAATATTTAAACAAGTACAAACAGATGAGATCGTTAATATTTAAACAAGTACAAACAGATGAGATCGATAATATTTAAACAAGTACAAACAGATGAGATCGTTAATATTTAAACAAGTACAAACAAATGAGATCGTTAATATTCAAACAAGTACAAACAGATTAGATCGTTAATATTTGAACAAGTACAAAAACTGCTACTGCTTATCAAAATATAAATTTTACAAAGAACGAATGTATTTATTTTAAACAAAAAATTGTATTATAATAATGTATTTTAGTTAATTTACAATATTTCAACTGCGATAAAAAATATTTTCCTATCTGACTATGCAGTAATTTTATTTATTTATTTATATAATTTATGTACATGTGTACAAAGGCAGGTTTATTACCATAAGGCAATTTCTTCCAACCAACCCGAGCAACGTGAAGTCTCTTAGTTAAATTGGTACAGTACTAATTAAGTGAGAAATAAATTGATAAAAAATAACATAAAAGAGTAAGAAATATAAAAAAAAATTACAAAGAGAAAAAAAAATGAAAAGAGAGAAAATGAAAAAATGAAAAAGAAATTGAATTATTTTACTTATAACACAAAATTTATAATATTATTACATTCTGGACTTATCTCCTTGTCGAATATGTCGATATAACTGTGTATTGTTGTATATCGTCCTTGATTATTTGGCATGAAGATCTGTGCCCCCGACCCCCTTGTATATAGGGTTGCACATAACAATGGCATCTCATCATCCCTCACTGGGGAGAAACTGCCGTTTGTTGGAAAGAGGAAGATAGGAAAAGTGATGTACTCATACAACAGTACTACCGACCCAGGTTACGTTCCTTTGAAATTCCGGAACTTGCCCGCTGTTGACATTAAAACAAAATTTTAAATTTGTAGCTAGGTATGCTCTCGTCTGAAGCTATAGTACAAATATTTAAACCATTTTCTTTAGTGACTAATAAAAGCATAGAAAAAAATTCTAATACTTTCAAATCAAACGGCCATATACTACATTTCAAAATACAAAGCAATATTTTGTTTAAAGAAGCCATATTTATATTATAATTGAATTGCTTATTTCTAAAATGACCAAATTTTTTTTTTTCAAGGCATTGCATCCTATTGGATGATTTGTGCCAAAAATTCGACAAATTAACAATTTAACATAAACAAATAAACTCAGACATTGTATTGAAATAAAAATATAAAAATTTTAACAAATACATAAGAATTAAATAAACAAATTAACACAAACAAATAAACTCAGACATGGAACTAAAATAAAGATATAAAATTTACAAATACATAAGAATGAAATATACAAATTGACACAAACAAATAAACTTAGACATGGAACTAAAATAAAAATATATAAAATTACAAATACATAAGAATTAAATAAAAAAAAGTAATACAAACAAACAAACTCAGACATGGCACTCAAATAAAAATATAAAATTAACAAATACATAAGATTTATAAAATATGACAAAATTATGTAGTTGATGATTTGGAAAATGTACCTACTGAAGTTATTTTTGATCGTCACAATGACCATGAAATAATCATGCATTGCATCCATATTCATTTGGGCATTCTGATGCATATTTAAATGGGTTTTACATTTGTTTACTTTGGATATTTTCGAAACAAATATACGTGTATGTTATAAATTATAATAATAATAAAATAATTATGGATGAAGATGGAGTGAAAGAACGATGGACAGAATATTTCAAGGTATGATAGCAGTATAAGCGGGGGTGCGAATCTGAGAGCATTGCAGGTAAGTGAAGATGAAGATGATAAAATTACGCAAGATGAAGTTCTTGAAGCAGTGAAACACGCGAAAGTGGGAAAAGCTGCCGGGTTTGACAGTGTATCAGCTGAACTTGTAAAATATGGCGGCGAGCAAACTTTGGAATGGTGCCTCTCTCTTTTCAATATGTGTTGGGAAGCAGGACGCACTCCTTCGGACTGAAGAAATGCAGTCGTGGTACCCTTGTATAAAGGTAAGGAATCGAAGCTCGACTGCAAAAACTATAGAGCCATAAGTTTGTTAAGCTCAGTTGGTAAGATGTATGCAAGGATTTTGGATCAAAGAGTGCGAAAGATTACAAAATGCAAGATTATGGGATGTCCAAGGTGCGTTTATGAGCGGCAGAGGATGTATAGACCAATTTTTTTCTCTGCGCACTGTCACAGAAAAGGTTCTGGATAAAAATCAGAAAATTTTCTGTGCCTTCATAGACCTAGAAAAGACGTATGATAGAGTTGTTAGAGAAAAATTATGGAATATACTAGCAGTGTATGGAGTGAAAAGCAAACTGATACGCGCAATCACGTCACTATATGAGAAAAGCGAATGTGTTCGTGTCAACGATACAGTGACAACGTGGTTCTCTATAAAAATAATGGCGTTAGACAAGGGTGCGTTGATTTCTGCATAAGAGCCCTTAAGGATGAAAGCAAGGGTCTGAAATTGAGTTCCGTAATGGTGCGAGATTTGATGTACGCAGACGATAAAGTTCTATAGCAGAAAGCATCGAAAAGTTACAGTATCTTGTAAGTATGGTATATGAAGGATGTATAGAGAATGGACTGAAGGATGTATAGAGAAAGACAATGGTCTTTGAAAAGAGTGAAAGCAGAACAGTGTGTAAAATAAGAGTAGAGAACGAATGGCTCGAGCAAGTCGACGAATATGTATACTTGGGAAGCATATTTCAACGGAACGGACGACTCGATAAAGAGATCGAAAGAAGAGTTATGGCAGGAAACAGAGTGAATGGAGCACTAAGACCAATTATGAATGACCGCAACATATCACAGGATGCCAAAGTTGCCATTCATTACGCCATCGTAGTGCCAACCTTGACGTATGCAAGTGAAACCTGGACATGGCAGAAGACGCATGAAAACAGAATAAATACAGTTGAAATGAGATCGTTATGAAGAATTTGTAATAGAACGATGTATGACCGGGTAAGAAATGAGGACATAAGGAAAGAATGTAAGATGAAGAAAGATGTCATTACTAGAATGAAATTGAGATGGTTTGGTCACATGGGGAGAATGAATGAGGAGCGCCTGACGAAGAAAATATACAGAGCGGAAAGGAATGGAATGAGAGGTCGGGGACGCCCAAGAAAAGGATGGCACGACCATGTGTACGATATTTTGAAAGACGGAAATGTTAGAAGTGTGAGTAATAGACGAGCATGTGTGAGACGATGCATGAGTATGGAGGAGGAGAGGGATGCGTGCCAGGATAGAAAAATGTGGCGTTCAGTTCTCTCTGCCTACCCCGCAAGGGACATAGCGTGATGGTATGTATGTATAAATTATAAGTGCCGTTCAGTGATATAAAATTGCTCGTAAGCCCTAGTGGTGAACTGAGTCGAGTCACAATTTAGGTAAATCAAACTAACTATGCCACGTTGTTCAGACAAGTATAACCTGCATAGTGATGAATAGGTTACGAAAATACATTTAGAATGTGATTTTACGTTTATTATGAAAGAATTTAAATTTCTGTCAATACACCATTGGAGTTTAATAAGTTGTTATCATACAAATTACGTTCACAGGCGTGGTAATCATTACAGTCACTCGGACTCTTGTCAACTTTTCCACACTTTGAAGGATGTTATTTGCGAAAGCTACCAGTACTCAGGGTCAGGGTTCACTTTTTTATTTATTTTACATTACTTCTCGGGCAACTATGTCAAATATTATCCAATGGTTATTTACTGCTATTGTATCCTTACACATAAAAATCTGCCTTTATACCGTGACAAATCTGGCAGTCGCTGGCTCTTTCTCTACTATATAACATTGTAATTTTAAGAAACATGATTGAATTGCTCATAACATGCTATTCAAAATTATTCGCTATAGTTCTATGTCAACAGTGATAAAAATATGTTGCCAGAAATGACTCGTGTAGTACCATAATTTACACACTGACCATAGAAAATTACCATTTTACCATAGCTTCTGTCTCTACCTTTATCGGTACCTTAAATCTTAGAGAGCCATAATCTCAAAAACATATGTTTGTGTGGCTTGATTCAGCTCACCACTTTGCCAACGGTACCACGGATACACCATTTAACAATTCAATATTGTTTCATCTTGGAATAAGGCTGTGACTTTGTTTTGAAATTTCTGATAAAATGAGAATTTCAAGGATCTTTAATAATCCACGGAAATCTGAGTTCCCTCACATTTGGGAAAAAAAAAATTTTTTTTTCCACTGGACGTTCCTTTTAGGGTTTCAGAATTCGATTTATTTATTCCCTGTTATGGATTTAAACGCCTCATCAAAGTGACTTTCTGTTACATCAGGGTTTAATTAGAATTATTAATTATTTATTTACATACATTTGTAACAATAACAACAAAACTAATAAACCATAATAACTTTGTGTCACACACTTACCTTATTTCTTTGTGTCACACTTGTTTAGTTTTTAAAGTATATGAATTTGGTTGTTGTTATTTATTTTCATTTTAGAATAATAAATTGTGCTTAGCAAGCTTACTGTAAAATGCAATAAATACTAAAAACTTAAGATTGTCTTAGAATGGATCACTGTGTATAAGATATATATGCTTTCATCAACCATTTCAAGATTATTTGAAATAAATTATTTTCAAATAAAATTATTTTTGGATCAGAATGTAGATATACACATTGATTAATGAACGCATATCTGCTGCTGGCACAGCTTCTATACTCTCGGAGCCATGTAATTAATCATGAGCTGAGAATGATTAAGGACGGCGCTGGTGTCGCTGGCGGTTGCCTTGTAAAACATTAACCATGCCGACCGAATGACATCTATTAGCGGATATACGAAACAATACAAACTTACAACAATGGATTTCAAAAGGGTAATTTTGACTTTTGAATTATCCCTAAGTAAAAATGTATTATGTTATATCTGAAATACTTCCAAGTATATTTTATGTTTTGTAA
Organism: Molanna angustata; assembly: GCA_963576475.1. Lineage (NCBI taxonomy): Eukaryota > Metazoa > Arthropoda > Insecta > Trichoptera > Molannidae > Molanna > Molanna angustata. The sequence goes on along the minus strand of OY754965.1, from coordinate 43,740,454 downwards.
GTAGTTGTACTTACGTTGTTTTTTTTCAAAAAACATAGCCGTGTTATTCTATTATCTGTATTTTTGTGAATTGGTTTGTTGAGAATTTATTTTATTTTTTATTTGTTGGTAGAATCAAAATATATATTATATAACAAAAACAATTCAATTAAGAATTTAAACGTGAAATATTACATATTTATACTTGGAACATAAAGTATTAACATCTAAAATAAACAAAACTAAATTGATAGAGATGAAAAATAAATAAAAGTATTATATAGAAATCAAATCATAATAAAATGAATACTTCAAATAAATTGAAGAATCAAGATGCATAATATCTTTCAAAACTTACTTATGGAATTTTTTATTGTAAAGAGACACACAAAGATAAAATTGAAATATAGATAATTAAGCACATAAAATTGCCATAAAAAATAATTCCCCTCTTAAAAAGTGTTAGTGAAACCCCCTTTTTATTTATCTATATTGTATTCGTCTATATTGATACAAATTTCCAGCTTTAATTATTTTGTGGTTTCTGAGATATAGGTATGAAAAATAAAGTAAATATTCTATAGTTGATAACCCCTGAATGAAACAAAATTCATCTTTCTGAGTATAAAGTTTTGTAGGTCTATAACTTTCTATATTTTCTTAGATTTTGGGCTCTGTGTATTGAGCGTATCAAAACTTATAAAAATACACACAGACACACTAAATATTCTACTCTGAATTCGGCGTTTTTTTACTTTAAAGTTGAAAAAACATAAAAAATATAACTTGACCATACATATTTCGTGTATCTTGTATTGAAACTATGTCGATATGTTAAGAGAAACAAATTCTCTGGAACAAATCGACAGTTGGAATAGTATGGTCGAATTTAGTGTTTCAAGCGATGTCATGAACATTGTTTTGATATGAAAGGCCTTATTAATTAGTACGAGAGATGATCATTTATATATGCTGGTTATTTGATATTTTTTTTCTTATTGAATGTAGTTATAAACGAGTGGATTGTGGCCAAAGCTAAACTCCTCACTAACAAGTCATTCTATAAATTATTCAAATTTTGTATGGAAAATATTCAGCATTTTCATGAAATGAGTTTGATAAATTGTTTTTTTTTTATTTAAATATTTTATTACGAAAACTTGATAACTTTTCAATGCCATTTTATAAAAATGATGTGCCATTTTATCAATTTGAAAATAAAAATTTCAAATTTTAAATTTCCTGAGCTTGGGGTCACTTTAAAATATTTGACAGTTAAAAAAATTGAATTGAATTGAGTCCCAGGAAAATCGTTGTCTGGGACGAAAGGGACTGAAGAGACGAAAGGAACTGAAGGGACAAAAGGGACTGAATGGACGAAAGGGACTGAAAAGACGAAAGGAACTGAAGGGATAAAAGCGACGAAAGGGATGGAAGGGAACTGCAGTCCCTTCTGCCATAGTCCCTTTCATCCCTTCCGTCTGATATATATACATTTCTTTGAACACTCGTTTTACACACCACCAGAGAAACTTTGCCGGATGTGCGCGAAACAAATGACCAAGTTTCATTACCAGATGGATAAAAACCCATGCAGAAAGATACAAATGATATTTAAATCATTTTCATCTATAGAAAGGGGATGCGCAATGGTAAACTCAACCACTCCCAGGTGCCAGAATTACCTTTTTCATACCTATATTCAAAAAGAAAGTAATTATTAAAAAACAGCAATATATCAAAGATTTTTTTGGGCTTTGCTTTCTCTTAATACTTTACATATTACATTATTGTTTAAAAATTTATTGTTGAACAACAATGGTAAAATGCTTAGCGAGAGAAGCAGAAAAATTCCATTGATTACTTAAATTAATTTTCTTATAAATATTATAAGAGTTTAATGAGTTATTCGATACGACCGGTTTCAAAACGACATTCCTGGGTCGAAGACAGCTTCAGTTTTAAAGAATGAATAATATGTCCTTGTAACAAGTACATATATATCCTCATACATTCCCTGAACTAAGCATAAATGCTTGTAACATAGGTGAACGAAATCGGTCGTGGATGGATTCGAACTCGCGATCACTGGATTACAAATCCAGCGCGCTTACCGCTCTGCCACCACCCATATATCGTAATAAAGAAAAATTCAACATTAATTTTTATTGTTTTATGTATGTACATGTTTGCTTCACATCTTTCAATTTAGTTGCGATCCCAAGAGATCGTTTTTGATATCATATTTAACATAATGTTGGCAATATGCAGGTATGTATATATCGTGAAAGATACAGTTTGAACATGACACTTGACAGATAAGAGATTTCCCGCGAAAAGGCCCTACGGAAATATCTCCATCTCGATTACATCACTCCCATGCTGTCGTGTCGGCGGAAACGGAAGCTGTACGCGTGCGCGCCATTTCGCACTACACCGCCACCGCCGCCATTTTGACCACCCCACACAACGCACAAACGGATACCATAATGGGTCGGAAAATTTATATTTAAACGATAAAACCCAAACGCGGTATCATTTAATGACATCTTAATGAACAATCTTTCGATTTTAAATTTAATTTAACTCCTCATTTCACTTCGAATACTTTCTATGTGTATATTGTGGGTCCCCATGTTTGAGGTTAGCGTCTTAGGGCAGAGATATGAAAAATGCTTGATGGTAATCTTTGTATTGTCTGACGAGCAGCCACTCCGTGGATAAACGGGATTTGAAGTCCTATAAAGATCCCAATGGAATGGGGTAGGAGACTGCGAAATAACTGTAATGTATATTTTGTTACTGATATGAATGTTACTCGTGTAATACATCGTACGTAGTACATATAAATCAATGAGTACATCGAGAAAAAGTATTGATTTAACAACCTGACAATTTTTTTTTAGAATATTCATTGGAATTCATTTTTATAAATCAGCATTTTTTCTCTGTGTAGATAGATTATTGTTGAATTGACAAAAGTAGAAGAGAAAACAACATATTGATATAAAATATTATGTAAATATCCAAGAGGACTTCATCATTCTGCTACATACTAACTATATAGATTAAAAAAATAAGTAAGTTAATATGATCTTTTACAAAATATTTTATTATTAACTTGATATATGATTGTTCGATGAGAAAGAACGCTCCCGAAACAAGTAGTTTAAGACACATAAAAACAGAAGTTAGTCTTAATTAATTTGATATGAGGCACCTTTTTAGGTGAAACGAGACTGGTGTGTGGGTAGGTAATTCACACCCGCATACCTGTCGCTCGTTACCCCACGTTTTGGGATGTCGTAATGGTATGAATGAATGAATAGTTTGAAGTAAGTAAATAAAATACATATTCAATATAGACTACCAATATATTATGTAAACCTTGTATTGTTTTTGTAGTAAATAAAAAAAAATCCGCTGATTTTTTAAATTATATTATATGTATATTATGTATTTAAACTTTATCAACTCTAAGTTATTAAGTAAATTTTAGAAAGTTAGACGCCCTTATTAATGACACTCTACGAAATTCTCGCAAGACCGGTCTGTGCTGCTACAAATCAACTCTAAGTAAGGAAATAATTAAGAGGCTTACCACTGCCAGAGTTTCAAATTGAACAAGGCTTATAGTTAGTGCCACGAGCCGAGGCGCTTGGAAATAATTAATAATTACTTCCAATTTGTTCGACCTTCGTAGTTTTGTTGGGAGTTTTTTTTTTCTTTTTTAAATCATAATGATACTTTTTAAAATGTTTTTCAAATAAATATACATATATTCGCGTCGTGCATTTTTTGTTTATAATTTTATTACGTATTTATTTTTTCCGAGATTTTTTCATTCTCTATTTTTTTGGAACAATGGAGAATTTGATTGTAATTGAATTTGAATTATATTTTATGTTCTGTTATTGTTATGATGATGACAGTATAGTCCATGACAATATTTCTTTTGACAAACCTGTTAAAGAAAGACCTACATCCTAGAATAAATAACTACCTCCACTCCATTAATACTTGGTGTGAAAGAAATCCTGTCTCCTTTAACGTATCAAAAACCAAAGACTGCCTAATTTCTGCGAAGAGGAACCCTAACGAATAGCTAGTGTCTTTCAACGGAAGCACCCTACCTACCAGCAAATCCGTATAATATAAATATAAATCCGTATAGAGCGCGTAGATTTTTTTGAAAAACTCAAATTTTTGTTCTGCACAAAGCGCAAGTACGCCCAATTATTGAATATGGTTGTCACCTCTGGAGTGGCGCCCCTAAATTCCTACTAAATACCCTCGATGCTGTACAAAGGCGTGCTGTACGTCTGATTGACAACCCATCATTGAATGATGATTTGCAATCACTAGACCACAGACACAAGGTCGATATTCTATGTTTATTCTATTAATACTACCATGGGAGATGCTCAGAAAAACTTGCATCGCTGGTCCCTCTTCCACCTATTCACAATAGAGTCACTCGTTTTACTCAATCTCAACACCCGTTCACAGTAAACCTTCAATATACACGAACCAGTCGCTTCTCGAACTCTTTTATTAGCACAGCAGCCCGGTTGTGGAACGATTTCCTAACGGTCTTTTTAAAAGCCGAATTAATATTTTCCCGAGAAGATTACAAACCTTCCCCAACGCTACGTAGTGCGTTTCTTCGGAAGAGTATAATTGACCCAAATCCTAGTAGCTGGTGTCCCCTACGTAGCCACGTTAAAGAAAAATCTAAATCTCACACATGAGATGAGTTAAGGTGGGTTTATTGCCATAAATCAATTTCTTCCAACCAACTCTAAAGTTAAATTGGTACAATAGTATTACGTGAGAAATAAATTGATAAAAAATAAAATAGACAAACAAGAAAAAAAAAACAAAGAGAAAAAAAAAGAATAAAAATATCACTGATTATATCAATGAGGAAAAAAGGAGGTTACAGAAGGATATAGAAAGAATTCAGGAACTATTTTTTTTCTTTGTTTGTATGTTGTATGGCAATTTAAAAATTCAAATACAGTACAAATGATTTCATAACTTACTATCAAGTTTAGATTAGATTAGATAATGTTTGGTTCTTAAGGGGCAGGGTAAGGCAATGTAGGCAGGTTAAATGCAAACTATGAAACTATTATATGAGAATGTACGTCCTTAAAGATTACAATCGTGTGCGTCCGAGTTGTGTATTTGAATCGAGCGTTACATAAAAAACTATGGTTTCTTTGATTTTACGAAAAAATGAGAACATTGTGTATCCCACATACATATCGAGCCAATATTTAGATTCATAAAATACCTATCATTTAAAAAAAATTCATGTCTCTAATCCTAATATGTTTTGAGTTGTGGATAAAAAAAAGGTACCTATCAATAAAAAAAATATTACGTTAAAAGTACACAAAATGAAAAATAGTGTATCGGGCCAATGTGTAGACAAATAATATAATTTTTTTTGAAGGCGTAAATTTTAAGAGTACGGCGTAATGAGCATCTAAAAAGTACCCTGGAGCCTATTCCGTCACCTTAACATTAACTCACCTCTAAAACCCTCTCTTCTCTTCTCTTCTCTTCGGTGGTCCTACAACTCATATCCTTGGCCTGCCCACCTTCCTTCTTCCTCCTGGATGTCCTTCCAGAATCCTTTTGGGTACCTTCGATAACGGCATTCTCTTTGCAATATCCAGCCCACCTAATTGAGAGGATTTCGCAATCTCCTACCCCACTTCATTGGGATCGTTTTAGAGCTATAAGCTCTGTTCATTCCCGAACCCCTCTCTGTCCAGCCCACCACAGTCTACTCAGTCTAGCATGAACATTTATGGAAAAGTCGCAGTCACCTACCCCACTCCATAGGGAACGTTATAGAACTAAAGGGTTCTGTTCATCCCCGGAGCGGCTGCTCGTCGGACGAAACAAGAACTACCACCATGCATATTTCATACCACTGCCACTAAGAGTCCAACCACACTCGTGAAGGCCCGTGAATCATAGCAAGGGTTACCTTCCCAGCTGCTCCACGAACAACAGACTGCAACAGGGAGCCTCCACCACGCCCGTAGTACTTTCAGTTCTTCGATTTCCACACCAGGCGCAGCGTCAGCTGCACCTGTCTAGCACAGGTAGCCTGGGAGCTTTGTATATTTGGTGTGGTACCGATACAGACATCCTCTTCATCCATATGGAATCGTATTCTTCTGTCTTCGCCATCATTCACGGGGCCCAGGATCCTCTTCCTCTAAAATCCAATGAAATAAAATAGGTCTGAAATAAAAATTGAATAATGAAAACAAATAAGAGAAAAATATACCCCAACATTTGTAGGGGAAGTTACTGCACGGCCCAACGCCGCAATCTACCCTCAGTTACCCCTGCGCAACTCTCAGAATGTAAATAAATGAAAAATTAGTTTTAAATCCTCCTCATAAATTTCTGTTAAGTATATCGTAATTCATCCTAAACCAGCGATATTCAAAATATCATTATATGGAAAAATATGAAAACCTGACTATTAGTCGTATGGATCAATTTATTTTACATTCTAAATTCAAAAGCAGTTTTATCAAATAACACATTTTCCTGGTTTTTAATGACCATTTTCCAATTTCCTTTTGAAAAAGACATCAATCCTTTTTTTCCCTTTTTCGGGATTATTATGCTTAATGTTTAAAAAAAAATCATTAATCATGATTGTTTTTGCTTAAAAAATATTATTTTTTTATTGATTTTGGTCCTATCCTAAAATCCAGTGCCTTCCAAAAAGGTTTTTCGTATTTAATTTTAAATATTTTATGTAGGTAAGTGATTGAATTTGTTTCCAATAGTCACTTTTAAAAATGAACACTGGATTGAAATAACCTTAACGTTTTAAATACTACAAAACTTGGCTTAATATTTAAATCATGATGTAATATCAATCGATCTCAATGCAAAAATAAAACTTTAAATTCGTCTAATTCTGTAGAATCTATGTAACTAAAATTTCTCCTGGATCACTATCCTAAGATTGGTTTTCACCAAGCACTCCATATATCTATCCACATATCTTTGTTGTCCGCCAGCCTCTTCGTTTCTTAGTAGCTGCTACAGCACACATCACTGATCAACTGGTTAATATACATAAATGTCTCTAGGACGACCACTATAGTTGTTTAACGAGCAGAGCGAGATGCGTGATGTTATGGCCTATCTAACATTGTTGTTGCCTTGCTAATATTTTATATGAATTCAGTAAATTTGACTTCGATGTCTGATTCGCCAAGTATAAGTATGGCCTATCCATTTAGATTGATGTTGCCTAACTAATATTTTATATTAATTCAGTAAATTGACTTCGATGTCTGATTCGCCAAGTATAAGTATGGCCTATCCATTTAGATTGTTGTTGCCTAGCCTATATTATATATTAATTCAGTAAATCTGACTTCGATGCCTAATTCGAAAAGTTTAAGTAGTTTTGTTACATGTTTATGTCAATGAGATGTTACGACTAGGATTAAAGCTACGTTATCATTTTTGTATATTGTAAGTTCACTAATATCCTGGCATCTCAAAGAGGCGTCCGAAGTTTTTCATAATAATACTCCACCAACGTCTATAGGTGCTCCATCTTGTACGTCGGCATATCATCTAAATTGTGTATTATTGCCGACCCACGTGTCACAGTTGATAAGGTTTCTGTGCGGGCGTCGTGGGTTCGATCCCCAGCAGAAGAGAAATTTATTTAAATTCATTTCTCACGCAATTCTTGCTTCTTTGGGACTGAAAACACTGGTTAGTTGAAATAAATTTCTATATGGCAATAAACTTACCACTTGCGCAAGGAAGTGTTTTTTACAATTTCATATTTTGCTCAGAATAGAAAATATGTCTTAATGTTTTTTTTTATCAGCAAAGATCAATAGAGTGATTCATTTTATTTATCAATCTACTTTTGATACATTTATTAATAATAATAAAATCAATATTTATCTACATTGGAGAAACATAGGTAGTTGGATTAAGGTTATATTCCCATTTTGTCAGTTGAAATAAGAGAAAATCTTGTAGGATTTACCACATGATATAAACGCCATCTATCCAAGACCAATAGTACTATATCTTCTTAAATAAAAGGGGGGACATATAGTAATATTTTTTTGTTTTATTAATGCATTTCTGCTCATATGATCATGTAATGATTAACTTAAAAACACATGTATACCTATAGCTTTTGTTAGAATATTTTTTTCGGTTCATGTAAAGAATATTTATTTGTGTATAGGAATGTTTACTCCGTTATACCAATTAAATAGCACTTATATTATTTTCAAATTATCTTTTTAAACGAATATAAAAATTATGTTTTGTATTTTGAAATATAACTTAATGATAAATATTTTTTCTTCTGTATTGTTATTATTTATATGTCATTATTTTTATTGATTGCATTTTTTAATAGATCATATACATTCTTTTCAGTACACACAATTTTTTTTTTTTAAATTGGTCGCTAATATTAAAAGTTTGTTTGTAAGTTTGTACTAATAAGTAAAAATGATAAGGAAACTACATGCATTATTGAGACCTGTAAAGTCTGATTCTTCATTTTATTAAACTTATTATTAAACAAACACCACAGCAAGACTAATCTCTGATTTCTCTAATAACACTTAGGCTGTATCAACTTTTCTCTATTAAGAATCTTCGCTATCGTTTTAAATTGAACATAATTATAATCTATTACCCAGTGAATGTATTCTTTTTAACGATCATTTCACCTCACATTTCTCCCTGGAGCCAAGAGGCCTTAGTGCTGAGGATTAGTGCCATCTGATGTAATCCCTCCAAGTATATGGTACATAGAAAGGGCCTCACCCTCAGAATAACATACTCCCCGTGGCGAAGAAAAATTCAACCCTTATTAAAAGGTCGTCGGTGTTCTGTGTACTTTCGCACACTAAAGAGCACTCGAATTACGTATCCTAGTAGTACGTATCACACTAATTGTTTTAATATAAAATCAAACGAATAAAGCATTTAATTTTATATCGCCTGGGATATCTATTTTGAAATATTTATCAGAAATAAATATACTAATCACATATATGTACTTATGATTTAGATAGTTGGAAGAAATTGCCATTAGACAGTTAACTCGTCACTTCACTTTATTAATTATTTACCAAGAATAAATCATTAATAAAAAACATCTAAAAATAGGTGGTAGGTATTCATAGTGTTTGTATGTTTTCTTAATATAACTAAATTATTATTAAAATGAGTATAAAGATGCGATGTGCTACTTTTTAATCGATAAACATTGATATCTCTCTTCGCCAGATCTTAGAATTATATTCAATACCCTTACTTCTACAACTTTGTCTATTTTTAGATGTTACTATAAAAGTGATCCTATATTTAGTTTCATTGACAATAAAATCTTCTGAGAATCACAAACTTTACATACATATCCGTCATTAATCCACATGTTTCATTGAAGGACCGATTGGTATTGTTCCCTTTTCATTTAGTGGTGGGTTTATCTCATTCCAGGAATCCCTCTTTGACAAGTTACTGTGTGTACACATCTGATCCCTGTAGGAATATCCAATACGCGAGTATATCTGTATTAAATTAATTGACATATTATTTACGTCGAGGTATTACATCCTCTGAAATATCTACTCACGTAAGTACTTAATCTACCCGTATTTGATTTTTTTCATCGAAAAAAAGTACATTCTTCACATGAGCTAAGTTTATCTTAATAAGGGATATAAAATTTATATTTAAAACTTTATTATCAATAACTAGAATTTCGTATTTTTTCTTCCGTATGGCACAAATATTTTTTTTTTTTATTTGAGATTTTTTGGAAAAAATCGTGTTTTTGCCCATAGTTGGAAAAAATTAATTCATTCATTCATTCATACCATCACGGCATATCCCACAATGTGGGGTAACCAGCAAAAGGTATGCGGGTGTGCATTGCCTTATAAAAGGGAGCACAACACATCTGTATATACCCACACACCAGTCTCGTCTCACCTAAAAAAGCACTACATTCAGAATGGGTGGTGAACCTCATTGCTGAACTATGTCAGATGTTATTGTTGCCTGTTGTATTTTCGATTACCCGGCTCTTACGGGAGACTAGAAAACAATAATAATTTAATTGCAATTGCAAATTAAAAATTTTCTTACAAATTCAACCAGTTGGTTAATAAATTTGTAAGAAAAATCACATTTTTTACTGTATCTTCTTCTTTTTCTTCTCTAGCCCTCGTCCCTCTGCTGGATGTAGATCTCTTCCATACACTTCCACTCGTCTGTTCTGTCCCCTCCACATCCATGTTTTATCGGCCTTTCCTATTAATAGTCCAAACCTAGTATCCTCTTGCCTGGCTTGTCCAGCCCATTGCCACATTTATCCAGCAACGCGATCCATTTTATCTGCAACCTTAGTACGGCGCCTAATCTCATCGTTTCGTATTTTGTCGCGGAGACTCACGCCAAGTATCTGCATTTCCATGGATTCAACTTGTGGACACTTTTTGATGGAAGGGTCGTTGTTAATAAGCCATATGTCATTGCGGACAAAACACATGAATCATTCATTTTTCTTTCTACAGTAACTACATATATATTTTTTACAAAAATGGAAAAACATCGTACAAATCGCAAAAATCTTTTCGCAAAAAAGCCCAGCAGGACTTTTAATTCTGGTGGTGATATTATAGTAATTTTTCAGTCCTTTCTTTTTCAACCTGGTCATGGACTAGCTTACAAGATATGCACATAAATCGTTGCCGTGGTGTATCCTCTATGCAAATGGTGTCTTCTTATCTCAGACTCGGCCATCCTCTTGCAGAAGAACCTTGATAATTGGAGAAGAGCTCTAGAAGATAATGGTCTGCGGATAAGCCGGGATAAGACAGAATACATGGTATGCGAGTTTGAAATAACATATACTGAACAACTGTTTATTGAGGACCCATTTACCCATTAACCCATTACCAAGAGTAAACTAATTTAAATACCTTGGATCAATGCTAATCAATGGTGTCATCATGGACAATGATGTATCATATAGGGTAGACGTGGCATGGATGAAATGGAGAAATCTTTCTGGGGTACTCTGTGACAGTAAAATGCCAGTAAGAAAAAAGAAGGGTACCTATATATGTAAGACAGCTTTCAGACCGGCGATGTTGTATAGAGCTGAGTGCTGGACTACCAAGAAATGCCACGAAAAAACTCCACGCCGCCGAAATTAAAATACTTAGATGGACCGGCGGTGTTCCTATATACGAGGAAGTTTTAAAGTGGCACCGATAGCGGACAAAATAAAAGAAACAAGGCTGCGTTGGTATGGTCATGTTATGCGTAGGGATGAAAACCACGTCGTTAGAAAGAGCCTTGACATACCAACTATTCGGCGGGGAAGGGGCCGTCCGCCGCGCCGGTCTAGCATCCGAAATGAAAGGGGGACAGCATCGATACCTGGACAACCCAGGACAGAGTGTCCTGGCGATTACGTACTAGGAGAACCGACCCTGACTAAGACGAAATAAGGGCAAAGAAGAAGAAAGAAATTTTACCTAAATAAAAATTTTCTTTTATCAAGAAATTTTTTTTTTTCATAATCTTCACAATTTTCCTTAAAAGAGAATCATTAAAAACACACTAATGACATAGTAGAAAGCAGTATTTTGTATTTTAATTGTAATTTTGTTTCAGAAATCTTGCCGATGCGTGAGGATGGTTTTCCTCAGACAAAGGAGTTCCTCATGAAGGTGATAGACGTCCTTATCGAATTCGTCAAGAACACCAATGATAGAAACGAAAAGGTTTGTTAATAATAATTCAATAATAAAATAGTCTAACATTCCCTTAGATCAAAAACAATCAAGCTGGTATTACAAGATCCAAATATCCCGAGTTCGATTTCCGGTGAATACACATAATTGTGTTTTCTGTCTGGATCCGTGATACGATAAATACCATAAGTCTTCAGTGGTGTGTGTGTTAAATTAATATTTGACGTAGTTCATGAGAAGCAATAAATTTTCCTTTCCGTACAAATAATATTTAAAGCTGTAGAATATTTTTTTCCTATCCTCCTGTCCTACACCTTTCATCTTCATCTGTTAAATGATTATAATATTGTAAGTTATGTTGGTGACTTGGACTTCCATTTCAGATTGTTCTTTTCCTGTTTCCTTTTCCTTGGTTCAGCTTCCTTTATACCTACTATGTTATTTATGTATAATGTCTAATTTGTTGCACATTTTTCTCAACTTGTTTTCTCTTTTACATATCTTCTTCTTCTTTTCCCTCGCCTTATTCCCCTTATTTGAAGTCGGCTCTCCTAGTCCGCATGCGCTAGGTTGCTCTCTCCTGTGTTTCGTCATGTGTCACACCCCGCGTCTTCATGTCGTTGTGAACCGTAGACATCCATGTTGCCATGTTGCAGGCGGTCGTCCCGGGCGTCGCTTCTCGGTCTCTATATGCAGAGCCTTACGTACAATGTGGGAGTCATCTCTCCTGCATATATGCCCATACCACCGCAATCTACCCTCCCTCATCTTTTCGGTTATGGGAGCTACCTTGAAGCTGCCTCGAACGTATTCGTTCCTGACATATACTACTTTTACATATAACTACTGTTTTAATATTTATTTTTCTAGATGCCTTACATATATTCAATTTCATGGAATCCCCTTATTGGCTTCTCTATAATGTCTTTACTCTTTGTAAATGTCTATTTTTTTGTAATATTATTGAAGTTGTTGGTTTTTACCAAATAAATATAAATGTGAATCTTTATTTCTCCATGAATTGGAAGAAAATAATCCAATGATCAGACTAGAAAAAGGTCCTGTTAAAATTCGTAGAAATATTGGCAGATGGAGAGATGTAGGGAACGTATACATTATGAGTTTAAGAAAAGGAACATGATTGCTTTTCATTTCCAAAAAAATCTTTTGTAATACTAGCCTATACCAACCATAAGGAGTTTTTATTAAGTTAGTAAATAATGCTCAAATAAGCTCTTATCAAACATAAATATTTTCATGAATAGCTATGACATGTATCCGTGAGAAAGTATCTTTGATACCTACATTAATCATTTTGTGATGATGATAACAGGTTTTGGAATTTCATCATCCCGAAGAGATGAAGAACCTTCTGGACTTGGAGCTCCCAGAGCGGGGACTTCCTCTACAGCAGCTGGTTCAAGACTGTGCCACTACACTTAAATATCAAGTTAAGACTGGTAAGTCAAATCCCCACAGTTTAAAAATTGTGCTTCGCTTATTGAAAAGGAATTTACTAGACGAAATTGTTGTAGTGTCTGAACAAATACACAAATGAATATGAGTTAGAGGATAGTGTATCATTTTTGCTAATAGAAAAAAGTACGATTTTAAGAACCTCCTCTTAGCAGCTGCTATGCATTTTTACACAGTTTTATTTAGCTTCACCTGTCTGTCCGTATTATCTGTATTTGAATTTGTTTGCTGTATATAGAACATCTGCGTTTTACATTATGTGCTTGACATTGGCTGTATGAATCTCAACAATCGTCGGGCTTACGTGAAATATTTTTTTATTCTTCATTTCAACGCGAAGAAAACTTTGAAAAGTGAGTCCTTAAAATTTGTTTTGATTTACTTGTTTTTCTATTATGACAAAACGTCAATTGTATAGGTCGATTACTTATTTTTTAGTATAATGATAAAGAGTATATGTTTTGTATTTTATCAGTTGGTATTGCCCCTTGCGAGGCGAAGCAGTCGTACAATGTCTGTTGAAATATTAATTATTTTTAATCTAGTTTTAATTTTACCTATTTTATGGAATTGTGAAATACTACAAACCAATCGCTAAAATAAAACGTCAGGTACTCTTTGTCCATAGCCGTAGCAGCATTATTGTATACGAAGTGTCCAGGTCATACTACGATATTCTTGCTCGAATATGCAACTAAAAATATGTGAATTTCCCAATCGATGTACAATATCCGCTATTCATTTTGTCTGACCTATCATCAATCAGCCGCAAACGGATAAAAATCCAACAGCCCGCGAAAATGGAAGATAATAGAAAAAGAAGAACCCGCTTTGCACGAGAGCGCCAAATAAATGACGAATTAATCCAGATGGCCGCGGCCTACGATTACTTCCGGCGTTCCCTTTTCAAATTCTGGCGGGAAAGTGTGTATTATGCCCTCTTCACGATGCAAGTGATTCTCAAATGCATCGCACGTAGTTTACAAGAAAAACTAAAAATCTGATCCTATTTCGAATTTGAAGCAATTTTTTTTAGGTAAGTGCATCAAATTCTTAAAAGGTATCATATGAAAAATTTATATAAGTACTCTATTCTGTTCGCTTATTTTAAAAGTTTTGTTTTTATGGATTTACTCTATAGTCTTTTATATTTATATATTTTTTTATAGATTGTCACCGGGTAGTCGATTGCAATATATTCATCAATTTAAAAATGGTGTATTTTAAAGTTCGTCATAACTGGGCGCCGTAGACGATCCTGAACTATCTTGCTCTATATGTTTACTTTTGGTATACAAGCAAAATGTATTTTCATGCTGACATTATAATCATATAAATTTAATCCAACTGTCGATTTGTTCAGGAGAACTTTGTTCTCTTAACATATCGACAATGTATCAAGCCAGAATACGCGAGAATTGTATGGAGAGGTCTACTTTTTTCACGGCTTTTCCAACTTTGAAGTCAAAAAACACCAACTTAGAGGCTTCGCAGCATATATGTTCCATACACGGATTTACTCAGAATTCGGAGTAGAACATTTCGTGTGTCTGTGTGTGTGTGTGTCTGTGTGTGTGTGTGTGTGTGTCTGTGTGTGTGTGTGTCTGTGTGTCCGTCCCCCCCTTATAACTTTTGATCCGCTCAATTTACAGAGCCTAAAATTTCAGAATATATAAACAGTTACAGGCCTACAAAACTTTTATACTCGGAATTTTGAATTTTTGTTTCAGTCAGGGGTTATCAACTTTTGAATTTTTATTTTATTTTTCCATATATCTCAGAAACCATAAACGCTAGAACGCTGAAAATTGGTACAAACATAGACAAATACAAAATCTCAAATTAGTTTTTTCAAAAAAATTCCAGGGTTTCTCAAACATTTTTTATTAAGAAAAGTATTTTTTTTTTTATAAATTTATGAGTTTAACTGCTTATACTGTAATTTTTTTTTAAAATATCGAAAAAAGCCGAAACACCCCAACTAGATAATTTAATTTTCTATAAAAAATATTAACATTGTAGTAGAAGATCCCAATTTTTTTTTAACAATTTTTTTAAAAATTGAATTTAGTGACGACATCGCTTCATACATTTTGTATGGCAGTCGCCTATACACAATATGTAAGAAGACTTAATAGTTTGATACTTCATCTCCAAACATACATACATACCATCATGCTATTTGCATATTCTGGGTAGGAAAAAGGATCTTCCTCCATACTATCCTATCTTGACATACATACCTACATATGTTGTATAGAAAACAAAATATCTGAAAATATTCAATAATTTGTATCTATGGGTTTATAGTTTGGTACATATTCTTCAACTATACATACTATCGCTATCGACAGTTGGATCTCATGTGTTACATGCAACTAGTTATTTTTTTAGGTATTCTCATTGTTTTTATACCCTCCTTAAATAGATGTTTGACATTTTAATCTAAAAAAATGAAAATCAACTTTATTTTTTTTTCAAAAGATCGTTTCCAAAGGAGGGATAAGTTCAATAATTATTATTTTTCGTTCGAATTTTTTTATTATGATTTTTTTTTATTCTTATTGAGAAACCATAGACAGCAATGGTACTGGGGCATAAATAATTCGACATGAAAAGGGCGGGAAAATACCCTTAAGTCTGCTACTGACAAGAGAATCAATATTGCCAATCACAGTGGACTTACGGTCTGTCATATTTTTCTTAAATAATATAATACGTAAAAATTTTAGGTACCTTTTATTTTAAAAAAAATATTCATGTGTAGTTTTTATTCGTTATCAAAGATATTAAAAAATGTGGCTTATTAAATAGTAATATAAAATTATGAAATCAATATCATTTTAATCTAAACTAATTTCTTGTTACATATGATTTTAAATATATGATGAAATTATGTATAGTTTTCATCAAACGCCGTGAAGGGGGACGTCTTGCGCATATACCAACCAAGCAAAAATACACCCACGTGACTGGCTCAAGTTTTTTTTACGATAACTATAATGTATATGAATCGTTAGCAGAAGGGTTTGTGCGCTGAACTAGCATTCCAGTGAACCCGAGTTTAAATCCTACCTCAACCGATTTCAATCATTTACTTCTTTGGGAGATTTTTAAAATCCCACTTATTCTATTTATACTTTTTTTTCATTATTTAAACCGTCGTTGCTTGTTGAAATAAGCAAAGCATATTTTTATATTATCTATGATTAAGTAACAATAAATATATAAGGAGGATCTATGGTGTATTCGATGATCTATGGTTGTAATATATAATAAGGAAGATGTCATGTATTTGATAATGTGAAATTATAAAAAGGTGTTAAATAAAATGGTGTTTACTTGAAAGTAATAACACTTTATTCGTGTATTTTAATTGTTTATTATATTCTTATATATTTATTGTTGTTTTTCCCGACGAAAATAAAATATTTTTGGAATATTATCATAACTGAACTGGGTTTAGTTCTCCCGCCATCTGAAATTGATAGACGTCAAACACCATAAACCATAGACATAGACTATAGTGGAATTCCACTCACTCTGTATTGCCAGATTATCGGATCAGTGGACGTCTTCCCATTGTATACAACTGTAAGTAGGAACACGCGTCTTCCTATGTAGGTAGATACTACAGAAATATTATGTCTAAACATAAAACCAAATGGTACAAAATAAAATTATTTTTTTTTATTGGACAACACCATAATATATAAAGAAAACCATGGTTCAGTACCTACATTTATTATATTTATTGAAAGAATGAAAAAAAAACAAAGAAATATTGTTACAATTGAGAAATAAAGTCTTTTAGACGAATGTGTGGTAAATCAATATTAATAATAGGAAAATAAACGAAGATACTATACGAGAATCTATGTAAAATTTAATTTTTGATTTTGGAGTAAACTTTTTGACATAGTTTCAAACAATTTCTATTCGTTTTATAACCACGAGTACCTAAGTTATTTTATTTTTCCGGTTTTGAAGCTGTCATAAGTCCTGAGGAAAAAGCGGTCGTGTCGAGTAACTCGAGATCGAGTAATAAATTAATATTATGATCTACAGTATTCGCATTGTGATATTCTAAATTAAATTACTTCGTTGAAATCAACAGATATTTTTCAACAATGGTTTTCGAATTTAAAAATAAATAGTTAAATTAATATAATATATCAAAATACTGTCATATCTTCGTGTTCTCGTAGCATATTGTAGTAAAAAGTAAGTTCTAAAGGGGAATATTGGATAGCATTGGCCCTTGTCACTGTAGGCGATTATACCGCGCCATTTGCCCGGATAATTGAATGCTTACATCGGTCGCCAGAGCGGCTAATTTCGAATACCTCCGAGGGTCACATCAGAATATAGGGCTTTAAATGTCACAATGTCCCCAATATATTACCGTTGTGTACGTTTTTTTTTTCTTTAAATCAAATTTCCCAAAAAACATGAGGCAGGTTTTTTGTCGAAAAAATACATCGGAATTTTGTTATTTTTCGACTAGTGTATAGGAAATTAATGAGGATGACGTATGAGAAAAAACATTTTTTCATCTAAGATATTTAGGTCTTAAAAAACATGATTCATCATTTTTATTTGATTAACTTAATATTTAAAAATATCCACTGAAAAATAATTAAATATAAAATTATATGGATTGTAAAAATATACACTTGTGTGTTAATTTATTACATTCCAGAATACTTCCGTCATTAGGTACCTACTTGTATCTTACTTTAAATTGATTATATATTTTTATAATTCATCAAAATATATTGACAGATTTATATATTTTAATGCTAAAACATCAATATGTTTGTTTCGAATTAATTTTTATACTAATCTTATAAAGCTATGAAAAGCAATTTATTTGCATACTCTCGCAATTATTAAACAATGTTGAACAACAAAACTCAAACAAGTATGTAGGTACATTCTAACAAAAAAAAACAAAAAGTTTTCCCCTCCAAGTTTCGGAGAAAACTATTTAATTTCGCCAGGACAAAATTCCTTCGCTTGGTACAGAAATGCACAAAGCAATCAAACTTGTAATAGGGGTTCAAAATGTAAGCAACACTACAAACATACGCGATTTTGTGAAGAGGGGAACTACGGAATGTGGGAGGGTGGCAAATAAAGAATTACTTCAGCACCGCTGGGTCCTCTTAAAGGCTAATGCATGCATCGACACACATCATGAGGGCAGTACAAATGAAAACTCTCAATTCAAATATAAGTATTATTTTTAGTTTTTTACGTGTTTCTTTGGTATTTTCCTACAATATTATACATGCATACCATCACGCCATGTTCCTTATGGGGAAGGCAGAGAGAACCAAACGTCATAATATTTTCCATCTTGACACGCATCTTTTGCCTCATCCATATTCATTCATGTTCGTCAATTGTTTGAGCTTCTTACATTTACCTGTTTCAGAATGTCGTTCACATAATCGATGCATCTTTTTCTTGGGCAATTCGACCTGTCATTTCATTCCGGTCGGCTTTGCGCATATATGTATTGACTTCGTCAAGCGTTCTTCATTTATTATTCTCGTGTAACCAAAAAATCTCGTGTTTATTTTCATTTCGTTAATGACTCTTCGTTATTTTAAATTCTTTCCTAATGTCCTCATTTCTAATATAATTGTATGTATTTATCAACACTGATCTACTGGTTGGAACAAATTACTTTCTAACATATGTGGAGCGCAAAGTTTTGAGACTTTCAGTATATTTACTTTAAGACTTCAGTATAACATTATTAAATCACCAAATTATTTTAATAATAATAACACAACGTTATATAGATTAATATTGATATTAAAACTAAAACCAGAACTCACGGTTATTCCTGTTTTTTTTACTCTAAATTTGTCAAAATATTTTCATGTTTATAGTAACTGTGCCAGCAGGTAGGTACAGTTATTATGAACATGATATAAATACACGTACCAAACATGTAACAGTAAATAAACGTACCAAACTATGAACGCTTACATCATATTATTGAAGATAATTTGTTTTCTATACAAAACATGCATGTCAGAATAGGATAGTGTGTTGGTCAATACTTTTTTCTTCTCCCGAATATGGAAACAGCTTGATGGTATCTATGTATGTATGTATGGAGATTAAGTATCAAATTATTGAGAGTCCCCGTAGATATTATGTACACTATCATACAAATTGTAAGAAACGATGTCATCACTAAATTTAACTTTTACAAAAATTGTTAAGAAAAGTTGAGATGCACTTCTTGAGATGATTGTATTTTTATAGAAAATTAAAACGGTATTATTAATAATTAAAAAATTTGAGAAATCCTGAAACTTTTTTATAAAAAAAAATTTGAAGTGTTGTATTTGTTTATATTTATATAAAATTTAGGCATTCTATCTATCTTTTATGGTTTTTGAGATATCTATTTGAATTAATTAAATAAAAATTCAAATGTTGATAACCCCTGACTGGAACAATAATTCAAATTTCTGAATATAAAAGTTTTATTGGCCTAACACTTTAATAAAAATCATAATAATTAATACTTCCTTGCACCCTGCGCAAGTGGCGAGTTTATTGCCATATGGAAATTTCTTCCCTGTAACCAGAGTTTCCAGCCCAGATAAACAATAAATGCGTGATAAATAAATTTCTTCTCTGCTGGGGATTGAACCCAGGACGCCCGCACAAAAGCCTGCATTTTCTGAAATTGTAAATCAACTGGATCAAAAGTCATAAGGGGGGACACATATACACTAAATGTTCTACTTCGAATTCTGAGTTCATTCATACACATAACATATATGCTGCGAAGCCTCTATGTTGGTCTTTTTCTTCATAGTTGAAAAACCATACAAAAAGTCTACTAATACTGCATACAATTCTCTCACACGGGACTTAGATTAATACTGTCGATTCACTAAGAGAAATCCATATATATTTTTGATTTGTTTTCGATTCAACAAATCAAAAATAATTTTCAATTATTTTTTTTAATATTAAAACGATTATTGTGTTGACTTACCAAATTACACTTCTAGTAATAAATCTATTGCCATTATTAAACCAAAATTCAATTTTATCATGCCTAGACTGTTTATTTCACAGACCTGAAATGTCTTCAAATAACTAATTTGAATCAATTTACCACACTTACAATGCAATGGAGTATGTACAGAAAATAGAATGAAGTTACCCTCCGAAAATAGCCTACCCCAAGTCAGTCCCATTTGGCGAAGGAATCTGGGATTATATTAAATTCCTCTTGATGAATTAATATTGTTTTTATAGGCGCCCGGTGTGGCCGACGCTCCCCTATTTTTAGCTCCGTGAATATTTGGTACCTTTTTTGCAAAAGTTTTTAAAATATTTCAATATAAAAATGTGAAATTCGAATATAAAGTATCTTTTAACGTTTCGCAGATTTTTTTACTCTTTGTATCAAATTCGCATTTATAATCATGTATCCAATTTACCTAATTTATGTTTATCGAAAAAAAATTCATTCCATGGTTTGTGTTATATTTTAGGCGGACGCCATAACAAGATAATTCTTGCGAAAAGGGCAAAGAAAATATATACTCATAAAGTTGATTTAGATTAGATTCAGAATTAGAAGCCTTTTAGATTATAACTAGTTGCATGTAACACATGAGATCCAACTGTCGATGGCGATAGTATGCATAATTGAAGAATACGTACCAAACTATAAACACTAAAATTATTAATTTAATATTTTGTTTTTCAAATTGGAAATTTTGTATTTGTCTATATTTATACCAATTTACAGGGTTCTAGCTTATATGGTTTTTGACATTTGTATATGGAAAAATAAAATAAAAATTCAAAATTCTGAGTATAAAAGTTTTGTAGGCCTGTAACTATCTATAATATATATTCTGAAATTTTGGGCTCTGTGAATTGAGCGGATCAAAAATTATAAGGGGGTAAAGCTGATTGGTAACCAAAGGGGTTACCAATCGAAAGTAGTTAGTAACCAGAGTGGTTACTATTAAATATAAGTGGTAACCAGAGGGGTTACCAGTAAAGAGAGTTTACTATATCCCAAGTGGATATGATTTGAAATAAGAACACAAGGACAGTGGTTTAGAGAGAAGAAGAAAGAATGGTCAAAAGAAACAATGAGTATATTGATCACAATTAATAGTTGGCTTAAAGGTAAATTTACAATTGATGAAATAACTTACAAAGGAACTTTCTCACGATGAGTAGGTATAACGAGCGAGTTAGCGGGTGTGTTCGAAGTGTCCGAATCTTCGCATGGTGAAGTACCATCGTGCTCGCGAGGTCGAGAGATGAAGTGTCGGCGAGACGGCGTGGTCGAGAACGGCGGCGTGATGTGACGAATCGAAGTGACGGAAATACGGAAATGAAGTGACGAAGTGTACAAGTGTAGACTCCCTTAAATAGTGCTGCGCTGGGGGTAGCAAGTTCAATGTCCTCGAACTTTCTAGACTTATTTATTTGAAGTGTCATACCCAGTTGAGGAGTATTGTCACTTGTTTGACGTTGCGGGCGATGAACTCGGCCTAGCGATAAACAAATGTACTTGCCGTCGCTAGGCGCGCGCTCGAAAGATATTTCGAGATGTGGTCTGCCACAGGGGGATGGACACACACACAGACACATAAAAGCACAAAAAAATTTCTACTTCATATTCTGAATTCATCCATATATATATATATATATATATATATATATATATATATATATATATATATATATATATATATATATATATATATATATATATATATATATATATATATATATATATATATATATATATATATATATATATATATATATATATATATATATATATATATATATATATATATATATATATATATATATATATATATATATATATATATATATATATATATATATATATATATATATATATATATATATATATATATATATATATATATATATATATATATATATATATATATATATATATATATATATATATATATATATATATATATATATATATATATATATATATATATATATATATATATATATATATATATATATATATATATATATATATATATATATATATATATATATATATATATATATATATATATATATATATATATATATATATATATATATATATATATATATATATATATATATATATATATATATATATATATATATATATATATATATATATATATATATATAGTGCACGCACGTCCGTTCGAGTCGAAAGCTTACTACCAAGTGAAAGTTTGAAAGGAAGCCGCGTCAAGTGTTAGTGGAGGGGTGGGTTTCCCCAATGACGTCATATATATATATATATATATATATATATATATATATATATATATATATATATATATATATATATATATATATATATATATATATATATATATATATATATATATATATATATATATATATATATATATATATATATATATATATATATATATATATATATATATATATATATATATATATATATATATATATATATATATATATATATATATATATATATATATATATATATATATATATATATATATATATATATATATATATATATATATATATATATATATATATATATATATATATATATATATATATATATATATATATATATATATATATATATATATATATATATATATATATATATATATATATATATATATATATATATATGTATATATGTATATATATATATATATATATATATATATATATATATATATATATATATATATATATATATATATATATATATATATATATATATATATATATATATATATATATATATATATATATATATATATATATATATATATATATATAAAGTCCACTACACCATACATAATGTTCCTTCATACACGCGTCTTGGCTTAATACTGTCGATTCATTAAGATAATTAAATTCTCTTGAACGAATGTAACTTAAGATTAAGATATATTACTAATTCATACACTTTTAAGATTAAGACAAGATAATATCGTATTAAGATCGTGCCATGAGTAGCACTGCTGGTTCTATTCTCAGTAAAGAGAGATTTTTTTAAAGATTGACATGTCCACCTGAACTGGATTACTTATCTAGCGCACTTGCCTCTCTGCCACATGGCAGTTGCTTCTGAAGATAGATAACTAATGGACAAGAAGAGAAGATTCAGATTAATTGCATAGTCTTGCATAGAACATTTTCGATTTTTCAATGTTACTGTATAGATATTATACATTGACACGAAACGCAATATATGTTAAAAATTATTATAATAAGGGTGTGGATTATGAGAGTTCCTTTCGTGACAACGCCTGAGTCATACGTGATAACAATATTGTGTAATCAGAAGTGTCTGTACTATGCAGCATCCCAACCACCCCTTTAATGGTCACGTGGCCTCTATCATCGTGTGGTGAATATTAATATCAACACTTTGACAATTTGTTGACGAACTCTCCATCATTATGTACGTACGTTGTACTGTTTGTTATTAAAAATAACTAAATATCTGTTATTTTTTCATTGACTATATTTAGTTATATGTATATATATATATATATATATATATATATATATATATATATATATATATATATATATATATATATATATATATATATATATATATATATATATATATATATATATATATATATATATATATATATATATATATATATATATATATATATATATATATATATATATATATATATATATATATATATATATATATATATATTTAAGGTGTGATCAAATTCGCATTAGAAGCAGTGTTCTTCTTCCTCTTAAACCTATTTTCGTCTACTCCGAAAGAAGACCACTAGGTCTTAAAATACACCACAGCTCATTTTTACCAATGTCAGATGAGCGCTGTCAAAGTTGACATTAAACGCGAAATTTTTCAATATAAAAAATAAAAAATGGTGTTAAAAACCAATTTTCATTCAATTTATAAAGCTAATTATTACAACTAAAGACATACTTATAAAATTAAACGGGGTGCAATAAGCAATGAAAAATAGACAACGAAATAACAGTACGATGTGTACATAAATCTCCATTCCCCTTAATTTTCGATTAGGTTCAACAATAATAGCGACTCGCGTGAGCGAGTTGCTTTATAAATTGAATAGAAATTGGTTGCAGGCAAAATTTTATCAACACCTTTGTCATTTGAGGTTAGGAATAAGTTTTTTATGTATTCGCATTTGATCAAATTTTTCAAATGAATGATTTTTCTCAACATATTATTTATGATTTTTTACACTATTTATTATTTTTTGTGTTAAATTTTCGCGTTTAATGTAAATTTTGACAGGTCATCTGACATTGGTAAAAATGAGTTGTGGTTTATTCTAAAGTGAAGTAAGAAAACCTCCGAATTTCCACGTCGCTCTAACCTATGTATGTTGTCTACATACAGGTCACACCATCATGCAGGTTTAGGTCATCCCTAAAAATCTCATCAAAATTATCAAATTGCTTAATAACAAATTTATGATTGGGAGATGATATATCCTTTTCAAATGCCGTATTTTGTGAACGTTAATGTAATATTTGTTACACAGTAAATAACTTGTTATTCCAAACCGAATATCACCCTCTGTCGAAGTGTATATTGAATTTATGTATTGGATTGCACTGAATGGTGCAATCAGTGGTTCTAACTTCACTAATTCACTTCACTCTGGTGTTGTATTGAATCAACTAAATTCAATCCCACAATACCATGATCAAGTTTATAAATATTATATGCAACACATCTGCAGGAGAAATACAACACGTCTGGACATACCTAATCGTACGTAGGTATCACAGGCGTTTGTAAACTTACTTTAAATTACATATATGATACGTGTTTTTCTCAATAATTGAGTGGTTTGACATTTATATAAATCATTGGTTCCTATTATTTTAGTATTGGATATTGGAGACTTCTTCTCCTCAGCACTCTAAACCTCCGTATTTTTCCCCACAATTTAGACTATGGCGGCTGCCCATCTTTTTGTAGTCTGTCGACAGTTCTTTTCATATCCCAAGGTCGCCATTTGAGGATTTTGTGTGTCCTCTCAAATCTCTGTCTCACAACATATCCTGTCCATTGTCTGTTCAGTTTTGCAATACGATCCGTGAAATCTGTAGCTTTTGTTAGTTTTATTGGAGACTTAGAACAAAGAGTATATAATACCTACGGATAACTTAGAAGTTAGAAATATATCAAATAAACTAGGGGCTATGCCCCTGTCCGCTGTCGCGGCCCAACCCCCAATGGCCGCTGCGCGTCTTTATTTACCGTTACGCGGCAGTTGCGAAATAACCTTATAAAACTAAATATCTTTACGTGAAAACGTTAAAATCAAGTAATTAAACAGTATTTTATAGAAAAAATGCGAAAATTATAAAAAAAAATATTTTCGACAATGTTTTTAAAGAAATGCGTACGTTTGAAATTTCAAACATTGATAATTTGAATATACATTCGAAATATCATTTAGAACAGTACACAACAATAATACAATAATAACGATAAATTATACATATATATATTAAATAATACGATTAAACGAAAACATTACCTGTCATCTATTTGCGTATTATTATGACATATTAAAAGCAATGTTGTCAGTATTCAAAATGGATATTCCGCAGATTATTATGGTTAAAATTTATTCTGAATGTTCAAAATTCCTTTTTAAACAATAATATTGTGAATTTATGCAGAAAATACATTTTTAACAATTAATTTGTACTTTTTCGCACCAATTTATTTTTTATTTTAAATAAAAATTTCGAACGCGAAAATTGTTTAAGGAAAAATTATTTCACTGGCGATCCGTTGAAGGACGAAAAAAGAAGGCGTGAAGTAATTATATTAAATAAATTTTTCACACGCGCGCTTTTCTTACAACATTGCCGCGTTTATTATCGTGTCCGGACAATTGGCCGTAGCCGATTGGCCGTGGACAATTGAACAATTCACCGTGCGGAAACTATTTTTAGCATCAGAATTTTTTTTCTTTCTTTTTTCGTTTGAGTTAAATAAATTGCGTGAATAAAAAAATGTTCGTTTTTGGCGACGAACCGATTGCCTTATTTTTTATTTCAAGATACTAGGAGAAATCCAATATGTCGACAGTGAACGAAATTTTACAAAATAAGCGGCAATTATGTAGTTCTAATTTTCTACATTTTGAGATATAAGAAGACGTCTGTTCTTCTTCTTCTTGTTCTTTTTTCATTTTTCGAGATGGATATCGATTTATACTAGAAAGAAGGTGTAGATTTCGAAACAATTTATACTTCTTTGTTTTCTTTTGAAATGATATATGGCGGCCGTGATTTAAGGATGAGTTTTCAAAGTGAATGATTTTGTTGGGTTGATTTCAATTTATTTAACTCAAACGAAAAAAGAAAGAAAAAAATTACTGATGCTAAAAATAGTTTCCGCACGGTGAATTGTCCATACGGTCAATTGTCCATACGATAAATTGTCCTCACGGTCAATTGTCCGTACGGTCAACTGTCCCCACGGCCAATTGTCCTCACGGCCAACTGTCCCCACGGCCAATTGTCCTCACGGTAAATTGACCCCACGGTAAATTGTCCTCACGATAAATTGTCCATACGGTAAAAAGGGCGTACGGTCAATTGTCCACGGCAAATCGGCTACGGCCAATTGTCCGGGAATCGTTTATTATATTCGTCATTTTTTGAAATCGAACATTAAACCATTTTGCATAATTTTGTCATTTTTTTTATGTAAACTTATAGTACCTACCGAACTCTAGTGTTTACCGTGTGTCATTAAAAGTTATTGTTATCTTGTCTATGAGTAGTTGGTATTGAATCTATATATTAATGCTTTTAATAATATTTCTTGACACTGATTATTTATCTTTTGATTGGGAGGTCCTGCTTACAACGGAACATAAATGCTCGCAAAAATTTTTCGAGATAATAAATTAAATCTTGGCTCTGTAAATGGAATAAGACTGAATATTCTTACTCACAATCGACTGAGGATCGACACATCTGCTTCTACAACACGTTTTTACAGCCAGTGTTTATCGAATCTATCAATAAAACGTATACCTTTATTAAAAAATATATATCAAAAGGTCCTTAATAGAAAAACCAAGATACTAACCTCTGAAAATATACTTTAGTATATTTTCATTTTTTCCTTATCTACTGCCAAACTCCCTCGAGATTTTGTATCGTATTATGTCGCCCTATTATTTTCTACGTTTTTTTTTTCGTTTTTACTGTCCCCTTAATAGAAAATACTGCTTTTCTTATCATTTCCTTTCTCATAAAATGTATCAAATGTGAGCTATTATCAGGTATAATAGCTGAATGATATTTTTAGCAAATGATATATTATTTTATTGAAAAGTACAACAACTATTGCAAGTCTTTCAACATTTTTAGTGAAATAGACAACGTAATATCAACAAGACTATTCCATAATCTTATTGATTGTACTTCAAATGAAGAGCTAAAAAATCAGTAAGTACTATTATTACTTCTTTTAAATAATTTATCTGTACCTACTTTACAAATGTCCAGCAATTTTTCTTGCCATGTTTCAGATGGATAAGTTTTTTTAGAAAATCATTCAAACGAAGGTTTTAACTTCCAATTATAGAGGAAATGAAATATTTTATTAAGAATAGGTAACATCTGTTAATGAATAGTATTAAAAAGTAGGCAACTTGTGCGTAGGTACCTACTTTCTTCACTCCCGTATTTTAATATCCACTTGATATTACAAGGGTAGCTTTACCTGCGGTTCTCAAAGGTTTTCCATTAAACTGTAAGTAGTTGATTCAAAACTGCGCGTGTGATATATTTTTTTTAGATTCAAGTATGATTTTGTTTAGCACTGTCAATTATAGCATAAAAATCATTAAAATTTTTGAAAGAGAATCAATAAAGCAATATAAGGTTAAATTTTGTCTCTAGTTTAGAACGATTTTTTTCGTTGCTCTAATGTTTATCTTATGGTGTTGATAAATATGAAAACAGTAAAAAAAATAAGTTAATATCTGGTTTTATTATTAGATATTTCACTATTTACATAACTTATCTTTTTATTATTTTTATGAATAAATGTTAAAAAGTATATTTTCCTTTTTTTATATGGTACATGATTCTCAAGTAACCAATAGTCTCTAATAGGGTGCTATATCATATATTAACTTTAAGAGATTGCCTTATGGCAACAAACTCGCCTTTGTGAACTCGCTATAGGAAAATACATATAATTCGATAAATAAATAAATACATAGTTACCATGATTGATCCTTTAACTAATCCAAACTAAAACATATTTTAAAATAATGTCTCACAATAGACGACTTTACAATTAGAAAACCTATGTTTTGTATTTAAGCTGTGAGGGACCGGCTTTTTCATATTTTTATTTATTTATTTATTTATTCATTCATTTTCTCTCAGAAAGCTACAGTTATAATTTATTTATTTTACATTACATTTATTGTATAAGAGTTGAACCAAAAGTGCTTTTATTCAATTTAAATTAATGATTATACAGTAATTGAATTTATTTATTTCAACATAATTTAATTAATACAAGATCCCACTAACCATATATGGTTTCTATATCACACAATAAGTAACTTAAACTAACTAATTTACTAACGAACGTTACTAACGATATTTAGAATTTGGCCTTACAATATAAAAATGTTAAAAGAGATAGTAAGCAAAAACAGCACAAGAAAAAAACTGCAAAAGAAAAACCTAAAAGTATAATAGGTAGTGCTTTCACTCTATTCTGTTATTGTTTTCGAGTGTACCGTAAGAGCCGGGTAATTGAAAATACATCAGGCAACAATAACATCTCACATGATTCAACAATAAGGTTCACCACCACTTCTAAATGTAGTGCCTTTTAAGGTGAGACGAGACAGGTGTGTGGGTATAAACGCATGTGTTGTGCTCCCTTTTTATATTGCAATGCACACCCGCACACCCCTCGCTGGATATCACACATCGTGGGATATGCCGTGATGGTATGAATGAATGAATGTATTGTATTGAATTTGGTTTTCCCATCGATCAAAAATCATATCTCCTATGGAATTTATTTGAAGCGAATGTTGGCAAGCGACGTTACGAAGTATCTGGCCATATTGTTGGCAGAATGTATTATCATTGAAATGGGGGATGGGTGGGTAACAAAAAAAGCCAACAGAGGGTTCTCGGTTCGATCCCCGGGGACGGTTTATCGCGAGGCCAGCACACGCCTCGCACCGCAATCTGCGGATGTCGGTCCATTGTGGATTTAGGGAGAAAGAGAGAGAGTGCTTTAGATCAAATTTGCATAATTCCCCAACATATTTTGAAGGTTTTCCCGTGGTAATCTATCAATACATCGTGAATGAAGTGTTGGTTTATGTCGTATTTTTAAGTGAATTGTTTTTTTTTCTATCTTCAAAGACGATAATCCGACGAGATTGCGGTTGCACTCAGCGTTTCGTTACTTTAAAACATTTGTTACTTTTCAATAAGAAATTTGTGACGTGAGTGAATTGAATTTTTTGCAAATAAAATAATGTTTTGTTGTTTTATTCACTTCTATGAAATAGTAGATAATTGATTTGCAATTTTCAGGCATATTTTTATTTAATTTCAGTAAACTACAGCTTTGTAAATTATGTGGTTACATATTATGGTGCTATTAAAATTAGTACAAGCCAATGATGTTTTCTTCTAATTAAAAAAATAATGAAACAAAATTATTAAAACAAGAATACTGAACAGTACGCAAAAGAATAACTTTAATTAGAGAAAAAACGATAATAAATACAATACGTAATGAGAATAAAATGAGCTAAAGAGGCATTATTGGTGTGAAAGAAGGAGCTTGTTTGAAGTAGTTAAAAAACTGGGTTGATACATATCTTTGTTTGTTAACGGTAAGTTTCTACGGAGTCATGTCAAGTGTCTGTGTGTTAAAATTTTAGATTATTGTCACATTGAATTCTGTAAATAGTCGAGTCGATATCTGTAATTAGTATGGCAAGTAGGTAGATGAAATAAATTTTTCGAACGGGTGTGCCTTTTTGGTACGTGGGAGTGAGATAGTTTTTAGTAAATCCTGGGAGTCAATTAGGTTGTTGCATATTTTATACAGTAACAGTTGATCAAAGTAGATTTCTATCTTTACTCAATCTATAAGTTTAATCGACTTCATATTGAAATAAAATTTGTAAACCACATTAACATACAAGTGATTAGTTTAATTATCAATTTAAACTTATGACAAATTGAATTAATTAAAAAAAATGTTAGATCCTTTTGACATTTATATTTTTAAATTATTTCACTTTTTCGTCGGAGAGGATAAAAACTGAGTATAGCAGTGTACGGCAGGAAGCGTATTTCCTTTTCCGTGCTCAATAGCCCGCGGGTTAGTTGCGCTAATTCACTAACAAAGTCGTGTTCAATTCAAGGAACGTGTGTTCTAGTTGTGCACGGGTTCGCAGCGTAAATTATCCTTCCAAACACGTGTTTATAGCAAGGCAAATTTGTAATGAAAGCAGTCAAACTGAGAAAACGAATTTTTAAAAAGGGGGTGTAGAATTTTTGACTTCAGGAATGCATTTTGGGTATTTAGCACGTAAAATCCCAAAAGTACCCGATCCCAAAAGGTGAGCTGAAGGGTAAGGAGGGGGGATTAAAATTTGCCCTTTTTGCGCTTATAACTCGAAAACTATAGGTTCTAGAGAAAAAATATTCAGATCTATTTGAAATCTGACAATATTTTTTACTAGTACAAAAAGATTCTTTTCTCAGCCGTTCTCGAGTTATCTGCTTCTGAAAATCACCTATTTCCAGAAAAGGAAGTTCCTGATCACATTTTTCTTGGAAGTGTAATTCGTATCATAATAATTCATTGACTATCTATAATATTTACATTTATTGATTCACTCGTTTCAAATGGTTCTAAAATATCGCAATAATATTCTTGTGTAAATGTAAAATTTGTACCTACTTTCAAAATTTCAATTACTTTCCTTAATATGAAAAATCCAATGTAAATAAATACGAGTGGGTTGTGGCCAACGCTATACTTCTGACTACCAAGTCACTCCACAAAGTATTCAAATTTTTTTATGAAATAAGTTTGTTCAATATTTTTTTATTTAAATATTTTATTATGAAAACTTGATATATCATTAATGCTTTCTTATAAAAGTATGTGCCTTTTTATCAATTTGAAAATTATAATATGAAATTCTATGTTTCCTGACCCTAGGGTCACTTTGAAATATTTGACAGTTAAAAAAATTGAAAAGCACTATTCAGATATTCCTCAAAATCTAATAGGCTCTAAGTGATTATTAGATATATTTAAATTTACTAAATTTGAAAAGTTACGAATGAGTAATTTATTCTATATATAAAGTAAAATAAACAAGCCTTACATAACACATAGTACACAGCACACACACAGATACATTGTGATGAAACTTTCAGAATACTAGTTGATGAAAAAAAATTCGAAATCATAACTCCCCACTATATCTCCTTGGGCTAGTGAGGAGTAAAAAACGAACATATTAGATTAAAATCCCGATTTCATTGTTTTATCGCAACACACTGTACCACCGTCCAATTAACTGTATTCAACTGCAAAATTTTTCACTTTTGTGTCAATTTTTGCAGGTCATCCCCATTTCTTCAACCAGTTGTCCTGTGGTCTGGACCTGGTGTCGATGGCAGGTGAATGGCTGACTGCCACAGCCAATACCAACATGTTCACATACGAGATCGCTCCAGTCTTCATCCTCATGGAGCATGTTGTCATGGAGAGAATGCGCTCCATTATCGGATGGGACGGGGGAGACTCCATTTTGGCTCCTGGTAAGTTCATTTATCTTTTAATTTGATTCTTGATTAAATTCCTGATCAAACAAAAAAAAAATACATTGACTAATTTTTTGATTGTTAAGATGGGAAAGAGATCCCTCAAACGCTCATCATTTTCATTCGAAACTCGCTGATGAGTGGATAGTCGTAAATCATTTTACGATATTATGATATATATCATGTTGAAAATTGAAGAAATGAAACGATTGTTAAGATTTACAAAATTATTTCTGACGCAATTATTGCTTCTATACACTATAGTTAAGCGGGAGGTATATTGGCTGATTCAATGAGTTAATTTAACAGAATATGTTATCATCAAAAAATATGCTTATGTACCTACTGCAGTATATGCCAAAGATACACAATGCACTTACCTTTAGGCTGGCAGATTCTGGGCGCTGAAGAACTTTCTTATCCTGTAGCTTGGTTGTGTGGTTGAATCGGTAATTTCTTGATGCACAAATTATAGCAACAACGAAAATAATTACGGTAGGATGCAGCGGCGACGTCACAATGACAGTCAGAAAAAAATGTATGAAAGCGGCGACGTATTGTTGTCAGCGGTAGGTATTTTGAACTGAAGAGTCGCGGAGCTCACGGAAGTACCACTAACTCCAGTAGAATCCTCGCTCACCATTGGCCATTGAATCAGCGCATTGCTTATCCCGGCGAAACATAGAGGCTCCATAATTAATCAAAATACAGTACATAGATAATTTATTTTAAATGAAATGAAACACATTTTTGTATTTTTTATTATTTCTCTTTATCAGGTCTTAATGTAATTTTATGCCTCTTTGTTTTTCTCAGGTGGTTCAATTTCTAACCTCTACGCTTTCCTTGCTGCAAGGCACAAGAAGTTCCCAATGTACAAAGAGAAAGGTCTTAACAGCATCTCAGGAGAACTTGTCATGTTCACTTCTGATCAGGTTTGTGTTGTGTGCCAATAAATTCGTCATCAAAATATAAATTCAAATGTACAAGATTAAGGTCAATCCTAAATTATGAAAATTGTTATAAATTCATAATATACCGATTGTTAATCTAATTTTTATCATATTTTAATATATTAATTTCTATATTTTCCACAAATCTAGATTAATTATTGATGGGATTTACATTTTACATTGTTTTCTTATTTCTCAGTGTCATTACTCTATCAAGTCTTGTGCTGCAGTATGTGGTCTTGGAACTGACAACTGTGTAATGGTACCCAGTGATGAGAGAGGTAGAATGATCAGCAGTGAACTGGAAAGGTTAATCCTGGAAAGGAAATCCAGGGGACATGTAAGTTATTATAATATTTTCGATAATTTATCATAATTTATTCAATTCACTTTAAATTGTTTTATTATTTACCGACTTGGCATCTCTTTGTATCCTTCTATGGACTGTTTCATTTTATTTAAAAATGATTGAATGCATTTTTCTTTACAGATTCCATTCTTCGTAAATGCCACAGCTGGTACAACTGTTATCGGAGCTTTTGATCCCATAGATGAAATAGCTGATATCTGTGAACGTCACAATTGCTGGTTGCACGTAGATGTTAGTACTCTCATCACTACTTACTAACTGATTCTTTAACGCTATTAACAATAAATATATAAATTTTAATATCGAATAATATTGGCAACCAACATAAAATTATATTTTCAAAAAGCATTCATTCTAAAAAGAACAATTTTCCGTTGGAAACCCATTTTAATTTGTTTTCAAAAGGTTTTCAAACGGTGAACTTTGACATGATTTTTGTTAAGAATGTTTACATGCTATTTTTGTCTCTTCTAATAATTTCCAACTTTTTTGGCAGGCTGCTTGGGGAGGTGGAATTCTCTTCTCCAAGAAACACCGATTTCCAAGACTGCGTGGTGTTGAGAGGTAAGGAACTTCCATATCGACTTGAAATGGTATTTTTATTTTCCGTGTTAATAGGAGGCAAATACTCCCTCGAATAACGCACGGTTTTGGTGCGCTAATTCACTTACAAACTCTTGTTGAATTCAAGGAACGTGTTCTACGATTGTGCATGGGTTTGCAGTTAATACCTTCATGGTTTGCAGCGTAAATTGTCCTTCCAAACACGTGTTTAAGGCGAGGAAAATATGCAATGAAAGCGGCCAAACTGAGAAGAAAGAGAGCTGCAGAGTTATCAATAATTTAATAAAGTGCATAAATGTTTTTTGAGTACAAGTTATGAACTGTTTATTCTATGGCAAATTAGTTTGGTCTGTAATCTAAATAGCTCTGCGGCTCTCTTTTCGATTTATTGGTAGTTTTAATAATGTGTCTAGTCTTCATCTAGTATAATAGTCACTTTGGCTGCTTTCATTTCATATTTGCCTCGCCTTTAACACGTGTTTAGAAGGAAAATTTACGCTCCAAACCCGTGCAACATTAGAGGACGCGTTCCTTTAATTGAATACGAGTTTATAAGTGAATCAGCGCAACAAATATGTACCTAATTCGAAGCAGTACTAGCATCCTACTGAACACGGAAAAGGAACAACGCCGCCTGGAAACATATAATTTATTTGCAGATTAATCACATTAACACATTATAGTGCATAGTTTAATTATTTTTAATTTAAAAATGTAAAATAAATTATTATTTTTCGTGGCATAGTTTCCCGAACCCTACTATGCCAAATCAAATATACCTATTTAACTATTGAGATTTAAAGTTATTTTGGTATAGGGATATCGCTAAGAAAATAATTAGGGTTTCCATAAAAGGTGAGATGTATTTAAAAAATAGGTAATAAAACCTACCAGTAAAAGCTCGCTTCTAGGGCTCTTTATAAAAGGCATTATAAATTCAAGGAGCCCTTTATGGTTTGGCTAAGACAGACTAGAGAGATTAAGTAGATTGATGTGGTGCGAATTGATCGGATAATATGGGTTTACTTACAGCCCTGCGGCCTCAATAAATTTTACAACACGCAATCACGCCGTTGCCTTACAAAGAAGGGGAACAAAATAAAAAAAAAAAACAATTTTATATGATATTTTTATTGGCAAGCTTTTTTTAACATCTCAAATGAGGCGAAGTTAGGATATTGTAGAAGAACCAGGAACTCGATGCACCTACAAGGCTTTCGACCTGTCATCGGCTGGTTTACGTGATCACTTTATGCGCTTGCGCAACGTTCCCTTATTAAGTTCCCTTATCAATGTAATTTTTTGAAAGTTCTATATATTTGAATAGTGTGTATTCACCTGAAAATAAGGAACTATACTATTGCCATCTATGAAGTACCTAACGGAAAAACCTTTTTTGTAACGCCATCTATTGAGAAATTAGTTTATTTGTAAACAATGAAACAATTTTATGTATCAAAAAATATAACCGTTTGTTCGGAATCTTCTATAAAATCGATTAATTACAATTTGTTTAGTTATTTCGGTACTAAATCGGTACCATTTGTTTAAAATAATTATAAAATATATGAATAATTATGATGAACATATATTTTTTTAGTAATTTTATTTTATTTATTCAAGGTTACATATTTTTTTTTTTTATATATAAATATATATATTGTTTATTTTTTATAAAAATAAACAATATAGAAAAACTAAATAAGGATACAAAAAAAAACAATCAATATTAATTAAGCAAATAAATAAATGCATACAAGCTGGGATGTTTAGGAAATTAACAGTATTTCGTAGTCTCCTACTCTACTCCATAGGAAAAGTTTTAGAACTATATTATAGTTCTGTTCCTCCCCGAAGTGGCTGTTCGTCAGACAAAATAAGAACTACCACCAAGCATATTTCATACCACTACCACTAGTTGTGTTTCTGGAACAAAGATTAAAGTAAAAGTATAGTTAAAATACTTTGATTTCATAAAATTGTGCAATATTTTGGTTGTTTCATTGAAATCTAATGCTGTCAAACGGCACAATTTTGAACAATTTTATGAAATCAAAGTATTTTAAGTATACTTTTACTGATACTTTTGTCGAAACAACCCAGCCTAAGAGTCCAACCACAAACGTGAAAGCCCCTTCAATCATTGCCAGGATTTCCCACCCAACAGTGCCACGGTAACACGTGACTCGACAGGGAACCTTCACCACGCCTGTAGTACTTTCAGTTCTTCGATTTCCACGTCAGGCGCAGCGTCAGTTGCACCTGTCTCATCATCATGGCGGGCTACCGCCGAGCGGGATGTTTAGGACAGGACAATGGATAGGAATGTGAAAATTAGGAAAAGAAAATCAATCATTGAGAAAGCCTCATCATACTCTTAAAAATGTCCGATGGGCCAAACATGTTAATAAGAATGAACTTTTCATCAAACTGCTTACATGCTCTATAAACAAAACAATTCCCGGCATAGTTAGTTCGATTAAAATATATGTACTTTCTCGTTATGATGAATGTGCTATAGTAATTTTGTGACTGTATGGTATGACGATAATATTGGGATGGATCAAATTTTGATAATAAGATATATAGGTATTTGCTACCCAAATGTATAAGTATGTACCTACCTACATATTAATATAACTACATATTTTCCCATGGATGTAAACATTTCCCTACTGATGGCTAAGTAGGTAGGTACTTCGTTAATCCTAATTGCTATTTAATGTATAGCGCCGCAGACTCGTCACCTCTCTGCCTACACATTCGCTGATAGCAAAAATCAGGGTGGAATCTTACTCAAACCGAACCATACATTATTTCAATAAACAACATCATTTCTGAATACGAATTCCTAATAATAATTATAAAAAAATGTATTTTCAAATCCCAAGAATTCACAGTGTGGCCTTTTGAATTAGAACCAAAGAACTACTAAGACATTGTGACAGGCTTGTATACAATGCCATTGAAAAATAAAAATAGGTATTACATAAGGAAATTTAAAGAGTAAAATATTGTTGTTCTTCCGATGGCTCTACGGCTCATACGGTCTTGGCCTTTATCAATCCTCGCCTCCAACTCCTCCTGTCTCCAGCTACAGTCCTACAATCTGCCACTTGCATTAATTGGGTTGCATCCTTTTTGACCTCATCCTCCCATCGCTGCCTGGATCTACTTACTTTTCTTCTTCCACCCGGATATCCCTCAAGGATCCTTTTGAGTACCTACTCATGAAGCTGGCATTCTCTACACATCATAATATATCAACAAGAATATCCCAAAGTTTCATGATTCTGTACTTTTAATAAAAATTTTATTGTACCTATTTTGAATCACAACCGATTCAAGCCGTTATATTGTATTCACTCTTTGGCACTTGGAAGTATTCTGTCAGTGAAAGTTCACGAGTGAAACTTAATGCATTCCTGACAGCTGTTTGCCCTCGCACTCTGATCTCGTAGGATTACATACACCATACATGGAACAACTATTTTGTAGCTCTCTATATTCTACACATTTCTCTATAGCCACTCTCTAATTGTATGCCGAAATCTAAACATCTGTACTCGCATTACATACGTATTTTGATAAATAATTTACAGTAAAAAAAAATGTAAAATACGTAAGAATTACATGAAATAATATACCCAATTTTACGGAAGTTGACAAAACATATTTATGTTAAAAATGCTTTCTGTAAAATAATTATTTTTCCTGTGTTAGATAATATTGACGAGTACATCCATATTTATAAAATGACTTTGTTTCACACGAGCTTAAAAGAAGTGTCTTAAATTATAAGTTCATAGTAAGAAAATTAAGTTGAAATGTAACACGAAATGAAATGGGTGGAAATACGTGAAGAAAACGAAACAAATATTGGAACGGAGAGCTCCAGAAGAAAAAAAAGAGTTAAATAGATAGAAACAGTGAAAATGTTTATATATTAAAAAATAAAATGTTTATATCTCAAAAATATATTGAAAAAAAATTTGCATACGTCCCTAGACGTACCTATACCACAGTAATTAGGGTTGGCAGCAATGATTAATTTGACATAGTTGAATGCAGACGCATGATCCAAGCAACAGTGTTATCATGACAGTCGTAGGGTAAATGAATGTGTGATAATGATTAATGAAAGTCGTTAAAAACACAAGTGAAATCAGTCGGAAACATCATCAGACTAAAAAATAGAGCAACTTGTCATTCCGATATAAATTAAACAAATAAAATTATGTATACACACAAACCTGTAGGTATATACTGTTATTTGTTCAGTATAATGTACCCCCAAATACACATGTGATTTTATTTGTATTTTATCCATCCAATGCTCATTATAATTCTAGTTTCAAAAATAAGGGTTGAAATTATTATTCAAATCTCACCTCTGTACAAACACAGATAAGGGGGATCCTAACGAATTCTTTCTTTAGATATTTCTATCGAAACAAAATTACATTAATTTTTTTATATGTATATTTTTTTTAGATTAGGTATATCCCTATTTGTTTATTTAACTTTTTTTAATAAATAAAACAGATTAATTTTTTGTGCAGAGTACAATTTGTCTACGAAAATTATGTTTCAAAAATATAACGTGTGTATAC
This sequence comes from Molanna angustata, assembly GCA_963576475.1. Taxonomy (NCBI): domain Eukaryota; kingdom Metazoa; phylum Arthropoda; class Insecta; order Trichoptera; family Molannidae; genus Molanna; species Molanna angustata. Next base: position 43,701,756 of record OY754965.1, on the reverse strand, counting down.
CGTCTCTTACACGTAAGATAATACTATATCTACTTTTAAGAAGCTATTCACATAAAGTCGACACAAGATGAAAATATAATCGGAATTAAATACCTTCTGAAGTCTCTAAGAAAACTAATCCGCTCTAAGTTAATAACACACTATCATAAAGTTCAGAGTTATATTTCTGAAATTCTGAATTCATAATGATTCATTCATATACATATTTTGATGAGCCTAATAAAAATGTCATATTTATATTCAACAGGGCTGACTCAGTGACATGGAATCCTCATAAGCTGATGGGAACCCTGCTGCAATGTTCCACCATTCATTTCAAGGAAGATGTAAGTTATTTATTTATCATAACAATAATATAACAATAGATCGTAAATTATTTATTTGTAATGATTTCTCGGGCAGTATCCCACATTCTGATGTATTCACTGCTAGTCATGATTGCTACAAGTGTTCTTTATATACATAGATGCATAGCGGCGTAAACCTGTGTATTGTTAAAAATTTTAATTTGTGTACTTATTTTGATTTTTGTTTTTATCTAGCAGATTCTGTTATTTTTCACAACAGTAACAAATAAAGTCCTTCTGCCTTCCTTTTTCCTTTCCGTCCTTTCCCGTCACGGTCAAATGTGTGAAATACATATATGAATATTTAATAATTGTAAGTATATTTATATTTATTTTTTGTTTTAATGTAGGTACTTACTTCTACGATTATTTAATGTACCTACATCAATTGTGGACAAAAGTAATTGGTCTGTCTTTTTTTTCATTTCATAGTGAATTTTTTCTGATTATTTTATAAGACTGTATTTGTCCCTTAAATATATAAATATGACCCGTAGTGTGACACCGTAGTGTCAAAACTTTTCATAAGCGTATGATTCGATAATCTGAATGTTATCGAAAAAAAATTAAAGAAAATCGCTCGGTTTTCTCTTTCAAAGTGTTAGTAAAAATAAAATAAAGAATTAATATATTCATATGAAAAGTACACATATGTACATCCTAATACATTTCCTAACTAAGCATAATCGGTCGAAACTGCATTTATGACTAAAATCTATTTCGATGCCCGCTCTGCCGCCAACCCATTTACCATTTTTATTTATTTTTTTGTTATGCCCACATTTTTTCAAATCCTAGTCCTTATTTTTTAAAATATTCTTTATGTTTTTCTCATGTAATGTTTTACCCGAGCATGAGTCTTGAAATAATAATGTTTAATTTGACGATCAAAGAATTTAATATTGGGGTAGTTTGACATCAGTGCACCGCTTGCTACTGGCTCATGTTATTACATATAACTTGTAACGAGGGGCCATTTTCCCTGTTACAGTGCTGCCTCGTGGTCCTATTTTTTGTTTATTTTATTTATGAAGTCAGTAAATTTTATCCTTCAAAATAAATCTAGTTGGTTATAATTTGTATATTTATTTATTTATTCATACAAGCAATGTGAAATATTTCACCCATAATAACTATTTGAAATTTCCAAAAAATCTTATTCATAAACATATACATACATACATATACGTACATACCATCACGCCATATCCCTTGCGGGATAAGCAGAGAAAACCGAGCGCCATACTCCTCTATTTTTGCACACATTCCTAGCTTCCTTTACATCAACGCATCGTCTCATACATGCTCGTCGATTTTTTAAGCTTCTTATAGTTCTTTCGTTCAAAATTTAATATCATTCACGTGATCATAGTTAAAAACATTATTATAAACATAGTAGGTAATTCAAGAAAAAAATCAATGGAGAACCTTGTAAGATATTTTAAAATGATTACATAAAACTGTCATGCCCATAGGTCATGTAGTGGCTTTAATTTCCCTTATTCTCTTACATAATTTATACATCTCTGTTGAAATACATCGTTACTTCATACAGCTCCATTTGGATAGTCGAATATTTGAAGAATATAGATTTTAGGAAAAATCTAAAGTGATATAAATATACTTAGAGACAGACTCTGAATAATCCTCAATGTTTTTATTTTATATATTGACTGATTTTGTGTTTCGTCTTAAATTACTTTACCTTCATGTTGAAAAAAATTAACGATTAAAGCCATTAAATACGCTAAAATGTTATGTAAAATAAATATCGCTGTAACATTCCGTCATAATGTCACTACGAGCCGCCATGTTGCAATTCGGAGGGAAATTTGAAACATATGTCACGTAATGGCGGGAGAGGAATTTAATTAAAAGTGTTTGAGAGGACGCCATAAATTCTCTTGCAACTGAGAAAATTTCGCACACAATACCTACCAACGGTAAACGACATAAATCAAACTATTTTATTATTTTAACATTTCTCGTCTGTGGAAAACTTTAGTCGGTATTAATCACACAATATAAAATTGGCGATATAAAATAAAAACTTATTCTTCTTCTTCAGCCTTTTTTTTATCCATTCTTGGACATAGACCTCCCCCTTGATCCTCCACAACTCCCTGTCTTGGGCACACTGCATCCATCTCCCTCCGGCACATTTCTTGATGACACATTTCTTGCACAGGGTGACACTATTTCTCCCAAACTATTTACATTGGCCCTCGAAGATGTCTTCTAAACTCTTGATTGGTCTAAGAAAGGCATAAATATAAACGGCGAGTATCTCAGCAATCTACGGTTCGCAGATGATGTTGTCATTTTTGTCAAGGATGAGGAGGAATTGAATACTATGCTGACAGAAATCAATTCAGCCTGTGTGAACATCGGATTGAAGATGAACATCTCCAAGACCAAAATGATGAGTAACGCAGAAGAGTCCTTCCCCATCATAATAGATGGAGTGCAAATTGAAAGAGTAGACAGATACATATATCTAGGCCATACCGTGATGCTTGCCAAAGAAAATCAAGAGGCAGAAATAGAGAGAAGACGTGGCCTTGCCTGGGCAGCTTTTGGGAAATTGTCATATATTCTGAAATCCCGTAAATACTCCCATTACTTGAAAAAGAAGCTATTTGATAAATGTATTCTCCCAGTGCTTACTTATGGAATGGAAACATCGGTCCTAACGAAACGAATAATGCACAAGCTGTTAGTGACACAGAGAGCTATGGAGAGAAAGTTGCTGGGTATTTCAATAAGGGACAGAATTCAGAATGTCATGATAAGAGAAAGAACTAAAATAGTCGATGTAGCGGAAAGGATCGATGGTCTTAAGTGGAGCTGGGCTGGGCATATTGCCAGATGCCAGGATTCACGATGGACCAACAAGATCGTAGAATGGCGACCGAGAACAAGCCGAAGAGGTGTCGGCAGACCCCAGGCAAGGTGGTCTGATGACATCAAAACTTATTCGGCTGTATATTAAATAATGTAATCAGCTGATGTATTTCTGAATAAACAAATAAAAAAATAACATTATTTTTGTATTTGCAATATAGGCATAATAATAATCGGCAAATATCTTGACATATATCGGGGGAGATGGGGATGGTTTGCGTAGATACGAACCAAACAAAGTTAACAAATTCGCGCACTACGTAGTTCGTGTGATATTTCAAGTTATTTGCCGATAGCTATACGAGGAAGTTTGGAACACAAAACGACATTAACAGTGATCCAAAATCACACAACGACGTTATTAAAATCGGTATATCTATCGTAATAAATGTATCATTATATTATATTCTGTTCTTTCTATATTTTGTGTTGTCCCAAGGCATTGTTCTTCCTCCACCACTACCCGTTCTGCTTATGGGGACTAATAACGGCCCCTTGCAAAACTCTGAAAGAATACATAAAGAACATACGAAGAGTCCGGAGAACTCTAAAACCTTGCAGACACTGCACTTAATGTGCCAAAGAGAGCTAATTATGATGAAACAACTAGTTCACCGTTGACAGAAAGTCTTGAAAGCCCTGAAGTTACTCTTCGTGGCTACAAGGTCCGCATGTCCAATAGGTCCAAAGAAATTCCCTCGGACATCATCGTAAAGTTCTCGTCGGAATGTTGACATGGAGAAGTTAAGGCATTCTGAAAACCAGCAGCACTCTAGAGACACCTGGTATTGGACAACCTGAGCAAAAAGCCATTATTGTTCAAATATAAAATTTTTAAAATAACATTGTTATGTAACAAGCAATATTGGTTGCAAATAAACGTTTTTATTATTTTCTCAAAAAATAATGAATTTGTCCTTGGAACGAGTACATACATATCCTCAATTATTATAATAAGGAAATGCTTGTGATATAGGTGAATGAAATCGGTCAGTAAATCAGTGAATCTATCGAAATAAATACGTGTACATCAGTTAAAAAAAGAATGAATGTGTCCTTAGAACGAGTACATACATATCCTCAAACATTCTAATAAGGAAATGCTTGTGATATAGGTGAATGAAATCGGTCGAGACGTATTTCGAAGCCGGGTTCACTGAATTACTAGTCCACACAAATATTCAAATAAGGTAGTTTTTTTCTAATAATAATCGGGAAACTTAGGCGATTCAGTTATAGGTAGGTAAAAACTGTGTCGGAATTTTTTTGTTATAGGTTATCTATAATGAATTATCCTTAAATTATAGAACTAATCTTCCTTTTAGTTATGTAGGTATATTATATATATATATATACGAAATTCAATTCAGTATATAATTTGGCATTTTAATTTAGTATTCCCGTAGGCATAATGAAAATGCCCGTTTCCTGTCAGTTTCCTGCCACCTGAGACCTCTTTTCTATCAATCATTCTTCTCGCCCAGTCTCCTCCTTTCTATATGTACATTTTCGATTATATAATATTTTGTGCCTTTTATATGCCAGCTAACTGTATTTAAATTTAATTCTCGTTTTTAATACTCAAAAGTATTTGGTAAGTTAGAATATATTCAGTCATATGCAGCCACTTATAAAAAACTACTCTTCTTTCGTAGCGGGCAAACAATATTAAAGAATATCAATAAAAAAGAAATAGATGGGTGGTGGCAGACGGGTTAGCACGCTGGGTTAGTAATCAGCGAGTTTCTGTCACGACCGATTTCGTTCACCTATAGTTCAAGCTTTTATGCTTGGTTTAGGTAATGTATGAGGATGTATATGTACTTGTATTAAGGACATATTCAATCTTTTAAAAAAATATATATCTGGAAATCATAAACTAGAAATTAAATTACGTAAAACGCCTGAATTGATGCAATATGTATTACACATAATATTTTTTTCCTAAATTCGCCACAATTCTATCTTCGAATTATCTTTTTCAAAACAACTGCAAAAGAAAGAAAAAATATGATAAATTTGCATTTCACCATAGCATTTCACCAACTAAAACAATTACTGTTTATACTAAGAAATCTTTATTTATGAAAATTTTTGATAGTTACTAGAATTTTTAATTGCGATATATTATTATGTTATTGTTTTCGGTATGTTATTTTCTTAATCAAAAATAGATAATTATTAAATTAAGTTTGTTTTATTAAAATAATTAAAAAATTCATTAATTTATGAAAACGTTTTACATTTTATTATTTCACAATTTCAACTTTTTATGAGAAGAACCGTTCTGACGATGCTCGTCTAAGAACAATAGGTAGAATGGGAGTCGCGTTTTATGAATTCATCTAACAGAATTTCGCGCTAGGTTGGGAATTGGATTTTAATGTTAATTTATTTATTTACAGAAGGGTGCTCCGGTCTAGAAAGGCACTAGGTGATAACCTGTCGCCTGTTCCCCAAATCCAACGCGAAATGATGTCGCGTGTGTACTCGATCCTGCCGTGCGTAACTCGGTAATTAGTTGCAAGCTAATTAAAGAACGTTACACAGCAGAATGAGGTACCCACGCCACACCATAAAACATTTATAAATTTATCATATGAAATATAAATTAATTGATATTACAGACAGGTATTAAAATAGTTTGAATTTGACTTACGTGTTTATTTGATAGTTTGACTCTAATTATAATTCAAGATTGGTATATACTTCAATAATTGACTATTAAATAATTTAAATAAAATAGATCGATGAATGCGCGGAATCGAAATGTGAGTCGAGCAGAGTGACGATCTACCGCTGGCCTTGGTTAAACTGAACGACGGGAACGCGATGTGCAGGATCTTAAATAGCCGGCTGACGTCCCCCTACTCCTTGAAGTGGGTGGTCAACTCGGCTGGTTGCACCCGCTACATCACCCCCCTGCCAGCTGGATAGCGCCACCCTGGTCGTTCCACAGCATTTCCTCTGATTGTCTGTAACAATGACATATGTTTTTTTTTTAAATACAAAGAAATTTTATATTGGTTACCTGAAATGGCATTACATATATATATATATATAGCAGTTTATTTTACTAATAAAAATTTAGAGGTCATATATTTATCATGTTCTTATTTCTATACTTATACATTTCTAAAAAAAAAATATTGTTTATATTAACTTGTTCAATGTACTTTTTTATATGTACTGTAATTTGAACAAGAAGATAAAATTACAATTAAATTTACATTTCTATACAGCATTTTCTTAGTATACAGCATTTTCTTATTATACAGCATTTTCTTAGTATACAGCATTTTCTTATTATACAGCATTTTCTTATTTTGATTTGGTCAAGTTGGAATTTTATAAGATTTTATATTCAAATATTAGTTGCATATTGACCAAATTTTTCATCTATATTGAATACATATTACAATTACACAAAAATTAAAAATAGAAATTATTCAGGTTATAAAAATGATTAAAAATTACTCAGCTTAGAAATATTTGTAGCTGGTGAATCGCTCCGGGAAATATACTCGTCTTCCGGCTCTAGTGGTTGTATGTGGTTGCCGTTCTGGGGTGGCATCTGGAGTGTCATCTGAAGTGTCATCTGAAGTGTCATCTGGCGTAGTGGCTTGGTGCGTCTGTGGCGTGGACGTCCATCTCTGTTCTGTAGAGGTGGTGTGTCTACTGCTTGGTTCTACGCCGTAGTCTGTGTTCTCGTTCAGGAAGAATGCCGGTTTGAGTCTGTCCAATGATACTTGTTTGTTTTTACCATTAATTGTGATGGTAGCCGTTTTGTCATCCTTCTTTATTAACAAGTATGGTCCGTCATATGGTTTTTGTAGAGGTCGTCTCACAGCATCATGTCTTAAGAAGACATATTTGGTGTTTGCCATTTGTTTGTGCACAAATGTTTTTTTTCTCCCGTGATTTGCTATTGGGATAGGTCGGATTTCTGACATTGTTTGCTGTAGTTTATGTCCATAGGTGTTTTGCTCCTCAGGTGGTCCATCTTCGAAGAAGTCTCCGGGGAGTCTGAGGGTTGTTCCGTATGTCATCTCTGCTGGTGTATAGTCTGACCCCTCCTTGATTACGGTTCGTAGTCCTAGGAGTGTCAGTGGTAATGTCGTCGACCATGATATGTTTCCTGCGGCCATTAGTGATGTTTTTAATGAGCGGTGCCAACGTTCGATCATCCCATTCGATTGTGGGTGGTATGCAGTCGTTCTGTTATGTATTATTCCGAGCTTATTCATCAGTTTATTGAATAGTGAGCTTTCGAATTGGCGGCCTTGATCGGTCGTGATTGAATTCGGGACGCCAAATCTTGCTATCCAATTATACATGAGAGCGTCTGCAACGGTTTCTGCAGACATGTCTTTTAATGGGATCGCTTCGGGCCATCTTGTGTAGCGATCAATTATCGTCAGCAGGTATATGTAGTCTCTGGATGGAGTTAGCGGCCCCACCAGGTCTATGTGTATATTCTTGAACCTTCCATCTGCTGGTTTGTATTGTTTCAAAGGTGTTACAGTGTGGCGATGAATTTTCGAAGTTTGGCATTCGATGCAGTTGTTCACAACATTTTTTACTGTTTTGTCAATGTTGGGCCAAATATATTTATGTTTTAATAACTTTGATGTTGTTTTTACTCCGGGGTGACTTAATTTATGTACTGATAGTATTACTTCTTCTCGCATTGTGATTGGTACATATGGTCGTAACGTGTTGGTTGAGATGTCACACCATAACATTTTGTTAGTGTTAGGTATTGAGATTTTCTTTAGTGATAGAGATGAATTTTCCTGCATTTTCTTGAGCTCTTTGTCTGTGAGTTGTTCTCTTGCCATTTTAATATAGTCGATGTTTGATGTTATTTCTATCTCTTCGATTCTTGATAGAGTATCTGCGACTATGTTTTCTTCGCCTGATATGTGTTTGATGCGCGTGGTGAATTGACTTATATAATCCAGCTGTCTTTCTTGTCTAGGAGAGTTGAGCTTGATTTTATTAAAGGCGAAAATTAACGGTTTGTGGTCGGTGATTATTACAAAGTTTCTTCCTTCTATTTGTGGTCTGAAATATTTAATCGCCTCGTAGATGGCGGTGAGTTCTCGGTCATACGTACTGTACTTTTCTTGTGCGCTATTAAATTTTCTGGAGAAAAATGATATAGGTTGCCAGCTGTTATCCGTTTTTTGTTGAAGTGCTGCGCCCATGGCGTGATCTGATGCGTCGACCATTATTGCTATCTCTGCCGAGGAGTTTATGTGTACGAGTAGTGCGGCTTGTGTCAAATCTTGCTTACATTTGTCGAACGCTTTTTTTAATTCAGTTGTCCATTGTAGTTTTCTTTTATCATTTTTGGTGTACCCTTTTAATTGGTCGAATAATATTTTTTGCGTTTCGGCTGCGTTTGGCAAAAATTTTCTATAAAAATTTAGCATGCCCATGAAACGTCGGAGTCCTTTTGCGTCCTTTGGGGGTTCAATTTTTATTATTGCTTCCACTTTTTCTGGTATTGGTGTACTTCCGTTTTTGTTGATTCGGTAACCCAAAAAGTGTACTTCTTCTACGCCGAATTTGCATTTATCCTGGTTGATAATTAATCCGTTTTCGGATAATCTTTCGAAAAGTTTGTCGAGATGCTTCTCATGCTCGTTTATGTTTCTGGAGGCGACCAGAATGTCATCAATGTACGTGAAGACGTATTCTAGGTCCCTTGTTATGTTATGTAGATGTCGTTGAAATGTTTGTGCGGCGTTGGACAGTCCTGGTGGCATTTTCGTGAATTCATACAGTCCAAATGGTGTTAGTAGGGCGGTTTTTTGGATGTCTTCTTCTTCCATGTTTATTTGGTTATATGCTCTTGAGAGGTCTATTTTAGTGAATATTTTTGCATCGTGTAGTTTATGTGAGAAGTCTTGAAGTTGTGGAATCGGGTACTTGTCCGGTTTTGTTATTGAATTTAGGCGTCGGTAATCTCCACACATTCTATAATTTCCATCTGGCTTTTTTACCATATGCAAAGGGCTTGACCAATTGCTTTTCGAAGGGCGACATATTCCCTGTTCGATCATATATGCGAATTCCTTTTTTGCTATTTCTAATTGTAATGGGTTGAGCCTTCTCATTTTGGTTGTGACGGGTGGTCCTCTGGTTTGAATGTGATGAGTAATATTTGTTTTTGATCCTTTTTGTGCCATATCTGCTCTTGTTAAACTTGGGTATTTTCGTATAATTTTTTGGAATTTTGATGTTGACTGTACTGTTGCTATGTCTATAACACTTGTTCTATAGACGGTTCCTTTGCTTGTCAACCCTGTTTTTTTATCAATGAGTAATTTTCTTTTTAAGTCCACCAATATATCATAATTGGTTAAGAAATCTGCCCCTATGATCGGCTTGGTTACGTCGGCGACTATAAATTTCCATTTGTGATTCCGGCGTAATCCGAGATTTAAGTTGATAATTCGGTGTCCATATGAAGGTATTATTGTTCCATTTGCTGCGTAAATAGGAGTGATGATACTGTCTGTAGCGATGGTTGCCTTGTCGTTTTTTAGGTATCTTGGTATGATGCTTATTTCGGCTCCTGTGTCGATAAGGTATTGCACGCCCGTGATTATATCTGGTAGAAAGAGACGATGCTTCATTTGCGACGGTGTTGTCTCACACACCTGTCGCATTTTTAGTTTTCCGGATGGTTATAGGTGCAAGGCTGTCGACAGTATTTTGCTTGACTTCCATATTTTTGATGTGGTATACATATATCCAGCGGCTTGACGTTATCGTTATTATTATTACGCGTTTGCTGATAGTTGTTATTATTATTATTATTTGACATTTGTTGGAAGTTATTGTTATTATAATTGTATTTAAAATTGCGTTTGTTTTGCCGATTATAATTATTATTATTATTATATTTTTGATATCTATTTGGGCTTGTGGATCTTGATCTTGAATGGTCGCGTTGATTATTTCTGTAGAATGGTCTTGATTGCCTCTGTTGAATTTCAAGTCCCATTATTTTGTCGGTTAGCATTTGTATTTGTTGCTGCATTGTACAAAGTAGGTTTACTGTGCTTTGGTTGCTTGTTGCTGGGTTGCTCAATGAAGAAGTTGATGGTAGGTTTACTGCTTGAACGTCAGTTCTACTGTTGACTTCCATTATTCTGTCTGCTGTTGTGGCTAGTACTGTGACGTCATCTGTATTAATGGCTGAAATTATTTCTTGTATACGATGAGGTAGTCGTTCTATCCATAATCTTGTAATTAACGTGTTGTTATTTAATGTTGGTCCAGCTAGGCTTTTCATCCTTCGCAATAGTTCTGATGGTGTCTTGTCTCCTAATTGTATTCCATGGAGTAATTGCGTGAGTCTTCTCTCTTCAGACTCTTGTAGACGGTTCAGAAGTGTGAGTTTGAGGTTTTTGTATTTATCCATACTTGGCGGAAATTGTATGACGTCAGCGACGCATGACATGGTTTCTGGATCTAATGCGGCTAATACATGATTATATTTGGATTCATCCTTAGTTATTCTTGCGTTTGAAAATTGGGCTTCTATGGTGAAAAACCATAATTGTATCTGATGTCTCCATACGCTTGGCAATTTGATGTTTGTTGAATAAATTTCGGTTGCTTGGTCTTGTGACGATTGTTCTGTATTTTCTTTGTCCATGATGTTCATTTTATCGTATAACATTTGATGTGAGTTATATTCTTCAAGTTGTATTACAGTTTATAAATATAAATAAAAATAAAAAAAAATATTATAACTATTTTTTTTAAGAAAATAAAAAATAAAAATATTTTTATAGTTGTTTTAAACTAAAATATAATTTTTTGTGTTTTATTTATTATGATATTATCAGTATATTATAATTGAAGTTGCTTTGTTTTAATTGTATGAATTGTAAATTGTAAATATTTTTAGAGTTTATTTTTGTTCGATGCTTATAAGGTCTCTTGTTTGTGGACGTTCCTATACGTATATATGTTTGTTGTTATTGTGATTAGGTAACTATATTTAAAAAAAATTTAAAAAAATAATTTATTTTTTATTTAATATATTCAGCGTAAAGTATTTAAATGCTTTGTTTTTAAATAGGATATAATTTTTCATTAAATTTAAATTTATATTTGATTTAATAATTTAAAATGAATAAATGTTTAAACGTTTTTAATCTGAAATAAAAGTACAAGTTATGTATATATTATCAATGAGATATATTATATTACGTTTCGCTGGCTAACAAATGTTGGTGGCGAATAGTCCTAGATTCATGCGTGATTCGTCGCGGTGTTAGATTTTGGTATTTCGTTTTTACGCCTACGTACCCGGTATTGTCTCGGTGTACAATGTCGCGGAGTGGAATATATTTTTCGATGATGTTTACTTGATATTTCTATAGATTATTAAATTATGTTATGATTTCGTATTTAATATTCGTTTTTTTATACTTTTGTTAATATGACTGCGTTCGTACTTTATTATTATTCGATATAATATTTCTATTTTATTTTAAAATAAATATTTTTGTTACATTTACATTTATTATCTTTCTTATTTTTTTGTTTCAAATGTGCACGGCACTGTACGCTCAATGGAATATGATTATTGTATGTACTTCGAATATATTTAATGTTTCGTTTCGAGCTTCGATTTCGTGATTTTTTTCGTGGAGAATATTTTTATTATTATTACCTCGGTTACATATTTTAAATTTACACTATAGGATTCTACCTATTTCATAAGTAGGTATCAGATAATGTATTCCGATTGATGTTCGGGAAGATATTATTATTGTAATTTTTTACAGGATATTTTTTTTGGATATATTTTTACTACCGCAAAATAATATTAAAAATAATATTTTTGGTTAATTTTGTTACATGTTTTTATTATCGCGATAAAAATGTGCGCGTCATGGTAAACAAGTTTTTTTTGTGACATTTTTTAGACAATAATTTTATTTTACATTCCGTGTAACATTTATGCGTTATTTTTAAGCAATAATACTAAAATTTATTTACCTACGTATTTACTTTACAGGTTAATAATTTGTCTTGTAGGTATTTAAAAATAAGGATTTGACGTGAATTTTTAGATAGATATTTTATTTTTATTTCTGCAATGATTTTATGTTACTGCAAATGAATTTACTTTGGCTTTTTTAAATAATAAAATGTGGTTTTTACTTATCTTTTTATGCGTGCTGTTTTTGCGCATAATACATGCTTCTTTAGGTTCTTTATTTTTATATTTTTATCTTTTTTAAATCTCCTTTAGTTTTTTTTGGTATTCCTTCCGTTATTTTACCTCCGTTTGGTAGTTTTTTTGGTCCGTTTTAGCGTAGTATTAGCTCATGAAAAAAAAAATAAATACACATTATTATATATTTTTACAATTAACATAGGGAAATATTTTTCAATTTTTGGTAGGTATTTATTTAGCATATATTTATTCAATACCAGTTTCGATATTTTAGTTTTGAATACAACAATATAACTAATTATAATACTTATAATTACGTTATAAATGTGTTTTTTTTAATGGTTTATAACAATTAGGGATAACATACTATTACTGCGTATGTTTAATACTTACAAACTATTTATATGCTTTACTTATCTATTTCGTCGATTTTTTGGTTTTTACAATGTGCGCTGTGTACGGGCCTGCGCACGGTTATGAATTTAAATTATTACATGTTTAAAGTTACCCGTAGGGTTCAGTCTAACCAGGTCCAATAACCGAAATAATTATTATTCAATAAAATTTTAATCTCTGTCGTATGAGTTTAGAATGTGCAAAGTGACTAGATAATTGTTATTGAACGAATATTATAATTTGTTCCTGATAACAGATTATCGTTTGTTACACAAAAAAAATTATTATCACAAATTAAAAATCGACAAAATTGCAACAGAGCTGGGGCTTTACCAGTTTTACACACTATCTTACAAATATTATCTTTACACAACAAATATACCTGTTCTGCACGCTCGGTGGTCACCAGTTTTCGCGCTAGGTTGGGAATTGGATTTTAATGTTAATTTATTTATTTACAGAAGGGTGCTCCGGTCTAGAAAGGCACTAGGTGATAACCTGTCGCCTGTTCCCCAAATCCAACGCGAAATGATGTCGCGTGTGTACTCGATCCTGCCGTGCGTAACTCGGTAATTAGTTGCAAGCTAATTAAAGAACGTTACACAGCAGAATGAGGTACCCACGCCACACCATAAAACATTTATAAATTTATCATATGAAATATAAATTAATTGATATTACAGACAGGTATTAAAATAGTTTGAATTTGACTTACGTGTTTATTTGATAGTTTGACTCTAATTATAATTCAAGATTGGTATATACTTCAATAATTGACTATTAAATAATTTAAATAAAATAGATCGATGAATGCGCGGAATCGAAATGTGAGTCGAGCAGAGTGACGATCTACCGCTGGCCTTGGTTAAACTGAACGACGGGAACGCGATGTGCAGGATCTTAAATAGCCGGCTGACGTCCCCCTACTCCTTGAAGTGGGTGGTCAACTCGGCTGGTTGCACCCGCTACAAGAACAAAAACTGTATTTTATATACTATGCATGTAACATAATTTAATATAAGAAGAAATGAATTATACTTTCTATGCATTGTTTATTTAAATTAATTTATGTTTACTTACAGGGTCTTTTAATCAGCTGCAACCAGATGTCTGCCGAGTATTTGTTCATGACTGATAAACTGTATGATGTACAATATGATACCGGAGACAAGGTCATCCAATGTGGTAGACACAATGACATCTTCAAGCTGTGGCTGCAGTGGAGGGCAAAGGTAAATTACTATATAACGTTATATTTCCCTGATTTCTTGGGTTCATATTGAGGATGTAGGTTAGAACTACTGCTTTAGAACTGAACTAATGTATAACTTATAAATTCTTCTGCAACCATTACTATTCCTAAATTTTCTAATGGTTTCATCTATACTTAAAGGGTTTTTATTTATTTATTTAACTCCTCCTTGCACCCTATGTAAGTGATGAGTTTTTTTTCCATATGGCAATTTGTTCCGACTAACTAAAGTTTTAAAATTCATTTCGCATGATTTGCATGAGAAATGAATTTTAATAGGTAACTAAATTTTTCCTCTACTGGTAATGAAATCCATGGCTTTCCATTATACCTTGGTAGGTCAACATTGTTTTTTACAAATGTATAAACTTGACAATAAAGCCTCATATATTCAATTCATATTTATGCAAATAGCAGCCATGAAACAAAATATGTACAAATATCTAAACAAAACTCATTAACTAGAGAAAATCATTTGTCAATTTTAAATGATTATTATTATCAATGTTATAACTTTATAGGGCACTCAAGGATTTGAACGTCTCATGGACCGTCTGATGGAGTTGACAGAGTATATGGTGCAGAAGATCAAAGCACAACCAGACAAGTTCTACCTGATCCTGGAACCTGAACTGGTGAATGTCTGCTTCTGGTATGTTCCCAGACGACTTCGAAATGTGCGTCATGACCGTCGAAGGGAAGAAGAACTGGGAAAGGTTATTATTTTTAATTCATACTCAATTTTAGCGAAATTTTGGAAAATGTATGTTAATTTCTTTAAAAACGAATTTTTACTCTATTATGAACTAACTCTGGATTGCTCTATGCTAAAATTCAACCCTCTTTTCCCAAAAAAACCTTTGATTAAAAGAAGGAGGTTTTTTTGAGGGATTATCCTGCATTGCTCGTACAAAATACGTAATTGTAATCAATATTCAGATACATTCTTGTGAATAAGAGAGAGAGTAACTAGTCTATTTATTTTTTAATTGCCGTAATCGGTTATCAAACAACATTTATATTTTAACTTGTTATATGCAACACACATCACCGTAATCAAGCAATGGAAGAAGTAAAGATTGAGTTAGAGTGATTTTACAATGTATTAGAGGAAAGGTCTTCAATCTATTGAGAGTATGAATACTATAAAACAAGGTTTTTCTGACATGAGAAATCTGCTCATGAAAGATCTTCATCAAAAAGAATATCAATATTTTTCACCATTTTTGAGAAAGGTATATGTTGATTGTTATCTATAGAGATGGGAGAATTGAATTTTTAAGTTTGGACAGTAATCGAGGACTATCAATGATAATAGCCTGTGATTTAGATGGATTGACAAGAAGACCGTTCTGAGGGAACCATAATGAGATAAAGCTGAGATCTTCGTTCATGATTTTGATAGCATCAATATATTCATTCACGTTAATTTGAATATCATCTACAAAGAGATGGTACTGACACTTTGTGAGTTATTGAATTGATGAAGAATATGAAGATGGATAAAAAAGAAGAGACAAAACTCCACTTTGAGGGACCCCAGCCTTTAGAGTGTTATGATCAGATATATTAGATTTAGAGTGATACAATCAGATATATTGATTTTTAGAGTGATCATTTTATAAAAAAAAACTTTATAATTACAGGTATGTCCAATCCTAAAGGGACGTATGATGCAGTCAGGAACTATGATGGTTGATACAATCAGATATATTGATTTTTAGAGTGATCATTTTACAAATAAAAAACTTTATAATTACAGGTATGTCCAATCCTAAAAGGACGTATGATGCAGTCAGGAACTATGATGGTTGGCTACCAACCAGATGACCGGCGTCCCAACTTCTTCCGTAATATTATCTCTTCTGCAGCGGTCACCGAAAAGGATGTGGACTTCCTCTTAAACGAAATGGACCGATTGGGAAATGACCTTTAAAGCTCTCCATGAAGACTATGGCGTTATTTATTTGACATGTTTAAGAAACTCAAATGTTCTAAAATATCATTCATTAAAAGAATGTTCGAATTTCAAATTTTATGTTATGAGTATTCTATTAACAATATATCCTTACTTGTTGACTATTGATTTTTAAACATGATGTGAATAAAGTGATTATTAAATCAAATCGCAAATATATTGTTGGAAATTCATTAAAGTTTTTATAATTTTGCCATTCATTTATTTAATTAATTCCATAGTATGCCAATCAAAATTAGTGTTCAATAAATAGTATAATTGTTGATGTACAATAATATAAAAAAGTTTAGATATACTTTTACATAAGTACCAAAAATCATGAATTTAATGATACCTATAATATTGGAATAGACAAATTTTAATTTATTGCATATCTACTAAGATTTTCCCTACTTATGTTCATTTTTTTTACTATAAATCTAAAATTTAAATTCAAATGGTAAAAATTATTAAATTAAATGTATAAATATCACTTGTCATCATTTTGATAATTCAATTTATTTATATTTCCAACCACATATGTTTTTGGTGTTACTCTGGGTAACTCATAACATAAATATAATTTATTTAATATACGAATGTCTATTTATCTGTGTTTATTATAGAATAAGAATAAACCAAAAATTACAATATTATATATTTTGTGTTGTTGGCGAAAATCTAAATGATTTAAAAGCTTTTTCTGTGACTGTATTTGAAAATGTTTATAATATATACTTTAATAATACCATGTTATCTTGAATGTTATATTATATTAGATATATAATATATATGAATGAATGTTTTTCTTGGATTGTTTCAATATATTTACAATTTCAAAGATATTGAATGTATTATACACGATTAAGTGTCTGTTACTTCTTCAAAGTTTATTCCATTATTTTTATTTATGTTTACCAAAGATATCCCAAAAATTATATATGTAATACCTATTATGTTTGTTGAAAATTTCAAAACACTATAAGTATGTTGAAAACGAATAGTCCTAAAGATATGGTCCTATGTGTATTATTTTTATGATAGTATGTATCTATAGAGAAATGTAGAAAACATCTTAACATATCAAAAGTGTGAATGTTGAAGTAACAGAGTTTATTTAAATGTTTGTAAAAAGCATGAACTCTGATGATGTATGAGAATTTCTCAATAAATTTTAGTCTGTGTCAATTTAAAATCATTCAATTTATTAAACAAATAAAAAACAGTTTTTTCACAGTTTGTATCAAAATCGTTTAGCACAAAGTTTTTTTCCAAAATGGTCTTAAATGGCACAGAATATAATATTATAATGTAAATATGATACTGATATATTAGCGAATATAGACATATTGCGACTTATTTTAGTAGAAAGTATAAAATTGTTAAAAGAATGATGAAATGTGATTATTTCGATATATCATAAGAAAGAATATTCTTTATAAAATTTTACCTTTTGGTATAATTTACAATATAAATGTTATAATTTTAAAATTTCGCCTATTATGTGGACAAAAATGATATTTATTATTTGTGAAAACTTTTTTAAGTGATTTAAAAAATTAATTCCAATTTGTTATTACCAACTTGTTATATTGTTATTGCTTAATCTGTTGTATTCAGAATTTTATATCATTATACCTATTTTAGAAAGAGTATCATTGCATTAGTAACTTTTTAAAGATTATTTATTGTGTAGTTACACATATTATTACTTATATCGTGTCATCACATCTTTCGACATTTCCACTGGAATCCCCGCATCTCTGGTAGTAAAAACCCCGACATACTCACATTATGTAACTCCCAACCAATCGAAAGTCAGGTGATGCCATCGCCAGTTCCAGCTGTCTTCCAGCAATCACATATGCATCCATGCACTTGACCCGACATTCCTGTCCAGCTGTCGCATGTACCTGCTGCGCACATAGCGGTCACGCACCATCATCATCACCTCACCATTCTTCAGCCAAGTTGCGAACCAACCACCATCATTCACACCTCATATCTAATTTGTCCACACAATTTGGCTTTATATTTATAATTTGTTAGTTTAAATAATAAATTATTATCTAAAATAAATGAAAAAAAAATGTCAATTTATGTCTCCCGTTTTGCCAATTATATATGTATTGTGTAAAAAAACGATTTTTCATATTGTTAAATTATAATATTTAAAATATTAGTTTGGATTCTATATATCCATAGATATTTTTAAAGTAAAACAATCATTCACATTAAATGTCTAAATCTTATATATATACTTTTTCATTATCACTTCATTAAGTATTTTTCACCATTTTTTTGAAAATAGATTCTTGATTAAATTATCTTTATGAAAATTATACAAAAAATATATTATATTTAATTTCACTGTTGGTGATTGGTGACCAAATAATAGATGATTTAAAGTAGATTTTCTAATAAAGTGCCTATTGTTTTAAAATAAAAAATAGAATAACAGTTTCGATCTAAATAATTATGAACAATGCATAATATATTTTCAGCCCAAATAAATATACATAACTCATTATGTATTATTCTTTTGAAAAAAATTATAACAAAGTATCTATGGATGTACAGAATGAACTACCAGGCTTTCATTTATTTTTTAATTTAGTAAAAATTAGAAAAAGAATATTGTGAATGTCATAGATATCATTATGTATGAAATAAATGTATGTACTTATTTTTTATGATTTAGTCTAACAAAATATTGCTGAATTTTTGTTCATTAAAATAAATGTACTAAAGATGTTTTTAAATATTGAATGTGTATTTATTTTATAGTATTGTATTAAAGTCAATAAGTGACACTGAATAAGTAATCTAATGTTATCGAAAAATGATTGGGACATCTTGAATGGAAAATAAATGGAATTGAACCTCAATATACTTTTAATTATTTAAATAAATATTTAAAAAAAAATCTTATAGTATGCAAACAAAAAAGGATGGTTGTTCCTTCATTGAGAATATTGTGTGATGTATATTTGTAAGTGCAAGAAAGTAAAGTTAACTTGAATCAATTAAGAGTTCAATTATTCTTAGTATACCTAAGTACAACCTGAAGGTACATATTACCAACTGTTGATGGAAAAAAGGTGTATTGTAAGAAGTGCTTTGTTAAAATTTAAAAAATATTATATATTTGTTCGATATATGTTTAAGATAATATTGTGAAAAAACATAACCAGTTAGGACGTCCATTTAATGTATTGATCCAGTTGACTTATTAAACTTGTTTTGACCATATTTATTTAAAAAAAATATAATTGTGTAAGTTTCATGCTTGAAAGACATTTATTTACAGCAGTGTGTATATAATATGAAAACATGTTGTATTTAAAATGTTAATTTGAAAAATGCATACCATTTAGAATAGTACATGTGTACAATATTGTACTGTAAATTAGATTAATTACATAGATGTTGCTTTTGAGTAAATTGTTATAAATTAAAATTGTTTTAATATTTATATACTTAATAGAAACAACATCAAACTAAAAGAGCAAAGTACGTTTTAGTAAATTCAAAATAGTATTTGTAAAATGTTTTAAATAATCATGTATTTGTGATGGCTGTGTTTGCATATTTCATTTTATTTGCTCAAATATGTATGTACCATTATTATAAAACATAAATTGAGAATTTATATTTTTTATTTATATAGCCCAATTGAACTTTACTTCAACTACATTATATATTCAACTTAATTTATTATTTTATTTCCTAATAAAATGAGAAAAGATAAATTATTCCATATTTCAAAATTGAATTTTCGATGAATGTACCAAAAAATTGTACCCATATTGTTTTTTTTAAATTATTTGCAATAAAAGTCATTTGTGAACACTTTACACAAATTAGTGTTATTTTTATTTGCATAATATATTATTTTAATAAAAGTGTATGTGAATATATGAATATGTATTTATTGATATTGAAAATAAAAATTGAATTGCTACTGCATCTCCTTTAATTTTAGAAACTAAATAACATTTCCTTTTTACATTAGAATTAGGTTAATAATATAAAGTTATCGTTTTATAAGAATTGTCAATATATTCATGTATAAAATATGTTTCTGTGTAGTAATGCAATAATAATATTTATGTAAAATCAATTTATTTATATAACATTAAAATATGCATATACATATTACTTATATAATTTTTTGTAACATAATATGAATAATATTATCAATAATTATAAAATATTTACTTATGCATGATGTTTGTGTTAAAAAACTAAACAATATAAAATACACAATTGCACACTGAAATTTATTTATTTTATATTCAAATATTTCTCTAAAGTTCCTTCCAAAAGAAGAATATTTAGTCAAAATTAGAGGTACATATCACCAATGCTCAGAATGTAAAATTGACTTCTAGGGCCATTTTAAATAGTATTGTGTGTGTTTTTTACTATCTCCATTCATAAAAAGAAACTAGTGTTAGGGTGAAGAAACAAAAAATCAAGTTCCCTACTTTCCTATTACCAGTGTCTACCGGCGCCAATCGCCACAAAAATTTCTTCCAATCGCTTGAATGAGTATGCTCATAGTAAAAGCAGGAAAGTGCTTATCGGCGTGGGCTGACAAAATTACCGGAATGAATCGAACATTCTTTGAAAGTGTCTGATATATGCTAGATATGGCAACTGGTAATTTTATCAGATTTTACATGCGTTTTTCGGCACTGATCACTGCAGGTAATTTGAAAATAGATATCTGCTTTCTATGTGTCTTCACCCTGAGACAACAGATCTGATGGTACTTATATATATGACCATTATGATTCATTTTTGCACACATATTTTGAATTTTAAAATGTTAATGTGATTTTTTAACTACACCAGCAGTAAAGAAGTGTCACATATGGGCGCAATTTAGTCAGTTTGATATTCTGTGGTCTGTGCCTAAAAATAGTAAGATACTATTGTACCTTTGTGTATGATACTAATTTTTAAATAAGAAATTTATTGTATTATATATAAACATCAATTTAGTTTCAATTGAAATATTACTATACAAATTTCTGAAGGAACATGATTAAATATTACTTTGTAGCATATCTTAATTTCCTTTATGTACTATATGGGAAACTTTTTCCATTCAATTTTTAATCAATACAATGTTAAAAAGCCAGAAAACAATTTGAGATTAACACAAAATCTAAATTTTATGTATAATTTGTATTTTACAAAATGTCTTGTTATGTAATACACATGTTAAAAATTAATGTGATTATATTAAGTGTTAGAGCAATACGATTGCTATAGTTTTAAAGAAATATGTAATGAAATAAGTGTATGTTTGTTGAGATGAATGAATAATTTGTTCCTTTTAATTAAGGAAAAATTTACATACATATTTATATTTATTCAGTACTTATACAATATGTTCATTTAATATTAACTTTATAGCTATTTTTTTTGTCTCTACAATTGTCGATTTATAAAATATACTGGAAAAATAAACAATTAATTATTTCAATAGAAGCACAGTAAGACTAATTATCAATTTACAATTGAGTGCATTTTGCCAAAACATGTTTTTTTTATATATATAAAATTAAACCTAGTTTTTTTTACCAAAAGTTCATTGATTGCTTAAACTATAA
This sequence comes from Molanna angustata, assembly GCA_963576475.1. NCBI lineage: Eukaryota > Metazoa > Arthropoda > Insecta > Trichoptera > Molannidae > Molanna > Molanna angustata. The sequence goes on along the minus strand of OY754965.1, from coordinate 43,680,065 downwards.
TATTCCTTTTATTTCTATTGTGTTTTTATATATCCTATAGCAGCATTCATTAAAAAACGTATGAAAATAAATATATCATTGTACTTAAAAAAATCTGGCTTCAATCAATAGCCAAGCTACTATCACATATAGTTAATTTGTGTGGTTAAAAAAATGTGAATGTGAACTCATATTATGGATTAAAAATTAAAAAATAAATAAAATATATTATCAATAAAATTCAAATGATTCGTCAAAAATCCACTTCCTAATTATTTTTTTAAGATTATACATACCATTTATTTGGAATATTGTTGATGTATCCAGATGCGTCAAATAAACCACATGGAAATGGTAAATATGATAAATAAATAAGCAAATAACATCATAACAGATGTCCTCAAACTATTATTTTTTATATAATATTATTTATTGAAATGATTAGAGTTGTCTATAGATGAGTAGAATTAACTTTTGATTACTGCCATCTTTCAGTGAAAAGTATAACTAAACGGATAGAGCCATCTATTTGAGAATACATAAATTAAATTAATAGAGACACCTATTGGCAAAGATGAAAAACAATAGAGCAAAGACGCACACCTGAAATTTTAGAAATAAATATATATTCATAGATGTATAACTTGTTTAGAGACATCTCGCAATGAGTAAAATAAACTTTTGTTTCCTGCCATGTTTTAAAACAAAGTTATACTAATTAAACAGAGTCATCTATTTTTAATTTTATAAACTAAATGAAAAGAGACATCTATTGGCAAAGATGGAAAACATTAAAACAAAGACTCACACCGGAAATGTTATAAATTTATAATATATTACATTTTTCATGTCCTTATTTATAAGTACCCGTACTTATAAATAAGGACATCACTGGATGAATAAAATAAACTTTTCTCTACAGCCATCTTTCAATGTAAAGTATAACTAATCAAATACAGCCCTCTATTTATGAATGTACAAACTAAATAAATAGTGCCATCTATTAACAAAGAAGAAAAACAATTAAGCAAAGACACACACCAGAAATTCAACAAACGTAGTATCCATAAATGTATAACTTGTTTTATTCAATAATAATGTATAGAGACATCTCAGAATGAATACAATAAACTTTTGTTTACTGCCATCTTTCAGTGAAAAGTATAACTAAACGGATAGAGCCATCTATTTTTGAATGTATAAATTAAATTAATAGAGACACCTATTGGCAAAGATGAAAAACAATAGAGCAAAGACGCACACCTAAAATTTTAGTTATAAATATATATTCATAGATGTAAAACTTGTTTAGAGACATCTCTGAATGAGTAAAATAAACTTTTGTTTCCTGCCATGTTTTAAAACAAAGTTATACTAATTAAACAGAGCCATCTATTTTTAATTTTATAAACTAAATAAAAAGAGACATCTATTGGCAAAGATGAAAAACATTAAAACAAAGACTCACACCGGAAATGTTATAAATTTATAATATATTACATTTTTCAATAAGTACCCGTACTTATGAAGAAGGACATCTCTGGATGAATAAAATAAACTTTTCTCTACAGCCATCTTTTAATGAAAAGTATAACTAATCAAATAGAGCCCTCTATTTTTGAATGTACAAACTTAATAAATAGTGCCATCTATTTACAAAGAAGAAAAACAATTAAGCAAAGACACACACCAGAAATTCAACAAACGTAGTATCCATAGATGTATAACTTGTTTTATTCAATAATAATGTATAGAGACATCTCAGAATGAATACAATAAACTTTTGTTTACTGCCATCTTTCATTGAATTGTATAACTAATCAGATAGAGCCATCTATTTCGAATTTTATAAACTAAATAAAAAGAGACATCTATTGATAAAGAAGCGAACATTAAAAGCGAAGACGCACACCGAAAATATTACAAATTCATAGATGTCAATATGCTGTAAGTATATCTCTTTTCTACGGATGCCAATATCTTTTTTCAATAATAATATATGTTCCTATTTCCAAAATGAGATTTAAAGGATATAATAAAGAAGAAGCTTCAGAACAGACATCTTCTTAATTCTCAAAATGTAGTAAATCACAACTACATAATAACCGCTTATTTTGTAAAATTTCGTTTTAATCACTGTCGACATATTGGATTTCTCGTAGTATTTTGAAATAGGCAATCGGTCCGTCGCCAAAAACGAACATTTTTTTATTCACGCAATTTATTTAACTCAAACGAAAAAATAAAAAGAATTTTATCAGATACTTAAAATATTTTCCGCTCGGTGAATTGTCCTCAGGGTCAATTGTCTGTACGGTAAATTGTCCATACGGTAAATTGTCCCCACGGTAAATTGTCCATACGGTAAAAAGGGTGTACGGTCAATTATCCACGGTCAATCGGCTACGGTAAATTGTCCGGGAATCCTATTTAATCTTAATTTTCTTTCAGATAATGATTTAATTTTTACTAGAAGTTGAGTGAAAACAGACTGTAGTCTGTAAGTGCGCCATTGTCGATTCATTGTCAATTTATTAGTAAAATACTAAATAAGTATCGTCTATAAGTATAATTTTCAATGGAGTTTGGGGAGGGTTCGGTTGGCGCATCTACCCACCAACCAAAAATTAAAAAAAAATTTGGTTCTGCACAGTCCACGAGATTTTTCAATATATTTGCCAATCACTATAATAATAATATTGGAACATCAATTAAGACGCTTAAAGCAGTTTATATACAACATGTTCGCGTAATAAGGCAAAATCTAAAAAAAAACAACGTCGCGTTGTTAGGAATAAATGCACTTAAGTTTACTTCTATCTTATCTGTGCGTGTGACAAGGATAGATAGATTATGTTAGTATCTTCTAGGTCTAGTCAACGTGTCTCTCTCGGCTAGTTACACAATAATAATATATTATTTTATTACATCCAAACTTTCGCAATTTTTATTATTAAGAATGATGTAAAAATATGTGATTATTTAATTCACAGTACTTATATACCTACTAGTTGCATGTAACACATGAGATCCAACGATGTCGGCACTAAATTAAATTTTTATAAAAATTGTTTAAAAATTTTGAGATGCATCATTGTTCATAATTTTTATTGAAAATTAAATTATCTAGTTAGGGTGTTTCAAACATAAATTTATGTGTTTTGCTGCCATTGGCAATATAGGCAGTAAAACACATAAATTTATCATAAAAAAATGTTTTTCTTAGTAAAAAATGTTTGAGAAACTCAGGAATTTTTATGAAAAAAAAATTTGTGATTTTTTATTTGCTATATTTATACCAATTTTCAGCATTCTAGCTTTTATGGTTTTTGAGATATTATATAGAAAAATAAAGTAATCATTCTTAAAAATTTTGGAAATATATAAGCAGTTAAACATATAAATTTATCATAAAAAAATGTTTTTTTAATAAAAAATGTTTGAGAAACTCTTAACATTTTAGAATTTTAAGCGCCCTTTTTAAGACAACCGCCCTGACTTCTTGTTTCTGATTATTCTATGATTTATTCCTGTTCACGTTATAGACAATATGTCAAAATGAATTATCCATTGTGATGTGTGGCATAATAAGTGATCAACCAATGACAGAACGTTTATAATTTTGATGAAAAATATAATTTTTATAGTTATATTGTTAATTAAACTGTAATATTTCACATCTTTCATTAGTATTTTAGTAATCGCTGTTATTTTTTTACATCTAAATCATTATTTTTTATTCATATACCTCGCACATGCTGACGTGCATTTTCTCTATTATTCACCAATGTTTAACTCCGGACTAACTGTCGGAAAAAGGCATCTTTCCTGGCTATGAAACATCCGCGAATGGACCGGTATGAGAACTGTGGAGGAGCTGTTTTGCACTGCACAGGACAGGGAGGCTTTCTCTATGGTGGTCGTCATCGTCGGGGGGACCTTACATGACACAAGAAGAAGAAAATTGAATAAATATGTACATATCATGAAATGATGTATCTGGTCGTTCCTTCACATTTCTAGTGTAACTTTTACATGTTTTCGTCAATATAAGATGGTATTTTGACTATTACAATATGTCCGAACACTACAACATCTCGAGTGTAACCATAATATATCTCTTTTCTATACGTGTAACTAAATTGCGGTTAGAATTATGTTTACCGAATTTGAACAATAGTAACGCATCTATTATTTTTATATTTCAACGATTTTGATTATTTTTCCAAAATAACCGCAAAAACTATTTAAAAATAGAGAGATATCAAACAATCACAAATGTGTGTTAACTTTTCTCTTACTCTATATCAGGGGTGGCCAACCGGTCGATCGCGACTAATAGTCCAGTCGATCGTGGCAAGGCAAAAAATATAAACATACATACATAAATACGTAGAACAGACTGCTCAATGTAATCACCACCTGCTGCACCCATCACGTTACGTTCACGTTATCACGTTACTTTATTATTCTAGATTTCTGGGCATTGGTTTCCAACGAGAAATATCCATGTTTGAAGAAATGTGTTGAACAATTGCATTCGTGTTTTGGATCAACATATTTATGTGAGTCAGCATTTTCCTACTTACTAGTTGCATGTAACACATGAGATCCAACTGTCGATAGTGATAGTATGTACAGTTGAAGAATAAGTACCAAACTATAAACCCATAAATACAAATTATTTAATATTTTAAGATATTTGGTTTTCTATACAACACATGTACCTAGGTATGTATGTCAAGATAGGATAGTATGGAGGTCAGTCCTTTGATCCTACCCAGAATGTGAAAACAGCATGATGGTATGTATGTATGTTTGGAGATTAGTATCAAATTATTAAGTCTTCTTAGATATTGGGAGTAGGCTACTTCCATACAAATTGTATGAAGCAATGTCGTCACTAAATTCAATTTTTATAAAAAATTTTAAAAAAAATTTGAGATGTGCTAATACAATGTTTATATTTTTTATAGAAATAAATAAAATATTTTTCTTAATAAAAAATGTTTGAGAAATCCTGGAATTTTTAAAAAAAAATTAATTTGAGACTTTGTATTTGTCTATGTTTATACCAATTTTCAGCGTTCTAGCTTTTACGGTTTCTGAGATATATGGAAAAATAAATCAAAATTTCAATAGTTGATGACCCCTGACTGAAACAAAAATTCACAATTCTGAGTATAAAAGTTTTATAGGCCTATAACTGTTTATATAGGTATTCTAAAAATTTGGGCTCTGTAAATTGAGCGGATCAAAAGTAATAAGGGGGGGGGGGGACATACAGACAGACACACAGACACACACACAGACACACACACACACACACACACACACACACACACACACACACACACACACACACACACACACACACACACACACACACACACACACAAAACTCACATAAAATGTTCTACTCCGAATTCTGAGTAAATCCATGTATGGGAACATATATGCTGCGAGGCCTCTAGTTGGTGTTATTAGCTTGCAAAAAGTCCACTAAACCATACAAAATTTTCCTTCGTACACGCATCTTGGATTAATAATGTCGATTCATTAAGAGAATTGAATTCTCATGAACGAATCGACAGTTGGAAAACTAACAAAAAATAAACACCATTCTCGCTTGACAGACGCTCATTACACTGGATTCTTTAAGGTTGACAATATCCAACTACAAACCTGATTTTGCTAATCTAGCGGAAGATGCTCAGACGCAGTGCTCACACTAATATACATTAGTAGTTACTAAGAATAATTTTCAGTTTTATGTTTTCCCTCTTAATAAAATAAAAAATACTACGAACCTTGCTGTTTCATTTAAAATTTCAAGAAGTATGTAATTGGTAGATCGCACAGGGCTTCCTCAGTAAACAGTAGATCTTGGATCTAATCAAGTCGGCCACCCCTGCTCTATATTAAGCCAGAAAGGGATAGCAAAATGCATTATTTTATTTCCAACGAAAGACCATACCACCTATGTACATATATAATACTATATTAACAAGTAACATAATTGTAAAGTATCTTTTTACGAAGTCACTATTCCCCCTCCCCTATGTTTGTTCGTAACCCCCATCACCACAAAATGCAAAAATGCTCCTCATTTAGTACGTAGTAGGTACCTACATATAAATCAATGTATTTTGTATTGATATCGTCCGAATATGTACATACATAGATAGTCATAGTGCTAGTTCTTTTAAACGAATTGGACGATGAGTCAATTAAGCGGATTACTGTGATCTCGTTTTTAATAAACTAGTTGCATGTAACACATGAGATCCAACTGTCGATAGCGATAGTACCAAAATAATAGTTAAAGAATATGTACCAAACTATAAACCCATAAATACAAATTATTGAATATTTTCAGATATTTTGTTTTCTATACAACATATGTAGGTATGTATGTCAAGATAGGATAGTATGGAGGAAGATCCTTTTTTCCTACCCAGAATATGAAAATAGCATGATTGTATGTATGTATGTTTGGAGATGAAGTATCAAACTATTAAGTCTTCTTACGTATTGTGTATAGGCGACTGCCATACAAAATGTATGAAGCGATGTCGTCACTAAATTCAAATTTTAAAAAAAAGGTTAAAAAAAAATTGAGATCTTCTACTACAATTCAAATATTTTTTATAGAAAATTAAATTATCTAGTTGGGGTGTTTCAGCTTTTTTCGATAATTGTAAAAGTTTTGGAAATATAGGCAGTTAAACTCATAAATTTATCATAAAAAAAATATTTTTCTTAATAAAAAATATTTGAGAAACCCTGGATTTTTTTGAATAAACTTATTTGAGATTTTGTATTTTTCTATATTTGTACAAATTTTCAGCGTTCTAGCTTTTATGGTTTCTGAGATATATGGAAAAATAAAGTAAATATTCAAAAGTTGATAACCCCTGATTAAAACAAAAATTCGAAATTCTGAGTATAAAAGTTTTGTAAGCCTATAAATGTTAATATATTCTTAAATTTTGGGCTCTGTTAATTGAGCGGATCAAAAGTTATAAGGGGGGGGACGGACACACACACACACAGACACACACACACACACACACACACACACACACACAGACACACACACACACACACAGACACACAACACAGACACACACACAGACACACGAAATGTTCTACTCCGAATTCTGAGTAAATCCGTGTATGGAACATATATGCTGCGAAGCCTCTAAGTTGGTGTTTTTTGACTTCAAAGTTGGAAAAGCCGTGAAAAAAGTAGACCTCTCCATACAATTCTCGCGTATTCTGGCTTGATACATTGTCGATATGTTAAGAGAACAAAGTTCTCCTGAACAAATCGACAGTTGGATAAAGAAGATTGACTTATTTTACATGAAGCTCACAATATTGACCCGACACTATTGAACAATTACTATTTTTTATTTTATCCACTGTAAAAATATAAAAGAGATACACTAGTCTTGTTTCTTTTTGTGTGAATTCCACTCAATTATGAGTGATATTTCGAATAAAATCGATAATCTATAAAATTATGGTATGTAATGTATTTACTTATGCATTGTTTTCTTATTTTAATAATTTTCGTAGTAGGTATACAATTATTTTATTCGGTGGCGTTACAGCCTCTATTCTGTTTATTATAGCAGAAGAGATATTTATTTAAATTCATTTCTCTCGCTAATATTGCTTCTCTGGGCTGGAAACACTAGTTATTTGGAAGAAATTGCCATTTGCAATAAACTTGCCACTTGCGCAGGGTGCAAGTAAGTGTTTATTGTTATTATAATCTTGGGTACCCTAAAGCCTCCGAGAATTTCAAAAAAGTGGAATATTAAAAAAAACTCCACCCTACCTAAATAAATAAATAAATAAATCTTTTGTTTCACAAAAAAGTACTACCTACACATAGAGACTTTCATTCTGTTGGGTTAAACGCATGAAGGTATGAACAAATGAATGAACAATGAACAGGAATAGAGCGTAACCCCCAAGAAAATCGATATTCATTAAATCCCATTCAGTTAATTCCACCCTACCAAATTTCCAATAATATATAAATTATTTTATGTAACACTAGAGATGATGTCTGCGGTAAGTGAGGAGTTCTGACTGTTCAACTCATTTAATAATATTTTATTTATTTATATATTTATCTTCAGATGCCCAGGTGCGAACTACAGCGTGGGTAGCTAGTTAAACAACCATACCATCTCGCACTTTCCCTGTATGGGGTAGGCAGAGAGAACCGAACGCCAGACTCCTCTCTCTTGACATACATTTCTCGCTTCGTTCACGTCCATGCATCTTCTCATACACGCTTTTCTGTTATTCTTACTTCTAACGTCTCCATCTTTCGAAATTCCATTCATGTGATCGTGCCAACTTTTCCTTGCACGACCTCTATTTTTCGTTCCTCTTTTATCAGCCTTGTATACTTTTTTTTTACAGACAGTCATCACTCATTCTTTGTATGTGGCCAAACCAGGGCATTTATTTTCATCTTACTTACGATATCTCTTTCAATCATACATTCTCGTATATCATATATCCATATATCATATTATATCATTCTCATATATCGTCATTTCTTATTCTTTCATACACCATTTTACCACACATTCGTCTTAGTGACCTCATTTCAACCGCGTTAATTCTACTTTCATGCGTCTTCTGTCATGTCCATGTGTCACTAGCATATATTATAAGAGTCGGTACGACGATACTATTGTGTACCTACCGCAAGCTTTGCTTGCCTCGAAATAATTGGGTCAGTCATTACTGATCTCAATGCTGCACCATTCACTCTAATATATTAGACTCTCCTTTCAATATCTTCTTCCAGTCTTCCATCACGCTGAAACATGTTTCCTAATAAGTATAAATATTCATCCACTTGTTCTTATTGTACATTCTCCACTCGTATCTCGCATTTTGTTCGTCTTTCGTTCTTCTCAAATACCATCACTTTAGATTTAGTTGCATTCATTCTCAGTCCATTTCGCATGCATCCATCGTATAATATTTTAACCAAACATTCCAAGTCTTCCACACTTTCTGCCATAATACTTTGTCACTTGCAGACATTAGATTACATACAGTTACAGCTTCTAATTTCAACCCAATTTTCTCATTAAAAGCCCTCACACTGTAGTCAACGTATAAATTAAAGAGCCACGGTGATAATACGCACCCTTTCTTCACTCCCTTATTAATGGAGAACCACCCTGTGAGAGAGTTTTCAATCCTCATACAGGCTTGACATTCCAGAGAGATGATATTGCCCTTATCAACCTGCCTCCTGCTCCATACACTGATAGCACGTTCCAAAGCTTTTATTTTAATATCTTCATATCACTGGTTACCTCCTCGAGAAATCGCTTCCAGAAATCGTCAGTAGTCTTCAATTGTTATTTTTCTTGATTCTCATTACACACTCGTCTTCGAATTATTTCATCATTGGGTCGCCTTCTACTTTTCTCCCTTAGAGGTATCTATGACTTTTTTAGCGTATGTATGGTTATCATTCGGCAAATACCTATGTCGAAACCAACGCAGTGCTGAACTCATCCAAGGCTGAACTAATGTACAGGACTATTTCAATATAGCTGTCATTAATACCAATTTTCAAGGACTAAAACAGCTACGGAGAATTATTAATTAAATGGATCCTATAAATTTTCAACGAATCAGTTGAATGAATTATCGTTGATGTGGCACTGCAGTTGAACGATCCGATAGGGGCTCGATTCATAGACTCCCCGGTTGAAGATGTGTCTGTGATGGGTGTTTGAGGGTGCCCGGGGGCTGATATGGGAGGTATGTGGTAGAGCGGGAGGTGTGGGGGGATTACGCAAAGCGACGAGAGAGTGCTGGGCTAAAATCAATATTTACGACTCGCCTTCCGACTCTGTATTATATTATATCGCATTGTATTGTGTGTTTTATATTTTTTATTCCCGCCGTGTTCCCGCTATCCACCTGCCTCCCCCGCTCACAGTCCCGCCAAGATAGTTCGCTTTTTGGATCATAGAGGGTACTAGTATTGGTATCATGAAGGTATGATACTAAATAGTACACTACTTGTCTGAAATGAAAATTACATTCTCCACGGTAGGTAGGTACATTATCTAAACGGTGTACTTATGTAACGGTAATTCGCAATTGCGTGGAAATTATATTGGTATTCTATACGCACTTTATGATTTTTAACACTATTTTAGTGGATTTTCATTAAATTTTTCACTTAAATGGATGATGAGGTAATTTGTGGCAAAAATTTAACTATAGATATAAATACTCACGAATTGTGTTACTTATGTAGGTACACGATGTAAAAATATAATGATTGAAAGTTGACATTCCTTAAAATGCAATATTGTAAAGGTACGAATATAATAACTTTAAAACATAAATACAAACACATACCTACAAGTAAAACACACCCGGATATTAAAAAAATGTGTCAGTAACTCATGACACGATCTTAATATGTTCTAATCTTGTCATATGAGGTTTCAGATAGCCTCAGGCCTCAATGGTATCAGTAACTCATGACACGATCATAATATGTTTTTATCTTGTCATATGAGGTTTGAGATAGCTTCAGGCCTCAATTGTGTCAGTAACTCATGACACGATCATAATATGTTCTTATCTTGTCATAATATGAGGTTTGAGATAGACTCAGGCCTCAATTTTTCTCTTTATTTGTAATAATATTATATCATTGGTGGTCTATTATATTTTTTTAAAAGAATGAATATGTCCTTGGAGCAAGTACATGTACATTCTCATACATTTCCAACAAAACGCACGGGCGCGTCTTTATTGATAGCGGCGAAATCTCTAGACCCGATGATCGTTACCTTCATCGCTATTGTTACCTACCTATATAATATATGCGGTTTGATTAAAACTTATCAATTGTTGTATCTCAACAGAGACATAGAAAGGTTCTTTAGAGAACAGGGAGTTCAGGATACTCAGGATGTACGACCTGTCATCGACAGAGGCGTAGCTATTGTCAGGCAGTTCGGGCCTAATGCCCGAGGCCCTACGATCTAATGTGCCACGCAGGGGCCCTTTGACGTTAATGAATCTAATTCCTTTATTATTTAGTCGGTATGCACTTAATTCGACAAAAAACACTGACAATCACTTCCAGTATTTCTAGCCATATTCGATTACCTATAATACTTAGCAAAAGTATTTTTTCTTATCTTGATGTTTTTTTAATAAAATTTGATAAAAATTTACTGCGCGACAATATTTCGAAACTATCGATTTAAACAGTATAATTAATATTTTTCGTTTTTTTTGGCACTCTTTCAAGTATTGGAAAAAAATACTTGTATATATTTGTAGGTAGGTACATGGTGAATGTTTTAAAAATCAATGTTATTGAAATGTACTAAATTGGCTGTATGTTTGTTTTCAATAAATAAATAAATAAAATTAAGAGGGGCCCTGAGAATTGTTTTGCATTGAGGTTCTGTGTTGCCTTGTTACGCCGCTGCTGTAAGACTGCGCAAGTGTCATCCTATAAGAACGAATCAGTTAGACTTATATTTTCTCTGATCTTCGGACATGCTGACCATTTGATCAAGAAAAGCAATATGTCCTTTAGAATTTTTGTTTACAAATCATCCAATTTATTCCGAAGTAGCTACTACTTCCAAAATATTGAAATACGATTAACGATGAGGTTCCGGTAAATTTATAAAACTTTGTAGAGTCAATAGTGGATATTATATTTTGTCTGTCTTCGTAGTTCATTTATCTACATCTAAACACTGCAATGAGGTTAGATTCTCGGTGGTGTGATGAAAGTTTTCAAATTTCAGTCTAGATTTGAACACAAAGGCGGGTTTGTTGCCTAATGGCAATATAATATATACCAACCAACCATATACATTTGTTGAAGTAAGAACCTGATTAGCTAGTATGGTATGAAACCAACATGTAACATAATGGGGGAGCGGTGAAGAAAGGAGGGGACAAAGGATTGGATAAAGAGATAGAATTAACAGTTATTTGTAAAGAGATGATGCTTTATTTTTCTTAAAGCGGAAAATGTTGATGAAACTCGGAGTTGCGAAGGGATGTCGTTCCCAAGTCGGGCTGTTTGAACTGTGAATGATGTTGTGAAAAAATAATTATTTTAGACTGGGATACTGAATGTTCTTTTGTTATTTCAACGAAGTGACCCGCGTTATGAGAGGAAGTGAAATTGATTTTGTAGATAATTTGAATAAAATTACTATTTTTTATTATTTTCCTTATACATATTTGGCGCTCCGAATTTGTTTGCACCTGGCGAACCGCACATCCTGTCCTTCGAGATGTGTTGAAATAACAGGAATTTATTGTTAACCCGAAAGACATTATATGTAGATTAAAATAAAAAAAACATAAGTTAGTCATCCGAACCCAATGCAAAGAAATCATTCATATATTTGTGCTAATGCATTGTACTCTTTCATATTTTGATTTTTTCCCAGTCCCAGTTTCCTAAGGTTTTATTTTGCTAATCCAAATGTCGATTTGTTTAAGAAAATTTATTTTTCTTAACATATCGACAAAGTATCAGGCCAAGATACGCGAGATTTGTATGCAGGGTCTATATTTTTCACAGTTTTTCAGACTTTGAAGTCAAAAAACACCAACTTAGACACTTCGCAGCATATATGTATCATATATATGATTTACTCAGAATTCGGAGTAAAAAAATTAGTGTGTCTGTGTGTGTCCGTCCGAACCTTATAACTTTTGATCTGTTTTGATGAATCTTCATTTTTACTCTCCACACTATGGAATAGGGGAGAGTCATGATTTCACAATTTTTAAGCGTTTTTTTTATACATCAATTTCTCAACGGGTATCATGTAGAGAGTGCACACTGTGAGTTTTGTCACGATGCGTTTGTGTGTATGGCGTATGGCGAACGAAAATCCTTTTTGTGTCCTCTCTACAGCCCAAACTATAAGTCCGATCGACTTCATATTAACATATGTGTAAAGTGCAAAGACCTAGTGCTGATTAGTTTTCCATAGACAACTTTTGATTTCTGCTCTGTGAATTCATCATTTACGTTGTTTTTTGTGTCCTCTCTGCAGCCCAAACTATAAGTCCGATTGACTTCATATTGATATCATTTGTCCATAAACTTAGAACTGATTAGTTTTCCATAGACAACGGTTCATTTTTTCTCAATGTTTCTTTATGATTTCATCTATTAAAACTGAAAAAATGCTCTCACGACCTGGAAATTAGAGATATTTTAATTTGGTGTCAACTATTTATACAACACCAAGAAACTTCATAAAATTGTATTCAAAGTTGTTCAATGTTAAATGAAAAATATTCAACGGTTTGAAAAATTATATCTTATTTAATGGATTTTTGTATGAAACTTATGTTACAAGAGAATTTTTTTATGTTTGGTTATGTTCAGTTCTTTGATTTCGTATTGATATAAGAATATTAATAGTTTGAACTTAGAACTGATTAGCTTTCCATAGATATCATAAAATTTCTTCATAGTATGATATCACGTGTCAAAATTTTCAAAATGCTCTAACGCTCTTTAAAACAAAATTTATCTGTTTTTATTAAAATATTTCATACAACATAAGCATTCTTCACCATACTGCATTAATAGTTTGTCTATCTTAATATAAAAATATACTATCGTTAGAAAATTCATATTGCTGATAGTAAAATTTAGAATGAATAAAACTATATATATATATATATATATATATATATATATATATATATATATATATATATATATATATATATATATATATATATATATATATATATATATATATATATATATATATATATATATATATATATATATATATATATATATATATATATATATATATATATATATATATATATATATATATATATATATATATATATATATATATATATATATATATATATATATATATATATATATATATATATATATATATATATATATATATATATATATATATATATATATATATATATATATATATATATATATATATATATATATATATATATATATATATATATATATATATATATATATATATATATATATATATATATATATATATATATATATATATATATATATATATATATATATATATATATATAATTAATAATTATATAAATTTCTTATGTATGGAAAAGTTCAGAAATTTGATTTCATGTTATAGTGTAAGGAGCTTGAAAATAGAACTGATTATAACTTTCCATAAGTAACATAAAATTTCTTCAAATGATATCACGTGTCAAAATTTTCAAAATGCTCTCACGTTCTTTAAAACAAAATTTATCTGCTTTAATTGAAATATTTCATACAACATAAGCATTCTTCACCATACTGCATTAATTTTTTTGTCTATCTTAATATAAAAATATACTATCGTTAGAAAATTCATATTCCTGCTAGTAAAATTTAGAATGAATAAAACTATATATATTATTAATAATTAGATAAATTTCTTATGTATGGAAAAGTTCAGAAATTTGATTTCATGTTATAGTGTAAGGAGCTTGTAATCGGGATAATAAACAAAACTTCTTGAGTTTAAACTGAACAATAAGTTTTATTTAAACGAAAAATCACGTACACAATGCACAGTTAAACTACATGACAGATCGCATACAACAGTAGCGCCATCTGGTGTTATACTCAGATATATAATTTAATCCAATACTCCCACTAAATTTTATACAAAAGAAAACTTTTATATTTGCCTGTTTTTTTTTTTAATTTTTGATAATAACAAACAACTTACATAACAGACAATATTTCATCTCTTATACATTTGAATATAACAGTAGGTAGAGCTTTAGTTAAAATATCAGCCAGTTGATCTGAACTTTGCACATACTAATTAATTACAATTAATTTATCTTTAACATTTTCTCTAATAAAATTGAATTTAACATCAATGTGTTTTGTCTTTTTATGATAAACAGGATTATTTGTTAATTTGATAGCACTCTGATTATCAATACACAGAGTTGTGCAATTTTGATTGATATTAATTTCTTTAAAAAACTGTCTTAACCATAAAATATTCTTAGCAGCTTCACAACCAGCCATAGATTCAGCTTCAGTTGTTGATAAGGCAATACAAGGTTTTTTTTGACTAGACCAAGATATAGGTCCACCGTTAAACATAAAAATATAGCCAGTGGTTGATTTTCTTGTATCTAAGTCCCCAGCAAAATATCTGAATATCCAATTAAGCTTTCTTGACCTTGATACTTTATACATAAATTTTTAGTTTTAATTATTCTCTTAAGCTGATTAACATGATGTACACTTGGGTTATTAATGTATCTACTTAACAGATTTACACCATATGAAATATCTGGCTTAGTTGCTGTAGATAAGAACAATAATGACCCTATGGCTTCCCTATAAGGAAAATTAATCTGCTCATTATCAACATTTTTAGTTAACTGAACATTTACATCGACAGGCGTATTACAAGGATGTGCAGTACTCATATTGAATTTATTTATTAACTGTTCAATATATTGTCTTTGACTGATACAAACAAAATTATCAGTTTTTAAAATTTCTAACCAACAAACCGATTTAAAGTTAACTCTTTGATATTAAATCCTTGCTTTAGGTAGCTTACAATTTGATCTAATATTGCATTTGATTGAGATATAACTAAAGCATCATCTACATATAAAATTAACAAAGCTTTTATACCATTGAAGTAACCTACAAATACACAATTGTCTGCATGTGACTGAACAAAACCAAATTTCAATAAAAAACTTGTAAATTTATGATTCCAACAACGAGATGCTTGTTTTAGGCCGTAGAGGGATTTTTTTAATTTATATATTTTATTTTTCGGTGCTTTCACTCCATCAGGAATTTCCATAAAAATATCCTCTTCTAATTTTCCATATAAGAAGGCCGTCTTGACATCTAATTGCCTTATATTCCAATTATATTCAGCAGACATAGATAGCAATATTCTAATTGACTCATATCTTGTAGTTGGTGAAAAAAATTCATTGTAATCTATTCCTTTAATTTGTGTGAAACCACGGGCACAAAGACGAGCTTTATACCTTTCTACTTGATTATCTTGGTTTCTTTTAATATTGAAAACCCATTTGGACGTTATGGTTCTCTGATTTTCATTATCCACAAAACTCCAGGTGTTATTGGTACGACGAGCTTCTAATTCTTCATTTATGGCCTCTAACCATGATTCAGATTCCTTACTATTAATTGCTTCCTCGTAAGTTACAGGTGCATCCAACTCCATTAAATTTGCCTCAAAAAATTTATTCCTTCGTGGTCGCAAAGTAACATTTAAGCGATCTATGTTATTTAGATCGATTTCTTGTGAAGGCTCGTAGTTCTCATCACTTTCGTCAATGGCAGTATAAGTGCTGTCAATACTTCCTAAATTCTCATCATTTGTATTCATCTCGGTGTTGTCTATTACTACTTCATCATTTTGTTCATCATCATCGCATATGAAAATTTGTGCTTCGTTTCGTTTGAATTCTGGACTTTTCTGTTCATTGAAAATAACATTTCTCGATATCGAAATTCTTTTTGTAGTTGAATCATACATTTTATAGTTTGTATTGTCATATCCAACTAACATCATCTTACGACTTTTACAATCAAGCTTCTTTCTCAGTTGATCTGGCACATGGACATAACCTTCGCATCCAAACACTCTGATATGATCCAAATTAGGTTTTACACCACTCCACAGCTCCATAGGTATAATATTTGGTGTCTGACTTGAAGATGTGCGATTTAACAAATAAACAGCACAATTGACCGCTTCTGCCCATAGATTGAGTGGTACGTTACGGGCATAAAGCATGGATCGAGCACTATTGTCCTAATTTCCCGTTCAGCTCGTCCATTCTGTTCAGGTGTGTAAGGGGCAGTGAGCTCATGAGAAATACCTTCCCTATCAAGATATTCTTTAAAGTCTTTGCTAGTGTATTCTCCACCATTATCAGTATGTAATATGCGTACACTATGAGAAAACTTGTTTTTAATCATAAAATTATATTTTTTTAAAACAGTTTAACACATCACATTTATTCTTTATAAAGTACACAAACCTAAGACTTGTAGCAGCCTCTTTAAAAATAACAAAATATTTCATGCCCTGTACAGAAGGCACACTGAGTGGTCCACAAACATCACTGTATATAACATCACCTGGTTGCTGTATTCCTCTGTTTGATTTTTGGAATGGTTGTCGAGCATGCTTGCCATAAGCACAACCCTCACATACAAACTTGTCACAGTTTGATAGGTCCACACCAGTAATCACATTGTTATTACACATTTTTTGTATTTCTTTAACATTCAAATGTCCCAAACGTTCATGCCATGTTTTAAGGTCCAATTTTTGCACTACATTACATACTGGATTTTGAAATGTTTTCATTTTTAACTCATATAAATTGTTGCTTTGTAAAAAAGCACATAGCACTATTTTATTGTCCTTGTAAATCAAAGCATCAGTATGTTTCTTTACAATATTATAACCTTGTCTTGTCACTACTCCCTCAGAAAATAGGTTTCTTCTCAATTTTGGTACATAAAGAACATTTTTCAGGATACATGTCTCCCACTGTCCATTGACATACTTGTCTATCAAAACATTTCCTTGGCCAATAACTTCTACAGCTTCTTGGTTTCCTAGTTTCAGTGGAGATCTAGTGATGAGCAAATGCAAGACCAAGACCAAGACCGGGGTGGTCTTGGTCTTGGTCTTGGTCTTGCACCTGCGGTCTTGGTCTTGGTCTTGCGTTTACAAGTATAGTCTTGGTCTTGGTCTTGGTCTTGCATACATAGTCTTGGTCTTGGTCTTGGTCTTGCAGCAAGAGTCTTGCAAGTCTTGCACTTTTACGAGTAGGTAAAGTAGGTACATATTCGAGTTTTTTTTAATAAAACCTAAATTTTCGTTGAAGTAAACGTGTGATATAATTTTAGGTATCAAATTATTACAATTTTTGGAAAAAAAATCACCGAACTATGAAATATCGTTTACATGTCGTCTTTAAATTTCTGTATTTTTATAACTTTTCATATATTGTTATTATAGTAGGTAATAAAAATATAAAATGAAATACAAATATGTTGAAGAATTTAAGATTCATAGAGTCAATGTATAAGCTGAAGTGAATCAAAACTAAAATCATTGTCTGAATAAGTGTCTGAATATAATAAATCTTTCAAAGATGATTCTTATGAAAATATCATGAAACAAAATATTTTTCTAGTCATGAACTTTGATGTCAATTATATAAGTCCTCTCTTTAAAACTATAATATACAAATTAATACAAGGAAACTAACAGACATTCTTAGAGGGCTTCAACTTCAGAGATCCAACTGTCGATGGCGATATTATGTTTAGTTAAAGAATACGCACAGAAATAGAAACCCCTAAATCCAAATAATTGAATATTTTAAGATATTTTGTACTCTATACAAAACATGTAAGTATGTATGTCAAGATAGGGTAGTATGGAGAGGTCAGTCCTCCCTTCCTACCCAAAATATGAAAACAGTTTGATGGTATGTATTTATGTTTGAAGATTAAGTATCAAACTATTTAGTCACCTTAGATAATAATATTATATTTCATTACCTTAGATATTGTGTATAGGTCACTGCCACACAATTTGTATGAAATGTCATTACTAAACTATTTTATTACAAAAATTGGTAAATTTTGAGATGCCTTACAAATTGTATGAAAGATGTCGTCACTAAATTCAATTTTTATAAAAATTGGTAAAAGTTTGTCTTAATAAATAATGTTTGAGAAACTCTGGAACTTTTACACATGAAAATTAAATTTGAGATTTTGTATAAAATTTGGCTATATTTAGGTATACCAATTTTCAGCTTTCAAGCTTTTATGGTTATTGAAATAGATATGGAAAAATAAATTTAAAATTCAAAAGTTTATAAAAAGCATTGTAGGCCTATAACTTTATATATATTCTGAAATTTTAGGCTCTGCATTTAGCGGAACAAAAAAGTTTAAGAGGGGGGGGACAGACACACTAAATGTTCTACTCCAAATTCTTAATAAATCCATATTATCTTTTTTTCATAAAAAATGAATATGTCCTTGTTAAACAAGTACCTACATAATATGTTATATGTATATTATACATCTTCCTACTTTCCCTAAAATAAGCATAAATGCTTATGTTATATATGGACGAAATCGGTCGAGGCAGGATTCGAACTCGCAACCACTGGATTACTAGCCCAGCGCGCTAACCGCTCCTCCATAGACCCATCTAATAATCTATTTAAGTATAGAACATGTATGCTGAGTAGCCTCTAAGTTGACGTTTTTTGACTCCAAAGTTGAAAAAACATGAAAAATATAGACCTAGCATACAAATCTCACGTATCATCGCTTGATAATTTGTCGATAGGTGAAATAAATTCTCTTAAATAAATCGATAGTTTTTGGAAAATAAAATATCTTAAAATATTTATTATTATGTATTGTGTTTTTAGTTTTGTAGGTATTCTTCAATTATACATACTATCGCTATCGACAGTTGGATCTCATGTGTTACATGCAACTAGTAAAATAATGAACATACCTACCTTGCTTGAATGTTAGATATGTATGTAGGTATAATATCATAATATTATCGTGTCAAAACTCGCTCAAAAACATGTACCTACACAGGATGTTAAAATATGAATTGTTCCAGATTCAAAATGTCTTAATTTCGTTTCAATCATGCAAAAATGTACTTTTACGATAGTAACATAAATGTTATGTTTGTCTAACGTCGGCGTAACAATAGAAGACTAATCCTTACTTTGACTTCCCGCTATTACAGAGTCATGCCAAGTGCCGTGTTTTTTTTTAATAATTAATTTTATTTTATTACCTTGTATGGTAAATTGAATTCATCATTTTTTATTGTTAAATTAAAATAATGTGCATGGCATCATTATTTTGTTTTATTATACATTTAAAAAAAACATAGACTATCTTATATAACAAAAATCTATGTGATTTACGAAAAAAAATATTTATTACATTTATTTATGGTAAATCCTTTTTTTTATATAAAAACTAAAAGACATATTAATTAAATGAAAGTTAGATCAGAGAAATCAATAACATGATAACTTTACACAAATACAAAATTTAGGTGGGTATTCATAATAATAAGAAAAACTAAAACACTTAAAAAATATATACATGCACAATGCACACATACATACCCATATATACATACGTCATAATATTCCAACTGTCGACATGTTCAAGATAATTTATTTCTTGTCAGTATTAGGAGATTTTTATGCCAGGTCTATATTTCTCATGGTTTTTGTCAACTTTGAAGCCAAAAAACACCAACTTAGAGGTTTAGTGTGTCAGTGTAGGTATGTGTGTGTCCCTTATCCAACTGTCGATTTGTTCAGGAGAACTTTGTTCTCTTAACATATCGACAATGTTTCAAGCCAGAATACGCGAGAATTGTATGAAGAGGTCTACTTTTTTCACGGCATTTCCAACTTTGAGATCAAAAAACACCAACTTAGAGGCTTCGCAGCATATATGTTCCATACACGGATTTACTCAGAATTCGGAGTAGAACATTTCGTGTGTCTGTGTGTCTGTGTGTGTGTGTCTGTGTGTGTGTCCGTCCCCCCCTTATAACTTTTGATCCGCTCAATTAACAGAGCCCAAAATTTCAGAATATATAAACAGTTATAGGCCTACAAAACTTTTATACTCAAAATTGTGAATTTTTGTTTCAGTCAGGGGTTATCAACTTTTGAAATTTTGATTTATTTTTCCATATATCTCACAAACCGTAAAAGTTAGAACGCTGAAAATTTGTATAAACATAGACAAATACAAAATCTCAAATAAGTTTTTTTAAAAATATTCTAGGGTTTCTCAAACATTTTTTATTAAGAAATATATTTTTTTATGATAAATTTATGAGTTTAACTGCCTATATTTCCATTTTTTTTTAAATATCGAAAAAAGACGAAACACCCCAACTAGAAAATTTATTTTCTATAAAAAATATTAAAATTGTATTAGCACATTGCAAATTTAATATAATAATAAAAATTGAATTTAGTGACGACATTGTTTCATACACTTTGTAAGGAAGTAGCCTACTCACAATATCTAAGAAGACTTATTTGATACTAATCTCCAAACAAACATACATACCATCATGCTGTTTTCACATTCTGGGTAGGATCAAAGGACTGACCTCCATACTATCCTATCTTGACATACATACCTAGGTACACGTGTTGTATAGAAAACCAAATATCTTAAAATATTAAATAATTTGTATTTATGGGTTTATAGTTTGGTACTTATTCTTCAACTATACATACTATCGATATCGACAGTTGGATCTCATGTGTTACATGCAACTAGTTTTATTTGTATTGTGTATAACTTGTAATTGTAAATGGCCTTCGGCAGTATTATTCGTATTAAAATTCAATAGTTGTAATATTATGCTCCATAGGTATGGTTTTTTCAAAGTTGAAAAAACAATGAAAAATATAGATCTGGCATACAAATCTCGCATATCTTGGATTGAAACTTTGTCGGTCTGTTAATAGAAATAAATTCTCTGGAACAAATCGACATTAGGAAAACATTAAAGAAAATAATTAATTGAATTTACTTTATGCACAACGTACAATACACGTGAAACGCCTCTGAGTACGTTTGTTTATTTAGCGGCATCGGCCATCACAAAATAATAATATTTTTTTGAAGAATAATATTTTACAATGCAAGAATAATATTTTGACCTTTGAGAATCTAATGATAAAGGTTATTTTTGCATCACGTAAACGTAATATGAGACAATTTGAATCTGAGATATTGACATCCTGTCTATAGATACACGCGCACGTGTTCATGGTATAAATACATTTGTATTTTAAACACTGATTTTAAACCGATATCTAAATTTCATTCTTAAAGAAGTACTAATTAAATTTTGGTACTTACACCTATTTATTAATATGACTAGTTGCATGTAACACATGAGATCCAACTGTCGATAGCGATAGTATGTATAGTTGAAGAATATGTACCAAACTATAAACCCATAGATACAAATTATTGAATATTTTCAGATATTTTGTTTTCTATACAACATATGTAGGTATGTATGTCAAGATAGGATAGTATGGAGGAAGATCCTTTTTCCTACCCAGAATATGCAAATAGCATGATGGTATGTATGTATGTTTGGAGATGAAGTATCAAACTATTAAGTCTTCTTACATATTGTGTATAGGCGACTGCCATACAAATTGTATGAAGCGATGTCGTCACTAAATTCAATTTTTAAAAAAATTGTTAAAAAAAAATTTAGATCTTCTACTACAATGTTAATATTTTTTATAGAAAATTAAATTATCTAGTTGGGGTGTTTCGGCTTTTTTCGATAATTGTAAAAGTTTTGGAAATATAGGCAGTTAAACTCATAAATTTATCATAAAAAAAATATTTTTCTTAATAAAAAATGTTTGAGAAACCCTGGAATTTTTTTGAAAAAACTTATTTGAGATTTTGTATTTGTCTATGTTTGTACCAATTTTCAGCGTTCTACCGTTTATGGTTTCAGAGATATATGGAAAAATAAAATAAAAATTCAAAAGTTGATAACCCCTGACTGAAACAAAAATTCAAAATTCTGAGTATAAAAGTTTTGTAGGCCTGTAACTGTTTATATATTCTGAAATTTTAGGCTCTGTAAATTGAGCGGATCAAAAGTTATAAGGGGGGGGGGGACACACAGACACACACACACACAGACACACACACACACAGACACACACACAGACACACACACACACAGACACACGAAATGTTCTACTCCGAATTCTGAGTAAATCCGTGTATGGAACATATATGCTGCGAAGCCTCTAAGTTGGTGTTTTTTGACTTCAAAGTTGGAAAAGCCGTGAAAAAAGTAGACCTCTCCATACAATTCTCGCGTATTCTGGCTTGATACATTGTCGATATGTTAAGAGAACAAAGTTCTCCTGAACAAATCGACAGTTGGATAAATTATTTTTATAGGTACCGTTTTTATAAAATGATGTCATAAAATTATTCCGTTTTAATAAAATGATGTCATGCCGACCGCAGTGGCACAGTTGGTAAGCTGTTTTGGTTCTGTGCGGGCGTTCTGGGTTCGATTCCCAGCAGAGGAGAAATTTATTCAAATTCATTTCTCACGCAAATATTGCTTCTCTGGGCTGGAAACACTGGTTAGTTGGAAGAAATTGCCATACAACAATAAACTCGCCACTTGCGCAGGGTGCAAGGAAGTGTTTATTATTTATTTATTTATTTATAAAATTCGATCTTTGTATGTTATTTTTAACCATATTAAAAGTCATTTATTGTCGTTCCAATGCAATTTCTATGAGTTATATGTTAACATATTGAAAAACTGCAAGACCGCAAGAGTCTTGCATTTAAGTCTTGCAAGACTCTTGGTCTTGCAAGCATGGTCTTGGTCTTGGTCTTGGTCTTGCGTCCCTGGTCTTGGTCTTGGTCTTGCAGTGAAGTATGTGGTCTTGGTCTTGGTCTTGGTCTTGCAAAAAACGCAAGACCAAGACCAAGACTGCAAGACTTGCAAGACTTTTGCTCATCACTATGGAGATCCCGTATACTCATACAATTCAACAAAATTTTCACGTTTATAAGACATGTGAGCTGAGGCACCACTATCCAATATCCATCTTAAACCTTCATCATTATTTTTCCAATCTGTATTTGCTACATTGAAAGCTAACATATCCCTTTCTCCTTGTTGTTTATGTTTTTGTTTAGGGGCACGGCAATCTCTTGCAAAATGACCGCGTTTCCCACAGTTATAACATATAAAGCGATGTGGCTTTTCATTAAATTCTTTGTTCGTTTTTATCAATGGAACAGTTTTCTTCTTTGTACTTTGTTTTGCCACTAATAAAGCAGTTTCGTTCTCATCTTCAACGTTCAAGTTGGCTTCCTCATCTAACAAGCGAGCTGTCACGTTAACTATAGTTTGATTCTGAGGATCCAGTGACATCCAAGCCTGGCATAGAGATCTGTACTTGAGAGGTAGTGTACTCAATATTTTAGTTATGATCGCAGTATCACTAATAATTTCTCCACTTTCTTTAAGTTGCTTAGCCAAACTTTCTACTCTAGATATATGCTGAGCAATGCTATCTGCCAGTGACATTTTATATTGATAAAAACGCTCATGTATCATCATTTTAGTCATCTCAGATTTTTGTTCATAAATAGACTCAAGTTTGGTCATCACCTCAAGTGCTGATTCGCAATTTTCGACGAGTTCTATTTGCTTTAGATCCATAGCTGATGTTAATATAAACATTGCCATTCCATCATCTTTGTTCCATTGAGTCGGGTTCTCTTCTGGTTTTGGCGTGTTGATATCTAACCCTTTGGCGCGGAGGGCACATTTTATTTGAAATTTCCACTGTTTAAAATTCGTTCCATTGAATTTTTCAAGGTTCATTGTCTTTCCAAACTCCATTTTAGGTTATACACAGCACGCGGTTCTACTGTCAAAAAAAAACTAATTACTTTACTGTTTTCTCTGCTCTTTGTTTATCACCAACTGTTTATTCACGTGAGCCTGGGCCCATAACCTAATCGGGATAATAAACAAGACTTCTTGAGTTTAAACTGAACAAAAAGTTTTATTTAAACGAAAAAACACGTACACAATGCACAGTAAAACTACATGACAGATCGCATACAACAGTAGCGCCATCTGGTGTTATACTCAGATATATAATTTAATCCAATAGCTTGAACATAGAACTGATTATAACTTTCTATAAGTAACATAAAATTTCTTCAAATGATATCACGTGTCAAAATTTTCAAAATGCTCTCACATTCTTTAAAACAAAATTTATCTGCTTTAATTGAAATATTTCATACAACATAAGCATTCTTCACCATACTACATTAATAGTTTGTCTATCTTAATATAAAAATATACTATCGTTAGAAAATTTATATTCCTGGTAGTAAAATTTAGAATGAATAAAAATGTATATAATTAGATAAATTTCTTATGTATGGAAAAGTTCAGTAATTTGATTTCATGTTATAATATAAAGAGCTTGAACATAGAACTGATTATAACTTTCCATAAATAACATAAAATTTCTTCATATGATATCACGTGTCAAAATTTTCAAAATGCTCTCACGTTCTTTAAAACAAAATTTATCTGATTTTATTAAAATATTTCATACAACATAAGCATTCTTTACCATATTGAGATTATCAACATTTCAAGAAGAAAAGTGAACGCTTACTATGGTGTGGAGAGTTTAGTGTTGGCCACATCTCACTCGTTTTTATTTTACAATCCTCTATTTTCCTACCCTCATCATCATCAGCTCCACATCCCTGGCTTCCAAAAGAAGTCTTCGCCATTCCAATCTGTCAGCGGTTTCCTACAATTCACAAAATTTTCCCTTGAGACTTTTTATTAATAAATTGCTAAAAGTATTATTATAACATATTTATATGGCAAGTCGATTGTACCTAATTAATTTGTATTTCTAGGCTTTTAGTGAAATGTCGTTAATTAATAGAGTTTATAACTATAACCATTTCATTATTTTGTCTGTTACGACCAACACATTTCGTATAAAAGTAATAATAGCATTTTTTTTCAATTTTTATTTATTTATATTTTCCGTAATTCTATAATACTTTCTACGATATGAGATATTTTTAACCTTTTGACTATAATAATAAATTGGAAAGATGGATAAAAATTCTGGAAGATAACGGAGAAAATATAAAGAAAACGGAGATGGAGATGGAGAAGGAAGATGGAGAAAATAGAGAGAAAACGGAGTACCTCTACTTACCGTTTGAAAATCCAAATGCTGGCACTCCCGTAACGCAAATGGATGGAGAAGCTCTACCAAATAGTGACTCCTTTAAGTACCTGGGATCGATGATCCATTACAACGGAGGCTGTGCAGCGGATGTAACACCAAATAAATGTGGGATGGATGAAATTTAGGGCTATGACAGGAGTTTTGTGTGACCAAAAAATGACCATTAAACTGAAAAGGAAAATATATCAAACAATTGTCAGACCTGCGCTACTGCATGGCTCCGAATGTTGGACGATGTACAAAACCTTGCATAAGACAAATGGAAACCACAGAGATGCGTATGCTAAGATGGTCAACGGGAATGTCTATACAAGACAAAATTAAAAGTTCATACATTCGCGGAATCTTAGGAGTGACAGGCATAGGCATTAACAATTATTTAGAAGAAAGACAATTGAGATGGTATAATCACATCCAACAGTCTTGGGAAGAACGATAAGTTGGGAAGAGGCCAGGAAGAAGAAGATTCATAAGGGTTACACAAAAACATTACCTACGTAAAAAAAAATAGACTCGCAAGAATGGTGATCGGTGGATGCTAGGCAATAATTATACATGTCAGTTGCGATTTGATTTTGACTGCAATATAAAATATAAAAATTGCATTTTTTTTAGTGAATGGCAGTTTATATTTGTGATGTATAGTGATTCATTTCCAGTTTTTGTACAAAACAGTCTTTGTTGTAGGTACGTTATTTTTGATACAAGCTGAATTCATTTGACTTTATTATTTGATCAAAGTGCTATATCGCGGAAATGGAGGTGAACGAGATAAAACCTCTTGATCCATGATCGATCGCGGATCCCACAAAAGTCATTATTCGATGGTAGTTCCTAACAATATTTCACATCTTCTTTCATTAATTTCCTTACATATTTATTTAAACATAGCAAACTTTCTTTGCCTTAATGGATTCAATCTATAATGCAATAACCGCCGCAAATCTCAAAATAATCCAACTGTCGATTCGTTCATGATAATTCAATTCTCTTAATGAATCGACATAGATGGGTCGGTGGCAGAGCGGTTAGCGCGCTGGGCTAGTAATCCAGTGGTCGCGAGTTCGAATCCTGCCTCGACCGATTTCGTTCACCTAAGCACAAGCATTTATTTGCTTATTTTAGGGAACGCAGGAAGATGTATATGTACTTATTTAACAAGGACATATTCATTTAAAAAAAAAAAAAAAATAAAAATAAAACACATTCTGGGTAGGATCAAAGGACTGACCTCCATACTATCCTATCTTGACATACATACCTACATAGGTACATGTGTTGTATAGAAAACCAAATATCTTAAAATATTAAATAATTTGTATTTATGGGTTTATAGTTTGGTACTTATTCTTCAACTGTACATACTATCACTATCGACAGTTGGATCTCATGTGTTACATGCAACTAGTTTAATTACAATTTTATACTGGCAGCAATCATCCTAATGCTTGGGTAGAATGCCATATTATAAGTTAAAAAAATAGAAAAAAATAGGGGTGACCAGTTATGATTTTAACATACTTCCAAGATAAACCTAATTTCAAAATTTTTAAATATTCGCTATGATAATAATTTATAAACGGAATATAGGTACTTATTGTTAAATAATTCTCTCTTACACTTAATATATAGACACACACATATACAGTATACACATCCTTACACTCATATGTACACACATATGCATATATAAAGGTTTTTCATATGTAGCTTTAAGTATGTAAGCACAGCAGTCAAAATTTATTGTTAATAATGTGGAAATTTGTTATTGGTTTGAGTCCTATACTAATGCATCTATATAAAAAAATGTTATTATACTTACTGTAAATTTCCCGGAAATAAAAATAAATAATAAAATTAATAATACACTTCTTTGCTGTCTTTGCACCCTGCGCAAGTGGTGAGTTTATTGCCATATGGCAATTTCTTCCAACTAACCAGTGTTTCCAGCCCAGAGAAGCAATGTTTAGGTACATGAGAAATGAATTTAAATAAATTTCTCCTCTGCTGGGGATCGAACCCAGGACGCCCGCATAGAAGACAAACGGCTTATCAACTGTGCCACGGTGGTCTGCATGTTACAAATTAAAAAAAGATAAAAACAAAATTAAATATATACCTACCTACCTATAGACACGTTAATGTGAAATAGTATAGGTATATAGATAATGCCCCCAAGTCAAATTGAAAACGCTGTTCGTTTTCGCCAAGCGCTAATTTTTTTTGTATGGGATTTGACGTTTGTTGTAGAAATTTTTTCTACAATAACAAACAACAAACGTCAAATCCCATACAAAAAAAATTAGCGCTTGGCGAAAACGAACAGCGTTTTCAATTTGACTTGGGGGCAATGAAGGTATAATAGACATATATGTAGATACTTAATCAAGTAGGTACCTTGGCACATAGCACTCTTTACAGGGTGAATTGCCTTAAACTAAAAAAAAAGTAGGTAAGTACCTAAATGTATATTGAGTACCCGTATAATAGTGAAAACAGCGTTGTCTTAGAAATGTTGACTTTAGTTAAAATAGCTTCATTTCCGTGCTACTGATATATCTACCGTTGCATGTAAATTATTATAAATTTAACGATGACTCACAAACGTCGCATACAATCAACCGCGACTCTCATTACTAGGCATTTAATATAATTTTCAACTAATATTACTCTAAATG
Organism: Molanna angustata; assembly: GCA_963576475.1. NCBI lineage: Eukaryota > Metazoa > Arthropoda > Insecta > Trichoptera > Molannidae > Molanna > Molanna angustata. Next base: position 43,651,398 of record OY754965.1, on the reverse strand, counting down.
CATAAAATAAACCGAAATAAAATGAAAGTATGGCGAAAAATAGTTAAAAAAATGTCACCGTCGTAATGGTGAGAAAATTCTAGTCCGATTACATGTGCCATTTTGTGATATTGCGTAAATGTAAGCCATTATTGGGCTTAGCATCGGTTCAAAGATTGACACATAGGTAAAGAATTCTGGTTACCGCTTTTATTTGTGTTTGTGGACGCTAGCTCGAAAATCGATAATGCCAGGCCAAAGCGACGCTCTATTCAAAATACCGCGTTATAATATCAACGTTTGCTCCCGGATTGTCACGAGTATACCTACCTACATTATATTACATTTGTAATTTTAAGTATGTAGGTACTAAATATTACATATTGTATTTGCGTTTTGACTATGTAATGCATGTTTATCTGACTTGATAGTATAATCTCAATATTTTTTTTTACAATTCTGTCTGTTTTACCTGTATTTTGCAAAGCATTCCATTGAATCATGGATAGTGTAGGTTAGCGTATACATTCGTGCAAAAAAGATAACAAAGCTGAAGTTTGAGAGGAACAGGGGGGATTTTGATTAGAACCAAACAATTAGCCATATCTTAAATAATATTAGTATTTTTTAAAATATGCCACCGGCGTTGCAATCTACAGAAAATTCTAGCCCGGATGTATGTATAATACATGCCAGTTTTCCTTAATTTGAGGCTGTTTTTGAATTGGCACGAGGTTGTGGGTTATTCTGGCAGTTTCTTAGCGCTCATTTTTTTCCGCCGATCGTTTTTCGAATTTGGATCGGATAAAATGGCCGACGGAGCCTCTTCTCGTTATAAAAGGCCAGTTGTGCGGGGGATTGTAGCGAATATCGACTGGCAGAGTCCATTTTACGTGTAATATCGGTGGATTTGAGCCGCGGATGGGATCGGTTGGTCTCTTTTGACTGAAGGAGGACCCAGGGAGAGCGAGGGGGGAACGCTCCATCAGTTGTTGGCCACGGGCCGCGCGGGGGGCGGACAGACAAGCTTGTATCACACGGCTGCATGTCTAATGTGAAAAATTAATAAAAATATATAATTATTTTCGTAACTCGTGATTATTTTTTTTTATTTGGATACATGTTATATTATCACGAAAATATTATATATTATTGCCTATTAAAACATTTACTCTAAATTACTCACAATCTACCTACAATATTTTATTTTGCTTTTCATGATGAATGTCTCCAAAAATGTCAAAGTTTTCACAAGTACTTGTGATGTTATATAGTATTATCAAAGATATTAATGTATATGCCTAGATGGAGTACTTGTCGGAAATAGTGTGTCGAAATTCGCGGGAGTTTTTGCGCGCTGGTAGGCAGAAGACTGATTTTTGTACGTTTTTCGGTACATTTTGCTCCCCGTGTTTTGTGAAAAATTCATCGTTATACCTCATTTTATTAATTTTAATGGATGTATTTATTATACCAAGGACTTATTTAGTGTTTTGCGTTAATTAGAATCCCGATTTGGTTTTTTTATTTTAAGTTTGGTGTAATTTTTATTTTTTTGACATTTGATGGTTATATTGAGTTATTTCTAAGTTTAAAACAGTTTTTTATGATATTTTTAGTGTTAAAATTAGTGGTTGAGTTTATTTACACAGTAATTGTGATAGTTAAAAGGACTTTTTAATTATATTTGACCTTAAAACGTTTTATGTGATCAGAGACCCTATACTTTCAAATTTGTGAGTTGTTAGTTTTATGTACCTATACCAAAATTTAAATAAATAAAGTTATTTTTTTTTCAATAAATTTTTGTTTAATATTCTACAAACCCCTTGATTTAATATTGTTTTCTAAATCTTTGAAAACAAAAGATAAAATGTCCAAGAGTAGAAAATTTTAGAAATGTTGCTGATGAAAGAAAGGGAATCCATTCTTATTTAGCTGTTATAAAAAATATGAACTCATTTTTCACATAAGATGATATCGACTGCCATGGCACAGTAGTAAGCCTCTTCTTCTTTGCTTGCGTCCAGGGTTCGATTCCCGGTAGAGGAGAAATTTATTTCTCACGCAAATCACTGGTTAGGAAGAAATTGCCATTTGGCGATAAACTCTCCACTTAAATAGGATGTAAGGTAGTGTTTAAATAAATAAAGAAAAATTATGAATTTTTATTCCTAGGGTTTTATTTCAGTACTTCGAGTTGGTAGATGAACCAAGCTATCAACAATGTATGAACCACCACAAAAACAGGTAAAAAAGACAAAAATAAAACTAATGTTGGTATTTTTTACATTACAGTGCACACCAGTTACTTCCTTAATTGCTTTCTATTATTTTTTTCAACTGTTTACTCTATTTTCGATTAATGAATACGAAAATATCATGTCGTACTCAACAATCTTCATACAAACCGCGTTTTTCTTGCCTACCGATTGTGCGAAAGAGACAACATTTTTTTGCCTCACGTCACCGCTATGAAAAGTTGACAAGTACTCCATCTAGGTATATACATTTAATATCTTTGAGTATTATAGTATTGTAATTAAACATAAACAACTAACACAATGAAATTATTTTCTACTTCTTATTGTTGTTCTGCCGCTCCTAAAGGAGGTTGGCGACCATCATACCACAGGAATATAATAATAAATTTCATTATGAACTTCCACTCTGTGAACGAAACAACGTTGAACTTTATCAACACAATATTTAATACTCTCGAAAATGTATTTCCTACCAGTATTTTGTGAGCGCAGTATTATTAAAATTATTATTAAATCGTTTTTTAATTAGTGAAAAATGATGTATAAAATTGTTACGATTAAAACATACGATAGTGTAACTATTATTATATATATGTACTATATTAGTGACTACAACATACAAGTGTAGAATGCATATACTAATAAGATAACTTACACAAAATCTCAATGGATAATAGTGATAATACATATGATTAATACTTGATAATTATGACTGTAATTTTAAAATTATGTTAAATTTACAAAAATATGACCGAAAAGGAAGTATAAGTTCAGAAATAATAAAATTTATGGATACAAAAATAATTACGTAAATTCGATTATTTTTCGCACTTATTAACACAATTATGTTATTAAAAGTTTAATAATAGTTAAGAAATGTCCACATAACGAAATAGACTAAAATTACTGTTCATCACCTGGAACCGTTTTTACAGTACATAGTGTCAAAAGTTTAGCTGTATGATGTATTCAAAATTTAATTTTGATTGTTTTGTTCACCACATCTTATTTTTGTATATCTTGGGAGTGACAGTGCTTATTATCAAAACGAAAATTTATATTTTATTGAACTAATTGGATGTAATTATAGTTTTATAATTAATTTATAAGAATAATATTATAAAAAGTAGGTAAGCCATATAAGCCATGTTAAACAGAAACACGTGTTTCAGTATAAAATAATAAGTGTCTACGTATCTACATGAATAATATAAATAAAAATACATATTGATTTTTTTATTAAAGCTGTCCCATTTAAGATATTAATAAAATTTTAAATAAAATAATTTAAATATATTTTTTAATACTTACTTAAAATAATTGTCCGTTCGCGAAATATTGTAAATTTATATTGTATTAAACTTAAATTGGATTTTCTGAAAATCAAATTAATTTAATGAAATATATCATAAAATAATTTCATAAAAATCAAACCTTATACTAACATTCAATTAATTATCTTACAATCTATAATTTGAAATTAAAAAAAAAGTTAAATAAAATGAACATCGGGCGAGCATGTATAATTGTCATGTCTTAAGCACATCTCTGTTTCCCGCATATAACTCATTGTGAGATGGGTTTTGTATTCCATTGCACGAGTGTAGGCTAGGTATGTATCGGTGTGTAGTAATATAGGTGGCGGGGGGAAGTAGTGACACCCGTGCCCGCTCTCTGTCCCTCTCACGCGTGCGCGCCCCCATATGCCTTTGTCCCTATCGTCCCCGCAAACTGCTCTCTCACATTACATAGGAGCCATCTTGCAACAAGCCTCCGACCGCTTGTCTTTACTCCTAGTGACACCCGAATTCGACAATTTCCCCCGTAATCGCGACAAATAACCGCCATTGCTGCTCGGAACGAATATCGAGCGATTTTAGACCGGGTTTTTGTTGTATAAAATCTCCAGTTTTCATCACGTGTTACTAAATGATTTCAAACGAATTGTTGACATAATTTATTGTTTTTTCGATGTGTCTCTTTTAGTGTGTGCCGTGTATCTGTGTGAAATACGTTCGGGCATGTACCGAAGCAAAGTCGCTACTCGTTGTCCGGTCTCCGTGCCATGTCGCGTCCAATATCTTTTCCGCGATTTATCCTCAATCATTTCAATTTAAAGGTTATATTATCGTCTCGTGAGACGATAAGATTCGCACTATCCGCTTGATTTAAAAAGATAATACTTGTGGTGTCAAAGCCCTCGTGGGATTCCAGTGATTTAATAGTGTCCTATAAGAATATCATTCTCTGTGACCACAGCCCCTTTGGAATGCTTTGTTTTCTCGGCGACCGCGGTCGTGTGTTGTGCAATTAGTGAATCTTGTGTGAACAATTGTGTATATCTTAGCTAATAAAATCATAAAAACATTACAAAACAAGTGTCAATCTGTGATTGATACTGTGAAATAACAACAATTCAAATAACAAATACGATTTTGACATACACCGAGGTTTTATTCATTCGCAGAATATTTCAAAACAAACCGGTAAGTGTTTTTAATTATGTATATTGATGTAGCGTTGCTACTTTCACTAATTAATCATTCATGACATAATATTTTCTAGATATTATTTTATGTTCAATAATACTATTTTCATGTCCATGTTCTATTTGTGGACTCGAAATGCCAGCAGATTTGATGACTAATTTATCAGCCAAACATTGTCAATCAAAACATGGCATAATTAGTTAAATAAAAATGGCGCTCGCGTTATGATATAAAATGATGCATCATTCAGCGCAGTCGTTTCTCGTCCATTTTTACCTTTGTTTTGTCCGGTGAGCGGAATACGGATGCCTAAATTTAGCGGACGAAGGAAATCAATAGCTTATCAAACTAAGGTGTATTTTCTTTGTCTCCAATCGAGACGTATCTACGAATCTCGATATGCTGCGCCAATAAATACATTAACGTTATAAATTTTGTCTCTATTTGTACTTATATACCTACATGACGATTACCAAATTGTTTTTAAACAACTTGAACATAAAATTTGAACTCATCGTGGTGACCTAATTATAATTAACATGCCATAATAATAAGAAATATTACTGCTCATTTTGAATACATTCAAATATTATGCATATAATTTGTTTCCAATCATGTCCAAATAACAAGATTTCAACATACGAGTATGTTAAAAACATTGTCAGATTCAATATTACCATTTCAAAGATGTAAAGGGCCAGCGTAGCTTAATGTACTTTATTGTCAATTTGAATAAGTACATAACTAAGTATGTAGGTACTGTTAACCATAAATATATATTTATAATATCTTAGTTGATGTTTACATCACTAAAGTAATGTAAGTAAGTAATGTATGCCACGAATTACAAAACTGGCATGGTATTATCATGCATGGAGTGGTAGGTATATTGTATTATGTAGGTACCTACCTATTGTGGTGTCATGGCATGGGTCTGTCTGTATACCTACTATACTCTGTATGTATTGCGTTCACGCGTAGCCTTCGTTCGTTTCGATTAATCATACAGGGGACTTCGACTATCTATCTATCTATCCATCTATTCGGGCCGGTTATTGTTTAACATCGTTCTAGAAATATCTACCAGAGGGCCAGGCCATACGTAGCACACGAATGTATTTTTATGTCGGTGTCTCACTGAATCAATTCATTTGCGCCGGCTGTCGCAACACACACAGGAAAAGAGAGAAAAAGAAACATTACTTGTTTAGGTAGGTGCCCGCTTATACCTACCGACATTTTTTAATGTAACTAACTGCCTATTACGATTTCATCGATTTTCGTACATCTATCCTCAGAAAGCATATTTCTTGAGTTCACTATATACTCCCACGTATTTTTTGTGTATGTTATGATTCAGATTAGAATAACCTGTCTGACAGTGTACAAAAGAATCCGAGAAACTGCTTTAAATAATATACATATTTAATGCAAGTACCTATATGAAATAAATCCTAAAGTCTGGAGGATATCGTTATTAATATAAAAAAAATCTATATTGTGTACTTAGATTTGTACCCGACGTAAAAATTGGTTGATTTTCATGTGTGTCGTTGGTTTTTGTTTAACTTGACTCAAATTTACAATACATTAAATTATACAACTTATCGGAACATACATAAATTTCAAATTTCAGAGTAATCCAAAATTAACAACGACAACGAGTACATCATTATGTATTGTTGCATAAATAATATTCGGGTTTTTAAGTAGATTTTCTGAGACAATATTTTCATACTTAGCTATAAACAAGGATATTAAATTATATTAACAGTTCATTATTTGGATATTATAATCGCGATTATTGTTTACATTTTAGATAGTCATATTTTGAAAGTTATACACATATGTATTATAAAAATATAATTCTATTGTGACGTTATTACATTACAATTAGTAAACATTTCATAAAAATGTGCATAACTTGGCAAGTTACACACTTAAATTGTCTACACATTATAATTTATTGATATCATGATATTATGTATATGGAGTAACACTTAAAAATTGCATCGACATTATAATGAGCAATCAGTACATTTTATATGGCAGTACTTATGTGATGTAGTGATGTGCTACTTAGAATAATTTTTATTGAGAACAACTTAGGACTGTCACGTGCTGTCTATTTTATTGCACACTTCTCAAGTTACTAAGTCTATATATAAGAAATAATATTTTGTCATTTATATTTTAGACAAATACGACCGCGGCGATCATTCATTTAGACTCTGCGGTACGGTTTTATAAACATCAAATTACTAATTGAGTTTACTTTTAGGTTTGTTTCCTTTCATGAGACGATTCTTTCGTCTGATTGATTTCCACTGACCAGCAGTAACGTCAACATTTTAAAAATAAAAAAAAACACTCTTAGAAATTATTTGTCAAGAGAATCCAATGTCAAGTTGTGGAAATCATGTAAGTAGGTTTTCATTATCTAATGATGGATTATTATGAACGATAATGTCATTAAATGATGGATAATTAAATGACTTTAAATATCTTATGTATGTAATATATTTTTTTTTAGTCTATAGTAGGTTAAACAGTAAATTTTGAAAACTTTTTCCCCGGAACCCTCAAATGATACGTCTTCAAGATAAATAACAGTTTATTTTTACATCTTTATTCTATTGCGTAAGAAAAAAATAAAAATAGTTCTAGTTAGTTCTTTCTTGTAAAAATAGTTTTAATAAAACCCCTTTTTTATAAATAACTAAAAAAACCTATGAAGTTGATTTTTTACTTTAATCAAGAGTATATTAAAATCTACCGACTGATTTCAATACTTTTTTAATTGCTGTTTATGCTATCTCTAAATTTTACATTTTCTTCACGAAAAATATATCACAAGTTTAGTTTGTCGATGGACAATTCTTAATAGAACTCCATTGTACATATGTAGATATATTACAAATATTTATTTAAAAATTCAACACAGACAGCGTTTGCTGGTATGAGTGTTGACATACATTTTGGTTTATATTGACATTTTATTAGATTAATACATGTTATACAATGTGGTGAACAATAACATTACAATGAAGTTTACAAAAAAAATGAAAATTCAACCATAGTGGAGCCCAAAACAGTTAGCTGGGTGTACAGGAAAGCTATTTGAAAGCACTATCATGCAGTATGTGTTGTTTTAACTTTAAAAAAATATATATATAAAAAAAATACTTGTAATTAGTTCTATTGAAATTTATTTGATTATCGACGCGTTTCGTGCAAGGCACATCGTCAGATCGTCATTTTTTTATATTTGTAATATATCTACGTACATCGTATATCACAGATTTGGTGATGTACAATACTATTTGTTCGTATTTAATATTAATATAAATAAATGAGAATATTTGTGTACCTACATCCCGTTATGCCCAAGGAGGTGTTACCAAGGACCTTAAATGAGCGAAGAGTGACGTGCTGTAGAACAAGGAAAAACTTTTTGACGGAGAAGCTGCTAATATTTTGCCATTTAAAACAGCTTGACACAGGTTCCTGTCTGCCTGTGAGAAGGGCCTTAGAAATATAGGTTCTTACAAACATACTTTACTCATTGGAAGTGTGTGTATTGCAATTTTAAACAATAAATACTGTTTCTCAACATACGATCTAATTGATAATGATTTATTAATATTGATGACGTCTGTGCAATTAAATATTATTTAATTACGATATCTAATAATGTCATTGTCGTTCCAGATGTTTGTAGGACGCAATAAGATCTCTTTTGTGGTCTTCCCGGTGTTCGTCGACCTTCTGGAGTCTTTCGGGATTCATCCTCCTCGTGTTCCCTTCAATTGTGCCTTCTTTGTTTGCTCTTTGCTTCTTTGTGCCTTGTCTTCTACGACATTCATTTACTGAGTAAGTAAGTGTGAGAATCTATCAAGGACCAGACCTGCCTTCAAGGACCAGATATAACTTTCTGATAATCGCTTAAAGCTTTCATGTATGTCAATTTGATACAAACGAAGGCGTCTTCAATTTATTGTCGAATGTTTAACATTACCAAGGGATGTTAATTTTTTTTTACAATCTTTTTAACGCAAATGTTAATTTATTATTTAGTAGTGATGCAGCTCATTGCTTTCGAGTGGTTAATTCTTCTTACACAAACAATGGGAGAGTAAATAATTCTATGTTCGTCTCCGTGAGCTTGTTTCCATTCCATTCTTTAAACTTTATAATGATCTCGAATAAAAAAGAAGTCCTTTATTCGATTTCAGTGAATTCCTTTAAGTCGGTTTTGAGCAGTGCCAGTATTAGGGGCGTACTACCCAACATAAATGTACTTGTTAAACCAATGGTCGACCATATTGAAACGCCAGTAACATAAATGGTATTGAAATGAAACCAAAAATATCTAATACCTACGATGTATGTTTTAATCAATCTTTTTCCTTTTCTGGTTGTAATCTGGTTGGTTGAAATAAGCAATTTTATGATCATAAATGAATTTGAAATTTATTTATAAAAATAAAAACACAGTTTCAATCCACAACTAGTATGGACTTTATTAGCCTAAACGCTTTAGCTAAACACATCTAGCTATCCCAGAGATACAATTTATACTTAAGGCACAGTATAAATATTGTGCCTCTGAAGATGTTAGCTGTGTCTAGCGAAAGCACTTGGCTAATTAATAAAGTTCATACTTGTGGATAAACTGTGTTTTTATTTTTTCTATTAAAGGAAAACTTAATTTATAACTATGAACTTCCACAGTGTTAACGTAAAAACTTTGAAATTATCAATTTAATGATCGTTTGATACATTTATTTTTTAAATTGCTTTTTTCAATCAAACTGAACGGCATATTTTCATTCTATCTATGACAACTATCATCAGATTATAGAAGACATACACTAGAAAAAAATGGTCGCTGGATTTTTTAAAACAAAAGTTAATATAATGAAAAATTACACAAACTTACACGAAATTCATTAAAAAAATGTTAAAATAACAACACGACTTTGTTTATTTTCATTCTACACTATTTTATTCACATAAAGAAGAGAACGGTAGTTCTTGAAACTAGTTGTGTAGTAATAATAACAGAGTGGAAGTAAACAAATTTATGTAATATTAATATTTTTTGAAATCATACGATTTATTTTACATTTTTTTTCTAAAGATCGACTGGGGATAAGCCACTACACCGAAATAAAAGGTTTGATTTAAATTCAGAATCCCGTTTTTATGAATTTTCTTGATTTTATAATGGAATTCTGTTTTTTGTATAATTTATTTTGGTGCAGGATCTTTTGTAAAGTTGTTTTTTACTGTTAAAACATTATAATGTGTCGATGATATGTATATTGAACTTATGTTTTTGTCTAGATTTAATAAGTTGGCAACCAACCCTACTGTTCAAACGAGAAATATAAGTTCACACGTAAGCACGGCGTTAGTTCATTTTAATTAAACCAATTACTTCAAAAGCATATTATTTTTATTTTATCAAGAGAAAAAAAAACAATATACACATCACACATACATATTTTTGTTTTATAAACAACTAGTGAACACCCGGCAAACTTCGTATTGCCTGTATAATTAAAAATTGTCCTCCATAACCACCCGTCGCTTCAGACTCTTCAATACCTCCCATCCCTTCAGTACTTCCCGTCCCTTCAGTACCTTCCGTCCCTTCAGTACCTCCCGTCCCTTCAGTACCTCCCTCAGTTACTCCCGTTCCTTCAGTTACTCCCGTCCCTTCAGTTACTCCCGTCCCTTCAGTTACTCCCGTCCCTTCAGTTACTCCCGTCCCTTCAGTTACTCCCGTCCCTTCAGTTACTCCCGTCCCTTCAGTTACTCCCGTCCCTTCAGTTACTCCCGTCCCTTCAGTTACTCCCGTCCCTTCAGTTACTCCCGTCCCTTCAGTTACTCCCGTCCCTTCAGTTACTCCCGTCCCTTCAGTTACTCCCGTCCCATCAGTTACTCCCGTCCCTTCAGTTACTCCCGTCCCATCAGTTACTCCCGTCCCTTCAGTTACTCCCGTCCCTTCAGTTACTCCCGTCCCTTCAGTACCTTCCGTCCCTTCAGTTACTCCCGTCCCTTCAGTTACTCCCGTCCCTTCAGTTACTCCCGTCCCTTCAGTTACTCCCGTCCCTTCAGTTACTCCCGTCCCTTCAGTTACTCCCGTCCCTTCAGTTACTCCCGTCCCTTCAGTTACTCCCGTCCCTTCAGTTACTCCCGTCCCTTCAGTTACTCCCGTCCCTTCAGTTACTCCCGTCCCTTCAGTTACTCCCGTCCCTTCAGTTACTCCCGTCCCTTCATTACCTCCCGTCCCTTCATTACCTCCCGTCCCTTCAGTAGGTCCCGGTCATACGCTCGACAATTCATCAAAGTTTCATTGAAATTGATTGAACGGTTCCAAGGATAGTCCACCTTCATCGGTAAAATGACCTGATACCCGATGAAGAAGAAGAAGAAGAATTTTTTTTTAATCCAGAAACCATCCCGGGCATACACTCGACAATTCATCAAAGTTTCATTGAAATTGAATGAACGGTTCCCAGGATAGTCCACCTTCATAGGTAAAATGACCTGATACCCGATGAAGAAGAAGAAGATTTTTTTTTAATCCAGAAACCATCCCGGTCATACGCTCGACAATTCACCAAAGTTTCATTGCAATCGGATGAACGGTTCTCAGGATAGTCCACCTTCATCGGTAAAATGACCTGATACCCGATGAAGAAGAAGAAGAAGATTTTTTTTAATCCAGAAACCATCCCGGTCATACGCTCGACAATTCACCAAAGTTTCATTGCAATCGGATGAACGGTTCTCAGGATAGTCCACCTTCATCGGTAAAATGACCTGATACCCGATGAAGAAGAAGATTTTTTTTAATCCGGAAACCATCCCGGTCTTACACTCGACCATTCATCAAAGTTTCATTGCAATCGGATGAACGGTTCTCAGGATAGTCCACCTTCATAGGTAAAATGACCTGATACCCGATGAAGAAGAAGAAGAAGAAAATATTTTAAATTCAGAAATCATCCCGGGCATACGATCGACAATTCACCAAAGTTTCATTGCAATCGGATGAACGGTTCTCAGGATAGTCCACCTTCATCGGTAAAATGACCTGATACCCGATGAAGAAGAAGAAGAAGATTTTTTTTAATCCAGAAACCATCCCGGTCATACGCTCGACGATTCACCAAAGTTTCATTGCAATCGGATGAACGGTTCTCAGGATAGTCCACCTTCATCGGTAAAATTACCTGATACCCGATGAAGAAGAAGAAGAAGATTTTTTTAAATCCAGAAACCATCCCGGTCTTACACTCGACAATTCATCAAAGTTTCATTGCAATCGGATGAACGGTTCTCAGGATAGTCCACCTTCATAGGTAAAATGACCTGATACCCGATGAAGAAGAAGAAGAAGAAAATATTTTAAATTCAGAAATCATCCCGGGCATACGATCGACAATTCACCAAAGTTTAATTGCAATCGGATGAACGGTTCCCAGGATAGTCCACCTTCATAGGTAAAATGACCTAAAACTCGATGAAGAAGAAGAAGAAGTTAAAATTTTTTGATCCAGAAACCATCCCGGGCATACTCTCGACAACTCACCAAAGTTTCATCGCAATCGGATGAACGGTTTAGGAGCGCATTCAACACATACATGATACATACATAGATACAAACATTCAAATTTATAATATAGATAAAATAATTTTTAAAAATAATATACAAAATTTATGTATGTGCAATCACAATATCTTATAATTTATTTAGTTGGATGTAATATTTGTCAGTAAGTAATATAGCAAAGTTTGATATAAAAATAATATCCCTTAGACCAGCCCATTTCCTGATTGGAAATGTTGTTTTTTCTCCGACCAATTTTTGGTGTTTCGTGGTATCGTAAATGGCAAGGACCGGCGTTTTGAGAGAATCTGAAATATTTAATTTGATATTTTATGTTTAATTATGTAGGTATATATATATATATATATATATATATATATATATATATATATATATATATATATATATATATATATATATATATATATATATATATATATATATATATATATATATATATATATATATATATATATATATATATATATATATATATATATATATATATATATATATATATATATAAACTTATAATACCCAAAATATTCGCACACTATTCGCGTTTGAAACTTGAAAATATTTCCGTTTATAGACATTTTCATCGTTGATCAAAGATACAAACGTCACTTTGACGATTCGTATTCTTTTCACTTCTGAATTCTTGTTTTTATTTATCGGAGAAATTTATATCGACGTATCGTTTAATATAGGTATACATTTTTAAGAAAGGTTGAAATTTTCTCTCATAATCACATATTTATTGATCTTTCTTGAAAAAAAATATTATGAGTAATCGTAACTCCACGTTATCCTGGTAAGATGAAATTGACTAAATGTCAATTTCATCTTACCAGGATAACGTGGTGTTTTCAAAGTATTTATTAGTGTTCTTGGGTGAGGTCATGCAAAAATGGTGCAAAAATGTCAAAAGTTTTTCATAATTTTAATCTCAAACTGTTGATTGTCTCACAAATAGATATTTTTACATTCATTAGGAGTTTCAATTGTTGTTATATAGTATGTAGTACCTAAGAAGAAAAAAATATGCGATCGTAATCATACATTTTTATCGTTTTTAATAAAAATATCTGCTTGTGTTATATGATAGTGTCCGGAGTTGACTGTGAAATGACTTTATAGTTTTTAGCTTTGTCCCATCACAATTTTCCTAAAATTTTGATTAGTAAAATTTGCACCAATAAACAGATTTGAGAAATCACAAGTAATGTATTTGTGGTATAATTTTTTGCTTGATAACATCACTTACGTTCAGTCGTCAACCAGATAATTGCATATTTCTGCGCGTATGTTTTTGAATTTATTATTTTTGTGAAAATTGAGGTATGTCCTATATAAATATGCATGTTTTTCTTAAGATATTGCACTCTTTACTCATGAATATGCTAGTGTCTGTTTTTACTTTGTTTCCGCTACAACGATAAAACATCAAAATCACAAAACCTGTCTTTACCAAGGTGATGGTAGGTAGTTAATTATTGTTGATATTTATTTATTTATTTGAATCTTCTTGTACATATAATTAGTACACTGGTGGGCTTATTGCCTAATGGCAATTTCTTCCAACCAACCAGAATAAATGTTAAATATACAAAACAATGTGTACTATGGCAATAAGTTAATCTAAATAAATAAAGATAGCAGAAGAAAATTAAAAAAAAAGAAAGAACATAGCATATAAGAACAATTCATAGCAATGATAGGAAAACTAAAGGATAAGGAAAGTAAGAGGAGAGGAAGATGTTATCAGGTGTCAGATAAATATTTTTGCTTTAGCCTTTTCTTGAAGATGTTTAATGAGATAGACGACGTAATATCAGGACTTAGATTCAAATGAAGTGCTAAAAAAATCAGAACTATGAATAGGGATAGATAGTAAAGTACGTTCAGCAGATCGAAGTGGACGCCCGTGGCTTGAAAGAAAGATAAGTGAATTTATCTTTGAGATACTGAGGTAAATTTGGATTAAAAAGGACATTGTATAGTAATGACAAGATATGTAATATAAGATATTCACGATACAATTTTGATTTCTTAAGCAATATAATTAAAATCAGCAGTTTTCAATTTGTCGATTGAGACGGCTTCTTTTTTGTAAAATTTCCACAATAATTAGAAAAAAATTGAACAAATATTATTCCACAAATTGTTCATTTCATTGTCTACCGACCACCGTTTTGGCTTATCAGGTAATAATCAATATATTATATTATACAGAAATTGATACAATCGGTAAATACTTACAGACAACTTCAAAAATGCATTATAGGGTAAACGATACAGTGACGGGTCACCCCCTCGTAGTGATTGGCCATTTATAATATACAATATCGAAAAAAACCGAAACACCCCAACTAGATAATTTAACTTTCTATAAAAAATATGAACATTGTAGTACATTTCAATTTTTTTATAAAAACTGAATTTAGTGAGGACATCGCTTCATACAATTTGTATGGTTGTGGCCTATACACGATATCTAAGGAGACTTAATAGTTTGATAATTAATCTCCAAACAAACATACATACCGTCATGCTGTTTTCATATTCTGGGTAGGAAAAAAGGACTAACCTCCATACTATTCTATCCTGACATACATATCTACATGTTTTATATAGAAAACAAAATATCTTAAAATGTTAATATATTTGTGTTTGACACCTTGCCATACATACCTACATGTGTTTAACATGTAGTTAGTATTTTATTTGTCAAAAAAGTATTATTGCATTCAAAACTACCTTAGTAATAAAATATTATATACCTACATGATAAATATAGAGTAGGTAAGTTGCGCTATATTTTATAATGAAATATATTGGCAAAGTGTGTGTTTTTTGTCCCCTTGTCTCAAATTTATTTTGATTGAAAGATCTCGATTTGTTCCACGAAATATTTCGCAGAACGGCCAACGAGAGCGCTGCATCATTAGGTATATCCATACAACAAATGCATCGTGTTTGTTCTTGCCTAGAAACGTTGTTTTGTTAAAATGTCCAAACTAAAATTGGATGGACGGAAGTATCACCGGTACAAATAGACCTTCTCCTTTTGTTAGGTGGGACAGATATTACTATGCTGCAATTTCGCGATTTAATGTGATCGGCCAGACTCCATCGCTCCTTCAACAAGACCGACATTCTCGAATCGCAGTATGAAGCTGTTCCCAAATTCAATAAAAAAAAAAACTAATATTCCGTGAATAAAGTTTAAGGCAAAATATATCCAATTTTATTAAATCATCTTTATAATGAGTGGGTTGTGGCCAACGCTATACTCCTCACTACCAAGTCACTCCAAATCTACCAAAACTTGATAATTCTTCAATGCCAATTTATTAAAGTGATGTGCCTTTTTAGCATATTTAAAATAAAAATATCTAATTTTAAGTTTCCTGATCACTCAAAGACACTTAAAAAATGTGATATTCAGATATCTTTCAAAATTTAATAGAGTCTAAACGAGTATTAGATTTATAAATTTGTGAAATTTGAAAAGAATTGAGTAAGTACTTACGTCTATAATCGACAAAGTAGAATAAACAGATGAGTGGTGGCAGAAGAGTTAGCGCGCTGGGTTGGTAATCCAGTGGTCGCAAGTTCGAATCCTGCCACGATCGATTCCGTTCACATACATATAGCATTCCAAATAAATTCCTAAAACTAAGCATTTATTCTTTGTTTAGGGAATTTACATGCATACATACCATCTTGCCATGTCCCTTGCGGGGTAGGCAGAGAGAACCGGACGCCACATTTTTCTATCCTGACACGCATCCCTCGCGTCGTCCACATTCATAGGAAATTTATGTGGATTTATATGTAGGACAAATACATTCTTTAAATAAAATAAAAACACGCCGTACATAGCACACACATACAGATACATTGTGATGAAACTTTCAGAATACAATCTCAGCATGATACTAGTTGATAATCTGCAGTAAAAATAGCTTTAAAAATTGTGAATTCATAACTCCCCACTATATACCCTTGGGTTAGCGAGAAGCAAAAATATTACGAATGAAAACAATATTTATGAAATCAAACAGAAAATCTCGATTTCACATAATAAAGACAACAAAAAGGCGAATCACTCAGCTATATAGAAAATCATACCTTTAATTTAAGAAAACTGAGGTTAGATTAGGAGGTAGTATTTAGTTACCTAAGACTATGCATTCGGGTCTAAGGCCCGATTTATAGATTCGCTCTTATGCTTGAGACTGGTCTTGTACACACGTTCTCAACCAAAATGGTAAAGATACAAAAGTCACTGAGAAGACAGGAGACAGCGCTTTATATGAAACAGAGACGCATATAGACACGGACGAACTTCGCATTAATTACTATATTGACGTATACATTGTTAGTGGTACTAAAACAGTTGTTTAAGTATCTGTCTGCTGATCCAAGGGTCCCGGGTTCGATTCCCGGTGGAGATACAGTTTTTAATTGTGTTTTTAGTCTGGATCTGAGACGATTAATATCGTAAGTCTCCAGAATGTGGCAACTTGTTATTGGGTGCGTGTAAAATAATTATTTGAAATATTACCTGTTTGTTGCCCGAGAAGCTACATAAAAAAAATGGAATGAGCATCTTATTTAGAACCTTCCGGGAGTAATTTAGATACAATCATTCATAAACTAATTATGAGAATGAAATTTTGGAAGATTTCATAAAATTTCCGGCAAATCCGGCGTATCATCATGTTGTATGATATTTTGAAATGAATGACTTTCCTGAATGTATCAACTGTAGGTACACACACACATTCCCATAATATGCTAAAATATATGAAGAAGTATTTTATTTTCCTCATCAGAGTAAAATGGTCGACATTTTCGCTATTTAATTAGGTATAATATTATGATGTATAAATTTCTCAACTCTTTCGAAGATTACCAAAACAACGAATTGTCAAAATATCTATAAATAGGTTTCCCAACCCAGTTACCAGCAAAACAGCTCTGAAATTATTTCCATTTACGAGAAAAAGTACTTAATAGTGCTTTATTCGCATTTAGTTCGTGTACGCTTTCTCGAATGAGACTGCGTACATATTTTAATAGTACGGATTGAGATGACACATTCGGAGAACGGTCTTGAGAATTATTCTATAATTTGGCCTACGACTCCTTCCTTGGCTTATTTACAACACCGCCGTATTCGTATTTTTTAAGGCCCCAATATTCAGCCACCCGAATACCACTCATATCCCTCCCGTTGCGTCGTGGTCATGATAGTAGGTGCACGTTATCCTGCCTGTCGCTACACTTGTATGTACACTTGCTACCTCCTTCCTGCCTTGGCCATTTGACAGGTGTCTAAAATATTAAGGATGTAATGTTAAACAGATTGACGACAGACAATCCTTTATCATTTAATATTACCTTTTTTATAGTGTCCGACCGAAGCTTCGGCTTCGGTCACCTGCGGCTAAAAAAAACACCTTCAGCTTCGGCTTCGGCCAAAAATAACCCGAATTTTCGGCCGAAGCCGAAGCTTTTGTCAGCCGCTAAAAACAGTTAAAACTTGTAAAAACATGCGCGAACATGACATGTGTAGTGGGTGTATAGATTCGGCCGGCCCAGTGTCGCGTGCCGACTGTCGACAGAACAAAACACCTTACCAACTAAGTCACGAAAGCAGATTATTTATTATTTTAATCGATTTTTTTAGTAAAATCAAACGGTTACGGCTAAGGCCGAACAATCGGTTCGGCCAAAATCTGACCTTCGGTCGGACACTACTTTTTTATCACATATATTTTTTTTAATTATTGTTATTTTATAAATCGGTATTACTGCTAGTAAACCAATCGAATCGATTTCCAGGCGTGGTTCGAGTTCAATGGACGTCTTTTATTTTATTTTCAAATTACATGCACATCGCATTGTGAATCTTTTCTTCGGAATATACCTAATATTATCGTGTCTGTGTAATATGTGTACATTATATACCTACTTATGTGTATATACTACGTGCCTTCTCCTTGCTTTGTGCATTCATAGAGATGACAGGATAAATGGCGAATCAACCGCTGTAATTAAAAATATATGTATTTATCATAAGCTGTGAGCTCACACGGTAAGTAATTAAATATATTATTTACATATGTGTTATATTATTGACAAATAATAGATGCTCTTTAAATTTTCTTAGGTTCTGCTAAAAGATTCATGATTTAGGAAAGGTTTTTTAAATTCCGTGTAGGTATTTTACAAGCATTAAAATCAACACTAACCAGATGTAACATTCTGAAAAAAAAAAACAACTCAATTATTAGAGCGTGCTATAAATTTAAAGCTAAATACAATGACACTGATATATTTAACATTAAACGAAACAAAGGAACATTTTAATATTACTTATTTAAATTATATAATATATGACTTATTTATGTTATTATTTTTGAACTGTTGATTTCTTCAAGACAATTTAGTTCTCTAAACATATCGACATAGTTTCAAGCCAAGATCCGCGACATTTGTATGGCCAGCAGGACTACTTATGAAGTTAATTAAAGTAAGATAAGATTAGCCTTAGACATCAGCAATCATTGAGGTTTAATAAATTAAATAATAAAATTAATTTATACAATAATTAATAGCAAGGTAAATTTCTCGAGATACGACTATGCATACATAAAACCCTCACTTATCCCTCGTATATAAATCCACAATTATTTATAAAGTAAGTATTGTTTCGCGGGACACCCTGTTCGCGGAAGGGGGCAATGTACCCATTTGGTCCGGGAATCGACCCCCATAAATTATACTATGGCACATTTTCACCAATACTCGTGAAACCTATCACGCATCGGTCATTACAAAATATAATATATATACCATCAATATATATATATATATATATATATATATATATATATATATATATATATATATATATATATATATATATATATATATATATATATATATATATATATATATATATATATATATATATATATATATATATATATATATATATATATATATATATATATATATATATATATATATATATATATATATATATATATATATATATATATATATATATATATATATATATATATATATATATATATATATATATATATATATATATATATATATATATATATATATATATATATATATATATATATATATATATATATATATATATATATATATATATATATATATATATATATATATATATATATATAACCGTTTCTGAACGAATCAGAAACACTCTTACTTACGCAGCTTCACAAACGTAAAAAAATATTGACATGTAATTTAACTATAGGATATATTCGGAAATGTTCGGTTTCTATAATCCTATTATGATGGCGTTGAAACTGCCTGGGTTTTACTTACGAAGACGTAATGAAGTCGTTGAGTAGCATTTTTTCCTTATACCTATTTGTATTAAGAATAGTGATTATTTTTGTCGCTTTTATGAACTGTTACAAATCTAAAGTAATAAAGCAATCAATATGTTAGTGTGTGTGTGTTTGTCTCACGCCTTTTGAAAAACCAAGAGCATCTAAAAATCTAATTTATGTGCGAACGTGTACCAGTATACCTGATGCAGTGTCACGCTAAAAATAATGCGATTAAAATGCTGAATTTTAAAGATATTTCAATAATTATTTTTTTCATACAAAATTTTCCAAGTCATATCTGTCAAAAAAGTGTACATTTTGCACGCAAATATCTGTTAGTTTAAAAGTTAGAAGTACGTATTTACACGAAAAAAATATATTTTCAAGTATAACTTAGCTTTTAAGTGAAAAACATGGTGAATATTTTGTCTAATTATAATGTTTAACTTATTTTTAAAGTAAGCGTTTTGTACAAATGTACATATAACCCCGCCATTTTAATATCTTTTCATACGATATTTAATTTTCCTACCGAATGAATATGTTCTTTAAAATAATATACCTTTGAAATAAATGTGATTATGAAATAATAAAATGAAACACAAGACATTACAGCAAGTTTTAAGAGATATATTGTATAAGTCTGTTAATTATTAGTAAAGATATAGGCGTAATAAAATTGCATAATTTGTTAAAAATATTTGATTTTTCTGACAATTTTCATTTTTATGGCATCGAACAAACCAATGTAGGTACCTACATATTCAAAAAATGTCTCCATAACATTTGATATTTTTCACATGTTGGA
Source organism: Molanna angustata (assembly GCA_963576475.1). Lineage (NCBI taxonomy): Eukaryota > Metazoa > Arthropoda > Insecta > Trichoptera > Molannidae > Molanna > Molanna angustata. The sequence goes on along the minus strand of OY754965.1, from coordinate 43,630,834 downwards.
ACATGGTTACTATGGTAACGGACACATTCTGATATTCAAATAAAATTTGTTATAAATCGAATTCGAATTAATTTAGAACATCATTGTAGGTAGGTACCTACATACCTAATACTTACTACTTAAAAACCAAGAATATACTGATTTTGTATAGGAAAATTATTAAACTATCTAAGGTTAACTACAATACACATGTCATTCAATCTACAAACTATTTCCTATAGTGAAATTCTTCTTTTATTTAAGTAGACCTTTGGGTGATTTTTTATACAAGCTATTTCTTGGAGTTTAATTCTTCTTCCTCTTCTTTTGTGAAGTCATTTGGGACAGTTCATAAATAAACTATTTCCTATAGTCTAATTCATCTTCTTTTATGTAGCCCTTTGGGTGAGTTTTTATACAAACTTATTCCTATTATCTAATTCTTTTTCTTCTTATTTTATGTAGACCTCTGGGCCAGTTTTGATACTAACTATTTCTTTTAACGTAATTCTTCTTTTTCTAATTTTATGTAGACCTTTGTTGAATTTTGTATAAACTAACTTCCTATAGTCTAATTTTTCCTCTTTTATGTAGACCAAGGGAGAGTTTTCATACAATCTTTTCCTTTAGTCTAATTCTTCTTTATCTTCTTTTTTACCTTTGCGTTAGTTTTTATACAATCTATTTCCAGACGTATAATTATTCTTCTAATATGTAGACCTTTGGGTCAGTTTTTATATTAACTACTTTCTATAGTCTAATTCTTCTTTTTCTTATTTTTTGTAGATCTTTTGGTTAGTTTTTATGCAAACTATTTCCTTTAGTCTAATTCTTCGTTTTCTTATTTAATGTAGACGTTGGGTGAATTTTATATAAAATATTTCCTATAGTTCAATTCATCTTCTTCTTCTTTTATGAAGACCATTTAATCAGTTTTTTATATTATACATTTACTATTGTGTAATTCTTCTATTGCATCTTTTATGTAGACCATTGGGTCAGTTTTTATTACAAACTATTTGTTATAGTCTTATACTTATTCTTTTTTTTCATTTAGTCTTTTGGGTTAGTTTTAAGTCTTATAGTCTATTGTATAGAAATATTATAAACAACATGCACACTTGACGAAAATACATAAAACGAATGGGATGTGACCATCACTAGAATCTTCTCAATACTTTTTTTCAATCGAAATTTACAACATTTATTATATCATCATATATTGCTTAATTTTCAATAACTACATATTTGATTTTGATGACAATATAATAAAAAATCGGGGTTGTGGCCATTACTGGACTCTTCACAACGTTTATATTCAAATTATAAACTATTTAAGTCTTCTTCTGTAATGTAGATCAGTTTTATTGTGCAAAAATATAATAATCTATTGGTATGCACACTTGACGAAAAATATAAAAACGAATGGCATGTGACCAACACTAGAATCTTCTCAGTACTGTTGTTTATTAAATTTTTAAGCCATTTCCCATCATCCAAAATTACTAAATATTTAAAACACATTTGAGTTCGATGACAATATATAAAAATAGGGGTTGTGGCCAAATCCAAACTCTTTACAACGTTGTCTCTTTATAATCAGTCATATTTAAAACCATTTACCATAGTCCATGCGTGCAGAAATTGTATGTACCTACTTATATATAAAAACAAATGGGTTGTGGCCATCACTTGAACATTTTACATCGCTTAAACTCAATTAAATTTCAAACTACTTTTCATACTACGAATTAGCAAATATTTTTTGTGACAATATTATATAAAAGATTGCTTATTCCTTCACTAATTTACATTCTTGGCCAACGGCGGGACATAAAAGCTAGTTTATAATAAGTTATGAACTGGTTGCATGTAACACATGAGATCCAACTGTCGATGGCGATAGTATGTATAATTGAAGAATACATACCAAACAATAAACATTTAAACACAAATTAAAAAATATTTTAAGATATTTTGTTTTATATATTTATAGGACATGTTTATGGAATCGAAAGAGTAAGATAAATAATATCAACTGAATGAGAATTCACCGTAATGTTGATTATGAAGAATATTTCAGTATTTAAAAACTTAAATGCGTAATTTGCACTAGTTATTATGAATATTATTATAATGTGAAAATTGAAAATATTCTGAGAATGGGTATGGGTATGATATAAAGTTGTCCAACTGTCGATTCGTTCATGAGAATTCAATTCTCTTAATGAATCGACATTAAGCCAAGATGCGTGTACGAAGGAAAATTTTGTATGGTGTAGTGGACTTTTTGCATGCTAATAACACCAACTAGAGGCCTCGCAGCATATATGTTCCCATACATGGATTTACTCAGAATTCGAAATAGAACATTTTATGTGAGTTTTGTGTGTGTCTGTGTGTGTGTGTGTGGGTGTGTGTATGTGTCCCCCTTATAACTTTTGATCCGCTCAATTTACAGAGCCCAAATTTTCAGAATATATAAATAGTTATAGGCCTACAAAACTTTTTTACTCAGAATTGTGAATTTTTGTTTCAGTCAGGGGTTATCAACTTTTGAATTTTTACTTTATTTTTCCATATATCTCAGAAACCATAAAAGCTAGAACGCTGAAAATTGGTATAAAGATAGACAAATACAAAATCTCAAATTAGTTTTTTTTTTATATTCCAGGGTTTCTCAAACATCTATTATTAAGAAAAATATTTTATTTATGATAAATTTATGAGTTTAACTGCCTATATTTCCATTTTTTTTAAATATCGAAAAAAGCCGAAACACCCCAACTAGATAATTTAATTTTATATAAAAAACTAGCTTTTATGTCCCGCCGTTGGCCAAGAATGTAAATTAGTGAAGGAATAAGCAATCGTTTATATACCTAGATAATATTGTCACACATAATTTTTTTTAACCGTAGTATGAAAAGTAGTTTGAAATTTAATTGAGTTTAAGCGGTGTAAAATCTTAAAGTGATGGCCACAATCCATTTGCTTTTATATATAAGCACATACAATTTCTGCACGCATGGACTATGGGAAATGATTTTAAATATGACTTATTATAAAAAGACAATGTCGTAAAGAGTTTGGATTTGGCCACAACCCCTATTTTTATATATTGTCATCGAACGCAAATAATGTGTTTTAAATATTTAGTAATTTTGGATGATGGGAAATGGTTTAAAAATTGATTAAACAAAAGTACTGAAAATATTCTAGTGTTGGTCCCATCCCATTCGTTTTTATATTTTTCGTCAAGTGTGCATATAGTTTATTATAGTTTTGCACAATAAAACTGATAGACTTAAAACTGACACATAAGTCTACATTACAGAAGAAGAAGACTTAAGCTATGTTAAATAGTTTTTAATATGAATATAAACGTTGTGAAGATCCAGCAATGGCCACAACCCTGATTTTTTATATATTGTCATCAAAATGAAATGTGTAGTTATTGAAAATTAAGCAATATATGATGATATAATAAATGGTGTAAATTTGATTGAACAAAAGTAATGAGAAGATTCTAGTGTTGGTCACATCCTATTCGTTTTTATGTATTTTCATCAAGTATGCATGTTGTTTATAATATTTCGTTACAATAGACTATTAGACATAAAACTAATCCAAAAGACTAAATAAAAAAAGAAGTAGAAGTATAAAACTATAACAAATAGTTTGTAATAAAAACTGACACAATGGTCTGCATAGAAGATGAAATAGAAGAATTACACATTAGGAAATGTATTATATAAAAAACTGACCAAAATGTCTTCATATAAGAAGAAGAAGATGAATTGAACTATAGGAAATATTTTATATAAAATTCACCCAACATCTACATAAAATAAGAAAACGAAGAATTAGACTAAAGGATAGTTTGTTTAAAAATACTTTGTTTAAAAACTAACCAAAAGGTCTACATAAAGGAAGAAGAAGACGAATTAGACTATAGGAAATAGTTTGTATAAAAACTCACCCAAGGTCTACATAAATTAAGAAAAAGAAAAATTAGACTATAGGAAATAGTTTATTTATGAACTGTCCCAAATGACTTCACAAAAGAAGAGGAAGAAGATTTAAACCCCAAGAAATAGTTTGTAGAAAAAATCACCCAAAGGTCTACATAGAAAAAAGAAGAATTTCACTATAGGAAATAGTTTGTAGGTATATTGAATGTGTATTGTAGTTAACCTAAAATAGTTTAATAATTTTCCTATACAAAATCAGTATATTCTTGGTTTTTAAGTAGTAAGTATTAGGTATGTAGGTACCTACCTACAATGATGTTCTAAATTAATTCGAATTCGATTTATAACAAATTTTATTTGAATATCAGAATGTGTCCGTTACCATAGTAACCATGTTCCAACATGTGAAAAATATCAAATGTTATGGAGACATTTTTTGAATATGTAGGTACCTACATTGGTTTGTTCGATGCCATAAAAATGAAAATTGTCAGAAAAATCAAATATTTTTAACAAATTATGCAATTTTATTACGCCTATATCTTTACTAATAATTAACAGACTTTTACAATATATCTCTTAAAACTTGCTGTAATGTCTTGTGTTTCATTTTATTATTTCATAATCACATTTATTTCAAAGGTATATTATTTTAAAGAACATATTCATTCGGTAGGAAAAGTAAATATCGTATGAAAAGATATTAAAATGGCGGGGTTATATGTACATTTGTACAAAACGCTTACTTTAAAAATAAGTTAAACATTATAATTAGACAAAATATGCACCATGTTTTTCACTTAAAAGCTAAGTTATACTTTAAAATATATTTTTTTCGTGTAAATACGTACTTCTAACTTTAAAACTAACAGATATTTGCGTGCAAAATGTACACTTTTTTGACAGATATGACTTGGAAAATTTTGTATGAAAAAAATAATTATTGAATTATCTTTAAAATTCAGCATTTTAATTGCATTATTTTTAGCGTGACACTGCATCAGGTATACTGGTACACGTTCGCACATAAATTAGATTTTTAGATGCTCTTGGTTTTTCAAAAGGCGTGAGACAAACACACACACACACACACACAAACATATTGATTGATTTATTACTTTAGATATACACATTGTATTAGCACATCTCAAATTTTTTTTAACAATTTTTATAAAAATTGAATTTAGTGACGACATCACTTCATATAATTTGTATGGTAGTCGCCTATACACAATATGTAAGAAGACTTAATAGTTTGATACTTAAATCTCCAAACATACATACATACCATCATACTGTTTTCATATTCTGTATAGGAAAAACAGAATGACCTCCATACTATCCTATCCTGACAAACATACCTACAAGTTTTATGTAGAAAATAAAATATCTTCAAATATTTATTAATTTGTGTTGTTTATAGTTTGGTACGCATTCTTTGATTATGACTATCGCCATCGACAGTTGGATCTCATGTGTTACATGCAACTAGTTCTATTACTAATTCTTTTAATGCCGAATCAAGTCTCATTCACATATCCATTTCACAAAATTTCAGTTTTATTTTTAACTAGCTTTTATGTCCCGTAATAATGTAAATATGTGAAGGAATAAGCAATCGATTTTATAATATTGTCACATAAAATTTCAGTAAGATGGGTAGTGATTTATAATTTGATTGATTATAAGCATTGCAATTACATAATTATTTGTTGGACAGCCCATTCCTTTGCATGGAAAGTTCTTTTGTGTGGACTATGAAAAGTGGTTTGAAATTTGATTGAATTTAAACGTTGTAAAATGTTCAAGTGTTGGCCACAACCCATTATTATTTATACATACATTGCCATCAAGTGTGAATAAAGTATATAATATTTCTGCACGCTTGGACAGTAGAATTTTTTTTATTCTTGAAAACCAAAGTAAATAATATATACAATAAATATAAATAAAAAATACAATTCAATAAAATTTTATTTGTGTACTTTTTATCATTTCATAATCACATTTATTTCAAAGGTTATTTATTCTTAAGAACATTTTCATTTGGAAGGAAAATCAAATAATGTTGTATGGAAGGCGTTTTAAGTACAATACGATTGCTTTAAACATTATTATTGTACAAAATTATCATCATGTTTTTCTCTAAAACGCTACGTAATACTTAAAAATATATTTATTCGTGTAAATACATACTTCTAACTTTTAAGTTAACAGATATTTGCGTACAAAAATATACTTTTTTGACAGATCACATTTTGAAAATTTAATATGAAAAAAATAGTTTTATATAATTAAAAAAAAAAATAAAAATAAAAATAATTAAATAATTCAACATTTTCTAGCGTGACACTGTTTCAGGTATATACTGGTACATGCACGCATATAAATTGGATTCAATAGCAATATGTACTGAGGTTCATGTTAGTACAAATTAGGTTGTTATTTTGATATTCATACCGCATTGATTGCGCTGTACAGTTTCTGCTAACATTTTTTGAAAATTCGAATGTAAAATCTGACATTTATTATTTTGGGTGACTACATACACTCTTGACTCTTCTCCTCAACGATCCGTGTCGACGATCACCATCTTGTGATGTCTGGAACAGATCCTCTATAAGTGTTAACCCGGTTCATTGCCTGATGCTATGCGGCCTTGACATCTCCTCGTTGTCCATTTATCTTGTATTACCTCACCTAAATTACGATATTCACATTTATAACAATTCACTTGTTTTTTAATTTGATATTTTTATTAAATCTATATTATCAATTATTTTCTGAAACGAAGGTGCAGATCCTGAAACAACATCCTAAACATATCAAAACACGCTTTTGCTGTAAAATGCATCTAATAAAAAAAATGTTTTCCTTCAAATGTTATGAAACGGATTTGTTTTTTTTCATGTTATTTTAAAATTATATCTCAGTCCGTTTTTTCAACACTATGTATCTTCAGGGTATCTATAAAATTCTATAAAAATTGGGTTCAAATCAGAAAATGCTCTTAATTTTTATATATATTTTTTTGCTATTCCAAAGTTTAATTAAAATAAGGAAATCAAGATAAAAAATCATCACTTGTGTATTATAAAATGGATAAAGTTTAAAGTGACATTTCTAGTGAACCCATTTTTGTTTTTAATGACTAATCTTCATTAAAATTTTAATACGTCTTCGGTATTGAATCCATATTGTCCTCTGTTTTTCATATCATTTAATTAAGTTTACATTTACTTATATTGTAGAGTTTCATGTTGTTTACAACGCACCAGTATGTAGTAATAAATTATTGTTATTATGAAATTTTATTACTCATCGTATGCCCTTAAAATGTATAATAATAACTTCCAGAATGTTGAGGCAATAATTTAAATGTTTTTGATTTGTAAAGCTTGTGTGAAATGTTACGTAAATCTGGGTTTAAAATAATAATCAATGTTGACAAGTTCCAATACCATCCTAGGTGCCTCGACAGATTTCGTTCGCCTATAGCAGAAGCGTTTTCATGCTTAATTTAGAAAATGTATCTAGATATGTATATGTGTAAAAATCAAATCAGGAACATTGATTTGAAACGACATCTATGTAAACCTATCTACTGTATAAAATGTATGGATTGAACGGAATTAGGCATAGCACTATTATCACAAGTACGTTTTGTTTATTATAATATCTTGCACCCCTTATTAAGTGTTGTATCGATTTTGCTCGACCCTGTCGCATTACTAGAGACGAGGGGTTGTTTTTTTCTTTGAGTATATAGCTAGCAAAGTAGGGTAGGGATACGGGGAATGGAGGCAGGGAGAGAGAGCGAATCATTAAAATAATAATATATTCTTATCCATTTATTGTAGTTATGCCTTCACCCCTTGGTCGATATTGGGTATTATAAACTTTGCAGTGTGTATTGTGTACTTGTACTGTACATACTTAGGTATAATAATATATAGACAGGTCGTGTGCCAGTAATCCAATGACGAATTATGGCTGTAATAAAGTATTGTGATGTACAACGGTTGCAATCAAATCGAAATCTTTCATACCTACTGCATTTTATTTTACAACACCCGATATTAACGTTCAGTTTATTTTAAAACAACACTATTTTGTCTCTCAAATGAATCCTGGCATCATTTACATATGTATATTATACTCAAGATAAAAATTAAACATTTTTTATAATGTCCGTATTATGAAATGGATGAATCACACTCAAGTATTGTACCTCAAGGAGAAATTCGCCCATCTTGCTTCATGGACATGGGCCAAATTTACGGTCTCAAAACCATAGTACACTCTCAATACACCACACTTCCTCTTATACTTACTCGTTCACAATTATTCACGTAGCCCTGCTGTGGAACCAATTACCCAATGGTATAAGAGAAGCTCCTAGCTTGATGGTTTTCAAGAAACTTCTAAAGTCACACTTCTTATCCACACGCCTATTATTTCTTTATCCTTCTTCCCTCCGTATCCATCCATTTTAGTTTTTATATTTTTTGACATAATTGTCTATTTTTAATTTGTTTTCTTTTGTATTAAATTTTGTATTTTTTTGTAAATGTTTGTTTTTCAGTAGGTATATATATATATATATATATATATATATATATATATATATATATATATATATATATATATATATATATATATATATATATATATATATATATATATATATATATATATATATATATATATATATATATATATATATATATATATATATATATATATATATATATATATATATATATATATATATATATATATATATATATATATATATATATATATATATATATATATATATATATATATATATATATATATATATATATATATATATATATATATATATGTTAAATCTAAGGTTTTCGCGAGTACAAAATATGTTATTATTAAGTATTTTGGGGATAACCCGCGTCAAATTATGATTCCCGAGAGAATCAGTCGTCTGCCGACGTTTCGTCTGAATCTCATCAGACATTTTCTAAAGGCGCCTTGTTAATAAATTTTCGTCTCGAGGGATAGTGCACGCACGTCCGTTCGAGTCGAAAGCTTACTACCAAGTGAAAGTTTGAAAGGAAGCCGCGTCAAGTGTTAGTGGAGGGATGGGTTTCCCCAATGACGTCATTATTGCGTTTTGTTTGGCTTCTAGTGACTCTAGTATTTAACGGTATATTGTTTACAGGTGGATTATCAGTTTTCGGCTTACTAAGAATTTTACTAATGTTTTTAATGTGACTATTGTTTGAAATATCGGTAGTTTGATTACTATGGTTTTTAAAAATGTTGTTTTCAAGTACACTTGTCCATGCGGTCGGGATTCGAATGCTATCGTCCCTGTTATTCATTATACTGTTGCTTCTTTTATATATTTCGATTGCTTCCCTGTAAATTCTAAATGTTTCATTATTAATATTCGCGACTACTTTTGAATTTTCAAAGTCTATGGAGTGATTTTCGGTCAATGAGTGTAAAAACGCGCTACGAAATAACGGTTTTTCTAATTTTACGATAAATAATGCAGTAAAAAATCAAACTAATAAAAATTATAATAAAAAAGATACGTCAACTAAAGTAAAGCCACTCTCCATTGCGTTTTTGCCTTACATAAAAGGCACTACAGACAAAATCAGTCACCTACTTTATAAACATAATATTCGCACCATTTTTAGAACAGACAACAAAATTTCATCCTTTTTAAAAAGTCCGAAAGATAAAATACCATTAGAGTCACACGGTATTTACGAAATCCCATGCGTTGATTGCTCAAAAACTTACATAGGCAGGACAAATCGCAGAATCTCGGCGCGCGTCTCTGAACATCGCGTAGATGTTAAAAACCGGAAACTAACTTCATCTCTTGTAAATCACTCATTGACCGAAAATCACTCCATAGACTTTGAAAATTCAAAAGTAGTCGCGAATATTAATAATGAAACATTTAGAATTTACAGGGAAGCAATCGAAATATATAAAAGAAGCAACAGTATAATGAATAACAGGGACGATAGCATTCGAATCCCGACCGCATGGACAAGTGTACTTGAAAACAACATTTTTAAAAACCATAGTAATCAAACTACCGATATTTCAAACAATAGTCACATTAAAAACATTAGTAAAATTCTTAGTAAGCCGAAAACTGATAATCCACCTGTAAACAATATACCGTTAAATACTAGAGTCACTAGAAGCCAAACAAAACGCAATAATGACGTCATTGGGGAAACCCACCCCTCCACTAACACTTGACGCGGCTTCCTTTCAAACTTTCACTTGGTAGTAAGCTTTCGACTCGAACGGACGTGCGTGCACTATCCCTCGAGACGAAAATTTATTAACAAGGCGCCTTTAGAAAATGTCTGATGAGATTCAGACGAAACGTCGGCAGACGACTGATTCTCTCGGGAATCATAATTTGACGCGGGTTATCCCCAAAATACTTAATAATAACATATATATATATATATATATATATATATATATATATATATATATATATATATATATATATATATATATATATATATATATATATATATATATATATATATATATATATATATATATATATATATATATATATATATATATATATATATATATATATATATATATATATATATATATATATATATATATATATATATATATATATATATATATATATATATATATATATATAATATTTGCTACTAGTGTACCTACTTACTAGTGTGATTGACTGGTATAAGTTATTAAAAAAATATGTTTTGCACATAGAATTATAATGTACAGAAGCCGCGTCTAGTACAAATTTCGAATTCAAATGTATGCCAAGTTTTTTTTTACATGTGTGTGTGAGGCGGTAGATCGGTTGGTCTACGTTTTATGTAGGTGTGCGTGTCGGTAGGTGTACGTATACAAGAAATTCTTCTGTTTCCTCGTAGTTTTAGTTGGCATACATTAATTGCGCTGACTAGGTATCTGTATCATATAATTATAATCTAAGGTTTTGCATAATAAATGAATTTAATTATTATTATTATTCACGAAAGATGTTATATTTTGACACAAAATATTAGGTTACAAATTAAACACAAAAACAATTTAATACGAAGTACATACATAGATACATACCATCACGCCATGTCTCTTGCGGGGTAGGCAGAGAGAACCGAACGCCACATTTTTCTATCCTGGCACGCATCCCTCGCCTCGTCCACATTCATGCATCGTCTCATGTTCGTCTATTGCTCACACTTCTAACATTTCCGTCTTTCAAAATTTCGTTCACATGGTCGTGCCATCCCTTTCTTGAGCGTCCCCGACCTCTCATTCCATTCCTTTCCGCTCTGTATATTTTCTTCGTCAGGCGTCCTCATTCATTCTCCCCATGTGATCAAACCATCTCAATGTGTTCACTTTCATTCTAGTAATGACATCTTTCTTCATCTTACATTCTTTTCTTATGTCCTCATTTCTTACCCGGTCATACATCGTTCTATTGCATCCTTCCTAACGATCTCCTTTCAACTGCATTTATTCTACTTTCATGCGTCTTCTGCCATGTCCAGGTTTCACTTGCATACGTCAAGGTTGGCACTACGATGGCGTTATGAATGGCAACTTTGGCAATACAACATAGTACATATTATGTTCACATGTAAAGATGCCATTGCATCCTAGATTCAAATTCTGTTTCGATTGATTTTATGCAACATTAAAACAGTCTAAGAATGAAATTCTTTATTTATTTTTTTATAACTTTGTGTACATTACATTTATTGTAAATTTAGCTATTAGCTTCGGAACTGACCGTTCCCTCCCGAAATTTATAATATATCAAAAAAAAACAATCAAAAAATATAGAAAAAGATACACAGTAAGTAAAACATATTTTCATTTACCAGAGTGCAAGCATTCGTGTGTAAAGGAGTATTTGATCAAAGTTGAATATATTATACGTAAAAAATAACTTATTTAATGTCCTTGAAATAAGTGCATATACATCCTTATTCCTTATACATTCCCTAAATTAAGCATAAACGCTTGTACTATATGTGAACGAAATCAGTCGTGCTAACCGATCTGCCATCACTCATCTAGTGTTGGAAAGAGTTAGGTGCTAGACACAATCCACTCGTTTTTATAAATCGTCATCGAAAGCAAGTGTGTCTATAAAATTTCTACAGGATTGGACTAGGAAAGAAATTTCAACAAGATTGGAGTAGAAAAGTGGTTTTATAATATTAATTAATTTGAGCATTTTGAAGAGTTAAGTGTTGGCCACAACCCCCATGTTCTTATATATTGTCATCAAGTGTGAATAGAGTAGGTATTTAAAATTTCCGCTTGTCTCAACTGCTTGGATATTTTTTTTTATTAATTTGTTTATTGGCAACACTATTTCTCCCAAACTATTTAAATTGGCCCTCGAAGATGTTTTCAAAACTCTTGATTGGTCTAAGAAAGGCATAAATATAAACGGCGAGTATCTCAGCAATCTACGGTTCGCAGATGATGTTGTCATTTTTGCCAAGGATGAGGAGGAATTGAATATTATGCTAGATAATAGACAGAATTCAATTCAGCCTGTGTGAACATCGGATTGAAGATGAACATCTCTAAGACAAAAATGATGAGTAACGCAGAAGAGTCCTTCCCCATCATAATAGATGGAGTGCAAATTGAAAGAGTAGACAGATACATATATCTAGGCCATACCGTGATGCTTGCCAAAGTAAATCAAGAGGCAGAAATAGAGAGAAGACGTGGCCTTGCCTGGGCAGCTTTTGGGAAATTGTCATACATTCTGCATACATACATACATACCATCACGCCATGTCCCTCACGGGGTAGGCAGAGAGAACCGAACGCCACATTTTTCTATCTTGACACGCATTCATCGCCTCATCAACATTCATACATCGTCTCATACATGTTCGTCTATTGCTCACACTTCTAACATTTCCGTCTTTCAAAATTTCGTTCACATGGTCATACATTCTGAAATCCCGTAAATACTCCCATTACTTGAAAAAGAAGCTATTTGATGAATGTATTCTCCCAGTGCTTACTTATGGAATGGAAACATCGGTCCTAACGAAACGAATAATGCACAAGCTGTTAGTGACACAGAGAGCTATGGAGAGGAAGTTGCTGGGTATTTCAATAAGGGACAGAATTCAGAATGTCATGATAAGAGAAAGAACCAAAATAGTCGATGTAGCGGAAAGGATCGATGGTCTTAAGTGAGGCTGGGCTGGGCATATTGCCAGATGCCAGGATTCACGATGGACCAAAAAGATCGTAGAATGGCGACCGAGAACAAGCCGAAGAGGTGTCGGCAGACCCCAGGCAAGGTGGTCTGATGACATCAAATGGAAATTTTAAAATGTAAGTTGCCTCTCTGCTATTTGACAGCACCTAGGAATGGGAAAAGCTTTATTAAATGGTGTCACCGGTAGTGATGGACAATATTATAATTAGTACCAACGCAAAAGTGCAGGCAGTCCATATATTTTTATAATTCATTATGTTCATTATTTTATAATCAAGGACAAGGACAGCATATTTTGCGAATATTTATTTATTATTTTATAATACACTAGCTTTTATGTCCCGCCGTTGGCCAAGAATGTAAATTAGTGAAGGAATAAGCAATCGTTTATATAATATTGTCACAAAAAATATTTGCTAATTCGTAGTATGAAAAGTAGTTTGAAATTTAATTGAGTTTAAGCGATGTAAAATGTTCAAGTGATGGTCACAACCCATTTGTTTTTATATATAAGTACATAGGAACATACAATTTCTGCACGCATGGACTATGGTAAATGGTTTTAAATATGACTGATTATAAAGAGACAACGTTGTAAAGAGTTTGGATTTGGCCACAACCACTATTTTTATATATTGTCATCGAACGCAAATGTGTTTTAATTTAGTAATTTTGGATGATGGGAAATGGCTTAAAAATTAAATAAACAAAAGTACTGAAAAGATTCTAGTGTTGGTCACATCACATTCGTTTTTATATTTTTCGTCAAGTGTGCATATAGTTTATTATAGTTTTGCACAATAAAACTGATAGACTTAAAACTGACACATAAGTCTACATTACAGAAGAAGAAGACTTAAGCTATGTTAAATAGTTTTTAATATGAATATAAACGTTGTGAAGATCCAGCAATGGCCACAACCCCGATTTTTTATATATTGTCATCAAAATGAAATGTGTAGTTATTGAAAATTAAGCAATATATGATGATATAATAAATGGTGTAAATTTGATTGAACAAAAGTAATGAGAAGATTCTAGTGTTGGTCACATCCTATTCGTTTTTATGTATTTTCATCAAGTATGCATGTTGTTTATAATATTTCGTTACAATAGACTATTAGACATAAAACTAATCCAAAAGACTAAATAAAAAAAGAAGTAGAAGTATAAAACTATAACAAATAGTTTGCAATAAAAACTGACACAATGGTCTGCATAGAAGATGAAATAGAAGAATGTATAAAAACTCTCCCTTGGTCTAGATAAAAGAGGAAAATATTAAACTATAGGCAGTTAGTTTATACAAAATTCAACAAAGTTCTACATAAAATTAGAAAAAGAAGAATTACGTTAAAAGAAATAGTTGGTATCAAAACTGGCCCAGAGGTCTACATAAAATAAGAAGAAAAAGAATTAGATAATAGGAAATAGTTTGTATAAAAACTCACCCAAGGTCTACATAAATTAAGAAAAAGAAAAATTAGACTATAGGAAATAGTTTATTTATGAACTGTCCCAAATGACTTCACAAAAGAAGAGGAAGAAGAATTAAACTCCAAGAAATAGTTTGTATAAAAAATCACCCAACGGTCTACTTAAATAAAAGAAGAATTTCACTATAGGAAATAGTTTGTAGATTGAATGACATGTGTATTGTAGTTAACCTAAGATAGTTTAATAATTTTCCTATACGAAATTAGTATATTGTTGGTTTTTAAGTAGTATTAGGTATGTAGGTACCTACCTACAATGATGTTCTAAATTAATTCGAATTCGATTTATGACAAATTTTATTTGAATATCAGAATGTGTCCGTAACCATAGTAACCATAGAACATGTAAAAAATATCAAATGGTTTGTAGACATTTTTTTAATAATATGTACCTACATTGGTTTGTTCGATGCCATAAAAATGAAAATTGTCCGAAATATCAAATATTATATACAAATTATGCAATTTTATTTAATAATTAACAGACTTTTACAATATACGTCTTAAAACTTGCTGTAATGTCTTGTGTTTCATTTTATTATTTCATAATTACATTTATTTCAAAGGTTTATTATTTTCAAGAACATATTCATTCGGTAGGAAAATGAAATATTGTATGAAAAGATATTAAAATGGCTTTATGTACAAAACGCTTACTTTAAAAATAAGTTTAACATTATAATTATACAAAATATTCACCATGTTTTTCACTTAAAAGCTAAGTTATACTTGAAAATATATTTTTTTCGTGTAAATACGTTCTTCTAACTTTTAAACTAACAGATATTTGCGTGCAAAATGTACACTTTTTTGACAGATATGACTTGGAAAATTTTGTATGAGAAAAATAATTATTGAAATATTTTTAAAATTCAGCATTTTTATCGCATAATTTTTAGCGTGACACTGCATCAGGTATACTGGTACACGTTCGCACATAAATTAGATTTTTAGATGCTCTTGGTTTATCAGAAGGCGTGAGACAAACACACACACACACACACACACACACCACACACACACACACACACACACACACACACACACACACACACACACAGACACTAACATTTTGATTGCTTTTTTACTTTAGATATACACACATAAACACAATAAAATACCAATTTTTATGAACAAATTACTATGCAACATATTTATAATAAAAGTGGAAGAAAAGTGAAAAACGAAAAATTGTTAAAAAATATATTTTTATAATTCTTATAGTCTAATTTTCATTAAATTTTTTATTAGTTATTAAATTAGATACAACTATATGTAATTCTATAAGGAACAAAACATTTGATTTTCGGTGAAATTACCTAGGAATTAATTGTAAAATTCAAAGGATAGCCGATCAGTTTTTTGATAAGTTGAACTTAATAAATATTAACGGTTATGGATAACATAATATTATGAATATGAACCTAATTATTTTTAGAATAATTATATCGCCGTTACATATAAAAAACGCGTCATGTGACGAAATTGAGAAAAAACCAACTTGTTCTGATAAAAATATATTGCGTGTAAATATCAACATAGTATTTTATATTTTGCCAAATATTTAAGATTATTTATTAAATGCTAATAATACTAATGTAACTTACATAATAATACAATAATATAGAAAGTTTTTTTAAAATTTTTTCCTAATTTTGGATTGTCACATGACTCGTATTTTATACAACGACAATATTACGATAAAACAATATTAGTATCAATTCAACATAACTGACCTGATATAGTGGATCAATCAATCGATGTAATAGTAAAAAAATTGAATAAAATTAACGGAAATTGATAACATAATAATAGATGAATATGAACCAATTTTTTTTATAAAATAATATTTCAATATATTATAATATGATAAAACAATATTAATAGACCTATCATATTATCTATAACAACATAGCATATATAGAATAAAATAACATACATTCGATACTAGTAAAATTATAAAATCATTTGATGATAAACATGGAAACAAACCATTTAAAAAAATGCAAAAAGTACACAAAACAAAACAGTTACATAAAACAAACAGATAAATTGTATAGCATTTAAATTATAGTATAAATATCAGAAACATGTCATTATATAAAAAACTAAACAACATCAAATTCAATCCAGAAAAAAAATCTAATATGAACTCATAGAATTATAATATACATATATATAACTTATTTTAATATGAATATTTTATTTATTTAAATGGCACTTGTAACCTCAAATGAAGGAACATTGGCCAGAGTCAATTTGTTACAAAATCGTGCATTTGTTAATTACAATAAAATAAACAACAAATTATAAAATATGTGGGAAACCAAAAAAAAAAAACATATTAATAATTAATACTGAAATTAAAAATTTAAAAAGTTGTGAAAAAAGTTTTGTTTTTAAATGGGAAGTAGAAAATGAAATCACAATTTGATGTTATTCTGTCTGATAAATTTTGTAAGAACATTAAGTACTTGAAATTTATTAAGGCTGAGTAAGGAGGTGATATTATGAGGAGGAAATATTTTAAATTTAATCAGATGTGTTAAAGATATTGGGAACTTAGATGTAGGGCAATTGAAAAATATGTGATCCAAGCTGCCTTCTTCTTGGCCACATTGACAAAGAGATGAGTTCTTAATACCCAACCTTGCTAGGTGAGAAGGGGAACAGCAGTGTCCGAATCTCAATCGGCATATGACGGAAGATTCATGTCTGCTACAACGAAATTTGGAAATCCATGGTTTGATGGGGATAAATTTTTGAATCGATGCATATCTTGAACCTTTTGAAATTGAAGATAAATTATAGTGTGTATTCCATTCATTCAACATATAAGAATGAACAAGAGGAAGGATGTCATGAATCAAATTAAATTTGTATCTGTGAGGATCACCCGATGAAATAGCAAATCTAGCTAAATTATCAGCTCTCTCATTACCAATAATGCCACGGTGACCTGGAATCCAGGCAATAGCTATTTCGAGATCTTTTTTTTCATATCAAAAATAATATTTTTAATATGCAATGACAGCCAATTGGCAGGGGAATCAAAAGGATTTTGTGAAATTGATTGTATAGAGCTTAGGGAATCAGAAAGAATCAACGTTTTCTTAAATTTAAATTGTTTAGCCATTTCAATTGCTTCGATAATGCCAATACATTCACCAGTAAAAACTGTAGAATAAGGAGGTAGTTGAATTAGTCTTGAGATCTGGATAGAGGGACAGTATACTGAAACACCAACATGCTCATTATCACTAATTTTGGAAGCATCGGTAAAGATAAGAGTCCAATCATTCCATTTATTGTTGATTATACTTCGATAGGCTGATTCACATTGAGAACTATTTTTGAAAATACCCAATGACTGGATTGTAAAAGGAGTAAATGTTATGACATCAAAAGGGGTGGAGAAAATTGGAAGTATATGGAATTGTTGAATGGGTACATTGTGATTGTTGAATTTCCGGAAACTTTGAACCAAATGTGGAACGTTTTTATTTTTCCAATAAGGAGATGTTCTAATAATATTGGAAAGGAGATTAAGTTTATCAATTAGAGGATGAGTGGAAGTCATGGCTGATTTATAATAATATCTATCTGATAAGAATTGTCTGCGGATAATGAGAGGAGCATCCACACATTCAACTTGAAGAGCATTAGTGGGAGTGGACTTCATAGCTCCAGATATTAGCCTAAGGGATTGATATTGAAGCAAATCAATTTTTTGTTGAAGATACTTGCTAGAAATATTAAATAGGAAAGATCCATAATCTAGGTGGCTTCTTACAATTGCATTGTATAAAAGTTTGACAGAGAGAGGATGAGCACCCCACCATACTCCTGTTACCGCTCGAAGAATGTTTATGTTTTTTTGACAGGTAGAAGATAATTTTTCAACATGAGGTTTCCATGTTAATTTTGAGTCTAGCACAATGCCTAGGTATTTATAAGTTAAAGAGGATGGAATGAGGACATGATTATATTTTATAAAAATAGAAGGGGGGTGTCGTTTTCTGGTAAACAAAACAACAGAACTCTTTGAAGGAGAAATCTCTAAACCATGATTTGAAAGCCATTTTTCGAGATTTATCATCGCATTATTTAGGAGGATAGTACCGGGAGAAATTAATGAATTAATAACATAAATAAGAAGGTCATCTGCATATTGAAGGATATGAGTATCAAGAGGTAAAATATTAGAGAGATCAGCAACATAAATATTGTATAGAAGAGGACTAAGAACAGATCCTTGAGGAATTCCTCTCCAAGTTAGTCTGGAATAAGTCATTCCATCAACGTGAACAGAAATAGTTCGTTCAGACATTATGTTAAAAATAAAATGAGTTAATTTTGAAGGGAATTTCATCTGAAGCATTTTTTGTTTCAAAATAGATAAAATGACATTATCGTAAGCAGAAGTGATATCTAAGAAAACAGCTATAACAGAAGATTGCCGAGAAAAGGCGAGCTGAACGTCTGTTGTAAATATACTGAGGTTATCCATAGAACTTTTGGACTTTCGAAAACCGAATTGGGAAACAATCCCTAAAATCCCTTCACTCTCGCAAAACCATTCTAATCTGTTTTTAACCAAATGTTCTGTAATTTTTGCTAATGCTGGTGATAGTGCGATCGGTCTATATGAATCACCAATACATGGATCTTTACTGGGTTTCAGAATTGGAATTATTATATAATTTTTCCAAGAGCAAGGAATTCGACCAGTATTAAACATGATATTTACCATAGCTAAAAAATATGTTAGAGTATGCGGTAATGCTTTACTCAAGAATGAATAAGGGACACCATCAACACCTGGGGAACAGTCTTTAACTTTATTGAGGACCATATTAAGTTCCTCTAAAGAAAATGGTGAATCAAGATGATGCTCAAAAGAATTAAGTAGGTATGTATATGGTAAATCTACAAAATTGGGAGCTGAGGGAGGAGAGATTTTATTTAAGAATGAATTTATCCAAGGTCCAATAAAGTTATTATGCCTTTTTGAGGAAAATACAGAACGGAATTTTCTTATATTTTCCCAAACTTTAGACGAAGGAGTGTCTGGAGAGAGAGATTGACAAAAAGATTTCCATCCTTGACGCTTTTTTTTAATAATAGTCTTTTAGTCTGCGCTTGAATTTTCCGGACAAGAATAAAATTGGATTCAGACATATTTGATGAATAAGATTTCATAGCTTCTTTACGTTTATGTATTGCTTCACAGCATTCTTCATCCCACCATGGTGGAGATGGAATTTTACGAGGGATAATGTTTTTGAGGGGGATCCAGGTTTCAGCTGATTGAATCATTGCTTTTATAAGACGGTCATATGCAGAATGAATGTTAGATATTGAGGGCCATTCAAAAGTTTTAATTATCTTGTCGAGCATTACAGAATATTCATTCCATTGAGCTTTTTCAATATTAAATTTATTTGAATTGAATAATCGAGTTGAACTGGTATTTGGGAATTTTATAGATTTAGGGAAAGAGAGAATGATGGGAAAGTGATCACTACCATGAGAATCTTGCAAAATATTCCATGTAAGTGAAGGAGCAAGGGAGGGGGAACATATCGATCATTCAATTGCACTAATGTTTTGCATTGGTGGAGAAAACCGGGTAGGAGAACCGTTGTTTAAAATGCAAAGGTAAATTGTATATTCATCGAGTAAATTGTATAGTTTTCTTCCAAAATGACAGGTTCTGGAAGAGCCCCAAAGAGTGTGATGCATATTCAAATCTCCTAGAATTAAAATAGGAGGAGGAATGGATTCAATTATATCTTTGAGTTGATCAATGATGAAGTCGGAAGGCCTAGAAATATATACTGATAAAAAGGAAATGTCATTAATACGAGCTGCTACTACATTTAAGTCGAAAATTCGAATACCAGGAATTGGTAATTGAGAAAACCGTTGAGATGGATGTACAAGGAGGGCAGAACCACCTTTACCATCGACCCTGTCATCACGTAAGCATGAGTATCCTAAAAAAAAAAAAAACAATAGAAAAAATTAGATTAATAAAACATGATTAAATTAGATTCAAGTTAGCTAGGAGATGTCATTATGAGAAGTATTCGGCAAATTGCCATCAATATATTTTTTTAAAAGTGAAGTTTGATTGAGAATAAGTGGAGCAGCGTTGGGCGGTATGGTTGATGGATTATCGAGTAATTTTGTAATTAGCAAAAATAACTTATTGAGAATTCCAGTTATGTCATTGTCTTTTTGAATAATACAAGTAGGTTCAGAATTAACTTTGGCATAGCCACAACCATCTGAGAGATTGGAGTTGGGTTTCCACGAGAGATTCTCAATTTCCTTCCTTTCTGACGGTGTGATGTGGGGTTGAAATCTTGGCAGGCTTTTTTTTAAGTGGTGGGTTTTGTTGTACTGAAAATGACTCGATAAGTTGGATTCCATGTGGGAGGCCTGAAGAGTGGACGATTTGATTTCACCGTGTGATAGAACATCTTCAAAGGTTCTTTTTGTTGGAGGTAGTTGTTTGGATGCTTCTAAATATGAAAAATTTTGTTCTGATATAATTCTTTTTATATTGTCCTGCCTGGCATATTCTGGACAGTTGCGGTTAACTGCAGAATGATGACCTGAACAGTTTAAACACTTTTGGTTGATTATTGGAGTAGTACATGATTCACCGGTATGAGTTTGTCCACACTTAAAACATCGCGGTGAAGATCTACATAATGTTTTTGTATGACCAAATCTGCAGCAGTTAAAGCATTGAATTGTAGGATATTGATATTTTTCCACAATCAAAGAGGTGTAAAACGAATATACCCTTGTTGGTAGTATTTGTCCGTCAAATGTAACGACAACAGTCTGAGTGGGAACCCATTGGACTCCTTCAGGGGTTGTAGATTTGCGATTAAGACGGCGTGCTTTAATCACATTACCACAACCGCTTGGGACTTCAATATTTTTGCAAATGTCATCAACTGTCCAATCTGTGGGAATTCCTCTTACAAGACCCATTCGACAAACCATGAAACTAGGGATGAAAGCTTTGTAGCAATTTTCCAATAAAAATTTAGAACATAAAAAATCGTTAGCAGCCAGAAAATTTTTGAAAGATATTGAAATTTTGTTTCGGCCTATTAATTTCACACCTTCTTTCGGAATAATGTCAGCAATCGAATATTTCTTTAATGTCTTTCCAAAAGATATCGGATTAATAGAAGCACCCAGAGAGGAATCTATTTTTTGAACGTGTATAATAAATGGTCCAATGTCTTCTTTATTATAAAGGCGACTAATAATTGATGTTGGATTGCCGGATTGAGTCGAGATTGGATCTAGAGAAATATGTGAGTTCACATTAGGAGTAATCTTGATTGGTAATTCAGGGTCACTGTCAGATCTATGAGCCCTCATTCGTTTTTTCTTTAGTTTCTGTGTAGAATGAATCTCCAAAAAACTGTTTGGAACAGGGATGTCTTCATCAGTTACCGCAGAAGTGTACGTATCATTATTAAGAGATGATACTGTAGCAGGGTCAGGTGGTTTTGGATTTGGCCTAAAGGCCATTTTTGAATGGAGTAAACTTTAACTAAATGGTAAAATCAAGTTCGAAAAATAAGAATAAATTAAAAAAATCAACAAAATATAATCACTTTGCCACAAAATACAACAAAAAAAATCAGAGCAAAAAAAAACAACCACTTGACAGATCAATCAAAGAGAAAAAAAAAAACTTAATATGAATATCTGACACAAAATATCTCTTTAAACAAAATTTTCCGCTGTCACATAATAATCCAAAATTCAAATTTGGCAAAAAATATATATTAGGTACCTACCAAGTACCTACATCGAAGTTTTGAAAATTGGGTTCTTAATGTTGACTAACCTTAGTGTGTTAGTTTTTGTATGTTGGTATTTTATGGTAATTCTCTCCATACAAAATCTTCTTGTATGGAAGTTGCGCCCCACTGCTAGCGGGGATCCACGAAACCTTATGATTATCCGGTTACAGCTTCTATGTATTGAGTGACACATCTGAAGTTTACTTCTATATTATCTGTGGTTCCGAACCGTTTCGTATATACCTTCATACATGTTACACTACACACTAAAATATTATTATGAAGATTTAATCGTTACCATGGCAACGATCAACATTGTAAATAACATTTTTGCTTGAAAAAATGGCGACATTTACGCAGAAAATACTTGCTTCAAAAATTAGGAAAACATTCAAATTAAACGTAAATCACCAATTTTTCACTCAAATTCTAAGTTATTCTTGAAAATATATTTTATTCGTGTAAATATGTACCTCAGACATTTACATAAACAAATATTTGCCCATGAACAAGCACGTTTTTTGATATTAAACAAATATATTTCTAGTGTGAAACATTTAGTACTTCCCGACTCCCACTAGATTATGCTTGTGGCTAGTTCGATATATTTGTTCATAACTTAGATTTAATAATTCTATGGTTCATAAATAAAATGGCAAATTTCCCTTCATTTTTTTTTTTACTTTTTATAAATACGAAAAACATTAAAATTAAACGAAATAATCACAATGTTTTTCACTCAAACGCCAAGTTATACTTGAAAATATATGTTATTCGTGTGAAAACGCACTTGTGACATTTAAATAAACATTTTGATCAATTTCAATTGTATTACCGAGAACGATGTTATACTAACAATCAACGAATTAAAATCTAATGTAGCTACAGGTCCAGATAATATTAACATAGAACTTATTAAACTAGTTAAGCAACATGTAGCTTCACCCATCACATTAAATATATTTTCAATATGTCTTTGGATACAGCAATATTCCCAGATATTCTTAAAACTTCTACTATAATACCAATTCATAAAACGGTTCGCCCCTTCTAACAAATAACTATAGACCAATTGTGTTTATCTCAAAAATTGCTAAGATTTTCGAAAAAAAATATATCAAAAAGCAACTAATGAGTTACTCTGAAAAAAAAATAAACTATCCAATAATCAATTTGAATTTAGACCAAAATTGGGAACAGAAGATGTATTATATGAATTAACAAAACATGTAAATGAAAATTTAGACATTGGAAAAATAAACATTAACAATATTTTTGGATCTAAGGAAAGCATTTGTTACCGTTAATCCAATGTCTAGCTAAAATTGGTATATAAGGTAAGTGTCTTTCCCTGATACGGAGCTACTTACAGTCCCTGATCTAATTATTAGCCCACCCTAGGAAATTTGGTAAATTATGACTTTTGGATTTAAAAACTCACATTTTTATAAAAATATATTTGTGTATTTAAAACTTTGGGTGAATATACATATTTTTAAACATAAAACAATAACAATTAAAAAAAATAATAGTTCTTTAGTACTTTATTTTAATATTTTGTGGATCCTCCCTTATTTTTTATCACAGCTTGCAAACGGCTTGGCATGCTTTCGATACATTTAAGAGCCATTTCTTTCAAATGATCATTATGGTTCCAATGCCATATCACTTTCTCGATTAATTGGGTCTTATTCGTAACATTTTCTTTAGATATTTCCCTCTTCAATAGTTCCCACACATTTTCAATGGGGTTGAGGTCAGGGGAGTTCCCCGGCCAGTTTAGAAGTGGGATTTTTTTGGTTTCAAGTAGTTTTTTTACAGATTTCGCTGTATGGCATGGAGCTCCATCTTGCATAAATATAAATTTATCGCCCGAATGTGGAAACAATTCCTTTATTTGAGGCATCAGTCGAGTTTCAATGACTTTTTGGTACTGGTCCTGTTTCATTATGCCCTCAACAATGTACAGCCGGCCAAGACCTTTATCACTAATAACTGACCAGAACATTAATTTTGGAGGATGTTTGATAGTTTTAATTACATAGTCCTGGTTGTACTTCTCAGATGAAGTTCTTTTAACATACTGTGCCTTTTGTGTCAGTATTTCGATCGTTGACTCGTCACTAAAGCATACCTACAAATAACCAGAATTTTAGACAGAATTAAATGAATATTTCTAAAAAAATAATAAAGCATAATCAAATATATTTTTTAATCTTACTCTTTTCCAATCTTCATCTGAGAAATCGGAATACAGTTTAGCCCACTCCAACCTTTTTTTCTTCATATTATCCGTCAATTTGGGTTTTCGTAATGGCCTTCGACTTTTCATTCCTAGTCTATGGAGACTTCGACGGACAGTAATAGTGGCTACTTTTACTCCCGCCTCATTTAATTTATCAGTCAATGTAGTATTGGTAGCAAATCTGTTTTCTTTAACGATTTTCACCAATTTCCTTTCATTCCTAGGTGTCATTATCCTTTTACGTCCACATTTACCATGCCTCTGAGCATCCAATGATAGCCCATTTGTCAATTTTTCTTTAATTCGTCTTACTGTACGCCTTGATATGTTACATTTTTTTGCTATTTCACTTATAGTAACATTTTCTTTGGTCAAAAGGTGTTCCACTACTGCTTTTTTTTCAACACTAATATCTTTGGCCTTGCCCATAATGAAATTTAAGGTTAAAACCACGTGTAAATAATTAGGACGGAATTCAAACTAAATTTCTATAGAACAAAATAAAAAATAAATGAATTAATAGTTCAAAACTTATTGTAAAATGCGTAGAAAAAAGAAAACACAGTTTTTTGTAGAAAAAAACACCAAATTAACCACTAAACTTAAACGAAGACACAACTGAACTGCCCAGACAACAAAACACAAATCCTATAGAAAACACTAATGTCATATTTCATGTGTAAATGTTGCCAACCTAATAATAAATTAGTGTTGCCAATAATTAAAATGAACCATAAAATATATCCAAAACAATATTCAATATTTTGTTTTTGCATAAATTAAGATATGTATTAATAACAAGAGGAAAAAGTCATAAAGTACCAAATATACCAGGGTGGGCTAATAATTAGATCAGGGACTGTAAATGAACGATTTCAAAAAACTAAGATAGGTAATAAATATAGCTCGCAGCTTAGAGTTCTCCATGGCGTTCCACAAGGCACGGTACTTGGACCTATCCTTTTCCTAGTTTACATAAATGACCTCAGCTACGCTAATATTCCAGAGGCGCGATTCTCGTTTAAATCCTTAACTGTTGTTATGGATAGGAAATTATGACTACTAGCGCTTGCGAAAGAACGCTTTTTCCATAAATGCGATTCTTGCTTCGCGTAAGTTATAGGTGGATAGGTTCTATGGATAACATCCATATTTTTTATCAGTAAATTCATGTGATAAAGTTTTTTTTTAAATAGATAAATATTAGGTATTTGAAGACATTGAATGTATTTTAATTGGTTTTACATTCTTTCTATTCTTATTAATTAGGTACTTGGCCTTTATACAAATAATTGTTTTTGCATTTTTATGTAATTTTTAAAGTTCTATACCTATGTTTGAATAATGTGTAACAATTCATTTGAAAATAATGCATTAATACTATTGCCATCTATGTAGTAACGTAGAAACCTTTTTGTAACGCCATCTATTGAGAAATTGGTTTTATTGTAAACAAAGAAAGCAACAGTCCTTATAAATGAGGTGACGGTGTTTCGCACAGATGTCACCCCTGAACTGCGCCAGAAATATTATTTCATTTTTGGCTCGTCTACCTACTTGTACCGATGTGTATGTAAATCGAATATTTTTTTAATTGCATATACACAAACTACATTGGATTTTGTTTCCTATCGGGAGTTAAATGATATTTTTTTATTAACTCTTAATATCTCAATAGAGACGAAGTTGGGATATTATAGAAGAACCAGGAGCTCAAGGCACCTACAGGGTATATAACATAACAAAACATACATTTTTCCTCTTCAATATACCTAAGTTATGTTAGCACATTAAAATAAACAATTAATTTTATTGTTTCACATATTATAATATATTCCGCCATATATAATATTACTGTTTCATCATTACCAACAAACATGTTGTATTATGTTTCGATTAAAACTATTTATTCTATCAAGAGCCTTTTACCGATCATTATTTAAATTGTGTTTTCTTTTGCATTATCTTGTATTTTGTGATATCTGGTAGTTTTAATACTCAGATATATTAAATAACACTCGTTTAAAACAAGTTTATTATAAATTACAGTAAATATATATACAAGAGCGAATTACAATAAATAGTTTACAAATTGAAACACTACGTGAGAGCACTGTCGTAGATAAAAAGCCACAACAAACCACCGACATTCCCGTATATAAAACCCCGAAGATTGCCGAATACTTTATTCGTACATACTCGTAAACCCGCTATACATATTGCCTGATACAAGGCGCAACATCAATATATCACATATTTCTTATTATTATATTTTTAAAGTATTTATAATTTATTTATTTATTTATTTATTTATAATAAACATGACATTGTACATTAAGAGGTTTGACATCAATATTAAAGGTATATATAAAAAAAAAAATATTATGTATATATTTGAGACAGAGACAATGGAAGGGTACACAGACACATCCAGACCATTGACACTCTCTTGCGCTTTGTTGTCAATTAGAGGTTTTGCTCTCCAATATGCTAGGGATAATCCCTGTGTTATATTGGATGCAGTCTTTGGTTTTGTAAGTTAAACAACATTATTTTAAAGTGGATTTAGCACAATTGATCATACACTTCCTAACATACATACACAGGCACTCTCCATACACACGTAATATACTGAACCATATAAAATACACACACAGCACACACACACACACAAACACACACACACACACACATACATACAGTAAACAAACAATAAGTTAAAGAAATGAGAAAGAAGTTACTGTGGTGGGTTTGATTCGATGATCCATAGGGTTATTTCCCTTTTGAACCTTTGGTAGTTATTGATATTTTTAATAGAATCTGGGATGGTATTGTAAATAGTGGGAGCTTGATATGAATAGTGTCGCTGAGCAAGGCTAGTGTTTGGATGAGGTATATGGTAGTTTAAGTGAGATGACGTACGTGTAGATCTTGTTTGTTGTGATCGTGTTTTATCGGTGTCTTTAAATGTAAAGTAGCAAATAAGGCATTTAGTGTAGAGTTGATGTAGAGTTAGGACTTTGAAGTTTTCAAAAAGGTTTCGAGTAGGGAATCTTATGGGGCGGGACAAAATAATTTTGATTACAAGTTTTTGACTCTTGTAAAGGGAATTTAATATTGAATTTGCGCAGTTGCCCCAAATAAGAATGCCATAAGTAATGATGGATTGACATAGTGCGTAGTAAATAGTTTTGATAGTTCGATGGTCGACAATATTTCTTATACTCCTGAAGATATATACCAACTGACGTGTTCTTTTAGTGACATGTTCTATATGTTTATCCCATCTAAGTGATGAGTCTATAGTTACTCCCAAACATTTGATAGAGTCTGCTCTCTCCAGAGGTAAACAGTGACAAGGTACACCATTATGACAGTCATGAATAGTTAGTGTATGATTGGCCGATAGTAGAGGTCTATTTTTTATGCCAAAGGTAAGATATTTGGTCTTTGTCACGTTAAGGGTCAAAAGGTTATACTCTAGCCAAGTTTTTACTTTAAAAACCTCTCTTTGCGCAATAGTAAAGACATTATCCCAAGTATCTCCGTGAAAAATCAATGAAGTGTCATCAGCAAATGAAATAATCCTTCCCTCAATTTCCATATCGCATAATTGATTTATGTAAATGAGGAATAGGATAGGACCCAAAACACTGCCCTGTGGAACTCCATAGTTAATATCTAGAGAGGATGAATGATGATTTTTGAGTTTAGTAGTCTGTGTTCTATTTTTTAGGTATGTGGTAAACCAATTCAGAGAGCTGGATTTAATTCCAATCTGAGAAAGCCTACCCAATAAAATGGAATGTGAGACTGTATCAAAAGCTTTTGATAGGTCAAGGAATACTGTCAAACATTTTTTCCCTTTGTCTACAGAATTGTAAATTGATTTTGTTAAGTGCAATAGAGCAGTTTCTGTACTCATATTTTTGCGAAAACCGAATTGGTTGTTGGATAGCAATTGATTTTTATCTAAAAAGTTGACCAATCTAGTTTTTACAACTTTTTCGAATACCTTTGAGACAGTGCTTAAAAGTGATATGGGGCGATAATTCTGAATTTCATCCGTAGCTCCATGTTTATGGATGGGAATTATAATAGAGTTTTTGAGAGCATCTGGAAATATACCAGTTTTTAGGCTAAGATTTATTATGTGGACCAGCGGTTTAGCAATATATCGGTAGTTATTTTTAATAACGTGTGAAGGAATACCATCAATGCCTGGTGCACTATTTGATTTGAGACTTTTTATTATGTTAATAATTTCTAATTCACAGGTTGGCTCAAATATCAATTGTGCATTTGTTAATGAAGGTAAATTATGAATTTTCTGTACTAGTTCAGCTTCGGAGCAATTAATTTGATTTAGAATTTTGTCAGCAAGTTTGTTTCCAACATTGTTGTAGTAAGTGTTTATGTGTTCCAATATCTTCTCAGGTTGGTTATCAAAGTCTACAGTTCTTCCATCTATTTTTAGCGTAGTGGGGGATTGATTAGCAGTATGTGGGCTAGTAATTTCTTTAATGACTTTCCATGTTTCTTTTTTGTCAAAGTTAGCTTCAATAATTTTTGATCTATAGTAATTTTCTTTTGTTTTTTTAATCAAGGAGTTACAGATGTTACGGTAACGTTTGTAGAAGGTAGTGGTTTGGGGATTGTTTAACCTTAACATTTCTCTATGGAGTTTATTTCTCTTTCTGATACAGAATAGTAATCCATCTGTAATCCAAGGCTTAATTTTTATGTGGCTATTTTTCGATACGATTTTCACTTCGGTTGCTTTGTTTATATGATAGGATAGAGTCCTAATAAAGTTATTCGTTGCATAGTTTACTTCATTCGATGAAAGTATCTCATTCCATCTTTCATTCCTTATATTTTGTTCGAGTTCAGGAATATTTATTTTCTCAATAACTCTACTGATCTTTTTTGTCGAAGATTTTTTGCCAGAAAAGGCAATTATTGTACTGTAGTGATCAGTTATTGCTGTTTGATACACCATCGATATTACATGGTTATTTGTTCTCATCATTATGTGGTCAATACAAGAGCTAGAGGAGTTAGTCACACGCGTTGGTGTATTAATATATGATACAAGACCATAGTAAGCCATAAGTTCTAAGTAAGTAGTTTGGTTGGGAGAGGAGTAATTCAGAATATCGATGTTGATATCCCCAATTAGATAGATATCGTCAGCTGGTCGAACCCTAGAGAGAGCAGAATTCAACGAGTCTACAAATTCACGAGAGTCTTGATATTGTGGTGACCTATAGACAGCAAGGATTATAGTTGTGGGAAGTTCGATTTTCAGACAAGAAGCTTGGGAGATGTTAATTTCTGAGACATTTGGAAATAGAGAATTTTTAAGATAGACAATGACTCCATCCGCTTGAGTTGAACAGTTTTTAGTAAAGAATTGTGTATGGTTAATAAAATGGTTTGGAGGTGTTTTATCTTTGATCCAGCATTCAGTTAATATTATAATGTCAAAGTCATTGCCCAAATCACATTTGTGGATACATAATACTCGCTACTATTGTACCTACTTACTAGTGTGGTTGTTTGGTAGAAATTGCCTGCTGTTAATAAGTCCGCCACATTATCTAAAAAATATTTTTGCATAATAAACGAATATTATTATTATTATGTATCCTTTAGTTTATTCTTGTATTTATACAGTATGGTGGAATGCCGCTAATGAATATTGAATAAATAATAAATTGTGCTCTGTTTTCCCTCACCGTAGACGAATTTAAACGGAAAATTCAAATAATCTATAAATACACCTCCATTTAGCTATGACATCGGGTTTTCCGATGACACTTTAAACCCTAACCTTCTATATTAGGGTTCCGACAAACGCTTAAAGATATTTATTGTATGTTACTGCCATTGCCGAATAAGGTTGTTATAGCAGATTCCAAGTTTTTCAGATTAATTCGATCCCCAGCAAAGGAGAAATTTATTTAAATTCATTATCACGCAATTCTTGCTTATCTGGGTTGGAAGAATTGATTAGTTGGAAGAAATAGCCATATGGCAATAAACTCGCCACTTGCTCAGGGTGCTCGAATATGACCAGCAGTTGTGTTGAGATATTGAAAATAAGAAATTAAATCACGAGGAATCTAAAAAAGAGAAACCTATAAAAAATAAGAGCAAACTTAAATCTTGTGACTAATAACACGATAAAAAATAAAAAAAATATTTAAAAAAATAAAACATTAAAACCGCCTAATACACTTTGAAGTAACATGTTTGTTTTGGTAACTGACGTACATTTAAGAGTTTATATGTACGTGATTTATATTAGGTACCGGAAACCCAATACAAACCTGCAAATACAAACCTGACTTGAAATGAAAAAAACTTTATCGGTCATTCACTTTGATTTTATGCGCTTTTTAAGGACATAAATGATTTGTTTCTATTCCACATTTAGCTATGGAGTAATCAAAAAAATATAAGTACATTATGTAAAATATGGATTTTTTAGGAGGATTTATGCTGAATTTTAAATTGTGTGACGAACATTCACTAGAGAAATGTTGTAAATACTTATGGTATTTTTTTAGAAGTACGCTGTTTAACACTGACAAATTTGAAATCTAAATTCGATGCTTAGGTTTATATTATGCCCTCTTAACGAGCTGCCATCGCAAATTTTGAAAAAGCATATTTTTACGCAGTTTTCGGTACAAAACACTCGGATATGAAAAATCGTAGAATTCTTTTTTTTAGTACCAATCGAAAGACTACTTCTTTGTCGAGATAAAATGTTTTTCACATTTTTTAAAATTTCCTTTTTAATTGCTATATAACTCTTTTTCGAAAACCTATTTTCAAACTTTAATAATTTGTGTTGTCTTTGTGCACATATTTTGAAAAACCTGTGAAATATATAGTCTTATTTTTAGCAACAATAATATTAACGTATATTTATCGTAAAAGTATGTGTGTAACTTTTTTCAAAAGGTTAAAATTAATATCGATTTTTTTGATTTCAAAAAAACATAATTTGGCAAGAAAAAGTTGATTTTCAAAGCGCTAAAAACACACATTTTGAGAATTGAAACTGAATAAAAAAAAACTACATAATAATTAAACCTTTATCTATATAAATCATTGAAAAAAAATTTAAAAAAAATAAATTTCATATGATATTTATTAATTACTTACTTACTTACTTATCGAGTCCGTAACTCAGATTTTGCCACTCCAATGTGTGGCGGCGGAAATCGCCCTGTCGGTAAGTTTAATCAGGTCGTCCATGTGGCAACCCTCGTTCAATTCTGGGCAGGACAGCAGATGGTCGTCATCCTGCACTGCCCCACAATCACAGAAGGTATCATCCTCCGTCGAGAAGCCCCACCTGTGCAGGTTGCTCTTGCAGCCACTCACACCCACCCTCAGCTTGTTCAGTGTCTTCCATATTGGGAATGGCAGGCAGTGCGCCATATTCGCCTTCTCGCTTGTGTCCATCCATGCAGAGATTGGGTCGTCCATCCACAACTCCTCTCGGCGTTGCTTCTGGGAGGTCTGCAGGTCGGCTGTGGACTTTAGGAAGCTATTCCTTGACTTGAGGCGAGGGTTTGGTGCTTTATGTTCATAGAGTGGGTGTCTTGGGTCGTGTATCTGCTTATGCCTCTCCGCATCTGCTGCCACTCTTCTTCTGATGTTAGGGGGTGCTATGCCTATTATGGGATACAATTTGTTTTTGGCTGTGGGTCTAAGACATCCTGATATAATTCGTGCCATTTCATTAACTGCAACATCCACTTGGTTGGCATGAGCTGATCCAAACCATACAGGGCAAGCATATTCGGCGGCAGAGAGGCACAGTCCCAGAGCAGAAGTGCGCAAGAGCTCAGGGCATGCTCCCCAAGTTGATCCGACAAGCTTTCTCAAGATATTATTTCTGGCGTTTATTTATTAATTGAAAATTACCCTTTTTTGTTTTTAATTTCCATATTCAGTTAGCGGCTGACGGCCGAACTGAACGGACGTGTCTTCTGTGTCAATTTTTGTCACGTTTGACCGTTTGGAATGATCGAAAAACGAACTTCATTCGCTAAAAGCGGGAAGGTCTAAAATACAAAATAATATTTTTTTTATATTGTTCATACATACCATCAATATTACGTACCTATTGATGGGATAGGCAGAGAAAACCGAGCGCCATACACGATAAATTCAAATTTAGATAAAAGCCACAATTGGATTTCATAAACATAGATATATTCCATCATGTTATGTACCTATTATTGGGGTAGGCAGAGAAAACCGAGCGCCATATACGATAAATTTAAATTTACATAATAGCCAAAATAGGATTTCACAAACATACACACATACATACATAGAAACATTCCATAATGTTATGTACCTATTATTGGGCCAGGCAGATAAAACCGAGCCCCATACATGATAAATTTAAATTTACATAATAGCCACAATAGGATTTCACAAACATACAAACATGCATACATATATACATTCCATCATGCTATGTACCTATTATTTGGGTAGGCAGAGAAAACCGAGCGCCATACACGATAAATTTAAATTTACATAATAGCCACAATAGGATTTCATAAACATAAACACATGAATACTAAGATAAATTACATTCCGTCATGGTACCTATTATTGGGGTAGGCAGAGAAAACCGAGTGCCATACACAATAAATTAAAATTTAAATAATAGCCACAATAGGATTTCACAAACATACACACATACATACATAGAAACATTCCATAATGGTATGTACCTATTATTGGGGTAGGCAGAGAAAACCGAGAGCCATACATGATAAATTCAAATTAAAATAATATTCACAATAGTATTTCACAAACATACACACATGCATAAATAGATAAATTACATTCCGTCATGGTACCTATTATTGGGGTAGGCAGAGAAAACCGAGTGCCATACACAATAATTTCAACTTTAAATAATAGCCACAATAGGATTTCACAAACATTCACACATGCAAACATTGATCAATTCCATTATGTTATGTAGGTACCTGTTGATGGGGTAGGCAGAGAAAACCGAGCGTCATACACGATAAATTAAAATAGATGCTGTTCTAATTTGTTTTATGTTCTACATCCATTATTATTTTCTATGAAATGAATAGTACTTCCCAATTACTAATGTTGATATTGTATTATTATTAGGTTTTCATATGTATTCTTGTTGTTAAAATTTGTATACTTTGGTATTATCCACCCATTTCCTTTGACTGTTATTTTCAAACTGTCAGTTTGATGCATATAAGAAATCAATGAAAAATTCAAAATTATATTTCTAGTTAAAATAATGCTTCAAAAATAAAATTAAATAAGTCTCCATTATCTGTTATATTTGTGTATGTGTGTTTGTAAGTACACGATGTAGGAATAGATTTAATTTGCTTGTATTATTTAGGAAATATTTTTTTTTATTTATATATTGTTTATTTAAAAAAAAATATTATTTACTATTTTCTTCATCTTGAACATATATTATTTCCTCTTATTAAAAATAATATTATATCAAGAAAGGTAAAAAAATGAATAAGTTATAGTTTGAGAAATAGAACCCAAGTGTACCAAAAGGAAAAATAGGAAGAGTAATATAATTGTTCTTATTTCATGCTATTGAAAAAAAATGATATTGTCTTCTTGCGAAGATAATATTTTATATTAATTTCTTCTCCAAAAATCATGACCTACTATGCCATAATAAAAATATTTACCGATGAAGATGCAATGCCAGGTAGACAGTGTATAACACAATAGAATTAGGCATATTGTCATAAAAAGTACCTAATGTAAATGTTTGTATGAATGTAGGTACCAATGTAAAATTTCTTGCATTGATCACTATCTGGTGTCGCGTGTTGAAATACTCGATGGCATGGGCTGGAAACTTTTCAACTCTGTGCGGCCGACTCGAGCGCCGCGCTGAGCAATATTTGGAACTAGATTTATACCTAAACATCGCGGGAGCGTTTGCAATGGCAGCCTCTTAAATTTTATTCGTTGAAACATGCGCTTAAAACGAGTTGATTATGTTATACTTTTTTCCGAAGGTTGGCGATTCTGAATGCATTTTTATGGTGACCTTTTTTGGTGTATACATTCTTCAAATTAAAAATAATAAAATTTTTTTCCAGGGTGCGAAAGTTTTGACAGATAAAAATATAATCATTTATGAAAGTTAATGACATTTACACTTATAATATCAATATGAAATCGTTTGAGTTGTATAGAGAACACAACATTCAACATTCTTGAAATATGTGGTCAGTGGTCACCCTATACTTTTTATTCTTGTCATGTTAATAGTAAGTTGTCTGTGTGTTGTTATACGAGTATGGTATTGTCACAAGTATCTTCCTAGCACCCAACTGCAGACAATTGTGTTCTAAATATTTTTTAAATTTCAATATTAATTATTGTTTATCATAGACACATTTCACTGATTGTAAAGTCATTCATCTTGATGAAGGTTCAACCCTAGTGAGATGAATGACTATAATATAATATAATTTGTATGCAAATTTAACAAATAAATAGAACACCAATATAATGATTAATAATTAGGTATCATTAGTCTCCAAAATGTTGCACCTTGTTATTGGATGTTTACTCAACAAATATCTCCAAATTTTAAATTCTGACGTCTTGAATTGTAGGTATATTATGTGTAATCGCGAAGTTCATAATATGGAACAAAAAAAGTTCATAATATGTTTTCTAAGAAATAATTCTAAATTTAAAAAAAAAAAAAATGAATATGTCCTTGTTAAACAAGTACATATACATCTTCCTACGTTCCCTAAAATAAGCAAATAAATGCTTGTGCTATAGGTGAACGAAATCGGTCGAGGCAGGATTCGAACTCGCGACCACTGGATTACTAACCCAGCGCGCTAACCGCTCTGCCACCGACCCATCTAAAAATGTAATGGTATTTATATAGGTATAAAAAAATATAATGGTATTATTTAATTTATTATTACTAGTTGCATGTAACACATGAGATCCAACTGTCGATAGTATATTTAATTGAAGAATACGTACCAAACAATAAAAATTTAAACACAAATTAATAAATATTTTAAGATATTTCGTTTTCTATATAAAACATGTAGGTATGTCAGGTTATGATAGTATGGAGGTCAGTCTGTTTTTCCTACCCAGAATATGAAAACAACATGATGTTTGTATGTATTTTTGGAGATTAATGAGGTATCAAACTATTTATTGAGTGAGATATTTTGTATTGTTTACTGCCTTACAAATTGTATGAAACGATGTTGTTACTAAATTCAATTTTTATAAAAATTGTTAAAAAAAGTTTGAGATGTCCTACCATAATGTTCATATTTTTTATAGAAAATTAAATTATCTGGTTAGGATGTTTCGGCTTTTTTCGATATTTTTCAAAATTTTGGTAATATAGGCAGATAAACATCAAGGGCCTTATTTACTATTTATAATAAGGGTTTAATCTAATACTAAGTCAGTTTTGGCCACACAAAAAACTGGGTAAGTATCGGCTTAAACACAAATTGCAAATAGTAAGTAAGACCGCTAATGTTTTTCTCAATAAAACTATGCTTGGCTTGAAATGTCGTTATGTTCTTTTGAACAAATCGACAGTTGGATTATTCTCATAAGAATCGATGTATATTTCGATTTAATTTTAAGTTTTATATTATTGATAGAGAATTTCTATTTTAAAATGGATCAGTATTTTTGCTTTCACGTCTTACTTTATTCATTTCTAATCTTTATTTTTATTTATTTGAGATGTTAACTGAAGTAGGTTTCCATAACAGTTAACTTCATTTGAGATAACATTATAGGTGCCTACCTTCCTACTAAATAAGTAAAGATATTAGATATTATATAAGTATGTATGTATATCTCTCTCTGTCTACCGATTCATTGTGTCTTGTGTATATGAACTATAATGACTTTTACTCGATGCAGCGTTCGTCTAACGGTCTCAAATATACATTATACATATACACACACACATTTGCGTTTATGGCGAAATTTTATTTATAACAATAATAATCAATAATGAGATATTTTGTTTTTAAGTATGTCCATTTTGGTGACATTCATAAAAACAACACGTTTTCAACCCAAATTTTATTTCAAACTAGCTTTTATGTCCCGCCGTTGGCCAAGAATGTAAAATTGTGAAAGAAAAAGCAATCGTTTTTATAATATTGTCACCCAATTATTTTGCAATATCAGACTATAAAAAGTGGTTTGAAATTTGATTGAGTTTAAGTATTGTAAAATGTTCAAGTGATGGCCACAACCCATTCTTTTTTATATATTGCTATAAAGTGTGAATGAAGTATAATATTTATACAATTTTTGCTCGCATGGACTATGCGTAATGGTTTTAAATATGACTGTTTATCAACGTTGTAAAGAGATTGGTTTGGCCACAACCCCCATTTTTAAATATTATCATCGAAAACAAATTGTAATGTGTACCTATTGAAAATTTAGTAATTTTCGATGTTGGGATGTGGTTAAAATTTGATTAAACAAACGTAGGTACTGAAAAGATCTAGTATTGGTCACATCCCATTCGTTTTTATATTTTTTCATCAAGTGTGCATTATATTTTTGCTCAATTTGACTGAAAGTCTTCATTAACGAAGAAGAAGAAGACTTGAACTATAGTAAATAGTTTTTAATTTGAATATAAATGTTGTGAAGAGTTCAGTAATGGCCACAACCCCCATTCTTTAAATATTAGGTGTTGAAAATTATTCAAAATAGGATGATATAAATGGTTTAAATTTAATTAAACAAAAGTATTGAAAAGATTCTAGTGCAGGTTATATCGTCACATCCCATATCCCATTCATTTCATATGTATTTTCATCAAGTGTGCATATCGTTAATAATATTTCTGCACAATAGACTATTAGACTTAAAACTAACCCAAAAGACTAAATAAAAAAGAGAAAAATAAGTATAAGACTATAAGAAATAGTTTGTATAAAAAACTATTCCAATGGTCTACATAAAATAAGTAAAAATACATATACCTAATAGAAGAATTAGACTATTGGAAATAGATTGTATAAAAGCTCACCCAAAGGTCTACAAAAAAGAAGAAGAAGAATATTTAGACTATTGGAAATAGTTTGTATAAATACTGACCAAAAGGTCTACATAAAAGAAAATGAATAAGACTATTGGAAATAGTTTGTATTAAAACTCTCCCAAAAGTCTACGTACTTAAATGAAGAAGAATAATAATTAGACTAAAGGAAATAATTTTTATAAAAAAATGACCCAAATGTATACATAAAAGAAGAAGAAGATGATTTAGACAATAGGAAATAGTTTGTATAAAAACTGCCCTAAAGGTCTACATAAAATTAAGAAGAAAAAGAATTAGACTCCAGGACCCGCCGCTTCAGGCCCTTCAGTACCTCCCGTCCCTTTAATCCCTCATTACGTCCCTTCCCATCAGGCCCTTCAGTACCTTCCGTCCCTTCAGGCAGTTTTATACCTCCCGTCCCTTCAGGCCCTTTAGTGCCTCCCTTCCCTTCATTACATCCCGTCCCATCAGTCGGTTAAGAAAAGTTTAAATCCAGAAACCATCCTGGAAGAACCGCGAAGAGATTAAAGAACCTTCTTTTCCCAGGATGCTCTACTTAATAGGTAAAATGACTAAATACACGAAGAAGAAGAAAAAAGTTTAAACCCAGATACCTGCGAAGAGATGGAAGGACAGTTGGACCTTCTTCTCCCAGGATTCTCCAACTTCATAGGTAAAATGACCAAAAATACACGATGAAGAAGAAGAAGAAGAAATAAGTTTAAATCCAGATACCTGCGAAGAGATGGAAGGAAAATTGGACATTCTTCTCCCAGGTTAGTCCACCTTCAAAGGTAAAATGACCAAATAGACGATGAAGAAGAAGAAGAAAAAAGTTTAAATCCAGAAACCTGCGAAGAGATGGAAGGAAAATTGGACCTTCATCTCCCAGGATAGTTCATCTTCATAGGTAAGATGACCAAGTACACGTTGAAGAAAAAGAAGAAAAAAGTTTATATGCAGAACCCGTCCTGGAAGACCTGTGAAGAGATGGAGGGACAGTCGGACCTTCTTTCCCAGGATACTCCCCCTTCATAGGTAAAACGACCAAATACACGAAGAAGAAGAAGAATAAGAAAAAAGTTTAAATCCAAAAACCATCCTGGGCATACGCTCGACAATTCACCAAAGTTTCATTATAATCGGACAAACGGTTGATAAATAAATAAATAAAATAATTTTCCTATAGGAAATCAGTATAGGTATATTATTGTTGATTTGTAAGTAAATAGTATTAGGTAGGTACCTACCTACAACAACCTTCTAAATAAATTCGATTCGTAACAAATTTTATTTGAATATCACATTCTTTCTGTAGCCATGGAAACGATTCGAACACGTAAGTAATATCGAATGGTTCGGATACATTTTTTGAATATGTAGGTACCTACATTGGTTTGTTCGATGCCATAAAAATGAAAATTGTCAGAAAAATCAAATATTATTTACAAATTATGCAATTTTATTATGCCTATATCTTTACTAATAAATAACACATTTTTACAATATATGTCTTAAAACTTGCCGTAATGTCTTGTGTTTCATTTTATTATTTCATAATTACATTTATTTCAAAGGTTTATTATTTTCAAGAACATATTCATTCGGTGGGAAAATGAAATATTGTATGAAAAGATATTAAAATGGCGGCGTTTATGTACAAAAGGCTTACTTTAAAAATAAGTTAAACATTATAATTATACCAAATATTCACCATGTTTTTCACTTAAACGCTAAGTTATACTTCAAAATATATTTTTTTTGTGTAAATACCTACTTCTAACTTTTAAACTAACAGATATTTGCGTGCAAAATGTACACTTTTTTGACAGATATGACTTGGAAAATTTTGTATGAAAAAAATAATTATTTAAATATTTTTAAAATTCAGCATTTTTATCGCATTCTTTTTAGCGTGACACTGCATCAGGTATACTGGTACATGTTCGCACTTAAATTAGATTTTTAGATGCTCTTGGTTTTTCAGAAGGCGTGAGACAAACACACACACACACACACACACACACACACACACACACACACACACACACATACACACACACACACACACACACACACCCTCACACACACACACACACACACACACACACATACACTAACATTTTGATTGCTTTATTACTTTAGATTAACACCTAAATATTTGATTTTTTGGGTGTCCAGAAAAGGAAGGCACAGATGAGGTATAGATAGATGGAAATTCTCGAAGCCAAAATATAAAACACATCATTTAAAAAGACGAGTGTAAATTTATCGTTATGGGTTTGTCACTGAAAGTCACCCACCGCTTACCCGGGTATCTCAGGCGCGTTCTAGCACCTCTTTACCCGCACTTACTTGCAATTCATGGGTTTGTCAGTTAAATATTTAAATTTAGTAGATTATCCAACAAACAAGTAATAATTCATTGAGTTATTTATAATCTTTTTACATGTATCTTAGGCAGAATTAAATTTACCATTAGATTTTTTTATTGTAAAAGTATCCCACCTTGGTACTCGATAAATCATTATTATTTTAATTTGACTGCATACATTTATCGAAGAATTTTGATGCACTTAAATCCATGTAGGTACTTGGTTACAAATGAAAATTTATCTTAAAACACGTT
Organism: Molanna angustata; assembly: GCA_963576475.1. NCBI lineage: Eukaryota > Metazoa > Arthropoda > Insecta > Trichoptera > Molannidae > Molanna > Molanna angustata. Next base: position 43,590,255 of record OY754965.1, on the reverse strand, counting down.
CAACGTACAGCAAAAATATTATAATAATTATGTATATAAAATAAATGATCAAAAATGATTTTATTCACTATGGCGATTCTTTACTTATGTTAGATTAATCGCACATATCGAACGAAGTATACAGAATGGAAGAAATTGAGGTTAAAAACTTGACCGTGTGAAGAATGGATATATATGTATGTAGATATTCTTATGTAGTTGTTGCAATAATGATAATATTAATATAATATAAATGCGTATTATTTTGTTATTTATTGTAGGCCTACATTTCCATTTCAACGATTTCTCTTTTAGCGTGGTGAAATGAGTGTACCTACAGTATATTATGTACCTACTAACGAAACACGACAATACAAGTATAGTCTTCTCAAATATCATTAATACTTTTCCATGCGGATCCGCTGTTAACCTTTTCGGAGTTGTTAACTCTCCTTTGACGAATGTTAAAATGATAAGTCGATATGCTCTATTAATTCCGACTTCAAGTGAGCAATGCTTTTGTTCATATTCAGAGAATATACTTACCTACTTGTGTATTAATAATGTTTTATTGGTACGAAATCTTAACTCAACGCCGTTTTTCATTCCGTATCTAACGGATAAAAATAATTCATTTTTAATCAAAATCTAGAATGGGAAAGCACACTAGAATGGGATATTTTTCATAACTCACCACACCAACATAAAATTTAATAATTATGAATCAATTTAACAAACCGACCACAACTTACTATTTATTAGACGCATACACCTATTTCAGTAACATTGCATTATAGGTAACATTATATTTATTTATTTTTTGTTGATTTTCGGTCAACTAACAGGTACTATGTCAAATATCAATTTAACACGCACCCAGTAACAAGTTGCCAAATTCTGAATACTTAGGATATTTATCGTCTAACAGATACAGACTGAAAACACAATCAAAAAACTGTGTCGAATGGAATCCTAGATCTTTGGTTCAGATATCTAACCAACTGGCTAACAATGTTGTTTGCCATTGCCAAATGAAATTAACCCTGTGTAAGAAAAGAGTCCTATATTTTATATAGATAATATACCTACCTATGTGAGCAACTGAAGGTTATGAAAGTTAAAAATATCTTATAATCGCGCAATTTTCCTAATGGGGGTAGACAGTGGGAACCTAATAGGTACCTCAAACCTGTTTTCACAAATTTTGACACAAATTGGCGATAAATAATTGCGATTTTTTTTGTTTCAATAATCTGTCAATTACCTTTTTTTTGTGAAGAGATAAACGTACCTACATACATACGATCTCGTAGAGTAATGTTTTATGATAATTGTAAGACGATAAATATCGTAAGTCTCCATAATGTGGCAACTTGTTATTGGGTGCGTGTTAAATTAATATTTGACATAGTACCTGTTAGTTGCCCGAGAAGGAATATAAAACAAATAATATACTGATGCATTCACGAATTTATATTATTGCGGAGAATAGGAATATTGTACCATTAACATAATATTTACATCCTTTCACTTTGTACAGTGTATGTGTGATTCTATGGCAATGTTTTTGACCTTTCAATCGAGTATTATTTTACAGTTTAATTAGTTATTTTAATTATGCAAACCATTCGATTCATAATTGTGAAATATACATACTTTTAAATCCTTCAAACTTGTACAACATTATTATGATTTATCATACAAATTTCATTTGTTTTTTAAAGCGGTATGTGATAGGAAATGTGCTATCCAGTACACAAATTGTCACGTCACACAGCACTCAAGAAAATATTCACATTATCGCCTAGGCCAGGGGGAGGCAACCTTTTGAGTTGGAAGAGTCAAAAATTACAATTTACAAGATTTCAAAGTTTTTAAAGAGCCACTAAAACAGTTTTCTTGCCAACAATAAATAGTACTTTCATAAACAATTTTTTTAGATAAAATAAACTAATCTATTTTATTCATAAGAAAAAAATCTATTTATTCATATATATTTACGTATAATATTCATATATATTTAAGTATTATATATTTGATTTGTGTTTTTCATAACAAATTAGATAATATATGGCATTATTACATAATTACTTATTATTTAAGTAAAAAAATTAAAACAATTAAACATTTAGGTACTTACTTACAACACTAACCTTTACTTCAATAACAAACAATTGAGCAAACAAATTCATTGGGAGCGTTGGCTTTGCATGGTTTTATAACTTTTGGATAAATTTGGCTCATAACTTGTTATTTTAACATCCGACGACGGCGTCATTCGAGAGTTTCTGATGAACTGACGACAGTGACGACGCCGACGCGTATAAAGGGGGAGGGGGGAGGTGCTGTGAAAAGCGATTACAAGTAGCTGAGAGATAGAATCAGTGCCTAATCCTTGTTAATCGATTCAGAACGATTTTTAAATGGTTTTATATTTGCGTATGGGACTAAAGAGCCGCAGCTTCACATCCAAAGAGCCGCATACGGCTCGCGAGCCGCAGGTTGCCGACCCCTGGCCTAGGCGCTAAATATGTAAAAGAAGCTCAAATACATTTTGTTTTTTTATTTTTCTCTTTACTTATTTCTTTATTTTTTTTATGTTGGACATTTTTCATGTTTTTGTTTTCCAACTGTCGATTTGTTCAGGAGAACTTTGTTCTCTTAACATATCGACAATGTATCAAGCCAGAATACGCGAGAATTGTATGGAGAGGTCTACTTTTTTCATGGATTTTCCAACTTTGAAGTCAAAAAACACCAACTTAGAGGCTTCGCAGCATATATGTTCCATACACGGATTTACTCAGAATTCGGAGTAGAACATTTCGTGTGTCTGTGTGTGTGTGTGTCTGTGTGTGTGTCTGTGTGTCTGTGTGTGTGTGTGTCTGTGTGTCCGTCCCCCCCTTATAACTTTTGATCCGCTCAATTTACAGAGCCTAAAATTTCAGAATATATAAACAGTTACAGGCCTACAAAACTTTTATACTCGGAATTTTGAATTTTTGTTTCAGTCAGGGGTTATCAACTTTTGAATTTTTATTTTATTTTTCCATATATCTCAGAAACCATAAACGGTAGAACGCTGAAAATTGGTACAAACATAGACAAATACAAAATCTCAAATTAGTTTTTTCAAAAAAATTCCAGGGTTTCTCAAACATTTTTTATTAAGAAAAATATTTTTTTTATGATAAATTTATGAGTTTAACTGCCTATATTTCCAAAACTTTTACAATTATCGAAAAAAGCCGAAACACCCCAACTAGATAATTTAATTTTCTATAAAAAATATTAACATTGTAGAAGAAGATCTCAATTTTTTTTTAACAATTTTTTTAAAAATTGAATTTAGTGACGACATCGCTTCATACATTTTGTATGGCAGTCGCCTATACACAATATGTAAGAAGACTTAATAGTTTGTTACTTCATCTCCAAACATACATACATACCATCATGCAATTTGCATATTCTGGGTAGGAAAAAGGATCTTCTTCCATACTATCCTATCTTGACATACATACCTACATATGTTGTATAGAAAACAAAATATCTGAAAATATTCAATAATTTGTATCTATGGGTTTATAGTTTGGTACATATTCTTCAACTATACATACTATCGCTATCGACAGTTGGATCTCATGTGTTACATGCAACTAGTTATATAATAAATTTATGATTTTTAGCTTTTTTTATTCTATAATGTTTATACTAGATGTCAAAAAGAAAATATAATAATAATAAACACTTTCTTGCACCCTGCACAAGTCGCTAGTTTATTGATGTATGGAAATTTCTTACAACTATTCAGAGTTCCCAGCTCTGCAGGCTAAGTCAGTAAAAAAGTCGAGATCCGACAACATATCGCCGCTCTTCTCGTCATGTTTACGCCAGTGACGACAATTCGTAGTCACTAAGCGCTGTCGAGTTCGTAAATGCACTTATGAGTATTTGTCGCCGTTAGACTGGCTTGCGGTACATTTTTGAATTATCATTTATGGCAATACACAATATTTTCCCCATGATTTGAATAAATGTCAAATTTGTTTACATAAATTTGTTAAATAAATATAATATGGTCATATTTTTAAGCACGAAAGCAAGTTATAATACGATTAAATTAACTTCTTTTGTGTTTATTGAATGTTTTGAGTGTAATTTTAAAAATTATTTTTAATTATATTTCGATCAATTTATCAAGTCGATGACAGCAGCGTGTTATTTTTTTACTAAAAACTACGCCGAATTTTCTTTTGTTAAGTGTTAAAATACATATGTGATAAAATAGCTTACAAGAATACTTTCTCAAAATCAAAAATTATTTCAAATCTATACCTACGGAAAACATTTACGGACGCATAGAATTATAATGTTATAATCTAAGTACGGACGCATATTTCCATTAAATATATAACCATATAAAACTTTTGTTATGCGGTAATTAGCAATAAATGAATTACGCGGAATATTTAAAGGGTTTGAAGAATCTCTTAAACGGCGTCGTTTAACCCGTTTATTATTATTCTCAAAATAAATATGAAATTCGGCATTGTTCGCGTAAAAAATGACATTTAATTCAACATGGCGGCGTTAGATCTTGTCTCTCGACTCGATGTCGACCCAATCTCGCCGTCAAATAAGTGGGCGAGAACGATTCCACGCATTATCTGCTTAGTGACTACCAAAACTGTCAAAATATCGATTAGTCGATATTTTGACAGTTAATCTCGACATTTATCGGTCGAGATCTACTTACAGACTTAGCCTGCTGTGTAGCAACATTTGCCGAGAAATGAATTTAAATAAATTTCTCCTCTGCTGGGGATCGAACCCAGGTCTTCCACACCGAAACTAAACGGCTCACCAACTGTGCCACATACATTATTATTATTATATATTTACAATGTATTGTATTGTCTGGGTTGGAATCACTGGTTAGTTGGAAGAAATTTTCATTTGGCAATTAACTCGCCACTTGCGCAAGGTGCAATGAAGTGTTTATTATTATTACTGTATTTACACCGTAAGTAAATAGCTATTTTATTGCCGAGTGCTAATTTCTTCTGACTAACCAGTGTTGGCTTCCATCAATATTAGACGTTTCTCGGCTTGTCAATATCCTCCGCAAATTCGACTCCCTTGGGGTCTCAGCACCCCAAGTGTCTCGGACATTTTTAGGAAGACTCTTAAGATAAAATATTTGACCCTCCCGTCGCCGAAATCTGAATAATTTACTTACTTAAAATCTTATTTCTCTCTGGATAAAACATAAAGATTGAGACATGAAGATTTCTGGGATTTCCCAATATTATTTCGCACGCGCAAAAATCTTCCCTTCTATCTGTAAAATAAGGTTATAAAAACCAAAATTGCCTTGACCTTGATAATATCGAGTAGTCATGGCGAAAACAATCGGTCGTAATAAATTGAATTTGTTGAGAAATAGAACTCCACATATTATTATGAAAACTTGAGAATTATAATTTATCAATTACCTTCGTATGTTTAGTCAATAATCTTTCTTGATACCTACATATTGTGTATCGATTTTAGATACCTTCTAGTAGATAATATTTTTTAAAATAGCTATATTTATAAATTGTTCTTGTAATTGGAACTTATATTTATTTATCAATAAATGACACAATTTACAGTTACATAGACTGTCATTGACAGTTAATCACGCCAAACATGTAGTTACTGTAAAATTATACTGAGTCGTGCTAGAAACTGAGTATAATATTATGTACATACGTGTTGTTATTTTTTTTTAAATATTTGTGTAAAAAAATATATATTAATAATTATTCGCCATTCGAAGTAACGTAACGTAACGATATTATGCAAAGTTAAATTTGCATACTCATTCATTCAAGCGACCGTTTTACTTCACGCTAATGTCGGCGACTAATGTGCCGGCACAGAGTAGAAACGGTCAAATCGAGTGAATTTTCGTGGGAAAATCTACCCCCTTTTTACTAAGGCTCTTTCTACACCGCGCTCCGTATGAATGAAATTATTTTTAGAACAGCTGTTGGGGAAGTCAGTGTAAACACGAGCTATATTATTTTCGTACTCATGTATTTTACAACAACTCTGCTAGGTATATAAATGTATGTAGGTATACATAAAGAGCTTTTATGTTGTCAGAATATTACTACGTTTTATGTAGATATATAATATATTGTACCTACGTACTTAGTCGGTATTATGTACTGTATATTATGATAAAAACATAGGTACAAGCAAACTTTATTTTATGAATGTTGATAATATTTTATTTACATTTTTCGTCAAGCTTCACAATCCGAAATTATTCATATCCATTCAATCAAAAAATACCTTAATGTTACTAGTTTTTTTTAATGAAACAAATTTAACTATGGTTCCAAACCAGTTGATAAGGGTATAGTCAGCCTCAAAATAAGAAAATAAATGCTTGTGCTATAGGTGAACGAAATTGGTTGAGGTAGGATTCTAACTCGCGACCACTGGATTACTAGCCCAGCGCACTAATCGCTCTGCCATCGACCCATCTAATTTTATTCCCATTTATTTATTTATTCAATATTTCTTCTCGGGCAACTAACAGATACTATGTCAAATATTTATTTAACACGCACCCAATAACAAGTTGCCACATTCTGGAGACTTACGATATTAGTCGTCTCACAGATCCAGACTGAAAACACAATTAAAAACTGTGCCTCCACCGGGAATCGAACCCGGGACCTTTGGATCAGCAGTCAGATACCCAACCAACTGAGCAACGAAGGCCGACAATTGTAATATATATAGACAAAATTATCTTTTTTATAACATTTTATAATAACATATTCTCTTCACATAGCACAAAACATCACAAAACCTTGGGGTAATTATAAAAAACAGGTAACAACACATGAAGAGAAATATAAAATAACAGTTTACAAAGATAAAAATTCCAAGTCATAAAAAAATATTTAGTTATTTGAATTCGGATCAAATTGCATAACGTAATCAGAAATCTCATAAACATTTGTGTCCAAAAACAAAATTTTCTGTATCCATTTATGTGTAATCAAAGTACGAACGGAGCAAAATATCCAAACAAGTTTGGATCGAATTCGTATGTCGGAACTATACGCACGTCAACGTACGACTAACGCGACGTCCTACGTAGGCGATTCAAAGCGAATGCGAAGCGGCGCGGCGCGGCGCGAAAATAACAAACAGTCGGTAACTATGGTAGTGTCCTACGTTACCGACTGCGAGTTGGTTTCGATGCGGCGCGGCGCGATGCGAAGCAAACGCGATCAGTTGGTTTGATATTTTCGCGCGAATTAATAGCGGCGCCATTGTTTTTTGACATGTCAGAAACAGAAATTTTAATTTCTGTCCATGAACGTCCCATATTATGGGACAAATTATTATCGAACCGCGAATTTTAGGATTTGGCAAAAATAAATGGGACTACAAGTAAACACATTATTTATTATTGATATTTTACAATAGGATGTTGTTCAAAACACACAAAGTTTTCTCTCGCTTGCACGAATGTCAAATTTTGATATGTTTCCCGGAAATATGTAAATTCAGTCTCATTTATTAATTCAAGATCACGTAATTCTTCATACAAATTGTGATATTCCCCATAAATGTGCCTCTCAAGTACACAAAATTAGTTTCACTTCTCTGCCGTACATATTTCTTGAGTATTCGCTTACGTACATCCATGACAGTAGCAGGCGGCAGAGGGAACGATTCGCGCACACGTAGGACAGAGCCGCCGCGTCGCACCACATCGCATTGAATTCGCTTGTATCCGCACCGCATCGCTTCGCAATCGCGTTCGCTTTGAATCGCCTACGTAGGACGTAGCGTAAAAGGAACGGGATTATTCGTGCGTTTTCGACGTTTTCGTACGTATTCGGACGACTGAATTTCGTACGTAAACGTATCCAATGTGAGCATGTCCATGAGCGAACTCAGACGTCGTAACAATTCGTGCGTATACGTACGACCACAGTACGACTACGTACGATCACGTACGACCAACTCGCATCCAGTGTGAGCACTCTCATAGTACATCAAGTATCGGGATCGTTCGTGCATTTACGTACGTTTACGCACGAGCGAAATTCGTACGAAAACGCATGATCCAATGTGAGCGAGATCAGTGCTTCTCAATTGTTATAACTGTCAAATATTTCAAAGTGATCCTAAGCTCAGGAAACAACATTTGATATTTTTATTTTCAAATTGCGAAAAGGCACATCACTTTCATAAAATGGCATTGAATAATTATCAAGTTTTCATAATAAAATATTTCATTAAAAATAATTTAAAAAACTTATTTCGTGAAAATGCTGAAATTTTTACATTCAAAATTTGAAATCTTTGTGGAGTGACTTGGTAGTGAGTAGTATAGCGTTGGCCACAACTCATTCGTGTTTTTTAGTGTAATAATATTATACAACTTATCATATATGTCACGACGCGGTGATTGACGGTAGTTCAGCATTTCTGAGCATGTTTGTATAATGACGAAAATCTGAATATTACAATTATTTTTCATAAGATAATATTTTTGCCATTATTGAACCTAGGTAGAGATAGTTCTGTATTGTTTAAAATTATGTTATACCTACCTATAGTTCTTGTTTATATTTTGTATGTCTATTTATACCAAAATAATAATATTGTAGAATAAAAACAGGGTCTGTTGGTGAGTTTCTTTGTATGTATATTTTACATAGTAATGTTATATACACAGATTATCAAGTACATACATATAATACCACATACATATTATAGATGTTTCCATGTATTTGAAATCAGCTGTTAGATAAATAGGCAGGTATCTTTCTCATCTTACTAGGTCAAGTTTACAAATAAAAAAAAAACCATCTTATTTATTTTTACTCTAAATACAAGTACAAAAAAATACATACTTATTTTTTATTTTTCGAAATTTGGTCATGTTTTGGTTGATTTTTAATTTAAGCAACAGATTTTTTGTTGTTATTTTTACATATCATGAGTATGACTAATGGGATAGGTAAAGATTGTCTCTTACTTTCACATTTAGACAAATAATTTTACTGATATGCAAACTTTTCAATTAAAATTTATCACTCTTTATTTTTCAAATTTGTCGTTGTCCACATGTTTTATCTCTCATAGTGGCCAATTTTATATAGAATTCTTTGTTGAATAATAAATATTTGTTGTAACCCAGGAAATATTCACAGAAATAAAACAAATTTTATTTTTACATTTCATAAAATACTTATTCAATTATTTTTATTCATATTCTTGATGAAATTTTTCATCATACATAAAGATGATCGCCGACTGCCATGGAACAGTTGGTTAGCCGTTTGGCTTTTGTGCGGGCACCTTGGGTTCGATTCTAAGGAGAGTACAAATTTATTTATGCTCTTTTCTCACGCAATTCTTGCTTCTCTGGGCTGGAAACACTGGATAGTTGCAAAAAAGCGTTTATTATTATTAGTATATTTTTATTTAGATGTAATAAATACTCTTTTGACATCTAGTATAAATATTATAAACAAAAAAAACACAAATTTCAAAAAATCTTATAATTTATTATATATTAACCCAGATAATCCTAAAACTTTTTTTTGTTCGAAAATTCTTGATTTTCGAATATATGGTAATTTGTGACAAAAAAATAAGGCCCTAGAAGAATAAAAACAAAAATGTTTTTTTATTTTTATTTTATTGCAAAAAGAAAAGTGTACGATAATTGGAACAATAAGAACATAAACCACCTATTACAGTATTCATTCTGAAAAAGTTGAGCGTCTCGTTAAGTTTTTTTTTTAAATATAAAATAAACAAATATATTGGACACTGGCGGACTTATTGCCATTAGGCAATTTCTTCTTCTCCGACCAACCAGATTACAAAGTATTACAAAATTATTCTTATTAAAAATATATAAAAGAATTATAGCGAAAAACAGAAAAAAGTAAAATAAAAATTATTCTTCTTTTTCATGATATTTAATAAAACAATCAACGTGTAATGCCACTTCACATTTTCTACACTTGTAGAACAATGTTTCGTGACATACTCTACATCGTGTTGCTTTATTGTGCTTGACAGCAAAATGATCCATTCGATCGTATCGTGAATCATGATTTTCCAAGACTGATGGTCTCGCCCTTTTTCTTGGATTTGCACTTTGTAGAATTTGTAAAACTACCCGTCTTCTAAATGTTAATTGATCCAATTTTCCACCTTGGTATCGATGTAGTTGTCAAGCATTTTGTATCGAAGCATCAAGCAGGAAAGTTATTAGACAAAAATACCATTTCTTTCCACGTATACAAATCCTGTATAAACCTATATTTTGGTCACATCTGTCTACTCCTCCCGTTTCTTTATTATAAACATAAACTGCATTTGGTTGTTTCACAGTTATTTTCTTTTTATGCGCTTGGGAATAACTTGAAATCATGTGGAATGGGTCACTTGCTACAGCATTTGATGAGACTGTGACAATATTATTGTCGTGCCAACGAGTTACTGATATGGATCTACCGAGAGTAACCTTTTGATCAGATGCACCACGTGATTCATTCTTCATATCTTTAATTGATTTTAATGGACATTTCGACATCCTATTGTCTCTTATTGTCCCGGTTACTCTGATGCCTCTTTTTGTCAGCTCCTCAACTAGTGGAATTGTGGTAAAATAATTATCACAAAATATATGATACGGGTATTTCCCTATATTTTGTATTATATCTGTGTAGGTTAGTACTACACAGGGGCCAAGACCTAATGGAAGGTAAATCTCTTCAGTATATGTATTGGCTCCCTGATATGGTTCAACCCATAATATATACCCATTTGAGGTAGCACCTACCCACATTTTGTACCCATATCGTATGGGCTTATTCCTAATGGACTGTTTACGTCCATGCTTCCCAAAATATTCCACCATAGACTCATCGACACTGTGGTTTTCATGATGAGGAGCATTATCTTGCATTTTTTTATTTAAATAACTGAATAATGGTCTCATTTTTGCGAAACGATCATTTTGGTTTAATTGTGTATTGCCACAACAATGAATATTTGACATTATGCAATTAAAACGATCTCTAGATAGAGCTGCTGCTACGAGATCATTTTTTGTATCAGGTGTATTTTCCCAATAAAGGCGTCTTCTAAGTAATGTCACATAGCAACTCAGAAGAAGAATTCCAAAAAACGATTTGAGTTCCTCTTTGGTGATATTGGCTTCTTTATTTTTTTGAAATGCATATTTATTAGTAAAATTTAGTAACATTTCCATCAAATTGTTGTCAAAGAAATGTTCAAATAGTTCTGCTGGACTTTGTTCGTTGTGAACTAATGTAAGTGGTGGCCAAGATTCCATTGTCTCAGGTTGAAATTCTCTATTTCTCCATATATATGACTCATTCTTTCTTACATGTAATGAACGTGGCTCTTGAACATCGTCACTAGTTGTTCCAATAACATCTTCTATTTCATCAGAATTTTGACTAATCACCATTTCTGCTGGAGCTCTTAACTGAGATCCCGGTAACTGATATGGAGACATTTGTTCTCCATCCCCTGAATCTTCATCAGTATTATAATCACATGCATTTTCTGGAGGAAGCATTAATATATCGACACATCTTTCTTTCTCAATTTCTTCGTCATCCTCTTCTAAGAGTGTCAATATTTCATCAATAGTTAATGATGATCTAAAAATAAAAATATAGGTTGAAAAAATATTATTTATGAAAAAAATAATAATTATAAACAAAATCATAATACAAAAAAATATATATATCCAACATTTGACACATTTCACGTTTGTACTGTATACACCACTGTTTGTACTGTGTATTATCCTATTGTACGTTTAAACATACACTATTGTTTCAGAAGTTATAACTACCCTAAACTGTAAGCGAAGTTAATTTAAATCATACAGTAATATTAATTAATCATTTTCATATATACATTATAAAAATGAAGTTTATAATTGTAACATTTTAAAAATTATTTACCTTTTATGAACTGAAGGTGGTATCGACATCTTTGCAAAATAAGTATCATTAAAACAAACTCCAAAAACACGGAAATTAACAGCGACAACCTGTTGCAAACTGTTGTAAGTGAGAAAGTATTGTCTTAGCATTAGAAATACACTAGCGACATCACCGATAAAAAAATAAACTAAGAGTATTGTCAATTTAACGTGTGACACTGCAAGAGTTCGAAAAATCGTACAATAGGATCATCTGGGTTTAACAAAAACATGAAAAATATCCAACATAAACAAAAAACAGTAAGGTAGAGAAAAATACAAAGACAAATATATTTATCCGTAACTTAGTTACTGATGGAACATTTTGTACATATTATGGGATAAAATTAGATTTAATATTTTGTTGGTTTAGTACTCAATATAATGCGATGCATTTTTAAAATATAATGTTATGGAAAGAATTGAAGTATTGCTTTCTCGCTTTAATATTTTTCCTGTCAACATCCTCAGTTTTGGCAATTAATATTATGAATTTAATGATGAAATGTTTGTTTTGTTACAGATATTGATGACTTCCCAAGTGTGTTGGTGACCGGAGCCATGCTGAAGCGGCAGACAGCGCCCGGCATGGCTCCTTCAGAAAACTATTTCTCTAACTTAACATCATCCTCCTAAATGTATGTACCTACCTACCTACCATATATTCATACCATTCATACCATCACGGCATATCCCACAATTTGGGGTAACCAGCGAAAGATGTGCGGGTGTGCATTGCCATATAAAAGGGAGCACAACATATCTGTGTATACCCACACACCAGTCTCGTCTCACCTAAAAAGGCACCATATTCAGAATGGGTGGTGAACCTCATTGCTGAACTATGTGAGATGTTATTGTTGCCTGTTGTATTTTCGATTACCCGGCTCTTACGGGACACTCAAAAACAATAATAGAAAATAGTGGAAGCACTATTCTAAGCCGGTGCCTCACCTACCATATATCATTACAATAAAAAAAGTTCAGAAACATACTTGTTAGTATTTGAATTTTTATTTTCCAGATTATTAAAATTACGAACCCAATCTAAAATAACTGGAAATTTAGGTGTAGCCAATTGTGGCAAGGAGTATTTGTGTGTCGTTTTTCAATTATTAACTAGAAATAACTTTTTACAAGCTAGTATTTCACATAAAAAATTATCAGGTCTTTGTGGTTCTGTTAGTTAGGTATTAGACCAATGAGCTAGTGAAATCTTCTCTTTCTACTTGTGGTTTCGGGCTGAATTGATTAGATAGTCAACATCTTATGTTTTATGTTCAATTATTATTCAAAATAATACATTACACAAAATGTATTAGTTATAGAAAGTTTACATGTTTCAATTAGCATTATAATATATTTAAGAAGAATCTGCAATAGAACGATGTATGACAGGGTAAGAAATGAGAACATAAGGAAAGAATGTAAGATGAAGAAAGATATCATTAATAGAATGAAAGTGAACACACTGAGATGGTTTGGCCACATGGGTAGAATGAATGAGGAACGCCTGACGAAGAAAATATACAATGCGGATAGAATTGGATTGAGAGGCCGGGGCCGCCCAAGAAAGGGATTGCACGACCATGTGAACGATATTATGAAAGAAGGAAATGTTACAAGCGTGTACAATAGACGAACATGTATGAGACGATGCATGAATGTTGACGAGGCGATGAATGTGTGCCAGGATAGAAAGATATGGCGTTCGGTTCTCTCTGCCTACCCCGTAAGGGACATGGCGTGATGGTATGTATGTATGTATGTTATTTCATTATTATATTAGGAAAGTTGCTTTGTGGCTTCATTATGATTTTTTAATAATATCAAATTGCTTTGTTACATTTGAGAAAAAAAATCATGGATCATTCATGACTTCAGAAGTAAACGACCATGTAATTTACACAATATATTCGTAACCTTGAACTTTGACCTCTTTTCAAGGTCAAAGGAATCAAACAGATAAAAAACAAAAAAATTGCTTTAGAGGGTTAGTGTCTACATAGGAGCAGTGAACCGTACGCTGAGCCTATGCAAACGATAAGCTTAAGTGCCGGCCTTCATGTCTCAATTGGTTAGGTGTCTGACTGCTGATCCAAGGGTCCTGGGTTTGATTCCCGGTGGAGACACAGTTTTTAATTGTGTTTTCAGTCTGGATCTGTGAGACGATAAATATTGTAAGTCTCCAAAATGTGACAACTTGCTTGTTATTGAGTGCGTGTTAAATAATTATTTGACATAGCACCTGTTAGTTGCCCGAGAAGCTACATAAAATAAAAAGTATGATGTATGGGTCAAATTGATTTTGTCATTTAAGTGCACTTGAAATTTATAATACCCAAAATATATGACGGATAAATACACTGTACGTAGATTTGTATTTTGATAAATATTTATACCTGCATACTGTTATATATTTTTTTTCCAAATTGGTTACTGTCTGCCTAGCACTGATATCAAATGAAGACTAGGCATTTTTAACATTTATAATGTCCTGTTTTGTATATATGTAATAAGGAACTATTAGTCTGTTCATTAATTAAACATTTGCTTGCTGAAAATGAAGAAGTAAAGTGCAGAAGAAACTTGAAAAATAGTAATGATTTTTCTTGGTAAAGTGAAAATGTTATGGATGAACATATAATACCCGATTTTATGCTTTCATAAACTTTTTAGAGCCAGAAATTTTATAGTGTGAGCATATTAACCTGGTATCTTGGCCTCAACTTTGATAAGTGACTAGCAGACATGTTTCCCTGCAAATAAAGGGATTCCTACAGCAAGGTTGTGTGTTATGACCATGCCTGTTCAATCTATATATACATAGATAAATTGCAAATATATAATTTGATGTATACAAATGACAGTTTTGATTGTGATTTGACTTGATTTCAGTTAGATCCAGGATCTGATAATGGAGAAGGAGAATGGTGAAGCTAATGGAGGTGATGGATCTTCCAAGGGTAATGATGCTTCATCACTCTTGGATGCCGCTTCACTCTTTGGTGGTTGGTACCCTTTTACATACATTATGCTATTCTACTTGATAACTCCAACAATACTCCAACAAGATTGTCCTTGTAGTTCTTAATTATTCATTCATTCTTTATTCAATGTTTCATAATAATATGATTACAATGTTTCACAAAGTAGAATGGACTTATTTCATGACTATCCAATAAAGAACTCTAAAATTAGTGTCCGACTGAAACAGGATTTTCTACCGAAACCGAATCTTCAGTATCTCTCTCAGTTTGGGCCGAAACCGAAACTTTTTTAGGCAGTGAAAAATCTATTGTTCACTGAAATTTGGCTTATTGAC
The DNA here is from genome assembly GCA_963576475.1 of Molanna angustata. NCBI lineage: Eukaryota > Metazoa > Arthropoda > Insecta > Trichoptera > Molannidae > Molanna > Molanna angustata. Next base: position 43,574,890 of record OY754965.1, on the reverse strand, counting down.
ATTTAACACATGTTCAATGAAATAAAAAACAATACTTGAAGTAAGTATGTGGAAAAATATTTTTTATTTCTGTTAATAAAAAAACGAAATATCATTAATAAATTAATAGATTACTTTAGTAATCGTAATTAAAAAGCCTAATATTGCGCTAAAAAGCAGTTTTTCTACATTTTTTTTTCTACGACTGGCCGGCGAACTCAACTGATGAACTGATTGATGATGGCGGGTGACACTCGAGTCACGAACTTACCCGAAGTCAGCCGAACAATGCGCGATAATTCACGAACGCAGAGTTTTGGTGCGGCCGAACTAGATTTTATTGCCGAAACCGAAACCAAACCTTCGGTCGGTCACTATCTAAAATATCTTATACCACAGTGAAATTAAAATTGAATAATATATATATTGAATATGGAACAACATAATACTCCTATTTTTTTTAGAATGAATATGTATATCCTTGTAACAAGTACATATACACCCTCATACATTCCCTAAACTTAGCATAAATGCTTTTACTATAGGGATTTGAACTCGCACTGGATTACTAATTCAGAGCGTGCTAACCTCTTTGCCACCACCCATCTAACAAGCATCAAAATCAACACTAATTAACTATCAAACAAATATATCCCTGAATGCCTCTGTGGCTTCTGGTGAGTAATGTTTTTGCAAGCTCTCCTCTTTCCGTCCAATTCCTAATATCCTTTCCATTCTTTCCCCTATATTAGAACAGATATTACAATTAACACAATATTGATTATTTCTGTAAACTTAATTGGTACTCCACTAATGGAGTGTTATATTATTAATGCATAATTTGTTATATGACTGTATGTTTACAAAATTAAATAAATAAATAGACTTGGAGTCCCATGGGAACATGTAAACTCTCCGGGTCAGTGAGAACACGACTGTGCTAACCAGCGGTCTGAGTGATCTGAGGAAAGTATATGCTCCATTACCAAACAAACATGGCCAAAATATGATCTCAGAAGAACTAGATAGATTCTGTTGTTCAAAAGAGACTCACTCACCATAGTGATATCGGTATTAACGGGACACTGGCTCATAGGAAAGCATGCCAGAAGGCTAGGGCTGGAGGCATACGATTACTGCAGAGCATGCCAAGACAAAGAAGAAGAGACTGTGATCCACTTCCTCTGTCACTGTCCTGCTCTCTCTAGAAATAGAAGCTCCTTGGAAATTTTCTTCCATGATGATTTAATGGACAGCCAATATCAGGGACGTTATGACATTTATTATCCACTCAGGCTGGTTCCGGGTGGATAAGTAAGAGAGAGGACAGTCCCATTATGGTATCATGAAGGGCCAATTGGCCTAATGGTGACTTTCACCAACGTTACCTAAACTGTCACATAGCTGGGTATCACCTAAGCTTAGGTAGCCCCTAACGAATAATTTGTTTTTCACCAGTCTTAGCGTCCTAGGTAACTCTTATGTAGGTGGTGAAATGAAAATTCACGTTAGGTACTACATAAGAATTCTTAGGTAGCACCTAAGAGTTGGGCGTTGGTGAAAGTCACCATAAGACTGGTGAAAAACAAACGATAAGTTAGGGGCTACCTAAGCTTAGGTAATACCCAGCTATGTGACAGTTTAGGTAACGTTGGTGAAAGTCACCATAAGTGTGTTCTCCTAAAGAACAGCCACCCGCAAAAAATAAACACTAATGAACCAGAAGTAACACTAATCTGAGAAAAAATATGAGATAGATCATGCTACAATTTTAAAGCTAAATTCAATGACATGGATATATTTAACATTTTGCCAAAAGTTACTAACACCCTATGAATTAAAGTAACATTTTGATATTTTGATACTATTACAAAAAAAAAAAATATTGTAAAAACCGAATTAAGTGACGACATTGTTTCATACAATTTGTATGGTAGAATACACAATATCTCTTATAGTTTCATACTTAATCTTCATACATATGTACATGCATAACATCAAGCTGTTTACATATTCCGAGTAGGAAAAAGGACTTACTTCCACACTATCCTATCCTGACATAGATGTTTTGTATTGAAAGCAAAATATCTTAAAATATTTAATAATTTAGATTTAAGGGTTTATAATTTGGTAAGTATTCTTCAACTATACATATATTCGTCATTGACAGTTGGATCTCATGTGTTGCATACAACTAGTAATATTCACATAAGAGAAGATACCTACTCTTACTTTATTTATCGTTTAAAAATGACTGAAAATATGTTTATGAATTTTACACAAAGCGACTGGTATATTTAGATTTATTATAATTTGCGTATAATTTTCAATGGCTAATTAATGAACTTATTTTTTTATCTTTTCCTTAGTAACTTTTTTTTTCTTTTTAATTAGTTGTACCTACTAAAAAGAGTCTTTAAAAGGTTAAAAACAATTTGTAATTTTATATAGCATTGTTCACACTATTATAAACTGTTGGTTCTATATATCAGTAAAATAAAAATAATTAAATAAAAAAAATTTTGACAACCATAATAATAAGGATATTTTACTTCTCAAATAAAGAAATGGTTACTTTGTGGTGATATATTTAAAATTAGAAATAAAAAATACTTATATTTGTTTAACACCACATGCTTTTTGAAAAACTGTCCAACCTGATACATTTTCTAAATCCTCGGTTATTTTGACTCACATTATTGATGAGTTATATAACTGCTAATTGGTAAAGGGATTAATAGTACAACAATAAATCCATCCATCTAGATATCTTTGTGTTTTACTTCAATAAAATAATGTGATCAATTCTATTTATTATGTTGTATTGTCACAAATGTATTTATTACTGTAGGTATTTCATAGATATGTTATTTGTTTAATTTTCATATTAGTTGATAACACATTATTAGTTTAGACAGATTGTTTTGAAATTCATTAGTTTTATTATATAATCAAAACAATAAATCTGTTTTTTGGATATGTATATGCATTCCTATTATGGTAAATAATAACATCAGCACTCTTCTTAATCCATATGTTTTTATTTATTTATATGTCTGATGTATGAATTATGTCTGTCTGATGTATGAATTATTTATTTATTTATTTTATTTATTTACGGCAAATTGCCTTTTACAAACATGAACAACAATTAAGTACACACATTGAAATTACAAAATAAAATTATAAAACTATCATAAACATAAAAGAAAAAGAAGGTACTGTAACAAAATTAGTAAATATAAAAAATAATATTAAGTGGTAAAAAAATACAATTTAAAATAAAAGATATAGGTACTTAGGTTGAGACATAAAAATCATTAAAATATACTAAAATAATATACCTACGCACTTAGAAAAAAAAGAAAAAATAATAATTATCATAAAAAAAATTAAAAACTGTATAATAAAACAACAAAAATTTTATATAAAAAATAATAATAATGTAAAGAAAATAAAAGAACTATAAAAACAAACATATGGGTACATACTTAGGAAAATAAAAACTAAATGATGAAACAAAACAAATAACAAAAAAAATATATTATAATCACATTTATAGTATAATATTATACTATACATGCAAAGTAGGCAAGCAAAAAAAAATGTATTGCAAATCTTAAAGAAAAAGAAAGAATCTAAATTACAGAAAATTTAAAAAATATCACATTTCAAACGAGATTACATTGTTAGCTGCGATTGACTTTTTTTTATAAAACATTGATGTTAGTTCGTATTTAAATTTGTGAAAGGAAGTGTTAAAATAATCAAATGACCGTGCATGTATATTTCCCAAGTCCTGAATTCGATGTATTGGTGTATAATAGTGTGCTAAATTTGTAGCATTTTTACAATAGAATGGAAGATGATTTCTAGTTTTTCTATTTGGTGCATTGAAATTTATTAAGAATAGTAATTCTGGACAGTCTAACTGATTATTAATAATTTTAAATAAACATAGTAAATCAAATAATAATCTTCTCTCAGAAAGCTCTAATAAATTTGTTTCTTTAAGTAAATAATAATAATTCAAATTTTCTATTGGTATGTTAAGTCTGTAATTGATATATCTTAGAAATTTATGTTGGATTTTTTCTACAGTATTAGAATGAGAATTGAAATACGGTGACCAAATTGTTGTGTTATATTCAACCTGAGAACGAACAAGTGATGTAAAGAGTATCTTTAAAATATGAATATTATTAAAATCCTTACCAACTCGCAAAACAAAACCTAACAGTTTCATTGCTCTATTACTGATGTTGGTTATATGATTGACAAAGGTAAGTCTTGTATCAAAAATTACCCCCAGATCTTTGATTTCTGATACAGAATTAAGTTTAACGTTATCAATCCTATATTCAAAGATAATAGGGGATTTAATTCTGTAGAATTGCATCAATTGACACTTGGAAATATTTAAATGCAGTTTATTGTCTGTACACCATTTAAATAATCTATTAAGATTGAGTTGTAAAACATAACAGTCATGTAAATTTGAAATAGTTTTGTAAAGCTTCATATCATCCGCAAATAGAATAAAATTAATGTCTGTAAAGATTTTCACAATATCATTAATAAACAATACAAACAGAATTGGCCCCAAGTGAGATCCTTGCGGCACTCCACTTGTTGCTATGATAATTTTAGATTGGGTGTTATTTATTCTTACTGCCAACCTTCTTCTCAAAATATAGCTTTTAATCCACTCAAGAAGACTACCATGTACACCGACTCCCTGCAGCTTATCCAACAGTATGCTATGGCACACCTTGTCGAAAGCTTTACTGAAATCAGTATAAATGGAGTCCACTTGCTTTCTACAGGCTAGTGAATCTTGTATAAAGTTCTCATACAATAGTAGGTTAGTTAGTGTGGATTTGCCAGCTAAAAATCCATGTTGGTATGGTGTAATTATTTGATTAAAATGATGGGTGATTTTTTTTAAAACAATCTTTTCGAATTATGTCTGTCTGATGTATGAAATTGTCTGATTTTTTGGTACAGTTTAAATGTTCTACATGCTTTCATTCTGGTTATTATTTTATAGTTTTTATTGTGTTGTTATTTTTTAAACTCATTTGCAATTTTATTTAAAAAAGTCTTGTGAAAGACATACTGCCACATGTGCAAAGTGACATTTGTAAGAAATATAGAAGGTGGGTATAATAGGTAGATCATTTCAATTTAAAAATTGAATGTGTTCTTTCAAAAAATTATTTGTAAACAATACCCCCTATTCAGTAACTATTGTAACTAAAATAGGAACATTCTAAAATGGTAGATTTTAGATTTACGGTCTTATTTCAGCGTTATAAAATATCAACTTGGACTAAATGGAATAGAAACGTACCTATTTTGGCCGGAACGTTCTTAAAAAGTTCCTGAATTAGACGTTTTATGAATAATTGTGAAAATTATGAAATTTTCATTATTTTCATAATTATTCAAAATACGTCTAATCCAGGAACTTTTTAAGAACGTTCCAGCCAATATAGGTACGTTCCTATTCCATTTAGTCCAAGTTGATATTTTATAACGCTGAAATAAGACCGTAAATCTAAAATCTACAATTTTAGAACGTTCCTATTTTAGTTACAATAGTTACTGAATAGGGGGTATTGTGTGTATATATGATAGCATTTTTTTTATTTATGCTGCCTAAACAATTGTTAAATTATGATGAAATATCATTTATTTGTTCATTTTTGAAAAAGTCAGTAATAGTACTTTTACCTCTAACTTATTGTATAATATACATTTAATTATATAATGCCATACAGGATATTTCCAAATTAAAACACAAACCAAAAATCTATACCAGAGGTCTTCAAACTTATTATTTTGTATGATTTAGGTATAGCATTTTTAAGTGAATATGTCCTTGTAACAAGTTCATATACATCCTCATAAAAGCTTGTGCTATAGGTGAATGAAATTGGTCATGGCATGAATCAAACTCGCGACCACGGAATAACTAACCCATCTGCCTCCAAAAGCTGCTGTTACCATACATGCTTTATTTAAGAGGACAATTCTTTATTTCACTGATGCTTCATCTTTTACTATTTATTTATTTATTTATAAATGGCATAAAATGCCTTTTACATACATAGATAAAAACACATAATGATGATAAAAATATATAGAATAAGAAAAAAATACAATTTGGTATACACTTAGCAAAAAATACAATTTGGTATACACTTAGCAAAAAATACAATTTGGAATACACTTAGCAAAAAATACAATTTGGTATACACTTAGCAAAAAATACAATTTGGTATACACTTAGCAAAAAAAAACTTAAACCTAAACAGACAATAATTAAAAAAAAACAATAGATTTATTTTTTTATTTTATAGTACATTTTATTAATTTATGAATTTTATCAAGGTATTTTTTCATTTTCCTACTAAGATATAGTCACAGTAAGGATAGGGGATATGTTATGGATTAGTGGTTTTTGTGGGCCTGTATTGACTCATAGTATGTAGTTTCAAGACGCATTATTCTGGTATGGCTTTATGATAACTATTACTACTTGGTAGAGATTCAACAATCCCTTAAATTAATTTTATATCTTTTTTTTTTCAGCATATTGGGGTAGAGATCCAAGTGCCTTGTTGGGTTCAGCGTACGGAGCTGGGGCCGGCAGTTTTGGTCTACTTGGAGCTGCTGCGGCAGCTGCTGCTGCTCAGGGGGCTGGTGGTGGAGCAGGGGGAGGGGGGTCGGGGAGTGGACCTGGAGGTGGGGGAGGAGGGAGATACCCTCCCACCTCAACCCTCTCTGTCGCCGCCAGCCAAGCTGCCAGCCTGGGACTGCATCCAGCAGCAAGTATGTACCTATTCATATTTTAAACCGGTGTACATTACCTTATAAATGTCCTCTTATAAGGTATTGCATACCTATCGCTGGTTACCACGTATTGTGGGTTATACCATGATGGTATGAATGAATGAATATGTTCAAAATATAGATGTTGATGAAGCGATGGATGCGTACCAAGATAGAAAAATATGGAATTTTTTATTTCTCCCTACTCTATTAAAGGCATGGCATGATGGTATAGTGATCCTCAAACATTTTTTGGTCTGAAAGGGGGAGATTTGTGAACACACGTGATCAAACCAACCAGGTGGGCAAATCCTGTCAAACAGTGGAATCATATCATGGATATAATTATCTTATGGAGTTCTATAATATCTTAAGATATTTGCACACAGTGCGCACCACATGATTTTTCTATATATTTAGTGATAACTAAATGTATGTATTAATTATATTTTACTTTTATAATCCATAATACAATGTGGCAGACTTTTTTGCTCATTGACTTTTCATTCATTTACTATATGAACTAAAATCTTACTATTGCCGACCGCCACAGTTGCTAAGCCGTTCGGTTTCTGTGCGGGTGTCCTGGGTTCGATTCCCAGCAGAGGAGAAATTTATTTAAATTCATTTCTCATGCCAATATTGCTTATCTGGGCTGGAAACACTGGTTAGTTGGAAGAAATTGCCATACGGCAATAAACTTGCGACTTGCGCAGGGTGCAAGAAAGTGTTAATTATTATTATTATTATACCATCACAGCATATTCCACAATGTGGGGGTAGCCAACGACAGTTGTGCGGGTGTACATTACCTTACAAAATGAAGCCCGACACATGTGTTTATCCCACACACTAGTCTTCCCGGCTTTTATGGGACACCAGAAAAGAGTGGAAGCACTATTCTTAGCCGATACCTCATAGCAAAGAATTAGGAGATAATGCATAAATTGTAAAATTTGTTTTACTTTATTTTGGATTATTACAGGTTTTACAATCAACTATGATCATTTACAATGAACTTTTAATCAAAGTCAAAATTGCCTCTCGGGCAACTAACGAGTACTATATCAAATATTTATTTAACACGCACCCAATAACAAGTTGCCACATTCTGGAGACTTAAGTTTATCGTCTCGCAGGTCTTACTGAAAAGACAATTAAAAACTGTGTCTCCACCAGGCATCCAACTTGGAACCTTTGGCTCGGGAGTCGGACATCTAACTAGCAACCAAGGCCGATTAGTGATGTGATGTTTTTATCATCAATCTGTAAATTATTGCACATGACAATAAGTTTATGTAATAAATGTAATTATGATATATTTTACACACAGCACAATTGTTTTAAATTTTTATATTTTTTTTGCTATCCAGGTGCAGCATGGTGGTCTATGGCATCACAGCTAGCCGCCCAGGACTACCTGGCTCGCCTTCAAGCTTCCGGACTAGGTGGCTTCCCTCCTGGCAGCGATCCCTATGGGCTGGCTGCTGGACTGGCGGGGGCCCAGAGCTCCGGAGGTAGGGGGGGATCGGGACCTTCGCAGGCCGGTCAGGGCGGCCGAGGAAGACCGCCGGGGGCTTCGAGAGCCCCTCATAACCGTACGTCTCACTCCACGACACTCAAGGACAAAGATAAGGGGTCTATGAGTAAGTTTATTTATTTTGTTAATAAAGTAAAATTTGAATTTGATATAATTGTGAGGATTTTGCTTCTAAACACTTCGTAACCCGTGTCCTACTAGTTCAAGAAAGCAACGCAGAAAATATAAATAGTCAAATAAAGTTCATAGAAATTCTACAAGATATAAAAACCAATAGGTTTGTTAGTAACACTAAACATTCCACAATATCATTATATTGTAAATATAAATAGTCAAATAAAGTTCATAGAAATTCTACAAGATATAAAAACCAATAGGTTTGTTAGTAACACTAAACATTCCACAATATCATTATATTGTAAATATAAATAGTCAAATAAAGTTCATAGAAATTCTACAAGATATAAAAACCAATAGGTTTGTTAGTAACACTAAACATTCCACAATATCATTATATTGTAAATATAAATAGTCAAATAAAGTTCATAGAAATTCTACAAGATATAAAAACCAATAGGTTTGTTAGTAACACTAAACATTCCACAATATCATTATATTGTAAATATAAATAGTCAAATAAAGTTCATAGAAATTCTACAAGATATAAAAACCAATAGGTTTGTTAGTAACACTAAACATTCCACAATATCATTATATTGTAAATATAAATAGTCAAATAAAGTTCATAGAAATTCTACAAGATATAAAAACCAATAGGTTTGTTAGTAACACTAAACATTCCACAATATCATTATATTGTAAATATAAATAGTCAAATAAAGTTCATAGAAATTCTACAAGATATAAAAAACCAATAGGTTTGTTAGTAACACTAAACATTCCACAATATGGTGTACACTTTTATTTTCTTTTTGAAATATCATTATATTGTAAAACCATCATTATATTATGAAATAATGGCAATTAACTGGCCTTATCTAAGTAATTAATGTATATTTTTTCTTCGTGAAAGTTTGATGATCCCTAAATGTGTTGTTATCAAGTGCATTTCTATTTTACACACAAAAACATGACGAAACTTATAGTAAGCAGATGGGTGGAGATAGAGCAGTTAACCTTTTCCGTGCTAAGGGTATGCGAAACAATGTAACACCTCAGTGCGGCGCAATTTTCGGACAAAATTAAAATCGTCATATCTCAATAACTACTCACTTGAGATACTTGAAATCTTCGACGAGAATATTCGTTTTTAGCTGTTTTAAATGTTGAGTACATTTTTTTGTTTATTTTGTTTTTCTGCATACTGTTTAACTGATTTTTTCAACATTCCAGCTCACAAAACCATGACTTATTAGCAAATAAATATCACATAGGTAAAAAAAGATATAGGAATGTATATAGTGAATAAAAATCAGTTTAAAATTTATGAATTTTTAAGTATTTCTTCGAAAACAAACACAGTTTTCAACAATTGCTTAGTGCCTTATACGTTTGTATGAAGTTTATCTGTAAGCGCTATGACCTATGCGCCGCTGCACCGCGACTTTATCAACTTATATAGTAGAAAATAGTCATAAAATCATTGGTTGTTATAAATAATACTGAAATAACTCAACAGGCTCTGAGTACTTACTTTTTCGGAACATTTATAAAAGCAAAATTCATTCATAATAGCAAAAAATGTTAAATGTATTTTGTCTATCACCTAGTAAAATTTTCAAAGTCGGTAACACAAAAAATCGAAGTTACTCTAAAAAACTCATGAACTTCAAAAAAAGAGTTATTTTGAAATATGAATCAACGTTTAAGACACAAATAAAAACATATAAATTTACAACAAAATACTTTGCTTTTATAAACTAAATAAAAACCGAACATAATTATTTTTCTAAACCGGCGCACAATCTCTACGAACTCGGATATGGGTTATAAGCAACATTAATATCCATACAAAGCGGTATCTCAGTGCGGGTCTCGATTATGTCTCGAGATGAAATAGATAAAAAGTAAACACTCTACTGCCATCTACCGAATTTTTTTTTAATTTTTTTAAAAACGTATTTACTTAGATAAATGATTCGGTTACACGATGTAATTATTATTTTTTGGATATGTCGATAAATAAGATTTCTACAGCGAGTTAAAGTGGAGCATTGTCCATCACGATTACCTATCGTGATCCGCACTGGTGTAGCGCATGATTCATCACGATAACGTCTCGAGATTAGCACTGAAACGGTTAAGGTAGGCGCGCATGGAAGCTTATTTCATCGGCCGATTAATTATCGGTGAGCTACAACATACGAATTACATGTAAGAGCGCGCATGAAAGCTAAGAGAATCGGCTGATTTAAAAATCTGTGACGAGACCCCAAAAAATCGGCCGATCGAGATCGGCCGATTTCTTGTGACCAATCCCGTTGTATGAGAGAGCGCGCATGGCGCTTGCTCACCGATAATTTAATCGTCCGAGCGCAGTAGATCGAGAAGTACGTTGTCAGTGTTGTCAAACGAAATGTCAGAAAATATGTATGAAATAAATATTGATTCCGAACAATTAATTACATTAGTTGAAGCACGTCCTTCATAGTATGATTAAAAATTAAAAAAATATAGTGACCGCCAAATTAAGCAAAAATTGTGGTTGGAGATTAGCGAAATTTTAATAACTGGTTGGTGTACTTAAAAAACTCCTCAAGGTGTGATCTTAAATCTTCGTAGGATTGGACAAATTGTCCTTTCGGTAATATAGCACTTATTAGCGGATGAACCCAGTGATTTTTTTGACGTTTCTTTTTACGCATTTTGAGGAAAAGAGCACAAACACATGCTACTTCAAAAAAATCCATATTTCTAATCATATTAGGTATTAAAACTTATGAATATAATAATAATATACATATTGTATTTTAAATATATGAATGTTGACCGCCGTGTTATTTCCAATCGTACGATTCTATAAGCTTCCATGCGCGTTAGAACCGACCGGCCGTTTATTATCGGCCGATGAATTTAAGCTTCCATGCGCGCCTTACCTTATCGCAGTGGGGAAGTAATTCAGTGGTCACAAGTTCGAATCCTACCATGACCAATTTCATTCACATATAGCATAAGTACTTGTTACAAGGACACACCTATTCATTCTTTTCTAAAAAATAATTGAAAAATCTTTACAAAAAAGGAAGTATGCTTCAAGAATTATGCTTACTTCACCAGTCTGTAGATATTTAAATAAAACTTTGTAATACCTTTACTTTGAAATATTTAATTTATGTACAGGTGTACAAAGGCGGGTTTATTGCCATAATGCAATTTCTTCCAACCAACCTGAGATACGTGAAGTCTCTGAAGTATAACTTGAAAGCTAAGCTTTATTATTGCAATAAGCAGTTACTGATGATGAATGCAACCTTGAAATCATTATAACTTAGCATTCAAGTCATTTCAAAGTTGAAGTATTATGTACAAAGTTTTTTTTTATATTTATTTAAATATTTTATACACTTGTTATTATTATTATTATTAGTTAGGAGTGGGACCCTACGCCCCCGCACTGCGACCATGTTTGATCTATTATGCACCTCCCTTTAGGGCTGTCATTTCAATAGCATTTCGGTTTCTTAAATAAAGTCCCATATCTTGCAAATTGAGATGCCTCCCACGTCCTTGGGTCTTAGTATAAAGGCTCCCAGGTGTCTGTGCCTGGATTCCATCAGTGCTGGACACTCTTTTACTTTCACTTCTTCCCCTTGTTGACACCTTCTACAGTTTGGTGCATCAACTATCCCCATTATGTAATGATGTCTTTTCAGATGGCAGTGACCAGTGAATAAACCAGTCATTGCTTTTAATTGTTCTCTGCTAAGATTTAGCAGCTTCTTTGTCCTTTTCTTAGAGGGCCCTTCGATGAATTCCTTCGCCTGTCGCTGTCCACAACTGGCCTTCCAGAATTCACTATGCTGGGTTGATATCCAGTCTTTAATTGATCTTTTAATCGTATTTGCAGATAAGCCAACTGCAGGTTCAGGTCCTATGAAAGGTTGCCCTGATCCCTTTTTGGCTAGCCTATCTGCTCTCTCGTTTCCTTCTATACCTTTATGACCAGGTACCCATACTAGATGTATTCTATTGTGTTCCCCTAGCCTTTCATGGTACATTAGACAGTCCCATACCAGTTTTGATGTAACCTGGTATGATTCTAGGACCTTAAAAGCTGCCTGGCTGTCTGATAAAATATAAATGTTCCCATTTTTGTAGTTCCTATTTATATCCTCATATGCACATTCTGTGATTGCATATACTTCTGCCTGAAATACAGTTGGGCATTGTCCAAGACTTCTTGAGAAATTAATCTTGGTACCTCAGCAATGCCCCCCTGCTCCAGTGCCCTCGCAGTGCCATCAGTGTACCAGATCATTCCTGCTTATTTGGTTTGTATTCTTTTTACAAACTGACTGTGAATGGTTTTTGGTAGTGATATCTTGGTAACATTTTGTCTGAATTCATATGCATTAATGAATCCAGTTCTTTGTCCCCAATGAAGTTTGTGTGGCCATAGCCTAAATATTTAAGGCTCCATTGGTCATTACAAACTAGTCTGTATAGTCCGAGCCTCGCCTCTGCCTCAATCATTATTTGAAGGGGTGGGAGGTCAAGAAGGACCTCTAAAGCAGCTGTTGGTGCTGTTCTTATTGCACTTGTAATTCCCATACATGTAAGTCTCTGTAACCTACTTAGTTGGTTCCTGCAGGACACAAGTTCGGTTCTTGGCCACCATACCAGAGCAGCATGTGTAGTAGTTGGTCTGATTATGGTGGTGTAGATCCAGTGCAGGGTTTTGGGTTTAAGTCCCCATGATTTACCAAAGGTTCTTCTGCATGCCCAGAAAACTCTGCTAGCTTTATTTGTTATGTGATTCACGTGCTGTTTCCAGTTTAATCCCTTGTCTATTATAACTCCAATGTATTTAACCTGGTCGCTAGGCGTGATCTGTTTTCCAAAAAGAGTTGGTGTAATGAACCCTTCTAGTTTCCTTTTTTTGGTGAATGGTACTCATCATCAAAAGTCTCAATCCTGTGGATTGGTTTGCAGAAGAAGTCTACATCTCGCTTTCAAATGAATTTTTTGAATGGTACTAGGGCTGCTTTATTAAGATTAATTTTCAGTCCTATCTCTTGCACCATTCTTCTACTGTCTGGATGGCTGACTGAGTTACCTCCGAGACTGTCCTTGGAAATTCCACTTACGATGATGCCAATATCATCTGCATAGCCTATGGCTTTAATCCCTTTTTCTTCGAGCTTAACAAGAAGTTCATCCACCACCAGGGTCCAAAGTAGGGGTGATAAAACCCCCTCCCCTGAGGACAACCCCTGTTAGTGGATGCCCTAATCACTTACACTTGTTAACCAGACAATATACCAACATAATTTTGGAAAGAATGGACCGAAGGGGGACAAAATTGGCATGCAAGCTCTTTAATGAAATACTGGCTGGAGCTCCCTTGTGAAATCAATTCAGAAGAAGCTTTCTCCTCACCTTTTACAAAAACAAAGGAGACTCCAGGAAGTGAGAGAATTTCAGTGGCATCAAACGTCTCATACTATGAGGATATACAAACAAATTTTAAACACGAAAATTAGGAATCTGGTAGAAGACAATCAATGTGGTTTTGTGTCAGGAAAGTCTTCTGTGCATACAAATCAAACTGTTAGAATTCTGGTTGAGAAACATTGCGATGCGAAAAAAAAACCTGCAAAATATGGCATAAGACTGGCCATTAATGATATATGTACATAGTAAGATAGAGGAAAGACAGTTAAGATGGTACTGGCACGTTGAATGCAGACCGCCAGATCACACGGAAAGCAATCTTTATGGATTTTCCTCGGCTTATATCCAGAGGAAGACCAAAGAATTCATAGATTGTGCAAAGACGAAACCAATTGCAGAGACATGGCCTAGGTGACATAATACAGGAGAGAAGGACCTATTATTTCAGGACGAGGAGAGCTGAGCCCATCACTCAGCATAGACAAAAAGTTGTGATTTAGCAAGGAAGAAAAAGAAGAAAATGTTTGTATAATTATTTTTTTTTTTTTGCAATACAGGGTCATCGTATGGTTTGCCAAAAACATCATCTCCCTCAATGTCAAGTATGTCTGGTATGCCATCTGGTTTATCTGCTTTGGGACTCAACAGCCTGGCTGGATCCAGGACACCCACACTCTCCAGTGCATCACCTCAACCCTTGCTGTCCTCATCTTCTTCTTCAAAGCATTCCAGTTAGTACATATTATTTTATGTTTTATCTTTTTAAGCAAATAACACATATGTTACATCTATTATTTTACTTTCATTTTAGCAAATAACACTTATCCATCTATTATTTTACTTTCATACACTCTTTGTTGCACTGTTGATTTGCTAACATTTAAGTGACCTCTTGGTTAATAAAGAGGTACTATGCTATTATTAGATTTGTTAATTTGAAAGTTAATTGGAAATTCTTTGCCAATTACCAAAATTGAATTTATTTGTTTTCTTTATTGCCTCCGTTTAGGGGTATACACTAGGGGCCTTACTTACTATTTGTTACTTGAATATAATATGATGCTTAGGCAATTATTTGCATGCAAATAAATAACTTGGTAAGCGTCGAATTATAGTCAAATTGCGAATAGTAAGGCCCTAGAAATTTCTATAATAATAACACAAGTATATTGTCATTTGAAAATTTCTTCCAACTAACTAGTGTTTCCAGCCCAGAGAAGCAAGAATTGCTTGAGAAATTATTTGAAATAAATGGGAATCAAACCCAACCAGGGGGGCAAGTCTGGTCAACCGTCGAAATCAAAACCATATATGTTTGCCCATATGATGGATATAATTATTATATGGAGTTCTATAATATCTTAAGATGTTTATGAACTCCATATGATAATTATATCCATGATATGGGTAATCACAAGGGTTTTGATTTCGATGGTTGACCAGACTTGTCCCCTAGAACAGTGCAGAAGTCAAACATCTGACCTTGGGCCATATAGAATTGAGCAAATATGCATGGTTTCATTTTTTATTATGAAGCAAATGTGCTTGATTAACACTTGATGTATTTTTTTTGCTGGTGGCAGTTCTTAAGAACTCAATTAAACTGATTAGCCCTTTGTGATACCACAAATTGGGGTGTCCTCCCCCTTTCACTTATTCTGAACCAGCTTGACCCTAAGACCCAAATACACAGCCCTAGGTAACTAAATACTAACTCCTAACCTCACTGTAGAGTATTTAGTATTCTTAAGTTAGCAATTACATTGCAGAGACATCATTAACTAAATACTAAATCCTACGCCAAACTTAAGGTCGATGACGTAACATTTCACATTATTGTCTATGAAGAAAAGGGATAGATAGTTTTCTATGGGTTCATATTGATGTTTAAAATGTTTTTTTTGTCATAATAACACAAACACATGTAATCAAGATCACACTGACAGCTCTATGTCAGATACTTCTGTGGGATTTGAATTAACAAAATTACCAAATAAATATCTGACAGTCTCTAAAATCATCATCCATTGAAAATATCTCGTATTTTAGTATCAAAAATTGCAAATGTTAGTTCACGCAAACGCGCATGCGCTTAGTATTTAGATATTATGTCTCTGCAATGCAATTCTCCTACAAAAACTTCGTAGCATCCTTAAGTTAGGAAGCCTTGTGATTTCCTAACATTAGTGAGTGACTGTGCATTAGGTCGGACTCTGCATACGGACCTAAATATATATATCTAAAGTAATAAAGCAATCAAAATGTTAGTGTATGTGTGTGTGTGTGTGTGTGTTTGTCTCACGCCTTCTAAAAAACCAAGAGCATCTAAAAATCTAATTTATGTGCGAACTTGTACCAGTATACCTGATGCAGTGTCACGCTAAAAATAATGCGATTAAAATGCTGAATTTTAAAGATATTTCAATAATTATTTTTTTCATACAAAATTTTCCAAGTCATATCTGTCAAAAAAGTGTACATTTTGCACGCAAATATCTGTTAGTTTAAAAGTTAGAAGTACGTATTTACACGAAAAAAATATATTTTCAAGTATAACTTAGCTTTTAAGTGAAAAACATGGTGAATATTTTGTCTAATTATAATGTTTAACTTATTTTTAAAGTAAGCGTTTTGTACAAATGTACATATAACCCCGCCATTTTTATATCTTTTCATACGATATTTAATTTTCCTACCGAATGAATATGTTCTTTAAAATAATATACCTTTGAAATAAATGTGATTATGAAATAATAAAATGAAACACAAGACATTACAGCAAGTTTTAAGACATATATTGTAAAAGTCTGTTAATTATTAGTAAAGATATAGGCGTAATAAAATTGCATAATTTGTTAAAAATATTTGATTTTTCTGACAATTTTCATTTTTATGGCATCGAACAAACCAATGTAGGTACCTACATATTCAAAAAATGTCTCCATAACATTTGATATTTTTCACATGTTGGAACATGGTTACTATGGTAACGGACACATTCTGATATTCAAATAAAATTTGTTATAAATCGAATTCGAATTAATTTAGAACATCATTGTAGGTAGGTACCTACATACCTAATACTTACTACTTAAAAACCAAGAATATACTGATTTTGTATAGGAAAATTATTAAACTATTTTAGGTTAACTACAATACACATTCAATATACCTACAAACTATTTCCTATAGTGAAATACTTCTTTTTTCTATGTAGACCTTTGGGTGATTTTTTTTACAAACTATTTCTTGGGGTTTAAATCTTCTTCCTCTTCTTTTGTGAAGTCATTTGGGACAGTTCATAAATAAACTATTTCCTATAGTCTAATTTTTCTTTTTCTTAATTTATGTAGACCTTGGGTGAGTTTTTATACAAACTATTTCCTATAGTCTAATTCGTCTTCTTCTTCCTTTATGTAGACCTTTTGGTTAGTTTTTAAACAAACTATTTTTAAACAAACTATCCTTTAGTCTAATTCTTCGTTTTCTTATTTTATGTAGATGTTGAGTGAATTTTATATAAAATATTTCCTATACTTCAATTCATCTTCTTCTTCTTTTATGAAGACATTTTGGTCAGTTTTTTATATAATACATTTCCTAATGTGTAATTCTTCTATTTCATCTTCTATGTAGACCATTGGGTCAGTTTTTATTACAAACTATTTGTTATAGTTTTATACTTCTACTTCTTTTTTTATTTAGTCTTTTGGATTAGTTTTATGTCTAATAGTCTATTGTAACGAAATATTATAAACAACATGCATACTTGATGAAAATACATAAAAACGAATAGGATGTGACCAACACTAGAATCTTCTCATTACTTTTGTTCAATCAAATTTACACCATTTATTATATCATCATATATTGCTTAATTTTCAATAACTACACATTTCATTTTGATGACAATATATAAAAAATCGGGGTTGTGGCCATTGCTGGATCTTCACAACGTTTATATTCATATTAAAAACTATTTAACATAGCTTAAGTCTTCTTCTTCTGTAATGTAGACTTATGTGTCAGTTTTAAGTCTATCAGTTTTATTGTGCAAAACTATAATAAACTATATGCACACTTGACGAAAAATATAAAAACGAATGGGATGGGACCAACACTAGAATATTTTCAGTACTTTTGTTTAATCAATTTTTAAACCATTTCCTATCATCCAAAATTACTAAATATTTAAAACACATTATTTGCGTTCGATGACAATATATAAAAATAGGGGTTGTGGTCAAATCCAAACTCTTTACGACGTTGTCTTTTTATAATAAGTCATATTTAAAATTATTTCCCATAGTCCATGCGTGCAGAAATTGTATGTGCTTATATATAAAAGCAAATGGAATGTGGCCATCACTTTAAGATTTTACACCGCTTAAACTCAATTAAATTTCAAACTACTTTTCATACTACGGTTAAAAAAAATTATGTGTGACAATATTATGTAGGTATATAAACGATTGCTTATTCCTTCACTAATTTACATTCTTGGCCAACGGCGGGACATAAAAGCTAGTAAATGAATATAATGTTTAAATATTGTAATTTTTTTGTTAGGAAAATCATCCTCATCCGCTGCAGCAAAGGCTTCCGCCCTTAGTGGTGCTTATTTGGCTGGCGTATCTGGTAAAAACAGCTCGTCAACCAGCGGCGGCAGTGTCACTGGTAGCAGCAACAACAACAATGCATCATCGCCATCTCCCTCGTCCAGTATGTCCTCAGCTATGAAGGACAAGGACCTGTCATCGATGATGCGCTCCGATCTGCTAATGGCGCAGGCAGCTATGGCACAGAACGCATATCAGGCAGCCGTCGCTCAAGGCAAAGGGGGGAAGGTAACTGCCTGCATATTATCACATTTTTAAAATAACGTAAAGAGATCAATATGTTTTTGTTAAACAAGTACATATACATCTTCTTACGTTCCCTAAATTAAGCATAAATGCTTGTGCTATAGGTGAACAAAATCGGTCGAGGCAGGATTTGAACTCGCGACTACTGGATTACAAACCCAGTGCGCTAACCACTCTACCACCGACCCATCTAAATGCTTGTTCATAATAATTATTACACTAATCATACTTTTTTATTAGCCTTTTATGTGTATGCATAATTTACGTACAAATACTTTTCTAATGTTGGAACAATGATTGCATTATGTATATGCATAGTTCATGTACAAATACTTTTTGCTTTTTTTATTATAATAATATTTGTGACACAAGAATTGTTCAATCTAAATGGTTCCTAAGATAATATATTTCTGTGATAAAATGAGAATTATAGCTGACATTCAGTTACCAATGAATATAATATGAAATGATTTTATTATTTTTGTTTATTTGTTCCATTACATTGTGTATAATGTATACTAAATATTTTTTTAATTTAGGGTTCTTCGGCGCTTTTTGGAAATCCCTTTGGTTTGGGCTCATTGAACTCTGCAGGGTTATCTGACAAGGATCGTCATTCAGGATTGGATTCCCTCGCTAACCTGCCTCACACCATACTCAGGTTTGTTTTACTTTATATATTTTCATTTAAATTATTGACATATTAATTTTGATTAAAACAGTAATGTCACAATCATTGAAAAAATTAATAACCAATTTTATTTGTTTATTTTCCTATGCGGACAGTGCTGCTTTGGAAGGAAAGTAAGTATATGAACCCAATGATAAACAATTTTAACATATGTACCTGTAGGAAATAATAGGATGGAGACATCAATGAGGTGTTTAGATATTTTATTCCCGAAGTAGTAAGTCACAAATCACAGTGATGACACAACAAAGACAAGAAAAAGGTCAATTTGATTTTAAAATGTACATAGTAAAACTGATAATAAATATAAATAAAATATTTATAAAAATAAATAAAAACACACAGTTTTAATCCACAAAATGAGTATGACTTTAATGAGCCTTAGGCTCATTAAAGTCATACTCATTTTGTGGATTAAAACTGTGTTTTTATGTATTTATTTTTATAAATATTTTATTTATAACTATGAACTTCCACTGTGTTAACGAAAAAACTTTGAAATTATTAAAACTGATAATATTGGATTCTTCTAAAGTTCACTTGTATGTTCATCATAATGATAATATATTGTATGGACATTTAGTTGAGGGCGTCTCCTGAAACGAAACCCAATATTTGTTTTAGTTTTTCCTTTGAAATTGAACATTATCATCTTCAGTTTTAAAGATATCCAATCCTATTGTATGTATTCAGGGGTGATATTCGCAGAGGTTCGGCCGAACGAGTTGTTAAAATTTTCAATGTTTACCAAACCCTTTGTTAAACACACGTAACATTTCTCAGAGGTTTTGTTTCTTTCAAAAAATATATTAAAACATAATTTATACCCTGTAACACTACTAAACTAGAGCTTTATGAGCCAGGCAAACAATCAAATTTGTTCAAATTTACGGGATGTTCCGATATTACTAGGAATGTTCCGATACACACGGTATATTGAATTAGTCTTGCATCGAGTACATTACCAAATACGTTTCGGAACATCCCCGACTGTTCGTGTGTATAGCCAGTTTGTTGTTAGACGCGTGCCAGTCATGAGGCAACATCGCCAGTCGTAGTCAAAGACAAATAACCAACCTGTTAAAATATAGTTCTGGCATAAACAATGTTAAATTTGAACTGACTTAATTTTTCGAATGCATTTTTTTTTACTTATATGACTATCTTATTATGGTCATGACATTCATTAGCCACTCAGGCTGGTTCAAGGGGGATGAGTGAGTGGGAGGACAGCCCCATTGTGGTATCACAAAGGGCCAATTGGCCTAAGTGTGTTCTCCTCAAGAACTGCCACCCGCAATAAAAAAAAAATCTTATGGTCAGTTTTTGTGCTAATGTTGCTAATGCATCGTTGAGTGATAAAAAATGCTTATGGAAAAATTTCTGTTAGCGAACCCTTTGTTAAATATTTTGAATATTACAACCGTATGTATGTATGTAATGAAATGTATGGTAATGAAATACATAAAATATTTTCAGTGATGGTGCATCAATATTAGGTGGTGTCCGTTTACCACCCGATACTGAGATAATCAAGTATACATCCAGCATCGTGGGGCCTAAGGTGAGAAAGGTTCGATATCACATTTCATTACTATTTTGCTTGCAACAACACTAACAGAGGGATGTTCTTAAATAAACTCATTAACATTATATATGCATATCTATGGTGGTGGTGTAGATGTATGAATGACTTATTTACTTTATTTATTCAGTCACTGTATTATATTGTTACTAAACAAAAATATAATAATAATTAATTGAGATTTTTATAATAATATTAAATGTCTCATTCAATAACATACATACATATTTCATTGTATGTGGTAAATAAGTAGTAGAATAAAAAAATGGGTTTATTACCCAAAGTTTTAATATTTTGAAGGTTAAAATCTTTAATATATTTTATATAGGTTCCAGGTTTGAATCCTTGTGGGTCTGAATTTATGAGAAAATTTATTAATTTTGTGGGCTCTTGTTGTTGGGTGCAGGTTAAATTAATGTCTAATACAGTACATGTTTGTTGTCTGAGAAGTAATATAACATAAAAACCCATATTTTATCTTTCTCTGGTAAGTAAATGAAAATAAATATGTATAAAATAGAAACTTCTCCTTTGAAATTATAGATCTCGAAGGTCATATTATAATAAAATTGATTTAGTTTTATATTACCATTGTCTTCATATTGTATGACTGAATTTTGGGTTTAGTTTTTCAATTTTATTCATTGCATGAAAATTCTGATCAACAAATCTATTTTCATCATATGATTATAAATCCATTCTACTATTTTTATAGTTTTTTATCTAAATTAACTTGCCCTAATTAATTTTTACATTCAATGAAATCTGCAGTTTTTATTTTGAATATTTAAATAGAAGAGTTAATTAACCAACCAAATTGATTTGTTGATCCAAATGTGAATTTGCTTATATTTTTTGCTTCATATATCACAAATATAATTTATATTTTATTTCACATGTTTTATTTTGCACGTCCATTGCAGAGACTTGCAGAGAATAGACTTTGCACTTATCCTTACTAGTGTATCTAAAATCAATTTGTCAACTTGTGAGACTAAACATGGATGACCATTGTGTTTCATTATATATCCTATAATATTTGATTAACTAATTGCAATTAAACATATTTATTAACACATTTTTTTTTAAATTCCTTCATCTATAAATAGTGTTTTGGAAAGGGACACTTGTGTGAGCTTGGGTGTCTAAGGGTTGAAAGATATAATATAATTCTGTGCTATGAGAAGGACTCCATAAGTAAAATACAAAGAATAATCATAATATGTAGTTTAATCACCGATGTTTTTTATTGGATAAATTATAAAGTTTTAAGTTAATTTTTTTTATGACTAAGCAAAAAACAGAGGATAAGATAAATGAGTATTTGACTGAGTACAATTTTCATACAATTCAGGATACTCAAATTTTAAATATTGCACTAATATTAAAATTTGATAGTACTTTACAAGATTAAAAATGCAAAAAAACGATTGCCATGCATAAATTGTGGTTGACTGGTAGAAATTGCCTATGGGCAATAAGTCCGCCACATTATGTGTTTTGTTTTGCATAATAAAAGAATTTTATTATTTATATTATTAAATCACAGTCACAGTTTTTCAACTATTGATGAGGTTTAGGCCTCGCTCACATTGGATGCGTTTTCGTACGAATTACGCTCGTGCGTAAACGTACGTAAATGCACGAACGATCCTGATACTTGATGTACTATGAGAGTGCTCACACTGGATGCGAGTTGGTCGTACGTGGTCGTACGTAGTCGTACTGTGGTCGTACGTATATGCACGTATTGTTACGACGTCTGAGTTCGATCATGGACATGCTCACATTGGGTGCGTTTTCGTACGAAATTCAGTCGTCCGGATACGTACGAAATCGTCGAAAACGCACGAATAATCCCGATCCTTTGAGCACAATGAGAGCGCTCACACTGGGTGCGAGTTAGTCGTACGTTGACGTGCGTATAGTTCTGACATACGAATTCGATCCAAACTTGTTTGGATATTTTGCTCCGTTCGTACTTTGATTACACATAAATGGATACAGAAAATTTTGTTAATTTGGTTTTTGGACACAAAAGTTTATTGGATTTCTGATTACGTTATGCAATTTGATCCGAATTCAAATAACTAAATATTTTTTATGACTTGGTATTTTTATCTTTGTAAAATGTTATTTTACATTTCTCTTCGTGTGTTGTTACCTGTTTTTTTTTATAACCCAAGGTTTCAAGGTGCGTGCGTGCGTGCGTGCATGCGTGCGTGCGTGCGTGTGTGTGTGTGTGTGTTCGTGTGCGTTTGCACGTGCTAGGGTGTGTGCGTGTATGTATATGTGTGTGATTGTCTGCTGTTTTGTGCTATGTGAAGTGAATATGTTATTATAAAATGTTATAAACAAAATAATTTTGTCTATATTACAATTGTCGGCTTTCGTGGCTCAGTTGTTTGGGTATCTGACTGCTGATCCAAAGGTCCCGGGTTCGATTCCCGGTGGAGGCATAGTTTTTAATTGTGTTTTCAGTCTGGATCTGTGAGACGATTAATATCGTAAGTCTCTAGAATGTGGCAACTTGTTATTAGGTGCGTGTTAAATAAATAAATGGGAATAAAATTAGATGGGTCGATGGCAGAGCGGTTAGTGCGCTGGGCTATTAATCCAGTGGTCGCGAGTTCGAATCCTGCCTCGACCGATTTCGTTCACCTATAGCACAAGCATTTATGTACCTACTTGTTTAACAAAGACATTTTTATCTAAAAAATAAATAAATAAAAAATAAATAAATTGGCTAACCCACAGAGAAGCTGTGCCTAGTGGGATTTTTGTATGCACGGTTGCTTTGTTGTTGTGATTGATATTATGTTTATGTGTATTCTACCAAATCTTAAATAAATAAAATTGTATGACCAGCATCGTACGTCGACGTACGATCAAATTCGTATCAAAAATCGGAGAAAGCCGTATCCAGTGCGCGCACTCGACCAGTATCGTACGTATACGTACGATGCGAATTCGTATCCAATGTAAGCGAGCAAGTGCGCGCACTCGATTCGTACGACCAGCATCGTACGTTTACGTACGACCAAATTCGTATCCAATGTGAGCGGGCCCTTAGTACTCATTACGTGGGCTAAAATC
The DNA here is from genome assembly GCA_963576475.1 of Molanna angustata. Lineage (NCBI taxonomy): Eukaryota > Metazoa > Arthropoda > Insecta > Trichoptera > Molannidae > Molanna > Molanna angustata. The sequence continues at coordinate 43,550,723 of OY754965.1, read as the reverse complement.
AGTTCCGTGAAGCGTTTCTCAATTGAAGAAAAAAATGCAATATAATACTTATGTATTTATGTACTTATGTATTTGTTTTATTTTCATAGAAATTTATCTATTGTATGTACACTTTATTATTTAATAAAAATTATAGTAATATTTATATGTATGTAATAAAAAACAAACCTAAAATTATCCGGTCATTTTATGCGTCATTCGGTTAGTTTGTCTTCAGTCCCTTGAGGGTCGTTCTACCCAATTGTACTGAATTATTTGATTTTATTCTTGGTTTTGGTGTTGTTTTATATACAGCACAATCTCACTTATCTGGCACTAATGAAGGCACAAGAGTACCATATTAGGGGAAAATTTCTATGTAAATATTAGTCAATAATATTGTTTACCAGATTTGTATACCCGGTGTTACACGAGAAGGTAAATATGAAGCAATAAGCCAAGAAAATCGTTTTTTTATTTTGATTTGTTTATTTGTTATGATAAATTTAGAATGATTAGAAAATATTGTTTATTAATAAAATAGAAATTGAATTAAAAAAAGAATTGTAGTGGCAGATTTACTGTCGGATTAGCGAGATTGTACTGTAGTTAATTTTTTTGAAGTATAAAAAAGTAATAAAATAATCATTTATCAATATAATTACTTTTTAATGGATGTCTTGATTCCCAGTAATAGTGTACTCCTGAGAATACTGATTAGCTTGAATAAACAAATAGCTGAACGAAATCGGTCAAAGTGAAATTTGAACTCACCACTTCTGGATTACTTATCCAGCTCGCTAGCCGCTCTGCTACGAACCCATCTAAATATTATATGCAATAATAATGAACACTTCCTTGCACCCTGCGCAAGGTGCGAGTTTATTGGCGTATGGCAATTTATTTCAACTAACCAGTGTTTCCAGCCCAGAGAAGCAATATTTGCGTGAGAAATAAATTTAAATGAATTTCTCCTCTGCTGGGAGTCGAACCCAGGACGCCTGCATAGAAACCAAAGAGCTTACCAACTGTGCCACGGCGGTCGGCACAGTTGGTCGGTCGTCATATGTCTTTTAAGGTTTAATAAAGTTTGTGTAAAACAAAAGTATATTTGATTGCCTTATTTTTTATATACATCTAGGTTCCGGGTACAACAAACCGTGGTAGAAAGAAGACCATATCATTGGATCCTCCTCATGTTTCTGTCCATCCCGCTCTCTCATCAACAGGTCTATTAGTTGAGAGAGGTGGACCGGCTAAGAAACCCAAATTGGTAAGACCCTTTCCTATAACAAAATTATATTTGCTATAGTTATGAAACCTCGAAGTTCCTTAGAATATACTATTTGGGAACTGTTTATTTTAAATATATGTATATTTATTAATATTTTGTTTGTAACCAATGTCTGAAGTAAGATAACCTACAACAATAAATAAACATATCATTGCAATGAAGTAAGGAAGGAGAGGATTGAAGGATGACATACAAGGAATTTTGTTTTAGTTTTTTCTTAAATATGTCATCACTATTCCATAGTCTACCTGATACTTGAAAAGAAATGATAAACTTTATATATGGAATATGCAGTTATTTTGCATTAACTTATTATGATGTCTTGTGCTTGGTAATATTCAGATAAACACGTATTTGACTTATACAGTTTATTACACACAAGATAATACAATATAAGATGATAGGTATAATAAGATAATATTACTACGCGACGGTTGGTACTTAATATAATGCCGTGAGTGTGGAACAACCGACTGCCGTCGTCCGTCGCTTATATACATTCAACATGACACACCTTCTCGCATGCCGTCTCTCTCACACACATTATCCAGATACCTCTCACTTATTATAACTTATTTTTTATTATAATTTAATTTAAATTATCCACTATTTATTTTATCAGGATTCAGAGTATGGACACTTACCGCTTGCCCACCAGAATTCCTCCGCTTCAAGTGTTTCAATAACTGGTGGTGCCTCGTCTGCTTCTAATAGTGATCGAGTGGAGGTTATAAAGTTGCCTTCTAGCTCTTCGGATCCTCGTAGTTCTACTCCTTTCAGTATGAGCAGTTATACAGGTATTCAAAAAGCAATAAAATTTATTGTTACTCAACACTTGAATATCCTCATTTAATATTTAGCCCTTGGAAACTTATAATATGTTTATTCTTTACACATCAATCATGTACTACCAATCTTGATAATATTAAATAATTATAGAATAGAACTTTTTAAAATCATTCGCACATTATATTTATTTTTATGGATTTTCTTAAATTTTTTCTAGGTCTATCCAAGGAACTTTTACAGTCTATAGCAAATCAGAGTGGTCTAAATTTAGCCGCGTTGGAAAAACAATTTGCTCAACAGTTTGGTTCCAGCTCCAGTTATTCCAAATCTTCATCATCCTACTCTGCTAGTCAGGATGTCGGTAAGTTCATTATAACTTGAATGCATAATTCATAACTTGAAGAAATAAACTTATGTTTCAATAGATTGTAAAAAAGCTGTGTAAAATATAATTTTGATATTCACATTTGTTTTGTAACAAATTTATTATTAGTTATATATTTACTTTATACTGTTTAATTTTTGTTCTAAGGTTTGAATCTCAGCTCAAAGCCTTCACATTCCTCAAGTCAACCGCAGCGAGATGAATCTCCTGCTAGTACGGCCAATGACGATGATGCACCTCTTAATCTATCACTGAAACCTTCCAGCTCCTCCAATAAGGCTTCTACTGATGGTATAACAATATATATTTCGTTATATGAACAAAACTACAAGTACTCTAATAGCTTTTATGCTAATTAAGAGTGTTTCTCTAGATTTAACAGACAGGTTGACTTGTTCCTTTATGACAATTTTGGAACATGATTTTTTAGTAATCGGATTTTTAGAGTCTGTCATATCTGTGTAATAAAATATTAGTTAATATTCTTTTATAAATCCTAATTAATCAATGAATTTGACAGTAATTTTGTGGTAGTCAATGATTACAAATAATTACAGTGCAAATACTTTGCTAAGTACCCATCAATTATTGAGTCTATTTAGTAAAGTATTTGCATATGGTATAAGTGGTATTTTATTTGCACCATAATTATTTGTTAAAATTAATTGGTTTAAAAATATGGTACGCAATTTCAAGTATTTTGAAACATCATTCATGTATTCTGTTTATAAAACTAGTAATGAAAAGTTATAATATATGAATGAACTGAAATATTTTTGGTATTCATATTTAGAGTGGAGGAATTCCAGTGGATCAACGAAGGTTCAAGATGAAGCTGCAAGCTCTCTGAGTTCTCTCAGTAGTATAACGGCATCTCTAGGATCGACAAGATCACAACCTCCTCCACCAGATAGAGTCTGTGAGTGTACTTTTATCTCTACAACATACATAATATAGGAATAAACATTTTTTTTTTGTAAGTTAAGGTTTATTTTCATTGGTTAACTTATCTGGCGCGAATGAGACTTCAATTATCAAATTACCTTAATGTACCTTTATTCAGCTTAAGAACCATGATAAATTTAAGTTTGTTTAATGTGGAGTCACCTGGCCATAGAGCCATTGAAGGTAATGAAATAGCAGATGAACATGTTAAAAAGTGAGCAGGTTAATTGATGAAGACTGGCTAACGTTCCAAAAGACAAGCTAAGTAATACATTGATATGCCTTCTTAACCTATTTAAGACGAGCGTTATGTATAGATGCCCGCCGGCCGCATGACTAAACGCCGAGTGTCATGCATATACATGCCCTCTTTCTATACCAAATTTTGAACCTTTATTTCACAGTAAATTTGTACTTGATAGAAACAAAAATTGTATGTATATTATTCCTACTATTTTATTAGAACAAAGTCTACATGTTTCGAGAACAATGTTCTCTTCCTCAGGACACTTAATGTACTAGTTAACAAATATTAAAATTATAAGTTAAGGTAAAAGCAGTGAGAGGGGAGAAAAAGAGGGGGATACCTTCGTCTACATCAAAAGAATGGTTTTTCTCAATTAAGTGATTAGCAAATTCAGAATAATTATCACTATGAAGGCATCTTTAATGTTCCTTAACCCTTATTTCAAAGTTTCTTATTGTTTTTCCTATGTAAAAGTTATCACAATTTTTACAATTTAACTGATAAACTCCAGATTTCTTCATGGTTGAATCTTTATCTTTATTATTTAATATAATTTTTTTTAACTTGTTATTAGTATAAAATGCAGGTTTAGTCAAAATAAAGTGATTAATAATTTGGACCTAAACACCCAAAAGTTTTATGACCGTGTTATAAATTTATCAAACCATCAGTTTTGTAATGAAGAACTTAACTTATTATCTAAAGGTCTAAATTATAACTTACACTATGACACCAAAAAAAGTCTAAAGAATTGGAGTTTTTGGCAGTGGACTTTGATAATGCGTTATATAATCATCCAAAACAATATTAAAATTTTGCACACGGGACATAATGAATTAAAAACTTTAAAACTAGAAATATTAGAAATAAGGAAAAATGTAAATTTAAATCAACCAATAATAAACAAGCAAATTAATTTTATAAATAATCCACTGTTAAACTTATTTCCCTTATAATGTAATACCTATTTGGTAAATTTATGTATATATATACAAAGAAAACACGGTCTTTGTAAAAAAATATAAATAATGTTAGCTTACATATGGTCACCCTAACCTTCCTTACCCCTCTACTTCTCCTTTTCTCCCCTCTCACTGCTTTTACCTTAACTTATAATTTTAATATTTGTTAACTAGTACATTAAGTGTCCTGAGGAAGAGAACATTGTTCTCGAAACATGTAGACTTTGTTCTAATAAAATAGTGGTGAATACAAAGTTATTTTATTGTTATTAATTAACGATGGAGCCACAAAATAATAATTTCGCATTTGAAAAAAAAAAAAAAAAAATATATCATTCCCTTTAATTTTTACTTCAAGACATCTGTCTTTAGTATCAGATAAACAATTTTTAAATTATTTAAAAAATTAAGAACTTAAACCATTGTAATTTATCGAAAATCACAGCCAAATTCATATTCTCCCGCGCTTGTGAGGATCTTATACACATAGGAAAGAGGAATACTGCAACAATTAAATTTCTGCTTTGAATTTGATCCTTACCAATAAACAATTGTCACACATTCCTTATCTACATACATTAAATGCCGGAAGGATCACATGGATGGATCACTTAATAATGCCGACATAATATAGTTTTTTGTATGAAGATAACCACTGTAACATTATTCATAATTTATTGTATGTATGTTATGGAGTATTCAATTTATTGATTGTATTTAATTTTTTGTTTATCTTTGATCTTTTCATGATGCATCTTCATCTTTAGATTTCTCTTAAGCGTTATTATATTCAGTCAAAACGAGATTAAAAAATACTGTGTACATCGTGAAAAAACCGCCCTTCCGTAGGTAATCCAAGTACTTTTTCCTTCTCATCTTAATTGGGTTAAAGAGGAATCAAGGAACTGCTAAATTGATACCAATTAAGATGTGACTGTATATTGGTTACCGCCTTTTGAAAATACATAATATGGCTGCCTGCAAAAGAAACTGCCTGTGATTATGCAACCTTGACGGAAGACAAACTCAGATGCCTTACATATTATAAAGGTAATAAATTATGGCCATTATGTTCTTTTTATTTCATGGTTGTATTACATTCTTTACAGCCCGTCGAAAACCTGGAGCAAAACCACGTCGAGTAATACAAGAATCTTCCCCATCACCGTCACATCCGCCGGGTCAGGAAAGTCCTACGCCCAGTGGCAGTGAGGATAGTGATAGTAAGATAAAAAATTATTATTTTTATGTATATTTAAGTTAAAAAAAAACGCTTCTACAAAATCATAATTTTTAATGTGCCTGTTTCTTCTCATGGTGGCCATGGTTATGTGCGTTTCATGCTTGTTCAAACACTCCACGCTTTTCATAATATTTATTTTACGCATTTCACTAGTGCATGTTAAACTGAACATGAAACTCAATTGACTGTCACAACAACGGTCTTTTGTCCCTGTTTATTATTTTTTTATTTCTCATTCATACATTGAGTGATGCTTTTCTGAGTTGAGTTTATATTTTTGGGTTGTCGCTTGAAAAATATGTTTACTTATTTCAGATACGAAAGGTGTTCTGCATAAATTTGTAAATTATTAAATATTGAACTAGCAAAATGTCTATTATGAATATTTGTAGCCGATATGAAACCAACCAACACTTGATGACAGTTCTAAAAAGATGAACATGTTTTTGATGAACTAATTTTACAAATCATCTTACGTACTAATGTTGAATTCATCTTATAATTAAACTTCTTTGATGTCATCATTCAAAGATGTATATTTTTTTGTTTTTATTAGCGTTGTCAATTTCAGTGGGGCCATGGCACTCTACGAAAGAAGGCCGACCCAGAAATTTGGGTCGTGGTGTATCAAAGCCGAAGAAAAATACAGTCGCCTCACTGTTGGCACAGTCGAGAGCATTGGGTATCAGACCAGCTCTGGCGCACCAATATCTTCAAGATGCTGTTGACTTGGTAATTTATTACACAATTTCTTGGTGTGGTAACCTCTCGATTAATGGATAGTCACTAGACACTCGAAAATTATTTGACTTTATTGGTGACTTTTCCTAGGAATTTGATATTTGATGTTATATCATGTTATTATTTAGTATAACAACATGACATAGTGGTAAGTCATTTGACTTCTATGCTGGATTCGATTCCCACCATAGGAGTAGTTTGTTTAAAATTATTTCTCACGCAATTATTGCTTCTCTAAGCTGATAACACTGGTTACTTTGAATAAAATGCCATATGGCTATAGGCTCATCACTTGCACAGGGCACAAGGAAGTGTTCATAAAAAAAAACATGTTTAGATATTACCTAATGTTTAATTCATTTTTTCTTCTATTATTAATAATCGAGAGTATACTGTATTTGTGTTCTCACCTGCATCATATCATTTTTATTTTATGCACAGAAAAATATTGGGTTTTTGTGGGAATTTGTCTTTCATTTTTTTCAAGTGTTTTTATGGTTACCATATTGTCACCCATACAAGTGATACAACACTTTTATTTTAGGAAAAACATTTTTTTAGATGGAAACATGCATTTCAGTTTTCAAATTTACATACATGTGGTCATTAACATGCTCATTAACATTATTTTTATGTTTCATAAGAACATTTCACATATTTATTTATGGTTTTAATTAAGTTATTAGTTATGTATTATTACAAAGTGTTAACTGAAAATTACATTTCTGTTTATTATAAAAAATGATGTAGGTACTTAACCATATAACCATGTGTATATTTTTTGGTAGATTTTCAAATTGTCAGATATTCGTTTTTCAGTCAAAGAGATAAAATTTATTGCTAATGAATTTGTGAGATATTTTCTTTATATTTAAATATCTAAAGTGAGCTGCTTATTATTAGGTGCATGTTATATGACTATCCTAGATATTATAATCAAAATAGCTGAGTAACATGTTATGTATTGATTGTGCACTGTGTATATGTATCAATATATTATCTTTACGATATGTTTATTTACCTGATACATTCTTAGAAACTTTCTCTCTCATACAACTTTTTGGAATACCAGTACTAGTATATATTTAGCAATTTAATATTTTTCAGTCATATGTTAAAAACAAAAATTAATGCTTTAGTTTAGTGGTAAATCTTTTGTATCATACTAGATACCAAACAGAAGATACAATTCTTTCCTTCCTCAACTGGAAACTCTGGTTGGCAATAAATGTATCAGAATGATTCTTCATATGGCATACATCTTGTCTTGATCCCATATTTTGGGTAACTTCTGTAAGAAAGATTCTTTATATTTGGAGATATTTTTTGTCCATATGACAATTTTATTTTAAAATGTTGATTTAAAAAGACTCATTTCCATGTAACCTATCTGTTACTTTAAACTATGTAGAGACTAAGTAATGATAATTATGTCGAGTATTATGAAACTATCATGTTTGTTTATATGATTGCTATATTAAGCATCCATACAGGCGCAGCGAACGGATCAAACGCAGCACATCAAACGGATTTTAGTATTCTTTGAATAGCAACTCATACAAGTGCATCCACTGATGGTTCGGCATCGTACAGAGCGCAGGCATTATTGCTATCATTGTTGCTAGGAGACAAAAATCCAGTCCATTTACTACGCCTGTATGGACGCTAGCCTTAAATTGTCTTATCTTCTTATTGCTTTCTTTGCAATATACTTTATTTCTTTTAATTTTCAGTTAAATCCTGAACTCCAGGAAAAGCTAAAAGCTGCAATGGGTGATATAAGTGCAGGTCTGATTCCACCTCCTGAACTGAGCGGGACAGACTCGGACGGTGGTCCACCAGGTTCAGATTCCTGCGCAGATGATTCGGACACTTCAGATGCCCTAGCTGCTGAACCCATGCTCAGATTGCCTCTTGCTATGGGTAATATTATCTATCTAACATACACATTTCATTTGTTTTCTTAAAAATATTTCAAACTTACCCTTGCCAGTTCTAATCCAATAAATAATTGGTATTCTAAATATGTGTTTGATGCATATGTCTAAGTAATCCTATTGCATGTACTTAAAAAATATCCTTCTCTTGGAAGCTACCAGTCACTGCTGACAAGCAATGTAATGAAAGTTATTGCCGTTTAATTTTCATTTTTTACAAAATATTGAAAAAAACATCATTATCATTCTTAATGCTGACCATCTTCTCAAATATTTACTTCATTTTATAAAAAAATATTTATACATATATTGTCTAGTAAATGTTGAAATCACCATGTGATTCCATTATCACATCTAATGATTAGGTTACAATTGTTATAATATCTTATGAATATTTCAGGATGGCGTCGTGAAACCTTAATGAAAGGTCTCTCCAGGAATTGTAGCATAAAAGGAGATGTTACATATTATCCTCCAGAACCACATTCCAATATTAAGTTGAAAAATATACAAGAATTAATGTCGGTGAGTGCCTACTTATACTTTCTTATTGTACCAGGAATTATATTATTTACACCTGACCTCTGTTACTATGTAAATAAATACAACACTAAGACCCGAATGCACAATCTTAGGTAACTAAATACTAACCATGTTTTTATTGCACAGTCGCTCACTAAATTTAGGAGATCAGGTGGTTTCCTAACTTAAGGATTTTGTATGAGAATTGCATTGCAGAGACATATCTAAACACTTATCGCATGCGCGTCGGAGTAAACTAACATTTGCGAACTATCAAAAAGTAAGGTTGATTGCGAGGAATCTTACGGTGACAGGAAAATTATTCGAAAAACAATTATTCGAATGCTCAATTGTACGAAAATCAATTTTACGAATGGCAATTATTCGAATCACATTTTTTCGAAAAACAATTTTCCGAACACACAATTATCAGAATTAACAATTGTTCGAATTTTTATGACGTCATGTTGGTAGTATTGTGAAAGGAATAAACCATAGATTTTTATTATAATATACTAGATGTCGTAGTTAGCAAATTTTGTATGAATCGAAGTGAGGCATTTTTCCGGGGGATTTTTGACGTTGTAGTTTTTACGTAATTGTTTTCGGATTTATTTGTCGTAAAAAACACTTTGTTAATTTAGATTTAGAAAAAAGTTATTTAAGATGTGTTGAAATGTAAGGAAAACTGAAATATGTTAATAACCAAAACGTCAAACGTGCGATATTCCATGACTCACTTTTATTACATCTACATAGTATAATGTATTATAAAAATCTATGGAATAAACAACATGGCGATGCACCGCGCTGTCAGATATTCTAGGATGTACACCGATTTTTTAAACCTAAACCTACAAAGCTTTGGTAAAAATAGGTTGGTTAGGTTTGTTTGTAGTTATAATTACGACTGGCGTGAGCCAGTTGCATTATATATTAAAAAAGTAACTATAATATTAAAATAAAATAACTAAATTGGTGTGAATACTAGATAAACTGTCTGTACATGATGTGTCAAAATCAAAAACTGGTGTACAAACTAGGCTATCCCGCGCTGTCAAACATCAGTTATTAAAAATGTGCAAACATACGTAGGTACCCACAATAATACAAGTAATAATAGTCTTCATCGAATATATTTTACTGGCAACAAATATGTCAAAGGAGGCAACATAATGACACAAAAATATATTAAATTCGGTCAATTGGTTTTCCAACAAATGTTAGTTCGAATAATTTGCTTTCGGATAATTGTCATTCTGATAACTGATTTTCGAAAAATTGTTATTCGTACAAGAAGTTTCGAAGAATTTTCATGTAATCGAATCTTACGAGTGGTTTAATACTAAAATATGAGATGATTTCGATGGATGATAAATTTAGCGACTTTGTTGAATATGTCATTGGTCATTGGTCATTACTGTACATCAGAGTACCGAGTCTAGGACTCCTTGCTCCTTCATCTGACGTTACTTGACTGCGTGGTTTGGAGATTTTAGTACTGAAGATGTAAGGGTTTTAGGTTGAATGTTAGAGGGATGAATTTATATTTTATATGAAGGGGGTGGGGTTGTCGAGGTGAATTTTGTATATTGACGGTTGGTGGGGCAGTTTTTCTGATCGCTATTATGGTGGGGGTTCAGGTGGGGGTGGTCTCTTGAGGACAGTTTTGGGTCTTTTGTACTTATGGAAGTTGTTTTCATCATATGTGGCTAGACTGTTGATGGAGGCGTTCTTATGCGCCATTGTTCCAGGAGTGTTGCCATCTCCTGGACTCTAGCTGTTGCTAGGACTGGGGATCCCGAACTGGATAAGATACCTGTATCATCGGCGAAGTTAGCTAAGTTGACGTTCCATGAGGTGGTTTTTGGGAGGTCGCTGGCGTAGATAATGTAAAGCATTGGGGAGATAAGGGATCCCCGAGGGACTCCTGCCCTAATGTGTCGTTCTGTGGAGGAGATTCCTTGGAGCTTGACACGGAATGTTCTTCCTTTGAGGAAGGAGGAGATGAGGAGGGTCATCATTGGGGGTATCCCGAAACAAGATAGTTTATAGAGGATGCCCTCGTGCCATACCTTGTCGAAGGCTTTGCTTACATCCAAGGATAGCATAACTGTGTGGGAGTTTTCGTTAAAACCCCTCGTGATGATCTCCACAACTCAAAGGAGCCGGTGATCGGTGGTGTGGGCTTCGCGAAAGCCGTGCTGGTGGTCGGGTAGGATTTTATTTTCCTCAACCACCGGTTTAAGGCGATTTAGGATGATCCGTTCGAGGATTTTCCCAGGGCAGGGAAGAAGGCTGATGGGTCGGTGGTTTTCCGGGTTTTGGTGGTCCTTTCCAGGCTTGGGGATTAGGATTACGTCTGCCTTTTTCCAGGCGGACGGGAAGTGGGTGAGTGCGAGGGCTGCATTGCAGAGAGAGGTGAGGGCGTTTATCCCTTTCGGAGTCAGATTCTGAAGGACTTTGTTTCGGATCTGGTCCAGACCTGGAGCTTTCCTTTTTGTGAGATTTTTTATGATGAAGCTGATTTCTTGGGGAGTTGTAGGGGGTAGAGGATCGTGATCGGTCGAGTTCAGTGTCGAAGAGACATGGTTTTTGACGTGGGTGACATGCTGCGGGATGTCTTTTCCTGTGTAGGGTGTGAATTGAGCTTCTAAGCTATCCGCGAATGCCTCTGCTCTATCTTTTGCTGTGTATGCTGGACCGGATGGGGTGTTTAGCGCGGTGATTCGTGTGTGATTTGATTTGAGTGTCCTAGCTAGCTTATATCCTGCGTTTAAGTCCTGGTTTATTGATGATATGAAAATGTGCCATCTCTCGTTCCTCAACTCTGTAAGAGCTAATCTAACTTCGGCTGTGAGTCTGTTTTTGCGCATTCTGTGAATGGGGTCTCCTGTTCGCTGCTACTGGATTCTGGCACGATTTTTTCCCCTGATGAGTACCTTAATGTTTTGTGAGAGGTCGTTTTGGTGTGTGTCTTTATGTATGGTGTGTGTCTTTGTGTATGGTGTGGGTGGCTGTGTGGAGTGCTTCTTGTAGAGTGTTTGTGAACTTGGAGACCTCGTCTTCGAAGTCTGTGGTGGATAGGATATATATAAATTAATTATAAAAAAGTATTACTTTGTTCTCATGAGTATGAATAATTACACAGTTTATTTAGTATTCACACCAATTTAGTTATTGTATTTTAATATTTTAGTTACTTTTATTAATATATAATGCAACTGGCTCACGCCAGTCGCAATTATAACTACAGACATACCTAACCAACCTATTTTTACCAAACTTTTGTAGGATAGGTTTAAAAAATCGGTGTACATCCTAGGATATCCTCGCTGTCATGGCTGTTATTCGCTTCGCACTTGTTGATTGTTGAGATAGTTCAACACGGGACGCGCATATTTATCAGAGTATAATATTTAGCAGAGTATAATTATGGATAAACCAAGGAAACGTTCTACAAATTTTACCCCCAGTGAAAAAACTAAATTAATTGAATTAGTTTAAATAAAACACGGCAATTACTTCAAAACAAACGGATGGAGCATGTCTATTTCATCGACCAATTCTGCCAATTTCACGAATCCAGCCATCTTCCATGATGATAATAAACAAAATATAACTTAAATTTTACAAAAAAAAGATAAATTCAATAATAAAACAACTCTGCGACGAAATCGTAACCCAAATATCTATCTGTCAAACGCGTTAAGTGACGTTTATGAACAGTTAATCCACTAGAGACCGCCATTTAAAATTTTATGCGCTGACGTCGCTAAGTGAGGCTAAGATTGTTTTTTTTTTTTTAACAGATTTTTATTTATCTCAATAGAGACGAAGTTGGAATATTTATTGTAGGAGAACCGGGACATCAAGGCACCTACAGGGCTTACGACCTGTCATTGGCTGGTTTACGTGATCACTTTAACGTTCACCAATTATGCCTTTTAATGAGATCCCTATCAATTCAATTTTGAAAGTTCTATATATTGTAATACTGAAATTCTTTTCGCTTGAAAATAAGGCATTTTTTACTACAGCCATCTATGGGTGAAATTATGAACAAAAATCTTATTATTTTTTATTTATTTTGTCGTAACGCCATCTATTGAGAGAATTTTTTTTTTTTTGTAAATAATGAAAGCTAAGATTGTTTGGTGAAATGCAATTTTGCGCTAAGTGGTTCATAAATGTGATTTTTTAAGTTAAGGAGCCTTGGGGAAATCGGGCAATAGAAAACTATCTATCTCTTTTCTTCGCACATAATAATTTGACATTCTACGCCATCGACCTTAAGTTTGGAGTAATATTTAGTGTTTAGTTAACGATGTCTCTGCAACGCAATTGCTAACTTAAGAATACTAAATACTCCAGTGAGGTTAGGAGTTAGTATTTTGTTACCTAGGACTGTGCATTCGGGTCTAATTGAATAGTTTTTTTTTTTTCATTCAATACTATGAAATATTATAATCATAAGTACATGAATGTTTTCTATTTCAAAAAAATAAATGATCATATGAATTTATAACCAACATTGTACAGAATTTTATTTTACAAGTATTATATTTTATTTATTGGTTTTGAAACATTAGTGGATAAATATTTGTGTAGTTTTTAATAGTTTCTTTAATTGTGTTTGTTTGATCAATACTTACACAATTATTTATTTTCAGTATTTGGAGAAAAACCCTTCACCTCCATTACAAAAAGAAAATTTTAGTTACTCTTCTAGACCTTTAATAGGCAAGTTTCTTCAGTCTGGTGGACAGGAAGGAATGTCAGAAACTGAGGTTGCTAAGAGGTAATTCAATTTACAGTTACGATTTTTTTTTAATTTTCTTAAGTTGGGAGTACACCATGGTGGCCCACTACAGGCCATCGCCATTGTGTACAGGGGCTAATTGTGCGAGATGGCATACAATGGGCAGTGGTCCATGCTTCGTGGCGTACAATGGACACATTGTCGGTTTTTTGGACACACTTCAAAGGAATCGTGGTGTGGCCTGGCCGGTGGTGTTAATACATGAATGCTAGCCTTAATAAGTACATCGTCAATACTTCGCTAGGCAGTTATGAGCCGTGTCCCATTGTGCGAACAACTTTTCTCCGACATGGCCGTGCATGGGCCATTGTATACTGGAAGCTTTCATCATCAAGATGGATTTGACATTTTAAAATGAAATTTGTTGAAAGATTTAGTGGAATTTATTCATAATTTATATAGAGCTAACCTTAAGTATGAATTGCCTTCTTTCAATAATACCTAGAAGCATTAAGTTCCTCATATGTTAATATTGTTCAGATTAGATGAAGCGAGACGTGCCTTGGGCAGTGCCTGCACATCCTCTCTGGCCGTAGAACAGAGAATAGAACTAGCTCGACAGCAACAAGCTGCCAGAGAAGCGAGGAAGGATGCTGCAAAAGGAAGAGAACAGGTTAGAATTTTCTTAATTTCTAACATATTTTATGCAACAATCACCTCATCAATCAAAGAAAACAATTACATGATTATTTTATAATCACCAGCAGTTAACAAAAGGTTTCTGTTCTAATACTCTGTATTCAAATCTCAGGAGAGGTGAAATATACATAGATTCATTTTGTATATTTACATTGGAAACAATGATTTCTCTCCATTTAACAATAAAAATTATCATCATTATTGTTATTCTTTATTAGTATATTTCTTATTAACTTTATTGTGGCAAAATTACGTGGCACCAGTGGGGGCTCTTCCTAAAGGGCTCTCGGGCTCAGCCCTCCCAAACATTTGAAACAAATGAATGGAATCTTGGGAACACATTTTTTTTTCTAATTAATGTTTGCCTTCTTACACCTGTAGTATATCTAGCGAAAGTATTTAAACTTACCTGCTTTGTAAAGCAAGATTCTATGAAATATTTCATTCCACGGGCACAGTCGACTTGTGCCCAGAGAATCCATACAATTCACGCGACCGCCGCAGCTCGCTGTACACGCTGAATGTATGCCGATTTCGAGTAAAACGGGGCAGTGCCTGCGAAGGATTACAGTATATTTTCCTTCATTCATATTTTGTTGTTCATTGCGATGGTCGGTTAGCAGTTGCAATTCCTTGAGGCTAATATAATTGATTTCATAATATTACATAGTTTAAACTATAAATCATCCGAAATATATTAGTATTATTTTTTAATTGATATCATAATATTGCAAAAAAAACAAAATTGATACTAGACAATAAATTTGTATAATCAGGAAGCGGTCTTGCGGCTGCTGTCAGAAGTTATTTTTCAATTTTTGTATGATCAAAATTTATTTACTGTCACAAATTATTTCATAATTTATTGATGAATTTTATTGTAAACGTTATTAAAAACCCAACCAAACAGCATAAATGAACAGGTTTACGTGGCACTACTTAATTTTAATGTGTAAATGATTTCTTTGACCCATTATTAACTAAGTGTGCAGTATTTAGGCTTAGTTTTTGTATTTGTCTTGTATCCTGCTTATGATTTAGATCAAGGCTGCCCAACCTTATTAACAGTCCAGCAAAATCGACGATTCAAAAATCTCAGGCGGGCAACTGACGATTGTCCTTCATATCTTAATTACTTATGGAAACAATTTAAATTAAGGTATTGTGTAACAAAAGAAAAATAACATTTTATATTGTCATTTATGAAAATAATAAAATCAAGAAATAATGTTGGGCATCAGATCACATGTTGACAGCAACAAAAAATCAAAATATGTTGCTCAGTTAGAGACGTGCGGTATTTATTTGTTTTTATAGTGAAGATTTGATAAAAAAATTCACTTTTTAAGTTTCGTTCGAAATTTCCAATAATTTACAAATTCGTCTGAAGGTGTTTGTGAACTTGAAAATATTTTTCTGCAAAAAGGCTTTTTAGTGCACAATGACCTTACAGGGGGGCAAGTCTGGTCCAACGGGCGAAATCAAAACCCTCGTGATTACCCATATGGATATAATTATCATATGGAGTTCTATGATATCTAAAGATATTATAGAACTCCATATAATAATTAAATCCATGATATGGGTAATCGTGAGGGTTTTGATTTCACCGGTTAGACCAGACTTGCCCCCCAGTTCAACGAGTTCCAACTGAATATTTGGAAGATTTATATAACCTACTACCTATATTGTACGAGAGATGATGATAGTAGGTATACTTGCCTCGAATTTTTTTTTTTCAAATTGACGGGAATTTTGAAGCTTGCTCACACGGGCCACTTATAATTTGATCGAGGCCCACATTGTGGCCCGCGGGCATAGGGTTGGGCAGCCTTGATTTAGATGTTTATTCACATTTGCTTTTATTATGTGTAGAGGCGCGTGATTCAAACTTTTAGATATATAATCTTCTTTCAATGTATATGATATTTATTAGCATAATATCTCTTCTGACTTTTTTTAATGTGAGAAATTCATTGTAATTAGTGTTCAATAATTAAATTATATTTTTTTTGTATGAACTTACAGTCTGGCTAAAAACAGTAGAAAATAATTGAGGGTGCTGCAGTCGTTTGTATGGCAACATTTAATAAGTACTCTACATTTATAAAGTAAAGTAATGTAACCGCCAAAATATAAAAAAAAAAATTATAATAAATTATAAATTTATTTATTAAGGTTACATTTTGACAAAATATATACCTACAGCGTTTAGACATAAAACAATACAATAATAAAAACAAATATTAAGGCCTATTACATTTTGTCGTTGTGATGCAGGATAAGGAATTATCAAGAATAGGTTGTATGGAAATAAATCCAATAATTTATTTCTACGAATTATATTTATTTCAAAAGTTTACAATTACTCAATTCCAGAAATATTCCCGTCATTTTCTGTGTCGCTGTCTTCCGAATCCGTTTCTTCATCATCTAGCCTGATTACTAAATCATCCATATTGTCACCACAGTGTGTTCCCTCGGTCATAATATATTTGGGTAATCGCACAAGTATCGAAATCGTCGATATCCTTTTTGGGACGTCCTTTTCGTTTTTTTCCAGGAGTTGTAAATATTCCATTATTACTTGATCCTTCATTTACAATTCTTCTAATTGTGCTCTCCGATTTTCCTGAAATAATGAAAAAAAAACATTTATAGTATGTAAATTTCAATTGGGTTTCATGAGAAATGCTGTGTAAAGGTTATTTCAAAGAATTTAATAACGAATTGTACTGGTCATGGCATCAAAAACAAGACGGAGAAAAAATTCTACGCAAAACAAGTCAAAAATGCTATACAAGAGATAAGATATAATGGGTGCTATAATCCACAAAATGGTGCTTACAACTGCTTACTATTCTATGGCCGAATTTCAATCATATAAATGTCAAAATGTATAACATAACCTATAATTTATTTGTAAGTGAATATTATAAGAATTTACAAAAAAAATATGTCTGAAAAATATTCAAATTAGTAAAAGGTACTTAATAATTTTTAAAATGAATTGGATGTTGTATTTACCAGTTAGCATTTCTGTCCGTTGGTAAACATTTGTAATGTCAGACAATAATCTGGCTGATACACTGATGCACTCTGCCAAACACTTTGTATAAACATTGAAAATCACCTCTCTTGCTCCACTACCAACAGTTTTGTTACTCATTTTTTCTTTTATTTGAATACTAGGTACAAATATTTCCAAAATAACACCTATCTAACCACATACAACGCGAACAAAACACTATGTCATCACCTGTTTCACAAAATGACTGAACAAAATCATGAATTTCAATGTTGTAAGAGTGATAACATTTTAGTTCATCAATAATTAATGTCTACTGTATTTAGCCAGACTGTACCTTCGATCATTATGAAAAATGAATTATTACAAAATAGGATATTCATTGAAGAAAATAGTATATGTAGATTTAGGTAAACGTAATATAAGTTGACACAAATTATTGAGAATTTGTATTGTTTTAGGCGCGGTTAGCTAGAGAACAAGAAAGGTCTGAAAAGGCAGAATTAGCCAAGAGAGAAAAGGAAGCAAGGACACACCAACTAATGGAGGTAATCACTGTTAGTTTTACTATACTCTCTCCATTTTATTATACTTCTAAACTTATTTCCTATTATTTTTCATCTCAATGTGGTTCTTCCTTATTTCTCGCGCTAACTTCATATTTGTATCTGTTTTTAATTATTATATCTTACTATTATTATTTATGATATTATATTCTTAATTTATTCGGTCCAATCTTCCCAATCATGTGTGAATATTATGTTTGTCTGTTCCTGTTTCCACTTAACATTAAATTACAATAATGTAATTTTGATCTATTTCATCAGATTGAGACTTTCGCTTTCAACACTGATATTTTACAACAATTTTTCTAAATCTTGTATCACTAATATTAATCATGCAATATTTAATGGTAGTAAATATTAATTTTGATTCATATTGTATTATTTTTGATACACAATCAGTTTAATCACCTAATGCATTATTTATATGAGATATATAAGTATTATGTTTATAATAAAAAAAGATGAACATCAAATACATGTGTAGACTTGGCCACTATTAATATTGTCTCTATTTGACATTTGGGATATGCTGTCGCATGAGTTTTTCAAGCCAATGTTACTTAAAATGTTACAGTTTCCATCTTCAGAACTTGATATTGGCTCCAAAATCTAACTCACAAGGAAGATAATAAAAATATTATTGAACTTATTAATAGGGCTACAAATATACACTTGCTATTTCTAGATAATACTAGAACGCTATTTTTAATTGTGGATATTAGCAGCTTTGCAAAATTTAGTTTCATTATTTTGTATATTTTTTCGTGTTTTCAGTAGATTTGGTATTAACAATCAACTGAAAGTCACAATTTCAAAGTATGCTAGCAATAATAACAAAACTAAAATTTATTTTAAGTATTTTGCATTCATTACATAATAAGTGCACAATGGCAGGCTTATTGCCATATGGCAATATCTTCCAAACAACCATGTCCATTTGGTGAGGTAATTTGTATGTGTGATATGTACCAATTTATCTGAATAAAATAATAGAAAAAAAAATCAAACATCAATAAAAAGGAAGGGTGATTAGCACGCTGGATTAGTAATCCAGTGGTTGCGAGTTCGAATCCTGCTACAACCGATTTCGTTCACCTATAACACAAGCATTAATGCTTAATTTAGGGAATATATGAGGATGTATATGTACTTGTTTCAAGGACATATTCATTTTTTTAAAGAATTTCAATGAGAACTGTCCAACTGTTGATTTTTTCAAGAGAATTTATTTATTTGGTCAACACATAAGTTCCTAAATGCCCATCCGCATCCAGAAGGCCACAAATTCATTTGCGTGGTGTTCTAGTTGAGCTCGTTCATTAAGAATTTCTTAATCACATTGGCCAGGAGTCATTAGACATGCTATTTCTCTTAACATATTGACAGTTTTAAGCCAAGACGTGGGTACTAGAAAGGAAAATTTTGTATGGCATAGTGGACTTTTTGTATGCAAAAAACCAACTCAAGAGGCTTTGCAGTATATGTGTTCTATTTATGGATGAATTCAGAATTCGGAGTAGGTCATTTGTTTTTTTGTGTGTCTGTATGTCCCTCTCCTTATGATTTTTGATGCACAGAACCTAAAATTTCAGAATATATAGAAAATTTTAGGCCTACAAAAGTTTTATACTCAGAATTTTGATTTTTTATTCCAGTCGAGGGTTATCCACAATTGAATTTTTTCACACATCTCAAAAATCATAAAAGCTAGAAAAAAAATAACGAGAAATTTGCGTTTAACTGCCTATATTTTCAAAATTTTTAAAGATATCCAAAAACGCCGAAACACCTTTAATAAATATGTACATTATAGCAGTACATCTCAAATTTTTTTTAATTTGGAAAAATTGAATTTAGTGACCGACATTGTTTCATACAATTTGTATGGCAGAATACACAATATCTACGGAGACTCTCAATAGTTTAATACTTAATCTCTATGCATACATATATACCATCAAGCTATTTAGATATTTGGGGTAGGAAAATAGGACTGACACTTTTCTTTCCAAACATACATGTTTTGTATAGAAAACAAAATATTTTAAAATATTCAATAATTTAGATTTAAGGGTTTATAGTTTGGTATGTATTCTTCAACTATTGCTATTGATAGTTGGATCTCATGTGTTACATGCAACTAGTCATTGAGAAACGCCAATAAAGTATATGTTTGTGTACACAGAGATTATTTATATCACAAATTAATAATGACCAGTAAATTGCATAATAGGTACTTATTTTATTACAAGAAATATTTGACTACTATCTCTTTACGTAACAAAATATTGCAGAGGGGCAGGGGAGGGATGGAAGTGTATTATGCATGATATATTTATATTTCTCTGAATTTAGTAGATATTTCTAAATTTTACTATCTTTTTGCTTTGGAATAACAAATTTTCTTTTCTGTCTATTGGCTTTAGTAATATTTTTAGTTTATTTTGTAACTGCTTTCAAAGCTTTTAAACTAATTAATCAAGTCTATGTAATTTATTTAATACAAAACACCATTTTTTAGGCATAAACATAAATAAATATTAAAATGTTGTCATAAAATAAACAAAATAAGACAAATTTTGATTCAAATTGATTTTATGTTTGATATATATTTATCAATACAATCTGAATTTAATATTTCAAATTCATTTTAGATACACATGTTTATCAGAGTTTCTTTTGTTTATAACTGATTTTATAAATATGTTATAGATTTTTATCAAAAGATTCCTGCACCACATTACATCTCTTACATAAAAATATTTTTTTGTGTATTTATAATATAACTAACATATTTCATTTATTATTTTTTAATATACCTGTTTATTTTCTTTTTATTTTTTCATTCTTGATAACGCCAACAGGCGCAAATAAAACAAGGTGATGACAGTTTGAAAATACTGAATGCCAACGAGCAAAGTACGATCGGATTCTGGAAAAGCATTCAAGCAATAGCTTCATCGTCCATTCCCGGGAAACCGATATCTGTCAGCATGCCATCTATGAGTTTAACATTAACTCCTGTACCTTCTGTTACTGCCATTTCTGGACATTCTCTGCCCCAATGGAAGGAAGAATACAATGCTTTGGACAAAATCAAAAATTTTGCTGAAAATGCCGCTTTAAATTTTACTCCGGCAAAATCTAAATTAGAAGTGAAAAAAGATTTTAAATTGATTCCAATAAAACAGGAATTTAAAAATAAACCTAACTCAATAAGTATTACAAAAATAAATAAACCAGAAGAAGAGGCTAACAATAAAATGCTGAAAAAAATATTAGAGGGTTATTCAAGAATGAACGAGTTTATTTCTGGAAGATGCTGTTGGACAAAACATTTACCCAGTCAAAAGAAAATCAAATCGGGAAAATTAGAAGATTTCAGAGATATTGAAGCTAAATATTTAAGTGCTAAAAATGATTACATGTTGAGTAACTTTAAGTTGATGCCAAACTTAGCAAAAGAAAGAAAATCAGTGTTAGAGTCTCCCAAAATTGTGGATGTAATTGATTTAGTTGATAATGAAGATGAGGTATCTCTGAAAGTGACATTGGACATGCAGACTTCGCAGATAAAATCTACCGAAAACAATTCGATGGTACGTCAGATTGAAAAACAATTGAAAATAGTAAAGTTAGAACAGTTACTACTAGCACTACTAAAATATATATGAAATAACTGGAATGGGAATGCAGAATTAATATTATGGTCTAACTGTGCATACTATCTATATATTGGGAATGGGAATATGGTGGCAATCTGTCTTTCTATCATATCCATACTTGGAATAATGCATTTTATTGCCAAAAAATATGAAAATGTATTTTTCATTTAAACTGATTTATTATAATTGCTTACACTACACTCAAATACATATTTTATTTTATTCAGAATATACATATACCTACATATCAGTATTAATCACCAAAGTTTCAAATTTATATTTGAGAGTTTTCACTTCCTTATTTTCTAAATAATATTCTAACATAATATACATTAACAAACAAACATATGTATTTATAGGTACTTCTCGCAATATTTATTTTAACAAAATCTTTTAATATCCTTATGTGTTTTTTTCTATTTTTTGGCATGTATGCGCACTGCACAAAATTGAACATACTCAAATACTACATAACATTTTCTAAACATATGGGTTAGTGCTTTTGAGAATATTGAATTAATAAATAATGCATCCTAATTATATTCACTAGCATTGGTACCTACATTATTAACTTTTGTAAAAGTCATCAATGGATCATTAAATATAACTTACATAGCTTTATTTACAATATAATATGTATTTCATATTAGAGTTTTATCTTTCCTAAATAAATATTTACTTTATCCAATGTTCTTCATATTATCTCATCTGAAGACATTAAAATATTATGTCCATATATAAAATAAGTATTTTTTATTGAAATTTTTCAAAATAAAACAGTTAAAATACTATATTAAATAACTGAAAAAATGTTTTTACCCACAATTTTCATTGTGGGTATGCATACAAGTTATAAAAAAAAACTACACAGGAATAATTTAAGCCTTTTTCAGGTATTCCTTATAGTTATCTCAATTACTTTGTTTTTACTACTGTTACAAAAGAAATAAATATAATCCACATCAATATGTGATTAAAAGCGAGTATGCCATAAATAATAAAAAAATGCATATTACAAATTCAGGGTTCAAGAAAAGGTTTTTCTTTATTTTATTTTAAATTATGTAATTATTATAACTATGTAAAAAGTTGTATAAATTAGACAAAAAATTTACAATATACATGAATGTATATTACACCTTTTATGAACATGTATGTTAGGGGGTCCCTTATTTTTCAAAATATTTTTTTTAATACGCATAGGCTCTTATTTTATTCATTTGGTCTTAATGTACTCAGAAATAAATGTTAAGTTTATTTAGAGCTCTGCAACCTGTGCAGACATGCGATGCAAACATGTTCTCGTACCGCGCATACAACTTCGTATGCACGGTACAAGCAACGCATCTACATTTTTTTTTTGTAATAAACATCCTGAGTTTTTTTGTCTCTCTACAGCTGATATAGATCTAAAAGTTATTTCACATAGATAGGTAGTGCTCAACTAAGTATTATTGCTTTTTCACAAAATATTATACACTATCGAGCTACAAAATTCGCTACTTCACTAACAGTCAATTTAAATTCGAAAAATGTTTAAAAATAGAACTACGAAAACTTGCTGATTATGCGGTATTTTCGCACTCATTATTTGGTGATTTACCTCACCAACTAAAAAAACACTTTTATTATTCCTCAGTTCCAATGAAATCTTCGACAATATGCGCTAATTACTGAACCGAGAGCAAATTCCAAATAAAACGCAGATGCGTTGCTCGTACCGCGCATACAACTTCTATGAACTTGTTTGCATCGCATGTCGGCGCGGGTTGCAGTGCTCTAAATGAGCTAAAAATTTATTTCCGGGTACATTCGGACCAAATGAATAAAATAAGAGCCTATGCGTTTTAAAAAAATATTTTGAAAAATAAGGGACACCCTATTGTATGTATATGGAAAATAATGTATGAAAAATAAACAAGTTGTTTTGATAAAAATTATAACATTCTGTTACAGAAGTGAGCTCACTTTATTTCAAATAATTTAGATTTTATAATTTTTTGACTATTTACATTTGTGAGTTTTCTTTGTAGATTATAATGTGTTTTGTACATACATAATATACTTTTATTAAATATCTATATAATATATTGGTATCAATTTATTTATTATTAAGTAATTACATATGAAATATTTATAAAACATTATAATTATTCAATCTATATTCTGTTTATAAATGCATGATATCACATAAACAAGAAACAGAAAGTTGCATGATGGATATATATGTACATATCTTATTATTAACATTTGTATCAGAACTCCATGTGTGGTGTAAATAAGTTCTACGAGATTTATTCTGATCAGTTGATGAGGCTTTTGTGGTCAAAAGGAGAATAAGGCTGCCTGTCCATTGATGCGGAGCGAGACGGCGTAGCGGAGAAACGGAGAAATATTAACCAATAGGATTGCATAAAATCGCGGAGCGGAGATTTTATGCAATCCTATTGGTTAATATTTCTCCGTTTCTCCGCTCCGCCGTCTCGCTCCGCATCAATGGACAGGCAGCCTAAACCTCGTATGTAAATCATATTTGATCTACATAATATTTAACTAAATGTAACTTCTTATTATTTAAAAACTATTCATTTGAGGCAAGATATATTATAAACTAAATATCTTAGAACCAAAATACATCTAATACCATTATTTTTTCTGCTTTGTTTTCTTGCATTTTTCATAAAATTTTATCTTATAATACTTGAACCATTTAAGTATTTGTTTCCCATACTAAAATTGTATATCAAAATTATTTTAAACCATCATGTAAATAGATTCATATAAAGATATTCGAGTGTATTTAAAATTATGTCCCTTTATTATTTTTTTTTTCAAATTTATCTTTTATTTTTAAACATCGTACTGGACACTTTCATACGTCCAGTATGATGTTTAAAAATCCTTTATGAGCTTTAAATTTTTTGTCTGGATATGTAGATTATTCTACTTATAAATCAATAGGTATTTGAATGGAAATTAATACAATTAGTGTTAATGGCTTTATATTCTTTTTAGGACTATCAGGCTATACTTTTTGAATCCTGAATCTCATCTGCATTTTCCATTATTCAAATTATATTTTAACTAAAGGTGGTAACTCTGAAACGATAAATACCGATTGACTTGACATTATCACAATACAAAATGGCGGCAATCGTCATTATGGAATGGTGGTTATTCTGAACGTACATCATTGGATTGGTCTATTTAAAAAGTTATTAAAATCATAACACAGCGTGTCAAAGAGTGTTTTTTAAATAACAGTTTGATGTTTTGTTCGATTAAATATTTAGATTTTCAATTAAAATGGCACAAAAATATGCAGCTTTGGCTTTAGTTGAATGTTGGAAGAAACTGACTGAATATTTCCAATGATTTAAAGATAAAATATCTAAATTTTAACTTTGTGTTGGGATGCATGTATATTTCCCCACATTTTGTGTCGCTGACATTTTGTATTTTTAATGGTATCAAATATTCATACTCAGTATTTGATGATTCATATACAAAAAAGATTTGTGTCTAAACAAAATATATTTATAACCCCAATTTACAATACAATATTTATGTAGGTATGTATCTACTATTTATAACCTTAGTAACTAACCGTACATTTTTCCTGAAAATAGTTACAATTGCTTTTGTCCATAGACAAAACAACAGCATGTTCAGAATAACCAAATGTATACTATTGGATGACAATTGATTTGGCAAACAAATACAGCTATTGTAATTGCGATCATTTTAATACAATCTAAGAAATCTCAGAATAGCACTCAAATGTTTTAATTACAATTTTTCGGTACATACATCAAACACAAATTTGTTAAGAGAAAAATGCAATTCATTTTTTTATATAACTATATGTGTATGTACCCGCATACTTTAAGTATTTTTTTTATTATTTTGTAATTTTTTCTTTTTGTTTCATATGCGCTGTTTCAACAAATGAATTGATATTTCGAAAATGAACCACAATCTATTTCTAATATTATGAAATCAAAAAACATGTTGCTTCTGAAAATTATGAACTTGCAAAAAAAATTGGATATGGATTTATAGGCCAGAAGAAAGAGACAGGAAGATTTAGAAAAACAGAAACAAGAGGATCAGTCGAGAAAACAACAGGTTCGTTTTGTTGGTTAATGATACCAGTTGATGCATTTTCAGAAAGTTTTGAAAATAGGCAAATTTTGACTTTGGGTAATTTTTTAATAAAACATGTAGTTTCATTTTTTTAAATCAATCTATGTATAAATGATATTGTCTATTGATTTTAACAATTTATTAAATATTTGGCAGTCAGTTTTTGAGAAACATTGATATACCTACTTAATTATTATATCTATTCAATTTCTTTTATGTTTTTTGTGTTCACACTGCAGAATTCTGTATCCTCCAAATTTAGTATCAATATGATTCAGAGTATTGTATTATGTAGTTCAGTAGCACTCTAAAAGTACTTAATTGTTCTTAATTTTGCAAGGTGAATTGTCCTTAAAAGCGTTTTGGTTACATATGGTGACCTCTGCAGGCTTTTTTTTTTTGGCTCTGAGGAGGTCTCTATACTACCTAACAACCCTACTGATTCCCGAATATTAACGTTTAAAAAATCTTTAACAATTGTACATGTATTCATTATTACCGTTTTTTGCATTTTTATTATTAAGTTTTTCGATAAATCTATAATTTATAAATTACGGATTAACGCCAAAGCCAAAGTCTTTTAATCTCGTTACCTAAAGCCGTGTATTTTCTAATTTTTTCATCAAAAGTTTTTATAATATTACTAGAATTTGGAATAGCCACATCGCAAATATATGTTATTTTTTTAAATTTTATCATGTATTATTAAATCGGGTCTGTTATGTTGAATTGACCGGTCAGTTAATATTGTTTTATCGTAATATTATTATTTTCTAAAAATGAAATCGTATCATATTCATAATATGGTTTTATGTTTATCGCGTCAATTAATTTATATTTAATAGCTAAATTTTGATGTATTATTTTTGCTACTTGGTTATGTCTAAATGTATATTCTGATTGCGCGAGATAAGAACAGCCCGATATTATATGCTCGATTGTTTCCGGAAAAGCCAAACATTTCCTACAACTATCATCAACTACATTTATGTCTTTTATTATATATTTTTGATAATTTTTAGTTTTTATCACTCTATCCTGAATCGCTATTATAAAACCTTCTAAATCCGCGTCCAAATCACCAATACTCAACCATTTGTTTGACCAAATTTTGTCAACATAAGGTTGGTTGAGAAATTTTGGATGTATAGAATGAATTATTTTATTTAGCCACGAATTTAGAAGGTCGTCATTTATATTTATAATATTGTTATTGGCATTCTCGTAATTTAAATTTAATGTTGTTAAATTTTTGTCCGCCTCACAGATTACTTTATGCATTAAAGAACTATCAGATTTTTTGTGAAAGAAAGTTTTTAGCGATTCGATTTGATTGTGTATTATGTAACGATGTTATTTTTATTATACCCCTACCTCCTAAATTCCTTGTAAAATTGATTCGTCAATCGCGGAATTAGGATGATGACAACGAAATTTAGTTAAACGCGTTCTAATTGTTCTTTCTAAACTATCTAAACTATCTAAATCTGTTTTTGACCATTTAATAATTCCAAAAGAATATGTCAATATCGGTATTGCCCAAGTATTAATAGCTTTAGTTAAGTTTTTAGCTGACAGATTGCATTTTAATATTTTTGTAATCCTATCTTTAAATTTTATATTAATATCATTTTTAATTTTACTATGGTCTAATTTGTTAGACTGCGGATAACCTAGATATTTATAAACCTTCAACCCTTTCAAACTATCTATTTGAAAATTTCTCTGTATATCTCCACCCATTTCTAGTATTTTACCCTTTTCAACATGTAACGTTTGACATTTATCTAAACCGAAAGACATTCTAATATCATCTGTTTATTATCCTAATCATTTTTTCCAATTCTGAATCAGATTTAGCATATACTTTTATATCATCCATATATATTAAGTGCGATATTTTAATATTAGACCGTGGATGACCGTTAATTTTTATTCCATACTTAAGATTCATTTAACATTTGAGAAAGTGGATTAAGAGCTAAACAAAACCAAAGTGGACTCAATGAATCTCCCTGAAAAATTCCGCGTTTAATTTTAATTCCTGGAATAGATATTTTATTAGAATTTAAATTTATTTTTAAATCTGTATTCCAGTCTAACATAATACATTTTAAAAAGTTTATTAAAATTGGGCTAATTTTGTATATTTATAATATTTTTATAAGCCACGAGTGCGGTACACTATCAAAAGCTTTTTTATAATCAATATATCCTACATGTAAATTACGATTTTTTGTTTGTATGTTTTATGGTTATGTTTACTATTTTATTATCAATTATAATTCTTCATATTGAGAATGTATTTTTCCCTTTCTAGGAGAGAGAACTAAAGAGACAACAGGCAGTCCTATTGAAAGAACAGGTAATTTGTTGTTTTATTTCTATTCAACTTCTTCAAGTCAATCTAAAGTTTCTTTATAATATTTTATACATTTTTTCTAGCCAAGTTTTAGATTGTATGCGTGTTTCCAAATTTCCATGTGTGAATATATCAAATTATGCAAAAACTGACCTTGGGTTGTCAATTTAGAGTCAAGATCTTTTTTTGATATATTCTCATGTATGCTTTTTTTAGTTTGTGGCAAATTAGAGGTGTTCTAAAGTTTTAACAATTTATTTTGTTTTTTTTTGTGTTTTGAAAACTTTTGAATTGGTTTACACAATTGGCATTAACCCCTTTTAAATTTTGTTTTATATTTAGCTTTAACTATAGTAATTGTGTGATTTTGAATGTTTTTTAGAATGTATAGGATAATTTGTAAAATAAGTCCATCCAAAATATACAGATCTAATCCTTGGTCTTTACATTATATATATATAGAAGACACAAAGATCTCATTCTTAACAATCTATTATTATTAGTGTCCGACCGAAGCTTCGGCTTCGGCTTCGACCACCTTCGGCCAAAAAAAACACCTTCGACTTTGGCCAAAAATAACCCGAATTTTCGGCCGAAGCCGAAGCTTTTTGTCAGCTGCTAAAAACAGTTAAAACTTGTAAAAACATGCGCGAACATGACATGTGTAGCGAGTGTATAGATTCGGCCGGCCCAGTGTCGCGTGCCGACTGTCGACAGATACAAAACAAGAGTACCTAGTTCTTTAATCAAATTTTTTTAGTAAAATCAAACAACCCAGGACTCTTGGCTCAGTAGTTAGATATCTAACCAACTAAGTTACGAAAGCAGATTATTTATTATTTTAATCGATTTTTTTAGTAAAATAAAACCTTCGGCTTCGGCCAAAATCTGACCTTCGGTCGGATACTAATTATTATATATTATTTTTTTTTAATTCAGAGAGACACATTATTCTCAGATACTCAGAGAAGAGACTGTATGACTTGTATATAATCAAAGATTTTTATCCCTTGTATTTATATATTTAAATATCATTTAAAGTGTAAAAAAGAAGATATGATGTAGTATGATTGTAACACACTTCAGGTCCGCAGGCAGTACAATCAAACGTCCTGACTCATAATTTTGAACAAATATTCTCTTGTATTATGGATATATATATATATATATATATATATATATATATATATATATATATATATATATATATATATATATATATATATATATATATATATATATATATATATATATATATATATATATATATATATATATATATATATATATATATATATATATATATATATATATATATATATATATATATATATATATATATATATATATATATATATATATATATATATATATATATATATATATATATATATATTTATCAAAATACCAATAGTTAGACTCACTGCAAGGGTACTGATGTAATAAATTTAATATTCACCACCATAAAATATTGTTAAAAAGATCTAATATAGTTGGTGCCATAATGTACATATATAAACAGCAATTATTACAATATTTTTTTTGGACATTGCTAGTTTATATATTTTCTAATTAAATACATACTGTAATAGTAGGTATATAATAATAATAATAATTTATAAATAACATTTGTATTTAGAAAATAACAACAATTTTTGGTTTCTTGCTACTGTCCTATGAAATTATTTTTTATCAACTCTTTGGGGTTATGTGTTATGCACTTCTGAATGTGCGTGCATATGTGTTACCGACAATACAATACAATGTAATGTAATGTATCTACTGTATTGCCTGTTTGTCCCATATATCGCATGCCAGATGTACATGGCTGAAGTGGGGAAGCAGAGGGAACTCATATACACTGTGGAATTGGTATGTTTATATGTGTTATTGCATTGCATTGCATGATATCACCTACTATCATTTAACACTCTATTCCATTTTACATTACCCTGTTAGTCTGCCCCCTTTTTTCTTGAAACAATTACATATACATCCTCATACATTCCCTAAATTAAGCATAAAGTGCTATAGGTGAACGAAATTGGTTGTGGCAGGATTCAAGCTCGGGACCACTGGATTACTATCTGCCACCGCCCATCCTTTGATTGGTTACATCTCAGTAGACACAAAGCAAGACACAACACATATATTTTTATGATAATATTTGTACATCATGCACTCTCAGGGCTGTCATGACCTGTCATGTGTTGGATTACTTGTAGATCACTTTATGTAGGTAGGTACTTGAGCAACTTTCATCTATTAATGAGATTTTTTTCTATTATATTTGAAAATCATGTATTTCAATATTCAATAACCTTAAAAATACTCTGTGAAAACATCTATGTAAGAGTTGGTATTGATTATTAGTGTAATATATTAATACCTTTATTTAATAACATGGGTACTAGTATAACATAGTTGAAACTAATAAATAGCATTAGAAATATTATTTAATTTTTGTGTTATTTTTTATTGATGTATTGCATATTTTTTGGTATTTAGTGAAACTGTTTGTACTAAGTACATAAGCTTTTAAATGGGAATTAAATAAAGATATGTCTATTCTAAAAATACATGTTACACAGACTTATTGACTTTCTGGCTGTCCCTTTTAATATAATTGTTTTAATTAATGGGGTTTTTATTTATTTTGTAATATTTTCAATTCTATCAGATTTTCTTTCTATTAACTGCTGCTAATTGTTTTATTTAAAATTAAATAATATGGATTGTAACATTAAAAAATATAGTTTTTTCACATCCTATCAGATAGTAGTTTAGTTCTAAATAACAACACTTTTTTTGACCTGCACTATTTTTAACAATATTTTGAAAAAATATTAACATATAGAATTGATTATCTGTATGGAGAAATATTTAACCCTCTGAACGCGTTAAGCAAAAAATAAAATTTGATCTGAAAAATGCAAATTTTCAATAAAAAATAAAGTATTCTATAAAATTCTTTTTAATTTTTTTTAATCAATATCTTGATTTAATACACCAAAAAATAATTGTCACGTTATATTATGGGGGGCTCATAAAAATTCATTTAAATATATATTTTTTATATTTTTTTCGTATCCAAAGGTAACGATTTTTACAAGACATGGACTATAGTCGATTTACGTGTCGAAAGGGGAAAAAAATTCAGGCGACTTTAGTCGATTTACGTGTTCAAAGGGTTAAAGAATACCATTTTCTATATACAATATCTACATTTTAAATCAACATTATCAAAGATATTGATATATAACCGTTTATATTTATTATTGTGTGAATATAGTCAATTTCCTATAGTTTTTTATACATTCTACAAATTATGAATGATTCCATTAATATAAGTTCAGTACCTAATTATTAGAAAATGGCAACAACCAAATATTATCATTAAAACTTATTATTGGGTGTATGTTAAATTAATATTTGACATAGTACAGCTGTTAGTTACCCGAGAAGCAACACAAAATAAATAAAACATAATATCATGTGGGAGGTTATCATCAACATTTTTTATTTTAAGGCATTTTTTCTGCCTTAATGGTAAATTATTCACCATGAAAATGGTTATTGGGGATATGCTTTTTATATTAATTTGCATAGTAAGTAATGTCCTGTACATAATAATTGTTTGTATCACTTTTAAAACTCATTTGACTATTGTGCATTTCAATTTAGTAATATTTTGTTACTTACAAGTCTATCAGCCAGTTTCATAAAAATTAAAGGAGACTTAATGTGGACTTTCATAACAACAAAATGTCACCTAAAGTTAACTTTAATCTTAAGTCCAGTGTCTTGGTACTTTAGTCACTAAAGTCTTCTTTTAGAGGAGTTCATTTTTTTTACTACCAAAATGTGCTGCAATATGACATAATGCCCCCAAGTCAAATTGAAAACGCTGTTCGTTTTCGCCAAGCGCTAATTTTTTTTTGTATGGGATTTGACGTTTGTTGTTTGTTATTGTAGAAAAAATTTCTACAACAAACGTCAAATCACATACAAAAAAAAATAGCGCTTGGCGATAACGAACAGCGTTTTCAATTTGACTCAGGGCCATTGTTCAAGTCAGTTATCAGTTCAATATTGTTAATTGAATATTACTTACTGATATTTAATAGTTTTATTATTATTTAAACAATTTTTATAAATAATTCAACAAAATTATATTTTATCTTGGAGCTAATTAGAATATGTGTACGGTGATACTGTGACACGTTGGTGAAAAGTGTACCTATAGGAAAAGAATAGACCACATGGAATTAAGGAGAATTTTTGGATAGGTTTCGATTCCATAAACATGTCCTGTATATATCAAGGATCAATTCAATGACAGAAATCACATATTATATGGTAGTAGACAGAAAGATTTACCTATGCTATTAGCTATGTTTCCATAGATTTTGATAGCAATAATACCAACTTTCAGGTATTTTGGTGACATTTCTGTTTTTTGCTAAAGTATGCGGCATTATTATATATGAAACGCAACGACTTAAAGGCGACATTAAATTTTTAAAGAACCTTTAACTGAAGGGTCTTTTTCCTGATTTTTATATTTTTATATTTCATACGATATAAAAAAAAGCATTTTTAAATCTATCTTTTGTTGTATCTGGAAATCAACATTTCAATGTGTTGATTGTATATAGAAAAAATACAGTAGTCTCGCTAATCTGACACTTCACTAAACCATATTGATTTCATTTATTATATTAATAAACTAATATGTTACTTATTTTACTTACATTCCAGTAATCAGAATTTTCCACCAATCCGACACTCTTTTGCTTACAATAATGAGATTGTACTGTATATTCGATAATGTAATTGGGCTACTATAGCCTACATTAAAATTTGATACGAACAAAAGTAAATTCACAATAGGTAATATGTAAAATGGTCAAGCAACATAAAATATTGATTTGTTGATGTTATTATTGTCAACAGGAAAGGGAGCGGAGGAGACAACATATGGCATTAGTGAAACAGTTGGATGGAAGGAGGAGGTTTGAAGAGAGAGAAAGACGCAAACATCGACTGCTCTTGGACAAGTTAGCTCTCAAAGAGAAAAAACTGGAGCAGAGAAAGAAAGAGATGGAACTATTGAAAGAATTGAGGTTAGTATCACATTCAATATTATTTAGATTATAATGTTTAGTTTTTAATTCCCTTCGTAAGCGCTATTCTTTGTGATAAAAACATGTGTTATAAGGAAGAGAATAAGGCTGCTGGGGGAATAAAGTCTCTGGCAAATATGTCTTGCAAATATATCTCACTTCTTGGTTGCATTTGGAAAATCGTCGAACAATCACTTGGCGATGTTAGAGCATCATTCGAAGCATTTAGAATCAGATATTTTCATGAAAAAAAAATTAAAACTTAAAAAAGTTCTAACAATTAGAAAAAAACGGTATTGTTTTTTTTGTTGTGTAAAAATTAAATGAGATATATCATTTTAATTATTAGAAATTTCGGATTCCCCAAAACACTATTTTTCATTGCTACAGATTTCTGTAGTGTGTGATGTCATTTGTATGGACATTCTGCATGTTATTGTTTTTACGCACATTTAAAATTGCACTCAGAAAAGGTTATTAATTACGTAATATGAGGTTGGTTCTAACATTTGTAAAACCGGGAAAAAATAAAAGTCATACATACAACAAAGAAATTATTATCAATAACTGGGAAATCAGATGACTGGAATATCTGAATCTCATCTCTTATGCCTGACTTGACAATTTACTATCTTTCATTGAAAAGAGTTATTTATGTGGAGCTGACTGTTCCATGGGACACAAATATTCCAAAAGACCAACAATACAAGCTAAACAAATGCAAGGAACTGTTAGATAAAATAGTTCAAAATGGCTTTAGCACAAATATATCGCGGGCGTCAAGCCAGAAGGGCGTACAAACGAAATGACTACTTTTCAGGAGAGACAAAAAACTATTTCTGTAACGGTTCAATTTATCCATATAGAGTTTTTTATCCATATTTAGCAGAAATTAAACCTCGTCGAGGAGTATTACCTTAATTTCGATAACTAGTGGCTCGCTAATGTTTCTAGATGTGGACTCGATTTTTGCATAGAAAATTCATAATAATTGTAGGGTGTAAAAACAAAATTTCTAAATAGCCACAAATCATAGAGAAAAAAATATGTAGCTTATTTATGAGACATGACTCTCAGGTCGCACCAACAGAGCGATTCACTCTATTCCGGTTGCAACTCTTGTAAATCTTGTACTCATGTCATGCACTCTTAATTATGAGACATGACTCTCAGGTCGCACCAACAGAGCGATTCACTCTATTCCGGTTGCAACTCTTGTAAATCTTGTACTCATGTCATGCACTCTTGTGATTCTGGTTTTAATATTTAAATATGTAGCTTAATTATGAGACATGACTCTCAGGTCGCACCAACAGAGCGATTCACTCTATTCCGGTTGCAACTCTTGTAAATCTTGTACTCATGTCATGCACTCTTAATTATGAGACATGACTCTCAGGTCGCACCAACAGAGCGATTCACTCTATTCCGGTTGCAACTCTTGTAAATCTTGTACTCATGTCATGCACTCTTAATTATGAGACATGACTCTCAGGTCGCACCAACAGAGCGATTCACTCTATTCCGGTTGCAACTCTTGTAAATCTTGTACTCATGTCATGCACTCTTGTGATTCTGGTTTTAATATTTAAATATGTAGCTTAATTATGAGACATGACTCTCAGGTCGCACCAATAGAGCGATTCACTCTATTCCGGTTGCAACTCTTGTAAATCTTGTACTCATGTCATGCACTCTTAATTATGAGACATGACTCTCAGGTCGCACCAACAGAGCGATTCACTCTATTCCGGTTGCAACTCTTGTAAATCTTGTACTCATGTCATGCACTCTTGTGATTCTGGTTTTAATATTTGAATATGTAGCTTAATTATGAGACATGACTCTCAGGTGGTTGGTGCGCCAACAGAGCGATTCACTCTATTCCGGTTGCAACTCTTGTAAATCTTGTACTCATGTCATGCACTCTTGTGATTCTGGTTTTAATATTTAAATATGTAGCTTAATTATGAGACATGACTCTCAGGTCGCACCAACAGAGCGATTCACTCTATTCCGGTTGCAACTCTTGTAAATCTTGTACTCATGTCATGCACTCATGTGATTCTGGTTTTAATATTTAAATCTTTTCTTACCTTTTGTTTTTATTTCAACTCTAATAAAGTTTCTTGATTTATCTAATAGAATTTGATTCTGTGCTGTTTAAAAATATAAGATTATTTTATTGGTAGGGATCACATTCATCTTTAACTTCTTTCATTCACCCGTAGCACATGAATATTTTGCAATGCTTAGTTTGTATGTATATTATAAATATAATTCATTGAAAACATAGTTATTTGTATTCAACAATTTATTACATACAGGGATTCTATTATTGGCAATTAACTTCAATATTGATCCACCCCATTTATGTAAAAAAAAAAAACTATAATTATTAATTATTTTTACAGAAAACCACAAGAAGATTCAACATTATCAGATCAGAAGTCTCTGCCTACTCTTAACAGGATACCGGGGCTTAAACTTCCCGGTCAAGCCATGGCTGACATCCTCATGGTCTTTGAATTCATAC
Source organism: Molanna angustata (assembly GCA_963576475.1). Classification (NCBI taxonomy): domain Eukaryota; kingdom Metazoa; phylum Arthropoda; class Insecta; order Trichoptera; family Molannidae; genus Molanna; species Molanna angustata. Next base: position 43,514,789 of record OY754965.1, on the reverse strand, counting down.
ATAATTTTGGACAAACATTAGGTTTTGGTATGTACTCCTTATATTTACATAGTTACATCAAGTAGATTAGTTATTTAAAATATTATCTTCTATGTATAATTTACATGTAGAAGTAAATACCAAATAATTAACTGTGTCTCTACCATTTATGTCAAAAATAATTATTTATGAAGAAAGTCTACTGTAACAATTTTAGGATTTTAATTCAATTCATAATAATTATGACATTGTGAGTTTGAAAATTGTGACAGATAAATCTGATTTGTATGTCCCTTTGATTATTTTATTATTTTTTTATTATTTCCTTTTAGATATGGATACTTTGCCGACATTAAATACATTACAAATGGCTCTATTACCAGACTGCTGTACTGATGCAGAGGAGGAACTATTATCCATCCTGACACATTTGCTTGTCTGTGCCATAGGTAATTATTATATAGTTTTGACAGAAAGAAATGTTATTACTTTTTGTATTGAATTATTTTTTAATAATATTATGTTTTTGCAGAGGATCCAGGTATTCCACACCCAGGTCGTCACACAACTATCTTGGGCCATGCTCTAAGAACCAATGAAATCACTCCTGGTAATGTTAGTGAAGTTTTGAGGATATATCTGTACGCTAATGCTACAGGAGAAATCAAATCATTAACAGGTAACACAGATTTTCAATAAATTGTGATCTTAGTAAAATTTTATCAATTACATATTCTTTTTATTAGTAATTACTTTTAATGGCACTTCCTTGCACCCCGTTCAAATGATTAGTTTATCCAACTAACTGGGTGTTTTAGCCCAGAGTGTTATTTTTCCTGTACTGGGAATAGAATAGACTTCAGTACAAAAGCCAAACGGCTTCTATGGCACGACAATTGATTCTTATGTAATTACTTTTTTTGTTTTAAATGCACAATACTTATAAATTATTAAAGTTCTAATAATAAAGATGTATTTATAGTTGTTCATGTTTTCTTAAAAAAGAGTGCCATATAAAATGTATTATAATATTTCAATAGGAATAAACCCGGAGCGTGATCGTGAGAAGCGTGTCGCTGATCATCACCAAAGTGACAGTGAGGTGCAGCAACAACCATGCCATGGTCGCAACTCTGCCTACTACACTCACCTCCATAGCAACCCCACTTGGCGTCTTGCTGAGAAGCTTCGCCACCATCCCTACTTGGCGCTCAATCCCACATGCAAGGCGAGAATCTTGGCCATACTCTGCGATGAGCTGCTGCAAAGCAAACCTGTTCTCAGGCAGATTGATGCTAGCTTAGAAAACCTCAACCAGCTGAGGAAGGATAGATACCTTATGGATGCCAAACTCAGAAAGTAAGTTCCATATACATCTTGTTAACTTTGGAGGAATACCCATATGCGAAGATTTACTGACAAAGTGTTGAGGTATTTTATTATTTAGAAGAAGTTAGACAGAAGTCTATGCATCTTGCAGTTGCCAAAATACCAGATTCTTCTGAACTTTAGATCTTGCTTAGATACTTGTCATAGTTAAGATTTACTGACAAAGTGTTGAGGTATTTTATTATTTAGAAGAAGTTAGACAGAAGTCTATAATTTATATTTTGTTTGGTTATTTTTTATACAAAGTGAAAATATGTAATCACAGTTGCTATATTTTTTATGCTTCAAAAAACTCGAAATAATCGGTAAAATTCTTTTTCAGAATAAAAATGCTACACAATCGTAAGCAGCGAATTGAGAATGCCGAAAAACAACAAGCACTAGCATTAGAGAGGATGCAGAAGATGGTGGAGGACAGTGAAATGGCGGCTGTTTCTGCAGCTAACTCTATTCTAAACACTATCAATAATCAAGATGGAATCGAGCAAAATAACGGATCACTGGAGGATAAGGTCCTTTATATGACAATTGATATTTATTTATTATATTTATAATCTAGTAAAAATATGAGAGAAAAAACTTGTATCTACTTATTTTGTATATTTCTATTGGAAAGGTTCATTTCTACATAGTGTTGTTTTACTTTGCATGGATCAGATGATATCTGAATCTTCTATGGAAAGGTTCATTTCTACATAGTGTTGTTTTACTTTGCATGGATCAGATGATATCTGCATCTTCTATGAGAGAAAAAACTTGTATCAACTTATTTTGTATATTTCTATTGGAAAGGTTCATTTCTACATAGTGTTGTTTTACTTTGCATGGATCAGATGATATCTGCATCTTCTATGGAAAGGTTCATTTCTACATAGTGTTGTTTTACTTTGCATGGATCAGATGATATCTGCATCTTCTATGGAAAGGTTCATTTCTACATAGTGTTGTTTTACTTTGCATGGATCAGATGATATCTGAATCTTCTATGGAAAGGTTCATTTCTACATAGTGTTGTTTTACTTTGCATGGATCAGATGATATCTGCATCTTCTATGAGAGAAAAAACTTGTATCAACTTATTTTGTATATTTCTATTGGAAAGGTTCATTTCTACATAGTGTTGTTTTACTTTGCATGGATCAGATGATATCTGCATCTTCTATGGAAAGGTTCATTTCTACATAGTGTTGTTTTACTTTGCATGGATCAGATGATATCTGCATCTTCTATGGAAAGGTTCATTTCTACATAGTGTTGTTTTACTTTGCATGGATCAGATGATATCTGAATCTTCTATGGAAAGGTTCATTTCTACATAGTGTTGTTTTACTTTGCATGGATCAGATGATATCTGCATCTTCTATGAGAGAAAAAACTTGTATCAACTTATTTTGTATATTTCTATTGGAAAGGTTCATTTCTACATAGTGTTGTTTTACTTTGCATGGATCAGATGATATCTGCATCTTCTATGGAAAGGTTCATTTCTACATAGTGTTGTTTTACTTTGCATGGATCAGATGATATCTGCATCTTCTATGGAAAGGTTCATTTCTACATAGTGTTGTTTTACTTTGCATGGATCAGATGATATCTGCATCTTCTATGAGAGAAAAAACTTGTATCAACTTATTTTGTATATTTCTATTGGAAAGGTTCATTTCTACATAGTGTTGTTTTACTTTGCATGGATCAGATGATATCTGCATCTTCTATGGAAAGGTTCATTTCTACATAGTGTTGTTTTACTTTGCATGGATCAGATGATATCTGCATCTTCTATGGAAAGGTTCATTTCTACATAGTGTTGTTTTACTTTGCATGGATCAGATGATATCTGAATCTTCTATGGAAAGGTTCATTTCTACATAGTGTTGTTTTACTTTGCATGGATCAGATGATATCTGCATCTTCTATGAGAGAAAAAACTTGTATCAACTTATTTTGTATATTTCTATTGGAAAGGTTCATTTCTACATAGTGTTGTTTTACTTTGCATGGATCAGATGATATCTGCATCTTCTATGAGAGAAAAAACTTGTATCAACTTATTTTGTATATTTCTATTGGAAAGGTTCATTTCTACATAGTGTTGTTTTACTTTGCATGGATCAGATGATATCTGCATCTTCTATGAGAGAAAAAACTTGTATCAACTTATTTTGTATATTTCTATTGGAAAGGTTCATTTCTACATAGTGTTGTTTTACTTTGCATGGATCAGATGATATCTGCATCTTCTATGAGAGAAAAAACTTGTATCAACTTATTTTGTATATTTCTATTGGAAAGGTTCATTTCTACATAGTGTTGTTTTACTTTGCATGGATCAGATGATATCTGCATCTTCTATGAGAGAAAAAACTTGTATCAACTTATTTTGTATATTTCTATTGGAAAGGTTCATTTCTACATAGTGTTGTTTTACTTTGCATGGATCAGATGATATCTGAATCTTCTATGGAAAGGTTCATTTCTACATAGTGTTGTTTTACTTTGCATGGATCAGATGATATCTGCATCTTCTATGAGAGAAAAAACTTGTATCAACTTATTTTGTATATTTCTATTGGAAAGGTTCATTTCTACATAGTGTTGTTTTACTTTGCATGGATCAGATGATATCTGCATCTTCTATGAGAGAAAAAACTTGTATCAACTTATTTTGTATATTTCTATTGGAAAGGTTCATTTCTACATAGTGTTGTTTTACTTTGCATGGATCAGATGATATCTGCATCTTCTATGAGAGAAAAAACTTGTATCAACTTATTTTGTATATTTCTATTGGAAAGGTTCATTTCTACATAGTGTTGTTTTACTTTGCATGGATCAGATGATATCTGAATCTTCTATGGAAAGGTTCATTTCTACATAGTGTTGTTTTACTTTGCATGGATCAGATGATATCTGCATCTTCTATGAGAGAAAAAACTTGTATCAACTTATTTTGTATATTTCTATTGGAAAGGTTCATTTCTACATAGTGTTGTTTTACTTTGCATGGATCAGATGATATCTGCATCTTCTATGAGAGAAAAAACTTGTATCAACTTATTTTGTATATTTCTATTGGAAAGGTTCATTTCTACATAGTGTTGTTTTACTTTGCATGGATCAGATGATATCTGCATCTTCTATGAGAGAAAAAACTTGTATCAACTTATTTTGTATATTTCTATTGGAAAGGTTCATTTCTACATAGTGTTGTTTTACTTTGCATGGATCAGATGATATCTGCATCTTCTATGAGAGAAAAAACTTGTATCAACTTATTTTGTATATTTCTATTGGAAAGGTTCATTTCTACATAGTGTTGTTTTACTTTGCATGGATCAGATGATATCTGCATCTTCTATGGAAAGGTTCATTTCTACATAGTGTTGTTTTACTTTGCATGGATCAGATGATATCTGCATCTTCTATGGAAAGGTTCATTTCTACATAGTGTTGTTTTACTTTGCATGGATCAGATGATATCTGCATCTTCTATGAGAGAAAAAACTTGTATCAACTTATTTTGTATATTTCTATTGGAAAGGTTCATTTCTACATAGTGTTGTTTTACTTTGCATGGATCAGATGATATCTGCATCTTCTATGGAAAGGTTCATTTCTACATAGTGTTGTTTTACTTTGCATGGATCAGATGATATCTGCATCTTCTATGGAAAGGTTCATTTCTACATAGTGTTGTTTTACTTTGCATGGATCAGATGATATCTGAATCTTCTATGGAAAGGTTCATTTCTACATAGTGTTGTTTTACTTTGCATGGATCAGATGATATCTGCATCTTCTATGAGAGAAAAAACTTGTATCAACTTATTTTGTATATTTCTATTGGAAAGGTTCATTTCTACATAGTGTTGTTTTACTTTGCATGGATCAGATGATATCTGCATCTTCTATGGAAAGGTTCATTTCTACATAGTGTTGTTTTACTTTGCATGGATCAGATGATATCTGCATCTTCTATGGAAAGGTTCATTTCTACATAGTGTTGTTTTACTTTGCATGGATCAGATGATATCTGCATCTTCTATGGAAAGGTTCATTTCTACATAGTGTTGTTTTACTTTGCATGGATCAGATGATATCTGCATCTTCTATGAGAGAAAAAACTTGTATCAACTTATTTTGTATATTTCTATTGGAAAGGTTCATTTCTACATAGTGTTGTTTTACTTTGCATGGATCAGATGATATCTGCATCTTCTATGGAAAGGTTCATTTCTACATTGTGTTGTTTTACTTTGCATGGATCAGATGATATCTGCATCTTCTATGGAAAGGTTCATTTCTACATAGTGTTGTTTTACTTTGCATGGATCAGATGATATCTGCATCTTCTATGGAAAGGTTCATTTCTACATTGTGTTGTTTTACTTTGCATGGATCAGATGATATCTGCATCTTCTATGGAAAGGTTCATTTCTACATTGTGTTGTTTTACTTTGCATGGATCAGATGATATCTGCATCTTCTATGGAAAGGTTCATTTCTACATAGTGTTGTTTTACTTTGCATGGATCAGATGATATCTGCATCTTCTATGGAAAGGTTCATTTCTACATTGTGTTGTTTTACTTTGCATGGATCAGATGATATCTGCATCTTCTATGGAAAGGTTCATTTCTACATAGTGTTGTTTTACTTTGCATGGATCAGATGATATCTGCATCTTCTATGGAAAGGTTCATTTCTACATTGTGTTGTTTTACTTTGCATGGATCAGATGATATCTGCATCTTCTATGGAAAGGTTCATTTCTACATAGTGTTGTTTTACTTTGCATGGATCAGATGATATCTGCATCTTCTATGGAAAGGTTCATTTCTACATTGTGTTGTTTTACTTTGCATGGATCAGATGATATCTGCATCTTCTATGGAAAGGTTCATTTCTACATTGTGTTGTTTTACTTTGCATGGATCAGATGATATCTGCATCTTCTATGGAAAGGTTCATTTCTACTTAGGTTCAAATTCAAATTGAAGACTAGTTTAAACATATTTTAACACCATGACACATGGATGAAAATGTAGTAAAAAAATGTATGCCAAAAATACTTTTTTAGTTGGTTCTGAGATTATTAATTATTAACTAAGTCCCTTACGGCCGCTTTCTCCAAGGTCCCTCAAAATCGAACATCAGCTAAGTACCCATTCGAAACTTAAATCCTTAAGTGGCTTACTTAATAAATTTGCATTTCACCAAAAAATAACAGCAACACTAAGCTAAGGTCAGGATTAGTTTTTGTTATGTTTCCGGTGAACATGAATATGGACTCAAGATAACGTTACTTTAAAAAATATGCAAATAAGAAATACACAATAAACTATAAAAATATCATTAAAATATTCTAACGTGTGAATTTCACGATTTTTACTCTATATATAAATTAATTATAAAAAAGTACTACTTTGATCTCATGAGTACAGGTAATTGCCGCTGGCGCCAACAGATGGCGCTAGCGGCGCTCGCTGTCAGGGTAGCCTTATTTGTACACCAGTTTTTGTTTTTGACACATCATGTACAGACAGTTTATTTAGTATTCACACCAATTTAGTTATTTTATTTTAATATTTGTTACTTTTTTTAATATACAATGCAACTGGCTCATGCCAGCCGCAATTATAACAACAGACAAACCTAACCAATCTATTTTTACCAAACTTTTGTAGGTTTGGTTTAAAAAATCGGTGTACATCCTAGGATATACTCGCGTCATGGCTGTTTATTCGCTTCGCACTTGTTGATTGTTGAGATTGTTCGACACGGGACGCGCATATTTATCAGAGTATAATATTTAGCAGAGTATAATTATGGATAAACCAAGGAAACGTTCTACAAATTTTACCCCCAGTTAAAAAACTAAATTAATTTAATTAGTTTCAAAAAACACGGCAATTACTTCAAAACAAACGGATGGAGCATGTCTATTCAACGATTTCACGAATCCATCCATCTTCCAAGATGATAATAAACAAAATATAACTTAAATTTTACAACAAAAAAGATAAATTCAATAATAAAACAACTCTGCGACGAAATCGTAACCCAAATATCTATCTGTCAAACGCGTTAAGTGACGCTTATGACGGTTAATCCACTAGAGACCGCCACTTAAAATTTTATGCGCCGACGTCGCTAAGCGAGGCTAAGATTGTTTGGTGAAATGCAATTTTGCGCTAAGTGGTTCATAAATGTGATTTTTTAAGTTAAGGAGCCTTGGGGAAATCGGGCATTATCATCCCATTTTTATTCATTCATATATGACTGTTCTAAATTTGATTATTTTTTAGGTCAATGATTTGAAGAAATCTGATGACAGTTTGGTCAACCATAATGATGCGTCAGAACTGGACTCTGTTTTGATGGGTGCTCCACCATTGAAGGATGTGACTGGCAGTAAAGAGAGTGTTGTGTTAGAACTGGTGAAAGCCAATGGTACGAAAGACATTTTGGATAAAGACAGTGTCATTGGAGATGGTGACATGATGCTCAGTGATGTGGAAAGTGAGGGCACACAACCGGAAGAGGTATTAATAGTTCTTATAATACAAGTATTGCATCCAATTAGTTTTGAAATGCACTAACTTTAATTGTTTTATTTAAGGACGAAGACAAAAACCTTACAGCTGAAGAGCTTTCTAGAAAATTAGAAAAATTTATTCGACAATCAGACGCTCAATTACAAAATTTAATAGCCGGTGCCCATTCTTTAAGAGCTACTTGCTATGGACAGGATAGGTATGTCATAAACCTATATTAATTGTTATTTTGTCTATAATATTACTAAATTGTTACTTGTATTACCAATCTGTACCTAAATTGTTTTATTCAAACAAATACAATAGGTATGCTGTTATGTAATATGATACAAAATATATTATAAATTAAATTTATTATAGATATTGGCGTCGTTACTGGTCACTTAATAAGTGCGGTGGTATATTTGTGGAAGCTATGGAATCGACTCAGCCTGAGATAATGATATACCATGAAAAGATGGAAGAAGGGGCTAAGAAACGTGAGGAAGGTGAAGCAGCTAATCGTGCAGCCAACCGTAAGTCAAGAAATAAGAAAGGTTTGTTAAAAAACAAATAAATGATTACATTTCATACTCATTTCTTATATGACATGTTTGTTTGGAGAATTTATTCAATATATTTTCATCCTTTCAGGTCAAAAAATTAAATCTGGTTCAGATCAAGAAGCAGTGGAAGTGGCTTGTATGAAAAACTCTGAACAACTTCTGCAAAATGAATTAGAACTTAGGAATATCAAATCAGAGTTAAACCTCAGTGATCATACTAGGATCATAAAATATGAGCCTAACATGGGCCATAAGATTCAAGGTATTTTTTTTTTAATTATTACATCATTTTAATTAAATTCGCATTTCTGTCTGTACCGGATGTTTGCAATTGATTTTTAACTAACTTCCCAAATAGTTTGAGTTCTTAAACTTTCAGAATTTGTATATTCCTGATGACTATTTGACTCATTTCATAACTAGGAGTATTTTTATGAAAAGGATGTCCTTAAATTCTTTTGTTAATTTACTTGTTTTATAATTTAAATATTTTTACTATATAAGTTATAATATTATCAATTGATGTGATATTAACAATACAGAACTATTTTTATTGACTTGATGCTAAGTACAATTTAAATGAATGGTTAAATTGATTGCAGGATCACCAATAAAAATGGAAGAGAAACATATACAACAACAGAAAGTTGCTGAAGATCATTTACTTGATATTGAAGATTCTATTCCTACAGCATTCCTTGTACAAAAACCTCAGACTAATGAGAGAAAGCCTGGATATGGAATACAGGTCGGAGCTGGTGAAGAAAAGAATGAAACGTCCATTAAATATGAGAATTCTGATGTTAAATTAGAATCTAATGTTAAAAATGAAATTAATGATTCTCAAATGAATTCAGTATTAGATGTTAGTATTAAACCTGAAAACAAAGATGGTATTTATATGAATAATCTAGAGGAACTGAAGAAATTGGCTGAATCTGTTGTGCCACCTAAAGAAAATTCACAGTCTGAAGTGAAACAAGAAGGCAGCCCAGTAGAATCTGTTAAAGAGGAAAAAGTTGAGATAAAAGATGAGTTGAATGATCCAGAAAGTGCTTCTAATTTCCTTACAACAAAAATGATTGAGGGCAAATGGTTCTCAATACTTAGGAAAGAAAATCCTTTAGCCGAGATCGGCATGTGTGTGCAACAGTCAAACGGTGCAGAAGAAAAGGATGTTAATCTTAAGAATTCATTGGATGCAAGTGGAAATTTAAATGTGAATGGTGTAACAAGCATTATTAATACAAATCCAACATTCTCTGATAATTATATTACATGTTCAAAAGTATTGTTGACGCAAGGAAACAAATGGGATGTATTTAATAACTTGCATTTATTTTCCAATCCAAATATATTATTTAGTGCAAATAGCACCCAAAATCAACTTCCCAATACGCTTAACACATTTTATCATGCTGATTGTACATTGACCATGTCTGGGTTGGACGAGGAAATGATAGACGCTAGCTTAAATCCAAAACATGAAGCTATCAATGAATCTGGTGATAATATACACACCCTTGAAAATGGCAACAAAGAGGATTTAATAAACCATTTAGATGGAAGCTCGTTTATTGATCAGATTACAAACAACACTGATAATTTAGATAGCATATTGATTGAGAAGAGTTTAAATAAAATAGTGAATACTCCAATGTGTAAAACAAAAACCAACACCTCATTGTCAAATAGCAATTCAGGAGTAAACACACCAACAACGACAACACCTAATAATTGTACACAGGGAGTGAATAATATGAATTTAACAGCGTTGACAGCATATGTGAGCTGTGATAGTCCAGCTCCATTGCAGATGACTCAAGAAGAAAGTGAACAGCTGGAATATTGTAAAATCAATGGTCTGCCAAAGAAGTTGGAAGGAAATTATGTGCCTAAAGATCTAAGGTAATTGACACGTGTTATATTTTCATTTTTAATTATCAAGTTATATTTGATACATTTTAAATTCTCAATTATTATTGGTTTTACATATTCTTGTTTATACGTTTCCATTATGTAAATACCAGGTTAAAAATGTTTCACGGGTGGAATTTTTAGTGACTGATTTTTTTATTAAATTTTTCAAAATCAGTAACTTAAATTCACACAAATTTGTACCAATCAAATGTGTTTAAATGTTTTTCTTTTGAAAATAATTTTCTACTCGCTTTCTGTGTAGGTACGTATTTTGATTCACGACCATATTTCTTGTCCACCTTATTTCTGAGTTTTTTTGTTTTGAGGATTTTAATTTTTTTGCCATCAGATACGGATGGTGGAGGGTAACAGATACAGATCAACTGAAGGAAATACTGGGAAAGCTGCACATGAGAGGAGTGAGAGAGAAGGAATTGCACAATTCATTTATGATGAGCCTTGTCCAGACCAACAACAAGGTATATACATACATCAATAATTATTTATATTGCTTGGAAAATTAACACATCTGCCCCCCTAGACAATATGTCATTTAGCTCAAGAAAAGAAACAAAGCTCAATGTATGGAAGTGACAGATGTCACGTGACTGACAACTGTCACTTCCATACATTGAGTTATCTTTTCTTGAGCTAAATGACATATTGTCTAGGGGGCTGGAACTAAGTGCCAGATCAACATAGAAGTCAAATGGTTTACCGCTTATGCCATGATGGTCTACTAACATTTTTAACTAATTAATAATAGCCAATAAACATCTTCAAAATATGGTGACTTTAAAATCAAATTTTTGTATACTGGATACCAATTGAATCAGTATTTCTTATTTAAACTGTTTTAAAGTTGAATTTCAAAAACATCTTTTTTCCAGTTACAAATTGAAAAAGGTGATCTGCTAGCAACAGAGTTGTCCATATCACACCTGGACCGAGTCATTGCCCTCAACGGTGGATTCCCCAGCCCAGACTCAAATAGTAGCTTCAGTGTTAAGACTGCTCGTAGAATTGATCAAACTTTACTAGAACAGGTAATCAACAAATTCCCCAATTGAAATCTTAATCTATGGGTGGATCTCTCAATATATTATATTCAGTGTACATGAATAGGTATATAAAATTGATTAACCAATTAAAAGTACAAAATATTCACTCAGCAAATGTGATATTATTGAGAGTGTGGATTCTATCTGTTATTTGGGTGTTATGTTGAGTAGATTGGGTGTTATGTTAGATTAGATTATTCATTAATTCAATCAATTATTTCTTAATTATTATGTTGCTGGCGAGTGTGCTCTAAAACTGCACTTGCTCCACTTTGCATAGTAAAATTTTTTTTTTTTTTAAATATGTATTTATAGAAAGGATTTTCGTTATCCCACTTACAAATTGTATAAAGTGACAGGTATACTCAGTCCTAGACAATTATTTATCTAGTTTTTCTTAAATATTGGTACAGCTACTAGATCATGACAAAACACATTGACTAGAGAGAGTGTCTTTCTCAAGTTCTGGCCAAACAGAATGAACACCTTATTTGGTTAGAGAAATTATTTTTACATAGCACCTGTTGCGTTTAATGTTCTCCCTATTTCTATCAAATTTGTGAAAACGATTATAAAATTTAAAAAATGGTGCACTCTCACTGGTTCTTATTTCGTAAATATGCTTGATGTTTTCAATAGTGTATATGTGATCCAATTATGCATGATCACTATCTTTTTTTGTTTATATAATGGTACTATTAGTTAATTTGTATATAGTGAGCCTACAGTTGGGATAAATTATTGTTGCAATCATCACCACAGGTACCCAACTGTGGGTAACTGTGGTATGATGTATTACAATTATGAGCTAATTTTTTCATTTGTATTTTGTTAATTTATGTTTCTTTCTTTTGTTCAAATTTTGTTACACACTGTCTTTACTTACTATATTATGTTAAATTGTCAACCTCAATACAGGTCAACCCTAGTAAGTATTCTGGCCATTCACAGTATTGCCGTAAACAAGAACAAAATGATGCACCGACATTGTGAATTTATGTTTCTTTCTTTTGTTCAAATTTTGTTACACACTGTCTTTACTTACTATATTATGTTAAATTGTCAACCTCAATACAGGTCAGCCCTAGTAAGTATTCTGGCCATTCACAGTATTGCCGTAAACAAGAACAAAATGATGCACCGACATTGTGAATTTATGTTTCTTTCTTTTGTTCAAATTTTGTTACACACTGTCTTTACTTACTATATTATGTTAAATTGTCAACCTCAATACAGGTCAGCCCTAGGAAGTATTCTAGCCATTCACAGTATTGCCGTAAACATTGAGCTGTGCATTATTGTTTCATCAAATAATGTTTTGCGCTGATTGCGTGAAAAATTTAATTTTTCACATAGAGGAACCTTGATAAAATTGTCTGTAAGTATGTTACTATTTGTCCAAGTTTTGACTAAAAATTGGTGTTATTTTAGGTGGAGGCACTAGAAGAGCGTGTAGCAGCTGCCTCGATGCAAGTGAAAGGTTGGAAGCCTCCTCCTCGTAGCGTTGCTCCTTCCTCTACACCTCCCCATAATGCGGGAGACGAGGCTGCCAGTACTGTGGCTGTGGCCCGCTGTCGCCTGCTCGCTCTGGAGGCTGCCATAGAAAGGAGGTACCTAAGACCGCCGCTGGGAGCCGGTGCACCTCCTCCAGCCATACAGACGGAACAACAGGAGAGACAGCAACATCAACAGGACAAACAGAAGGACGGTGATGAGAGGGAGAGCCCAGCCTTACAAGAACCAGAGTATAAAGGTATATATTTTTTTACTCTATTATCTTAATAATGAAGAGTTTTTTTAAGCATATTTTTTTTCAATTTCTGAAAATTGGGACATGGGTGTGTACTAAGATTTTTTCTTGATTAGCATATGACATACTATCAAATTATACATATATCCTCTATACATCTCAAAGTATATTTTTGATATCAATATGTGCTGATTAATTTTCTAGTGCTGATTAGAGCTGATTAATTTTCTATAGAATTTCAAGTTCCCACCAAGAATTTCAAGTATTTAACCTTCTCATTTATTCGGTTGGGTTAATTGTGATGAATTGTTTATAATGTTTGGATGGTTTCAGGTTCAACAAGCACTCCCCGTGGCCTGGCAGTATGGCGCGAGGGCACCTCTCGCTGTCAGACATCCGCCCAACTAGCCATGGTATTGCACGCTCTGGAGGCTGCCATAGCCTGGGACAAGTCCATCATGAAGGCGGTGAGCTCGCTGCACACGCATGTATACACACAACCTCATGCTTCTGTGTTGTTACGTCCCACACCTACCTAACCTAACTTACCTCACCTCTCACCACACCCTTTCCTTGTTTAATATTGCAATATTGATCAGTGCATATATTTACATCTTAGATTTTTTCAGACTTTTCCACATAATTTGACCAAAAATTAAATGATTGTATTGCATTATAGATAATTCCATCTATTTAAATCTATTTAAATCAATATAAAGTTAAGGTTTGTGTGTAGCAAACAATATTCTTAAGCCTATATTTTTTTATTAATTAATTATTTGCTTGTATGAGGCCATTATTTTTTGCAACAAGGAACCTTGGTGAAAGATTAAGACCTGAATGCACAGTCTTAGGTAACTAAATACTAATACCTCGCCGGAGTATTTAGTATTCTTAAGTTAGCAATTGCATTACAGAGACATCACTAACTAAATTCTATGCCAAACCTAAGTTGGATGGCGTAGTATTTCATATTTATTGTATACGAAGAAAGGAGATAGATATTTTTGACAATTGGGTATATGAGGGTACTGGGAAAACATTTTAAACAATTGCATATATGTAACTTTTAAAATATTCCAAGATAGATTCTATGGGATTCTACTGACATTTAAACAATTGCATATATGTAACTTTTAAAATATTCCAAGATAGATTCTATGGGATTCTACTGACATTTAAACAATTGCATATATGTAACTTTTAAAATATTCCAAGATAGATTCTATGGGATTCTACTGACATTTAAACAATTGCATATATGTAACTTTTAAAATATTCCAAGATAGATTCTATGGGATTCTACTGACATTTAAACAATTGCATATATGTAACTTTTAAAATATTCCAAGATAGATTCTATGGGATTCTACTGACATTTAAACAATTGCATATATGTAACTTTTAAAATATTCCAAGATAGATTCTATGGGATTCTACTGACATTTAAACAATTGCATATATGTAACTTTTAAAATATTCCAAGATAGATTCTATGGGATTCTACTGACATTTAAACAATTGCTTAAATGTAACTTTTAAAATATTCCAAGATAGATTCTATGGGATTCTACTGACATTTAAACAATTGCATATATGTAACTTTTAAAATATTCCAAGATAGATTCTATGGGATTCTACTGACATTTAAACAATTGCATATATGTAACTTTTAAAATATTCCAAGATAGATTCTATGGGATTCTACTGACATTTAAACAATTGCATATATGTAACTTTTAAAATATTCCAAGATAGATTCTATGGGATTCTACTGACATTTAAAACTGTCTGTTGTCATAACAACACAAATGCATCTAGGTAAACAAGCTAACGCTGACAACTCTGTCAGGATTACTGTGAAATTCCAGCAAATTTTCGACATCTCGTTGCTGAATACTCTGTGTGGGATTCAATTTGATAAAATTACCAAATACATATTCGACAAAGTCCTTAAAATTATCTTCCATCGAAAACATCTCGTTTTTTTTATTATACCACTCTTTAAAGTTCTTTTTCAATCAGCCTTTTACTTATTGACAAGTCACAAATACTCCCAACGAACATGTACTAAGTAGTTAGATATGTCTCTGTAAAACAATTGTCATAGAAAAACGTTGTAGCATCCACCAGTTAGGAAGCCACATCGCTCATCTGCGAGAACAACGAAATAAGTCAATAGTCCGATTTTTGAGTTAATAATGCAGAAATGTTTTTTTTTTATCAATATTCATGTCGTCTCCGTTTCTAAGTACAATATCTCTATAAGTGCGAGAGAAACAGCACATGTGTCATTGTTTCACTGTCATATATTCACTGTAATATTGATAAACACAACATTTCTGTATTATTAACTCAATCATATTTTTTGACTTATGGGCCCCATACATGGTACGATTCGTCGTTTCAGACCGATCAAAACGACGAATTGACAGTGTATGTCAATATCGTTAACGATTTACTTGGTCGAAGACAATATTGGAGATCGCAACAAAAACATATGCAATCATGCAAATCGTAACGATAAATTGATAGTGTAGGGCTCTTTTCGATAGATCGTCACGATTTTTGTCTCAATCTGACTACTTAAATTAAATGCGCTTAAATTTATTAAATTATGTATTTATTAATTTAATTATATATTTATTGATTTATTAATTTAATTATATATTTATTAAATTATACGCTTAAATTATATTCGTTTCTGTTTTTTTTTTCTGTAGCCGAATTAAATTTACTGCCACATAGGTAACGAAAATAATTTTGCTATCCATTTTAAAAAAAGGGCATGTACTGAATTATTTGGGTTTCTCTCCGTGATGACACATTTTTGTTGTTCCGCTTCACTTCGTGTATGGGCAGCATTTTTGATGCGATCGATCGTTACGATTTCCTTCAGTTCGATCAAAACGACGAATCGTACCGTGTATGGGCCCCTTTATGTCGTTGTTCTCGCAAACGAGCGACATGATTTCTTTACTAGTGAGAATTTAGTATTGAAGTCAGACTCTGCATTCGGACCTGAATGTTTCTTATGAAATAATATTGTGTTAATAAATGAATACACAACACTATTGTTTATTAAAAGATTTGGATTATTTGCACAAATCAATGTTGCAATATTAAAAAAAAATTATTGCTATTTTCTTACTCAGAAATATAATAGGGAAAAGGATAGAAAATTACTAATACATACTGATTTGATTTTCTGTGTAATCGTTTTTCATAAAAATACAACAAATTAATTGTTATAAATATTTCATAAACATAACCTTTGTATGTTTATCATCAATTCTCAATAATAGCACTACTTAAAGCTGCCTAGAAAGGCCTTCTTTTCAACATTGTTGTCTTGTCCTGGTGTCACTTCTATTTATTACTAAGTAGCTTGACGAATAGCATCTTCCATCCAAAAGTCGCCTTCTGGGCTTTCACTTATGAACATATCTGTTAATAAAATATATTATCTCTTTTCCTAGAGAAAACTGAATTCTATAGGTTTTTTTTCTAGCAGATTTACATTGCTTCTCTTACATTCATGTTTCTTTTCATGAAATCTCCTTTTTCACGAAAAAAATATACTTCCAAGTGGTGAATTTATTACTCCATAGCAATTCTTTCTGACCAATTTGTCCAACCCAGAGATGCATAGACAATTTTTTAAATTTCTTGTTCATTGGGAGACATGGAACAATGTAATTTTACTAGCTAATCTATTATTTGAATTGCTTGTTTTCTTCACATTTTAGAATGGCTAAAATTTAACTTAGTTGACAACGGATGGTTTTTAAATAATTTGATTATGTAAATAATTTTAGTAAATTCTTCAATCACATGTTTCAATGTTTTTGCTGCTTCTTTGCACACTCGGGTTTTTTTTATTTTGCTTTTGTTGTGCAATAGGTTATGGTGGTGGAAAAATTTCCAGTTTTCCTATTTCATAGCATATTTCTTTGTAGAATTGGTGTTTTTATATTATTATGAAATTAAAAGTTTTTTTAATAGTATTTGTGCCAAAATATTTTTACTGAGATTTTTTTTAGTATTCCATTAGTTATTTCTTTGCTTTTACTCCTTTAGGAGTTATTAATGGGTGCTAATATTTCTAATACCTTCTTGAATCTTCTGTTCTTTACTCTTTGGTCCTTTTCACTTTTTACTAACTTGTATAAGAAATAATTCAATAAAGTTTATACATCATTAATGATGTTATTCTGCTACTAACATGGTGTATAACCATTAATTATGTAAGTCATCTTAATGTTCGAATATCATTGTTATTTTAGAATTGCCAGTTCTGCCAGAGTGGAGATTCAGAAGATAAATTGTTACTCTGCGATGGTTGTGATAAAGGTTACCACACATATTGTTTCAAACCCAAGATGGAGAAGATTCCCGACGGAGATTGGTGAGTTAGATATATTTATTATCACAATCAATAATATTATTTTAAATTGTATCGGCATCAAATATAAAAAAAATACTAACTATTGAATGTTTACAGTTTTATAGTAGTAATATAAAACTTATTGAGACAAAGTTGGTTACATATTTGACTCATGAAATCCTGTTGAGAAAGTAAGAATATACATATATATACAAACTTTATATATCAAAAATACCATGCTCTATTTCTAGTCAAAATATGAATGATCTCCATAATATAATCCTCGCTTATTTGAGGGCTTGTTACTGATATATACATGAAAGTATAATAGATAAATAATACCATGAACAACTTACTCATTTTACCTTTGAGTAATGAGTAAGTTGCAATTTAAAATAATTATAAATAACTGTTCAGAATGTTGTATTTTATTATTCAAAAGGTATTGCTATGAGTGCTTGAACAAGGCAACTGGTGAACGTGTTTGTATAGTCTGTGGTGGAAAGAGTGGCTCCGCTCCTCCTGGAAGTACAAAAGGTGGGAGACTGATCCCTTGTGCTTTGTGCCCTCGGGCTTATCATCAAGACTGTCACTATCCACCATTAAACAAGGTAAGTTTAACAAAATTATCTTTATATTATTATCATTACAATTTATTCATGTTTACCAAATCAAATCTTATTTATCAATACCTACCATTCTTGGATTATGTTTATGGTACACTATTTATATGTTACGTTTTTTATTTAGTTACTAGCTTTTATGTCCCGCCGTTGGCCAAGAATGTAAAATTGTGAAGGAATAAGCAATCTTATTTATAATATTGTCACCCAATTATTTTGCAAAATCGGAGTATGAAAAGTGGTTTGAAATTTGATTGAGTTTAAGTATTGTAAAATGTTCAAGTGATGGCCACAACCCATTCTTTTTTTTATATTGCTATAAAGTGTGATTGAAGTATATACAATTTCTGCACGCATGGACTATGCGAAATGGTTTTAAATATGACTGTTTATCTACGTTGTAAATAGATTGGTTTGGCCACAACCCCCATTGTTAAATATTGTCATCGAAAACAAATTATAATATGTACCTATTAAAAATTTAGTATTTTTGGATGTTGGGAAATGGTTAAAATTTGATTAAACAAATGTTCTGAAAAGATCTAGTGTTGATCACATCCCATTCGTTTTTATATTTTTTCATCAAGTGTGCTTTATATTTTTGTACAATTAGACTGATAGACTTAAAATTGATACAAAATTCTACATTAACGAAGAAGAAGAAGACTTAAACTATGGTAAATAGTTTTTAATTTGAATATAAACGTTGTGAAGAGTTCAGTAATGGCCACAACCCCCATTCTTTAAATATTGTCAACGAAATCAAATATGTAGGTGTTGAAAATTATTCAAAATAGGATGATATAAATGGTTTAAATTTGATTAAACAAAAGTATTGAAAAGATTCTAGTGCAGGTTACATTGTCACATCCCACATCCCATTCGTTTTTACACATGTATTTTCATCAAGTGTGCATATCGTTAATAATATTTCTGCACAATAAACTATTAGACTTAAAACTAACCCAAAAGTCTAAATAAAAAAGATAAGAATAAGTATAAGACTATAAGAAATAGTTTGTATAAAAAACTAACCCAATGGTCTACATAAAATAAGAAATAGAAGAATTAGACTATTGGAAATAGATTGTATAAAAACTGACCAAAAGGTCTTCATAAAAGAAGAAGAAGATAAATTAAACTATAGGAAATAGTTTGCATAGATTTCACCCAAGTTCTACATAAAATAAGAAAACGAAGAAAAAGACTAAAGGAAATAGTTTGTGTAAAAACTGACCCAAAGGTCTACATAAGAAAAGATGAATTAGACAATAGGAAATAGTATGTATAAAAGCTCACCCAAACATCTACAAAATAGAAGAAGAAGAATAAATAGACTATTGGAAATAGTTTGTATAAAAACTGACCAAAACAAGGGGCCGCCCTTACGTAAAATTCCATACAAAAACCAAATACCTAAATGCAATCAACTTCTTAGCCTATGGAAGTTAGTCACAAGTGACAGTTATGACAATATAAAGACAAAAATAAGTACTTTTTTTTATCTCGTGGCAATATTATTTTAATGGCAACGTTGAAGTTAGAAAATGATCCACGAATTAGAGATGGTCAAATATTATTTTAAAATTGAATATTTTTCAATTTATAATTACGATAATTGAACAAAAGCATTTTATAATAAAATATTATTTTCTGCAAAAATGTCATATATATTTTACTTTGGTTATGAAAAAATAAGGATCACTCATTAAAAACAAAAAAATAAGTGTTATTATTTGTAGTGCTTATATATATGGTTGGATAATTTATATAGCGCCGTTTTCGTGAAAACTCACCTCAAGGGCTTAATTTTTATTAATATCATTATTAAATCGGCCAGCGCCGTAAAAAAATATTTACAAAGATCATTGCAAAATTGGAGATTCTCCCTAAAAATAATGAAACCTTGTGCTTCGTGGAGGAGTTCAGGAGTTTAAATAATTTACAGGAAAGGGATTGAATTAAAAAATGCTTAATTCATAAATAGTTTATTTAGTTTCAGTGCCGGCAATCCGACGTTTATTGTTCAAAAACAAAAACATTATAACAATAAAATTATTCGTTCCCCGTCTCACTAGGAAAACCTGTTCTGAGACGGGTCACTTACAAGATTTGACTATAGTATATATATTTATATATATAACTGTAGTTTTTTTAAACATCTTTTTTTTCAAAAATTATTAGTTTGTTTTAATAACTATATGAAAAATATAAATTTTTCTTGGGGAGTCCTGAATAGGAACATCATTTTCAGAAATATGAACTGGATTTGATGACGAAAAACTAAGCACCGAAGGTTCACTAAAGATGGGCAAAGTTGTTTGAAAAAAAAGAGATAGTGTTTAACATAACGTCCACAAAAATATTTTTATTTACGCATCTAAAAATAATATTTAAACAAGTAATATTGGTAAGGATTTTTAATATAATGTAGGTAAGTATAATATATAAAATTTACAAAAAAAGTACAAAATATAATAAATAATTAATATAAATAAACATAAAATATATGAGATATAATGTAGTACTATCAACGTACTTCAGGACAAACAGTATTTAATTGGGAGAAAATTGAAGGAACAGCATTTGGTTTTATTCTTCTTCGATAACCACTACAGTCAATTCCATCATCTCTGAAATGCTTCGAACAAAGGACACAGCCTGAAGATGGTTGCCCATTTGGTCCACGATTGACGGCGGCAATCCATAAAGCTCTTAAAGCGGGATTTTTTGAAAATCTGTAAAAAAAATATGTCTATTTATATTGCATATAAGTATTGTATTTAAATCATATAAAATCGCATTTCATAAGAAATATAAATAAATAACGCCAGGAACAAATAGATACCGCAAGTTGACTGAATTTATAAAAAACTATTAAAAGATATGGTAAAAATAAATATAGATTGGAAATGTTATGCACATCACTACGGCCTTCAAAAGAAATATGGCGGAATCTAATGACATATGATGTGATTTTTGTGCTCTATCTTCTTAAATCATAAATAAAATATTTGGGGGTTATATAAAACGTTATAAATATGAGACATAAGATTGAAAAGCATTAACAGTGAATGGAAATTATATTTTTTCTCAAATTGTGTCAAATACAACATTATTATAAAAAGTAATGGCTGCCGCGACCATTTACAAAACCAAACAAATAAAACCATTTTACTATTTTATTAAACTATCACAAACAATTATACTGTTCGTAATATTAAATCATTAAGAATGATTCATGTAAACAATAACTACGAAACTTATAATAATAGGTATATTACGTTTTAATTTTTTAGGTTAGTTTCGATACTTACTTGTGAAAAGATATTCCACCTCTACTCCTACATTTTGCCACACAACAATGCCTGTTCGACATTTTAATTTCGATAAATCAAAAATTAGTATATTTTTGGGAACAAAAATGGTCACAAATAAAAAAGATGGTTGCGAAATTTTTGTGTGTTTTGTTTACGAAACGATACCGTGCTGTATCGTAAGAGAATGTGACCAAATGTGACTGAAGTTTGCGCCAGTTTGCACAGCATACGTCATTCGTTGCTGACAACTTTACAGATAAAAAATAAGCTATGAATTTGATTGCACTTTTCATGTACAAAGGCGTCTCCATCCTATTATACCCCCATGGACCAAAAGGTCTACATAAAAGAAGAAGAAGACGAATTAGACTTTAGGAAATAGTTAATATAAAAACTGATTCAAAGGTCTATATAAAAGAATAATAATTAAACTATAGGAAAAGTTTGTATAAAACTCACCCTTGGTCTACATAAAAGAAGAAGAAAATGAATAAGACTATTGGAAATAGTTTGTATTAAAACTCTCCCAAAAGTCTACGTAAATGAAGAAGAAAAATAATTAGACTATAGGAAATAATTTTTATAAAAACTGACCCAAATGTATACTTAGAAGAAGAAGATGAATTAGACTATAGGATATAGTTTGTATAAAGACTGTCCTAAAGATCTACATAAAATTAAGAAGAAAAATAATTAGACTCCAGGACCCATCGCTTTAGACCCTTCAGTACCTCCCGTCCCTTCAGGCCCTTCAGTACCTCCTGTCCCTTCAATCCCTCATTACGTCCCTTCTCATCAGGCCCTTCAGTACCTCCCGTCCCTTCAGGCCCTTTAATACCTCCCGTCCCTTCAGGAACTTCAGTACCTCCCGTCCCTTCAGTAGGTACCTCCCGACCCTTCAGTAGGTACCTCCCGACCCTTCAGGCCCTTTAGTGCCTCCCTTCCCTTCATTACATCCCGTCCCTTCAGTCGGTTAAGAAAAGTTTAAATTCAGAAACCATCTTGGAAGACCCGCGAAGAGATGAAAGGACCTTCTTTTCCCAGGTAAAATGACTAAATACATGAAGAAGAAGAAAAAAGTTTAAATCCAGATACCTGTAAAGATATGGAAGGAAAATTGGACCTTCTTCTTCCAAGATATTCCACCTTCATAGGTAAAATGGCCAAATGCATGATGAAGAAGAAGAAGAAAAAAGTTTAAATCCAGAAACCATCTTGGAAGACTTGCGAAGAGATGGAAGGACAGTTGGACCTTCTTCTCCCAGGATTCTCCAACTTCATAGGTGATCAAATACACGATGAAGAAAAAAGTTTATATGCAGAACCTGTCCTGGAAGACCTGTGAAGAGATGGAAGGACAGTTGGACCTTCTTCTCCCAGAATACTCCAACTTCATATTATGTAAAATGACCAAATACATGATGAAGAAGAAGAAGAAAAAAGTTTAAATCCAGAAACCTGCGAAGAGATAGAAGGAAAATTAGACCTTCTTCTCCCAGGATAGTCCACCTTCATAGGTAAAATGACCAAATACATGATGAAGAAGAAGAAGAAAAAAGTTTAAATCCAGAAACCTGCGCAGAGATAGAAGGAAAATTAGACCTTCTTCTCCCAGGATAGTCCACCTTCATAGGTAAAATGACCAAATACATGATGAAGAAGAAGAAGAAGAAAAAAGTTTAAATCCACAAACCGTCCTGGAAGAGATGGAGGGACAGTCGGACCTTCTTTTCCCAGGATACTCCCCCTTCATAGGTAAAATGACCAAATACACAAAGAAGAATAAGAAAAAAGTTTAAATCCAGAAACCATCCCGGGCATACGCTCGACAATTCACCAAAGTTTCATTGTAATCGAACAAACGGTTGAGGAGCACATAGCATACATGTATACATTCATACATACATAAATAAATAAATAAAATAATTTTCCGATAAGAAATCAGTATATTGTTGCTTTGTAAGTAAATAGTTTAGGTAGGTACCTACCTACATCGATTCATAACCAATAATTCTATCATAAAACTTGCTGTAATGTCTTGTGTTTTATTTTATTATTTCATAATCACATTTATTTCAAAGGTATATTATTTTAAAGAACATATTCATTCGGTAGGAAAATGAAATACTGTATGAAAAGATATTAAAATGGCGGGGTTATATGTACAAAACGCTTACTTTAAAAATAAGTTAAACATTATTATAATACAAAACGATCAACATGTTTTTCATTTAAACGCTAAATTATACTTGAAAATATATTTTATTCGTGTAAATACGTACTACTTACTTTTAAATTAACAGATATTTGCGTGCAAAAAGTACACTTTTTTGACAGATTTGAAAAAAATAATTATTGAAATATTTTTAATAATTCAGCATTTTTATCCCTTTTTTTTTTAGCATGACACTGCGTCAGGTATTAATCGATCAATATTGACTAATCTAATGGTATATGAAGAATTTATACTTTTTTGTTGCTTTTGCTGGAAAAAGTCATGTTAAGTCCATTTACACAGACTTCCGCAAAGCTTTTGATAAGGTTTGTCGTGGGATATTTCTAAATAATTTTCTGCAATGATTTGAGAGCTATCTCTAAAATATAAAGCTATATGTTAAAACAATATGATATCTATAGCTTTTACTGACACTAGTGGTGTACCACAGGGTTCACATTTGGGACCGATTCTTTTTATTTTGTTCATAAATGATATTACTGAATTTAGAATTCTGGGTGCCCATCTGTCCGTACCATGTCTGGCAACATGACCTGCCCATTGCCATTTAAGTTTTGCAACTCGATCTATGACATTAACAACTTTTGTCTGGCGTCTGATTTCTTCATTTCTAATTTTGTCTCTTAGACTTACGCCTATCATTTGTCTTTCCATGGATCTCTGAGTGCATTTTAGCTTATGTATGGTCCTCGCAGTTAGCGTGATAGTTTCCAGACCATACGTAAGCACAGGCAGGATACATGTTTCAAACACTTTTCTTTTCAGACATGTGGGAATATCTCTGTTTTTTAGGACATGTTTAAGTTTCCCAAAGGCTGTCCAACCTAGTCCGATCCTTCTGGGTATTGAATGGTGTAAATCGGAATAAACTCTCTTAATAAAAGTAAATGTCAATTAATTAGATTTTTTAAAATTAATATACCCATATTTTTTGACTACAATATTGATTCTACTAAGTTAAATGTGATAGAAGAAATTAATGATCTAGGTTAGGGAACTTAGGATTTTAGGAACTTATTTAGGGAACTCTTATTTTAGGGAACGTAGGAAGATGCATAATATGTACTTGTTTAACAAGGACATTAAAAAAAAAAAGGTGTAATTTCAAAGTAACTTTTGGAATAACTAATAATCTAAAGTAATAATACACATAACAAAAATATTTACAGATATTGTTAGCATTCAAATTCTGTTCACATCACAAGTACAATGTAGATTTCTTTGATATTAATTGATAATAACCATGCGGATAGGATTGGATTGAGAGGCCGGGGCCGCCCAAGAAAGGGATGGCACGACCATGTGAACGATATTCTGAAAGACGGAAATGTTAGAAGCATGTACAATAGACGAACATGTATGAGTGCCAGGATAGAAAGATATGGCGTTCGGTTCTCTCTGCCTACCCCGTAAGGGACATGGCGTGATGGTATGTATGTATGTATATAATTGATAATAATAATGCCCTTCCCTATTTGACAAATTTAGTAAAACTATCAGGTCATAGAAAAATGACTTGGTTCCTTTACATACAATAGTTCATTTGAGTTTGAACAGCCCTGCAATAACAGAACTGATCAATTACAATATGTGAGAAACAACTTGTGATATTTTCTGTGCGGATTTGGATATTTGCAAAGCATAATTTTTGATCTTATAACGTTGTAATGTTCTGATTTTTATGAGTTATATGTGCCTACATTTTTTTTCTTGTCTAAGTTTTTCTTTTTACTAAATGTTTAATGGTTCTTTTTCGATATATGTATTTTTATGTTTGTAAGTATGTAAAATGCAATTTGTATTGTTAATCAGTAAATAAATCAAATTGGTTACTCCCTATTACTATATGTACAACTGTAATTTTGTTGTATAGTTAATGCATGTGTTATTTTTAGTGTCTGACTGAACATTCGAGTTCGGCCACCTTGGGCTAAAGTTAAGCCAAATTTTTCCATCAGCCACTAAAAACAGTTAAAACTGTCTAAAATCATTGTTTAAATAGTTAAACAATATTTTTTTTCAATTAATTCCAATAAAAAACAATGTTTATAACTCTTTTAAAGTACTTATTTGATTACTACTACTGCATAAATACAGTATAATTATAAAATTAAAATACTTATTTGATTACTACTACTGCATAAATACAGTATAATTATAAAATTTCTTAGAAAAGCTAAACCTTCGGCTTCAACTGAAGGTTATAGCTAGGGCTGAACATTAGGCTTCGCTTTGGTCAAAATGTAACCTTCGGGTAGGCATCTGTTATTTTATTATTTTGATTATTTGTCATTAGGTACCACGTGGCAAGTGGTATTGTGTGAAATGCATTGTTCGAGCTCCACCAAAGAAACCAAGAAGCGCCAAAAAGGCTAAAACTAGCAACACTAATCAAGGAGATTCATATTTAGATAACATGCAACCTCCCAGGTAACAATTCACTAATGAAATATATTCCTTTATATAAATTTGAAAAGTAGAAATTACTTTTATAAATTACTGATTTAACTAAAACATCTCATTATTAGACCAAGTTCTTATATCATTGTTATTGGAGAATAGTAAATTTTTAAATATTTATTTTTATTCAATTTACAGCCCCGCTCCATCGCAAGCATCAACAACAACAACAATTGAAGACTGTCCAATAACGTCTGCAATGATGAACCAATCTTCTCTGAGCAGTGTACAATCAACACCCGAGAAACACTTTCAACAAAATTTGATGCTCTCTGAATCCAAACATTTTGCTGCCATCAATAACCTCAACTCGATGACTGAAAATCCAACTAATGTTCCAAACAAAAACTCCACCGAAAATCAGAATGACCTGTTGGACTTTGTGAGCAACGACAAGGACAAGATATTCTACGATGTCAATATGGAAGACACAATGAAGAACAACGAACAGATAGACAGTGTGTATGAAGATTTCAAAGAATTGGATGATTATTCGGAAGTAGAAAATAATATATTAGAGAAAAGACAACTTGGTGGTAATAAACTTATAGTAAATAATGATGATGCGGTGATGGATGGTGAAGCATCTTGTGGAACAATGGAAAATGATTCAAATTCTGGAAACAATAGTGAAGACTATCAAAATAAAGGTAATAATATTATCGTATTATGTTATAAATTTGTAATTTTCAATGTATTGTTAGTTATTGGCACATCTCATCTTAAGGTGTATACTTTTCTTAGTATACAATTTTAAACGGTGTATAAAAAACACAAAAACTGTTCAGTTTATTATTTATTTTCGTGAAGTCACATGATTTCCAGGTTGTTGTAGAAAAAGACCAAGCTGACACTATATAAAACATAGACCAGTGTTGACTAATGGCTCGGAGACCTGGACCCTAACTAAAAGTCATGATGAGGACCAACATCATTACGCCCTCCTATATCTCCAATTTATTCAAAATCTTCGCGGTAGTAAATTTTTTTCCCATAACAGATATTGTATTATCCCAATGGTTCCAAAATGACAAACAAATTTGATTAGGTATTTTTCGTTGAATGTCGATGATATTGATATAAATTTTATTCAATTAATAAATTAGACTATTGAATTCATAATTATAATAATATTTAATAAATTATTTGTTTACTTAACATATAAAAAATCCTTTGACAATGTCGAATGCAAAAAAATATACAACTTTTTTCGCTAATTTCTAGTTCATAAGTAATTACTAGAGCATACAGTTGTCATTTATTAAAAATACACATCTGTGAGGTGAATAATTTGGCAAATTTATGGGGAATTTAAAAACAATTTATATTTCTTGAATTTAGAATGATTTTTATAAAATGGTCGTTTTTGACCCTTCAAGTTAATATATTTGGTAGTTAATGTAAATTGTATATTCCATTAGCATGGTGATATTTTCACATTACAAAAATAGTGGTTTTGTAATGTGAAATTATTACATTATGTTTATGTCTGACTTTAGGATTGAATATGGAGACGCCGTCCTCACCTACAGCCAGAGACAGAGAAATGAGACATTCCAAGAAAGATCGAGGATCTCATAAACGAATGAATAAAGAATTAGCTCCTTGCAAGTAAGTTTTTCTAAACTGAAAATGTTATATCACATTCAATATAAGAATTTGCAGTGCAATTTTCAATTTCACTAACAGACATTGTTTAAGACAACAAAGTTATTATTTTTATCTATGCCTAAAAAATATAGTATAAGTTAAAATATCAATATAATTATTACAGAGCTCTATTGGAAGAAATGGAATTACACGATGATTCATGGCCCTTCCTCTTGCCAGTCAATACAAAACAATTCCCTACATACAAAAAAGTCATCAGAACACCAATGGATCTTTCCACTATTAAAAGAAAACTTCAAGACTTAAGGTAAATAAATATATCTATACTCAAGGATCTGCCCTAAGCAAAAACTGTATGTACTTGAGAGAATATTGTATTAGATGGGTTCGTCAAGCGAAAGAATGCAGGTGACATACCTATGCATAAACCAATTTTAGTGCAGGAAAATACTCTAAATTGTATCAATTAGCCGTGTATTGCCTATCACTTTTCCTTGTTCTTAGCAATAATGCTATCAGCCACATTCACATATTTGTTGAGCCCTACAATCTGTTTTTATAAACATAGATAATACAGTAGTGTTGGGAAAAACTTTATGATTAATTCCTCCCTCCAAGGACATTTAATTTCCGATCTAAACAAATTATTAGATATCTGAGTTTTTTTTAAGGGGTGATATTTTTGTAGAAAATCACTGTTATTTTTAAAAAATCTAATTTTTTATGAAAAGCGGTTGTTTTTTTTAGTAAAATTTTTAAGAAATCAATGTTATTTTTTACAAAGAATTATTATAAATTAGATATGAAGACCGCGCCAGCGTATCGTCATGTGTGTTCGTATAACACGCCGTTGCTGCGACAAGCCGAAACTTGCTATTTCCTATTTCGCTCACACTCATGGCCCAGCCATGTTCGATCGCTTAGCCGAGTAATTCACCCATTGAACTTACTTATGTGATCTCTAATTGTTTCAATTTTCAATATGATTTTTCATTTTACAAGTGTGATTTTTTTATCATTTAAAAGAGTGTGAAATTGTAGAATTAATAATTTCTTTATTGAAGCTTTATTAATTTGATACCAATAATGTAGTTTTATTTATATTTTATTATGAAATTGATCAAAGTAAGGACATGATGCAAACATGATTCATTTGACGTTAAGACCACAGCTTTCCAATATGACAATAATAAAAAATAATAATAATGCTACAGTTGGTAGAATTGCTGACCAGCACGTGTAGACAGTAGGGATGGGAAATGACATATAATATTAATGTGAATTCCCAAAATATGTTTTTATTATAAATATACAATACACAATTTATAAACGTATACATATCTAAAACCTCCACTACACTACTCGCGAAGTTCCTCGACGAAGTACTCGGGAAAGTTGACCGAAGTCCGAAGTACGTCGCCACACACTCGTTCAACTTCGCGAGGAACTCAGTTGTCCGCCAGCGCTCGCACCGCACGCAACGTGTCATGGATAATGTTCAAGTGGCAGCTGCCGTTGCAATGTGCTCTCTCGCGTATTATAACTACGTTAGTATTGTACTGTTTACTATTCATAATCGAGTCGTGTAAAAAAAATAATAAAAAATAATTTCTAGCACGCACATGCAGTGATACACTCACGACAACGCATTGAAGCGAACTGAAGTTAGCCGAGTAGTGTAGAGAGGCGCCTCGTGTCGGCAACTTCGAGTCCTTTGACTCGGGCGCAAAAACCGACAACAAACGGAGGTCGCCCGAGGCGAGCCAAGGTTGGACGAAGTAAGGCGAAGTGCCTCTCCACACTATCGTATTCGCCTATCTTCGATCAACTTCGCGAGTAGTGTAGTGGATGTTTAAGACTAAGCGTATAAAAAAAATAATTTACTATGTAAGAAAATAAAATACTTCAATCAAATTAACCGCCTTACCTACAGGTTAATATTCAAAAAGTAGGCAAAAAATCATCATATTTTTTTTAAAAAGATTTCTCAATAACAACACTTGTTTACAATATACCAGTTAACATTTTTACACAATAGACCCATTTACAATTTGACGTATCACGTACGTTTTGTGGGTTGCGGGTATAGTTTTTTGTACCTGAACGTACGGGATACGGCTTGTCGCGTTCGGTTGAGAATATAGCAGACGTATCACGTACGTTTGTATGGGTAGGGTGGTTAAAGATTTTAATTTGTTTTTAAAACTCGTCTATTGATATTTGAGTTTTTCGTATATCAAATATATTCTTTAATTGAACTATGTATGAAGTTCTTTTTTTGTCAATCAAATATACATGCACATTTTTTTATAACAATAGGAATATACAAGCAATGCGTTTGTCTTCTGGTAAGATACAATAAAAACGCTTCTCTAGTAAAGCATCCAAGATTAGTTAAAATTACTTTTTCTCTGAAAAATAAAAAAAAATATGCCTTATAAATAGAGACCTGAATTTCTTCGCGAATTCAATAAACCCGATTTTATTTGAGAACTTCCGTGAAGAGCATGAATTTTCAGGTTTTAGAAAAATAATACCGAAATTCAACTTTTTTACAATATTTTCGCAATATTATTGAACTGGCAGTTAATTTTTCTCATTTAACATTTTTTTGTAGAAAATATGTAATATCAATTTTTCAAAAGTAATATAATTTTACTAAAAATAACGCCACTTTTGCCGAAAAATAGCACTGAAAAAATTCAGGTCTTTACTAATAACATATAAAAATTAACAGTTTCGTTTGTTGCATTTTAATTAAGAGACTTACATTGTTCTTATACGTTACGTTAGCCCGCCCTTATCTTTTTTTGAAAATTAATGAATTCATTAAATGTGCCTTGTCACCATCCAACAAAAGATTTCAAATATTCAACAACGAACCCTGCAATGTATACTACAAAATATACTCCTAAAATGTCTAGATTAATATCATCACATTCTTCTATCATCACATTCTTCTATCATCACATTCTTCTATCATCACATTCTTCTATCATCACATTCTTCTATCATCACATTCTTCTATCATCACATTCTTCTATCATCACATTCTTCTATCATCACATTCTTCTATCATCACATTCTTCTATCATCACATTCTTCTATCATCACATTCTTCTATCATCACATTCTTCTATCATCACATTCTTCTATCATCACATTCTTCTATCATCACATTCTTCTATCATCACATTCTTCTATCATCACATTCTTCTATCATCACATTCTTCTATCATCCTCATTCATAATCCTAGAACTCAAAGATGACTAATTTTTTGAATCAACCAGAGAACTAAGACAATTTCAAATTTTGATTTGCTCGACTGGAATACAATTTGCATTTTTACTATCAACTAGCGGATGCACCCAGTACCTTTTGTCGTTTTTTTTACGCATTTTGAGGACAAGAGCACCAACATATGCTAGTTAAAAAAAATCCATATTTCCAATCGTATGACTCTGCAAACTTCCATGCACACTTAAACTGATCGGCCGATGAATCAATTGCTTCAAGCACGCCAATTACAATATCGCCCGATGAAGTTAAGCTTCCACGCGCGCCTTATTTAACTATTTATTGAAAAAGTTGTAATTTTTATATTAGATATGAGCACTGATTTTTTAAAAATAACATAACTTTTCTAAAAAATAACACCCCTTTTTCAAAAAAATAACGCGAATAACAATATAATAGGAATTAACAATAACATTACTGGAATGGAAATAAAACAATAGACATGTTAGCATATTATCTATGCGTTTGTAAAAGCAGATTGTAGGGCTCGACAAATAAGTGAATGCTGCTGACAGTGATATATAGCATTGTTACAAATGTATAGTTGTAAAGTTCAGGAAAAAAGTGATACGCAATACGCTGCACAAGATGGATTTTTTTAATTGATACAATTTTAGAGTATCTTCATGCACTAAAATTGGTTTGTGTATAGGTGATGTCACCCACATTCTTTTGCTTGATGAGTCCAATTAATACGGTGACCTACTTTTGCCAAATCAAATATAACAATATTTTATCTTTAAATTTTTACAAAATAACTCAAACACTCAAATGAAGTTTGTGCGAGCTTTAGAAGTACATACATTTTTTGTAGGAAGTTTTTTTAGGGCAGGCCCTTGTTATTGAAATTTTCACATGTATAATATTTTAAAATAATAAAAACAAAACATTCACATGGGTATATACATTCACATGGTCATTTTCCATCTCTACTGTACTAACTGTAGCATTATTTTTTTACTGTCATATTGGCAAGTGGTGGATACCAAACGTCAAACGAATTTGCATCAAATATTTCACAAATGGGCGCAGGGCCGGATAAATCATAGAACAATCAGGAACAAGAAGTCTGGGCGGTAGTCTTAAAAAGGGCGCTTGAAATTCTAAAATGTTATATAAATCAAAAATCCACAGGTATGGCGCTCGGTTCTCTTTGCGTACCCGGATAGAGGCTCAGCATGATGGTGTAAATATGTAATATTATTATGAATCTCCAATTGCTGTGGCTATTTTTTTGTAAAAAACTATATATAGGTAGGTTAATGTAGTATTAACAAATTAATTATTTAGACCCGATGTAATACTACATAATTTTGTTCTACGGGGGGGGGGGGGGGGGGGTATTCAAATATATTGCTACGGGCGCAAAAACACGTTTATCCGGCCCTGGATGGGCGCCTCCATCATTTTAATACCTTCATGACTATACTAGTATTTTACTGTTTAAAAAATTGCATTGATTCTTATTGAGATATGTTATAGATATTATTTTTATATTTTAGCTATAAAACTAAAGAAGAATTTGCCTGTGACGTGAGACAAATATTCCATAACTGCGAAGTATTCAATGAAGATGAGAGTCCCGTAGGACGAGCGGGCCATGGTATGAGAAGGTTCTTTGAAGAGAGATGGGCTAATGTTTGAGATACGGTCCCGTTAGAACATTTAACATGTACTAACATAACTGATGGATTGATGCTAATCTCAAGTCATGGTGGAGTGGGACAGGACATACATCAAATATCATCTGGACATGTATTTATATAAATTATATGTATTATAACGATATATACATACTTATATTTAAAAAGATATTTTCATAGCAATTTTTTGTCACCTAACAGCGGGTGAAACAAAAGTGATATTTTTTTTCACATAACTCTTTAATTCCATTAGATACATACAATAATTGTTTGATACTTTTTTCATTCTACAAATCTTTAGTCAAAACCGACATATTGTTTAATTATAATTGGTAGTTTATTTATTTATTTATTTATTTTGGTTAGATGAAAATGTTAAGACTGCTTGTGTAAATTAGCAAATGGATATTTTAAATATAGAGAGTGATAGATTCTGAATAGTAGTGTAATGTCAAAGCAGAGAACTGAAATTCTAAAATGAGCGATCCTTGTTACATGAAATGTGTGAAATCAATAATCATTAAATAAATTTATTCATTTGATTTTTATCAGTCAGAATTTAAGTGATAGCATAAACCCCAGCACATATTTTTCAATTCCTTCTATTACTTAAAAAAAATTGAGCATGACCTTGTAAAATTATTGTTGTATGCCAGTAATTTAGGTGGGCATACAAAAGTGTTTTCATTTGTATTGAATTTATTATTGTTTTTAGAATTTTCACAAAAATCATTAAGTATTCCATTATTATTTTTAAATTTAATTTTTATCAATATGAAGAATATTAATAGATATGTACCTATTATAGCAATCTCTAGTATATACTTTATATTATTGACTCTCATTATTTGCTAATTTAGATATTGTCAGTTTTACATCTATGTATCTAATTTATATCATTTACATGACATTGATTTTGACAAATATAACCACTTGAATATACTTTATCTTAGAAATATTTTAATAATTTATTGTAGTATACTCCTGTTTGTTTTTATACTATTATTATACACAACTGGTACTATTGTCTCTTTATATTATACAATTTGTTTATTTAATTATGTTCACTGGGAGATACGAGTAAAAAAATCTAAATTGAATATTTTATGTATTTTAACAACACCATATTAATAAAAATATAACAGAGTTATGTGATATACGAAACGAAAGTGTAAAGTATACGTCAAAAGTGTAATTGTAATAATTTTACTGTAGTGATATTTATAGTTTTGTCATTTTATATTTCACATCTATTTGAGACTTTGATTATTTCACAAATAAGCAATAAAATGGCATATACTTCATTTGTAGACAACCACATTTCAATTACGTGTAGGTATATTATTATGAAATTCAATTGATATAATTATATAACTTACCTAGTAACAGGTATTTTTTTAGAGCAATTTACTTGTATCAATATGTGTTGTGAGCAAGCAAACATTCAATTGATGTATGAATTTTAGTTATTTATTTCAAGATTTTTTGCAATTTTATTAAATAATACCTACTAATTTATATTATTGCACCATTGATAATGCAAAATCATTCCATGGGGACACATATGTTGTGTATATTATTTAATAACAAGAAAACTGCTGGTATAATTGGACAGTAGTAGTGTTACACACCATGTAAAGACCGTGCAGCAATTATTTGAAAATCTTACTAATAAACGCTGAATAACGACTGTGTAGTTGCAACAAGCATACAACAAAAAATTATCCAACAACTTTGTAATTTCGCACTTGCGC
Organism: Molanna angustata; assembly: GCA_963576475.1. Taxonomy (NCBI): domain Eukaryota; kingdom Metazoa; phylum Arthropoda; class Insecta; order Trichoptera; family Molannidae; genus Molanna; species Molanna angustata. Next base: position 43,480,256 of record OY754965.1, on the reverse strand, counting down.
ATGTGCAGAACCGCCATTATAATTTTGACGTTTGTCATAGTTAATATTTTCATATGTTTTTCACATTTCAAAATAGTAATATGGAAAATATAATGAATAATTTCATCATACGAATACCCAAGCAAACACCATTGTAGATATTATAAAAGAGCAAATTTTTTGACAACTTTTCGCTCCTAAAATGCACAACTATCGAAAATATAATAATTTTTAGAGGTTTTGTCATATTGTTCCAAGATATAACAATATAAACACGCATATCAAAATCAAATTTGATTTCTGATAGATGAAAATTATTTTGAAACACTGCAAAACTACCTAGAACAGACGTGCAAGCAATGTGTAAAATTTGTATGAGAGATACACAGTCGTTGACCAACTGATCTGCTACACAGCGTTTATTGGTAACGTTTTTGCCTACACGGGTGTTAAACGGTCGTCTAACTTTTACAACACGTTTAGTAGTAAGACTGTAGGTATATAACATTGTGGTTCATACTATAACTTATTTTTATCTTCAATAATTTTATCTCCTTTTGAAGTCAACTGTTTACACTTTCCTTTGCTGTTTTTGAAACTACTTATTACTTATTATAAAAACATATTTTACTAGTCAATATTTCCTTCCAAAATTCATTCATCATTATTTTTCACAGTTCATATTATACCAGTAAAAATGTTCATGAATGCCTGTACATACTATACACATGACATTTGAAACTTGTTTGTTATCGATACAGATATTATTATAAAAAAATGATAAAATCTCTAGATTATAATATAAGTATTTTAAAGGAGATTGTATTTATATATGTAATACAAATTTTTTATCTCATGATGATAATAAGATGGTTATTGCAAACCATTCGCAAGATGGAAATATTATGTGTGATTCACACTATTTGTCAAGTGTTAACAAAATAATATAAAAATGATTTGTTTTTATTGATTTTCATCACATTTCACAGATCAACATTATTTTGTGCAATTAAATTTCACAAAATGTTATCTGGTTGTTTATTATAAATGATTGAAGTAAATTATTAAACATGTTAAATGAGAGTATTATAATACTACAACGAAACGCACATTATTGGGCATTTTTTTTTTCGATTTATATTCGTGCTTGTACAGAAAATGCTAGATTAAAATTTAGATTTATTTTAGTTTTAGGAAAATGAAAGTTTTAAGAAGCCGCTATTTTGTGATTGCACTGTAGTCTGATTTTGTTTATAATTTTAGTCATGTTAATTTAGATTTTTTTTACAAATAAAATAGTATATTATGTACAATGTTTAACAAAACAATGGTGTAAAATTATACAAATAGGATTGAATAAAAAAATCCAGTGAGAAATATAATAAATACATATATTGATACCAATTTAGAGAAAATCATTTTCCACCTTACAAATTTTATTTTGAAATCAATTCAGTTTGAGGCGGCAATATTTGTTAACATTAATTCCAAGCAATATTTATTGAAAATTTGGTTCATTTAATTTTTGTCATATTATGAAAATTTATTATTTTATTTGCAACATATTGGCAGAATACATTAAGGGATTACTGTACTGTATACTATTACATTAATTATTTTAATATATAATCAAGTACATTTATTAAATTTCACCCATCTCTCTTTATAATATGTAGAAGTGTTGCAAAGTAATTTCATTAACATAGAAAATTCATATTTATTCATAATTTAGTTATTTTTTTATTAAATTACACATAGAACACTCCATCGCCAAGTGTATAAAACAAATTATGTAATGAAAAACCTAAATTATTTTTACCAAAAAATTTAAACAAATGTACGTAGTTTTTGTATAATAATATCGTATTAGAACTAAAAGATGCATGTGTATTTTGTAAAAATAAAGAATAAAATTTATAAAATATGTGTTGCTGTTTTTGTAAACAATTTTGGAGTATGGAGGGATGGGTGTTTAGTAGGTATAATAAATTAAATATGTATTTTAATAAACACAGTACATACATACAGTATAATATATATATATATATATATATATATATATATATATATATATATATATATATATATATATATATATATATATATATATATATATATATATATATATATATATATATATATATATATATATATATATATATATAATACTCCCATCACATCACATCACATGACATGTGTACATAGATGTGTATATTTCCAAAATGTTATGCGTGAATCTCACCTTTATATGTAAATACATAATACATATGTAATAATTACTTTGCATAAAAATATTTTGACTGAAAGTATTTTTATTTTTATTAGTAAAGTTTTACATTTTACTATTGATAGTTATATACCTAACCTAACTTATAATATTATAGTATTCTACTTTTTTATTTTATGTTAATTTGAAAGGACTCACCTTTCCATCTCAGTTATTGAGAAAATAGTTTAATTTTGACAACAATTTTAGTACTTAATTTTTTTGCTTTGTGATTAATGGCAGCAGTAAATTTTATCACAATACAATATAATATTTATGATGTTTTAATAAATTATTTATTTTTAGTTATTTCAAGGAAAAGTATTTTGTCTGTAAGGACACTTAAAATGTGTATATTTTATTGATTTCAGCTGAATATCGCTAGCAAACTTTTATAAAATGCTGATTTTATGTAATCAATTTGATAATTTAATCTGCCTTTTCAAAAGTCAAATATTATTTCCATGCCCCCAAGTCAAATTGAAAACGCTGTTCGTTATCGCCAAGTGCTAATTTTTTTTGTATGGGATTTGATGTTTGTTATTGTAGAAAAAATTTCTACAACAAACGTCAAATCACATACAAAAAAAAATAGCGCTTGGCAATAATGAACAGCGTTTTCCATTTGACTCAGGGCCCATAACATATTTTGTGACTGAGATATCAAGAATTATAATTAACATTGGAATGCATGACATTTTCATATTTGTACAATTTTATTTGTAGCTATAAAATTTTTATTTTTGTTTCAAAAGTGCTATTTCTTGATTATTATTTTTTTTGTAATTGCAGTCATTTTCCCAAAAAAAAAATATCTAAATATTTTTTATAACTATGGAGTTCACTTGTTTACATGTCAAACAAGAATATTTTTGATGAGTTTAACTATTTAATGGAAATAATGACAAAAAATATATTTGGCACATATATTAGATGTACTGCAATGAATAATATAATTTAAATATGCCACCATTAAGTGAACAAATATCAAGAAGATGTGGAAATTCTCCTGTACCCCGTTCCACCATTGGACTTTTCACTTTGCGATTTGAGAATTTCGCAAAGTACAAAGCGTTTGCATTCCACGAAAAAAAAAATGGTCACGCAATTTTGACACTAGCGACACCTAGTGATAACTTAGTAGTACCGAGTGTTTCGCACATAGCATAAACGATCATTTGACACCGTTCGTTCTTGTCTGTTCTGTGATTTCGTTGTTGTTAGAAAATGTGCCGGAAAGACAATATTAAGAAAAAAATAGCCGTGTTGGAAATAATTAAAGAATAGAAAGGAGTTCTTTTTGGAGCATTTAGTGACACTATCACTAATACAGTGAAACAACAGGTGCTTCACTGAATCATTTGCTGTTGAGAAGACAATCCTTTGCTTCTCTTAGTGCTGTTCTGTACCTTAAAATATAGATGAGTAGTAAAATAATCATATAAACTTAAAAAGCCGACAAAATAATCACATAAACATAGTTTAAATTACCTAAAAAAATAAGAATAAATCGTGTACTTACTCAAGACATATTCACACTGAGTGCTATTTATTCGAAAATTTTCGAGGAACTGCGTGTGTAAAATATTTTCGAAATTTATCCTTTTTCTATAATTTCTTACAACCCCGTCTTCCTCATCCCTTTCTAACAATAATGTCTGCAACATTTTATAATAAATTTACTTAATAATTCTAAACAAACAAACGAATGGCAAATTTGAAATGTCAATACATTCGCAAAGTTTGCAAAGTTCTTTTATGAAAAGTAGCGATGGTGGAACAGAACGGCTTATTTGCTTTGTAATAGGCGTCTACTTTTCACTTTGCACATTGCAACTTTTACTTTGCGAAAAAATGTAATGGTGGAACGAAAACAAGTCGACGAATTGCAAAATGCAAAGCGCAAAGTTGAAAAGTACGATGGTGGAACGGGGCACTGGTTAAGGATAGGTAATTAGTGTTACAAAGGCATAAAGGAGATTTTACATCTTATGCAACAACTATTCTTTAAAAATTAAAAATGAAGTATTTGATATTCATTTGTTACTGAATATATTTATGACTATGATAGTCTATAATTTGTGATATGACTATGTTTTTATTTAAAAAATTAAATGTAATACATATTGAATAAAAATTTAAATAAATTTACCTAGGAAACATTTAGTATATAAAATTCTTATTTTTTATAAGGAGTTTTTCCCTTTGTTAAACTAAAGTTTTGGAGATAAACAACACTGTTATGGTTCAACCAGGAAAATAAGACTTCTGAAATAGAAAAATGACCACCAATGAAATGGTAGAAATGTAATGCCCTGGATTTTTCCACTTCTTAACATACATACATACATACTTTTTTGTTACAGTATTTTTTTTCATACTTATATAAGAAAACGAATGGGTTGTGGCCATCGCTATAATTCTCACTTTCATTCTTTCTTTCATTTCTCAATACAAGTATTCAAAGTTTCAAGAAGTAACATAAAAGCAAAATATTATTGAAGTAATTTCAAAGTTAAATAGATTTATGTGTTAAAATAGTCTTTCTCAGTTAATATAACTTTGGCGAACAAATAAATAATATCGATAAAATAATAAAAAGCACCTATTTAACTTAAAAATTCTTAGGCTAGGTTGTTTTAACAAAAGTATCCGTTATAGTATAGTTAAATTACTTGACTATTATTAGATTTCAATGAAACAACCAAAAGTATTGAACAATTTATTAGTATTTTAACTATACTTTTACATTAATCTTTGTTTGAGAAACACTACGTACATTAACCTCTATGATGGTGAGTTTTGGTATAATGTACATACCTATACGGAGTGAATTATTTTAAATATAAAATTTTTAAATAAAAAGTATTACGTTTGTTGATGACTCCCGACACAATAATCGGGTAAAGTTTTTATTGAAAAATCGTGATTATTTCAGGTTCAAGTCTGTATGACTATAGCCGTACCGGTACGGCCATACTTCGATTTGCAATGACATTTCCCGTCATACGGCCATACTAACTTAGAGGTTAAGCTGCTTCTTAGCTGATAAAGAATACATTTTCCAAAGTTTAAGTTGTTAAAGTGAATAAAGAAATACAAACATAACTACATATTTTGAAACTAATCGTCCATATTGAATGTGTCTGATATACATAATTTTTTAAATAAAAAGTAGAAATTCTTTTCGTAATCAATTCCATTTCAAACTATTGTATGTTCTGTTGCTGTTAGTATGACGTATAGTATTTCTTTTTTTTATTATTTTCTTGTTCTCAAGTGTGGGAAAATACCCTAACGTAAGAAATTTGAATGTATGAATTTTCATGATAAATAAATATAATGCCATTTGCCAATTTTATAAGAAATAATATCAACTTAGGCACAACGATTCATCATTCAATTGGAAAAATACAAAGATAATTTGACTTCTAAACTTAGTAAGCATATAAAATATGTGTATTTTTTAATATCTAATTTTAATTTTGAATCTGTTATCACAAGGAAAACTTAATGTTGTTATTAATTATTAATAACAACAATTAATTAATTATTTATTAATTACATTTATTTTTAAATATTCGTCCATTGGAGTATATAAAAGTATCTTAATTATGTAAGTGAATATACAAAAAGCCTATTTATAGATCTGTAATTAAAATAGTTTTTATACAATCAATTGAAGAAATTACATTCAGTTATAAATCTTGATTACATATATCCAAATATAAAAGGCAAGTTAGATTATTGAACATCATGTTAAAAGAGATGCACAGTTGGATCACAAATAAAATAAAATTACTTCTTTTAATATAAAAATGGTGACTATATCAGAATTAACCTTTTCAGATACATTTTAAAATACTCTTCTACATAATATAGAAGTTGTGCTGTTATGATTTAATAGGGAATACTTTGTTTTTATGTACAAAACTGTTATTATCCAAATTAATGTTTTAGAAAACAATGCAATATTATTTTGTATATGTCAACTTTTTTTCATTATTATTAAAATAAAATTACTAGGTGCGATGCTTAAAATTAACAATTATGATAAAACAATTTGTGCATCATTTCAAGTCATTATTGGCCTATAATATAAATTACATAATATTTAGCTTGTCATCCATAGCCATGATAACTACATAATATGTACCTACATGAAAATTAATTGAAATATCGTCAGTAATAATAATGCCTAATTTATTTTTTTTACGGTGTAAATTTTCACTGACAATAGAAATAGAATTAATTTTAATGAATAGATCAGTTTTAATAATGCTGTTTATTGCCAATAAACAACTGTATTAAAAATAAACTTATGTTCAACTTAAAGTATATATGTGAGGATTCATATGAATATGTATATTATTGTTTACTTTAAGTAATTTAGTACGTACTTAGAATTACATTAGAATTGAAATGCGGAACTATTAGGTATGGCTCATTGAAGGAGACTTCTGGGAATGTTTTTAATATGAAAATTGATTACTTATTTGGACTGTTGTTTATTTAGTAAAGTGTGTAAAATATAATGTATCAAGTAAAATATGGAACAATATGGTTGTAAATGATTTTGAATTTATTTGTATTAAATAAACGGAAAAATATGCGCCATATTATTATCATTTTTTATTTTATTTCCTTTTTATGAAATCAAAATGACTTATATCAAGTTATTTCCAGTAGTATAAGATATAGCAACGTCAAAAACAAAATCACTTATGCTGAAATGGGGAAAAAAAAACAAGGCGTGATATTGCCGTTCCTGACAACCAAAGGGTAGAGCAGTGAAACACCAGTGAATGTTGAAATATATCTTTTATTTAATTTGAAGAAGAAGATGCACAGAAACACAGATAAATTACATTTAGCAGAAGATATATTGTAAACAGAAAAAGTACAATACAAAACAGTAAAACACTACTGTCTGTCCAGTATGCAGGCCAGGGACGGTGTAGACAGTCGGATGGAAACCACACGCCTAGGCAATGACGGTGGTGGCCAGGCTAGAGGCAGTGGCAGGCCACGGGTTTGTAAGTCTTGTGCCTCTGGAGTGCGTCCCACTTGTCTGCAGTAGAGATGTGTAACACTGCGCTATGCCGCGTAATTGAGTCAACTCAGTTCACTGCTCCGGATGTGATGTTAACACACTTCGCACAGCACAGCTCACTTTTAAACTGACTTATTCTTGAGTTGTTTTTTTTTTGACTTAAGAGTTTTTTTTATATTAAAGAAGGAATGAAAAGTAGAATCATAAAAGTAGTGATATTTATGAGTGAGTACAGGAAATATAATGAATACCTAAATAAACCTTATATACAATACAATACCTACAAGTTTTAATTATTTTTTCTCCCTTCAGCAATTGCTTAATATATTACCAAACAAATTGTTCCTACTAAAAAGAGCCTTAAAAAAGTTTATAACATAATTTTTAATTTAATATACCTTTATTAATATTATTATAAACTGTTGGTTTTATGTATTAATAAAATAAAATAAAAAATATTTTACTTTTATTATTAGCTCAATGAACCGGCGCGGCGCAGTGAGCTACTAGAGTCACTGAGTTACTTGGAATTGTGTTGTGTGATTGTGTCACTGACTCGCTGAGTGAATTCTGCGAGCCAACGCAGTTTGCGTGCATACCATTTAGTTGCGCCATGGCGCAATTTTGAGTTAACACAGTGAGCCGGCACAGTGAACTGCGTCTGAGTTGGCGCAAGAAATTTTGTTGAGTTACCCATGTCTAGTCTGCAGTAGATGGTTCGACGCTCGACGATGGTCAACCTGGTGTGGATGATGGCGGCGGAGGGAACCCAAGGTCGAAGGTTAGCCCAGCCGACTGGGAAGATTCCTCCAGGACTACCCGGTTGCACCAAGGGCAGTGCACGCTTCGGAGCTCCTGGCTAAGATGAACTGTGTCTCGGTATGATCCAAGCCTAAATCGAATTTTTGTCTCCTAACCTTGCTAGGAGACAAAAATCCAATCCATCCACTGCGCCAATGGATGCTAAGCTTAAGTGGCAATTCATGGTTTTCCTTTTGGTGAATTACAGATATTAATTACAGTAAAAATAAAAGATATTGGCTTTGGTATTGATTGAGTTAGGTTCAGTGCACTCACATATTGTGATTCTTGGCTGATTCATCCACGATTCTATATTTCTGTCGTCAAAAGTCAGAGACGATTGCGGAATGTAGAATTCCTGGAACTGTCCTCTTTATCTCTAGCCCTTGGGTATATCAGTGTGCATCTTTGTTGATTTTGGCAAAGGTTTTCTAATTAAACTATTGTTATTTAATGCGATTCGGGAAAGCTTTTAAATTAACTTAGAGAAAAATACTGATGATGTTTACTAACGAGGACCCTGAACCTAACTAAAGATCTACTTACATACCCTCGGACGTCTCCCTAGTTTAGACTAGGTAGGTACGACACCCTTATTTTTTGTCCTATGCAAATAGATTAATGGGACGACACATTTTATCTATATATTTTAAAATGGAATTACGTATATTTGTATGTGTCCGATGAACTCACAAACCAACCATCCGATTGCGATGAAACTTTGGGAATTTGTTCAGCTCATTCAGGAGAAGGTTTATGAATTATAATTTATTTATTTATTTATTCGATATGTCACAAAAAAAATTGATAAAAAAAGTTGGTATTGAATTGATACTTAGTGGGTTTGTTCAGCAAAAATCCTTTATACCCATACATAAAATTATATAGGGGCAAGTTGTGTTCCTCTGGACAGTATATTTATTTCCATAAATGAACACTTTTATTTCAACATTTCAACACATTTTAATAAATATTTGCATTTCATGCATCACTAATTTGACATCTTGTATTTTCGTTCAAAGTGAAGGCGTGAATCGATGTTTTTATTTTTTTTACTCAAAAAGTAAATATTTTCATTTTTTATCGAGTTATTTTTTTATTATAAAGAATCATATTATACAAATATTTTCAATAATACATTGAAACATGCTCATTTGCCATGTTATTGAAGTAATAATCTCTTTGATAACCTATCTTCAAAAATATTTACGACAAGATACGTTAAAAATGTATACCACATGTTTCTCTGGACACTGATTTGATGTTCCTTTGGACACACCAGAGGAACATGCTATCGTATTTTCAGCACCATTGCCAGGTAGCAAAACTGAAAAAAACTAGGACTCACCTAGTTGATCATGATTAGTGATGTTTTGAGTTGTAAGATATCTAATTATTTTGAATTTGTAATATTATATCTTTTTTTTACTAAAATTTCTGGGTTATTTGTTACTTTTTTTATAAATTTTCTATGATGTTTTTAAATTGCTTCAATTATGGATATTCTGAGCTATTTTTTTCAACCAAAAATTTAATGTTATAAGCTTACACAGTTGTTGTTAAACTGTCCAGAGGAACATTACTTAATGTCCAGAGGAACATTCTCTCCGTGTTCCTCTGGACAATATTGAAGTTTTTATAAAAACGTAATTATTCTATGTATAGAAGAAGATTTATCAGAATAAAATATTAGAGAACAATAAAATGTTTATTTGAGCTTCATATGACCTAAACATTTTGATGTAATACTCTATTGATTTTAATTTAAAAAATAAAGTTCATCAAAAACTGGAAAATGTCCAGAGGAACACAACTTGCCCCTATATAAAAATGAATGTACGTATATTTGTTTGTTTGTATGTTCCCGATGAACTCCTAAACCAACCATCCGATTGTGATGAAACTTTGGGAATTTGTTCAGCTCATTCAGAAGGTTTATGCCAAGGTTTATGCATTATAATTTATTTATTCGATATCTCACAAAAAAATTGAAAACAAAAATTTTGTATTGAAGTGAAACTTAGTGGGTTTGTTCAGCGCGCACGTTTATTTAATATCTAACACAAGAATTTACAAAAATTATTTATTTGGGATTGTCATTTAATTTGATGGATTCGTTTAGCACATAGCAGACAGCGTATTTGAAGTTAAATTCAATAATTTAACAACTCGCAGAAAAGTTATTGAAAAATTATCTATTTGGTATTGCAAGAAAATTTTAAGTAAAATTATTAACTTACAAATAAATCAAGGATCCGATAAATAAATAATATATAAATGAATAAAGAAATAAATAAATGAATAAATACATCTTTTGCTTTAGTTAGGACTGTGTCCTGTTATTCTCGGAGCCTACTCTTGTGAAGTGGACATCCAGCTATCCTTCCATTGTTTGGGTGGTCTTCCAGGGGGTCTGCCATTTGTTATCTCCCCATCCGCTGCCATCCTCACCACTCGATCCGAACCCGCTCTCCCCACATGATCTCTCCAGAATCGTCTTCGTGTTCTTCCCTATCGCACAACATCTTCGACATCACAGATTCTTCTTATCTCCGAGTTCCTTACTCTGTCAAAAAGTGTTACGCCTGCGATGGGTCTTAGAGTCTTCATCTCAGTGGTTCTTAGGAGGTTTTTTGTTTCTATGCCGTATGTCATGATCGGCCTTACACAGGTCTTATAGATCCTTACCTTACTCTCCTTCAGCATGTCTCTGTTTCTCCATACAGCATTTTTCAAGCATCCAGCCACGACGGCGGCCTTATTCGCTTGCTCTCTTACTTCGTCAAAGAGGTTATTGCTGCTGGACACTTCGACACCCAAGTACTTAAATCGCATCACTTGTTCTATGGTTTTATTTTCGATTGCAAGTTTGCATCGTACTGGATGCCTTGAGGTGACCATGCTTTTTGTTTCGTCTACTGAGATTTTCATGTTAAATCGTTGAGAGGATAAATGGAATCTATACAGCAGTCTCTGAAGATCATCTTCGGAATTAGCAATTAGGACAGCGTCATCTGCATAGCATATTATATCAATGTTTTTATCTCCCATAGTGTAACCCAGCCCCAATGATTTGACATCTACAATTATTTCATCCATAATGACATTAAACAAAAAAGGATAAATACATGAATCAAAAAATAATGAAAATAAAAATCCTATATAACCATATATAAAAATCCTTGGTAAAAATCGTATATTATATAAAACTGGTATAATGGTAAAGGTTAAGTAAATTTGTTTGCATAACTAAATAAAATTATAAATTAATGAATGAATAGGGACGGAAGGGATTTGTAGCAAAAAAATACGGAATTATAATTAGCGAATCTAGATATGAATTTTAAATAATAAAAAGGAAACATACCGATCAACCATTTTTATACATTTGGAGGTAAATAATTAAACAGGCATGACAACGTCTGCCGGGTTTTACTAGTTGTGTATAAATTCTATTTCAACAAGATGACCATGAGTATTATTGCTTATTAATCAGAACTAGATCAACTGAAAAACATTAGTTGTAGCATATTTTTTGAAAATTTTGTATTTATAATCAAGCCCCCGAAATGACCACTTATGAAAATCACCCTCATATATATATAACATGTTGTTGCGAAGCCGCTAAGGTAGCGTTTTTTGACTTCAAAGTTTGAAAATCTATGCAGATTCTCCACTACGTCATACTAAATTCCCTCACACAAGGGACTATAGTTTAAACCAGTCGATATGTTAAGAGAAATATTTTTTTCTTGAACAGATTGACAGTTGAATTAAGAATTGTTTTAAAAGGTTTTTATGACATGTAGTAAAACAAATTCAATTATGTAATTAAAATATTTAATAATAAATGAAATAATACAATTTAGGGTCATAATAAAATTATATCTTCAGTAATTAATTGCATTATTTTTCTTTCATAACCTTAACTTTTTTAGTTTTTTTCTTATTTTTAGATTTAGGGCTGATGTTTATTTGTGCTGGAGTTTCCTTTGCTTTTCTCATGATGTTCAATTTTGCATTTTTACTCTGTAAACATATTAATTTATACATGAAACAAATAATAAACGATATCATGTAATTTTGAAAGTAAAATTGATACAAAAAAATGATTATAGACCAACAAAACTGATTTTAAGGATTTTTTCCGAATGTTTAATTAAATTATATGTTCATTAATTTTATTTTCTAATAGAACTGGGAGAAATATATTCCTAGAGGGTATTTGGCTAGTTCATAAAAAAATATTTGATAGTTACCATTAAATTGGATTTTCCTTTAGATTTATCAGCATATAAAACATTTATCTTTTTTTCCCCGAGCATGGTGCCGTGCAACTCCAAACCTTTCTGTAATTATTTAATAAAAAATAATCAATACACTCTGAAACTACGGGTATGCAAGAAACATGAGTGACCATTTTTATTGATAACTTTACCTTGCTTTCTCTTCTATAACCACATACTTTATTCATACATCTTCTGTTGCATACTCAATGTTTCTACAGAATTTATTAAACTTTTATGGATTTAAAAAGAACAGAATATACGCATGAAGTCCGACTGAACATTCGGCTTTGGTCACCTTCGTCCAATAAAGCACCTTCCGCTTCTGCCAAAAATAAACCTAAGTTTTCTATTAGTCACTAAAAACAGTTAAAACTGTCTGAATTTCATTGTACGTAATAATTATTTTATTTCATTCTAATAAAAAACTATGTTGACATCTCTTTCAAAGTACTTATTTTATTACCAATACTGTGTAAATAATAAATAGTTCCTCCTCGCCTTGCATAATTACTTTCTATAATTTTTTTTTATTGTTATATTATCTGTAACATTTAGTGTATATTTTTGGTATGTAAAAATAATTTATCTGTAACATTTAGTGTATATTTTTGGTATGTAAAAATATGGTTTGTGTAGAATTGCACCCCCTGATCACAGACTGGAATAAAAAACTTATTATTATTATACAGTATTAATATAAAATTAATAAAGGTCCTTGGGCTAGGGCCGATCCTTCGGTTTCAACCAAAATCTGACCTACGAACACTAATGGACGTACATATGTGTATTCTGTTCACAAAAAAATATATGGCTAGTGTTAGTCATCTTCGTGTCTTATGTTCCTGCACTGTGACCATACATGATCAATTGTGTTCTCCCATGTCTAGTTGTCATCTCAACAGCTCAAGATTCTGCTAATTGGGATGCCCTGCTCAATGAGTTAAATATTTAACTCTCAAATTGCAGGTTCTGGGTTCAATTTCCAGTAATGACAGTTTTTTTTATGGTTTCTTCTAATCTGGATTTGTGCTATGAAAAACATTGTGGGCTTTATTTACTATTTTTTTAACGGGTTTGTTAAATTAATATTTTCACTGTACTTATAAGTTACCTGAGAAATGAAAATCAAACAAAAAAAATTTTATCGTGTAGTTAAAAGATTCCATCAAAACCTGATCTACACTAAAGTAAAAAAAAAATACATACACGTTGGCTTTCTCCATCTACAAATTGTACATATGCAAATGGCTTATTCTTTTTGTGCTTTGGAACAGGAATTTTTACACTCTGCAATTGGCCAGCAACTTCGAAATGCTCCTTGATCTATAAACCAATTATATTTTCATGAAAAATGTAGATAGTTATAATTTCTAAAACAATAAATATCATTGTAGGAAAATAATTTAAGCAATTCCATTCAAAGACCTCATCTCAAAAACACTGTCTAATTGCAGCCCTTTTGTACTGTAGTATTAGAGGTTATACTTATTGATTATAATTAGATATTATAACATACAAATTTCTTAAATATATTGATTATTACAATAAACATACAGCTTCATCGGTGATATCCTTGGGTAAGTTTCCTACAAATAGACAAAAACGATCCTTTTTCTTTTTCCCCACTTTTACTTGTGTTACAGTTTTTGTTGTATTTTGACTAGTTGTTTTCTTGATAGATTCTTTTTGCTCTTTATTATCCTTGTCAGAAGAATCATCGGATTCCATTTCTTCATCTTCAGAACTATCTGGTTTGTCTTTTTTATGTTTAACGGGTGACTTCTTTTTATCTTTTTTATTGTCTTTACCATCTTTTTTCAACCTTAAAACAATTTGATAAAATTATATTCAAAAAACATTGAAATTAAAAACTATTAATATAGTAACTAGCTTATAGTAAATATTGGATATTCTGCTTTTACGTAATTGCTTATTGAAGTTATTTTTTTAATTTATTTAATATAATGTTATTTTATTTGGAAAACATACAGCATACATAATAACAATAATAAAAACATACAGCATACATAATAACAATAATAAAAACATACAGCATACATAATAACAATAATAAAAACATACAGCATACATAATAACAATAATAAAAACATACAGCATACATAATAACAATAATAAAAACATACAGCATACATAATAACAATTAATTTTGTCGACGGATAATTCGTGGTGAAACTCCATTATACTAGGTATAAATGAAAACACTAATTAGTTTTAGTTTCACTATTTAATTTTAACACTGGCACTGACCGGTATCGATCTGAAGATCATCGTCAGAGTGCACTCTGACGATGATCTTCAGATCGATACCGGTCAGTGCCAGTGTTAAAATTAAATAGTGAAACTAAAACTAATTAGTGTTTTCATTTATACCTAGTATAATAACAATAATAAAAACATACAGCATACATAATAACAATAATAAAAACATACAGCATACATAATAACAATAATAAAAACATACAGCATACATAATAACAATAATAAAAACATACAGCATACATAATAACAATAATAAAAACAATGCCTAAGTAACATGTTTTCGTTTATATAATAGGTTTTTTTTTTTAAATGAATATGTCCTTGTTAAACAAGTACATATACATCTTCCTACGTTCCTTAAAATAAGCATAAATGCTTGTGCTATAGGTGAACGAAATCGGTCGAGACAGGATTCAAACTCACAATCACTGGATTACTAGCCCAGCACGCTGACCGCTCTGCCATTAACCCATCTAAACATATTTTTTATTTGTTCTATTTATTCATAATTTATTTTTCTTTGATTATCATTGGGCGGGTACATTTGAAACACAATAATACACATAAAGATATAATTCACTAGTATAGTAATTTTTACAAATAGTTTTTTTGTAACGCCTTATTTATTATAATTCATTGGAAACAAACCTTTTAAAAACATATTATAAATGAAAATTACAAAAATTTTATATGCAAATATAAAACCATTATAACTAATTATACAATAAAAAAAACAGAGCATACAATATAAAATATTAGAAACAACTATAAAAGACTAAATGTTTAATATAAATAATGTATAGATATAGGTAAAAAAAGAGGGTATTAATTTGTATAAATTTGATATAAGTACATAAAAATTAAATCATAACATAATAATTTATATATTGGTTGAATAGAGAAATAGTATCATATTTAAGAATTATATAAAAACATTCAAATGGGTTGGATATGCCTGGTATCACTGACCCAAGCAATTTTATATTGAAATACAATACATACTATAGTATAATAACACACCATGTGACTTGCGGGGTAGGCAGATAGAACCGAACGCCACATTTTTCTAGCTGGGCACACATTCATTGCCTCGTCATATATCGTCTTATACATGTTCGTCCATTTTTCACGCTTCTTACATTTCTATCACAACATGTTCATCGCCTTATCAACATTCATACATCATTGTGGCAACATTGTCGATCCCAGTTATCTGCGCACGCATTCGCCGAGCGAGTTGCAGCCGGAGACGGCCTCCCTCCAAACCACGTCTTCATTCGCTGTCTGTCTGTCCAACTGTTAGAAATGATCAAAACGAAGCTCTCCACGTCGCCATCGTATCGTAGTTCAAATTTATTTAAGAAATAATATAAGTATATAAAGTAAAGTATTGTACACCAGCTGATATTGTCAAAATAAAAATCGTAAGTAGAAACTGCTTTATCTTTTTGAATACCTATACCCAAAGACCATCAACCCCATATAATCTTATACATGTTTGTCTGTTGTACATGGTCGTGTCCTCCTTTTCTTGGGTGACCCCAACCTCTTATTCTATTCCTGTCCACCCTTGTGTATTCTTTGTTATTTGGGATTCTTAGAATGTGTGTGTTGAAGTGCAGAAAATTAATAGGAACAACATATTTAAATTTATGAATAAAATAATTAAGGAATATACTTATACATATGAGACATAGTTTCATGTATATTAATTAATTACCTAATAAAATGTTAACTCACTTTTCAAGTAGCTTCTCCAAAAGCAAGATTTTTCTTAATGTAGCTTTGCTGCGTGGTTCAGGTTTTTCTTTGAGCTTCTTCAATCTCTTGGAAACCAACTTAGGATCAGCTAAACCTAGTTTAGATTTTCCATCTCGTGCAATTTCCTTTTTCATTACAGATTTAACTCTGAAATTTTAAAAGGATCTTTATTTAAATATTAGCTAAACCATAAAAGGATGAATGTGTTTTTATTACAAAAGGATCATTGACTAATTATGTTTATATTACAAAATATAGGGAACAATAAATTAATGATGGTTTTATTTATATCAATAATAAATAATCCATCTCGCTCAAGCGACTTGTAATAATATTGAACTAACTCTTTCGAAAAATGGTTATAATATTGAATAGTAAAACATGTTTTTTTGATGTTTTAATTATTAAAATTCAAAACTAATATAATTTTAACACTATTTTAGTGTGAATTAAGGTAATTGTTTACAAGTGGCCTAGTCGTTGATTTTATTGATTTTTTTTTATTGATAGATAGACTTGTAGTCAAACATCTTGAACTTTTAGCCGAAAAGGGGGGCGATTTGCACGTAAACCAACGAAGCAATGACACAAATTTGCATTCTGCGCAACCGGAAGCTCGTTCAAGATGTTTGGCGATAATTATACATAGAAGCAATCAGCAAAGCAACATCAGCTATATTGATATGTCTGAACAATTGCAGGAAATATATGGAAAAGATCCTACTATGGATGTACACTCTTTGAACTCTGTTGTACCATGCTGTCCTGTAATTTTAATATATTATTTTATAATGATTTTTTGTGACCATAATATTATGTACTATGTACCTTTTCTGTAACAATGAACCCAAGTATTCTGTAAAGAACCTATGGGAGATAATAAACCCTGAAACAGTAAGACCTATCATCACTTATGGTGCAATATTATGGTCAAGCAGAACCAAGATTGTAACAACGAGGAAATCGCTAAAGAAGTTGCAAAGACTGGTCTGCTTATGTCATTCTGGACCTCACACCACTCCACATATTAGTGAAGGAAAATGCAACGAACGTCTACCTCAGACTATATAAAGAAGGATCAATAAAGGGCGGGCATGCTGAACTAGCATTGCCTAATTGTGCACACCTTATCATCTTATCAAGAGATATTTTTACTGGCAAACTTTTTTAACATCTCAATAGAGACGGAGTTGGGATATTATAGAAGAACCAGGAACTCAAGGCAACTACAGGGCTTACGATCTGTCATCGGCTGGTTTACGTAATCACTTTATGCGCTTGCGCAACGTTCACCAATTATGCCTTCTTATTGAGTTCCCTTATTAATGTAATTTTTGAAAGTTTTATAGGTATATTTGAATAATGTTTAACAATTCACTTGAAAATAAGGAATTATACTATTGCCATCTATGAAGTAACGAAGAAACCTTTTTTGTAACGCCATCTATTGAGAAATTAATTTATTTGTAAACAATGAAAGCAACAGTCCTTATAAATGAGGTGACGGTGTCTCGCACAGATGTCACCCCTGAACTGCGACACAAATATTATTTCATTTTTGGCTTGTTTACCTACTTGTACCAATGTGTATATGTAAATTTTTTTACCAAGAGACAAAATGGTCAAGTAGTTCAATTTTGAGAAGAATTTTATTATCAAACTGAACACAATAAATGATTGGTGCGATCACATCATCTAATCACTCAGGGAAAATACTATTAAATGGTACATTGATGGATCTGAAACAGAAGAGGGAAATGGAGCAGGAGTATATCAACCACAAACAGAATATTCCCATGGAATGTGATGCTGTGACCAATGGAGCAGGAGTATATCAACCACAAACAGAATATTCCCATGGAATGTGATGCTGTGATCAATGGAGCAGGAGTATATCAACCACAAACAGAATATTCCCATGGAATGTGATGCTGTGACCAATGGAGCAGGAGTATATCAACCACAAACAGAATATTCCCATGGAATGTGATGCTGTGACCAATGGAGCAGGAGTATATCAACCACAAACAGAATATTCCCATGGAATGTGATGCTGTGACCAATGGAGCAGGAGTATATCAACCACAAACAGAATATTCCCATGGAATGTGATGCTGTGACCAATGGCGACTGGTCAATTGCATTTTTGATCATTTTTGGTAGTGCATTTTTTTCCTGAATTAATAATAAATTAATAGGTATTTAATACATAAATACAATATATGATATTTAAACAAACGTATTAAGGTCACAGTATTAGGTTTCAAATAATTTTTTATTCAAAATAAAAACCGCTCCCGATACTGACAATTGGTAAAAATTTAGTTCAAACAAGGATAAGTACCTACACATTTGAATTAGTGCCATTCTATAAGTGATATTGTTATTTTACAATATTGTTTTCGTGATTTATCAACAGATGTCGTGAAGACAAATGTATGGGAGTATTATTCATACAATTTTTGTCTCAATCAAGTATAAATATACTAAGTAATTAGGTCTAAAGTTGTGTGTCAATATGTGACACTCGTATTTTAGAATTTTAGGCGCGGAATCGGTTGTATGTCATGTATAAGTGACACTAATCTCTTTCAATACGAATGGCTAGTGTATTAGAGAGTGAGATAGAGATATACATACTAAGTACATTTAAGATATGATAAGCTCAGTGCAGTGCATGGGCCTGCACGATTCTGTCTTATGAATTCAATACAATTATCGCAACTTCATCTGCCAGGGGACTATCTCTCTCTCTCTTCATACATCGCTGTATTAAAAAAAAGTCAATCTTGGTAGATTTCATAATATGATGTCGATTGCGAGGATATATATATTAATCAATTGGTTTAGAAAAATAACAGTAATAAATTTAAGTGTAATAATATATTAAAAACCTATTTTAATATTAATTTTTAGAATATACCATTTAAAAATTGGTAGTGCAATTGATCCAACGCACTTCATATCGAGTCGCCGCTGGCTGTGACACAAGCCCTAAATGGATATCAACTCTATATCCTCATTAAATCCCCCGCGGGTCTTGAACTTCTTATGAGGACTGAGACATAAAGGCATACTGTAACAGGAAGCCTGGTAAGCAAGTAGAGGAGGCGCAAAAGATCCTAAGGGTCACAGTGCATAGTACCACCAAAACTAATAATAACATTAGGTATATATATATTACGTTAGGCCATTTGTAAACTATTACCTAAATTAATATCTATGAGGAATATATTATGTTAAAATCATTTTGAATGAAAAATTAAATTAAATATTTTTTAAAGAACAAACCTATTTTTACTTCTTTTATTAAGTTTCACTTCATCTGTGGCTGGTGACTTTTCCCCGTTAACAGCCTTATTCTGCGATTCTACTATTGCTTCAGAAGAAACATTACTTTCACCATTGGCAGTTTTGTTTTTCTTATTACGTTTCCTTTTCTTTTTACCTCCAATTTTGGAAGCAATTTCTTGCGCTTTTTCCTCGGTTACTTTCTGTTTAATTTCAACCGGTTTGTTTTGTTTATTCAATTCTTTAATTTTCTTTTTATTTTCACTCTTTTTTTGAGAAGCATTTGTTGGTGACTTTGGAGAAATAGATTTATTTTTTGAAATAACTGAACCACCTTTTGGCTGAACTGTTGTAGATTTATCACTACTTTCAACATTACGTTTTTTATTTTTCTTTCCCATTATAAAGAATGTAAAACACTTTACAGGTTATGTGTGAAGCAACAAATACGCCGGACACGCGGTGACAGCCGTAGCACCAGAATTACCAACTTAGCAAAGACTATATGAAGACCATAGATTTTTATTATAATATACTAGATGTTGTAGTTAGCAAATTTCTTAACGATATTCTTAGCGAAATAATTAAGTATCTAATATTTTATTGATATTTCCATAAGTATGATATTTCCATAGGTATTGTGATCGATATTATTTCCATGCATTATGATATCAAGGAAACCCAATAACCATTATTTTACTTTGGCCTAATGTATTTCTTCTATTAATTCTAGGAACGGCTTATAACGGGTCCCCAGGCCTTGTTCATATATTAAAACATTATCTTTTGTATTGAAAATAGATTTAAAATGTATCTAAAAAGATTCTTGGAATGTTGGTTTTTACGAGGCGGCGTCGCTTATTGGAGAATTGACTTTTCCTTCTCTCTCTATCTTTCTCGCTATCTCTGTTCCACTAGCTGATGCTATCAGTCAGTTCGTCAGTTGTCAGATAGTTCAGACAGTGGCTGGTCGGTAGTGGTAGTGTGTAGTTGTAGCGAGCCGCTTGCGAGAGTGCGAGTTGACAGGGCTGTCGAACGGCCTCAGTATCTTAATTTTATCCTCATTATAAGTTGCACATAGACAACGTAGAATGAATCCAAAAAAAAATCATCAAAAACTTCGATTTTAGAACTAGGCGATTTGTTATCAGTTATGAGGAATCTTGAAAACATCACCAAATTTTACCACTCTGCAAAAGAAGGGGTATAACTGATATATGTTTTCTATATAAATTACTCAATAACCAAATAGATAGTCCGTTTCTCTTAGGACAAATCCCATTCAACTGCCCCGCCAGACAAAACCGCCTGAACCTCCTCTTTTACACTAAATACTCAAGAACAAACAATGCAAACAACACTTTTATTAACCGCAATATGTACAATAACATTAATCATAAGCTAGATATTTTTAACAATAGCCTACTATCATTAAAAAAACAACTATCATCAATATTATAGTGAATACATTCTGTACCAAAATTGTATAATTTTTGGTATGTCCAATACAATATTAATATGACATCTCACCCTTTCCTCTTCTCCTACCCTTCTCCATGTCCCACCCTCGCTTCATAAAATATACACACACACATCACAATTGTACACTTACACCACACTTTTGTCTTTGTTATACTGAATTGTCTTTGTTATATTATTAATCTGTGGAACAATGCAATTGGCTTACTTTCCTGATGGCTATTTTTTTATTAATGTAAAATATGTAATGGCTGTATTGTTTCCCAAAATAAAATAAATAAAGTAGTGATTAAGTTCTTTTCAGGTTCTCTAACTATCATCGAGGGGTGATTATAAGTATTAATAAAAAAATTCTTTCAGATACCATTACCAACAAGGGGTAATAAGATAGTTTTTAAGTCATTTTTTAACACAATTTGGACCACGACGAGTTATCAATTTCGCGTCCCAACATGGGACCAGTATTCTTCTCAGCCTCTTCAGTTATCAATTTGGCGCGTCTCAACGTGTACCAGTATTTTTTTCGTAACGCTCTCCCTAAGATATCAATTTCGCGTCCCAACGTGGGACAAGTATTCTTCTCCGCGCTTTTATGTGTCAATATAAATACTGTGCATTAAATAACTACACATTCTTAATAATATAAATTGCGAAAGTTTGAATGTAATAAAATAATATTATTTGTAACTATCCGAGAGAGACACGTTGACTAGATACAAACTGAATCTATCTTTCCTTGCCACACGCACAGATAAGATAGAAGTAAAATGCATTTCTTTCTAACGACGCGACGTTGTTGGTTTATATTGGTTGGTTTATAAATAAATAAATATGTTGTTCTTATTACGTGTACGTGGGTATATAAGTAGATCTGACGGAAGAAACTTGAATGAAATTAAATAATACTTTTAACGTGTTGAGCCAAATGTCATTCTCGCAACCGACCTACAGAGTTTATTCTTTTTACATGTATATAATCCATATATTTCCACCGGTAGTGAATTCGTGACTTGATTCTCTGTACATATTACATTATTTCTTATGATATCTGACATCGATTTAAACTATTTTTTTGGCGCAAACAAATTGTTTTTCTATCAGCTTTATTTTATACATAGAAACTAGGATGTTTCAAACATAAGATTAGTTTGAAAAAATAAACATTCATACTTTTAAATTCGTCGTTGAAAAATCTCTCCGTTGACTGCGAATCATTTTCGACGTGTTTTCGACACTGTGTTATTCAGTGGTTTTTATTTGGTGAAAACATAATTATAATTACAGGTTAAAACTTGGTAATTTTATGACTTTGGGAAAATTACAGTCGTATTAATACACCTCGAATCCGAATAATACATTTCTAGCATCCTAAATATGATTTCATCGAACGTAATAATCAACAAGAGGTGAACAAAATGTATGACTTTGAAAAATACATCCACTATGATGTGTTTGGTCACTCATTTCACGACCCAAATGAACCGTTTTAGCGCGTAATTCAAAATACGTTTTCAAATTGCTATAGCTTCATAGACAATGCTGACTTCATACCAATGAGATATAGGTATACTGGAGTGCTAAATGTTGTTCAAATGTTGTGCCGAAGTAGTAGAAAGAGACATATATAGTACAAGTGGCATTCCTGTCTCTTTCTAGAACTCTCACTTCATACAATATATGAGTAATTTTGAAGAATAGAATGTGATTATCCGATAATTAATGATGTAATTCAGCCAAATGAAAAATATACACAATCCGGTGTACATATATAGTAAAAGTAATATATAGATTATCATATATGAGTACGAAATTACTTATTAGAAACATCTCATAACTCAGGATATTAGAACATTTATGTGAAACCATATCTTTTTAAAACAAATATTAGGACTATTTACAAATCCTGTACTTTTTCATAAGAGTGTTTGCATCCATTGAGATCATTTCTGTCTTTAATAAGGAATCAACTTGATGTTTCCTTCCCACACTGAGAATATTTTGTTATTAACTATTCATTAATTAGGTGTTTTTCTATAAAAAAAACACAAGATCTTCAACGTTGATCCAATAACTTTAGAACAGGTTTAAAAAGTCTCATTTTTTATACATAAATATATATTTAATCGATTATTTTTTTACAAGCATATACGCAAACACTGGATTTTTTCTCTATCGGGAGTCAAATGATATTTTTACTGACAAACTTTTTAACATCTCAATAGAGACGAAGTTATGATATTATAGAAGAACCAGGAACTCAAGGCACCTACAGAGCATACGACCTGTCATCAGTTGGTTTACGTGATCACTTTATGTGCTTGCGCAACGTTCACGTAAACCAGCTGATTTTTGTTAATTTATTTAATAAATAGGTATAAATAAAAATTCAAATATGTCAAATACCAAAAACACATAAAAGTACACAATAAAAATATATGTAGACAGAAATAAGAATTAAAGAGAATAAATACAATTAGATATTTAAAAAAAAAATATAATATGCAAATTTAAGCATAAAATTGATTATGAAAAATAAAAGCATAGTTATAAAACACATAAAATTATTCACAGTAAAAATAGAAAAGTTAAAAAAGCATATTATTAATGATAAGTTATAATAAATAATAGCACAAGTTATAAATCTAAAATAATAATGGACAGTAAAAGTAAACGTAAAAAAGAGCACATTATTAACTATAATAAATAACAGTAGGACACGTAATAAATACAATAAATAATTATAAGTAAAAATTGTAAACGTAAAACAGAGCATATTAATAATTTTGACAAATTAACACAAGTTATAAATTCATGTAAGAATTATCAGAAAAAATAGTAATGTGGAAAAAATAGCACAAAAATTATAAATACAAGAAATTATTATCTACAGTTAAAGAGCATATTATGTAATTAATTATAAATGTAGAGGGAATCTGGAAGCAATAATGACAGATTTACTAATTAAAACCCTACACTGAAAGCTATTTCACACGATAAGATGAAATCAATAGGATATATTGGTTTAATTATTTTAATGTTAGGTAGCAGTGTTACTAAATTAAAATAAATTTTAAATTATTGTAGGTAATTTAACAAATATTAAAATGTAGATCATATTTTAATACAAATAGTTGAGGTATTTTTAATATTGAAGTAGCAATCTTTGAGGAAGCCATTGAAGTATAAATGTAAAGTTTCTTACTCGTGAAAACTAATTCCGCTGTTGGGATACCAAATGTTTTGACATCCAAAAGAGCTGCAGTATTTAACCATCGTCTTTATTTCTTTTAATTTATAGAAAGAAAAACAAATATTATCAAAAACAGATTTAAAACAACACGTCGAACTCAGGAAAACACACTAACTGACAGCCAAACTCTATATGAATATGACGCTTAGAAAGAGACGCGAGTCCCACTTGCAGCGGCTATATTCGCACACCAGATCGGCACAAAATTATGTGTTTTGTTGTATGGACAATAGCACTCCAGTATACCTATAGCTCATTGCTTCATACTGACTTCATTCTGTTGAAGAAAAAGGGACATTTTCTTGTACTATACTGTCTGTTCTATGGAACTGTCATATACATTAAAAGAAAAATAGTTTGTGTTTTGATTCTAGTTGTCAAATAGTATTTAACTTGACTTGGTTTGTACTTATACAAAAAGGTGGTTGCTGTTAAAATATTTTAGAATAAAGAAACCATCGTGTGTGTGTGGTAATCTTTTCGTCTTTTACTTTCATAAAAAACCACTTATTTGCACTTGAATATCCCAACAGGTTATGGGTCCAAGTGTGTGAACTTAAAAAGAGTGCTAATAAGATCGTGGTTTATAATTTGTGTTTTATAATTTGTGATAGTGACAGAAGCACGTGTTCTTTGTACGCGGCTATGGAGACCACATCGCAAATCAAATTCGTCGGTAATAACTACAGGCAGTGGAAGTTTCAAATTTCCTGTGCATTAAAGGCCAAGGGTGCATATGATGTTCTGAGTACAAATAAACCGCCAAAGGAAGAAAAGACAGAGAGAGAAGTATGGGAAAAGCGTGATGCTCTAGCAATGTATATAATGTCTTCGGCAATGGACTATAACATCATACATGTTATAGAGTCATGCAACAGTGCGAAAGAAATCTTGGAAAAATTGGATGCAATATATGACAGAAAGGGTGAATTAGGAAAAATATTGTTGTATGAAAAATTCTCTACGTGCAAATTAGATACTAATGAAAATGTTGCTTCATATATTTCAAGAATTGAAAACATTGCAAAACAACTACGAGACGCCGGAGAAAATGTTAGTGACCTATTTATAATTACAAAAATTGTTGGTGGACTACCAGAAAAATACAAATCATTTCGACAAGCATGGTTATCGATGGAAGAGGCTAAACAAACAATAAACAATCTTACGGCCAGACTAGTCGATGAAGAGATGTCAAATAAAGAAGAAATGACTGCATTGTCAACTTCAAAGAAGTGGGATCAATCCAAAAAGAAATTCAAGAAGATCAACATAAAGTGTTTTAATTGTAATAAGAAAGGGCACTTTGCGAAAAATTGTTGGGCTGATTGATAAAAAGGACAAAGAAAAGAGAAATTCAGCATTTAATGTGAGTGATGACTGCTGTGATACAAGTGACTGGCTACTCGATAGTGGAGCGTCAGCACATATGACAAGTAATCGGACTTTACAAATATGAAAGAAATAGAACCACTTTCTGTTATACTTGATGACAACAGTGAACTACAAGTGATAGGAATCGGAAATATAAATATTAAAAACTATGTCGATGGACATTGGTACGATTCCATGATGAAGGATGTATGGTACGTTGCAAACTTGAAAAGGAACTTGTTTTCTGAAGGTGTTGTAACAAAATTAGGAATGAAGGTTACAAAAGAAGGAAACACAGCAAAAATATTCAATAAAGGTAGTTTAGTTTTGATTGCTCAAAGATCTTCTAACAACTTATATAAAATGTTAATAAAAACAGTTACAAATAACAAAGAACTGAACTCTGTAGACATTCAAAGATGGCATGAGAGACTGGGACACATCAATTTCAAAACAGTGAATGAAATGATTAAGTCTGGTGTTATTAAAGCCACAAGGTGTAATATCGAACAATTTTGTGAAGCGTGTTGTTATGGGAAGCAAGCACGTAAGTCATTTAAAACGACAGAAACTCCGAACATTAGTAATGGTGAAGTAATTTTCAGCGACCTGTGTGGACCGTTCAATGTAGAATCAGTTAGTGGAGCTAAATACTTTATAACTTTTACAGATGGGAAGAGTAATTATAAAGTTGTTAAATTCCTCAAGTATAAAGATGAAGCTTTAAGCGCTTTTCAAGCATATGTTGCCTTTGTGGAGACTAATTTCAATATACGTGTCAAGAGACTACACACTGATAATGGCACTGAGTACTGTAACCGAAACTTCAAACACTTTATAGATACGAAAGGCATTGTTCATGAGAGAACGGCGCCATATACTCCTGAACAAAATGGGAAGAGCGAGCGCGCCAATCGAACCATAATGGAGAAAGTGCGCTCCATGCTTCATGCTAGAGAATTGCCAAAATACCTGTGGGCAGAGGCAGTGAACACCTCCGTGTACATACTCAATAGGACAACTGACAAAGATGGTACGTATCCATATGAAAAGTTGACAGGAAGAGCACCAATTGTAACACACTTAAGAACATTCGGTTCAACTGCATATGTACATATACCAAAAGAAAAACGTACAAAACTAGATCCAAAGAGTCGTAAATTGATACTCGTTGGGTATGAAGGAATTTCAGAGAATTACAGATTATTCGACATAAAAACAAGAAATATAACAATATCTCATGATGTAATCTTCAATGAAGACGAACCGTGTCAAATCCAGGAGTCAGAACATATTGACAGCCTGACTCCATTATTATATGATCAACAAGAAGATGATTACTCATTAGAAGTCCAGGATACCAACTCTGATATCACATCTAAACAACCAGAAGACACATTGCTAACAGATGATTCTGTAAAGGATCCTAGTGAAGATGAGATTGAAATTCGTGCCGAAAGAAGTACTAATTTGAGACCTAGACATAACTTAAAAAAACCAAAAAGGTATGAAATAAATCTAGTTGAAAGTATTCACATTCCAGAAACATACCAAGAAGCCATAAACAATGAAAACTCTTCAGAATGGAAGAAAGCTATAGACGAAGAACTTGATGCTCATGAAAAAAATGGAACTTGGAAATTATTGCCTCGACTGGTGGGTAAAAGAGTCATCGATTCGAAGTGGATTTTCAAAGTGAAAGAAGAGACACATGGAATAAGGTACAAAGCAAGACTTTGTGCCAAAGGTTGCTCACAAAAAGAGACTGATTACACTGAGACATTCTCACCTACTGTAAAGTATGATTCAATTAGGTTAATAGTTTCAATAGCTGCAGAAAAGAATTATAAGATGATACAATTTGATGTCAAAACAGCATTTCTTTATGGAGAACTAAAAGAAGAAGTGTATATGAACTGTCCAGAAGGAACACATGCTGACCCAGGTTTAGTTTGTAAATTGGTCAAGTCATTGTATGGTCTGAAGCAAGCTCCAAGATGTTGGAATCTTAAATTTAAAGAAATATTACAAAAATTTGGTTTTAAACAACTTGATTCTGATCAATGTGTGTTTAGGACAAACAATGACTTTTCCAAGACTGTATTTTTGTTGCTATATGTTGATGATGGTTTGTTGATGTCTGAAAGTACTGATGAGATGTTATCTATTGTAAAAGATCTGTCGAGCAATTTTAATATTATTGTTAACATGAAACCTACTTGTTATATTGGTATGTTTATTGAGAACTTCGACAATGGTATTTTCATACATCAGTGTAAATATATAGATAAAATTGTTGAAACTTTTGGACTAAGTAATGCTAAGTCTGCTGTTATACCAGCAGACCCAAACAAGTATCGAGGTCTGGTTAAGGGGGAGCAGAGCGATGAAAGTGTTCCTTATAGGGAAGCTGTAGGCTCACTTCTCTATATTGCGACAGTGAGTCGACCAGATATAATGTATGCAGTTAGTGTATTGAGTAGATTTTTAAATTGTAACAGTAAAATACATTGGACTGCAGTAAAGAAAGTCATAAATTATTTGAATACTACAAGAGAATATGGTCTCTTTTATAAACAAAATATGTCTAATAACATAAGTGTATATTCAGACTCAGATTACGGGGGTTGCATGGACACAAGAAAAAGTACAACGGGCTATATAGTTATGAAAAACGGGGCTGCTATATCTTGGTCTAGTAAAAGACAACCAAGTGTAGTATGGCAAGACCTATCACATTTCGGAAAATCGGCGCGCGCACAATCGGTGACGTCACGCCAGGTATAAATGACGCGACGGACCGTTCATCGGCATTCAAGTTCGTTCCTGCCTACCAGCTTCTCCCCTGACCGGAATTCGTTACGACCCAGCCACGTTCCTGTAGTCGTTTAAATTTATCGAGTTTTAATATTTATAATCTTCGCGTAATACCAGTATCATGTGTAATTAACTTTGTGAATAAATCCAGTAAGTTTAAATCTTTGAGTTCTTATTTATATGTCTATTTAAATACCCAATTCTATTGTCGGTTACAGTCGTGCATGGTTAAAGAACACGCAGAAGTATTTAGCCGATCAACTGGTTCGATCCCAGAAGTCGAGCTCCTCATAAAGACACCCTCTGCACGGCAATAGTAACATTGGTGACTCACGACGATTTTAATGTATTTTTGTTTGAATTTTTAGCATATTTTAGTAAAAAATTATTTTGTTACATATTATTCCTCCAAATTACATATACATTTCTTTAAAGTCATTTATAACATTGGTAAATAACATTGGTATGGTCATTAGTTATTTTTTTTCCTCATAGTAGTACGCTCTATTTTTTTCCGTTCGTTTTTATATACATCGCGGACAGTAGAATTGGGTAGGCAATAAATAAGTGTAATTATTCTCTCGTAATTCTGTTTCGTTGAACCGGTGGCAGGGACGGATTTGGATCATCACGGACAGCCAAATACCGTGAAAGGTATGTGTAAATTTTGACAATAATTTAAATTTTTCCTACGCAAAAGGCCCCGTGATTAAGCGTTAATTTTTTTTATAATGAATCTTCGTAATAATCAAATAAAGTACATGTCATACCTTATGGTATTTATTTTTTAAAAAAATTGTTGTATGAACAACTATTATTTTATTTTATCGCATTTTAATCGTATTTTATTGTAATATTTTAACATTCTAAAAGAAGTAATATTGTGTGAATTTGGTGCAGTTCGCACAAACATTTTAACAATTTAAAAAAGAAAAATCAGTGTTTTTTTAAAAAAATTGAAAGAAATCATTTTAACATTCTTATTCTTACAATTTTTAAATAACTTATAAATCTTCATTGTGACCAATTGTAACATAAAATCAGTTTCTTTTTGTAAAAAATAGTGTTCTCACAAATTACAAATTACACTATCGTACTAATTACTTGTGTTTTTTCTTTCATATGAAACATCGAATTGGAGCAAAAAGCAAAAACCCAATCATTTTGATTGAAAGCTGTAACTATTGTAAAAAAAAAAGAGGGAACAAAGAAAAAAAAAACGATAATCAAACTTGGATGAAAAACTAAATGTGAAATAAAAGGAGCAAAAACCAGAGAAAAGATTCAAAAAAAATTCAACAAGCTAAGTAATATTGTTACTATTTAGTGTGTCATTCTTATTTTAAATTCATTTAAAAAAGCCGTTGCAGTAAAGTATAATTTGTTTTTTTGAATACCTACTGAAATAAAAATTGCTAAATTCAAATTTAAATCGTAAAACTAACTTAATTTAATTTTTATTTGATTAAAAACATCAATAATCATTGTAACATTTTTATTTTACATTAAATTAAGTGAAATTTTTATTTAGTTTGAACAATACCTAATTATTTTGTTGTTGAAAATTGAATTTATAATATAAACATAGACGATAGTCGAATTCGCCTAGCGACAAATCGTCGTCGCATAGTGCGAGCAGTATTATTATTATTATTCTCACCAAATAATATACGCCGCAAAAATAAATACTAGTAGCTACTGTCAGTGGGAAAAAAGATACAAAAAACCCGCCCTTTTAATTATACGCAGTTAAGCTAAACGGAATTAGCGCAGTACAATACTCCGTATATATTTTTAATGTTGTGCAAATATTAATGAACTGTATTTTCAGAACGATTATTAAAATATTTTATTATTATTTAACTGTAACCATTTAATAATATAGCAAGAAATTAAGATCAATTATGTGTACAGATAATAAAAAACGATAATTTCCATTTATTAATTTAATCATAAATAATATACATATGGGACTTAGAAAATTCCAACTTTAAAAAAATAATCATAAAAATATTTTTTCGCGAATAATTTGAACAAAATACTTAAGTTTTACAAATAAATTTTATTGTTATTCAAAAATTTTATTTATTTATACAAAAGTTTTATCGATATTCATTTTTTTTTTTAAAAAATTATACTTTAAAAATTTTAAAAAGAATATAGGTAGTGCATCAAATTTTAAACAAAACATTTAGTAACAAAATTGGATTAATTTTTTTTTCTTTTCCAAAAATTCAAAGCATAACAATTTTAAATTTTCTCACATTTATGTTTCAAAAGTCAAGCAAGCTTTGAACAGTGGTAACTTTAAAAAAATATTCTCATCTTTTAATTTGAATTGTAATCATGGCAACGGAGAACAAGGACAACACGAATACATTTGACAGAGCTTCATATCAACAAACATCAGATGAATCAAGAAACGAAATTTTCGCAGCGAACATAAAATTACCCACAGTATGGAAGGACAAAATCTACCTATGGTTTATAACGGTGGAAGCCCAGTTCAATTCTGCAAGGATCACCAAAGACGAAACAAAATATCAACACATCTTGGGAGTACTGGACCCCGATACAATCTCATGTGTGGCTGACGTCATCCAATACCCACCAACAAAGGATAAATACCAACATTTAAAAGAAACCTTATTAAACCGCCTTCAGGAATCTGAAGAGAAAAGACTTTCTCAACTTCTACATGGAGTACAGCTTGGTGATAGGAAGCCTTCACATTTACTTCGACACATGCAGAGCCTTGCAGGACCAACCTTAGCGAATGATGCACTTCTTAAAAGACTTTGGATCGAAAGATTACCACATAGAGTACAGGAAATAATCTCGGCAATAATTACAAACGACATCAGCGTGCTCGCGCAAACGGCCGATCGGATCTTGGAAGTAAACGAAAGAACAGAAATTCAGTCCATTAATTCACCATCCACATCAGCAAGTAGTCAAGCTCACCAGAGTGATTTAGTCACTAACAGCTTACTTCACAGCATGCAGCAACAAATTCAACTATTGACAGACAAGATCGTCAGATTGGAAATTGATCATAGACAATCAAGAACACAGTCAAGACCTCAACATAATAATAATTGGAGGAATCGTTCAAGATCGCGTTCTCCAAGCAGGAATCGATACCAAAACTACAATAATAATCACAAAAATAGGAATCAGAAAAATTACTATGACAACAGAAAGAGTAATAACAACAACGTGAAGCAAAACAACAATTATAGAAGAGAAGACATTTGCCATCTACACCAAAAATTCGGAACAAAAGCATTTAACTGCATAGCACCATGTAAATTCAACGATCAGGAAAACTAAAATTGCGGCAGGTGTGCGAGACGTCCCAGTCGCAGTTGAAACATCGTCTCTTCATTACAGAATTAGTAACAGGAATTAGATATCTCGTAGACACTGGAGCTGAAATCTCAGTAATACCTAGATATTTCAGAAATGACAAATCAATAATTTCAACAGATAGCATCGTCACTCCACTTTATGCAGCAAATGGTACTGTAATACCCAGTTATGGGCACAAAATAATCAACCTGAATTTGGGACTACGAAGGAGTCACAAATGGAAGTTTACATCGCAGATGTCACAAAACCCATAATAGGAGCTGATTTTTTGGAATATTACGACGTTTTAGTGGATATTAAAAGGAAAACATTGACAAAGCTACAGGAATGTCAACTAGAGGGATCGTCTACAAAACCAGTATAATGAATATTGCCACGGTTCATTCCACATCAAAATTTTACAATATAATTGAGAAATACCCAAATATCACTCGCGCAGATTTGAACCCAAAGCGCATAGAACACAACATTACTCACCACATCCAGACGAGGGGACCTCCAGTCACAGCCAAAGTCAGGAGACTCAATCCACTTCAATTGGAGATTGCTAAAAAGGAATTCTCTTATATGGTCGAACAAGGCATTTGCCGACCATCCAAAAGCAACTGGTCCAGCGCCCTACATATGGTCAGGAAATCGGATGGAAATTGGCGTCCGTGCGGTGATTATCGCAGACTGAATTCAATCACCAAACCTGACAAGTATCCAATACCTCAACTACAAGATTTCGCACATAAACTTCACGATGCGAAGATCTTCAGCAAAATAGATTTAACCAGAGCTTACCACCAAGTACGAGTAGAAGAAGAAGACATTCCAAAGACCGCTATCATAACCCCATTTGGATTATTTGAATTTCTAGTAATGCAATTCGGACTTTCTAACGCAGCTCAGAGTTTCCAAAGGTACCTTCATAATATTACCAGAGATTTGGAATTCGTATTCACTTATATTGACGACATCCTGGTTGCCTCCAAAAACATGGAAGAGCACGAAAAACACCTAGACTTATTGTTCGAAAGGCTATCTAAAAATGGTCTAATTATCAACCTAAACAAATGTAAATTAGGAGAAGAAGAAATTGAATTCCTTGGTTATAAGATCAACAAGAATGGAAGTTCCCCAATCAAGGAAAGAGTTGAAGCGATAACCAAAATTGAACCCCCAACCAACGCAAAAGGTCTTCGAAGATTTTTGGGGATGATAAATTTTTACAGGAAGTACCTACAAAACGCAGCTGGGACCCAAAAGATACTTTTTGATCAGTTAAAAGGTTATACAAAAAACGACAAAAGGAAAATTCAATGGACAGAAGAGTTAACCAAGGCCTTTGAAAAATGTAAAAACGACCTGGTACAAGCGTCGCTTTTAGTACATATTGACCCCACAGCCGAAATATCAATTATGGTCGACGCCTCCGATACAGCAATGGGTGCCTCCTTGCAGCAAATGAAAAATGGAGCATGGCAAGCCATATCTTTTTTCTCAAGAAAATTCAATAATCCACAGTTAAAATATAGTACTTATGACAGAGAGCTAACAGCTATTTACGAAGCAGTGAAATATTTCAGACAACAAATAGAGGGTAGAAACTTCACTATCTTCACAGATCACAAGCCACTAATATTCGCCTTCACAAAAAATAAAGTAAACTCACCAAGACAGGAAAGACAACTCGACTTTATCAGCCAATTTTCTACAAGCATTAAACACATTTCCGGCGAGGACAATATAGTCGCAGACACATTATCTCGAGTTGCCGAAATACAAATCACATCACATATTGATTATCAGCGAATGGCGCAAGAGCAGGAGAAGGAAAGTGTAATGATGGAAATGCATGAAAAATCATCACTGCAATTAAAGAAAATTTTGGTACCTGGCACCAATAAAATGTTATGGTGCGATTTCTCGACGAACGTAATACGACCATTTGTTCCCGAGTCAATGAGAAAAGAAGTCATTTTAACACTCCATAAAGTAAGTCATCCCGGCAGCAACGCAACATTTAAAATATTGAAGCAGAGATATGTTTGGCCTGGCATGGAAAAGACTGTCAAAGATGTAATAAGCAATTGTATTGACTGCCAAGCATCTAAAGTACACCGTCACACCATTACACCGTTACAGCAGTATAAAGCACCAGATGGGAGATTCAAAAATATTCATTTGGACCTGGTTGGCCCCATTCCTCCTTCAAAAGAATACACATACCTGCTAACAATCATAGATAGATACACCAGATGGCCAGAAGCAGTTCCCCTTTAAGACATGACAGCAGAAACCGTCGCTGACGCTTTGATGCTAAATTGGATCGCCCGTTTCGGCGTACCCTCTTCAATCACTACAGATCAGGGTCGTCAATTCGAAAGCAACTTATTCAACAAGTTAACCAGCAAACTTGGCGTGAGACATCAGAGAACTACTGCTTACCATCCTCAGTGCAACGGAATTATAGAGAGATGGCATCGTACCTTAAAGACATCATTGATGACGATTAACAATACCTCCTGGACGAACGCCCTACCACTGGTACTGCTTGGTCTTCGTTCAGCAATCAAAGAAGGCTCAGAATTTACACCGGCACAGATGACCTATGGAACCACCCTCAGGCTGCCTGGTGATTTTTTTGAAAGCTCACCCACAGAGGAACCTGACACGTATGGACACAAGTTGCGGAAGATGATGTCAGAACTTCGTCCCATCCCAAACTCCAATAACAACAAGACGAAGACGTTCATACACAGACAAATGAAAGATGCCCAGTACGTTTTCTTGCGAAATGACGCAGTCCGCAGACCTCTTCAACGACCCTATGACGGACCCTACAAGGTGCAAGAGATGGATGAAAAAACTGCAATAATCATTATTAATGAAAAACCGAAGAAAATCTCAATGGATCGATTGAAGCCAGCATTCTTCATAAACGATGACCTCAACCCCTCTACAGAGACGAGTAATCATCAAACAACGCTCACACAGCAAAGCCAGATGACACCATCGCAGAATCATGATGCCACTTGTTTAAGATCTTCTCTCCGGCAACCCCACACTGTGACTAAGGCAGGAAGAAGAGTTCATTTTCCAGCACGATTTTGCTACAGAAACTAAAATTATTCATTTGTAAATGACGTATATACTTATGTAAAAAAAAACGATTCATGTAAGTCGCTTATAAGCATAAAAGCACAAACGTGACGCTTATCAAAACGTCCAATTTATCTATTTATTAAGAATGTTTTGGAGCAATTTTCTTTGAAATCAGTAACTCAAATTAAATAATTAATATATAAAATTTTCCTAATATAAAAGATTTGATATGTATAGACATTGCAAAGATTATTTATCCTTTTTAAGAGTGAAAATGTTCTATTTTATGATAATTTAGCCTTACCACTCTATATAGCTTATTAACTAATTTGAATATATATTATGTAACAAGTTTCTATTTTCATTATGAGTATTAAGAAGTAGAATTTAAAATAAAATGTGTATTTATAGTTTTTTTAAATGAAAAGAGAATGTAATAATGCACAGCTCCTTAAATACCTAAGTATGAAAAAATTTAATCTATATCAAGTGTCATATTTAATTGTATTATTTGTAAACAAAATTATACCATAAGGACACATTCCATATACCAACAAAAGTGCATTCATATTTAATAGTGAACTGACTCACGCACATATTGTTATTTTCAGGTAATGTCAATTGCACAAGCACTCAATATTAATAGAGTAGCGATGTACTTAAAGTTATAATTTCTTTTTCTGCACTTTGTATTATTTTCATAAGCACTCAATATATTCAGAGTAGCGTTAAAACTTAAAGTTTATTATTATAGTTATGTTTTAGTGTTTATTTAAAATATTTTGAACAAACATACATTCAATTAAGGAATGATTTTGTCCACAATAAGTAATGTAAAGTTATCGTAAAGTTTGTATTTTTAACCAATATTTGTTTGTATTTTAGATAACAGAATTAGTTATCAGTAATTATGGAACAATTAGCTTTGATAAACTTAATGATGCAGACATAATTTAACAATAATGTAAGATGTCTAGCATACACTTAGAACAATAAGAGTTATGTATACCTTTAAAAACAAATACTTTGAATTTTTTTTTATTTTTATGTTACAGAGACTCAGGGATTCAGAGGCCATAGTTGTACCGTCTTCCGGACTGGTGAGGGAGTGTATGGCAAGACCTATCACATTTCGGAAAATCGGCGCGCGCACAATCGGTGACGTCACGCCAGGTATAAATGACGCGACGGACCGTTCATCGGCATTCAAGTTCGTTCCTGCCTACCAGCTTCTCCCCTGACCGGAATTCGTTACGACCCAGCCACGTTCCTGTAGTCGTTTAAATTTATCGAGTTTTAATATTTATAATCTTCGCGTAATACCAGTATCATGTGTAATTAACTTTGTGAATAAATACAGTAAGTTTAAATCTTTGAGTTCTTATTTATATGTCTATTTAAATACCCAATTCTATTGTCGGTTACAGTCGTGCATGGTTAAAGAACACGCAGAAGTATTTAGCCGATCAACTGGTTCGATCCCAGAAGTCGAGCTCCTCATAAAGACACCCTCTGCACGGCAATAGTAACAGTAGCATTATCTACTATGGAAGCCGAATTCATGGCAGCATGTGAAGCAACAAAACAGATTTTGTGGACAAAACAATTTTTAATTGATATTTATCATATTACAGAAATATGTCCAATTACTTTGAATATTGATAATCAAAGTTGCATAAGTTACATTAAAAATGGTAATATAAATAAACGTTCCAAACACATTGATATTAAATATAACTTTATTAAAGAAAAATATGATACAAACATTATTGCATTGGAATATGTTCCTACAGATATGCAGCTGAGTGATTTGTGTACTAAAGCACTTCGTAAAACTAGATTTGAATTTTTAAGGCAATTGATTGGAATTATTAAGATGTAGATATAATATATTAAAAGTATACTACTTATGTAGTAAGTTTCATTGTTAGATTGATTAGATTATAAGTAATCTACTTTTAAGTTTATGTTATAAAAGAAATGTCCTTTTTGGGGGAGTGTTGAAGAAAAAGGGACATTTTCTTGTACTATACTGTCTGTTCTATGGAACTGTCATATACATTAAAAGAAAAATAGTTTGTGTTTTGATTCTAGTTGTCAAATAGTATTTAACTTGACTTGGTTTGTACTTATACAAAAAGGTGGTTGCTGTTAAAATATTTTAGAATAAAGAAACCATCGTGTGTGTGTGGTAATCTTTTCGTCTTTTACTTTCATAAAAAACCACTTATTTGCACTTGAATATCCCAACAAGTCAGCATTGTTCATAGAGCAAATAAAATTTTTACTAAATTGAAAAAAATGAAGGTTCACTATATCAGAATTAGTACCTACGCAATAGTGCAGACAGCCCATATTCTTATTTTATAATTTATTTTGTTTGTTGTTTAATTCACTACCAGTAACAGTATTTTAAAGCTCTACCAGTAACAGCATTTAATAAAGCTTTTCCTATCCCAAGGTGCTGTCAAATAGCAAAGGCAACGATTTTTTTTTCTTAACGTTGGCATGACTTTGATGATTCTCTTCATACTGTTAGCAATTATAATAATGATATTTTGATGAGCTCTCTCTCCGACCACAAGGAAACATCAAAGCCAATGTGAGGAAGAAAAGGAGACAAATGATGGTGAGACTATGAAAATCTTTTAGTACGGCGCATTTATTCAACGTATCAGTATATCAAGGTCCAACGGCAAATAAATAAATAAAACAAAACATAACAGCAACAGAGTAAAAAAAAAAACAGCTAGCGCTAGTATCTTTCCAGGAATGTTGCCGTGGAAAAAAAAATATAATATTGTTTTTCGGCAAAATTTATTCTCGGGCATAACAATTCCACCCCACTTTTTTTTGACGAAAAATAATGTCACTGAAAATTCTTATATCACTGCAGTTTATAGGCGCCACCGATTTTTTTCTCGAATTCGGAAACGGTAAAAGCACATGGTTCGTTTTTCAGCACAGCACAGCAAAAATTTATTGTTCAAAACACAACAAATAAACATCACTTTTCTTCCTCACATGTGTCTGATCTCAGGGTGTTGATTCGTGCAAATACCTAGTCGCAAAAGCCCCACGCTGGGCGCCAGTTAATGAGCCCTCTCTCCGACCACGAGGAAACATCAAAGCCAATGTGAGGAAGAAAAGGAGACAAATGATGGTGACACTATGAAAATCTTTTAGTACGGCGCATTTATTCAACATATCAGTATATCAAGGTCCAACGGCAAATAAATAAATAAAACAAAACACAACAGCAACAGAGTAAAAAAAAAACAGCTAGCGCTAGTATCTTTCCAGGAATGTTGCCGTGGAAAAAAAATTAATAATATTGTTTTTCGGCAAAATTTATTCTCGGGCATAACAATTTAATTAACACGGAAAACAGTCTATATCGCGTGAAAGAGATCTCTACGATTCAAACAGTGCTGGAAAAAGTGGGCATTCCCAGCGGTTGTTCAGTGTAGTCCATAGGTTTTCATATAATACACGATGTCGTAGTTAGCAAATATTGTATGAATCGAATGTGAGTCATTTTTCAGGGGGGATTTTTGACGTTTTGGTTCCAGACCACATCGTTTTTCTATAGAAAATAACGACTAATGTAAATTGTTTTCGGATTTATTTGTTTAAAAAACATTTTAATTATTAATCATTTAGAGAACATTTTTTTTTATTTTTTTTTTATTTATTAATTTCCATAATACAATATAAAGTAAAATATAAAACATTTGTCATGAAATATATATCAATGGAATTTATTACCTCACTAGGCAAAGCCTGTTCTGAGGTAATACTAGGCAATAAGTAAGCATAAATTTCAGCTACGTGAATTCTTAACATCTAAGGCACAAAAAATTTAAAAAATACAAATAATAAAGTACAAAAGTACACATTTAAAGTCATAAAAAAATATAAAAAAGTACATATAAAATACAATTGTAGGTACATGAAAAAATTATTAGGTGTCTTTGTGTTTTTGTTAATGTGAGGATGTGTTTGCGTGTGTGGATATGTGTAAAAGGGTGTATGAAAAAGATTTTGATTGTAAATTATATTAAAATTATCTTAGGACAAACGTCAAGTCTCTCTCTGACTCTTCCCTGCCTCTCCGAATCAACCAATCAGTAACCAGCTTTCCAAAATTATGCCCACTCGGCTGTACTAAGTCCAAGATATCAGACATAACCATATTATATATTCTGGGTGCTAAAAATGTGTAGTGTCTCTGGGCAAAAGTAGTCTGTGTATGAGTCGGTTGCAGCAAATGTCTATTTCTTGTATTAAAAGTAAGGGTGTATTGTGGTTTATATATTGCTGGGTTTTTATGTAGTTGGATGACTATTGTTCTAATATAGAGTTGTCTAACATCAAGGACCTTGAATTCCGAAAAAAGCTGATTTGATGGATATCTGAAAGGTTTTCGACAAATGACCCGGAGTAGTGATTTTTGCGCGGTTGAGATGGGAAATAGGTTGGTCTTAGCTAAACCACCCCAACCTATAATCCCATA
This sequence comes from Molanna angustata, assembly GCA_963576475.1. Classification (NCBI taxonomy): domain Eukaryota; kingdom Metazoa; phylum Arthropoda; class Insecta; order Trichoptera; family Molannidae; genus Molanna; species Molanna angustata. The sequence goes on along the minus strand of OY754965.1, from coordinate 43,440,638 downwards.
AGAGACTGACGTTTGTCCAAGAGGATAATACAACACTTTTAACGTATTTAGGTCGAAAATTTCTCTTATATTTCTAAAAACATATATCAGTTGGCGAATTTTTTTCGCAGTTATCTCCACATGTGTTGTCCATCGAAGATTTCTGTCAATTGTTATGCCAAGATATTTATAACTACTAACTCTAAGTAGTTTGGGGCAGGAGCAGTTTAGAGGCAAATCACAGTTATTATGGATAGTAATAGATGAAGAGGACTCCTCAGGTTGTTGTCGATTATCTATGCTAAATGTCATATATTTGGTTTTTCCGATATTTAATGTCAGTAAATTATTATCTAGCCATTTTTTTACGATGATCATTCCCTGCTCAGCAATAGAATGCGTTTGAGCCCAATTGTGAGAACTAAACAATAACACCGTATCATCAGCAAAAGAAATTATGGAACCACCAATATCCAATTTATTCATATCATTTATAAAAAGGAGAAACAGCGTTGGTCCCAATACACTTCCTTGAGGTACCCCATATTCAATTGGAGAGAATGAACTAATTACGCCACCCAATCTGACCGCCTGCATTCTGTTTCTTAAATATGACTGGAACCATTTTATAGTCAACTCATTACTGGTTATTTTCCTAATTTTTTGAATTAATATTTTATGTGAGACAGAATCGAATGCTTTGGCAAGATCTAAATATATACCAATACATTTATTTTTTGCATCCAGTGACTTTGTTATAAATTCTGTAACGTTTAAAATAGCATCGTTGACTCCCAAACCAGGCCGAAATCCAAATTGTTGCGCAGTAAGTAATTTGTTGTGATTTAAGAAATGTATTAGTTGTATGTTGATAGCTTTTTCATAGATTTTCGACAATGTATTTAAAAGTGCTATAGGTCGATAATTTCGTGGATCTATAGGATTACCATCCTTAAATATTGGAACAATATACGCCTTTTTTAGATGCTCAGGAAATGTGCCCACAGCAATACTTAGGTTTATAACGTGCGTTAGTGGAGTAAGTATGTTATCTTTTGCAATTTTAAGTATTTTTGTAGATATACCATCGGGTCCTTGCGCACATTCTGTTCGAAGTGATTTTAGGATACTTAAAATATCATTTTTAGTCACTGATCTAATATTAAATGAGTTGTTACTGGGAGAAGATGTTTCTTGTTGGATAACTAACTCAGATTCTGTTTTATTTATATTGTTTAAGATAGTTTCTGTTAATTTTTTACCGACATTTGCGAAATATTTATTGAGGTTGTTTGCAATTGAATTTTGATCCTCAATTATGTCGTTACCAATTTTCAATGTCTTAATGCATGTTTCCTTCTGATTATGGTTTAGATTTTCTTTCATTATCTTCCAGACGGTTTTACTATTATAATTGTCTTGTTCCATTTTGTTTTTATAGTAGAGTGCCTTGGCCAGTTTTATTGCCCGTGACACGTATTCCGATATTTCTTATAGTAATTTAAAAGGCTTATATTAAGGGGAAATTTCAATACCTGTTTGTGTAGCCTATCTCTCTTGTGAATACTTTGTACAAGAGCATTCGATATCCATGGTTTAATTTTTTTTTTGGAATGTGTTATTAATTTCAACGTGGTACTTGCGTTGATATGATCTTGTAACGTTGATACAAAACACTGTAATGCTAGTTCAGGGTCAGTTTTATTTAGTGTATTTGCCCAATTTTCTTGTTTTAGAGATTCTAATAATATATCATAATTTGTGCTTTTAATTGATTTATTTTTTGAAGTTTGACATACCATTTTATCATCAATCTGTACTATAGTCGCATAATGATCTGTGAAAGAGCTCTGTATTATTGCTGCCTTGATTTGGGCTTTCGTTCTTACAAATATATGATCAATGCATGTTGATGTTGTGGTTGTTTCTCTAGTAGGCTTATTTATAGTTGAGATGATTTATCTAGGATGTGTTGAAATGTAAGGAAAACTGAAATATGTTGCCAACCAAAACGTCAAACTCGCGATATTCCATGACTCACTTTTTGCACAGAGTAGATCTAGGTATATTATAATAAAAATCTATGGTGTACCCAACCATTGAGTCGGTTATGTTACCATCCTGCTTGGAAAACGCGCATGCGCAAGAAGGCGTGTGTCATTGGTTGAGGTTAGGCGTCACAATCGCTCTGGCGGTCAACTAGGTAACTAATTTGAGTGGCGCCAATATTCAAATATATAGTTACCAATACATTTTGCCGATTATTTTTATTTATATCGAGTTAAATATCTTATCCGTAGGTATTACATACTCTATGGTCTAATTTATAATCAGGGAAAAAATCAGACAGCGTATTTTACATATTGTTTTATGAATTTGTAATACATACATCAAAATACACATTTATTAAATAAATAAGATACAGCTGTATTAGAAGGCCCGACCCCGGATGAACTGGGATAGAGGGGCAGGAAATGATGATGACAGCTGCATGTTATTCTACAAATATAATTCATTTTCTGTCAAAATTAGATACCCAGAAATGATAAAACAACATTACCGTAATCGATCAATTCAACATGAAAAACACGGGATTGAATTTTTTATTTTCATTTTTAGGCTTATTGTTAATTATATTTTTTACTAAGAAAATCATTTGATATAAAAAAAATAATAAAAACAATATTTTCAATACACACATTGTAAAAATGTAGTTATGAATAAGATAAAAATATCATGGGCCAGATTTTGCAGAAAAGCTTGAATAAATAGCTGAAGATTGTATGTTGAAACCTTTCAAAAGTACCTGTTCATGATCCAAAGACCTGAAGTTTCATCTTCACTTATCACCTGTTGGTCTAGAAATATCAAAAATATTTTCAGCTTTAGCACTAGTATATAAACCCCCCCCCCCCCCTCCCCAACATGTATCATATTTATGAAAATACTATCCATCAAAAAATATCGTCGTCCCTATATAGAATACTAAAATCCGTGCGATGCGTTACGCTTATGTGGATGCTTACCCTTAAGGACCATACATTATCAACCCTATTCATAAATGTAAAAAGGTTGAAATGTGTTTGAGATGATGGTAGATTTATAAACATTTTTTCCTTTCAGTGAATTGACCTTTCGTAGATTCAATAAAAATATAAGTTACCAAAATACTTCATGAAAATAAAAGAAAAATATTTTTTGTAACATTTAATTTATATTGAAGGATATTCATAAATAAAAATAAAATTATATGTTTCCTGCTGCAGCTTTTTCTTCAGCTAATCTCTTTTTCTTTCTTCTAAAACTCCGCTTTTGATGTTCTGGTATACTGCCAGCAAGTTTTCCAGCTTTTCTCATTGCATCGAATTTGGCATTTTTGCGCTAGAACCAAAATTTACTTTTAATTGATGTTAAATATCTATGCATATAAATGTGCATATATGAGCTTTCAAAGGTCTTGAACACTTTACTATTAACTAGTTGCATTTAACACATGAGATCCAACTGTCGATGGCGATAGTATGTATAATTGAAGAATATGTACCAAACTATAAACACTTAAACACAAATTAATAAATATTTTAAGATGTTTTGTTTTCTATATAAAACATGTCAGGATAGGATAGATTGGAAAAACCAATAAAATATAGACCCTGCATACAAATCTCGCGTATCTTGGTTTGATACTTTGTCGATATGTTGAGAGAACAAAAAAGCCGAAACACCCCAAATAGAAAATTTAATTTTCTATAAAAAATATAAACATTGTAGTAGTACCTACATCTCAAACTTTTTTTAACAATTTTTATAAAAATTGAATTTAGTGACAATATCGTTTCATACAATTTGTAGGGCAGTCTACACTACACAATATCTTACTCAATAGTTTGGTACCTACTTAATCTACAAACATACATACATACCATCATGCTGTTTTCATATTCTGGGTAGGAAAAACTGACCTCCATACTATCCTATCCTGACATACATACCAACATGTTTTATGTAGAAAACATTTTTTTTATTTTCAAGGCATTGCATCCTATTGGATGATTTGTGCCAAAAAATTGACAAATTAACAATTTAACATAAACAAATAAACTCAGACATTGTACTGAAATAAAAATATAAAAATTTTAACAAATACATAAGAATAAAACAAAATATCTTAAATATTTATTAATTTGAGTTTTAGTTTTGTACGTATTCTTCAATTATACATACTATCGCCATCGACAGTTGGATCTCATGTGTTACATGCAACTAGTTATTAATAAAATGGTTTGTTAAAGTAAGAACGAGATTATATTAGTTATGGTCTTTACATTTATCTAAGTTTATTGTGTACCTATGCAGGAACGTGGGTGAGGTTGGTAGTGGATGGAAGAAAAGAGGTTATTACAATGAAAACAAAGAAAGGAAGAGTTGTACAATTTTCTATGGTTATTCATGATGTTCTCAAATACATAGGGCCGAATTTATAAACGATTCTCAAATGGTGACTCTGAGAATTCTCACGTAAGCACTACTCAACAAATCTGAGAACTACTAATACTGTCCTATTAATAAACAATAGTTTGAGTTTACTCAGTCGAGAACAACGTTTGTCAATGAGTTGTATTTTTTGCTATATATTACCAACACATTTAGGGCCGCTGCTTTGGGATTCTAAATACTTATTGCATAGACACGTGCGCACATTTATAATAATAATAACAACTAGACATGGGATGGTGAATTGACAATATAATATAACAATGATTCTCCATTGCCTCTCTAGATAAAAAAAATCCAAAAATCAAAAATATAAAGAGAATTACTAATTTTGAACAACCATGAATAAAACCAAAAATATAAGTACATAGTAAAAATAATGTATTAAAAATCTAGCAATAAAACATACAAATAAAAAAATAAAAACTATGGTTATGGGTATTTATGTATATTTTTACTATGATGGAAAAAAATACAAATTCTTACATCTATAATAGTATAAATATTAATCAAATATATGCATATGCCAGCCAATAAAAGAAGGATCATATAAAAACAATCAAGGTAGTTTTACAGAAAATATCACTCTCCCTATTCAATCCAACACATCATAGGTATTTATGGCAAGTATCAGTCAAATAAAAAAACAAATAGATATAATATTATACAAATTGGAGCGCAAGCCGAAAATTTAACGAGATGCAATACACGAAACTGACAACTGTAAAATATAATATATAATGGCGAAGTTATGTACACGCATATTATCATCTCTTTCATTCGGTATAGCTCTGTCCCGTTCCATCTCTCTGAGTAGTTCTCCAAGGCAGGTAGCCGGGCGACTTGAGCATTCGATATATTTCTATAGACTGCGCTGCAATGCTTAAGTACGCGTTTACGACATAAGCATTGCATATTGTTTATTAATACGATTTTGGGGTGCTAAGCATTGAGCACATACTAAGTACGTTTTATAAATTCGGCCCATAGAGATCAAAACTATGATAAGTGAAAATCATAAAAAAATTACCTAAAAACAATTTAGAATGTCTTACCATTGCTTCTTTGCGGTCAAACTTCTTTCCATCTGGATTTGTATAATGAACATTGATTCTCTTATTTTTCATCATAGTGTGATGCATTGAAAGAGTTTTCTAAAACAAAAATATTCATTTCTTTTTAGCCAGAATAATATTTGGTTGCCTAATACAGAGAACTCTATTGCCCCCCCTATGATCAGATGGCGTGTTGCAACAGAAATTGAACGGAGCAAGCAGCAAACTGACCTTAGACACCCAATGTATGACTCACAGCAGCATCAGTGCAGATTCAAGTCTAGGAGAAGCTTCCTGGAGATGACCACCCCTATAGTTTTATAGTTGATAAGGGTTTTTGAAATCTTATTAATTTTATTATTGAAATTACACAGAACATCAGAACATTAATTTGAAGAATAAATTAATTCATTTTTTAATCTATAAAAATGAGAATCACAGACCAATAATCTAATAGACATGACATAAGCAAATTTTATTGGTACACACCCAATAAAATTTGCTTATGCGCAAACCGCCTCCTTCTACCATGACAGTTCTCAAGTTATTTGAAAGAAAGAATAAGAAGAACTACAGAATAATTCAGATCAGGTGGAATTTGGGAAGCAATTAACATTATGAAATTATGCTTACTTCGTAACTTATTCTGTCACTAAGCTCCATGAAAGCGAATCCCTTTTTTCTTGACTCTTTTTGTTCTGGTATTCTTACAGACAGTATATTGCCCACTTTTTGAAAATGTTGCATTATCTGAAAGAAAACCAAATTATATAAATACTCCCTTGTGTTTTCTGTAGAAAAATGATTTGAATAATTTACATATATTATCTTTGAATGAAGTACCTATTCAGAAAAAAATACTTACCTCGGATTCAGTTACATTGTAGGGAAGATTACCAACAAACAAGACAAATCTTTTGGTTGATTTATCATCTTCAACTTCTGAATCACTATTTTCTTTATCATCTCTGGAAATATTTTTCTCAATTATTGGATCCTCTTTTCCGTCTTCTTCATTTGAACTATTATTACTCTCCTGTTCTTGTTGATCTATTTCATTTTCTAATGACAAGCTCTGTTGTGTCAGTATTGATTGAGTTATTTTTCTATGAAGATATTCAAGTCTTCGTATTTTCTTTTTAGTTTTTTTATCTGGCTCTTCTACGGCCATTAATTCTTTAATTTGTTGGTTGAGTTGTTCAATATCCAACGGTTTTTTCTCCTTTTCAAGAGAATTTGAGTTTTGAGATAATACACGATGTTTATTTTTTTTAGTTTTAACATTTTTACTATTCGAATTTAAATCCCTACTGTTTTTAGGTTTTCTAATTTTGGAATTGAATTTGGATTTCTTTGAGAATTTATCTCCTTTTCGATGTTTGAATTTAAACAAACCTGCTTCATCCATATTCAACTCGTCTAACACAGGCTTCGACCGACACAAGACAATAATTCAAATCGTAAATAATTCATAAACTATTGCTATTGACAAATAAATTTACTATTATACATATGTAAAACCGAATAATATATATCTCGATTGCAACTATGTTATAAAAAAATTGTATGAATGTAAGAAAATCAAATGTCAACAATTTTAGGTTAAATAAAACACGCTTGAAGCATAGAAAAAATGAGCCACAGATAATTATAGTCTGTGGAAATGAAATAGGGATGGCGATCTGAGATCGATTAATGAAGAATCGATTATTTTTTAATCGATTTTAAGCCATGGATCGATCTATAATATGTTTCTAGATATTCCATCCATTAGGTGTACTTATCCCCTCCTTACGACCTCAAACATAAATAGGGTATATAAAATAAACCCAATTCAATTTTCTCTGTGTTACAAATATTCCGAACCGAAATTTATTAGTGTAAAAAAGTATAACCACATGAAAATTTTATAAACTAATAAATAATTTAAAAAAATGTATACATGTTTTCTCCATCATATTAATAATACACGATCATTTGATGTTTTCAATTAATATAAGTATTGAAATGTTTTATTTAAATATATAAAAATTTAGTTTTCTTGTTTAATTAAGTCTGGTTTTAATGCAAAAATGCATATAAAACCATTAAATTTCAATAATCATTAATAATTATTAGTCTTACTTAACTTGTTGTAGTGCAATATGTATAAACACAAAAATAAGAATTTCACATAACTAGTTGCATGTTACACATGAGATCCAACTGTCGATAGCGATAGTATGTATAGTTGAAGAATAAGTACAAAACTATAAACACATAAATACAAAATATTTAATATTTTAAGAAATTAGGTTTTCTATACAACACATGTACCTAGATATGTATGTCAAGATAGGATAGTATGGAGGTCAGTCCTTTGATCCTACCCAGAATATGAATACAGCATGATGGTATGTATGTATGTTTGGAGATTAGTATCAAAGTATTAAGTATTCTTAGATATTGTGTGAATGCGACAGCCATACAAATCGTATGAAGCGATGTCGTCACTAAATTCAATTTTTATAAAACGTGTTTAAAAAAAATTGAGATATACTTCTACAATATTTATATTTTTTATAGAAAATTAAATTATCTAGTTGGGGTGTTTCGGCTTTTTTCGATATTAAAAAAATGGAAATATAGGCAGTTAAACTCATAAATTTATCATAAAAAAAAATATTTTTCTTAAAAAAAAATGTTTGAGAAACCCTGGAATTTTTTTGAAAAAATGATTTGAGATTTTGTATTTGTCTATATTTGTACCAATTTTCAGAGTTCTAGCTTTTATGGCTTCTGATATATATGGAAAAATAAAGTAAAAATTCAAAAGTTGATAACCCCTGACTAAAACAAAAATTCAAAATTCTGAGTACAAAAGTTTTGTAGGCCTATAACTGTTAATATATTCTGAAATTTTAGGCTCTGTAAATTGAGCGGATCAAAAGTTATAAGGGGGGGATGGACACACACACACACAAACAGACACACGAAATGTTCTACTCCGAATTCTGAGTAAATCCGTATATGGAACATATATGCTGCGAAGCCTCTAAGTTGGTGTTTTTTTACTTCAAAGTTGGAAAAACCTTGAAAAAATTAGACCCTGCATACAATTCTCGCGTATTCTGGCTTGAAACATTGTCGGTATGTTAAGAGAACAAAGTTCTCCTGAACAAATCGACAGTTGGAATAGGTATAACATTATATAAATATCTGGAGCATTACAAAAAATAATATACTTCTATAGTTCAAAACGTATAATATTTGGGTACCTATTTCAATTTGACTGTTCTTTAGATATTATTTACATGCATAATATGTAATATCAGTGTATTTAAAATAAAAACAAATCGATGGTTATATGGAGGTGATTCTTTCAAACGTCATAACATTATTCTTTTTAGTAAGCGTTTCATAATCGAGTAAATACTCAAAATGTGTACATAGGTACCTAGTATTTCTAATCAGTCACTGTAAAATTATCACAAAATAAATTAATTACCAGATTTTTGTCTTTTAACACTGTTCTTTTTTTCATTGAATTTAAAACTCCAAGCAAACAGTAGAGGTAACGTCAGTTGGGAAAACGCAAGAGTAATTTCTCACTGATACCCTCCTCCCAAGAGGCTTCGAGGTAGAGCTCACTTTTTTTAATGTCAATAATGGAATTAGTTATTCCACACATAACCTCGCTGAAACTATAAAACTATAACTGAAGCCGTGGTCTGACGATACATAAATGTCAAGTGTCTGCGCACAAACGTCAGACGGCACGGTCAGGTCATGTCACAACATAAAATGATAAAAATGTCTGATAAAATAATTAATTAAAATTTGCAATAAATTAGGACGTCACAAATTAAGATAAATAGTCAATATTGGACGTCACAAACTTAAATAAATTTAATAAGTAAATTAAAAACAGAGCAAATTATTGTCACCAGGGAAATAAAATTGTCACATATATAGTTGGTTTCTGGGCACACATAATCTTCTCTTCACGGCCATGAGCATGCTGATGCACCTTCAATGCCGGAATGGACCGTCGTCGATGGGCAAAGGGGCAAGGCTATCGGCAAAAACAACCTCGGGTCCCAGACACCGGCAGATGCCGGTTGGGTGACTGTAGGGAGCAAACGGCGGCGGAGCGAGTCTCAAGGAGATGCAGGCCGTTGCTCCAGGGTCCAGCGCGACCCAACAGCGTTTGGAGCACTTTCCAAACTCAGCACCCGCTTCGGTCCAGGAAAGCGGCTCTTTCGCCGAATGGTGGTGCGCTGATCCATTTCGGCACTCCAGGTGTCACGTCCATGGCTGCCGATGTGGAGCGAGCCTAACCGACGCCCTTTGGTGCGGTTTGCAGCTGCTCTGGCTACGAGGGATGCGGACATCCATCCCTCGGCCGTTCGGTGAGCGCTGTCCATGTTGACACAACGCGTGTCTAATTTCGACTGTCATCTGTCACTTGTAATGTCACATACAGGTTATGTGTTATTATCAAAATACCTATATTTTTTTCACATTTTATTTTTCTTAAATATTAGTTTGTGGTCTGATTTGGTGCCGAATTCAAATAAAAAATAACGCGAACAGGAGAGGTCGGGTCATCACCCCCCCCCCTCCTATCGACTTCAAATGTCATGATACAAATTGATACCATAGGTATTTATTATAATGAACTAGATGTAGTACTCCGTGCAAAAAGTGAGTCATGGAATATCGCGCTCTAGACGTTTTGGTTGGCAACATATTTCAGTATTCCTTACATTTCAACACATCCAAGGTAACTGTTCTCTAAACCTTAATAGTTAAAATGTTTTTTAGACAAATAAATCCGAAAACAATTCATATTATTCCTTGTTCTCTATAGAAAAACGATGTGGTCTGGAACCAAAACATCAAAAATTCCCCGGAAAAATGATTCACTTCGATTCATATAAAATTTGCTTACTACGACATCTAGTATATTATAATAAAAACCTATGATTGAACGAGCGGCTAAATACTGCGCATACCTCCCATTCTACCGCTATAGTGTTGCCATAATTTTATTTAAATAAATGCCATGTAATAATAATAATTTTATTTTCAATAAAATTCATGTTATACCTATGGCAAGGAAATATTTAGCCTTGAAAAATTGTCAATCTGTCAATCAGAAATTGAAGTTATACTCTAAGGCCCAGAATCATAGTCGCAAAATAGGTACTTAGATGAGTTTGAGTTACAGATTTGTAATCATAGAACTTTGTTTCTCACAGAAGTCATAAAAAATCGTTACTCATCTCCCGTGAGTTTGAGTCACCAAAATCGGTGACTTTAGACGCTGAGCATGCTTTGAACTGTCAAAATCGTTTAGAAATCTAGTTCTATTTTAATATTTATTCGATATAAAAACTGGTGAATTTCGAGATATTATTTTTGTGGTGAACATAAAATTATATTCATTAAACAGGGAGCATTAAAATGTCTGATATATTTGAGTTTTTGCAAAATATTGACAATATTGGGTATACAGATGTGATAAATTTCTCCGATGAATCATTTGCCGCAAGGCGAATGAGACGCCGCAAATGTTATATTCGAAATATGACATTTGCCCTATCGAATTTTATGAAAACTGTGAATTTAAAAAGCGCTACAGATTTTATAGAGAAACTGTCCTCACTGCCATATTGCCGCTTATTCACGATGGATTGCGAAAAATCAACAACAGAGGCATGCCTATAACGCCTGAAATTAAAATATTGATAGCCCTGAGATTCTATAGTACAGAAATTGCTCGGCGATCCACTCCCAAGCATCCTGTTTTTGCTAATTAAAGGCTTATATATTTTTTTAGCATTCATTATTAAATATTATTATAAAAATAAACAAAACGCGAAAGAAGCAAGCAGATGTTTTGAACTCAATTGACAGTTTAAATTCATAGATTGAAGAGAGTAGATAGGGATTTCAAAGACAAATTTTAAAAAGTAACCATAGATTTCAAAATAATTGCTGAAAACTTATGAAATTCCTACAGTTTGAGAACTATCAAACTCAACTGAGTTTGAGTCGTTATCTCAGCTCAGACACGTCAGATTTTTGACTATGTTTACCGAAAAACCTACTCAGCTAAGAAAGTCTTGAGCTATGCTCTCCTGAGGCACTGTTGAGACCTGACTCAACTCATGTTTATGATTCTGGGCCTAAGGCCCAGAATCATAGTCGCAAAATAGGAACTTAGATGAGTTTGAGTTACAGATTTGTAATCATAGAACTTTGTTTCTCACAGAAGTCATAAAAAATCGTTACTCATTTCCCGTGAGTTTGAGTTACCAAAATCGGTGACTTTAGACGCTGAGCATGCTTTTGATACCGGCCGGTCAGTCGTCACGAGTGACGTGAGCGAGAGAAATCCGACGCCCCTATATGACGTGCGAGTATTTTCGGGTACCTACCCAAAATACCGCGGGAACCACCATTAATTTTTGGGGAAATAATGTTAATGATTTTATTACTTGGGATAATTTTTTTTATGAAATGGCAACATTTTGTCTTGTTAGGTGAGATACGAAAACTAAGAAAAAAAGGCGCGCTGAGTTTTGCCGCGTGTGGGAATTTTAATTTTAAAAAAAGAGGAACGATTCTTTTAGCATCAATTTTATTTTTTTTTCAAAAAGGAAATTTTTTTTAAAGTCTGGCCGAGCCGCCAGCAGTCGATATTAATAAATAACTTCTCGTCTCAAGTCCGGTGCCCCAGAGCCGGCAATAATTTTAATTGTATTTTTTCTACCCAACGAAAGTAAGAAACTCTAACTTGAGCCAAGCCTGGTGCAGCTGGCTGGGTTTTTCCTGAGACTGTTGCCTTGGCTGAACCGTAGAGGCCTTTGCGCGTTTCGGCGAGTCGCCTGCCAGGGTTTCGTCCGACGGATTCCCTAGGTCAGGTTGTGCCACCTAGGTGTTTCCATCGGCTCTAAGCCAACTATAAGTTTTAAATCTTCTTTGCATACGTTGGGCTGAACACGGACCTTCCCAGTGGCCGAGGACGTCCACCAACCCGTAGGTCAACGCAGACTACGCCTGGTGGGCTGTCGATCCACCATCATCGACAGGGGTCCAAGCTGGGAGACCACGTACTCACGGTGAGTGGCCTTTAATGTTCTCTTACCTTGGTCCAGTAGTATTAACAGTTTATCCGAGGGGAGTGACACGTTGAGACGACGCTTCACGTCGTCCCTAGCGCTCCACCTAAACTGCACACGTCTACGCTGAGTGCTGTTCGGAGCTGGTCAGCGGCCTTGCCATCTGAGTCTCCGGACAGCGTGAAGCTACGGAGTGTCACTTTGAACTGTCAAAATCGTTTACAAACCTAGTTCTATTTTAATTTTATTCGAGATAAAAACTGGTGAATTTCGAGATATTATTTTTGTGGTGAATATAAAATTATCTTCATTAAACAGGGAGTATTAAAATGTCTGATATATTTGAGTTTTTGCAAGATATTGACAATATTGGGAATACAGATGTGATTAATTTTCCCGATGAATCATTTGCCGCAAATGTTATATTTGAAATATGATAAACCCTTTCGAATTTTATGAAAACTGTGAATTTAAAAAGCGCTACAGATTTTATAGAGAAACTGTCCTCACTGCCATATTGCCGCTTATTCACGATGGATTGCGAAAAATCAACAACAGAGGCATGCCTATATGCCTATAACGCCTGAAATTCAAATATTGATAGCCCTGAGATTCTATAGTACAGAAATTGCTCGGCGATCCACTCCCAAGCATCCTGATTTTGCTAATTAAGGGCTGATATATTTTCTTATTTTCTACAATAGTAATTTTCTTCCCCAATAATTCCATTAAAAAATGTTAATCATATGCATTATTCCTTTTAGCATTCATTATTAATTATTATTATAAAAATAAAGAAAACGCGAAAGAAGCAAGCAGATGTTTTGAGCTCAAATGACAGTTTTAATTCATAGATTGAAGAGAGTAGATAGGAATTTCAAAGACAAATTTTAAAAAGTAACCATAGATTTCAAAATAATTGCTGAAAACTTATGAAATTCCTACAGTTTGAGAACTATCAAACTCAACTGAGTTTGAGTCGTTATCTCAGCTCAGACACGTCAGATTTTTGACTATGTTTACCGAAAAACCTACTCAGCTAAGAAAGTCTTGAGCTATGCTCTCCTGAGGCACTGTTGAGACCTGACTCAACTCATGTTTATGATTCTGGGCCTAAGGCCCAGAATCATAGTCGCAAAATAGGAACTTAGATGAGTTTGAGTTACAGATTTGTAATCATAGAACTTTGTTTCTCACAGAAGTCATAAAAAATCGTTACTCATTTCCCGTGAGTTTGAGTTACCAAAATCGGTGACTTTAGACGCTGAGCATGCTTACCGAAAAACCTACTCAGCTAAGAAAGCCTTGAGCTATGCTCTCCTGAGGCACTATTGAGACCTAACTCATCTCATGTTTATGATTCTGGGCCTAACTCAATACTCTACTACTCTAGTTTCTACTGAAATACTCTAGTTTTGATTAAAATGTATAGGAAAATTGGCAAAAAATATGGAATTCTGTTTCCGATCGGAATATGTTCGTCAGGTTGACATGAATATTATGTTCGTAAATGGATGAATAACACGGCTGCAAAAACCGAGCAGACCAGAAATTTGGCGAAACGCTGTTAAGCAAAATCACCAAATTCTTTATAACCACGTACCTAAGTAAAAGTATGAAAAAAAAACAAAAAGTAGAGAGTTTTCACTTTATTGTGAGTTACTGATATAATTATAGGAAACCAATATATATTTATCTTCTATATATTAATACCTACGTGAAGCCTGTGCGTGCCAAAGATCCCTTGAATCAATATAATTAAATGGTAGGTGTACGGTGTACGTAAACAATAATATCTACCTAGTGTTAGTACCTACCTTAGGTAATACCAATGTTTAAATTAAAATTTTAGAACATGTTAATGAAAATTACGTATCATATAAATAAGTACCTACTGTGAAACAATATAAATTATATTTTTTATTTATATAATATCTCACAAAGGAATTTACGGAAAATAATCGACATAGGACTACGAACATACGCGGAAGGGACGAAGCGACCGAAAGGGCAGAGGGACCGAAGGGATGAAGCGACCGAAAGGGCAGAGGGACCGAAAGGGCGAAGGGATGGAGGGATGGAGGGATGGAGGGACCAGGGACAGATGGGCCGAAGGAACGAATATATTCTTCTTTGATTATTACAATAACTTCCAAGTTGACCTGAAATTGTTATATCGGATTAGTCATAAGTTGAGAAACTTTCAAAAAAACTAAACATTCAATAAAATTTAATAAACCATAAAAAATGTTCTTTGAGCAATAACTGTAAATGATATGATTTTGTTGATAGTAAATTTATCAAGGATCATTTTATTCTTCACAATTCTTATGTATCGTACGTATGGTTTTCTAATAATTTATTGTACTATCCGCGGTACATTCTATGAAGATGACAGTGGACCATAAAATACTTTTTCTACTTTGACAGCTGTTGTACATTTGACAGTTCCATATATCATTGCCACAGGTATAACAAGAATTTTATTTTAAATAAAACTATTTATTATGGAATGGCATCATTACTAGTAGCGGCAGAGTGGGGGGTATGTATTATGTTTATCCGCTCGTATGATTGATACCAACATTCTATCCATGGTTTTTAATTTATTTATGCCGGATGGTGATTTGGAGGCGAATCCAAAATCAAAAGTGAACAGTAGAGGTCGCCTCAGGTGTCTTTTCTTTTCCATATGAATTAAAACTAAAATTTGGCAAAAAATATCAACTTTTGAGAAACTGGAATGCTGTGAGGCTTTGAAAAGTGCTTCCACTCTTTTCTGGAATCGTTTTCGGTTGTCCCGTTAGAGCCGGGTAATCGAAAATTCAAGTAAAATCACATTGTTCAGAAATGAGGTTCACCATCCATTCTGAAGCTGGTTACACATCATTGTGGGATATGCCGTGATGGTATGAACGAATGAATGAATGATCTTCCAGACCACGATTTTTTCGATATTCAGACTCCGATTCGAATATTTTTCACGAAGAATCGCCCATCCTTAAGATAGTTGCAAAAATTGCCATACAAAAAAATCTACTTCGTATTTTGTATGGAAAAAA
Source organism: Molanna angustata (assembly GCA_963576475.1). Classification (NCBI taxonomy): domain Eukaryota; kingdom Metazoa; phylum Arthropoda; class Insecta; order Trichoptera; family Molannidae; genus Molanna; species Molanna angustata. The sequence continues at coordinate 43,424,939 of OY754965.1, read as the reverse complement.
GTACCAACAAGACAATTTCAAAAGAAAGGCGTATGGCGACACACTTTCCCGACATTTTCCGAGTAAATAATCGAACAGGCATGAATTTTCATCGATGTTTCAGAAGGAAGGTTCATTGAGTGAAAGCGGTGGAAACATTTAATTAAATTAATTATTTTCCATGTTGTTCGACTGTAAGATAGGAATAAGATAGTTTTACGTTTAATGGTGTAGTTTGAGTGTGTACAGTGAGCAAAGTGGGTGAAAAGTCCAAAACAAAATGGCCTCAGCAGAAGCCGATATAGAGATGGTTGAATCGTTCACTCCGAAAACTTTGGACGATCGATCGTCAACACAAGAATCAAAATCGGAAGATGACGGTGAGTAGATTTTTCTTTCTTTGATAATGCCATGATTTTTATGAAATATCGAAGAATTTGTGAATACTCATAGCGACCTAATTCATACTAAACTGTTGAATTTGCAAATTAAATAACAGGTTTTTTTCTTTCAGATAAAGATAAGGCTTCAGTCGGGGATAAAAATGATGTAAGTGTTTCTTTCGTTTTATTTTTTGATGTTATTTTACACTAAAATAATTGACAATTTGAGATTGTGGCCTTCCTGTCAAATTTTGACATTCGCAAAAGATGTCTGTTGACATTTCGCTTGAATTTTGGTGACTCAGCTTTGCAGCATAAGAAGTTTTTAATATATAAACTTTTTCAATTCAATATCAAAACACATTCATCACCTTTATGATGCGAGTCTTAATTATATTCCTTTACCTTTTATGTCATCATTGTCATTTCTCATGGACAATATTAGTCAATGTCAAGTTATTCATTTACTTACTTGAAATAATTTGTATCTACCTCTTATAGATTAATAATATGATTGAAAATCCTCAATTTGACAGTTCAATTTTTTTTTTGTAAATAAATATTTTAATATATAAGATATTACAAAAGTACGATGAGACAGTTGGTATATGGTATTAAATAATTTGAATGTTAGATGTCTAGGAATGAATGAATGTGGTGATGGTTAGTCCTCGCTTTCTATCTCATTTTGAACGGTTTTATTGTTAGCCTTTAAATTAAGAATTAATCTCAAGATTTAAATAATACATATTTGAGTTCCCATTTAAATTTTTATCTTTTCGATATGTTGATAGTCCACATTCTGTTGCCATACAGCAGCACACCCCAGACAAGAATTTAATCAAGTTCTTCCTAACATTATGTCAATGTTAAAAATATTTATCTGACAACACCTGATTACATCTTCCTCTCCTCTTCCTTTCCTTATCCTTTAGTTTGCCTATCATTGCTATGAATTGTTCTTTTATGCTATCTTATTTGTTTTTTTTTACTTTTATTCTGCTGTATTTATTTATTTTGTAATGTGATTATGTAACTGATTGTCATAGTACACATTGTTTTGTATACTAAACATTAACTCTGGTTGGTTGGAAGAAATTGCCACAAGGTAATAAGCCCGCCAGTGTACAAATTGTATGTACAAGAAGATTCAAATAAATAAATAAATGTTAGGAGATTCAAATATAGATTTTTTCGAATATTTTTACAGTTGCAAACATTGGATTTTTTCCTGTCGGGAGTCAATGGTATTCTATGACAATTTTTTTACATCTCAATAGAGACGAAGTTGAAATATTATCGGAGAATCACAGCACCTACAGGGCTTACAATGACAGGTTGCAAGGCCTGTAGGTACATTGATTTCCCGGTTCTCCTATAATATTCCTACTTCGTCTCTATTGAGATTTTAAAAATTTGTCATGAAATATTTGGATGGGTGGATGGCAGAGCGGTTAGCGCGCTGGGTTAGTAATCCAGTGGTCGCGAGTTCGAATCCTGCCTCGACCGATCTCGTTCACCTATAGGACAAGCATTTATGCTTAGTTTAGGGAACGTAGGAAGATGTATATGTACTTGTTTAACAAGGACATATTCATTTTTTAATTAAAATAAAAAAAAAATAAAAAAATAGAATTTTTGTTGAAGTCAACTCTTGCCTGTTGAAATCTACTTATTATTTCTGGCTTTGAGCGGCCGTCTTGAGATATTCTGCTCCCCAGATATACAAATTCTTTTATAAGCTTTATTGTGGTGTCACTCAGAACAATATTTGCTGTCACCACTTTCCTTCCAGTAATCATATACTTTGTGTGATAACTGTCTCCCAGTTTGGTAAATACACAGATATTGTTGAATAAATACACGTTTTTAACTTATACACAATTTATTGATAATTACAGTAATTAGATATTAATAGAGTGAAGTACAAATAATAGTATAATAAATGAACCACAACGTGAGAGCACTATATCATTGATCAATAACCGATCAATCGACCCCCTGCCTAACCCCAGACATGGCAGACATTCCTTTATATCAAATCCCCTACTCCCGAAGATTGCCGATCTCATATCGTTCAATCTCGTAAACTGCTATACAGATTGCCTGTTGAAAGGCGCAACATCAATATATTACATTTTGTTTTTTTTGGCTAACTAGGGGACACTGGTCAGCTATTGGGGAGATTTTGCTGCTCAGGAAAATGTTAATTCGGATTTTAAACAGACTTTGATTGTAAGAAGGTGGAAACACATAATTCAAAATTTCGTTCCACAGCCACGCTGCTGTGTTAATAAAGAGTTTGAGATAAGGTTGCTGCTGTGTTAATAAAAGAGTTTGTGATAAGGTTTATTTCTTAATCTGCTGTAATGATATTCAAATTGCACGTGTTTTTAAAAAAATATCCATGTATCTTAAATTATGATAATCAGAGTCACTTTTTCAAAACACCTAAAAGTTTTGTTTTAAAAATTCTTCTCGTCACCATTATTTGAGGTCGGCAACTCAGTACTTTCTTCTCCATTCCACCATGCTTCCTTGGATTACATGAAAATTCTTCGAAACACAATTGTTCGAATGCGCAATTGTACGAATAACAATTTTTCGAAAATCAGTTATCAGAATGACAACCGTCCAAAAGCAAATTATTCGAACTAACATTTGCTGGAAAACCAATTGACCAAATTTAATATATTTTTGTGTCATTATGTTGCCTCCTTTGACATATTTGTTGCCAGTAAAATATATTTGATGAAGACTATTCTTACTTGTTGTATTATTGTTGGGTACGTATGTTTGCACATTTTTAGTAACTGATGTTTGACAGCGCAGTGCGTCGCCATTTTGTTTATTCCATAGATTTTTATTATACATAATATACTATGTAGATGTAGTACTCTATGTAAAAAGTGAGTCACGGAATATCGCGCGTTTGACGTTTTGGTTTGCAACATATTTCAGTTTTCCTTACATTTCAACACATCCTAAATAACTTTTCTCTAAATCTGAATAATCAAAGTGTTTTTTATGACAAATAAATCCGAAAACAATTCACATTAGTCGTTATTCTCTATGGAAAAAAGATGTACTAAAACGTCAAAAATCCCCCGGAAAAATGCCTCACTTCGATTCTTACAAAATTTTCTAACTACGACACCTAGTATATTATAATAAAAATCTATGGTTTATTCCTCTCACAATACTACCAACATGACGTCATAAAAATTCGAGCAATTGTGATTTCTGATAATTGTGTGTTTGGAAAATTGTTTTTCAAAAAAATGTGATTCGAATAATTGCCATTTGTAAAACTGATTTTTGTAAAATTGAGTATTCGAATAATTGTTTTTCGAATAATTTTCCCGTCACCGCTTCCTTGTTTTGAAAACAATAATATAATATCCTCAAATAGGCAGTTATTTTTTAATTTATTTTTGGTTATAAAAAATTATCTATATTATAAATTTGAATGTTTGTATGTATGTGTTGAATGCGCTCCTAAACAGTTCATCCGATTGCGATGAAACTTTGGTGAACTGTCGAGAGTATACCAGGGATGGTTTCTGGATCAAAAAATTTTAACTTCCTCTTCTTCTTCATTGAGTTTTGGACTATCCTGGGAACCGTTCATCCGATTGCAATTAAACTTTGGTGAATTGTCGATCGTATGCCCGGGATGATTTCAGAATTTAAAATATTTTCTTCTTCTTCTTCTTCATCGGGTATCAGGTCATTTTACATATGAAGGTGGACTATCCTGGGAACCGTTCATTCAATTTCAATGAAACTTTGAAGAATTGTCGAGTGTATGCCCGGGATGGTTTCTGGATTAAAAAAAAATTCTTCTTCTTCTTCATCGGGTATCAGGTCATTTTACCGATGAAGGTGGACTATCATTGGAACCGTTCAATCAATTTCAATGAAACTTTGATGAATTGTCGAGCGTATGACCGGGACCTACTGAAGGGACGGGAGGTAATGAAGGGACGGGAGGTAATGAAGGGACGGGAGTAACTGAAGGGACGGGAGTAACTGAAGGGACGGGAGTAACTGAAGGGACGGGAGTAACTGAAGGGACGGGAGTAACTGAAGGGACGGGAGTAACTGAAGGGACGGGAGTAACTGAAGGGACGGGAGTAACTGAAGGGACGGGAGTAACTGAAGGGACGGGAGTAACTGAAGGGACGGGAGTAACTGAAGGGACGGGAGTAACTGAAGGGACGGGAGTAACTGAAGGGACGGGAGTAACTGAAGGGACGGGAGTAACTGAAGGGACGGGAGTAACTGAAGGGACGGGAGTAACTGAAGGGACGGGAGTAACTGAAGGGACGGGAGTAACTGAAGGGACGGGAGTAACTGAAGGGACGGGAGTAACTGAAGGGACGGGAGTAACTGAAGGGACGGGAGTAACTGAAGGGACGGGAGTAACTGAAGGGACGGGAGTAACTGAAGGGACGGGAGTAACTGAAGGGACGGGAGTAACTGAAGGGACGGGAGTAACTGAAGGGACGGGAGTAACTGAAGGGACGGGGGTAACTGTAGGGACGGGAGTAACTGAAGGGACGGGAGTAACTGAAGGGACGGGAGTAACTGAAGGGACGGGAGTAACTGAAGGGACGGGAGTAACTGAAGGGACGGGAGTAACTGAAGGGACGGGAGTAACTGAAGGGACGGGAGTAACTGAAGGGACGGGGGTAACTGTAGGGACGGGAGTAACTGAAGGGACGGGAGTAACTGAAGGGACGGGAGTAACTGAAGGGACGGGAGTAACTGAAGGAACGGGAGTAACTGAGGGAGGTACTGAAGGGACGGGAGGTACTGAAGGGACAGAAGGTACTGAAGGGACAGAAGGTACTGAAGGGACGGGAAGAACTGAAGGGATGGGAGGTATTGAAGAGTCTGAAGCGACGGGTGGTTATGGAGGACAATTTTTAATTATACAGGCAAAACGAAGTTTGCCGGGTGTTCACTAGTACTTAATAAATATTATTAATAGTGCAATTGTATGAAAATGGAAGGCAGCCTGTAAACTATCTAATAACCACGAATAGGTATTTATTCTGTGACGAGGAAATTGTTTTGAAAAGTAATGCTCAACTCTGAAATTTGTAATTTTTACATAATAATGTTCAACACTAATAGCAAATTATTTGCCAACAAAAGAATTTACATATTTTTTTGTTTGTTCTTAGTTTCTTGTCATATTTCTTTTACAAATTAGTTTGCAACATGATATTTTTTATAATATCCGCACAGATGGAGTTAAAAGAAAATGTTGATATGTGTATTATTATTATTATTATCAGAGGGTGTTCTTATGCACTGCGACCCTTAGGATCTTTTGCGCTCCCCCCTACTTGCTTACCGGGTTTCCTGTTACAGCATCCCCTCGAGTCCTAGCCCTCTTAGGAAGTTTAGGATCCGCATGGGATTCAATGAGGGTATGGATCCAATGTCCATTTGGGGCCTGCCCAAGGTCCTCATTCTAACTTGTGTCACAGCAACACACTGCATGAGGAGGTGGTGTGGCGTTTCCGCCCCCTCCCTACAGAATCTGCATGTTCCGTCTTCTTCTAGTCCTATTTTCCGCAGATGTTCCCCAAGTCTACAATGGCCTGTGAGGAACCCTGTCAGACTTTTTAGGGCTTTCCTGCCGAGGCTCAAACATGTTCTGGACCTTTTTCGGTCATAATTACCGAGCAGGTCCTTAGCCTGCCTGAGCCCCGGGAGTTCAATCCAGTAGCTAGATCTCACTTTCTCCGTAATTCTCTTTACTTCTGCCTGAAAATATGAATTTCCTAGGCCACAGAATGGCTCTGGTCCTATCAGATGCTCTCTCGCACCCTTCCTGGCGAGTCTATCAGCTCGTTCATTTCCTTCGACACCCATATGCCCTGGTACCCAGAGCAGGGAGACCTTATTGTTCTTGCCTAGTTCATTGAGTTTTGTTAGGCATTCCCAAACCATTTTTGAGTTAATGTTTGGGGAATTCACTGCCATGATGGCTGTTTGACTATCAGATAGAATAGCAATATCCTGCCTGTTGTATCTTCTGTCGAGGTTGAACTGAGCACATCTCTCAATTGCGTGAACTTCCGCTTGAAAGACACTAGGGAGTTTGCCCATTGCTTCAGAATATTCTGTCCTTGGTCCATATACTCCTGCTCCAGTTCCCTCTTCTGTTTTGGATCCATCGGTATACCATTTAATAGTATTTTCCCTGAGTGATTGGATGGTGTGGTTGTTCCAATCATTTCTCGTGTTCAGCTTGATATCAAAGTTCTTTTCGAGACTGAACTTCTTGACCATTTTGTCTCCTGGTAGGTCGATTAGGTGTGTGCAATTAGGCAAAGCTAGCTCAGCATGCCCACCCTTTATTGACCTTTCTTTGTACAATCTGAGGTAGGCCTTTGTTGCGACTTCCTCCACTACTATGTGGAGTGGAGTGAGGTCTAGGATGACCTCCATTGCCGCACTCGGACATGTCCTCATACCGCCTGTTATACATAAGCAGGCTAGCCTTTGCAACTTCTCGAGTGATTTCCTCGTTGTTTCAAGCTTGGTTCTGCTTGACCATACTATTGCACCATAGGTGATGATAGGTCTTACTATTGCAGTGTACATCCATAGTAGGATCTTTGGGTGACATCCCCATATTTTTCCTGCAATTCTTCTACATATCATTATAGCTGATTTCGCTTTGCTGATTTTTTCTTCAACATGCTTGTTCCACAGCAACTTTTTATCTAGTATCACTCCTAGATATTTTGTGTGGTCTCTCCATTCAATATCTTCTCCATTTATCTGGATATTCTTTATATTGTGGAGATTTCTTTTGTTGGTAAATGGTATTAGAGTGGTTTTCCCTGAATTTAGATTCAGGCCCACAGATAAACACCATTCTTTGGTGATTTTGAGGGCATCCTGCATTAGGAGACACAGTGTTTCCTCGGCATAACCGTTTACGTGATATCCACGCTCGGTCAGCCGCCTCAACAGCTCGTCAACGACCAGACTCCAGATCAGTGGTGACAGTACTCCTCCCTGTGGGCATCCCTTTGTGGTGCTAACCTGGATGGTTTTTCCACTAGTGTTTGCCGCCACTGTTCTTGTTGTTAGCATATTGTTAATCCATCTGGACAGTGTGCTGTCCACTTCTTTTCTAGCTAGAGCGTCCTCAACTGCCTTGTGTGAGGTGTTGTCGAAGGCGCCCTCTATATCCAGAAAGGAGCAAAGAGCTATCTCTTTTTCATCAAGTGATTTCTGTATTACCTCTGTCAGCTCAAATAGAGCGGTGTCGGTTGATTTCCCCGCTCTATAGGCATGTTGGTTCTTATGCAGAGGTGCCTTGTCCAGAATTTCACTACGTATATAGTTGTCCACCATCTTTTCTAAAGTTTTTAGTAAGAACGATGTGAGGCAGATGGGTCTGTAGGACTTTGGTAGGGTCGTGTCCTTCTTACCATTCTTTGGTATGAAGATGACTCTTGCAATCCGCCAGGCTTGGGGAATATGTCCCAATGCTAGGCTACATCTATATATCCTTAGTAGGTGAGCGTGCATTTCCTGTGGCCCTCTTTGTAGTAGGGCAGGAAATACACCATCTGTACCGGGTGATGGTGTATTTCCTGCCCTTTCCTGTTGATATGTGTATGTATTGTATATATTAATTTTAGGTTATTTTAAGGTTTTTTTGTTAGATGCACAGTTTATTTTCCATGTCCTGGCTTTGATCCTTGACGGATACAATTTTTTAGCCCAAATGCTACATTTAGAGATACTAGTTATTAAATGCATTTAAATGTTATTTATTTATATAATTTATGTCCATGTGTACAAAGGCGGGTTTATTCCCATAAGGCAATTTCTTCCAACCAACCCGAGCAACGAAAATTAAATTTAAATTTATCTTTATTTTTTATTTACCTAATTGATATCATAAATTGTATTTAAGATTTAAATAGTACCATGTTTCTTCATTTACTCATAATCATTATTGAAGTAGTGTGGGAGCGATGCTTATAACCAAATGTCTGGGAAAATGTCAAGAGTCAAGATATGATCCTTCTCTTTTCACTCCACTCAACTATAAGCTGGTATATCTCTAGTACCTAGTCTTCTCTAGTACCTAGTACATTATTTTTCTTAATCTTGTTCTTCATTCCTTAAAGTTACATCTGCTTATTTACAGTCTCGATGTAAACAACCTTAAATTGTGAAATCCAACATAAGTTTCATTTTTTAAATTATCTGATGTTGTCTGAATTGATTTGTCTGATGTTGGTATTATATTTGTTACGTGTGTTTTAAATTTTTTGTTATTGTTGTCAGGTTCACAAATCGGACAGAAAAATTGGCCATCGCCGCGTCGGCGTTGGAGGGGAGATCACATACAAAAAGATCCAAACGACGCAGATTATGGGATCCATACAACTTGGTAAAGTGCAATTTTTTTTTTTTTTTACCTGTAATAATGAATATAGATGTGTTACATTTGTATCTTGACGAGAATGACATACATCACACTTTGGTGATAATTCATTCCATGGCTGTCGTAGGTATTATTTTTCAGTCAACACTTGCAGTTCAGTTAAAAAAACATGCATTGTAATAGATTTCAAAATACAAGTTCATTTGGAAGTGTTTGTATGCTGTGAAGAATCGTCTTCCATTGTTTTTATGTATACCTAGTGTAGAATTGTAGACTTAAAATATTATTAACAGTTATTTGGTGCCTACAGAAAAAAATTGTCTGTCTTGTTTATATGTATTTAAATAAAATCCAATATCATACTCCTAGACCAGTCATGGGCAAAGTATGGCCTGCGGGCCAAATGCAGCCCTTCGGGGTAGTCAATCCGGCCCGCGACATGGTTTCGAATAACCCCTAAAATTACACCTAGAACAGGACAAAATGTAGGTATTTTCTGCGTTGAATTGAAGCAATTATTTCTCAACGTTTCTAAAATTGAGTTCTACAAGGCCCTGTCAAAATCAAGTTTCCCCAACCCGAAATCTCACGATCAGAAGATAATAGCGATATGCGCATCTTCCTATATCTATGAACAGGTGTTTTCTACTACTCTGAAGCTTCATTTAGCTTCGCTACTGCGAATCAGCTTATCCCAGCAATTTTTAGAAGCTCGGTCACAGTTTCATCTGTCACATAAGCCATACTCTTCTAAAGAATAATCAATTTTTGTAATTTTTTTTCTTATAATATAAGTATAATCTATATAATATAAGCTGTGTGTGTTGTAAAAATCAAAAATAAACTATATCACATAAAAATCTGTTTTGTTCAATTTTTTTTCGGCCCGCCTAGATAATTTTTTATTTTATCTGGCCCTCCCCTTTAAAAGTTTGCCCATCACTGTCTTAGACATTCAGCTACTGTTTTACTGTATATGTAGATCTCAGAAAGATACAATCAGATTCTTAGATTTTAGCATTATTCTTGCATGTAAGCCTTCGTGGCTCAGTGGGTTAGATATGTGACTGCTGAGCCAAGGGTCATAGATCTGGCAAAATTTATAAAGCTGGTTTGTTTTCACAAAGTAATCATTATTGAGTTATATTTTGTCAGGTTAATTATTTAATTTCATTTTTAGTCCCATCACATATATATAATTTAATAATTTCTTTCATTTATTTAAAAACTAGGAAAATTTTATATGTGTTATAAATGTTTTGAATTTAAAAGTAATAATAATGTTATATAACCTTCTTTAATTATGACTTGAATATGATATGAAACAAATCTATTGAAACATCCTACAGTTACATGTTTGCTTATCGTTTTTTAAGTCTAATCTCTTAAGAAGACAGTCATAGTTATTGCTTTGTAATTTTTTATCTATGAATATTTATAAAACTTTTCCATGTTTCTAGTCATATTATAAGTCTAGATTTTTTTACTTATTTCTTTCTTCTATTAATGTTTAATTACAGTGCGAAAAAGTATATACATATTTGTATATAATATTATCTACATTGGAAAGTGTTTTTTGTCAATGCGGCTTTACTGAAGTCAATTGTATTTAAGTTGTATTAATAAATCTATTCTTGAATATTTTATTTGCTTATTCAATTTAGAATGCGTAATTATTGTTTCCATTAACTTAATTGATTGAATAACATTGTTGAAAATAATTTATGTAAAAATATAAAATAATTTTCAAAAAAGTGTAACAAAAATAAATTCATCCATTAAATACGACACATGATTCCTGTGTCTTTTCTTAAAATAAAAAAAAGCCATAAATAAAAAACAAGAAATACTTACTAATCAATTATATTTGAATAACACTGCACTTTTTAGTGTCTTTCTATTGACAGCCCCTGCTTCTAACAATTAAAGCTCCACCCTTTCAACTTTTTGATCTATAGTTTTATGCACACATTTCATACGTACATAGTAAGTTTATTTAGTATAATTCTGTCAGGACAAAGGAGCGGTTACACCTCCAAAACTAGTTGACATAAAAATACTCAAAAGTGGTTGACACTTAGATATTTATGTATTTTAATTATATTTTTTAAAATGTGCTACAAGGAAATAGCTAGATTACATATATAAAGATATGTGTATAATTATTTTCTTTGCTGATTCACTAGGAAGAACATAATGATTCAAGCCTAACATCCTCACAGGTAACAACTAAACTAAATACATATAATAGGTGGATTCAGTGACGGGGAATATTTTTAATATATGGAATATGTTTGTATAGCTGTTGCTTTGGAGGATGCTGGCTGTGTCTAGCGAAAATGCTTAGGTTTGTATAATTTATACTTATCCTTGTGAATTAAAAAACTTAGTAATTAAATTTATAATGTGTGTCAATTTAGGAATCCAACATGCGGTGGGTGGTCTCGCCTCCAAGCCAGAACGTGATCTTCTCATGCAGGATTTCATGACTGTGGAAACTACCAACTTTCCTCACGAGGGATCCAACCACACCCCTGCTCATCACTACTCAGAGTTTCGCTTCAGGACTTATGCACCCATCGCTTTCAGATACTTCCGTGATCTTTTTGGCATTCAACCCGATGACTTTTTGGTGAGATAAAAATTTATTTATATTTCGAGTTCGATATTTGCACAAGTAGGTACTTAACAATTTTTTTTTTCAGGTGGATAAGATAAATTCTTATTTAAAAATATTTAAATGTATCTATGTACAAATATTGGGACAAAGTATTTGAAAAAGAAATGATATTGTCAAAACTCGTGCGGTGTGGGAAACTTGTATACAATGGCACCAGACGGGTGAAGTTTTGCGAATTTTCTATTGTCGGTGGTACACTATGTAACTATCTGCCGATGCCAAAAATTTAGGACCGAATGAAGACACCAGTCATAAAAATAAATAGCGATAAAATTAATAACATACACACAATAGCAATGAAAACAGGATTTTTTTTAGATTGCATTTAACATAGGATTTTATTATTAGGATTGCATTTTTGTTAATTTCTCCAGTGACTTCGTGTTACCGTTTTCGTTTGGACATCTTCCTTTGGTGTTTCTTAGTTCATTCTGCTTTTTTAAAATATTTTTCATTCAAAATTATATGAAATCAAAATATTTTACACTACTGTATTGTGTGTGCTGCTCAAAAATTACGCAATGAAACAATTTACATGTGCAAGTTTTGCACATGTATCCGTACACAAAGTGAAGTGTTTCAAATGCTACCGCACGCTGTAACATTTTTAGATTATCGTTATTTTTTATTAGATCTGTTAAAAATTTTGAAAAACACCGTGATGTAATATAATTAAAATAATTTTGACTGTGGAAAAGTGTTTTTTTCTAATTTCTCCTAAGATATACTATTTTTTTAAATAAATAAATAATGGGCTAGTTTAATAGTATTTTCTTTGAAAAATATCCAATACCAACATGTATATGAATTTAAAAGAGATATTACATCACACGAAAAATATATACTCTTGGCAATAAAGGTTTTACTTTAGTATTTCACTTCATAAGTCCTTTTGAGAATATAATTTATTTTTAAGGCCCTTGTATACCCTGGGTATACGGATGTACACAAAAATGCACACTAAATTACCTTCTAATGTATGAAACACGAAAAAATATTGTACATCACCTAATATGTGATATACAACATTTATTCATGCAAAAAAGGTAAAATTTAGAGTTTTTTTTTAATAGCAAGAATAGTTATAAAAATATTATGATATTAAAAAACCCAGCCAGTAGATTTTAATATTCTCTTTCGATTGAAGTAAAAATCTACTTCATAGGCCTTGTAGTTTTTTAGTTCAATAAAAAATAAAAAAGGTTTTATTAAAACTAATTTTACAAGAAAAGTATTAAACAAATTCAAAATTTAAAAAAACTCATGCAATAGAATAAAGATGTATATACAAAATTTTCCTTATTTCAAATACGTATCTTTTGAGGGTATTAGGGAAATTATTTTCAAAATATACGTACTATATAGGTAGCCAACTATAGCCTCTTAATGAAAATGTATCATTGCAGCTCTTATACTATTTTTATATCATCTCTTTTATAATTTATAATTTCTTGTAATATCCAATACTTCCGCTGAACCTGCCACGCTTTTCATCACCAATTCAGATTAAATATTGCATAGTAATTTTGATGCCATAAGCATATTTAGAGTCTCTTTAAAGGAAAAAGTAGCTACTGGTTGTACAAAAAGAACAAGGCAATGTGTAGTGTAAATTTGTTATAAAATATTATTGACTCCCGACAGGGAAAAATGTCCAATGTTTGCGTCCAATGCAACCATAATTATATTTGATTTACAAAGTGTAGACTCATTTTCACTTGTTGCTGTTGTTTTGTATATATTTGCACCTATTGGCACAAATATCTCTTTTAACTCATTGCCATACATTTCAGTATGTGACACCGATGCGTATTCATATGCATCTGTTGATGAACCCATGAAATAAAATATGTCTCCAAGATTTAAACCATACAGTGTTATCATCATTATTGACATAATGATGATTTATTTTTCTTAATTTTAATCTATATTAGTAAATCTTTTTTTACGGCGCCGGAATTACTTATTATTATTGTTTGAATATTATTTATATAATAATTTATTTTATGATAAATAAGATTAATACTAGTGTCAATATTTGTGACATAATATTGTGACATATTTATTGTTTGAATGGCAATGAGTTATGTCTAAGAAAATGTCAGAATACCAGAATCCAATGACAAAATTTGAACATGATGACACAACTATATTTGTAAACCGAACTGACCACAACATTTGACAGTCTGGGGGATCATTGTGATAACGATCCCACAAACTGACAAATGTTTTTTATATAGATATACATATATGATATTGAAGTTCTTGGCAATAAGTTAGTTGTAAATAAATTTAACCTCAGGATTTCGAGTTTTATTTTCATGAATAGTATATTTAAGAACAATCTGAACAGATTTAAAAAGAACAGTATTAAAAAAAAATTATAACAATCAAATAGTTTTATAATATTCATTTGGCAACATTGCCACCTGTCTTCTATGGAAAACAAAATTTATATCACAGATGAACACTTAAGGGGCCCATACACGGTACGATTTGTCGTTTCCCTCGATCTGAAGGAAATTGTGAGGATCGATTGCATCAAAAATGCTGCCCATACACGAAGCGATTGGTCGTTACAATCGATCATTTACTTATTTGAAATGGAATGATAAAAACGTGTCATCACAGAGAGAAACCCAAATAATTCAGTACTTACGTGCCCTATTTTAAAAATGGAAAACGAACTTCTTTTCATTACCTATGTGGCGGTAAATTTGATTAGGCTACAGAAACAAAAACTGAAAAGAATATAATTTAAGCATATAATTTAATAAATTAATAAATATATGATTAAATTAATAAATATAAAATTAAATTAATAAATATATAATTTAATAAATTTAAGCGCATATAATTTAAGTAGTCAGACTGAGACAAAAATATTGACTATCGATCGCTAAGAGGCCTACACTGTCAATTTATCGTTACGATTTGCATGATTGCATGGGTTTTTGTTGTGATCTCCGATATCATCTTCCACCAAGTAAATCGTTAACGATATTGACATACACTGTCTATTCGTCGTTTCGATCGGTCTGAAACGATGGATCAAAACGACGAATCGTACCGTGTATGGGGCCCATTTCATCTACCATGAGCTGTGATTTTGAATAATATTAGAATTAAAAAATTATGTTAAATATTATATTTAATTTTACGTTCTACTTAAATTTTTTCGCAAACGCGACTCAAACCGGTGAATGGGAGTCGCGTTTGCGAAAAAAAATTTAAGTATAACGTAAAATTAAATATAATTTTTTTCATAATTTTAGTTGATTATGGAGTTCTATCATGAAGTGACAGTTTCAAACATTCAAAAAAAAATATTAGAATTATCCACTACGGATCAGAAAATAGTTCAGGCACTTACCTTTTGTTAGATTTTCTTAATTACTTTGTGATCAAATCAAATATATATATATATAGTAAACAAAGAAATTGTTTTCATTACACGCGTCTGTATTTTAATGTTATTTGATGATAATAAATCTTTTTAGTACTGTCGCAGTTAATATGAACTTTCTTAAATGAATCTTATGACATTATCTTTGTCATAAAATGATTGATTATGTAAGTTTTTAAACACAATATAATATTTTGTCCGACCGAACATTTGGTTTCGGCTACCTTCGACCAAATAAATAACCTTTCGTCTTTGAAAAACAATTAAAATTGGCTAAATTTCATTGTATAAACAGTTATACCTGGTTTTTTTTGTTACGTAAAATAATTATTTTATTTAAAAAAAAAAATGATATTGATAACTCTTTCAAAGTACTCATTTTATTAATACTACTACTGCAAATCTTAATGAATTGTACCTCCATAGCTTACATCATTTTTTTATGATTTTTATTATTATAAAATTTCTTAGAAAAGTCAAACCTTCGGCTTCGGCCAAAGGCTACAGCTAGGCAAAATCATTCGGCTTTGGCAAGAATCTGACCTTCGGTCGGACACTAACAATATATTTGATTGAATTCAGGTCAGAAATGTAATGTATTGCTTTGTCAAGAGTTTGTACAATTGGACTAATAATTTTTCAACTAGCAGGAACACTAAACTCAAAAGATCAATGTCACAGTGTAGATTTGATGTCATTAAACAGGTTGTTATTTATAAAGATAGTTTTAGATTTATATAGCTTTTAGAATCTCATTCTTTTATGTCCGCATCTTTTCAATTTATTTTATTTAAAAATGTACTTAATTATCCATAAATGTAATCTCCGCGCAGGGGTGTCGTGCAGCAAAATTTAGCCGCTGTGGAGAAAAGGTTAATATTTCATAAGCAAAACATATCCTATACATAATTTGATTTCTAGTTGCACCATGCTTTATATTATTTTCAAAACTTACACATAGTTCAACGTTCTATTTATTTAAGTTTAGCATGACATCTCGAGTAATCTTATTCTTGGGCTTCAAACAACTGGAATCAGAAAAAATGACTAGTAAAATTAAGAAACTGATTTGTACTTCTCAACTATCATTTATTTGATAAAATAGTGTTATATACAAAAAAAAATAGTTTATAGTTCTACATGGTTCAATTTATTGCCTGGATAGATATTTCATCCTATTCGGATAATATTTTATATTTATTTATTTTGAGGACATGAATTATTTTTTGCCTAAATGATCTTGCACAAAAATGGTTAGGAACAAAGCCTCCTTCATAAAATGTTTTGAATTTTTTAGAACCTATTTTTTTAATTGCTTCAGTATAATACAGGGTGTCCAGGCGAGGTAGAGGGGGTATGATCTGGCGATTACTTTGCAACGGTGCGGTGTGTAAGCGCGGGGAGGGGGTTGAGACACGGACAACTACTTGGAGATTTAGTAGCAATGGATCCATACTCGGTACTGTATTGCGCTTTTTGCGCGTGCGCATATTATCAAAACAATAATTCTGTAGTTACTGCTCAGCGTTTATTTCAAGCAGAATATCGAACGGGCAGTGCTACAAGTGAGAACACAATCAGAAGATGGATAGAAATGTTCGAGAATACTGGTTCAACGGTTCAGATCCCAAACAGAAGCCATTTACGAACAGTTAGCAATGAAGAAACTGTGGAACAAGTGAGACAGTCGGTGCGTCACAATCCATCACTTTCAATAAGGAAGCGCTCTCAACAACTCCAAATTAAAAAGTCAACTTTACATGTGATTCTAAAGAAGGACTTGCATCTGAAGGCTTACAAAATCCAAATAGTGCAAGAATTGAAGGACACGGACTTCATAAAACTAATCAATTGTGACCGTGACGGAAGTGTTCCTAGATAAGGTCATTTCTCGAAGAGGGAGCATAAACTGGCCTCCCAGGAGTCCTGATTTAAGTCCTTTGGATTATTTTTTGTGGGGATACTTAAAAAGTGTTGTTTACCACAATAAACCCACAACTTTGCTTCAATTAAAGCAGAACATCATCTCAGAAATGGTGGCTATTTCAAGAACGGTGTGTCAGCGAGTTCTGAACAATTTATGTGGACGATTGAAGGAGTGTTTGCAGCGTGAGGGAAGTCATTTGAACAACATAATCTTTGCAAAATAATTTTCCATTTATTTATCTTTCATAATAATAATCAACGTTTTGTACAATATTAGTCGATTTTTTTTTATTTTGGTTTCTCACGCCCCCTACCTCACCTGGACACCCTGTATTAAAAAAAATGAACTTTTGAAACTATACTGAAAAATGAAAAAAGAGATTTCGGTTAAAATGTAGACGAAACAAAATATTTTATTTAAAAATCAAAATGAAAAATTATAGTTCGAAGCCCCGCTTATTTCACACCTATCTTCACACATACTCAATGTTTCATTTACTAATATTCATCATCTTCACAAGTTTTTTATTACTGTTTCACCTCCTATTTCTTCATCTTCATCATTTCAATTCACTTATTTCAGCCTTATATGTTTGCTTTTTCAATCATTTGATGTTCATTTAATTACGAGTCCTGTATGCCACCTTGACATTTTTATTTTAATCTAATTTATAATGTTTTAATAGTACTTGTTCAATTTCATAATACATAAATGAGTGCAAATTGTTTAACTAATGTGAAGTTAAATGTTAAATACTGCCTTCTTATTCAAAAAAATATTTCTTTTTTATGGGATAGTAAGAATATTCATACAATGTGTATATTGCCACTCATGTCGACATAAATATGTGTTGCAACTACATATACTAAGAGATTACATGAAAATTCTTCAAAACACAATTGTTCAAATGCGCAATTGTACGAATAACAGTTTTTCGAAAATCAGTTATAAGAATGTCAATTGTCCGAAAGCAAATTATTCGAACTAACACTTGTTGGAAAACCAATTGACCGAATTTAATATATTTTTGTGTCATTATGTTGCCTCCTTTGACATATTTGTTGCCAGTAAAATATATTCGATGTCGACTATTATTACTTGCTGTATTATTGTTGGGTACTCTCAATATCATGGATTTTGATGAAACCTCTTGCCTTCCACTTCTCTTGTTTTGACAGCGCGGTGCGTCGCCATGTTGTTAATTCCATAGATTTTTATTATAATATAGGTACTATGTAGATGTAGTACTCCGTGCAAAAAGTGAGTCATGGAATATCGCGCATTTGACGTTTTGGTTGACAACATGTTTCAGTTTTCCTTACATTTCAATACATCCTAGATAACTTTTCTCTAAATCTAAATAAACTAAGTGTTTTTTACGACAAATAAATCGGAAAACAATTCACATGAGTCGTTATTCTATATGGAAAAATGATGTACTAAAACGTCAAAAATCCCCCGGAAAAATGCCTCACTTCGATTCATACAAAAAACTACGACATCTAGTATATTATAATAAAAATCTATGGTTTATTTCTCTCACAATGCTACCAACATGACGTCATAAAAATTCGAACAATTGTAATTTCTGATAATTGTGTGTTCGGAAAATTGTTTTTCGAAAAAATGTGATTCGAATAATTGCCATTCGTAAAATTGATTTTCGTAAAATTGAGCATTCGAATAATTGTTTTTTGAATAATTTTCCTGTCACCATACTAAGACACCTTGAACATTGATCAAAGTATATTGGGTTTTCACAATCAGAAAAGGTATCATATAATTATTATAGTCATAATTCATAAAAAACGTTTGTGATTGAGTTCTACTGTTTAAAAAAAAAATAAAAATTTAGATTATTCTCAATGCCACAATCTAATAGTGTGTTTCATTTTCGAGTGCACTTCGTGGTTAATTTGGTATGATTGTATTTGGTGTTGGGTTACTCTTAAAACAGGATATTCCCTACAATCAGGGATTTTTTTCGTCTTTTGTAATATTTATATAAGTTATTTCTGATAAACCTGCATAAATAGTTGAAAAAAATAGTTATATTTTGTTTAGTATAATTATGGAAGACATGTATCATATTGAATTCTTTTATAAATTTTTATTATTTAGTTTCAAATAAAAAATTAGTGGAACTTAATTTGGAGTTATGGCAACTTTATTCAGTTTATTTGACAGTCGTACCAACATTACCATGAGGTGCTCATTTTGGGTGAAATCTAGAATAGTAGAATTGTATGAAATTTTACACAAATTGTATTCATATAGCAAGAGGTTGATTTCAAGTTGGTATTCATTCATAAAGAAACTGTGGAAAATTTATAATGGTTGGTTAGAATGATGTTTGAATTTTGCATGCACTGAGAATAAATGCATCCAAATTAAGCACTATATGGGTTAGCGTCCACATAAGTGCAGGGAAAGCAGTGCATCAGTCAGAATTTATTTGATGCGTGTGCATCGGATCATTGGCAATAACGACTTTGTTGCTTGAAAACAAAAATCTGATCCGTCCACTACACCTCTGTGGACGCTAAGTATACTGGATTTTCTTTATACATGGTGGATACGTTGCACGTAACACTGATAAAAAATATCTATAAAAATGAATAATGTAGGAAATTATTTTGCTATAAAAAACTCTTTGATCGATAGGTACCAATTTTCTTTGGATTTGGATCTTATGCATACCTTAAGATAAAATCAAAAGAAAAAAGTAAAGGATTACAACAACTTTGCATTACAACATTTTGGCAACATTATTTTGTATAATTAGAATACAAAATTCAAATTATAAAAATGAAAAGTTTGGTGAGATCAGACGATTGGTGCTTGTAGTCTACAAAAGCGATTATGGAATATTGGGTGCGTGGGGAAGGGAGGCATTTTGTTCATAGTAAACTTGAAAGAGTATACTTGTAAATACTTAGAAAGTGTGGCAGATTCAACATAAATTATCTGCTTAATGGTTAAGGTTTATGTTTCAGTACAATGGATGGCTGAAAGCGGTGTTAATAGAAGGATAATATCAGGAAGTATGTATGTGCTGAGATCATTATTGGCTAACCAGGTTACCAAAGTCAGCAAATATTGCCATTAACAATGCAATAACTTAATGTATACGAGAAAATGATGCAAAAGTAGTATAAATACAATGAAAATAAAGTTAAAATAATAGAATATGAAATGAGGATATATTAGATAAGAGTGTAAGATTGAAAGATATGTTGTGTATTGAGATGATTTGGATATAAAGAAAGAATGGAGTGAATATTCAAAGCTAAGATTTGATCACCTACATTTATGATTATGAATTCCAGAAAGGAATTTTATCTACGATGGATGCCAGAGTAACAGGAAAACAAAAAACCTGGTTGTCTCTGGCTAGGCCTTGTGACACTAGCACCCTATTCAGATAAATAAAAACAGACAACAGAAAAATAATGAAACAATGGAATATACTTCATGCAAATTGGAATCTCTTTCATTTAGTATTTAAAGATCTTTTGGCGAGATACTGACTGTAAATGCAGTGGCAGTTTGTCAAATAACTCAATGCTCTGTCCCACAAAGCTATCTGTGATTTCTGCTAGTCTGCATTTTACATTAGTACCTTGCTTATCATACTGATGATAATCTAAATTTGATGTTTGCGGGTCAATCTACTATTCTTATCTATATAATAGGCGTGATGACAGTATAAACACTATCTCAATCACTAAAATCAAAATATTTGTTGCATCCAATAAAAATAAATTAAGTTGTTGTCAATGCTTCTTTAAAACATAAATTTTTATTGATGAAATCATAGAAAAAATTTTGTCTTCTCTATAGGAAATTAATAAGTTCTATGTTAGTATTCACTTCATAGATGATATTAATATAAAGTCAAGTTGATATCAAAGTATAGATCTTAAAGATCCGGCAATATAGAAAAATGGATATTCAACGATACGCTGGTAAAAAAATAGATATTTTTGAGTACAAAATGTTTCATTTTTGTGTATATTCACATTTGAAGTAAATTGATTTTCATAAATTTGTTTTTTTTTTCACATAGATGTCAATGTGCAGTTCTCCCCTGCGTGAGTTGAGCAATCCCGGTGCCAGTGGAAGTATCTTTTATCTGACAGACGATGACGAGTTCATCATCAAGACTGTTCAACACAAGGAGGGAGAGTTTCTTCAAAAGCTGTTGCCTGGATATTATATGAATCTCAATCAGGTGGGTGCCTTATTATAAAAAAACATACATCAAATACTAATAATAAAGAATTTTTGTGCTGTGAAAAGTATTTAGTCAAAAATTTCGATCTATTTATCAATATTAATAAAAACAATTTATAATGTGCCGTTTGTGTTACAAGATCACTCCGAGGACACTACAACGTAATTCTTGACTCTACAAAATAATGTAATCTTAAGTTATTTACTGAATGTGTTATTGTTCTGAGTTTCATGCCTGTCAATGGGAAATTTATTCCACTTTAAAGGCCCATTTACGCTGAAATTGCAATCATAGTAAGCGTCTCTATTGACTCTGCCCAATTCCTTTTAACAATTGGTACACTTTAATCCAGAATGGCTTCAATGGAAGATATCTTGCTCCTGATGGTACATTTTTTTAACACAGTTTTTGAATGTAGTGTGGAACCAAGTCACGAAGAGCTTTAAAGACCATCAAGCATACCTTATAGTCTATTTGTTCTGGACACTTTTTTCAGTGTAGTTTGTTATGAAAAGGTGTTATATGACATATTTTGTCAATTCCATATATATCAACATCGCAGGTGCGTTGAATATCATTTGAAATATATCAAGCTGGTACTTGGGCAAACCAGCACTTTTACCTCCTTTTAGTTTTGAATATGACATTAGCGTTAAATCACAATTTAACGTTAATCAACTCAGCTGCTCAGTGAAACACATGTAACACATGAAATAAAATAATCTGAAGTAACATTTCCTGGATAAACAACAGTAAGATGCCACTCTTTTATTCCGAATACTGGAGGAATAATTATGCTTATCAGAAGCAAAAAAGCATTCAAAATTATATCTTAACAAATCTTGGACCAAAATTATGCATGGATACTTGCAGTTAAGATTAAAAATAATTTTATAAAAGGTACTTTCATAGTAGTGTAACACTTTCATAGTAGTGTACTTAAAAATACTAACAAATAATACTCAAAAGATCTTCAAGAGTTACAATCAAAAAGAGATTATGAATCATTTAAACTTCAACCAAGTGAAGAAAGATCGATGCAATATAAAATGTGGAATATATACTCAAAGGAAAATGAACAGCAGAAATGTAAATACTATAGGGACAAACTGGAACAGCAAAAAAACAACCACTTCAAAAGATGGATACATTGAAAGAGATCGTAAAAGATCTTTTTTTATTGAAAGTAAATCAGTCGTTTTCACAGATGTAATAGAACATGTAAAAAAATTATATCTGAAGAGTTTAACCAAAATTTAATATCCAGCATAGATAATAACAAAAGTGTTCCAGTAATTGAAGAAAATGATTGATTATGAAAACTTAGTGATGCTTTCAGGTTTCACACAAATGATATGGAATAATTAAAAAATGTGATTTGGAAAATCAAATCAAGACTCACAAGATGGCATTACCTACTGTAAAAATACTTAATGACGGTATTGAAATAATAGGCAAATCATTTCTAGAAATTATTAACGACTCTCTTCAAAATGGAATATTCCCAGAAACATGGAAAACCTGAACGATTACCCCCATTCCTAAAATTGATTGTCTTGAGAAATTTGATGATAAAATTAACTGTTTACCTAAATATGAACAAATCTTGGAACTTATACAAGGTGGGCCAAAAGAAGTCACCCGATGTTGTTTGGCTCTCATTTTTTTTTCTAAATGAAAGACTTCGATTCTGTTTTTTGACTAGTGTTTATTTGAACTTTTAGAATTTTATTGGTCAAGTCGAGAAGATGATATCGGCCAAATGGGCGCTGTCACAATTGATTGCCATACGGGCTCGTTTTATGGCATTTTTCATCACTTCGGCGAGAACTTCAGGCTCGTGTTGAATGTTGTTCAAAAAACCCCACAAAAAAAGTCTGGAACGGTTAAATCGGGAGATCTTGCAGGCCAGTGCAAATCGCCAAAACGAGAGATGAAGAGACCCGGGAACGCCGCCTTCAGAATATCGGTTGTGGCTCGCGCAGTGTCGGCAACGGCGGCGATATTCTCGGCAGAACGGGCGCTCCGGGGCCGGCCACTCCTGGTAACGTCTCGTGTGGTCCCATACTCTTCAAGGTTGGTGGCCAAACGGCGCAGTGTTTGCGCAGTCGGTGTCGGACGGCCGGGGAATCGGCGATGGAATTCGCGCTACGCCAACACCACAGACGAATTGTTACGCAAAAAAATAGACACGATTATTCCGCGTTCTTGGGGAGTGTACCGCTCCATGGCTTGTTCACTTGTCTTCTACACCTGTCTAGTCCACAAATGTCAAAACAGATTTGACATTGGCGACCATTTGCAAAAATAAGAGCATCTTCCAATAGGGTGATCTCTTTTGGCCCGCATCGTAGTAAAAATACAATTACTTGAATATTTTAAGTTAAAAAATATAATTGTTAATCAACAATCAGAGTTTAGAGATAAACATTTGTGTGAAACAGCGATTAATTATGTAATCAATGAATGGAAGACGCATAAAGAAAAGTAAACTTGTAACGGTGTTTCTAGACTTAAACGAGCATTTGAAACAATAGACAGAGAAAAACTTATCAGGAAACTACATTGAAATATTGGGATTTCCCGAACAGAAATTATATGGTTTGGATTTATCTAACAGAAAACAAATAACTAAATATGGAGAATTTTTTTTCACAGCACAATAAATTAACAGATAAAGGAGTACCTCAAGGTTCCATTCTCGTTCCAATATTATTCATTATATTATATATATATATATCAATGATGTTATAAAATGCCTTGAATATTGCAAAATTTAATTATTTGCAGATAACACACATTGATGTATTAAAGAAATTCAAATAGATTTGGAGTTAATTGCGATCTGGCTCAATAAATTGAAATAAAACATATCAAAAAGTAAATTAATGATTATTGGTAAGCAGTCAAAGAGTAATACGAATGAATGTGGGATGGATGAAATTTAGGGCTATGACAGGAGTTTTGTTTGACCCAAAAATGCCAATTAAACTAAAAGGAAAAATATATCAGACAATTGTCAGACCTGCGCTACTGTATGGTTCCGAATGTTGGACGATGTACAACACCTTCCATAGGCAAATGGAAACCACTGAGATGCGTATGCTAAGATGGTCAGCGGGGTTGTCTCTAAAAGACAAAATAAAAAGTTCGTACATTCGCGGAAGCTTAGGAGTGACAGGCATTAACAACAAATTAGAAAAAAGACAATTGAGATGGTATGGTCACATATTAAGAAGACCCGAGGATCACATTGTGAACCAGGCTATGGCCGTAGACATCCCCCGATCAACGAATAGGGGAAGACCAAAAAATACATGGATGGCGCAAAGGAGTTCACAATTGATGAAACAAGAATTGACATTGGAGGCGGCCCAGAACCGTAGAGTGTACAGCTTGAGGACGAGGAGAGCTGACCCCAACAGTCTTCATTGACGATAAGTTGGGAAGATGCCAGGAAGAAGAAGAAGTCAAAGAGTAATACCTACTTCATGATGAGAATATTGAGGAAGTTGATGGCATAAAATACTTGGGGATATTGATTTTCAATAGGTTAAGATTTGACAAGCACATGTTATGTATTACGAAGAGGGTTGGTTTTTTGTTCAGAATAAAAAACAAACTAGATTTGAAGACAGCTAAAAAAGTGTACAATAGTATTATTATTCATCAAATAAACTACATACTGCTTAAGTGTTATTTTTTTGAGCAATTTAACGGAGAATAAAAAGTTACAAATTATACAAAACAGAGTTATGCAGACAATTTTAAAATGCACAAGATTCACCCAAATTAAATATATGCTTGAGCAGGTGAAGTTGTTGATACTAAAACAGTAACCAATTTTAAATATTTTAATTTACATTTCTAAATTAAAAAATGAACTATTTTCGTCTTATTTGCAAAAAAAATATTCTTTATAATTTTGAAGTTCACACCAATCTCATGCAAAGTCGGCGGGACTTTAGACTGCCTCAGGTACACAAAATAAGTGTGATTCAGACCTGGCAGGTACACAAAATAAGTGTGTATTACAAAGGTTTTCAAATATATAATAATGTGCCAGAATGTGTGAAGGAGGCATCTGGTCATGCCGCTTTTCGTCGCCTAGATGTTGAATACATATTCAAGTTATTTTTATATATTGTTTCTTTTGTTTGTATGTTCTTTGATGGGTATTGGATATTTTTCTTGTTTTTTTTTGTTTTTATATGTCATACTATGTAAATAAGTTTTTTTTCTATTTGTATATTTTTTTATAGTAGATGTAAGAAATTGTACTTATTTTACATCAATAAAATATACCTACACACAATTTTTTGAGTTGTACCAGTTTTCTTACAATGTAATGATTTGCTAGCTGTCTCTACCGATTTCATTCGCCTATAGCTCAAGCATGTTTAATTTAGGGTGTGTCTGAGGATGTATATGTACTTATCACAAGGACATTCATGCATAGTACAGTAATCCAATATTGTTGTATTTCAGAACCCTCGAACATTGCTTCCAAAATTTTTTGGCTTGTATTGCTACCAGTGTAATAGCAAGAATGTACGTCTAATTGCTATGAATAATCTTCTGCCATCAGTCGTCAAACTTCACCAAAAATATGATCTTAAAGGTTCAACATACAAAAGAAAGGTTAGTTATTTCAATTAATGTCCTGTATGTTTGGTCTGTAGTTTATTACATTGGTTAGTTGGAAGAAATTGTCATAAGTCAATAAAATCGCCACTTGCGCAGAGTGTAAGGAAGTTTTTACTATCATTATTATTGTTAAATGATTTCTATCTAAATTTTTCTGTATGTACGACACATTATTTGTGGTTGTGACAACATTTGATAGTAAATTGTTCTGTGAAATAACATACTGATATATTAATTACTTCATATACATTTATCTATAAGACATTTGTAGAAAGATATTAAAAAGAAAATTGTTCTGTGAAATGATTGTAAAATATAATTAATGGCCTATTGTTTATAGCATTTATATAAAAAAATGTTGAAATATACAGTACCTATTTGTTATAGACAAAAATTGAATTATGTTAAAAATATCTTGAATAATATAATAAAAGAGATAAATTTAAAACAACTCTAAATTTAAATGTTAAATATTCACATTCAAACTTTTGCAGGCTTCAAAATCAGAACGGAACAAAAAGAGTCCAACATACAAGGATTTGGATTTTATGGAGCACCATCCGCTTGGGCTGTTTTTGGAAGCGGACACCTATGGGGCGTTAGTCAAAACCATACAGCGGGACTGTAGAGTTTTGGAAAGTTTTAAGGTTGGTGTTTCAATTTGAAGGAGTCTGCTGTTATTAATAGGTTTAATTATTTGATTAGATCAAACTTGGATGCGCAAGGTCCATATTATAATTGAATACAGAAATGTGATAGGATATAACATATCATGTGAAATGATTCACACAGGAACTGAATTTTACCAGTTTTGAAACATTTAACATATGTATTTGTTTTGATGGATTAAAAGATATCTGCATGTAGTATTTTGAAGAACTGCAATTTTGGCAGATATTTGAATAGGAACACAGGTATGATTTAATGTATTTTTGATAACAGTTAAATTATAATATGAAAAACACACAGTTTCATTCCACAACAAAGTAAACATATTAAGGAAACTTTAGCGCTAGGCACAGCTAGCATCTTCAGAGGCTAAAATTGTACAGTTATTATAATCTTTTACATTTTAATAATAAATTAAATTTCATATTATTTTTTAAATAAACGAATAAATTTTACCGACTTTTAAAATCTAACAAAATATTATAATACATTATATATAGAAGAATACATTATACATTTTTAGTTTTTTTGTTTGTTGCATTTAGGAAGATAATTAACTTTAATGTAATTTAATATTAATTTGAATTATACCATCACGGCATATCTAACTTGTGTGTCGTTGATTTGTGTTATATATGTATGTTTTGTTGTATGTTTTGAGTGTTTTTGTTTGTGTAATTTAAATATGTAAGTTTGCTTCTCCCGACACAGGACCTTCCTAGTGGGAGAGGCCAACGTTAATATGTAATGTTTTTGTTTTTTTTATAATGATGTTATTATTGCTATCTTTCTATTATGATTAAATAAATAAATAAATGTGTGGTAACCAGCGACAGGTGTGTGGGTGTGTATTATCTTATAAAAGGAAGCACGGTACCTGCATGTATCATCACACACCAGCCTCATTACACTTAAAAAGGCACTACATTCAGAATGAGTGGTGAACCTCATTGCTGAACTATGTGAGATTTTACTTTAACTGTTGTATTTTTGATTCCCTGACTCTTACAGGACGCCCGAAAACAATGTTAGAAGAAATGAGTGGAAGAACTATTCAATGCTAATGCCTTATAACAATCATTGTTTGCAATTTAGCTGACATATGTGTGTAATGTTTCTGCAGATCATGGATTATTCGTTACTGGTGGGTATCCACAATTTGGACAAAGCTCAGAGAGAAAAGGCTGAGGAACATCAAGCTGATGGGAAGCCAGAAGACGATGGTGGAGGAGGAGAGAGGTCAATGCTCACAAGGACCAGGTAATGTCTAATTATTATTATTATTGTACTGCATTCATCATATGTTTATTTCCAAAATCTTTGTAGTTTGAAAAATTACTTTTCATCAAACCTATATAAAAATAAATTTCATGTAAAATTGATAACCTCCTCTTTCTTGAAGTTGGTTTAATTCAAATGAGATTAATAATTATAGAAATCTTTCTTCCTGTTAATACAAGGTAAGGCTTTTTTCAAATGATAAAATTAAATACACCTTATGTACTAAAATTAAAAAAATGAAAAGTACCTAACAAGTTGAAATGATCATCCTATTAAGAGGTTTAAAAAATTGTAAAATTATCAAGCTCCCTTGAATTTTACCTTTATAATTATAGAGTTCTACATACAAAATATCTCATATATATTCACAATATTTTCTTATGTTGTTATTATGAAACACTTGGTTGGCTTCTATAATCTTGAGTATTCATAATAAAATATTGAGAACATCATAACAAAGCACATTCATGTTTTTCCGTTGATTTGACATTTGTCAATGTTTTGAAGAAAAAATACTATCATTTCTTATAGTGTGCTTGATTTATTTTCATTTTTTAATTTGTGAATATCGTTATTTAGATATTTATTTGAAAAACGGTTGCAATAATGAAAAAGTAAGTAATTTAAAATGTTTTGTCATATACTTTTGGTTATTCACGACATAACAATAGCTATCTACATTTAATCACATTAATATTCTGTTTTTTAAAATATTGTCTTTTTATTTTTTATGAATCAGAAACACACTTACTTAAACGTCGCTTCACATGCATATGATATATTTGTATTATTTTTTGTTGTATTTGGAAGGTAATTGGTAATATTATGTTTTAGTTTACAGTATTCACTCAACTCATGTATTTTTTATTTTCTACAAATTATAAAGAAATTTTACCATTATTCATTATGCACTTATTATACATGATCTTTTTGCACTAGTTTTTTGCCATATATTAAGCATTTCGCCTATATTTTACATGCCTTACAATTATTTTATTATATATGGATGTTAAGGTTGAGGGAACAAAATGCATAATAATTAGGTATACTTTACCCTCTTACATAGTTAATTATCAAGATTTGTAATTATGAATAATTTAACACTTTATTTTGTTTTATAAAGGTGTGATTATACCAATACGTAATTATACGTATCACTATATTATATTAATCATAGTGGATGGAATAGAAACTGAAGGCATTTAGAGGGGTAGTATAGTAGGTTCAGAGAAAGAAATGAAAGAGCGGTAAGCGGTTCTGTAAAATTTATTAGTTATCTGGATAGTAGATGGTTTTTTTTTTAATAAAAATATGTATTTTACAAATATCTTGCAAGTGTGTACACACTATCCAACATGTATCAACATGAATATGGATACAAAATTAACTTTTTATACATACTAAAAAACAAGATAATTAAAATGAGAAACTAACCCTATTTTTTAGAAATTAAATTATTTATAAAAATAAATAATACATCCCCACCACATCCACAAACAAGTTTGAATTTAATGAGCTTAATTGCTTTCGCCGAATACAGTTGCCATTCTCAGAGGAATAAAAACATAGAACATAAAAAATCAAAGAGTTTGATTTTTGCCTCTGTGGATGCTGGCTGTGTTCAGTAAAAGCTCTTAGGCTCATTAAATTCATACTTGTTTGTGGATTAAAACTATGTGTTTTATTTATTATTATAAATAATTTAATTTATAATTAAGAACTTCCACTGTGTTCATGAAAAAACGTAGAACTTACATCATTTTACGTCTACTTTTTATTCACTGATTTTTTGTTTTGAATTTTCATGTGTGGTGTAGATCCAAAAAGTTTGAGAACCTATGCTATAGTTGATAATTTACTTACACTGTGAATATTACCATATTTTTGTACATTTAAGGATCAGTATTTAATATATAATTTATTGCAGTAATAGGCCGTCCACACTTGTATTTGGTATGATTCATCACAAAAGTAGATTAACGTAACGACATGTTATTAACATGTAACCATGACATGTTATAAAAATATTGATGGGTGTCAATAAATTGTGTCACATGTTTTTATGATAAGCCATACCAAAGTCAAGCTTGGAAGAATTATACATACATTTATATTGGTAAATAAATTTTCCAGTGCTCTTCCGCTTTTTTGAGGCTACCATTTGCTTGGCTAGCTCGTATATTATAATGCACAGCACGTTATTTTGAACAATCTAACTATTATAATGTTCAATGTAGTAAATTCATATAAAGAATTATTTTAATGTATTCTAGTTATAATGTAGCAATGTGATCTATTTGACTTTTGAATTTAGTCTCGGAATCAGAAACCACTTTCTCTCTAAATACGACCATTATTAAGCCATGTCTGAATTTTTCAGAACTCTGCAAAATGCGTTATTCAGAATTGAAACGCTACCCATCTGATTCTGTCAGAAAAAAGACACAATTTTGTTTGTATTTTGTTTTTATTTACATTGTTACCTATATACCTCAATTCATATGTTTGAGGTTTCAGACTTTATTTTTAACAACTTTAGTCACAAAATTGTGACTACTTGTCATTGAATGCTTTTCTGTATTATCAACTCCTTGAGACCCTGCACCATGTGACCCACACTGAACATAATTTGTATTATACAATATAATAATAATAACAATCATCCTAATGATTGGGTGAAATGTCATGTTAACTGAAGAAGAAAAAGAACTACAGCTAGCTTAAAATCAAATTCATTTTGAATCACTCTTTCTCAAATTCTTTTTGATGTTTCGAGTAATGTGCTATCTGAAAATAAATTTTACATTTCGTTTCAAGATTGTAAAATTTATAGTGAACAATTTACATAAAAATATGACTGTATATACATTATGCTAGTTAGATTGTGCATTTTGCAATTGTATGTGTATTTTTTTCTTACTATTATATCATTCCAATTATGTGGTGGCTGGGACAACAGATCTGAACACAAGGCAAAGGAAGACTTCTGCAATCAAGTTCGGAGAACACAGTACGTTTTGTATAATATGAACATTTGTAATGGTGTCTTTGTCTCTCATTATTGGATTAACACACAATCATACATTTGTTTCATTATAACAATTGTTTGATTTATTTTTGTTTATTTTAAAATTGACAGTTGATCTACTTTTTAACAAAACATTAGGGAGTTTTAATATAACATTAATGTATGTGTAAATATTTTTTACCGTTTTGTTGAATGACAACTTTTATGGTTTAGGTATTAAAATTTAGGCACATCTATGATTTGAAATTTTCTATTAGTCTTTGGTGTTATGCATGTTAATTCCCTTTATATTTTTTTATTTTACCTATGTTAATCCTTATTTTTGCATGTATTTTACAGAAAAGGTATATCATGTGTTCCTTATGACATTTGTTTCAATGACTCAAAAATACACATTTTTTTTATTTAAACAGCATTGAATCTTGTTTCTTTTGGAACAAATTATAGCTTAGCCTTAGAAAACTGTTTTGTAAGTTTAATGAGTAAATGTTTGTGTGTAGTTCTCATTAATGTTACGGGTTAACAGGGATGATGCAAATGAAATGTTTCTAGATGACAAATACAGCATGTTGTTATTAACCTTTTAAAGACAAGCGTCATGTATAGATGCCCACCGACCGCATGCCTAAACACTGAGTGTCATCTATACATGCCCTCTCGGCTATACACAATTGTGAAACTTCATATCTCAGTAAATTAATACTATTAAGACGAAAATTAGATTAATATTACTCCCATATATTTGACTTCAAGACATCTATTGTTGAATCAACAAAACAATTGTTAAATTATTTAATAAATTAAGAACTCTAACCATTGTAATTCATCAATCATCTCTGGCCAAATCTACACTCTCCCATGCTTTGTAAGGATATAATACGCATGCGCAGGAAAGAGGGATACTGCGCCAGTTCATTTTGTTGTTTCGCGTTGAACATTCTGCTTTGAATCGGATCCTTACCAATACACAATCGGCGCATATTCCTTATCTACATCAAATGCCGGAAGGATCATGTGACATATTGATGCCATGTATGTACTTTTTTATATGGAGATAACTACAGTAACATTATTCTTCAATTATCTTATGTTTATGTTAATGAAGTGTTCAATTTAATTTAGTATATGTGACCTTTTGTTTATCTTTGATCCTTTTAAATATGTACCTACATCTATATGACAAGAAAAATAGTATCATTCATGGAAAAATTAACTGGTAAAAAAAATTGAATCGAAAATATGTACAAGTAGGTATTAAAACTATATGAACTATGTCCATACAACTTGTTACACATAATAATAAATTAGGATGATTTTTATAGCGCCGTTTTTGTGATAACCTCACCTCAAGGGCGCTTTGAATATATTACAGGTTTTTGTAAGACTCGCGGAAGAAGTGAGTTTTTAGGTGATTCCTGAATAGTGCTAAGTTGTTGATTTGCCTCAGTTCAGGTGGTAGTTTATTCCACGAAGCTGGTCCAGCCACAGCAAAAGCACGATCACCGAAGGATGTAGTGTTGACTCTATTTATTTCAGTCAACTTGCCAATCATGGATGTGGTGGCTGACCGAAGTGTTTGTTGTCGCTCGTTTACTGTGAGAGGGATGCAGAAGTCTGAAAGATACGTGGGAGCCATGCCATGGATCGCTTTGAAAGTCAACAAACATAATTTGTACTTGATTCTCTCTGGCACTTTTAGCCAGTGAAGATTTCGTAGATGGTGAGATATGTGTCAGAATTTCGCGGCTCCGGTGATTAGCCTAGCAGCAGGGTTGAAGACGGATTGAAGTTTGTTTGGCTCCAGCTTTGAGAGGTTTGCGTAGATACCATTGCAGCAGTCCAGGCGGGAAATAACGAATGCGTTTACTAGAGATTTCGTTGCTTCCGTAGGTATATTTCGTCTGATAGATTTTATTCGTCGTAAGTGGTAGAAAGCAGAGGATGTTGTGCTGTTTATTTGTTTTTTGAGACTTAGACTGGAGTCAATATGTACCTACTCCCAGAAGTTTAACGGCGGACTTAGGAATAATGTCGGTGTCTGTGACAGACAGAGGTGTTGTCTATGTAATGCTGCCGGCGGTGTGTGGCCGTCCAGAGAAATTCGGTCTTAGTTGGATTTAGTTTTAGTTTATTTGAAGACATCCACCACTCTATCTCTTCGATGCACAGACAAATTTTGTCTTTTAGAAGGCATGACTCACTCGGAGTTGAATAAAAGTACAGCTGCCAGTTATCGACGTAGCAGTGTGCAAGTAGACTATGTCCTTTGTGTAAAGTGTGAACAGTAACGGGCCAAGCACAGAACCCTGGGGAACTCCTGCCGTCACTTTTGTAGGGAAAGACTGTTCTTTGTTTATTATTATGGTTTGAGAATGGTTATGTAAATAAGATTGCAGCCATGAGTGGGCTGTTCTGTGAATGCCATAGGATATGTTCAGTCTGTTTAAGAGAAATTGATGGTCGACTGTGTCAAAAGCCGCGCTCATATCCAGAAATGAAAGAAGAACTAGTTTGCCTGTTTCTGTTGCAAGGATTATATCTGAAAGTAATTGAAGGAGACCCGTTTCTGTGGAGTGATACTTTCTGTATGCTGATTGGTGAGCGAACATGTTTTGTGATTCAATGAAATAGTTAATACGTGAAGCGACAATTTTCTCTAGTAGTTTCGACAAGAAAGATAGTTTAGATACTGGTCTGTAGTTGTTCAAATCACAAGGGTCCAGAGATGGCTTTTTCAGTATGGGAGTGACTACACATGTTTTATTTAACAGTGCACATTATGGTTAAGTTGGTATGATTGCATTTGGTGTTGTTATACCTTAATAACAGGATATTCCCTACAATTATGGATTTTTTCTTCTCTCTTTTGTAATATTTATAAAAGTTATTTCTGATAAATCTGCACAAATAGTTGGAAAAATAAGTTTGTTTTGTCTAAGGCCCGCTTGCACCAAAGTAGTACACTATTCGTCTTAATCCTCGAATAGTTAACTTGGTAACCGTGGGTTTAAAATAAACTTCTTGCACCAACAGAATTTAACCGTCGGTTAGCTATTCGGGGGATGCCAGGTAGATGACTACTCATTTGGACATTTTTCGTCGCAATTGTTTTTTTTTATATAGCAATACACGATACGTACGCCGTTTCTGCGATGTTTCTGTGGTTAACTGTCATGTCATATTATTGTTTTTCATCCTCGTCGTCTGTCAACCACTATCCGTAGGTTATATTCTCTTTGTCAACCACTGTCAACAAACCTTTAATTTCACGTAAAGTATTATATTTTAATTTTAAAATTGAATTATAAATATGGATGCTAAATCTGCGATGAAGAGATTCACAGCGTGGGAAGACGAACTATCACGGGACGCGTTACAACAGCGAATTAAATTGTCAAACAACGCGCAGTCAGTAGGAATGGCATGTCTTAATACCGTTAATAAAGTAATTAGTGAGTTAATGACGTATGACAAATACAATAATTAGTCTTTGGCAATCGGCAGTCAATTTTCAAAATATATAACCTATGTAATGATAATAACAACGAAATGTCAATTGACAGATAGCTGGTTAACATGAATAGTTAAAGTTAATCCGACCCATCCGTTGGGTTAAGTTTATTCGGCTTAATCTTCGAATAAAAGTTTGGCGCAAGACGCTATTCGCAATAACCGAGGTTTATTCGGAGTTTAGCCGGTTTAAGACGAATAAATATGTTTGGTGCAAGCGGGCGTAAAATAATTATAGAAGACATGCATCATTCTGTGGCAACATTATTCATATTTGACTGGTTGTACCAACATTACCATGAAGTGAAACGCAGATTAGTTGTCACGTAACAGACTGCCATCTTGAAAGTTACTGTTAGTGAAAGTTATTGATAAAACTTTTACTAAAGATTTTTATAGCATTGATGTTTAATAATTAAGGATCATTCAAAAAGTGTTGATTATTTAATTTTGTGTCACTCAATTATTAATATACATACATTCAATTTTTAGATGTTTAGAATTCCATAATTTTGTGTTTGTATGTAGAAATCCTTTCAAAAAATGTGTAGAGTTACTAAATAGTTTCTGTTAGCAATTGTTTATAAAAAGTGAACTATCTTACGGAATTTGTCCATTGAAATATATGTAACTTTTTCATATAGGTAAAACAATATTTAATAAAATGTTAATTTTAATATTTTGTTCAGTTTTATTATCAATTTATGCAAGATTTCATATTAATAAATTGATACGAGATATTCTGTACAGGTTTTTTCTTGATTTCCACTAATATACTGCTTCACCAAGGTTTATTATCACAAAAAAAAACTAATTTTTAATGCCTTATTGGAAAATTTCATTTCACCAATCTTAACTCCACATAATGATGACGACAAATCAACTCTTCCAACCATCAATATGTTTGACAAAAACATTTCAACCCAATACTGGCTCGCAGTTATGGTGTAGCGAGGATCGAGGAGGCAGCCCCTCTGAATCTACTATATATATCACCACCAATGACTATCCCAACCAGTTTTCCTCGCGTCTCTAATAAACAACATATAATCAGAACACGCATTATTATTTCACCACCTTAAAATGGGTTTAATTTATAATTCATTAACATTTGTAGACCGTATCCTTTAAATTATATCCATAACATAATCACTAGTCAAATGTTATTAAAAACAATGGCAGAGTTCGGTGTGGTACTGTGCATGCTTCACTCAAGAATTGAGCTCTGAAAGGGTACTCAGTTGATGTACCTTGGTGAAAGTGGCCATTATTCTATTGGGCTATTTATGATAATTACTAGGATTTGTGTGAGCTAACCACACGATTTAAATTTGAATTGAAAAACATGTGCATGTATCGATTTCTTATTAATAATTATTTTGTAGCCATAACATTATTGACAGTTTTAAAGTTTTTCTTACTGCGCATATTTTAGGTATAGCAATTTTACCTAATTATAATTCTTTCTAGAATAAACTATCTATCTTATAGAATATGCCCCTTTCTTATTAGAGCTACTTATATTTGAATGAATAACTTGTTTAATGACTAGTTTTTTCTGTAAATATGTTTTAATTGTTTAATTCATAGTATAATATTATATTAGTATCTCTTTTTTTGCCTAAAACTGAATAAATTTTACAATTTGCACATTAGTAAGGTTGAAAACAAATTATTTCAAATTTTCCTCTGTCAATTATCTTTTTTTATGAAAAAATATATTTCACAGTTAAATTTGGTTGTTATCATAATATACCACTAGAATAAAGAGAATACTGTATGATTGGACTGTACTTTTACTTTCCACGACTATGCAATTTATGTTTTATAGGTATTGGATTATGTCTTGTGTACATGTCACACTATTAATATTTTTCTTCTGTACAACACAAATTGTATAATAATCGATTCATATTGATATCATATTATGTGTAAAGTTCTTAAACTTGGAGCTCAATCGTTTGCAGACTTTCTTCATCTCTTCACTAAGATTTTATCTTTAAAAAAAAATCAAAACTGTCTCACCCTTATTATTTACGGTCAAAATGGGCTTCGTAAGGTTGCATTCAGGGATTGACAACCTTTGAAGAGATAAAATTGTACCAAAAATGTTGAGGTTCCAAGGTTAGGCTTCTGCTGATTCAATTAGTAGAGGCTTAGCTGTTGGAGTAAGACTATTAAAAATATTGCTATGAATTTTCTAAAAAAAAAAGTTCTTTCAATTGATTGCACGCACCTACAAAATTCTTTGTATTGTCGAAATACATTTTTGAAGGTTTGCCTCTACGTGAAATGAAACATTTGAAAGCATTATTCCGTTGTTAATTATGCACTAATTCTATTTGTATTCCCTTTGTGTAAAACCAAATAAACAAGCAAATATACGCCTCGATTGCTCTAGATTGTCTAGTTATACCGGCCATGACCATGACTGGACCTGCATAGTCTACTCCAGATAACGGACGATGAACCAATACTCTATCCTCTGGTAGATCAGCCATGGTACTTCTCTGTTGGATTTGTTCATTTCTAAAACATACAATGCGTATACATGTTACTTTTTTGGATTATATTATTTCCATTGAGAGAAATGATTGAACACCTAGATTAAAATGTGAATAGATATGATGTTTGATTAAAAGTTCTATAAACTTATAAGATGGTAAAATAACTGGATGTTTCTGTTTCTTTGATATATTTGCACTATTTGACAGATGACCTCCTACACATATCTATCTTTCATACATACATACATACCACCACGGTATATTCCACAATGTGGTGTAACCAGCGACAGGTGTATCGGTGTGTATTTCTTTATGAAAGGAAGCATGACATATGCCCACTCACTGGTCTCGTCTCACCTAAAAAGGTACTTCATTGTGGTGAACCTCATTGCTGAACTTTGTGAGATGTTTTTGTTGCCTGTTGTATTTTCGACTACCCGGCTCTTAAGGGACACCCAAAAACGATGATAATAGAAAAGAGTGGAAGCACTATTTTAAGCCGGTGCCTCACAGTTTATCTTACTTCTGATTGGATTAAGAATTTTCAGACTACTTTGTTTTGATATTTTTCTGTTGCCTTTTAAATGTTGAATTTCATCTTGAAAAGAGGATGATCGTGCCATAATGATTAAAAGTTTCATTGCTTTGTTCAGTTTGATTACAGTTTATTTGCCATTAAGTGGTGAAATTATCTTCTTTCAATTGTGAATAAAACGTAGCATGTATGTTGTAACTCTCATGAGTCGAGTCAAAGTGGAATATTTACTAAATATTTCCTGGTCGGGAATCCTTACTGGTATAAAATATTTGATATTCTTTGTTTCTGGTACACTATTACCATTTGTTCTCGTTGTGTAATTACCTATAAGTGCTATACCACTAAACATATAAATCTATTCATTTTGTGTGTGTTAACACCACTCAATATCAAATCTGCAGGGTTTCACACACAATATATCAAATTTGTAGCCCTAACTTCAAATTCAATCAAAATTATAATTCATTAATTTCATTTTTGCCTTATAACATCATCATCATTGGCGCTACAGCCCTGTGTGGTCCCTGGCCTCCTTTGGAATCCTTCTCCAGCCGTCCCCGTCTTTCGTTGCTCTCCTTTGTTTTTCCGATCGCCCTTATGTCGTCTTCTGTGTTTTCCAGCAATCTTAGCTTGGGCCTACTTCTGCCCTCTGGATTGGTATTAAGAACCTTTTTTGAGGATACGATCATCATTCATCCGGCTGACATGTCCCAACCACTGCAGTCTATGTACTTTTATGACTTGTAGAATGTTGGGTTCGTCATATAATGCCTGTATTTCGTGATTATATATTATACTCCAAAGTTCATTATCATTTACTGGGCCAAAAATATTTCTCAGGATTTTCCATTCAAACATCAAGATGCTATTTTCGTCTCATTTTGTTAAGACACAGCATTCAGCTCCATACACTACAACAGGCCTCAGAAGAGTTTTATATGTCATGATTTTGCCTTATAACAACATTTTGTAAAATCACTATGATTACGGAAACTTAACTTTGGGATATTAATATCAGATGCATTACTAGTAAGGCATGACCAACTTGTCAATCTTCTTCTTTGGCCTCGTGACTTAGGATGGCGGCTTATCAAATTATATATTGTAAAATATTTGTTTAATTTGTTACTTTTGTGTGATGCAAATTACAGATTTATTCATTTCTACTCTCATCTTTTTTCTTGAGTATATTGTACACCAAGATATATTGAAACATTATCTTTTTTCTTCTCTTTTGTAAATTACTCTTTTTCAAACACCTCTTCACTTCTTCAATGCATGAGTCTTGAAAGAACACAGTTTTGATCTGATTTGAAAACATTTTTCTAAAGCACAGAGAGTTTCTTGTCATTATTTTTATAACCAAATATTATAATTTTGGATTTTTTTCACAGATCAATCAACAGACAGCGGCTAGTGGCACACTCAACAGCTATGGAAAGTATTCAGGCAGAAAGTGAACCAATAGACGAAGAAGAAGATGTACCGTAAGTGTTATACATTTTTAATAAGATATGATGAAATAAGTACATTGTGTTTTGTGGAAATATTATGTTAGTATGAGATTAATACATTATTCAATCTTAGTCTGGAATATGTCATTCGCAAAACATTCCACAGTAACGCAAACCCTAACATATACTTCCAAAGCAGCCAGATAGTAGGATACGCGGATGACCTCAACATAGTGGCAAGATCATTGACAGCTGTAAGAGAGGTTCTTGAACCATTGGAAACAACAGCATATGAGGTTGGATTGGAAATTAATGAAAGCAAGACGAAACTAATGAAACAATCCAGAAACTCAAGAAATAACCCTCTACGCAGCATTCAGTTTGGGGATCGAAACTTCGAGGTAGTTGATGAATTTTCTTACCTGGGGTCCACCATAACCAAGGAAAACGAAGACCACATAGAAATAATAAGAAGGATCACAACTGGTAACAAAACATTCTTCTCTCTGCTCCCGGTGCTTAAATCAAAAAGTGTTCACAGAAAAACAAAAATCACCCTGTATAAGACTATAATAAGAACAGTGGTGACATACGGGAGCGAAGCGTGGACGATGACAGCAAGATCCGCAGAGATGCTGGATACATTTGAGAGGAGAGTGCTACGGAAAATACTGGGACCCGTGAATGATGGAGAAGCTTGGAGAATAAGGTATAATGATGAAATATACAGCATCTATAAGACTCCTAGGCTCTCTGTACATGCTAGACTGAGCAGGCTGAGATGGGCTGGGCATGTACAGAGAATGCCGTCATCACGGGCACCCAAGAGGATCCTTGAGGGACATCCGGGTGGAAGAAGAAAGGTCGGCAGACCCAGGCTGCGATGGGAGGACGAAGTGAAAAGGGATGCGGAACAATTACTGCAAGTCGCAGACTGGAGGACAGCAGCGGTAGACAGGAGGAGTTGGAGGCGACGATTGATGGAGGCCAAGGCTCGATATGGGCTGTAGAGCCATCGGAAGAAGAAGAAGAGATTAATAATTTTTTAATTGTAAATGCTACATGGCATTATCAAGCCTAACATAATCTTGGAGAGAATACTTGAGGGTGCCCCGCCAAGAGTATCTAGAACAGGTGTGTAAGGACATGAAGTGTACCTCCTACACATAGTTGAAGAGAGTTGCTGAAGATGGAGCGGAGTGTAGGAAGAGATGCATCACTTTGCTGCCAACCACTCCCTAAGATTGAAACCAAAGAAGAAGATTGCACTTTGAACAGTATTAAGTATATGTATATTCATTGTGATTTCTATTAATTATGGCACATCATATTTTGATCTTGGGTTTGAATACGGCTTATCTTAAATCAGAAACTGCATCAGTTTTGAACCCTGCGTATCTAGGGTTGGGAATCATTGATCCATCCTATAATTCCAAAGGTTGAGTGTTTTAATAATGTGTTGAGAAATATTTAATCTTCCCCATATTTCTGAATTTGTTATTATATTTCAAGATGTTGTTGTTGTATTTACAGTCCGGGAGGTATTCCAGCTAGGAACGGGAAAGGTGAACGACTTCTTCTTTTTGTAGGAGTCATAGACATCCTACAATCTTATAGGTTCAGAAAAAAATTGGAACACACATGGAAATCTATGATACACGATGGTGTAAGTTGTTATATTTCTTTAACTCACAATATTTATCAATGTATGTATGTGTATTTGTAGCCGAATATGTAATGGTATCGTCTGAATGAAAATGTGTGTATGAGAATATTCTTGAAAGTTTCCGTATTGTGGCTAAATTATGTTTTTTTGTTGAAATATACTGAATAGTTTTTTTTACAGTTTTATTTTTTGTTTCCAGGACACAGTATCAGTGCATCGACCAAGTTTCTATGCGCAGCGGTTCCAAGATTTTATGGCCAAAAAAGTATTTACCAAGATTCCTTCACGTAAGTGTAATTTTATATTAATAATCTTTTAATACTTTGTTTTTCAGATTGGACTCGGATATAGAATAATATTCATCAATTATTTCGAATAAACTTTTAACAGATAGAAAAAAACTGAGCCAAATAATAATGGCAACAATAAAACTTAACTACAACAAATTGTAGGAAATATGAAAAATCTATATTGATTCATAAACTTAATCTCTACTTAACCTTACTGTCAAAATGAATCTAAAGTAATTTCTTTCGTTGATGAAGAATTCTATGATACACGGGCAATAAAAATTTATGGTCTTATAACATTATGTCAAAATTACCTATATCTTCTTGTATCAAAGAATACTGTGTGAATACAATGAACAATAATTGGTCGGGGGCAAGAAAGGAGCCTCCACGAAAGATTGCTTTAATGACCATAATAAATATAAGAAACTACATAAGAGAAGAAATAGAACAATAAAAAATATAGTTTTAAACAAAGAAATTAAATGAATCAAACAAGTAATCTGGCGCCCCCTGGAAACGACTTCGGTCGGCAAATCCTTTCCCCACCGGACAACCACTCCAGTCCAACTAAAAGGTCCTTATCAGGACCATTCAGAACGACCTCAATAAACATTGAGGGATTTAGCGAAGATAAGGAATTTTTTTTATCGGATATGACAAAGATGATAGATTGTGACATTCTTGTAGTGCAAGAGACGCATAGAGGACTTGATGCACCAAGACCAAAGATACGTGGCATGAAGCTGGTGATTGAACGACCACATGATAGATATGGAAGTGCCATATTCACAAAGCCTGACATTGAGATCAAGTCAGTGGCAATGACGGATGTTAATGACATAGAGATTCTATCGGTGGAATTTGGTAACTGCATTGTTGTATCGGTCTACAAGCCACCAGCGATTAGGTTTAATTTTGCAACTCCTGGTAATTTTTATAACAATAAGAATAAAATCGTAATGGGAGATTTTAATTGCCACAGCACAACATGGGGATACAGGGAGACTGACGAGAATGGAGCGGACCTCGAAGAATGGGCGGAAATTAATAAGTTGAAATTAATACATCACCCAAAATTGCCCGCGTCTTTTAACAGTGCTAGATGGAGGAGGGGTTATAACCCTGATAACATCTTTATAAGTGAGCAGCTTATTGCACAAAGTAAGAAAACTGTAGAGGAGCCCATACCAAGAACTCAGCACAGGCCGATCACCTGCCACGTAATCCCAATGATACAACCAAACAAAGTCCCTTTCAGAAGACAATTCAACTTTAAAAGAGCAAACTGGGACCTGTTCCGAAAGCAGCTGGACAAAGTGATTGCTGAAATCCCACCAAGACCGGAGGAATATGACAGATTTGTTGAGGCTGTCCGAAAAGCATCAAGGAAATGTATACCGCGTGGCTGAACCCAGGGGACTTGCCTTACCGGTAAGTCACGGGTATGGCGAACCCGGGGTACCTGAGCTGAGCATTTTTATCCTATCCCTCTTCCACGTCACGGATAATGCTCTCCTATACCAGATCTCCCACATCTTCACAACCTCCTATATCCACACAATCCCAGCCCAAGCCAAGGTGTTAGGCGACCCGTGCCGAGGGCTGAATGATACCAGGGCTATATGGTATCGCTAACGGAGCTTCCAGGATACCGGGCGACCTCCTGGAATAACTAGCCTTGCTGCATCATTCGGGGCTCTGATGCAGTCGATCCCTATTTCCCTAGATGCTCGTGGGAACCAAAATGAGTAGAAAAAATAAAAAAAACCAACAAAAACCATACCACCAACAGCGGGTCAACACCGCAACAAAACAAGCTGGTCTTCAGAAGCCTGGAGTGCCTGCCTGCTTTCTGAGAAATCCTCAGATGCAGGCAACAAGGCAAACTGGGTCAATGGAGCACAGCCTCCAGAAACCTGGGATGCCTACCTGCTCTCTGGGAATACCCCAGAAGCAGGTAAACTTGCAGTCTAGGGCAATGGAGCATAGCCTCCAGAAACCCGAGGCATTCACCTGCTCTCTGGGAGAACCCCAGAGGCAGGTGACCACGCAGTCTGGGTCGATGGAGCACAGCCTCCAGAAGCCCGAGGCATTTACCTGCTCTCTGGGAATACCCCAGAAGCAGGTAACCATGCTGTCTGGACCAATGGAGCACAGTCTCCAGAAGCCCAAGACATCCACCTGCCCTCTGGGAATACCCCAGAAGCAAGGTGTTGTACGGAAGGCCACGAATCTGCCACCTCCGGGAGTGCCCGGAGGCATGGATGATCCACTGAGAAAAGGCCTCAGTGGAGCAGGGACAAAGTGGTATCTCCGCTTCCTTGCTGAAGGTCTAACACCTAGTGAAGCAAGGAAGAAGGCACTTGAGAGGAGGCTGGGAAATCCCCAGCCTACTCGAGGTGCAAAAAGAGTCATCACTCCTCCAAAGGGGTCAGACCCTAAGAGGAGAAAGGCTCCTGTACAAGCTCAGGCAAGAACTGAGCTAGTTGGGCCAGTCACCAATTATGCTGGCGCTGCCAGTATAATAAGAGTGGCTGTACTCCCTAAAGAGTACCCAAGGGCCCAACTAAGTAGCAATGACCTCACATTATTAGAGGACATCATTGCGGGGGAACTGGCTCAGCCATCGGTCTTGCCGACCGCTATGCTGCAGTTTAAGAGCATAAAGTTCCGCCCTAGTATGCTCGTCCTAGAGTGCCTCAACAAGGGAACAGCAGAGTGGCTGGAAAACACAGTCACTAAGCTGAGAAATTGGGAAGGAGTAGAACTGGCGGTG
The DNA here is from genome assembly GCA_963576475.1 of Molanna angustata. Classification (NCBI taxonomy): domain Eukaryota; kingdom Metazoa; phylum Arthropoda; class Insecta; order Trichoptera; family Molannidae; genus Molanna; species Molanna angustata. Next base: position 43,381,527 of record OY754965.1, on the reverse strand, counting down.
TGTCCTGGGGATGAAATTCCCAGGGCGCACAGTGCCACAATATTCATCCCCAAGTGCTCTACGATGGACACTCAATGCCTGCTGAGCATGATCAGCAGGCAGAATGGAGGGCTAAATGCCACTGCTTGGAAGGTGCACAGCAGTAGAGTCGAGGGCACTGGCCGAGTACTCCTCGTGGGAATGGACGAGGACTCCTGCAACATCATAAAGGGGATGGGCTACACCATCTTCTACAGGTTCGGGAGAATCCCTGTCCAGGGCCTACGTAAGAAGGTAGAAGGCAAGGGGAAGAATCCTCTTCCCCCTTCTTCCGCCCCAGCGGAGGCTGGGACTTTAGTGGTCCATCCAATAGATGAGACCCTGGAGGAAAGAGTCTATCCCTCCACTTCCAGGGAGGGTATGGATGGTACCCATCCTGCCATCCCTGGGGAGGCAAGCTCTAATGTGATGGATGTCGAGGACTGTCTCACTCGCCCATCCACCTCCAATGACGGCGGTGACTTTGCCCGTCCCTCCACATCTTGGGGGGATGGCTCGCTGCTCACAGCAGGGGGGGAGCGAGGGATGACTCCAATGGATACATCTGTTGCTCTCCTATTGGCTGATCTTAGGGGGCGTGTACCCCTGGGGGCCAATTGTACCCTGTCCTCAGAAGAGGAATAGAAGTCTCGACTCTCTGAGTGAGGAATCCTTCAACTCACCTAGATATGACACACCCAGTAGTGACCTCGAACACCAAGATAGGTCAGGTGAATCTGCACCACGCGAGAGGAGCATCGGCGGTTATTGCAGATATGTTCACCAAAGCTGAACTAAGCATTGTATTAATACAAGAACCCTGGTTCTTTAAAGGGCAAATCAGAGGTCTTCCAAGTAAAGATGCAAAAGCAATATGGGACACCCGAGAGGATCGCCCCAGAGCATGCATCCTGATAAGGGATAAGGTTAAATATATTACACTGTCAGAGTTTATATCACGAGACTTGGTGCCAGTTCGAGCTTGCATCGAAATTGGCAACTTACATCGTGATATAGTAATTGCATCAGCCTACTTTGCAGGAGATAGGCTGATGCCACCAATGGAAGTGCAGAAACTGGCTGACTTTTGTGGCAAAAATAACTTGCCACTCCTCCTCGGATGTGATGCCAATGCACATAACACCATATGGGGAAGTAGTGACACAAACAAAAGAGGAGATGAACTATTAGAATTTATCCTGAAAGAAAACCTTGAAATCCTCAACGTGGGAAACACCCCCACCTTTGTGACAAGGGCAAGACAGGAGGTACTGGACATAACACTTGCAAGTACGAGCATAAGTCCTACCATGAAGAGATGGCGAGTATCAAACGAGCCCTCGCTCTCTGATCATAGAATCATAAGGTTCGATGTGGAGGGACTGTCAACTACAGTAACCTACATAAGGAACCCAAAGAAAACAGATTGGGAGAAATATGACACCAATCTAAAGTATAACCTTGTAACGGTAGATTCAAGGGCAAGGAATCATTTAGGATTAGAAAGAGCAGTGGACTCATTAACTGAAGCAATAATAGATGCATATGAATCCAGCTGCCCTATTAAAGAAAAAGTTAACTGTAGGGACACTCCCTGGTGGAACAACTACCTGTCACAATTGAGAACATCCGTACGTCGACTCTTTCACAGAGCCAAAAATAACGGAGAGTGGCAGGCTTACAGGGAGGCATTAACCAACTACAACAAAGAAATAAGAAAAGCTAAGAGGAAGAGCTTTCGAGAGTTTTGTGAAAACATCACAGAAACTCCTATAGCAGCCAGGCTACACAAAGCAATGGCAAGAGGAAGAATACAAGGTCCCATGACTCTTAAGAAACCAGATGGCAGCTACACAGAAGATGAAGAGCAAAGGGCCCTTCTACTTCTGGAAACCCACTTCCCTGGAAGTGAGCCTGTCAAGGCAGAGGAACTACAGGCAATGCACTGTAGATCGAACAAAAGAAATTGGGAGGTGAGTAAAATTATCTGTACACCACAGAGACTGAAATGGGCAATTGACACCTTTCAGCCGTATAAATCACCCGGTACAGATGGTGTATTTCCTGCCCTACTACAAAGAGGGCCACAGGAAATGCACGCTCACCTACTTAGGATATATAGATGTAGCCTAGCATTGGGACATATTCCCCAAGCCTGGCGGATCGCAAGAGTCATCTTCATACCAAAGAATGGTAAGAAGGACACGACCCTACCGAAGTCCTACAGACCCATCTGCCTCACATCGTTCTTACTAAAAACCTTAGAAAAGATGGTGGACAACTATATACGTAGTGAAATTCTGGACAAGGCACCTCTGCATAAGAACCAACATGCATATAGAGCGGGCAAATCAACCGACACCGCTCTATTTGAGCTTACAGAGGTAATACAGAAATCACTTGATGAAAAAGAGATAGCTCTATGCTCCTTTCTGGATATAGAGGGTGCCTTCGACAACACCTCACACAAGGCAGTTGAGGACGCTCTAGCTAGGAAAGAAGTGGACAGCACACTGTCCAGATGGATTAACAATATGCTAACAACAAGAACAGTGGCGGCAAACACTAGTGGAAAAACCATCCAGGTAAGCACCACAAGGGGATGCCCACAGGGAGGAGTACTGTCACCACTGATCTGGAGTCTGGTCGTTGACGAGCTGTTGAGGCGGCTGACCGAGTGTGGATATCACGTAAACGGTTATGCCGACGACATCGTCATCCTAATCAGAGGTAAATTTGAGGAAACACTGTGTCTCCTAATGCAGGATGCCCTCAAAATCACCAAAGAATGGTGTTTATCTGTGGGCCTGAATCTAAATTCAGGGAAAACCACACTAATACCATTTACCAACAAAAGAAATCTCCACAATATAAAGAATATCCAGATAAATGGAGAAGATATTGAATGGAGAGACCACACAAAATATCTAGGAGTGATACTAGATAAAAAGTTGCTGTGGAACAAGCATGTTGAAGAAAAAATCAGCAAAGCGAAATCAGCTATAATGATATGTAGAAGAATTGCAGGAAAAATATGGGGATGTCACCCAAAGATCCTACTATGGATGTACACTGCAATAGTAAGACCTATCATCACCTATGGTGCAATAGTATGGTCAAGCAGAACCAAGCTTGAAACAACGAGGAAATCACTCGAGAAGTTGCAAAGGCTAGCCTGTTTATGTATAACAGGCGGTATGAGGACATGTCCGAGTGCGGCAATGGAGGTCATCCTAGACCTCACTCCACTCCACATAGTAGTGGAGGAAGTCGCAACAAAGGCCTACCTCAGAATGTACAAAGAAGGGTCAATAAAGGGTGGGCATGCTGAGCTAGCTTTGCCTAATTGCACACACCTAATCGACCTACCAGGAGACAAAATGGTCAAGAAGTTCAGTCTCGAAAAGAACTTTGATATCAAGCTGAACACGAGAAATGATTGGAACAACGACACCATCCAATCACTCAGGGAAAATACTATTAAATGGTATACCGATGGATCCAAAACAGAAGAGGGAACTGGAGCAGGAGTATATGGACCAAGGACAGAATATTCTGAAGCAATGGGCAAACTCCCTAGTGTCTTTCAAGCGGAAGTTCACGCAATTGAGAGATGCGCTCAGTTCAACCTCGACAGAAGATACAATAGACAGGATATTGCTATTCTATCTGACAGTCAAGCAGCCATCATGGCATTGAATTCCCCAAACATTGACTCAAAAATGGTTTGGGAATGCTTAACAAAACTTAATGAACTAGGCAAGAATAATAAGGTCTCCCTGCTCTGGGTACCAGGGCATATGGGCGTCGAAGGAAATGAGCGAGCTGATAGACTCGCCAGGAAGGGTGCGAGAGAGCATCTGATAGGACCAGAGCCATTCTGCGGCCTGGGAAATTCATATTTTCAGGCAGAAGTAAAGAGAATTACGGAGAAAGTGAGATCTAGCTACTGGATTGAACTCCCGGGGCTCAGGCAGGCTAAGGACCTGCTCGGTAATTATGACCGAAAAAGGTCCGGAACATGTTTGAGCCTCGGCAGGAAAGCCCTAAAAAGTCTGACAGGGTTCCTCACAGGCCATTGTAGACTTGGGGAACATCTGCGGAAAATTGGACTAGAAGAAGACGGAACATGCAGATTCTGTAGGGAGGGGGCGGAAACGCCACACCACCTCCTCATGCAGTGTGTTGCAGTGACACAAGTTAGAATGAGGACCTTGGGCAGGCCCCAAATGGACATTGGATCCATACGCTCATTGAATCCCCTGCGAGTCCTAAACTTCCTAAGAGGGCTAGGACTCGAGGGGATGCTGTAACAGGAAACCCGGTAAGCAAGTAGGGGGGAGCGCAAAAGATCCTAAGGGTCGCAGTGCATAAGAACACCCTCTAATAATAAAATAAATAAATAAAAATAAAAAATACCGCGTGGCTGTAGGACAGAATACATACCTGGAATGACAGCCGAATCTAAGACCCTCCACGATAGGTACAGGAGGCTGTATGAGGAAGACCCATTTTCGGAAGCTACAATACTGTCAGGCGAGCAGCTCATGGAGGCCATATCTAATTCAAGAAGTGAAAAGTGGTGTAAATTGCTGGAAAGCCTTGATATGAAGCAGAACAGCAGGAAGGCTTGGAAAACTATAAAGAACCTGAGTAACGATCCAACATTAGCCGACCCTAGTCCATACATGGTTACTCCTAATCAGGTGGCACATCAGCTACTAATGAATGGAAAGTCGGGAGTGCGAATGTCGAAAGAGAGAATTGAAAGAGCCCACTCAGACGAAAACAACTTCCTGGGGGAGAAATTTACTGATGCCGAGATCAGGGCAGCTCTTGAAACCTTAAAACTTAACAAGGCGGCAGGACTTGATGATATAAGATCGGAACAAATAAAACGATTTAGTGACCGAACTGTTGACTGGTTGTTGCGAATGATGAATGAATGTATCAGAGAGTTGAAAATACCCAAGCTATGGAGAAAGGCTAGAGTCGTGGCAATCTTGAAGCCCGGTAAGGACCCTGCCGATCCAAAAAGTTTTCGACCAGTATCTCTAACATGCCAGCTCAGCAAGGTTTTTGAGAGATTGATCCTTAACCGAATATCGAACCACATAGACGGAGAAACCATAGACGAACAGGCCGGCTTCCGACCTGGCAGATCATGCGTGGGTCAGATATTGAATCTTGTACAATTCATAGAGGATGGTTATGAGAAAGAAAAGATAACTGGTGTCGCTTTTGTGGATCTCACTGCAGCGTATGACACGGTGAACCATAACAGACTCTTGAAAAAAGTATACGCCCAAACTAAAGATTATAAACTCGCGCGGACAATCGGTATGCTTCTTGAAAACAGAAGATTCTATGTCACCTTGCAGGGGAGGAAGAGCAGATGGCGAAGCCAAAACAATGGGCTCCCACAGGGAAGCGTCTTGGCGCCCATACTTTATAATATATATACGAACGACCAACCCACCACCAACTTGAACACCAAACACTTTATATATGCCGATGATACTGCTGTGGCGGCTCAGGAGGATACATTTCAGCGGGTTGAGGAAAGTCTGACTAGGTCACTGCGGGTTCTTGGGAGTTGGTATAGAGAAAATAATCTAAGGCCAAACCCAGGGAAAACGCAGCTCTCCGCTTTTCACCTAAAAAATAGAGAATCTACCAGAGAACTTAAGGTGGAGTGGATGGGGGAGAGAGTGAAACACTGCGGCACTCCTAAATATTTGGGGGTCACCCTGGATAGAACCCTGACCTTTAAAGAACACTGTCTGAACACAAAACAAAAAGTATGCGCCAGAAACAATATTTTGCGCAAGCTCACTGGGACAGTGTGGGGTGCGACCCCATCAGTGCTGAGGACGTCAGCTCAAGGCTTATGCCTGTCTGCGGCGGAATATGCGTGTCCGGTTTGGCAGAAATCTACTCACTGCAAACAGGTGGACGTTGCCTTGAATGATATGGCACGAATAGTCTCGGGGTGCTTAAAGCCTACACCAACTGAGAGACTGTACCCAATAATTGGAATTGCCCCACCACATATTCGACGTAGAACTGCCGCAGATGCAGAGAGGTACAAACAAACCCACGACATACGCCACCCTTTATACCATCACCAACCAGTGGTGTCGCGACTGAAGTCCAGGAAAAGTTTTATTAAGGCCACATCCCCTGTTGAGTCCTCTCAACAGCGTAGAGAAGAACTCTGGCGTCTGGACTCTGGAACGGCACCATGGATGGAACCAAATGAGAGTATCGGAGTTGGAGAACACATACCATATGCTCTATGGAAGACCCTCAATAGACTCAGGGTTGGCGTCACTAGATGCAAAAAAAACCTGCAAAGGTGGGGGTACCTGCCTGCATCAGATGACACCCGATGCGAATGCGGTGCAACCCAGGATGACAGCCACTTGCTGATGTGCCCACTGATGGGAGTGGTCTGTAGTCCTGGGGATCTGATTATGACAAACGACAATGCGATGTCAGTCGCTGCTTATTGGAGTGGTAGAGCTTAGCCGGACACGAAAAAGAAAGAAAGATTGGTCTCCTTTTTGATTATTACACTGTCTCCCGAATTACGTCAATATTACTCACACATTATTTTATAACATCCTTACTTGCTTTGAATTCATGGAATATTTGGTTGTTTTCTTCTTCTTTCTTGATATTCTAGCTGATTCCAAAAGCTTTTATTTCTTATATGGTGCATCTCCTCTTGAATATTAATGTGTAGAGAGTGTATATATATAATTATTACAAAAAATTAACTGAAGTTGTTTCCCAGTATTTTGATCTGATAGTTCCCAAATGTAGAGGTTTTTTTGTGAATTATATATGTATAAAATGTATACTGTGTTTTGTTGCTAGACATTTCATTGTAATAATATCTTAATGGTGGTTCTGATTTTATTTGAATATTCATTTAAAAATAATAATTGTACCTATATATTTTTATAGACGACTGACATTTGAGCTAAAAGATATTCACAGTTTGGTCATATCATGTTTTTTCCTCATTATTAGCATCTGAATTGGTCAGACAATTCAATCTCAAAATTTCCCAACTTATTAGTTCCTGATACTAGAAAAATATCAATATTCAAGTCATATATTATGTAAAGATAATATATTTCAATATTTTATGCATTGAAATTAACATCAAGCCAAAAAATACTAGATTTTGAAAATGTAATCTATGTTTACTCTGGTTCAATTCTCAGCAAATAGGAAATATTTTTTTATTTATTATGTAGTTCATGTTAATCTGAGTTGGAAATTTTCACTCATATATAATCTATTTCTTTTAAAAACATTTTGAATTAATTATAAATTTTGACACCAAGAAAAACTTTGAAACTTCAATGAGATTATGTAGTTTAAGATTAATATTATTGTAGTAAATATAGAATTCAAATTTGATCAGAACCACAATTTTGTTATTCCCCAAATTGGATATAAGCTGTTATAATGTTAATTGTATCCCCCAGCACAGATATGTTATTGTCTTTGGTATATTATAGTTGACCTTCCGGAAATTAAAGGAAATCACAGGAAATTCCGCACGCTTGTCACCAGTTATATAGGTAAACTGAATATTGAAAGTGATATATTGTCAATTGTATTTCTTATTTTAGATTTTATTTTTTGCACGACAATATTTATTTTTACCAATTAGTTATTCTTTTTTTTATTTAATTATATATCCGAATGCTATTTTCTTATGTTGTTAAAACGTGATTTGTATTGTTTTTTTTTATGACTAATAAAATTTGTCATCTGTTATTTCAGAGTATAATTATATTTCATTGTTTAGTTTAATTAGGTTTCTTTTGAACTCAATATGGATTGCCAATATATTTGTATTTTATGTAAAATCTTTATTTTTCTAAGTGATTTAAAGGATTTTATAAGAAATAGAAATGATATACATTAAATAGTAATAAAACTCAACTTATACAATTTTTTTTTTATTTGAAAACAGATTTAAATCTTAGTTTTTTAAAACATGATTCAAACTAATTATTTACTAAGTTATCTACATAATATATTTTTTACAAGAAGGGAGGTTCTGCTTATTTCTGAAGGAAGAAATAGTAGGTACATTTAAAAATCAGCTATTCTTTGTTAAATTCACATAATATTCAAAATATATACTCTTCAAACTAATTTAGATTTTGTTATTAATTTTTCACACTTAGTTGATTATAAAACCGTTTTTCTTCATTGGAATATTCAGGTCAACGATTTTTTTCCAAAGTACTCTTTACAGGGTTAATTGTCTTTAACAATAGTTTCAATTTTATGGCAGTCAATATTTCAATCAAGAATTCTTATTATTCTCATAGAATTTATGGGTATTAGCGTGAAATGTGTTAGCTCAATAGTCTGAAATGTTCTAAATAGGATGATTTCCTGAAATATACTTTTTCCTATTGCGTATCAATTTTATTGAAATAATAGGGCCAATCCATAAGTTTTTTTTAGCAAAACTATTTATTTTGGTATTTTCTTTTTTATTCACCCATTTGTTTTTGTGATGCCTCGATATATTTTTTATATTGTTTTTTTGACACTGTTTTAGTGATATATATTTTTCCTATTAAAACATTGTGTATTGTGTTTTCTATCGGAAATCACTAAATTTATGTTCATTGTAAATAAAAGCTAAAAATAAACACTTTTACATTTATGAACATTAAAATCTATCTATATGACATGTAATGATTTGAATTTGCAACATACCGATGTATGTGTTTGCGCATAAAATATTTTTATTATTAAAATGTGTTATTCTCTTCTGTGTTCTTAGTTTCTTCTTTCAGAGATATAATATCTGTAAATAGAAAGTGAATGATTGGTAACCAATGAGTGTGAAATAATGAGTGTGTACAAAGATAATTCTTGACAAGGGGTATTTAAAAATGTAACTATGCAAAATGAAACTTGTTGAGTTTTTCTGATAACAAAGCATCAAAGCGTTTAATGTTTTAAGTCTGCATTAGCTGACCATGGATTGGAAAAGAAGTCGGCGATGTATATTTATTATATTTCATTTTTTAATAATGGAAACTTCAAAAAAAATTACAAATATTTTCAAATATACAGTATCAATTGGAAAAAATCTTTTTTTTTTCTATTTACTTTCTAGAATTATTCAAGATGAACTCACCCACAATCTTGATGCCATGTCTTGTAAGAGTCATAGGTACATAAAAGGATATACTTGATATTACATATTTTTCCTATTACATTTCTAACTCGACATTGCTTTCCTCTCCATGGCTTTTGTAGATATAACTTTCATACATCATTGATGATTTATAGCTTATTTGTAATATCACCTCGAGTGCACTATTATAAGTAAACCTTCGTAACTGCTATTAAGCTAAAATTTCTTCGAATAAAAGCTATGTTTTTTTTACATAAATTTAGTGGTTTCCAATGATTTTTCATTAAATTTATTAACCTCCCATTGTGTTGTCCAATTTTTTACGCTTGTATTATGAAATGTCTATTACCTTTTAGAATACATAATATTTTTATGTACATAATAGTTTACTTATGTACATAAGCATTCATTTGTTTCTTTCATTTGCAGGTTTTCCTTTTATCTTATCATTTTTTTTAATAATTTAACATGTTTTAGTTGTAGATTGTGCATGGTTTTGTCTTACAGCATCATTTAAATTAATTATTTAATTTTTTACTCACACATTTTGTCTTAATTCAAATAAATTTTAATCACCTTCTTTCTTGAATCTATGGATATTTAGAGCCAAGATGAATATTTAATTTTTTTTACTGTATTATTGAGTATTTTCATTTTATTCAATGTGAATCTCGATTTTCTGGGATATACAGTTTAAGGATGTTTTGTACTAGTTAATTACTGAGGCTCATTGCATTGCAACCAAATTTTTTGTATTTCTTTACAAATAGTTGCATTTGCACATAAAGGTGTACCAATATGGTTGTATTTAAAGTTTGATAAAGATAAGTAGTTAACAGTGAATTTAGGAGTGTAGAAAACATATTTATAAACAAATTTAATCTAACTGAAAAATTGTTTATTTTTTATACATATTGTGTTTCCATGAAATACAGAGCTATTAATTTTTGTTTCAAAACACTGAGCCCCTGCAATTAACAAGTTCAGACAATATTTGTATGATTACACTGATAATTAAGAAATTTTAAACTAATCAATCTTTCTAATTTTGATTTTGAATGTGTAATTTAAATCAGTGTTGATAATTGGTGTGTTCTTTTGTAATATGTGGAACTTTCATTACAAAGTTAGACAAAAAGGTATTTTTAACCATCATTTTGTAGATTTTTTTTAGAAATATTTTCCTCAATACATTTTCAATTAATTATATATCTTATTGCAATGATTCTATCTTTGCATTTATAGTTTAGATGTTTTGTCTCCTTTGTTAAAAATATTTGAACTACTTTATATATATATGCATATATAATATATATTTTTTACAATTTTTGTATTATTAACGATTGAAATAAATTATTTTATCTGCTGTTAATTCAGAATACTAGAGAATAAAAATATTTTGCATTTAAATTTAATAACATTTTGTATTTCTAGTATTTCAAACTGTCCAAAGTATTTAATATTATTGACTCTGATTCTAAATGACACATGTATCTATTAAAAAAAATCAATGCAAAATAAATAGGGCAGACTAAATTTAAAAAAAAATATTAATTAACTATGAAAAAATAAGTATTAAGTATATTGGAATTAAAAAATTAAAAGATTTATAAAAAAAATATTGTAATTATAGATATTTTTAATACAAATCAATAAAAAAAAACACGTTCATATCATGTTTTTCTAGCTAATGTTGCTATCTTAATTCCAGTAAATAAATCTTATCATCTGTTTAAATCTAAGAGGACATATGTTATAGTGTCTGAAAAGCTATGCAGACGGATTTTTTGTAAGCCAACACTATACACGGGCTGTTGGGCAAAAAGATCTGTCATTGTACCTACTTGAAAGTTGTGTGTAAATTTAATTCGAGATTCGTGAAAAAATATTAATTATTTTTTTCAACTTTTTTTTTATAGTGAAATAGTCAACAGACTAGCTGTTTTGTATGTTTAATTTTGAATAGAAAATTGAAAATATACTTCCATTTTAAAATAACTTTTTTATTAATCTTGTTTAACATAAAATATAGTAATCTAAATATGTGTCCTATTATGTTTCATTCAGATTCCTTAAATTAATATATGGAACATATATGGTACACTGTACAAAATTGTCAAGGAAAAACATTATTATCAAGTATCTTCAATCTGTTTTACAACATAGCAAAAATAAATTTCACCAATCAATGTGGCATCTGTCAGCAATATATACAAACATATCACCACTAGGTTGACTTGGACCAAATTAATGTATATCTCAAGAAACTAGGTTGCAATTGCGAGACAATAATGTAGTATTTTTTGAAGAATGAAAGTCACCATATAATGATTTCCTAGCTCGTGAAGCGACAACTTGTGCCCCACCCAAAATTAATTTTATAAGATATTCATTCCTATTCCATGAGTTCTTTTATTTAATTTCTTACATTACATAAGATTCTGTTCCACTCGCAGCGGCTCTAATTGATTATCTGGGGTTTATTATATGGATCACTTTTTGGCAAAAACTCTGGCAAGCTACAGTAGTTTTATAAGATTTTCATAAGATGATCGAATGTAAAGAAAAGTTAGGAATTATTCTTATATCCTTTAAAACAAAGGTGGATACTTGTTGCAAATCTCTATATTTTACAAATAAATATGGAATACCTACAAAAAAAATTTCCAATTGATATGTAACTAAAAAATCAATGCAAAGATAAATTCTTGGTAAAGAAATAACCAAAATGAAAGGGAATAATTAAACAAAAAAAACTTCATTTGATCAATATGAATAATTATAAATGAAATACACCAAAATATTCAAAAAGCATGTCAAACATTATAATTCCTGAAATTGTTATAAACTTTAAATTTGTTCATCAAACTGTCAATTTGTTCAAGCGAATTTATTTCTCTTAATGAATCACCAGGTCTATATTTTACATGGTTTTTTCAACTTTGAAGTAAAAAAACACAAACTTAGAGGCTTCACAGCATATATGTTCGATACATCAATTTGGAGTAGAACATTTAGTGTGTCTGTGTGTGAGTGTGCGTGCGTTAGTATCTGTATGTATCCCCCCAAAATACAATATACTTATTATATGAACAGTACAAGATATAATATAATCATAATTAGAAATTAATTGCTAATATAATATTTATTGCCTATTAAAATTTTACTAGTGGTTTCAGATATTTGAAGTTTATTTCGTAGATCATCTAATAGATATAGGTATATCGTATATACAGTACAAATATAAAAAATATGCTTTAAGCCTTTAAAAATAACTTTATTTAAAATTAACTAAACATCTATAATATTGCAAAAAAATATCTGTTCTTCTCATCTCTAGTTACATGATCTATAAATAAATGAAATAATTCTTTATTTTCTTATAATAAACAAAATACAACATTAAAAATATATTTAATATAATAAAAAATAACAGAAAGAATTATATAGAAATACATAACTTGTAAAAAGTTATATTATGATAAGGACAAATAACGAGAAATTCCACCAGGTAACGCTTGTTTAAATATAAATTATAATTAGTTACATACACATACCATCACACAGAGGCAACAGAATGCCACATTTTTCTATCTTGACACGCTGCTATCGCTAGTTTGAAATGTTTTGGCCCTTTTCTGTCATTTATGAAACAATCCTCGTCAAAATGTTTGGAGCATATTCAGTATGTTGTCGGCTTGAATTTCGCTCTCCCTATATTTCGAATGCACAAGTATATAATGTATTATCCTTGGGAAATCTATAAATTGAATTAAATATGTTGTAGATATTATAAAACATGTATAAGTTTCTTAAGACTAAATAAAATCAGTCAATGTCAAAAAGAAAAGATGTTCGATCGCGGTGGTCAGTTGTGATACAGATTTAAGTTGTGAATTGAAAAATATAATATACCCATAAAAATAAATGTTTCCTCCTTTAACGAACATACAAATTGACACTAATGACAAGTTTTTTGCCCAACGCGGGGCGTTTTGATAGTTCAATGTTGGCAGTAGACCAAAATATGTCCATTATCCCTTCACCTATTAATACTCATTGGTTTAAACATTATGGGCCGGTATTACAGTCGGCCCTCAACTCATTGAGTTTGTTAAACTCAAGATTAATGTCAAGGGGAGATTGAATCCATTTCCGTATTACAGTGCAATATGACATGTCAGTTACTAAATCTTCAATTATAGACATATCTGTCAAATTTTAAATAACCTCAAATAATACGAACTACAAAACAGGACGCTACGACTTGAAATACTATTGTTTTATTATCCAACATGGTAAATTAAATTTTTCCACTAAAATAATGCTTTTAAATGCCCATGTTCATTTCAATATGGCTGTCAGCTGTCACCGTCGATATAACTAACGCCTCTAGTGATAGAACACTGAAACTACACGCATTGCCTAGAATTGAGTCGAGAAATGACAGTTGACTCACCGTCAAGTACTTAATACGCCAGAAACGTTGAGTTAAATATTTGTCATTTTAGTGACGTATTTGAGGGAAGATTAGGCCTAAACGGAGACTGTAATACGCTATATTTTTGTAAAACTTGAGTTTAGCTATTAAACTGAGACTGTAATACCGGCCCTATGTTAATCATCTTGTGTACTTTATATTTATAAGTCAATATGGACACCTAGATATTTTTAAGTAAAAATCAGGTTTTAATTATAATTGACAAACAATGTACTTCAATATTATTGCTTTTTTTTACTTGGCAGTTAGAAATAAATTTTATTTTGCTATTTCTGAATAATAGTCGCTTAAGTCAGTCTGAAATAAAGTTTAGGTTTCACCTTAATATAAAAAGAATAGCTTTCTTGAATTTACAATACATATTTAGATATTTTAGTAACCTCAATTTTGAATATCTGCATATTCAAATAGTAACAATCAAAGACATATTATAAACATGTTTTTGTTTGCTTTGTGTTTCAATTTTAAATAATAAATTTAATGTTTTGAATGTCTTTTGTTACATATTTTATTTGTAGGTATATGTGCTGTATAATCTTTTTTAGTTTTGCACAAATTTTCATGTTGATGTTAGGTTATTAAAAAGAGTTTAAATTTATGTTTATGTATTTATAATATAAATGCATAACCCGCATCAAATCATGTGTTACTAAAAAGTTTTTCACCAGTATTTGAAAATATGTTATTATTATTTTCTTTTGTGTAATTTGTGCAATACTAGAAAAGTACCATGACTCCTATCGGCAGTCTTAGCTTTGATTTGATATACTACAACGCTTGCGTATTATATTTAGATGAACGTTTATTTAAAAAAATGCTTTTTTTTTAATAAATTTTTCATTTGGATTGGCTGACAGGATTCTGTAAGTAAAAAAAAATAGAGATGTGTTTTTTATGACTGTTGGTTTTCCCAATAGTTTTCTATATGTTACTAAAATAGTTGTGAAATTTGTTTTTCTGTGATTATTTTAGATAACTAGTTTTATTTCAATGTATATTTTGTTATTTTCCCTTATTTACCCTTGTATATTATTGAACCAATTTTATTATATACCGGAAAATCCATATGTCCATTGTTGCTCTTTGTAGAATAACTTATTTTCAACTACCTACATCATAATTTAAATTGTTTCTGTATTGATAGTTATGTATATATTTGTGATCATAATTATTATAAGAGTATTATGGCAACTTGTTAAAAATCATTATATTTTTTTTAAGAAAGTTGCTACCTACTTTATTGCATATATTATTTTCTTTACAATGGCACGATAAGATAAGGATTTTCAAGTTATTTTGGATGTTTCTGCAATGGTTCTGACTGAAAAATATGTATTTGAATTTGACCACAAGTTTACATATCTTTTTTAATTCATATCTTTTTTACACTCTAATTTTGATGAATGGTCAAAGTGTGCATGATACTTTTTCATGTTAATTTTGTAGTAGTGTGCATTCAGTTTTTGTGTACAAATTTCCATTTTTTTTAAATAATTATAAAATTAATGATGTTATTTTATAAAATTTGATGTACTTTTTTATAAAATTCGTGCGTACTTTGAGTTTCGTCGTGATGTTTTTGTGTGTATGTAGAGCCCAAACTAAAAGGCCGATGAACTTCATATGGATACCGTATGTGTGAAGTACATTTACTTAGAACTGATAAGTTTTCCATAGACAACTGTTCATTTTTTCTTTATGATTTCATCTGTTAAAACTTTAAAAATGCTCTGGAAAATCACGGTCTGGAAAATCGAGATTTTCTTATATTGTTTGAATTTTTGATACAATAGAAATGCACTCTTCAAGTGTGTTATTGCATATTTATATGAAAAATATATGTAACAGCAAAATAGCATGTATTAATTTGAGAAAATTGAGTTATTGACTTCATATTGATATTGTGTTTCTATAGAAAACTGTATTTTTTTGCTCTACACTACTATGAATATAATAGTATTCATCTACATACTATCATGCCATCTTCCTCTTGGGGTAGGTAAAAAGAACCAAACACCGCATTCTTCTATTTTGACACATATCCATCATCTCATAAACATTTACGCTTCGTCTCATACATTATCGTCGATTGTTCAAGCAAATCTTTGACTCGCCACTACTATGGAATAGTGGAGAGTCATGATTTCACAATTTTTAAGCATATTTTTGACACCAATTTTTCAACAGGTATCATGTAGAGAGTGCATACTATGAGTTTTGTGTGTATGGTGTATTATGAAAACTTTTGTCCTCAGGGAAATTAATATTTGTTTAGGAGTCTAATAGAAATGTACTTCATAAAAATCTATTTAGGGATTGTCAATCTTTCAAAAAAAAATGTAGGTACACTTACTTGGAGAGTTTAGTGTTTGCCACCACCCACTCATTTTACATATATTTAAAATAATAATACTTACCAAGAAAATATGTTCTGACCACTTCATGCTTTTGAAAGAGCAGTGTTCGTGGGTGGCGCATGTGTCATATTGCACCAAACCGAGCACTGCTCGCTTATTTCGATTTGTTTGCGTTACATAATATGAAGTATGAATTTATAATGTGGCGGTTATCTTGGTTCTTCATTTTTATGTTTTTTAAAAGTAAAATTTACTAAAATGTTTTATTTATATTTTGTATGAATTTTTAAATGATGCTGTCAGTCTTAATCTTGTACAAGATTTTATTAGAAACTTATTTTATATCAAATGTATTTCAGTATATCAATATTTTTTATGTATTGTGTTTTTTCTATTCTTTTTATCCATTTTTTATACAAACAAAATAATTTTTGATTATTATTTTTATAAACTTATGTTTTTAACTTTACAGCATTGAAACATTCTCCGTCAAAGAGAAAAAGTATATCAAGACCGTTGAGACCGCATGAAGAACCAGACTCAGGTATGTTCTTATACATCTTGTTTATGCACAATTATTTCCTCTAGTAATCACAATAACCAAAATATAAAATAACCTAAAACACTTACTTCTAAACACAGTCATTTATTATATTCGTTTTTCAGTAGTAGTACTGTATTTTTTTGAGTATCTCAGACATATTTGACTCTCAATTTTCTAGAATATGATAAAATATGTATTAGAAATAGTTTGTAGATAACTATGGTGATTTAAAAATATACTTAAATAATAAAAAGCCCAATTTCGCTACTAACTATAGGTATTTAATTTCTAGATTTATAAAATAAAAAATGTTTTTATTTTTTTTTATTTTCAAATTTTATTACTCCACATATTATTTTATACACTTAGTTTTTTATGTTTGATTGATGCCTGATGATTTATGTTTGATTGATCCATATCCTGGATAATTGAGGGTATTATAGGCATATCAATTTTCAATATTTTTTTATGACATTTGTTGTTATTTCAAAGTTTTACATTAGTTTATTTCAGAATACATGGTTAAAAATAAATAAAATTACTATTTTTAAAAATGTAGCCTATTTGTTAGTATTTGCATTTTTTTTCCAGGACAGTATAAATGCATTACGATGATATATTTTTCATTAAAAAAATATAAGCAATTGTAAATTTAACAATCACAGCTTAAATAATATAGTGAGCTAATTTACTCATTATATTAATAATGCAAAATTATATATATATATATATATATATATATATATATATATATATATATATATATATATATATATATATATATATATATATATATATATATATATATATATATATATATATATATATATATATATATATATATATATATATATATATATATATATATATATATATATATATATATATATATATATATATATATATATATATATATATATATATATATATATATATATATATATATATATATATATATATATATATATATATATATATATATATATATATATATATATATATATATATATACATATATACATAATTTTTGTATAATTCTTTTATCATTTTTTGTAAACAAGCTTTGATACATAGCATTGTAATGTTGAATCTGTGTTGCTCTGCTGCAACTTTGTCATAAAAACTATTGGAAAATGGTTAGTTCGTACCAACACAATTTATTTCTAACTTATATTTACACATACATTCTTACTAATAAACGTGTTTCAAAAGTTACACAACTGTTTAACATCCATGTTGGCAAAAACGTTAATTATAAACGCTGTGTAGTTCAGTGTGTATTTCTTATACATATTTTACACAATGCTTGCACGCCTGTCCAAGGTCGTTAAGCGGTGTTTTAAGACAAATGACATCTATCACGGATCAAGTTTGATTTTGATCTGCATGTTATTATTGTTATATCTTGGAATAATTCCAACAGTTTAAATAAATAAACGGGTATGTATATTATATTTATTTATTTAAAAATCTTTAAAAATTATTTGAATTTTCAATAGTTATGCATTTTAGGAGCGAAAAAATGTTAAACAGTTAGTACTTTTATAATATCTAAAATGGTGTTCGCATGGGTATTTGTATGATTTAATTATTCGTTATATTTCCTATTTTAAAATGTGAAAAACGTATAAGAATATCAACCATGACAAACGTCAAAATTAGAATGGCGGCTCTGCATATGCACGGGTGCATAGTTGCGACATTATAGGACTAACTTATGTTGTACGTCTGTTGCAACTACTCAGTCGTTATACAGTGATTATTAGTAAGATTTTTAAACAAATGTTGCACAAGCTTTACATGGTGTGTAAAAATAAATACTTAACACAGGTCAACAGGTGTGCAGTAGATTTTTATTAGTAAGACTGTTGGTGTTTTATTTTTATTCCATACTATAAAGTGTTATGATTATAAAAGTGTTCAAATATATATCTATTTTATTTTATACTGTATCTGCAATTTAAAAAAATATGTCCTAAAAATCCATTAAATATTTTTTATAATCATATCATTTTCTTTCATCTGTCAATCACATCATATTTATTTTTGCATGTGCTTCTTATTTGACTCTTCTCGTTGATTTTTCTACATCCCTCATTATTAGGTTTATTTTGTATTTGAAATAATTTATTTTATTTAGTTTTTATTATATGGGTAGTAATAATATACTGTGAACTGATATGTGGTGTGATGATGGTTAGTAGAATATTTTGTAATTATTTTTTTAAATCTGAAGAAATAGCCATTTAGACTTCTATATACCATATTTTTTATTTTAATTTTACATGTACATGTTATTTATATTTTCTAAACTAAATTATAGATTCATTATTTTTAAGATGGGTGGTGGTAGAGCGGTTAGTGCTCTGGGTTAGTAATCCAGTGGTCGCCAGTTCAAATCCTGCCACAGCCAATTTCATTCATCTATAGCACAAGCATTTATGTTTAGTGTAGGGAATGTATGAGGATGTATATGTACATTGTTTCAAGGACTTATTCATTCTTTAAAAAATATAGATATTTTTCCTTTTTTCTTTAAATATCATTGAAATTACAAGAATCATGATTTTATGTTTTCTCTAAATTTATTAAATGAATTTCTTATTCCCTTCGTCATGTAATTTTTTTTCTAATTGAGAATGGATTTGTTAAAATATTTCTACTGTGAATACCCATTAGCATTATATTCCGCCTCAGTCTAGAACAGGGCTGGGCAAACTTTTGTCACAGAGGGTCAGATTCAGAAATACAAAGTGAACGTACCTCACTACATTTTATTAAATATCTCAATTGTGATATTTTTCAAATATATTATTATTATTTTATGTATATTTCATTTTCTAAGAAATCATAAAACAACAAGATTCCACACAGCAAATGTTTCAATTTATTTCCATTGGTATTCCAAATTAAAAAAAATCCATGCAGCGAGAAAATACTACTTTTAGTTTATTTATTTTGATAAATGAAATTGAATTGAAATTAATTTTTAATTCTTTATTTGTTTATTAAATGTGGGCTAGATGTAGCCCGCATTTTACCCAGAGCTGGTCTAGAATATATAAGTAGTAATGATGCGATGCATGTAAATTGTCCTTGTAAAATTTATATGCATATTCCATGCACTTAGGGTCTTTATGATTGAAACAGACCAACTGCTTTTATTAGTCATTTAGAGCAGTGAGTAGATCTCCCCCTCTTATTCCATCCAAAATAATTTATTGACTCATAACAATTTTTTGAAATTCTCGTTGATAAAATTCCATTTAATCTGATCACTTGATGTATTTTTGTGTGCTGACATATTTCTAGATTGCTTTTGTTATTAACTTTTCATCCCGTTTACTCAGACGTTAACATTTGTGTTAAAATTATATTACTAATGTTTAAATTTTTCACAATATGTAGAAAAAGGGTGTTTATTTAAATGTGTTTTTTTTATCATATCTATAATAAAATATTTAATGCAATCTCGGGATATATGTTTGTATTTTTCTTTATAACACAAGAAATATTATGATTGACTTTTTAATATTAACAACGAAACAAACTAATAAACTTCATTTGACTCTGAAACACTGAACCTTCGTATTTATAACCGAGTGTGTATAATTAATACCTATATATTTTTTGCTCTAGTCAGACTGAGCCCAACAGGTAATTGTACTATTCATTGTAGATATTATATATAGTGTGTTTTTATGATTTAACGCGCTGATACTAAAATGTGTGGTGCATTATGATGGTTATTTGTTAAAATATTTCATCCAAATACATCATTAGATACTAAAAAATCGGTGGATGACCAAATATGGAACTCGTTGGTGAATATTGTTTTAAGTGATCAATATAAGAACGGAAGAAGTAATTGCTTTGAAGACTGTGGTGTTTATTTGTTAACAAAATCATTGAGTGTGAAATATATATGAATTTTTAAAAAAATATTATTTATCGTCCAAAGAAATGAAGTCATTTGTTCATATTTTGTGGAATATTTTATCATGTTTTTAATTGAGAGTTTTTTTACTTCACGTGTGTA
This sequence comes from Molanna angustata, assembly GCA_963576475.1. NCBI lineage: Eukaryota > Metazoa > Arthropoda > Insecta > Trichoptera > Molannidae > Molanna > Molanna angustata. The sequence continues at coordinate 43,360,884 of OY754965.1, read as the reverse complement.
CTTGAGGATAGTAATAGTGTAAATTAATATTGCATTTTATGTGTATTTTACATTACTACAAATTAATCGGAAAAAAATTTAGACTCTATTCTCTGTTATGTTATTTTAACTCCTTTAATTTTATTTTTAATACATTAATTGATTTTTAATTTAATCAAATGCAAAAGAAATAGAAAAATATAGAATTGAAAAAATGTCCAAAAAAGTTTAAATCAAATTCCATAACATTTATTATCTAGATATGAATTATAGATACAAGTTTAATTTATTAATAACAATATTAAGTAAATCTTTCAGATAAAATATTTTGTCCAATTTCTTTGTATTCTTTATAAGTAATTAAATAGAACCATTTTGTATATGTACATTTAACAAATAATATGTCAGTAGAATAATCGTGGTTTCTTGTAATGGTTAGTATTTTTATGATCATATTGATATTTTTACTACCTTTGGAAAAAACAGGCATTATAAAAATGAATTATATTTAATTATAAGGAAATGAATATACATTCACTATGTGTTGGATACACACAAACGGTCTTACTTATAATATCTTATTAGTTCGACATTGGAGTAGTTTATCCTAGCATATCTATTTACTCATAGTTTTAAAAGTGCTCATTAAAATTGAATATATTCATCTTTATGACTGACTTTATGATCTTCATTCAATTCAATTCAAGGCAGTCAATGAATTAAAAGTATAGATTTTTTTGCTCTAGTAATAGGATGCAATGCTTATGGTAACATTGTAGTTTACTTAAAATTTTCAACATACTTTTGTGTTATAAAGTAGAAGGAAATTGTTGGCTGATTGATATCTGTTAAACTAGGCCCCCATCGAGTGTAAATTGTCATTAACACGTTTATGGTCGGTGTAATTCCTGCGCTGCATTATGAGTAAAGAATTTGACTATGTACCTGTTGAGAGGCAGAGTTGTTTGTGCCAATATTATAAGTAAGGCCAATTCAGTTTAGTGTGAGAGTGGTAGTATGGCATGATTCCCTAATATATTGCATATAAACAATATGTAGAAAAATCAACATTGAAGATTTTATTTGTACTAATTTCTCAATATTAAAGATTATACCTACTTTCACTAATATTTCCACTAAAAATAACAAAATAATCATTGTTGTGATGTGTACATAAATATTTGTATGATAAAATTAGATTTTTTTGATAAAGATTTATTTTTTATGTACACAACACAATTACATATGACTAAAATGATATATGAAAAGCAATGTATGAAAACAATTGCAGAAATGCCTACATTAAAAAATGAATGACACGGAAAAATGCTTTGCATGACAATATGTCAATCCCACAGGAGCTGGTACTTCTATTCAACCCAGCACTGAAGAAGTCCAGTTTCCGAGGGTCCTGTGGGTAGAACCCGCTAAACCGAGAAACCAACCTGACACACCCGATGATTCTACATTATCACCAAAGCCAATCTTTGACGACAGCTCCAGTTATCTCAGTCCAGACTATCCCCGAAGAAGACGGTTTTCTTCCGATACAGATAGCAGTATGAGTTCAAGAGTTCCTTCACCGTTCGGAGTCAGCGATACATTCAAACTTAAACTTAAGAGTATCGATATTGAACAGGATGAATTGAGTGATTGTGTATATGACAAAGATGATTTTGTAGCAGATGAAAGATTGAATACAAGTACACCAAAAAATGCCAAGCCCAGTGTGAGAAAAATATCTTTTGCTGTAGATGGAAACCAGGATGAACCATTGAGGAGTCGCAGTGCATTAAGTAGTCATAGTAGTATAGCTGAAGCCTTAAAGGATATGCCCTTTATTGACAATGTAGAAGATAATGATAGAGCTAATAGTGAAAAAAATATAACAAAAAATCATGTTAATACAGGAAAAACAGTGCAAACAAACGATAATCTTGACAAAGGATCAAAAAAAGAATCCACTCAGAAGGATAAAAAAGTACAAAAGAAAGGTTTCTTTAGTGGCATTAAAAAGGCTTTGGTCGAGTTTTTCACTGGTCCAGAAGAATTAGAACAAGAAGAAACAAAGAATGGAAATAACATAAGTGAAAGACGTAATATTGAAGAGTCAAAATCAGATGAACCAATAGAAATTATCAATAAGGCACAAAGTAGAGTAAATGAAAAGGAAACATTCAATATTAATACTGATGATGCTAATTTAAGTAATAGTGTTGTGGTTATTGAATCTCAGAATGGTGGTGATGACAAAAAAGAAGATGGTTTTAATTCATCTATTTTTGCAGGGGAGTGTTCAAATGATGATTTTGCAATTATTCCATACAAAGAAAATAGAATTGATATTGTTGAAGATATTGATGTTTGCACAGATTTTGCCGAAGGTGATGAGATTGAACCCGATTTGGAAATAACATGGAAAAACAGAAGATCTAGGTCGTTGAGCAAAAGTATTGGTCCTGTTAAAAATAATACACAAATCAAACATTTCGAGGCTTACAAGTACAATTCATTAAGATGGGAAAGGATAGGATCGGAAAAAAGAAACATTGATGAAAATTCAACGAAGAAATTTCTCGACAACGAGCGATTTCAAACGAACGAAAAAATAGAATCCCGGGATGAATTTGTAAAAGATAATACTTTGATACAAGAGATTTCAAAATTATAGTATGTGTTTCTTTTATGTACCTTTATGAGGCTGCAAATTTGAGCATAAAGTGAAGTCATATATTTTGTAAATTATTTCTTTAAAGTTTGTTTGTATAGTATTTATAATTCTAAATATGTATTATAATTCAGTACTAGCTGTACGGTACTTCTCCAAGCAGTACTAACGATATATTTGAGTAGGTATATGGTTTTTAAATGATAATTAAATATTTAAACATAATGAGGTCTAATTCTGAATCAGTGATATATTATTATTTATCTGTTTATTAAGACCAAAAAAAATTACAGGAACATGATTATTTTTGTACATCTTAAGGGAATATACCATGATCAAATGATAATGTACCTACATATTGCACAGAACAATATGACATTGTTGCCAAGTTGCACGCCTTAGGCAGTATGTAAATTTTTATTGGTTAAAGTTTACAACATTGTTTCACATATAGTGTACAGGATCAAACTACAAAAAATATTAAACTTTGAAGCTTATTTTATATTGTGGAGCTTAGAATCTGTCACACAAATCGGGGAGGATTTTTATGTTACATATTTTATAATACTAGTCATTGAGAGAATATATATTTTCTTTGTACTTTCATATTAATTTATTTTTTTAATTTAAAAATTACTGTTATTTTAGATTGATATGTGATATGGATTTTTATTCTTCTCAGCAACTAATAGTCAATTTCACCAAAGTTACATCTATTGATAAGGTATTGACTACCTAAGTATTTTTAGGTATTTCCTAGCCATTACTTTAGTTTCACAATCAAAGAAGGAATTATCTGAGGTAATGGGAGCTTCCTAATTTTGGGAAACTAGTAAAATTATCTCTGCCTCTCTGTTAAGAAGAGAACTGATATTTCATCAGTCTGAAGTTAGTAACAATCATAGAATAATAATAGTATAGAATACTCTTTAGCCTGCAGTAAACGCGACTGCTTTATGTTGACTAATTTGGTCAACATTTTGCTGCGAGCATTCAGTAATCATTTGGTCGTCTGCGTGATACGTTCTCCAAATAGGGAATTTTTTAACTGCTTATAACGAGAAGTACTATACGAACAATGTCTACCAGCAGAGTCATACATATATTGACGCGAACCAGCTAATAAAACAGCTTCACTTTTTCAGTGAGGTATTATGGGAATGAGTATTCTATAGTTTTATTATTATTCTATGGTAAAAATATAATCTTTAAACATTAGGCATAATTTTAAATCGTGTTCAAAACTTTTCTGTCACTAATACATACATATACACACAAAACACATATGGCTGTCAATGGTTGAATCATATTTACTGGTTGCGAGTTTAATCTAAAAATTTCATTATCCAAGTTATCTTTGGTTAATTTAATTATTGCGACTCGCATGTTGCATTATAAATTAAGATTAATAATGCGTTTTTCATACTAACATGTTCATTGGATTGTAGGATTGGTCACTGAATCACCAATTAATGTTTTAGGCTAGTGATTTAAAATTATTCAAACACAAAACACAATTTATTTTGAATACAAATGTTGGTACCTATTGTATAAAAGAAAACAAACATTTACAATTTGTAGCTAGAAAACAAATACAATATTCAAAAGACAGATACTGTTAAATCAATAGATTCTGTAGGATCTATGTAAGGTTAATTTAATCATTCATAGGTAAAAGTTAAGATAGCTTTGGTGGAATTGACCATAAGTCTATTGTCATTAAAATATTGTAATAATGAATTATTATGGACATAATATATTAGGTACATATATTCTGTGTAACAGTTTCTGTGAATATTGATTACCTATAATGTAATATATGAATAATTATATTATTGATTAGGTACTCATATTTTTTCCACATAAAATTTTCTTGTAGCCCTCATAAAAGTATGTATGTGTTATTGATAAATAAGTTTCTAGTATATTACTGTCAAATCATTGGAAGAATATGATTATATTATATGATATGATATGTATTTATTTTACATAATTGAGTAATATAAATATGTAAATGATATTATATTAATGTTTTTAAATGATCAAATTTTTACACTGTTGTATTTTTCCATATTGTTACGAACATCAATCATTCCTAATTTTATCAAATTCATTTAGTGCAATATGTTTTGAGAAAAACATAATTTATCTTTGTATTCTTATAAAACAATTATATTGGTTACATACTACCTACATATATATGTGTTTAAAATAGAAGGATGTATGTTGTCTGTTAGTATCTGTACCAGATTGAAAGTATTTTGATTAAATATTATATAAGAAGTTGTGCATATCGAATGGTCTGTGTTATTAGAATAACCTTCGTTAACACAATATTTTGCAAAGCATGTACCCATATGATTTTGACAATGTTATATTGGAGTTAAAATATTTTGCTAGACAGAGACATCAAACAATGAAAGGGTAAAAATAATACAGCCTTCTATCAATACAAATATTTTATGATTGCATATATCGATGGCTAATCGGACAAAAATATTGTATGTTTATTATTGATAGTTGTTAGAAAACTCAACATGAATGTTCACAATGCTGGTACATTTGCTTGTAATATTCATTTTTAAATTGAATATATCTTTAGTTGTATTGCATATGGACATACTATATTTTCACAGATCAAAGACAAAGTTGACCTCTACAAAATGTGTATCACAACTCAATTTCACCAAAAAGTGGACATACAATATATATATCCAGTGAGCCATCAATTAAATACACATACATACATAGGATATTTTATCCCTACTGAGAGTCAATAGTTCAATATTTCAATTCCAAATTCGTCAAAAATTATATCTAAACAAAAAATTCAACATTTAAGTATAAAAGCTTGTGGAAAACTTCCCTAATACTGGACTTATTTCAATTCTACAAATGTTGCAAAAAATACACAAAGTATTTCAAATGAAAATGGAAATGGGTGAATAAAAAACCTTAAAATGGAAAATAACCATTATGCATTTGAAAAGGATTTTCTTTTTCAATAAAGCACATCTCTGGAATTTTTGATAACATTCATTCCATAGTTTATTTCGTTATTTTTATTTTATTTTATACATGTATCATGTTATTATGTCTGTTACTTATTTATATTTATGATTGATTTAAAATGACATTCCAAAGTACTGAAAACTTACCACATTCTATTACTCTGGTTATATAAAATCTACGATCAGCATTTCTAAATTGAAGAAGTCCTCCATACAAACTGACAATACTCTCTGATGTCGCTGGTTGGTAAATTGAAAAGGGTCACTCTTGTTACACTGGTCATTTATGAGCAATTGTCATTCGACAATAAATTCACCATTTTTGTACTGTGAAAAATAGTGTTTTTTTTAGATTGTTTTTAAAGTTTATGTTTCTACAAATTTTAGTTATTAAGTTATGGTGAAATAATATCTTTTTGTCATTCATTTTTGAGGCTGTTAACAAATGTAATTAAACTCAGAGGAGGTTAACCAAGTCCAATTTCATTTGTATAAACTTTTTGAATAGAATGGAGGATCCCTATTTTTATAAAATAGCAATACTTATGTTAAATTTTATAGGATATTAGTTTAACAAAATATGAGCAATAATATGGTTAATTTATAATACTCCTAGAATTTAAATTTATTTCAACTCTGATTCATTATTATTAAGTGGAAACCTTAAGAAGAAAAGCCATACTTCATCTATGGAGTGCAGAAAAACTTAAATGCAATGGACTTGAATGGAAATAGAAGTCAAAATTATATAAGAACATGTATGAGATGATGCATGGATGAAACTGTAGGTATGTAAAGAGAGGAAAGTGTATTTAGTTCTTTTTCTTTCCCCTAATGGGGAAGTGATGACTGTGTGTATGTAAATAAAATCTATCTACCAAATTCATATTATGTATATTCCCTATTTTATAATCGTTTGATTCATATACAAACATATTTCATTTTTAAATTATGTGGAGAATGATTTTTTTTTCGTTTTGTTAAAAAAAGATTATTGTATTTGTCGTCCAATAAATTATGTTTCATCATCCTTGTTTTTTATGCAATGGTTATCGTTAATCTTATTGGAATTGCTTTATTTCCCCAATTCCTTTCTCATCACTAATCTGCCATCCATAGCAAATAATGACAGAACTTAGAAGATATTTATTGTAAAATACCAAGTTTTGCTTTATTCTTCATATGTTTTTTTCTTTTTAAGACACTCGTAATAATACATTTCGATAATCACAAATAGAATTTGTTATAAATTATTTTTTTGTTTACAATAATTTTAATTTACTTAAGAATAATATTTGTGCATAAAAATAGGCTCAACATTGCATTTAACAACCGTCCTATATTGTAAAATGAGAATATTTGCCTGTAAAATATAATATAATTATAGTCTATGTACTCTAAGTTATTCATATTGGACTCATTATTGAATTATTAAATTGTTATTTTGTTTAAAAAAAAACTTTTTATTTTGAATCTGCAACCCATTTACCTACATATGTGTTATATATTAAAAGATGCAATTACTAGAACTTTGATTTACAGAATGATACAACTATTTATATATACGATGGTTCAGTGATTTTTTTATTGTAGACTAAATTTTTAATAATATAGTACATCAACTATCTATACTTTATTTCATTCTAATGTATTCTTTGGTTCACCCGGATTTCCTTCACTCGGGACTGATCAACTTTGACAACTACAGGAGCCGCAAGTTCGAGTGGAATCAGTGCCAATAAGACAGGTGAGAAAGTTTATCTGTTATTACAGTTATCACATTATTAATAAATATTTTAGATATCTAAGGTCGATGTTGCTGTCTTGTACGTTAAATAAAACATGAGTTTTATCATTTGATAATTCTTCAAGCCGAAATAGATCATGCAGACAGTTTGTTTACATGCCAAGTGTCTAGTATTTGATTAAAATTTTTATTGAAAAAGAAGTGACAACATATATTTTAGGGTATTGTTTTATAAATATTTCTTATTTTGATTTAAATTAAACAATTTTTAACAAAGGCGGACTAAAAGGTGGATTCAATTATAATAAAAAAGAATTAGAACTTTTTACTATGCCATCTCCTTTCAAATGTTGGCCTCCAGCATTAAATTGGCTCTGTGAAGGTGTATGCTTTTGTTAAACTGTTGTGGTGTATTTCTACTAGAAGCTTCTTATATTATGTATTTTTCCTTACAATATATCAGCTGTAGAAATCAGTCAGTACCTACATTTTTCTGTTATGACATATTCAATTTTTAATTTTCCTTAATTTTAACAATATGTTTTCATTGTGAAATCAATATAATCTTCGTTTGGGAGAGATCTTTTTCAAATATTTTCAACCTCTTCGAAGGGATTTAAAATTTGTAAAGATTTCTTCATAATATAAAAAAAAAACATTCTAACTGAAAATCCAGTACATTTAGAGACTCTACATTGACATTATTGATTTCAAAGAAAAATGTGGCTAATTTGAGCTATCTGCTTTGAAAATCCAGTACATTTAGAGACTCTACATTGACATTATTGATTTCAAAGAAAAATGTGGCTAATTTGAGCTATCTGCTTTGAATATCCAGTACATTTAGAGACTCTACATTGACATTATTGATTTCAAAGAAAAATGTGGCTAATTTGAGCTATCTGCTTTGAATATCCAGTACATTTAGAGACTCTACATTGACATTATTGATTTCAAAGAAAAATGTGGCTAATTTGAGCTATCTGCTTTGAATATCCAGTACATTTAGAGACTCTACATTGACATTATTGATTTCAAAGAAAAATGTGGCTAATTTGAGCTATCTGCTTTGAATATCCAGTACATTTAGAGACTCTACATTGACATTATTGATTTCAAAGAAAAATGTGGCTAATTTGAGCTATCTGCTTTGAATATCCAGTACATTTAGAGACTCTACATTGACATTATTGATTTCAAAGAAAAATGTGGCTAATTTGAGCTATCTGCTTTGAATATCCAGTACATTTAGAGACTCTACATTGACATTATTGATTTCAAAGAAAAATGTGGCTAATTTGAGCTATCTGCTTTGAGGTGTAGCTTTATGTATTATTTATTTGCTCTTGTATTTACATTGCATATTGTTTCTAATGAAATAATACCCCAAACAATATAAAAACTAGTATTTATTTGCTCTTGTATTTACATTGCATATTGTTTCTGATGAAATAATACCCCAAACAATATAAAAACTAGTATTTATTTTAATATCTCCGTTTTAATTTCAATAAATATTTGTTTAGTTTTATTTTGGTTTCGTTTAATAGGAAAACCTAATATCTAGGTTTTGCTGACAATAGGACGGTATATTGTAAAAATTATGGATTACTTATTAAGACTGAAACTTGTTTGATTTAACCATATAGTAGAAACAATTATTATTTTAATCAATACAATAAGTTGTAGTCGTACAATTGAAGAGTTCACATATCACAAATTATATATTGATGCTTATTCAATTACATATTAGATACTTTGCAAATATTGCACCAACATTGAACTAGTTTAGTTGTCCACTAATGCCTAACTCAATTTTGAATAACTTAAAAAAAATGTAGTTCACACTGAATTTGTGAACTGAGAATATATATTATGCAAAATAAGTTGATCTTTAATCACATTTTACTGTGAAATTTTCACAATATATTATATTTTTGAGTTAGGGGGTATTTTACAAATTTAGAATTTTTATATTCAACCTTATTAAGTGCCTATATTTTTGTCTTCCATTTGGTTGATTTTTGAATTTGGAGTAAAGGGACATTGTTTCATTTGAAAGATAATGATGAAAGTATTATTATGACCTGGCACCACTTTGTTTGTAAGAATTTTCTAATACAAAATAGTCGGATGATGAATAACATTTGTATTAGATAAATGGTAGGTAGGTAGGTATGTCACCATTACATTACAAGCTGTATGTTGCTTACATTATATTGTCGTGTATTTCTTGTTTCATGCTGCTATCTATCTACGGCTCTTCTCTAAACTACTGTATGTATTACACAAATCATCACATCTAACACATGCACACACACATTGTTGTATTTCAATATAAATGTTGTTATAATTTTGCTGTACATATTTATAATCATGTTTGTTTTGTTGTCAAATCACATTTGTGCACTTATCAATATTTCATTTACAAATACATATTGTAAATCAATAATGGACTCGAGTAAATATAAACAAATAATAAAATATGCATATTTTATGCGGTTTCATGCTTGTTTATATTTTACACACACTCGTGACATTATTAAGTTGTGGTGAAAAAAAACTATTTTTACAAACGTTCTACAATCACAAATAATGAAAATTTACAATAATATTTCATCTATTTATAATGATACTTCCATACGATTATTGAAATTTTAATCCCTGAATTTTTCTACTAATATAACAAATACGTACAAATGTTTTGATTATTTTATTTTGGTATGGTAACATTTGTGCCAATTATTTTGCCAAATACATTATAAACTAACGCTGTTGATATATTTTATCTGTAAATTTTAATAAAACCTATGAAAATGAGTGTTATTTTTTTATTTGGTATTATATTTGGTAAATCCTATATCATTATAATATTGAAAATTAATTTTATTTTTACTATTGTGAAAAAAATACTTTGCATGAATTTTTTTATGTAATAAATGTGTACAGCTAGTCCAACAGAGAAGGAAATACCTACCACACAGGCTTCATGTGAAGGTCCTTTACCATATCCAGCAGTTCTAAAAGGATGTCCCAAGCAAAAGGTCCCACCTCCAGTGCCACCTCGAGGCTCCCCCAAGATCAAGAGAGGTGGAGGTGCCCCACAGTCACAAAAAGGTGATTACTTTCGCCGAGGTTATCGTTGTTCTCCAATATCGCATACAAGCAGTGATTCTGATCAAAATACCTCTCGTAATGTACTCAAATATAAACCTTCAATAGTCAACACTAATCTGAGGCGACTGCAGCTTGTTGATTTGGGAGCGAGCGGTGAGGAGTTTCTCATGATTGAAAATAATCAACAAAACATTGACCCTGGCCAGTTGATGAATGACTTTGGGCAGATGGATAAAAAAAAGGGCAGCAGTGTTTGGAGCAAAGCTGATGAAGAAAGTATAAAGTGTGATGAGGCAAAAAGTCAACAAGATAATGTTTATCCTCAAAGCACACCGACAGATGGTAGGTTTGTTGTCAAGAAACCCAGCGTTGCTGAGTTACAGTTGGGCTATCGGTCTCTTAAACCAGTCACTAAATCGAGAAAGATTGAAGATGTTAAAAGTGATTTCAAGATCAGCTGTATTCCAAAAGATATGGAAAATGATGTATTGGATTATAGTGATAATTTTTATTTTAAAAAAGCGGATAAAGACTCGATGCAAAATTATGCTTCACTGGGTCCGGGCATAGAAAGTTCATTTAGTTCTGATGAAAATCATCCATCGTTAAATTTGTTTATGAAAAGTGAACATCAGTTTCCAAGTTTGAGAGTAGAAGGAAAAGATTATAATAAACATTTGTATAATGACGATCTTCCTAATTATGATGCAGCTTCTAATACCACAGACGATGAAAGTAATTCATCTGTTAACAGTTTTGAGGACGATTTCAATTTTTGTATCACAGATGCTGATTTGAAAGGTACAGCTAATAATAGTTTAGATTGTAAAAATTCCCAAAGTATGACTTCCTACAATTCTGAAACAAAGAATAAAAAGTCAAGTCAGTCTTTCAAAATGGACTGGTTTAAAAAAGATGGTGCATTTAAGGAAAATTTAAATATAAATCAAATTAAGGATCATCAAGGCGCAACTAATAAACCATTTGGAATGCGCAAATTCATGAAAAAGAAGTTGCAAAAATACCCCCATACTGCTTTCAGCAACAAAGAATTGATTGATGGCTTTAAATCTTCTGAGACATATAAAGAATCTGATATGAAATTAGGATCTGGGTATTTGTCAGAGAATATTAACGAAGGAAGTCATAGTAAAAGTCCAGATCCTGGCGGATCAGGAGTTCTGAAAAGTGTAATGAATAATCTTCATAAATTTTCGAAGAAAAAATTTACCGAAAATGAGAAAGATACAAATCAGGACAAAAATTATTCAGATGGTAACCACAAAGGAAATTCTAGCCGGCCATCTAGTGTTATTGAAGAAATTGCAAAAAAAATTCCTGTAAAATTAAAAAGGAAAGGAAAAGGAATGGCCCCTCTGGCACCCGGTGTAAGAAGCAGCAAGAGGTCTTCTGCAAGATTTGAAATCAAACCTTATACTGACGGACATCACTCTGATGATGTTAACAGTGATTTGTGCCTTAGCAAAGCAAAATCAAAGATAAACTGGTTCCAAAAACAACTGTTGCAACTTGAATCAGATTCGGAACACGGAAGTGTACGAAGTTCAAAGTGCAATTTAAACATTCCGAAAGATAAAGTTTTGGGTTTGAAAAAAGAATTTGACAATATTGAGAAAAATCAGAAGCCTCAAGTTATTGAAAAAAAATCATCCACACTTCCCAAAGCACTGAAAAGTCCATCACAGATCTTCAAAAATCTGAATGAGAGACATTCCAGCTTAGATAGAAAAACAATTGTTAATATCAATTCTGGCAATGTTTCCGAGCAAATCAAAAAATTTTCACTTGCTATCGGTGACTCTCAAAGGGCAGATGTTGCAGTTAAAACAAAAAAACACATAAAAATCACAAAAGAAACTGTTGAAGTATCAAAAATCACAAAAGAAACTGTTGAAGTATCGAAGAATGATAAATCTGACACTGATGTCCCTCAACCAATTCGAATTCATATTGACATTGAAGATTACATTTGAAGGTTGTAAATTCAAATAAGCTTTTTATGTTGTCAAATTGTAAAGCCTTGCGCTTTCAGTGAATTCATTACATACATTTTTATAAAATTGTGGAAACTTTCTTATATTCGTAAATTAAATATTTGTCATGAAATTCATCATAATGGCATTAAAAAAGTGATAAAAAAGCTTTTTTTAATTGCGTGAATGTATATGATATTTTAATGCTTTTAAAAATAAAGAAAAATATTTTTAATTTATCTTGTTTCTGGGATATCAATTATATTAAAGTATTTATGATTGATTTTTTTTTTTTTGTTTTTTTTTTGTTTTTCCACTCTTATCATTATTATAGTTTTGAGTTTATATTTAATTTTAATTATTATGTTTATTATTTTGTGAAAAAATGTATATTTTATGTATTTATTTTAAGTTTAACATCACAATTTTTTTGTAATATAGTAATAATTGTTTCTATTTTTTATATCAATAATTGCATGTTATTTTTTATTCAATACTAATGTTTAATATTTTCTATTTACTAAGATTTAAACAGTGAAATTTGTCCATATTTGAAACACTTTTTGTATTATGACAAATATTTGAAAATAATATTGAGAACATTGTATGGTTCGGAAATATTTAATACATGCCTACTGATTTTAAAATGCCTTTCAGAAATGTATTATTTACAAATATATTTAGAGGCATTATACACACAGTTTTCTATATGCCAAATTCCAAATTTGCAAAAGACAAAAAAATAAAATGTCTAAACTATTGAAACTTTTGATTATCAACTTATGAATGCTCAGTTTGCATGATTTTTAACTATAAATTCAACTTAAACAATCTATTTATACTGTGACATACATTTCTGATAAACAACTTACGAACGAAAATCTTTTAAAATTTTAAAGAAATAATGTTTGTTAAAAGTTCACAAATTTTCATATTAATTTTCTTCTGAATCGGGCATTTTGAGTAATATTTTTATAATACATAAGATATTGGAATTGAGTTTTCGAAATCCAATTTAAAAACTAAGTATTCAAAAATTTTGTACAAGTTTGCATTCCAAATTTCATAGTAATTAGTGACACATTGGTATTGTAATGAAATCATTTAGAATTTTTTCAAAGGTATATTTGTGTGTCCTCCCCTCCTATCATCACCCTCCAATCCAATATTAAAAGTACATATTTTCACTAGTCATGCTAAAATGTATTTATCTCCCATTGCAAGCACATTTAATAGAGATTTAGAAATTAATAACTTTTTAGACCACAATGCAATTATCCATAAATAAAACAAACAAGTTTGATTGTCTTTTTAAATTTTTGTTTCAACAAATACAAATGTTATTTGTGTGTATTAATTTGGCAGTTGACAGAAATTCCACTCCCACATCATCTTATAAATGAAACTAAGAATTTATTGGTATATGTTGAAATATGTCTATGGTACATATAATGATTTTTATTACGGAACTTTTCATACAGAGCTCATTATCAGAAATAATTCTTATACTGAACAAGACTGAAGTACAATTTAAAAGGTCAGATTTGTTAATCTATGAGACTTTTCATATTGTATAACTTCTAGTTTTAGTTTTTTAGAGTATTATTCCTATGATGTGCTTAGCATGAAACATACAAAATATAATTAGTATTTCTGTATATCTACATTAATATAAATTTTGGTTGCACTTTGAATATATGAAAAAAATGCATATTATTTGAATGTTAGTTTTCATTTAATAGGATAGTCTTGGGCCCTAGTTATAATTCGTTCTTTGGCTTGAGACTGGTCTTGAGCACACATTCTCAATCAAAATGGTATTAAAGATACAAAAGTCATTGAGATTGATTCAAGACAACAATCCTGCTGTCTTGACCACGGTCTCAAAGAGAGGGAAGGAGACAGCTCAATGTGTAAAAAAGAGACACGTATAGATACGGACGAAATTCGCATTAATAACCATTTTGACATTTACATTGTTAGCGGTACTAAAATGGATTGAGCATTTTATTTAGAACCTTCCGGTAGTAATTTACACACAATCATTCATAAATTAATTTAGTGAATGAAATTTTGTAAGATTTCATAAAATTTATAGCACATCCAGCAGATCATTATGTTGTTCCATATTTTGAAATGGCTGGCTTTCCTGGGCTACGTTCAAAATGAACGTCGAGTGCACTTAGTGACGCTCTAAGCCGTTCATAATGACCGTAAACAGACGCTCGAAAGACACTGTGGCGTTCAGATTGAACGTTGAATGTACGCACCAAACGCTCGGTAAAATTGTTGGGTGAAAAATGCTCTGACAGTTATAGTATCTGTTGACTTCTATTTTATCTGTGGAATGATGACTTCTATTTGTTTCTGTGGTATCTATTATGTCAGTTGACATTATTTATGATGACAATATGCATTCACAAAGAGGTTAATTTATAAAAAATATCATTCAACAATTTCCAATAAAAGGTCAGAGATTATTATTTACACCACTGCCTAATTGTTGTCTTTCGATGAAAATATAACCTAAAAAAGACATGTATGATAAATTACATTTGACATTTAAAATGCCCGATGCAGCGTACAGATTGAAATGCCGTGCGAAAGCGTTCAGTGAGATTGGTGTGAAAAATGCCATAATCTGCAACTTCAGGTACATTTCACGTCGAGCGTTGAATCTGAACACAGCCCTGGATATATTGATTGTGCGTACGTTCCCATAATATGCTATATGACAACTAAATGAATAAGTATTTCTTTTTCCTCTTCCGATGAAAATAGTTAACATTTTCACTATTTAATTAGGCATAATATGATGCATAAACATTTGGTATAATATTATGTTGCATAAACATCAAAGTGTCAAAATATCTATAAATAGCTTTTGGAAAACATTTCTACCAAAAGTAAAAAGTTCTTGTAAAAAGTCCACATATTGTTAGTGTACGCTTTTTCAAATGAGAAAGTGTTTGTATTTTACTTTTAATACAGATTTTCGAGCATGATCTCAAGATGGTCTTGAGATAACACATTTGGAGAACAGTCTTGAGAATTATTCTATAATTTGGACCTTAAACTGTGTTTCTTTAAATTCTATTTCAAATTTCTCCTAATAAAGTATTGTATGTAAATATTTATTGTATGTAATAATGAGTTACCACAAAACATTTAGTTCAATTGCTTTTATCTATTAAAGGTTGATATTCAATTATTTGAAAGTAATTGAAAACAATTAATAATACATTCAGACTTGTAATGTGTGTTTTCTAATATAACTGTACACTCTGTAAAACTTTACTTCATAATTTGTAAATAATATGCAATGAAATATGATATCCATGTGTCTCATCTTCTGCTGCTTATTTATTTCTAACGCTACGTCCTACGTAGGCGATTCAAAGCGAACGGATTGCGAAGCGATGCGGTGCGGATACAAGCGAATTCAATGCGATTCGGTGCGACACGGCGGCTCTGTCCTACGTGTGCGCGAATCGTTCCCTCTGCCGCCAGCTACTGTCATGGATGTACGTATATAAAATATTCAAGAAGTATGTACGGCAGAGAAGTGAAACTAATATTGTGTACTTAGATAGGCATATTTATGGGGAATATCACAATTTGTATGAAGAATTACGTGATCTTGAATTAATAAATGAGACTGAATTTACATCTTTCCGGGAAACATATCAAAATTTGACATTCGTGCAAGCGAGAGAAAACTGTGTGTTTTGAACAACATCCTATTGTAAAATAGCAATAATAAATAAATGTGTTTACTTGTAGTCCCATTTATTTTTGCCAAATCCTAAAATTCACGGTTCGATAATAATAATTCTTTTGTCCCACGTTCATGGACAGAAATTAAAATTTCTATTTCTGACATGTCAAAAAACAATGGCACCGCTTTCAATTCACGCGAAAATATCAAACCAACTGATCGCGTTCGCTTCGCATTGCACCGCGCCGCATCGAAAAATACTCGCGGTCGGTAACGTAGGACACTTCCATAGTTACCGACTGTTTGTTATTATTCACTTTGAATCGCCTACGTAGGACGTCGCGTTAGACATAGGCCCGGTATTACAGTCGGCCCTCAACTCATTGAGTTTGTTAAACTCAAGATTAATGTTAAGGGGAGATTGAATCCATTTCCGTATTACAGTGCAATATGACATGTCAGTTACTAAATCTTCAATTATAGACACTTACTACTTTTTCTGTGGTTATTATCTGTCAAATTTTAAATAACCTCAAATAATACGAACTACAAAACGGGACGCTACGACTTGAAATACTATTGTTTTAGTATCCAACATGGTAAATTTAATTTTTTTCACCAAAATAATGCTTTTAATTGCCCATGTTCGTTTCAATATGGCTGTCAGTTTGTTTTGTTGTGTGGCGCCACCGTCGATACAACTAACGCCTCTAGTGATAGAACACTGAAACTACACTCGTTGCCTAACGCCTCTAGTGATAGAAACTGAAACTACACGCGTTGCCTAGCAAATGACAGTTAACTCACCGTTAAGTACTTAATCCGCCAGCAACGTTGAGTTAAATATTTGTCGTTTTAGTGACGTATTTGAAGGAAGATTAGGCCTAAACGGACACTGTAATACGCTATATTTTTGTAAAACTTGAGTTTAGCTCTTAAACTGAGACTGTAATACCGGGCCATAATTTGTATTATTTACAGAATTTAGGCTTCAATATAAAGCTTGGCTTTTTAACGCTATGATTCAATCTTCATATGCTATCTTTAGAAGTTTAATAAATAGATCTTGTATTAAAGCCAGGGATGGGCAAACTTTTTCATGTAGAAAAACCTGATTAACATTCTTTTATTATACGGAGGAATTTTATAAATGAATATATTTTTGGAAATCTTCAATATAAGTTTAGTAAAAAATGTGATATTGGTTTTATTTCCAAATGTTTCTATGAAACGTTAGGTCAAAAAGAAAAAGAAAAGCTTCATTTTATAGATTAATAATGGATTTCTACTTTCGCACAAAAATTTAACAATAAGAAAATCTTTATTATCTTGGGACTATTCTACCTATTTTGTTTATTAGTTGTACTTAATGTACGTTGGGTACTTAATGATCTGATCATTTTACAACATAGTAGTAGGTATATTGATTTGCTATCACATATAAACAGTCAATTATGTATCAATTTAAATAATTCTTCAATTATATCATATTTTGGCGTAATGAATTTGCATGAAAAGTTAATTGATACTGCTGCTGTAAGTATTTCAATTACTTAAAAGTGTGCAGTGTTTTCCAACAGTTTTTGCAATAAATATTTCCTTACTAAGTATGCACTAAACAGTGGGATAATTTTATTTTGGTTGTAGAAACGAACCATCAAAATTTGGTTGTAATATTAAACAATCATATTTTGATCTTAAAATTAAATCTTTCATTATCGATCGTGTTGAGTCAGGTTAATGAAAATTAAGTCTATGAGTCATAGTTTGCCCAAGTCTGCACTAAGGCCATGCATTGATAGTGTAGTTGACATGTGTAATGGGCTTTCTATTCCCATGGTGTGTGGTATTGAAGCTAGCCCCCCCTGTGTGTGTAGGACCCCCACCCAGTTGTAGCAGCACACCCCCGCCACCGTTTGAAGACGCAGTATCGGTGACACGAAGCCAGACCCACCAGCCGCACTCAAGGAACCAGCACAAGCCGGCTGGAAGTTCTAGAACAGACAGCACTTCCACCACAAGCAGTTCTGCCAGTGTCAGTCTCGCTAGAAAGGTTAGTCATTTCAAAAGACATAATTATACATACATTCATAGTAGCAGTTTTCAATCAGCAACCTGT
Organism: Molanna angustata; assembly: GCA_963576475.1. NCBI lineage: Eukaryota > Metazoa > Arthropoda > Insecta > Trichoptera > Molannidae > Molanna > Molanna angustata. The sequence goes on along the minus strand of OY754965.1, from coordinate 43,342,531 downwards.
CGATTGAGACAACATTTAATTTGTTGAATTCCAAATATGAACTATATGACTCGATGGTTTAGTGCACAGATGTGATAAGTGTAAAAAAATAATTTTACATGAGAGCATTTTCAAAATGTAATATTTCATTAATGCTTTATTGCTTTTTTGTATTTACCACGTATTGTCAATAAGTAATGTCTTTATCATTTATCATACACATATCATAATTGTTGTAAATAAAACTATGAAAAATACAAACATTTTTGTGTAGATATCTCGATTTGACAAAAAATGCACTTACTACATATGTGCACTAAACCATCGAATGCTCATATTTTTACTCCTCACTAACCCAAGGGGATTGGGGAGTTATGTTTTTGCAATTTTTAAAGCTATTTTTTTTATCGCAGATTATCAACTAGTATCATACTGAGATTGTATTCTTATAGTTTTATCATAATGTATCTGTGTATGTGTGCTATGTACAGTGTATTTATTTTACTTTATCAATTATAGACTAAAGTACTCATTCGATTATTTTCAAATTTTGCAAATATGTATATCTAATACTCGCTTAGACCCTTTTAGATTTTAAAGGATATCTGAATAGTGTTTCTCATTTTTTTTAAACGTCAAATATTTTAAAGTGACCCCAAGCTCAGGAAACATAAAATATGAAATTTTTATTTTCAAATTGGTAAAAATGCACATCACTTTCATAATATGGCATTGAAGAAATATCAAGTTATCATAATACAATATTTAAATAAAAAAAATATTAAACAAACTCATTTCATAAAAATGTTGAAAATTTTCCATACAAAATTTGAATACTTTGAGGAGTAATTTGGTAGTGAGGAGTATAGTGTTGGCCACAACCCACTCGTTTGCTAATTACATTCATAGCTTTTTTCTGCAGATCAATGCGTGAATTGTAAATTATTTAAAATTGCAAAATAAAATGCAGCAAATCCAAAAATTAGGCCTTGTTTAGAAATTCTTACGTTACTTTTTACTCCTCACTAACAAAAGGGGATATAGTGGGGAGTTATGATTTCGCAATTTTTAAGGGTATTTTTTTTATTGCAGATTATCAACTAGTATCATGCTGAGATTGTATTCTGAAAGTTTCATCACAATGTATCTGTGTGTGTGTGCTATGTATGGCGTGTTCATTTTACTTTATTGATTATAGACTAAAGTCCTCATTCGATTCTATTCAAATTTTGCAAATATATAAACCTAATACTCGCTTAGACCCCATTAGATTTTGAACGATATCTGAATAGTGCTTCTCAATTTTTTTAACTGTCAAATATTTCAAAGTGACCCCAAACTCAGGAAACTTAATATTTGAAATTTTTATTTTCAAATTGGTAAAAAGGCACACCACTTACATAAAATGGCATTGAAGAGTTATCAAGTTTTCATAACAAAATATTTAAATAAAAAATAATTTAACAAACTCATTTCATGAAAATGCTGAAAATTTTCCATTCAGAATTTGAATACTTTATAGAATGACTTGTTAGTGAGGAGTTTAGCGTTGGCCACAACCCACTCGTTTTAAAGAGTAAATAGAAACATATTGTCTCTTTGACTTCCATCTTTGAAATGAAGTGAGTGCATTCTAGCTCCTCTACTACACGTCTACAGGTTTATCATGTATGTGTGAACACACATAATTTGTCTGCAGTTTATTCTGCCATGTCTGAACCAGGCGATAGCGTTAATTGGGAAAAAATCATCCATCTGGACATTCAACTTATCAAAAAAATTTGATACTGAAGGAATCTTTTTACTAACATTCAACCCTATCAATTCCTGAATATTTAGGTTTAAAAAAAATCTTTTATGTTACTAATTATTTCATTTTTACTAATTATTTTTTCAATAAATCTAAGATTCCTAAATTATGGCAAAATGATTTTAGAATAATGCCAGTGGGTGACATAATAAATCCAACCTTATTATATTTCAGGGAAGAGGCGATAGTTCGATAATGACTCCAGCGGCAACTTCAACGTGTTCTGTTTTGACGGCCAGCAGTGCTTCTTCAATAGCAGCTGGAAATTCTAGGTGAGATTCTGTTTAAATATAATCTTCCACTCAACTTGCACTAATAAAAGGAAAGAAGAGTGTGGGATTAGACATTTCTCCTCTGCTGGGAATTGAGCCTATGATACATATTGCAATATTAAAGATTATCTGGGAAAATTTTGAACCAATTTCTCCTCTGCTGGGAATTGAGCACTATGATACCGGCATATGCTGTGAGGCACCGTCTTAGAATAGTGCTTCTACTCTTTTCTATTAGTATTGCTTTCGGATCTTTTATAAGAGCCGGGTTATTGAAAATTCAACAGGCAAAATGACTACTCACATAGTTCACCAATGAGGTTGACCACCCATTCTGAATGTTGTTTTTTTAAGTGTGACAAGGTTCCTTTGTGGGGATGAACATATTTTAACACCTACACATCTGTCTCTGGTTACCACACATAATGATGGTATGTATGGTATTTTTTTTTCATGGTCACAATCATTGTATTGGTTTGCACTAAGCACTCCATCTCTCCACAATATCTCTGTTGTCTGCCAGCCTCTTCATCTCTTGGTATCTGCTACAGCACACATCACTAATCACATGGACCATATAACTGTCCCTAGGGTTACCTTTATAGTTTCTGCCCTCCGTCATTCCTTTGGTGATGGTAACAAGAAGACCCGGATGCCTGATGTTATGACGTTGCCGGACAATCCTCTTTAGGAGTTGTCTCGTTTCTCTGACTCTACTCAGTACCACATTATTTGGAATGTGATCTGATCAATGGATCTTAGCCATACTTCTGTACCACCACATTTTGAAGGCTGTCAGATGTCCAGATTCTCTATGGATTCTCTATCCAGATTCTCTAGTCCACGTATTGCTGTCATACAGCAGCATACTCCAGAGAGAGTTTTAATCATTGTTCTTACAAACTTTTCAACGTGTCATATCAGATGTGTTTCATGTATTTAAAAAAGTTTGATTAACTCATAACTATTTATGTAGTCTAGGAATATTTTTCAGTTTTGTTTAATAATTATTTTGAAATGTATAATTGCAGTAGTTTGGATGTACGTGGTGTCTGCTGGACACCTCCTGCTTCTACGGAAGGGTCCACTCCAACATGGACTGAAGGTACTCCCAGCTTTACTGAATCCAGCTCAAGTGGTGATCAAGGTACATACATACTTATAAATGACATTTTACAACATTTGCAGCTGCAACACCCCACTAGGTACAAGATGAAATAATAATACTGTAAATAGTGAATTCATGCCAAATATTAATCATACATAAGAATAAAAAGAGGATCATAAACTGTACAACCAATCAAATCTTTGAATATATAAAAATGAAAGTAGAATAAGAAAATACAGAAAAACAGTTGGAGGCGCCCATATGCGAAATATTTAAAGCCAGATTCGTTTGGCATTTTTGCACCAAAGATAAAATAGAAGAAACTTATGTGCACTCCCTTTCTCAATATGACAATAATAAAAATGAAACAGTTGGTATAATAGATGACCAGCGGGTTTAGACAGTAGGGATGGGAAACTACATATAATATTAATGTGAATTCCCAAAATATGTTTTTTATTATAAATACATATACATTACACAATTTTATTAACATATACATATCTACGACAGCGGGTAATAAAAATTTAATTTATTATGTAAGAAACTAAATTTACTTTGAATACTTTGTAAAACTCGCCTATTTGAGTTTTTCATAAACCAAATATTATATTCTTCAATTGAACTTTGTATGAAGTTTTTTTAATAAATTAAATGGAAGACGTGAATTGCCGCTGAATGAATCACGACGCTTGTAGTTCGCTCCTCATATTTTTTGTGTTTTTGATGTTTTAAGTGGTGCAAAAACTTATATTTTGTGTTAATTTTTGTTTAAATGCTTATGTGAACATATCTTAGTTAAAATATTGTCCCCACGTAACCGGTGAGTTCGTTCCATTTTTATTTATTTTATTTTATTTTGTAAGTGTGTCAAAACAATTGCTTAGTGGAGGTAGGTAAGCAAACAATTTGCCGGCGCTTCATGCGCTGTGCTAGCGAAATGTTACCTAGTAACGTTGTTGCCAAGTCAACAGATAACAATGTATTAGAATGTACGCCATCAAAACAAACTCGTAAGGCCCAGTCCACACCGATAGATCATGATAATACATTATTGGATAGTTCAGTATCCAAAAAATTCAAACCAAACATAAACCCCTCAGTACACCAAGAGAATTCTTTACTGTATAATGAATCCTCTCTTTCCCCATTTATTGTACATGTACAAAAGAAAGTAGCGGGAGAAAGTCTTCAAATACAGGCTATCTCATTCGGTTCGTTTATCTACAAAAATAAAATTGATAATATAAAAAAAATCAAGCCGTTGGGTAAACGCACAATTGCAATCGAATTCAAAAATTATTTAGCAGCAAATACTTTTCTTAATAACAAAATTTTAGAACAAAACAACTACTTACCATTTATACCTTCCTTTCACGTAACTCGTCTTGGAGTTGTAAAAGATATACCTACATCTCTTTCTGACGAGGAAATATTAAGTAATTTGGAAGTCCCTCCGGGATTCGGAAAAATAATAAAAATTCGAAGGCTTAACTACAGAGACCGTAAAATTGAAATCCCGACATGGAAACCATCTCAAACTGTTGTGGTCACAATCGAAGGGCAAAAACTCCCATCACACCTTTACCTCTTTTACAATCGTCTACCAGTAGAAACTTACATATTCCCTACTATTCAATGTCATCAATGTTTAAGATACGGACACACTAAAACTAACTGCAAATCTGCAGCACCTAGGTGTTTTAAATGCACTTTACATCATCTTGGAAACACATGTAATGTAACTCAAGAAAATACTATTTGTGTTCATTGCTCGGGAAATCACCAGGCTATCGATATAAATTGCCCAGAATTGACAAGACAGAGGAACATTAAGAAAGTAATGGCTGACCAAAGTATATCGTATATCGAAGCAGCTGGAATGTTTCCCTCCGTGAAAATATCATACTCAGAAAAAACGAAAGCTGTCAACAATTCAAACAAAATTGAAACACAAAATAATTTCACGCCAAAATGGAGGGTAATCACCCCTTCAAACAAAAATAATCTTAAAAAACATAGTAATACCCCCCCTTACTTGGATAAAAAACAAATCAACTCATTATTAATTGCACCAAATGGAAACCATCCAGTACCTAAAAATGGATGTGCTCTCCCGTTAACAAATGAAACTACCCCAGATACAATAATACCTGAAGACATTAATTATAGTCGTAAAGAAATAATTCTAAATTGCATATACAATATGATCCATGAACTCCTTACCACAGAAAACTATATCTCAGTACCGTCCAACGATGCACTTATTAATAACACCTTACAAAATACTGTCAATATACTCAATAACAACCTAAATAAAGAAGATATCGATTCAAACTCTATCACAGAAACAAATTAGACCTTAAACTTGTAACTCGCACAATAATTCCCTGTATAATCTTTCATACAAAATGGCCTTAAATATTGCCCAGTGGAACTGCAGAAGTGCAATACCTAATAAAGACTCTATTTTAAAATTGCTATCCGAGAACCAGGTTCAAATAGCGGCACTATCTGAAACCTGGCTCCGCGATGAAAAAACATTCAAAATTCCCGGCTACCAATGCCTAAAAGATAATAGACATGATGGCAAAGGTGGAGCTGCGTTATTAATAAAAGACACATTTTTCTTTAACCAGATAAATTTAAAACCAATAAATTGTCCATCACAAGTTGTTGCTGCGGAAATAGACGGTACAACTTTTGTCTCAATTTATATTTCTCCTAATTTCCAACCCACCAAAAATATTTTAAGAACCATAATTTCTCGAATAAAACATCCCTTTATAATTATGGGAGATTTTAATGCTCACCATAACATGTGGGGTTCATCATCATGCACAAAATTAGGTAGAATTATAGTTGATCTGCTAAATGAGTTGAATCTTTGCATTATTAACGACGGGTCACCGACACGTATCCCTGTGCCAAATCAACGAATCAGCGCAGTAGATTTAACAATATGTAGTCCCGATATTGCTCCATACTTGAATTGGAAAATACTTTCTGACCCATTCAATAGTGATCATCTTCCAATAATTTTGCATTATTCACAACCGTCATACAGATACATATATACCTCTCATATTGAAAACTCAAAATCCAAAAGAAACAACAAATTCGATAAAAATGTTTGTAATTTTGGAAAAGCTAATTGGTCAGGATATAATCATTACACCAACAACCCCAATATAACATTTACTCCCCCCTCAATAGAAAACCTACAAGAATGCTACGATGAATTTATTAAAACGATTGAAATATCAGAAAAATTTATACCTAAAAAGAATCCCAAATTCAAAAAGTATCCCTTACCTCCTCCTTGGTGGGACTCAGCGTGCGAAGAACATTCGTCAATTAGGAAGCAAGCATATAAAGACTACAAGCATAACATGACACTTGAAAATTTCTTGTATCTTAAAAATGTTCAAGCTAAAGTCAAACGGTTCCTCAAAAACAAGAAAAGAAAAGGGTGGAAAGACTTCTGCACATCACTTAGTATCCAAGTTCCAATTTCAGAAGTTTGGAATAATATCAGAAAATTTCGTGGCTCATACAAAACCCCATCTTCTAAATCATGCCCTAAACTATGGTCAGAAGATTTCTTAAATAAAATGGCCCCACCGTATGCTGTTAACATCGATGAAATCTCGTTACAATATTCACATACTAGCAGTAACTGGCTAGATGCCCCATTCCAAATAGACGAATTAAAATCAGTCTTACAAGTGGTAAAAAATACTTCACCTGGAATAGACGGGATCCCATATATTATCTTACATAATAGTAGCGACAAAATTCTTGAATATCTCTTAAAATTAATAAACATAATGTTCGATACTGGGGTTATCCCAGAATCTTGGAAAACTCAACTCATTATCCCAATTTTGAAACCACTAAAGGACCCTAATTCAGGTGTCAACTACAGACCAATAGCATTATCATCAACTCTGCTTAAATTAACAGAACATATTATAAAAAGACGAATTGATTGGTTCGTTGAAAACAAAAATATTTTGCCGTACAATATGTTTGGCTTCAGAAAAAAAAAATCCTCAGTAGAAAGTGTAGCCAATTTAACAACGGATATTCTTTTAGCTTTCTCTAGACAAGAACAGGTCATAGGAGTAAGCTTAGATATCACAAGTGCATATGATAATGTGCTTCTCTCCCTTCTTAAATCTAAACTTCTCCGAATTGGAATCCCCCTAAAATTAGCCATCTTCATAATGAATATTCTCCTGGATAGAAAAATCATTCTCGACATTCGAGGAATTGATACTCAAGAAAGAAAAGTCGACAGAGGCTTGCCACAGGGGTCAGTCCTTAGCCCTATCCTCTTCAATATTTATATTCACGAGATTTTTCATGTACTGTTACCCTCGGCACAGTTACTGATATATGCAGACGATTTTTTTATTTATGTATCAGGGAAAAAAATCCAACAAATGGAGAACATTATGAATAATACTCTCAAAAATATTTCTTCGTGGTTATCTGAAAATGGCCTGAATCCCAGTCCTCCCAAATGTAAAGCCATTATGTTTACAAAAAAACGCTCTATACCACATATAAAAATTCAACTAAATGACATTATCCTCCCTGTCTCTTCGGAATTAAGATTTCTTGGTATCACTTTGGATTCCAGACTATCTTGGAACTCTCAAGTTACACATATCATTAACAAATGCCAGTCTGGACTAAATGCAATGCGAGCTGTAACCCGTACTTGGTGGGGAGGTCACCCTTCTGTTCTACGTTTAATGTATATATCATACGTTCGCAGTCAAATCGACTATGGAGCGTTTTTACTTAGTCCAATTTCCAAGAAAAATTTACAACGCTTAGATAGAATACAATTTGAAGGTCTGAGACTTATATTAGGCGCTATGAAATCGACACCGGTATGTGCACTCCAGGTGGAAGCCGTGGACCCACCACTTGAGCTGAGAAAACAGTATCTGTCAGATAAATTTGTTTTAAAATGCAATATTATTAAATTCCACCCTCTAATTAGAAAAATCGCTATGCTTGAAATATTCACAAATCAATCACCATTTTGGAAACATAAAATCTTCCCTCCTCTTGTAAATAGCCTCACCTTTTTAGACCAATACTCATCGGATTTCATTAAATCTGAGACACTCCCAGTTTACTCATTACCCTATCAAAATTTAATCGAGCCGCCAAACATAATCCACTCATTAGGAATAACTCCAGATGCTTTTGCATCTAAAAGACTTAAACACGTAATTGAATCCAAATGGAATGACTGGAAAATACTTTATACGGATGGATCAAAAATGGACTGCAAAAGCAATACTGGAGCAGCAGTATTTAGTGATTCAGATAAAGTTGAATTACTTTTGACTCTCCATAAAGATTCTACAATATTCTCAGCAGAATGTATAGCTATACTAGAGGCTTTGAACTATGCAAATAAAAAACGATTCTTAAAGACATTAATATTGACCGATTCCTTAAGTACACTCGAAAAACTCTCTAAATCCCCTATTTTGTATAGTGATGACCACTACTGTATAGATATATGGAAAAAAATTAAAGAAATATGCAACCAAAACAGAAAACTTTGTCTGGCATGGATACCAAGTCACTGTGGTATACCAGGAAATGAGAAAGCGGATGAATTGGCTAAGAGAGCAACATATGGAAACACACGGACACATCCCAATATTACACAAAACGATCTCCTACCAATCGCAAAAAACCGTCTGATGAATAAATGGCAGTTATATTGGGACACAAGCTCACTGAAAAAGGGTAGACTTTACAAAACGACCCAACAAACAATTGTCAATAAGCCATGGTTCCATGATAAAGCTTTTGACAAACATTCCATCAGCGTTATGTGTCGTATCCGCATGGGACACTGTTGTACCAGAGAGCATTTAAAAAAAAATAGGGATCATTGATAGCAGTCTCTGCGAATGTATGATTGGTGATGAGACACTGGATCATTTGTTTCTTGAATGCCCCATAAACGATAGGTATCCGTCCTTTTTTACCGACCTCACAGAGATTGGGGTTCCAATGCCAACAAATGTGAGGACATTGTTGAGCTACAATTCCAGGCAGGTAAACATTTTGCTCAAAAAATTCATCAAAATTAATGACATTAAAATTTAACTCTGTTCATAAAATTTAAATTGATCGAAGTAAAATAAATATACAAAAATAATTTAGGTTTCTCTATTTTGACAGTTTAATATTTTAACTTAGATGGCTGAGAACACTCTTAACGGGTGAAGAGCCAACAAAAAAAAAAAAAAAAAAAATAAATTAAATTTAATATACATGTGCATATTTGATAACTATACAAATATACAAGCGGCGCGTTTGTCTTTTGGTAAGATACAATAAAAAACGCTTCGCTAGTATTTTTTTATAAGAATGAAAAAAAAAATGCAAAAATTAATATGCCTAATAACTAGAAACTTGAATTTTTCGCGTTTACGATAAACTCAATTTTATTTGCGAATTGCATCCTTTTTTCGTAAATAACGCGAATTCTCAAGTTTTATAAAAATAAAAACGAAATTTAGATTTTTTACGACATTTTCGTAATGAAACACGTCCTTTTACTCATACATATTTTGCAATATGCAGAATTAAAAGAATATTATTGAAATCGACAAAACCCACTTTCAATGTATTTAATGGTATTATTTTTTTAGATAAATGTATTTCAATAGGAAATGCTGTTTACATCGATTTCTTAACAATATCACCACTTTAACATCGATTTTGTAAAAAAATAACACTGCTTTTGAGGAAAATTAACACCGAAAAATTCAGGTCTACAATAACTAAAAACATACAAAAATTAACAAAATGTTACGTTTGTTCCATCTCAATTAAGGGACTTATATCGTTATTTAATGTTGAGTGATAATGGAGGTTGTAACAAAAGAAACAAAGATATAGGCTGAAATATATTTTATTCACAAAAAAAAATAAAATAATGAATGATGTCCTTAGGTTCGACCCCTGCTCGTATGGCAACGGGTTCTAGTCGTAGAATACCCGCTCCTCCATCACCAGCCGTGGAAATGGCAATCAACTGTCTAACCAGTGAAATGGTGCGTATTCTTATATTCATTATATATTCATTTATTTTAATATATTATAGAGTAGTATTATTGGATTGTTGAAAGATGAATATTTAAACCATTGTATTTGACGTTATCATAAATGGTTAAATTTAATCTCCCAGCGATGTCATAAGTTTTTATTCACACAAATAAATGGTCTATTTCAATATTGATCTCAGTGTACTACTCTATCTATATATTTGTTTGTTGCTAGAATAACTCCGCTACGCTATTCCTTGCTGATATCATTTTAACTAAAGACTATTTGATAATTTGAAATTATTCAACGAAAGCCTTTGAAAAACATTCATATATGTGTTGTGTATTTTCATGAACGCCTACAAAAAATATGTCCGCATGTGATCTGCAGCATATAGGCTAATGTTATGTATTATTTTTTCAATCTAAGACAACGAATGTACTAGGTATATGTATTGTGATGGGATGATTGAAAGGCATTTTGACTGGTTTATTTTTTATGTCATTATTATTTAATTATCGTATTACAGTGAATTTACAATACATTCAAATCAAATTAATAAATACCTACATAATTAAATATAAAACAAAATAAAAAAAAAATAATTTTTTTTTGATGTCATTTAATTTCAATTATCATTATTTTGCAAATACACTTTCTAATAGTAAAAATGCACATATATGACACAAGTATTAGTAATTTAGTATTACACTATAATTTGTGATTTAATTTTGAAGTAATTTCAAAATATATAGATTTCTACACAAGTGATTAACAAAGTATTGTTTCACACACGTGACTAACAGCAATTATGGCTTTTTATGCTTTCAACGGTCTTACTTATAATATTTCTCTTTTTTTCATAATAATTATATTAAGGATTTTTATAACGTCTTTTAATGATTCATTTAATGAAAGGTGCATTTTTCTAAGAAAAATTTCAAAGTTTACAAAAAAAAATAATAATTTAAACTTGACCTTTCCATTTTGCATCCAATAAGTTCTACAGAAATCTTTCTTTAGTGTTCAGATGTATCATCTAACGGAAATGTGTCACATATGATTGACTGAAATGTGTTACATAATATGTTCCTTTGAAAGAAACACCATGCATTTTTCTTAAAGAATGAATATGTCCTTATAACAAGAACATAATATACATCTTTATACATTCTTTAATCCAAGCATAAATGTTTGAACTATAGTTTAAAAATATCGGTCGATGCAGGGTTAGATTCAAACTCTCATCCATTGGTTTTCTTATCCAGTGTGATGCTCTATCTGTCACCGACCCATTTTTCTTGTTAAGTGCAACTCAGAAATATTCTTAAAATATTTTTGAATTGATTGAAGTCATCAGAAATATCCATTTTTATGTATTCTAATTATAAAAGTAACTAAAAATTGAAAGGTTTCTTTATACTGCATTCATTATAAGTAAGGCCGTTATTGTGTAACAATTTTATTTACTGTTCATTGTTTTTCTGCTCTTTTGTTTGTGTGTTGGGAGATGGTGTTTTATGTTTTGAAGTATTTTTTAATTATATTTATGAAAATCTATTCAAAATTTTATTTAGTAGAGTTATTTAACCTTTTTTTTACTGTTATTTTAATCATCCACAGTCTCATGCAATAATTCTATTTTATTAGTTTTTGATATACTTAAATAAAAAAAGCATTTACTGAGATATTTAAGAAAGAACCAGTAAACTGAGTTTATGGTATTGGGAGATGAATTTTAATGCATTCGTACATAATTTTTCATCCCGACAATAACTACACTCTTTTGATTTTCTTGGTTACTTTACCCTGATGATTTAATCAATAAAATACACATCACTATAAGTTGAAAAAGGGTCGGATAAACCATAAATTCTAAGTATTTTCTAGACATTTTCATTATTTTTAAACTGTAAAACTGTAAATCCGACTCTGCCATTTTTAGTGTAAATGTGAGTTTGTATTTATTTGTTAGTATTTAGCTATTGTATATGTACATATTTTATTTGCATTTTATATGATTTTGAAATTTCTCAGCCCAATCAAGACAATCGTAAAATACCCCAAGAAAGTTGAGAGTCTTTATTCCTTCAGTGCGTTCACTCAACATACAGATCAAATCACTGAGGACAATGCATATTATCTAATTGTATTCTGGTTCAAGAACTACCAGTTTAGGATATTAGTCCAATTTATTTATTGTATTAAAATAGTTAGAACAATATATGTGGCTTTACTAAATATTGGTGGCATTAAAATTATATATATAGTTGTATCTTCTGAGTAAGTGCAATATTAATTTCATCCATACTATTAAACATTTCTATGTGTCTTCTAAATAACAGACATACAAAAATGTTTATGTTCAAAGAAATTTTATGTCTAGTATTATTTACTAGACATAAAATTTGTGTACAGTATTTTCACAAATAATGAAAGTTCATGTCAACCATTTATAATTACGACAAAGACTTGAGATGTAAATGTTATAATTCACTACTTACTCAGACGATTTTACAAATAAGGTCTAATCAAAGTGACTGCGATTTCACTGCGATGTAATTGAATTATTTTATGTGACTGTAAGAAATCCATATTTATTTATTTGTATATTGTATTTATAGCTTTTCATATTTCTTTTATATAATTTATTTTTCTCACTAATTTTTTTTAATTTTAAATCATATAATATTTTAATTTATAAGGATATTCTTGGAAATTTAATAACTCACCTCACTTGTATATTTTATTGATATTCCTATATTACCTGTGGCTCTATACTTTCATTAAAATTTATTAAATAATATGATTAAAATTCATTCTTTGAAGACCTCACTGTGGTCATGTTTAGGTTTTCTGAAAAAAAAATACGCAGTTGTTGGGATAAATATTTTTTATATACATTGGGAATATTTTTTTTTTGTATTTTCTTCAATGTTTTTGTAGATTTGTGGTGAAGAGCGGGTAACCTATTAAATACAGGTCATCACAAATACATTATATGTTGATTTATATTACTTCAATATGAATAAGACTTCACAATTATCAGAGAATGTTCAGCTTTAATGGAAGCCAGACATAGATACCTGATAACACATATATTAAGATCCAAGGACTAGGGGGGCATCCTGATTATTAGAAAAATCTTGGGCTTTAATAAAAAACCAAACTTCTAATGAGATGGAGGAACACAATAGATCAATGATGTTCGTAGTGCAAGGACAAGTATAAATATTCTAGAACAATAGATTTGTTTTGGAATACGCAGTACTTAATGATAACGGTGTATTGTTTTATTTTATGTTAATTTTGATAAAGAAAATTTTCATTTAAAAGTTTCCAAAATATTTTTTTATTTATTTGAAAAGTTTCTGGTAGGTACTCAAAAGTGTCGGTATGAGAAAATCAAATTTTTCTATATTACATATTCGTGTTCAGTAAATTTCTTATTAATTTTTGATGTATTGATTTGAATACATGTCAATTTGAATACAGAACAAAATTATGTGGGTACGCGGAATTTAAGGTGTCCAAAAATCTTATGACTTATCTTCAGCTGTTTAAAGTGATCTCTTTACAGTAGTGCAATTCTAAAGTGCTGTCATCTGTTAAAGATGATTAGAACAACAGGGTTTAAATTTATTACATTGAATTATTTATATTAAAAAAATATATTTTATTCACTTAAAAGTGCACTTCAGTGCATGTTAATGTAACGCCTTTCAGTCAATCAAATAAACTGAATAATGTTGCCATTCTCCAAATTAACCTTCATCTAATCTCTCATATACAAAACTTAATAATTAGAAATTTTAAAAGAAAACAATCTTGAGTTTAATATGATAGAATGAGACATGTTTTCTTTAATTATTGTAAATAAAATAAACTTATTGTTTTTATGAAGTTGTGCAAATTTATCTGAAATAACTTTTACAAATATTACAAAAGAAAAAATCCCTAATTGTAGGGAATATCTAAATTTTAGCGTATAAAACAATAGATTTTCATATAGTATACTTAAGATGTCGCAGTTAGCAAATTTTGTATGAATCGAAATGAGGATTTTTTCCGCGGGACTTTTGACAATAAGGTGGGCAGATCACATCGTTTTTGTATAGAGAATAATGACTAATGTGAATTGTTTTCGGATTTGTTCATTAAGATTAGATTTAGATTATATTTTGCCAACCAAGACGTCAAACATGTGATATACCATGACTCACTCATTGCACGGAGTACTTCATCTAGTATATTATATGGAAATCTTTGTATCAAACTGAATGGAATCGTATCAACCTAACCACAAAGTGCACTTTATACAGTATGGAGCCACAGGATATTTTTTTTGTAATTCTCATTTTAAATATTTTATTATCGGAATTTCATAATTTGTACATTTTTTTATTTTTAAATACTCTAATGATTCTCAACTATACACCATGTTTATTTCATAATATATTGAAATAAACACCTTTGTTAGGTGGATGGCAGTGTGACTTATTTGACAAGTGTAAGTTTGTAAAATAGGTATATCGGAAGAATGTCTTATACATACAGTTACATTATATATTTTACTAACTATATTTTTTTCATTATTTTTCCTGCTGCAAAATGGACACCCTGCTCTTCTACTGTATTAATTATTGTATTAATTATTTTTTAAATATTTTTATTGATATTTATTTGTTTACTTATTGATGTTGTTATTATTAAATAATGATTATAAATAATGTATACTCTGTATTTTTTATTTAAAAATGTGATATTAATTTTAATGTTTCATTATAACTTATTCACTTTAATCATATTTTTTGCCTCTGTATGACCTTTATTGTCATTTTGATAAGCAATATACCCGCTAATACTAATATTTATCTCAAAGCAAAGTCTAAAAAATCGTGTTGATTTTGATTATGAATGATGTTGAGATCTAAGAAGAGAGATTTGGTTTAGAAAAAGGGGAAGAAAATAAAAAAAGAATGCTTTTTATGAATATATTAATAATAAATATGTTTACATTTTTATCAATCGACTTTGTATTTCTTTATTAAAATTTACATGTTAATAATAAATGCTTATATTGACTATTACTTTTAATATATTCTTTCTTGGCAATATTATGTTTAATGTTTGAAGTACACAAGGTTTATTATAAGTAATACATTATAATGAAAATTTTTACAATATGTGTATAAATTTGTCTTACTAATCAAAAACTTCAGTTTCTTTTTAAATTCCAATAATTTAATGTTTTGTTTAAATTTTTGCATATTAATTAAGATGACATCTTTTATTGTGTTGATTAAAAGCTTGAGCCAATTATGAATATGATATACTCTAATTTTAATAAATAAATAATACAAATATTATTCCATTAGTTCTATATCTATAAAACTTTTACTAAGTCATCTATTGTAGGATTTGTAATTTGTCATATTCATATTTTACTGTAACTTGAAGAGTATCATCCATTTCAAGAATATTTATTTTAAAACAAGAATATTTTAATTTTACCCTTGGTCAAGTTGATTAAGTATAATTATATTCAATCAAAACAAAATATATCGTCAACACAATTGAATTTGTTTTTCAAAAATAAATTGGAAAAAGAATGGAATCTGCCAACTCTTTGTTCACAATATAATTCTTTAGTGTTAAAATTTATCATTGTAAAAATGTCTACTAACCAATAAAAAGACAATAATATCATTTAACATTACGTTGAATGTCTAAGGACTGATTCATTATGTAATTATTATCATCAGAACTAATGACCAAAATTCAGAAATAAATCAGAACTAAAAAATGCATATTTTTCATAATACTTCTAGTACATATTTCTAATCTTCTAACTGCTTATTTGTATAACTAAATTGATCCCTGTCTTGTCTTGTTTACTGAAATCATATTTATCTTTAAATAAATACGAAACACCATTATTTGGCTCAACCTTTTAACTAGAAGCTCCCCAAATGTCTGATAGAATTTTATTTATCAATTTCAGTTATATTATTTGAAAATGTCTTTTTTTTTGAGTGTTTTATATCCTCAAAATTTATATTAATATCTGATACTATTTTTAGGCAATATTTTAAGATGATTAAAAACTTACAGTTCTTACACATTTTAATTTGGAACATTTTTTTTTATAGTTTTGTCATTCAGAAAGATCTTTTAGCTTTATTCAATACTGACATTGTGTGTGTACGCTAGTTTTTATGATATGGAAATCGAGAAGAATTAACACAGATAACATACTCACGATTATTGAATTTTTACATCTGTAAGGAAAAATATCAATGTTTGATAGAGAAAATATTTCTTTATATTTATGTGTGTACGCAGGCTTTGTTTTATGTGTTCATATTAAGATTTTGTGTATTAATATATTTCTGGGAAAAGAAATTTTATCTAGGAAAATAGTTTCTAGAATATTTCTGGTTAAATTGGCTTGTGATGTACATATATAATCGAGTTAAATTTTAAAATGTAATATTGTACCTTTTCTAATACATAATGTTTGGAGACATCATTTTTATGTATAATCATTTCGTAATCCCGTAGAATAAATTATTTTAGCGATTACAAATTCAATACTCTTTCTTGTGAAAATTTAGTCCATGCGAATCCCACAAATTATAATAGTTTTGAATTTAAGTTTGTTCACGAAAAAAAAATGCAATTATTTTTTCTATAATCTACACACTATTTCTATGTATTACAGTTTAAACTCTAGAGAGACTGAAATTTTATTACATCATTAATGAGTAAGATATAAAAAAAACGATACCTACTGAAAATCAGTGTCACTTAGCTGTGGTTTATAGATTGGCAGTAACTGGTTCATTACCAATTACATACGTATCTATTTATTTAAGAAATAAGTTTTCCAAAGAAGGTATAAATGAGTCGTACAATTTTTCCCCTTATGGATTTGGCAGTTCCTTTATGGTAGCTTATTTTGATAGCAAAACATTCCATTAACTGGAACATTGAAGACTCCAGTTGATTATAAAATTTGTTGATAGATTGCTATGTTATCAATTATCATGAATTCCAATCAAATTTTGTATAAAGATGACTCTTGGCCTCCTTAAGAAATTGTCACCATTCAACCCTTTCAGTCACCCTGCAATGTTAGTTAGCTACATATTATAATCTCTACTAAATAAAATATATATGTATTCAATAGTCATATGAATCTTGACAAACAAATTCATTTTAAAGATATTTTTTTTTAATTCAATCAAAAAGATTAATCTAGTAATTCATTTTTATGCTATTGTGTATTGTTTTATCGTGTTACCAGCCTAAATATATTTTACCAAAGACAATGTGCCCGAAAATATAACATATTTTGTATATTGTTTGTGTGGACATATGGAAAATGAATGGTGTCTAATGAATTACCTAAGTGTACAAATGAGATAGAGTGGAATGAAAGTTTGAAGAAGAAACTTTGAATGATGGAATTGTTTGTTTAAAATAATATTTGTACTTGTATGAGAGGAGACGTGTATGATTGACGGTGTGAAAATTGTATGTAAAGAGAGGAGAGCGGTGTTTGGTTCTCTTTGTCTAACCCAAATAGGTAAACGATTTGATAGTATGGTAGCTATGTGTGTATTTTTATATAAATACATCAATTTGATTTAAATTGAAATATATTGTCCAGTAACAGTCAAAAGATAATTTGAAATAGATATATTTTTGGAAAATAAAGTACTGAAATTATTTGGACGACGTGTTTACATACATAATTTATTTTTAAGATCTTTTTTTACATTCATTATAACCAAAGCTTAATTTCCAGCAAAATTCAATAGCATGATTTGTTTAAATACTTTTTATAGTATATTGTGTAATATTATCAATTTGTGCTACATTTTATTAAATTTTCAACATTTACATATTTATAAATCATTGACGGCAGTAAAACTAATTCCATTAATAGTAATAATATTAATATAAAGTACCGTATTTAGTTTAAGTCCTACTTAATTGGAGTAATAGCCGTTAAGCCATTATATAATATTCATTAATGGGAGATAAATGATATTCTGATAATGCTTGTTAGCCAAGCAATAAGTACCTGTTTAGAAATCATAAATTAAGTAGTATTTATATTAAATATTGTGTATCATACTTAGCTGACATTCATATATCAAAATTTTAAATGTTGATAATATCACAACATTACATAGTCCCAGAAATGAAAAAGAAATAATTAAATTTTGACACAACAGTTGAAAACATTCAGTTACAGTTTTGTCTACACTCAGTAATGACAATTTAAGTAGGTACTGTGTTTGTTGTCTATGTTCTTCTATATATTTTTTATTTTCTCATCATAGGTATGATAATAATATGGTAACAAACAATTGTATGTACATCTTGATATTTAGATTTATTTTCATGAACATCTATTATGAAACATCATAATGTGTAATTTATTCAAAGTCTTGTATATGGGCCAATAAAATAGATTTTTATAGTTTTAGTTTTCATAAAAATATAGGTTTAAAATGACCTAAAGACTTAACATTAGATAACCTTAAAATCATGAGAGTAGTGATATTGCTAGTAGATTTCCATTTGTCTATAATATATTGATTCACACTTTGATCACATAGAAATGTTTCAGTAAATATTGTTTTTAGAGTGGCAGGGCTACTCGTGGAGTTGATTAACAAAAGATTTAGATCAGGTTCAGACTTCACAAATCTTTGAGGTTAATATTAATCAATTAATTGTATAATATATACAAATATTAATGACAATTTCAAACTAAACTTTGATCTTAATAAATTTTCATGATTCAATGTAGATAAAGATTACATTATGATTGTGTTGATTTATGCATTTTTAAGATTAAGACAAGATAAGAATGTGTCATGGGTAGCCCCCAGGGTCTTATAATTTATTTAGAAGCTTATTCTGGCAACATTGCTATCTTACATTGACAGATGAACATGGATGGTAAACTGGTGATGTCTCGTATACAAGAAAACAATTTGGACTGATTTCCTTCACCTATAGCACAAGTATTTTTGTTTAATTTAGAGAATGTATGAGGATGTATATGTACTTGTTTTAGGGACATATTCATTCTTTAAAAAAAAATTGAATCTTTAAAAAACAGATTGTGAAAAATAACATGCAATGTTGTTAGTAGTATCAACCTTCATGGTTGCTAGTATCTTCTGCTATTTGTTTTGCTTCAGTCAATATATAAGTTTTTTTTATAAATATATAATTTTTTTTTATTGACAATAACGCTACGTCCTACGTAGGCGATTCAAAGCGAACGCGATTGCGAAGCGATGCGGTGCGTATACAAGCGAATTCAATGTGATGCGGTGTGACGCGGCGGCTCTGTCCTACGTGTGCGCTAATCGTTCCCTCTGCCGCCAGCTACTGTCATGGATGTACGTATATAAAATACTCAAGAAGTATGTACGGCAGAGAAGTGAAACTAATATTTTGTACTTAGAGAGGCATATTTATGGGGGATATCACAATTTGTATGAAGAATTACCTGATTTTGAATTAATAAATGAGACTGAATTTACATCTTTGCGGGAAACATATCAAAATTTGACATTCGTGCAAGCGAGAGAAAACTTTGTGTGTTTTGAACAACATCCTATTATAAAATAGCAATAATAAATAAATGTGTTTACTTGTAGTCCCATTTATTTTTGCCAAATCCTAAAATTCGCGGTTCTATAATAATTTGTCCCATAATATGGGACGTTCATGGACAGAAATTAAAATTTCTGTTTCTGACATGTCAAAAAACAATGGCGCCGCTATCAATTCGCGCGAAAATATCAAACCAACTGATCGCGTTTGCTTCGCATTGCGCCGCATCGAAACCAACTCGCGGTCGGTAACGTAGGACACTACCATAGTTACCGACTGTTTGTTATTTTCGCGCCGCGCCGCTTCGCATTCGCTTTGAATCGCCTACGTAGGACGTCGCGTAACATCTCAATAGAGACGAAGTTGGGATATTATAGAAGAACCAGGAACTCAGGCACCTACAGGGCTTATGACCTGTCATTGGCTGGTTTATGTGATCACTTTATGCGCTTGTGCAATGTTCACCAATTATGCCTTTATTGAGTTCCCTTATCAATGTAATTTTTTGAAAGTTCTATATATTTGAATAAGTGTAAACATTTCACCTGAATAATACAAAATTATACTATTGCCATCTATGAGGTAACGAAGAAACCTTTTTGTAACGCCATCTGTTGAGAAGTTGATATATTTGTAAACAATGAAAGCAAGTCCTTGTAAATGAGGTGACGGTGTCTCGTACAGATGTCACCTCTTAACTGCGCTAGAAATATTATTTCATTTTTTAAAATATATTCAATATATAAGTTCTCTCCTTTTTTATTTATATATTCCTATTGAAACATTTCTATTGAGATTATTTATTCAAAAAAAAAGGAGCCCTTTCCTGATTAACTGACTGACCTTTGTTGCATTGTTAACCATAAATAATGGATTTCTAAGGAATGAAATACCATTTACAAAAATAATGTATATTTTTTAATATTAATATTTCTATGTGGTATACTTTTACCATATATTATGATTTTTGTCATTTGTACATAAATATGTAGAAAAAACTTATGATCACATTGTTAAGGACTCATTTAATATATATTTTAGCATTCATAAGTGAGATATTTTAGCTTTTTAATTCATTTTTTAATGTATTTTTTTCATAGCGGACTTTTTATTTTTTCAAAGTCTGCTCATACTCTTATAATATAATATATATACACTTCTTTGTGCGTGTAGTAGATTTTATTATTTTTTGTAATAAAATTATTGTTTTGATTTTAGAAAATGACTGACCTGTATAAAAACGTATGAATTAATGTGAAAATTCATATCAAAACTCACATAATAAATTCTTTAAATGAAAGGATGTTGTATAAACAAGAAAGATGAAGTAATGCATTATAACTAAAATGTAATATAAAAATATATTACATATTGATGAGTTATCTTTAAAAAATGGTTTATAGTTACATACATTTTGCTAGAATGCCAGAAATGGATTCTTAAGAAAGAATAATTATAGCCTACGCAATATATCTTGTATATCACGAATAAATGAAAAAAGCAATAAAATTGCAATGAAATTTTAGTATCTAATTCATTTTTACATTCCTAGTTATTATTAAGGTATTTCGAATGATAACCATTTAGAAATATTGGCATTTATTTATTTTTTTGCAATATATTTGTCACGCTTGTTGTAATATTGATTGCTTGAGCACTTAACAATAATTTCAGTTAAATGTGCCAAAATATACAAAAAATTAGTGTGCAACTTTAGAATAATTTAATTTGTATATTTTTGATCTGATTAACAAAATTAATTACATATTTTGTCATTCATTATAATATTAAGGACATTTCAATTTCCCTTTTGGTTAAATTAATGATGTAGTTGAATATTTTTTTGTACGTATTTTTTGTACGTATATGTAGGTGTATATCTTAGATTATGATGAGTTTGATAAGGATTTTCATGGATTAGTCTCATATTCCTGGATGCATGTTTCACATAGCACTGGAATCAATGTCAACTTTTCATTTGTGAGTCCAATTAGGTCTTCCGCAGTTTGTATTATTCATAATATAATCATTACATGTTAAATCATATAACGATTACTGTATAAACTGTCTCGGGAGTATCATTGTGTAATCTTAAACATTAAATATCACTAATATTTTAGCTAAACTATTAATGTTTGTTGTGTATCTTGTATGTATAAAAAACCCCCATTTTTATAATACTAATTCGCTAAGTGTTGACGCTTTCTGTATTTCATAGGATTGTTATAATAGTCTTGGGGAATTTACTTTGAGAAGAAAATTTACTGAACTTCTATAACTGATATATTTTATTTGCCTTGTAGTGACTAAAAATGTATATAAATTTATTTACTCTATCACAGCCAGAATCATTTAGTCTTCAAATATATATTTTATATTTGATAGTGTATAACAATATATTAATTAACATATCGTTATTTAAGTCTTGTTTTTTTTGTTATTCACATAATACTTATTGGTATAATTTATATGTGTTTGCTTTTATAGTAATTCATTTAGATATTAATGTGATCATTTGTCTTTTATATATAATTGTGATTATTTTCTTCTTTTAGTAAATTCTTTAAGCAGTAAATAATATTATGTGTAACCATACTATTTTGTAAAGCGAGTTGGTGTCAGAAATATGATCAGATGGCTTAATTTGCTGTTATTCTTATCCAGTATTAATACTAATTTGTGGATTTGATGTCCTAGAACTATCTTCTGATGTTCCTCACTTCTTTGAGCGAGTATTCATTCTTTCACATCATCCATACATTTTCATATAAATCTTGAAAATTGTTCTCAACTCCATCTATGTTCTATTGCAGGAATCTTCTAATTAGAATTTTAGCATTTTTTTAAGATATTTATTGTATTGCTTAATCTGAGCGTATACTATTTAGTTATTAAAATATACCAACCAACTTATGATAACAAATTTGTATACTGGCCAATATCCGGTGGTTTGTTATTTATTTTACAAACGATATTATTTTTGTCATAGAATCCATTACTTATCTTAGCTATCAAAATTTTAAAATTTTAATATACTTACATTTGTATTACGATTATCAAATTTTATTCATGTGTGTTTTTAAAAATTTTTATGCTTCCATTTTTTAAGCACATATTCATGTTTGTCTTATTATATTTAAGAAATATAATCTGGCTTCTGTATATGTTTAATATATTTCAAATAGAAGCCAAATTATATCCCAAGTAATTTTTTTTTAATAATTTTCAACTAAAATAAATCACAAAACTGTACCATTAATATTTTATATATCTATTTTGGTTATTTCTTGTATCATATTTAAAAAAATGAATAGATCTGTACTGAAAGTTTGTTAACTATGTGCACCTTTGAGGTGATATATAAATAAATGGCACTGAATTAGTTTTATATCAAGTGAAACCTTATCAATTTTCCTATTTACGAAATAGATCATTTTTAATGTATGTGATTTTTGCCACATTGAAAGATTATGATATTAACGCAAGTCACAAATAAACCAAAAATAGAGGAATATATTTGTTAATAATATGTTGTTAGTTTTACGATTCCCATTTAATTCTGAAATTTAATAAATTGAATTGTTTTTATAATAATATGTGTAGGTAATCTGTAAATATTTTGTGTTTTGTCAAAAAACTCATTATGTTTTACAATACAGTAATTCTCATTGTAAAGATTGATAAATTAGAGTTTGTACTGAATATACTAATATTGTGTTGATCTTAGAATTTTTTTTTTCATATTTGGTACAGTTCAGTGTTTGACAGTGAGAAAATAAAAATAATTTTTATTTTACATTCCATTTTTGTTTATATTGAACGAATCATCATTAACATTCTGCATTGTATAAGTATTTTATTGTTATACTGGAACTAGTCATGATTTAGCAATAAAACTAATGTTTTTTTAAACTTATCAATACTTCATATATTTTCCGAAAAGTATGTTGTAATTTATATACAAAAACCTACTATGATCAAATATTTTGTAATTGCATGAAATATTTCTTGATTTATTTCAACTTTTAACTTTACACATTGTATAGTTTATTTATTATCCAAAAATAAATTGTGATATGCAGTGATTATTGAATTTGTATTGATTTTCACAGAGAAGTACAGTTAGTGGGAAATAACTTGAGAATGGATGCTGTGGTGCTCAGAGCGCATATTTGTGTTTTATTCCTTGGTTATATATGCAAACTGCCTCCCTACACAATGAAAATTCTTATGTTATTTACCGGAAACTATATCTTATATTAAAATATTCTATATCTCCCTTCTCTTTCTTACAAATGCAGTTATATATTTTTGTTTAATTTACACTAAGTTATTTGCCTTCAGTATTTTTATCTTTCAAGCGGGCCTGAATTTTTATTTCATTCAAATAATTCTCATAAACTTTTCTCAATCAAAATATTGAAATGATTTTAATTTCCTTATAGGTACCATTAGCAATTTTCGTAATAATTGTGCCATTAAATTTTTTACTATAAAGGCATATTAATTTATTTTCCGAGGGTCTAAACATTGTTACAAATTATCTACAATTGTCATTTTTTTCAAATGTTGATCAAAATATATTTATTTGCATTTAAATATTATTTATTAATTGTATTTTTTTGAAATACCAGAGTTAGTCATGAATATTTAAATTATTGTAATCATTGTTTAATTAAAACAATTGTACATTAATAATATCGTGTTGTTGTTTCATTATATTGAAAAGAAATTAAATTATTATGAAAACAAATGTTTTTTTTCTGTAGTAATGTAGTTGGAAAACCCGCATGTATTTTATTTTTCACATTTTTTTATATTTTGTATTCACAATAAGAATGCACCATAGAAAAGTCAAATAACAATATCTTTAGGCAATATTTTATTGTTTATGGTAGGTATATGTTTCATTAAATCCTGGGATTTGGCTCTTTTCTTTGTTTCAATATCGTATATACATATATAATGCATGAAATATCTACGGTGTGTATTGAATATTTCCTTTTTTGATAATTTAATTTGAATGGAAAACTTGAGTGAATGATGTGTTAATTTTTCTATATTTCTTTAAAATTAGTATGGACATTGATTGTCCGTTTTCTATTTTATAGATGGTTCATGGATTGAAATTAAATGCATTAAAATTCAATTTCATTATTTTTACATGTTCCTATACACAGCAGTGCAGCTTTCTGTGTAGTTTATTGATTTCAGCCAGTTTTTTGTGTGTATTATTCTATGTAACTATATAGAACTATTCACCTAATAAAGAAGTTAAGTCATTGTTCATAATGATATGATATGTATATGTAGATTTTCATGTTGGGAAATGTGTTAAAAATGTAAATATTTCTTGTTTATCTTGTTTTTTATGTTCTCTTTAGTACAAATTTTGAACATCATAGATAATACTATCTATATAATATTTGATATGTGCCTCATAGATAATACTATCTTATTATATTTTATGATTATTCTTTGGGGGGTGGTGTTTGCCCTTTTTGTGTCTACAAATATTTTTACATTGGTAAACATTACATTAGAAAACATTCAATGAATTGATGTATCTGTTCAGGTTACATGAATATTCTTCGAAAAACGATTGTTTGAACCAAAATTTTATGAAAAACAATTTTTCGTAAATCAATTATCAGAATAGCAATAGTTTAAAAGTGAATTGTTTGAACTCACATTTGTTGGAAAATTAAATTAACCAAATCAAATAAATTTGTGTGTCATAAGTTGCCTCCTTTTGTCATATTTGTCTTCCTAATAATTATTCTGTAGGTGGTGTCAGAGCGGTTAGCGCGCTGGGTTAGTAATCCAGTGGTCGCGAGTTCGAATCCTGTCACAACTGATTTAGTTCACCTATAGCACAAACATTTATGCTTAATGAGCAAAAAATGTGCAAATGACCCATTATTGCTTAATAATAAACCACAGGGCTCCATAAAAGTATGAAAGAAAAAAACAAAAAGGAAGCAGTTTTCACTTTATTATGAGTTATCAATATAATTATACAAAACAAATAATGCCCCTGAGTCAAATCGAAAACGCTTAACGATATCGCCAAACGCAATTTTTTTTTGTATGGGATTTGACGTTTGTTGTTTGTTATTGTAGAAAAAAAATCTACAACAAACGTCAAATCCCATACAAAAAAATTAGCGTTTGGCGATATCGTTAAGCGTTTTCAACTTGGCTCAGGCTCTATATCTATATATAAAACAGTATATTTATGACCACATGAAATGTACGGAAAAATATATAAGTTGTTTGTTTTATTTGTTATAAGAAGACATAATTGGTGAACGTTGCGAAAGCGCATAAAGTGATCACGTAAACCAGTCGATGACAGGTCGTAAGCCCTGTAGGTGCCTCGAGTTCCTGGTTCTTCTACAATATCTCAATTTCTTCTCTATTGAGATGTTAAAAAAGTTTGTCAATAAAAATATATAAGTTGTTCATCCAGTTACGTAATATATAGATCAATGGTCTATGCTTCTTAGTCTCACAGTGTTACCAACATAACATTATTAAAATTCAAACAATTGTAGTTTCTGATTAACGTGTGTTCGTAAAATTGCTTTTCGAAAAATTGCCATTTGTAAAATTGTTTTTCGAAGAATTGAGCATTCGATCAACTATTTTTTGAAGAATTTTCCTGTCCAAGAATGTCCATAGGCAAATTATGCATATAAACTCCATCAAAATGTCGGTAAGGACTTTGCTTATCAGCTTTGTATATTTTCGCTTACCTAAGCTATTTCGATGATGCTTACTTTTTTACACAAATTGTATGTTGAAAAAAATAGCTTTTGCAATATAAATTTCTAGTTTCAATATGACAATTGAGATTATGGTGCAATAATTATAATTTTTATTTTTCATTACTTATGAAATAATTTACAATCCAAATTTGATTTATAATCTCTTGTAAATTTATTAATTTCAGTGAACATCTATGTTATGCCTTATAAATTGTAGATTTTTCCTATGTTAATACATTTATTAAAACATTTTTTTTTCTAATTTTTCAGACACATCTATGATATTTTTAATTACGTAAATACTTTACTTT
Organism: Molanna angustata; assembly: GCA_963576475.1. NCBI lineage: Eukaryota > Metazoa > Arthropoda > Insecta > Trichoptera > Molannidae > Molanna > Molanna angustata. The sequence continues at coordinate 43,315,544 of OY754965.1, read as the reverse complement.
AGGATAACAAGACACGCTTTAAAAGACCACCATTGGATTTTTTTCCACATAAGTGCATTAGAAAATATTTATTTTCCTCATTAGTTCCTGAGAAGTATGTAATATTAAAACAATTATTTGCATTGAAATGAACAAGTTGTGACAATTTTAGCAATATATTTTTATTATTCTATTGAGCTTAACATGCCATTTTAAATTTAGATTTTATTTTATTAAAGTATTGATTTTATTTATTTTTCATAACGCGACGTCCTACGTAGGCGATTCAAAGCGAATGCGAAGCGGCGCGGCGTGGCGCGAAGCAAACGCGATCAGTTGGTTTGATATTTTCGCGCGAATTGATAGCGGCGCCATTGTTTTTTGACATGTCAGAAACAGAAATTTTAATTTCTGTCCATGAACGTCCCATATTATGGGACAAATTATTATCGAACCGCGAATTTTAGGATTTGGCAAAAATAAATGGGACTACAAGTAAACACATTTATTTATTATTGCTATTTTACAATAGGATGTTGTTCAAAACACTTATGTTGTTCAAGTTTTCAAACAATAGGATGTTGTTCAAGTTTTCTCTCGCTTGCACGAATGTCAAATTTTGATATGTTTCCCGGAAAGATGTCAGTCACATTTATTAATTCAAGATCACGTAATTTTTCATACAAATCGTGATATCCCCCATAAATATGCCTCTCTATATTAGTTTCACTTCTCTGCCGTACATACTTCTTGAGTATTTTATATACGTATTACGTACATCCATGACAGTAGCTGGCGGCAGAGGGAACGATTCGCGCACACGTAGGACAGAGCCGCCGCGTCGCACCGCATCGCATTGAATTCGCTTGTATCCGCACCGCATCGCTTCGCAATGGCGTTCGCTTTGAATCGCCTACGTAGGACGTAGCGTTAGTGTTCATATTGTATAGAATTTTTTTTTAACATATCTACTAAAAGTCTTCACTTATGAAAGGTTAATGTTATCTGTAATAAAAAAAAAAACAACCATTTGAAAACTACCTATTTTAATGTGAATTTATCAGGGTTGTTGCGAACATCAGCATCCGCATTGATCCATGCTGATGTTCGAGTTGACACAACTGCAGAGGAGGCGATTTTTAAAAAAAATAATAAATATGTCCATGATAAAATAATCAAAAATTGTACATCAGTGACAACCCTAGTATTGGAATCTATTAAAAAAGAAACGTAATTAAAGAAAGATGTATGGATAATTTTTTATGTTCCTGCTGTATTCACACTGCCACCTATAGACTTTTATTAAAAGATCAATTGAAATAGGTAAGAAGATAAAAAAATTGTGTTTTTATACTTCTGAATGAAATTTATTTACATTCAGAAGTATGAAAATTGGGACAATTGTGGGGTTATTTTCCAGTGTTAGTAAAATGGAATTTTTAGTGTGCTCATTGATATTTGTAATTTATATTCAGAATCTTCAATAAGTACGTAATCTTTTTAACCAAACTGACAAGAATTGGTTAAACTTGAAAATAATTTTAATACTCGCTTGATTTGGATACAAATGACTATGGTGAAAATTAGGTGAGATTTAAAGGGGCCCCTTAAGCCCGTATACATAGTTGCAAACCCGTGTAGCTCGCCTATTCTGGCTGGTACTCTTGTGGGCCTGGATTCGTGAATCCAGTGAAACCACGATTGCCTTTCTTTTTTGTATCGTATACACTATAAATTTTAGGGTAGTTAAGTATTATGATAAATAGAAAAATAGGTTTGTTCACATGCACAATAGAAGCGATTGGAGATCTTGTATCTATATTGGAAATTAGAGAATTTTTGAAATGAAAAACATAGTAATTAAAATGTTAGGTACAGGATTTTTCTTTAATTTAAATCTAATGTGGGCTGTGCATACTCATTTAGACATTCGTCTTGGGCAAGAAACTACCACAAATGAGAGACAGTTAGAGGAGACGAGAGTACCATTTACACATTCGCTCTCGGCTTACCTCGGGTTGTCTCGACGAGTGTGTTGTACAGCCGGTATAAAAATTATTATCAACCATTGTAAGTGTAGAAGACACAGATGTCTTTATTGAACCTCTATGTTATAAAACTAGAATTTTCCAGTGATTACATTACATAAAATGAGTTATGTCTGAGTTAAGGTTTTTACATATTTCATCATATAAAGATATGTCCCCTTAATTTGTATTAGATCTACTTTATATATTATTATTATTATTATTATTATGCAAATATTCCACAACCAACCAATTTTATTTTAAGTTAATTTTGTCATTTTCCAATTAATATTGTTTATTTGTTTTTAGTTTTTATTTATCTTACTAACTTTCCTCGGTTAATCCAAATTGCCTACAACAATATTGTTTTGCATTTGAAATCAAATATAGAAAAGATTAAAAAAATCTTTTCTTTCCAATTCATCCAAATTATCATAGATTTTATTCATTTATCAACCACTTTTCACCCGCTGTTCACTGATTTTAAATTTAAATAAAATATATTTGTATTAAAATCTACTTAATGTTTGACATTCTTGTCAATTAGATCAGTCAATTACATTTACATTGCTGACATTGTACAGAGTAGTTAACATTTTATGCTGATAACAAAATGTGATATATATCTATTGTAATTTGTAATTATAATTATTAATAATAACATAGATATTATTGTAAAATAATTAATGGTGCATTGATAATATTATGAGTGGGATGGGTAAATAAAAGATTTTCGCTGTCTTATTTAGGTAATAAAATTTTATTTTGAATAATACAGGGTGTCTCAAAATAAAGTTTATATTTAGTGGATCGATTAAAAAAAAAAGTAAGCCGTGTATGCAAAATGTTAAATGTTAAAAAAAAAATTAATGTTTACTAATTATAAAAGTACACAATTTGGGAATTTATTTCTTAAAAATAATATCGTCCAAATGTAGACCCCCACGTTAGCAGCACTCATTAAATCGAACAGTAAAATTACTTATGATGGCTCGGCAGGTGGACTCAGTGATGGCCACCATTTTGTGACGGATATTTTCTTTCAAATGCGCCAGGGAAGTCGGTTTATTGGCGTAAACTTTAGATTTAAGATAACCCCATAGGAAAAAGTTCATAGGGGTTAAATCAGGACTGCGTGGAAGCTAATTTATGTCACCTCTCCTGGAGATCAATTTGCCTGGAAAAATTTCAGGCACCAAGAAGTCATCTAACATCTCCACATAACGCTCTGAATACAAATATAAACTTTCTTTTGAGACACCTTGTATGATATTATACTATATGACATGGCATTGTTTACTGTGTCTAAAGCATCTTCAGGTGGATTTTATGTGATTATTTTGCATGCGTCTATCACCATAATGTTTAATAATAATAATATATAAATTGCCGTTTAGTGATACAAGATCACTAAAACTTAATTGTTGACTCTACGAAACGAATGAGTCTTAAGAAGTAATTTAATATTATCAATGCTCTGAGCTCCACGTGTGTTAGGGTGCAATTTATTCCACTTTAAAGGTCTGTTTATACTGAAACTTCCATCATAGTAAGCCACGACTCTGTCCAATTCCTTTTTAAGAATTGACACTGTGATCCAAATGATCTGAATGTAAGGTGTCTTCCTGATGACACATTTTTTGACACAGATTTTGAATGTAGTGAAGAATGAAATTTTACCTAGAAAATAATTTCACATCTTTCCCAATAGCAGTTATAATTTTCATTTATTAGTATGGAGTTGCTGTTTTTTTATTCTAATGTAAACATATCCTTGCATCTTCTGCAAGTTTAATTTCTGTAATGTTATTCCATCCATATTATTGTATGAGGTTGAAATATAATTAATTTTGTGTTAGACTCGATTAATAATAATGATATTATTTTTATTGAAGTTTTTCAATCTCGAGTTATAGTAAAATGCACATACTAAATCATAAAATAATGATTTGTAATACATTAAATTAAATTCAAATGAATCCTCATCCTTAAGTCTAGTAAATAAGTCATACAATTTCTGAAATGTATTTAATGCTTATTTTTTGTAAATATTTTACTATTTTTTATTATAAAGATTTATGAATAATCCAAATATGACAAGCGGCCTTACTCTCCACTGCCAATCCGATCCCAATACGATCCGACTCGCTAAGAACCTACCTTTGTAACGGAGAATGAATGCGGTAGGTAGGTATGTTTTAATAGTAATAGTCGTTCATTTGAATGTACGCAGGCGACAGATAGGTAAGTTCTAAATGAAAATTTGAAATCGGATCGGATTCGAGTTTCATGAGTAAGGCTAAAGGTTTATTATATTTTGTTCTATTTATTTAAAATAGTCTAGTCACATTGTTACCAAAATATTTCATGAATAACCACAATGTCCTTTGTTTTACTCTTATTTTTTTGATTCTATTTTGATAAGTAAAATATATGTGTAAACATTTCCAAAAAAATGATAATAATTGTAATGTATACAACTGCCAGTAGTATTTTAAAAATTCTCATTATATATCTATTAGGTATAAATATGTCTATAAAATCATAATAAACTTTTGTATTTATACTGTTAAATAAATAATAACTACTTTATATACACATAAGTATTTATTTATATACTTAATAAAGGATTATAAAAATAATTTTTTTGTTTTTTTAATTTTCATCACCGATTTTCAATTGAATTTGTTTGTGGAATAATAAAATGATGGATTATACCAAAAAAACCTTAGATTGGATGCGCTATTTAATAATCTAAGGTTTAACAAATAAAATAAAATAAATTTTGTTTCAAAACATTTATTTGAACATGATACAAAACAGAAAATTATATTATTTACATAGGATTTCTTAAAGTTATTTATTTACAAACAATATTTCTATTTGACTCAATAATATTTTATTTACATATGAAAATCATTAATTTACAGTTCAATTTGTATATAAGTCTTATTATAAATATACTAAAAGTGTATATTTTGAGATAAACTTGGTTACTTTAGATTTAGTAATCCATTTTTAGATTCCTATAGATCTTAATGCCATAGGTAGTCATTTGTAAAACTTAAATGGATGTTCTTTAAAAATTTTAGAATTTCCCTAACAGTTTTGTGATAACAACATGCATTTGATTTTTCAAAAATGCTATCATTATCTTAATTGCATTATTGTATTTATATTTTAGATTACTCTAACCATTGTATTTTTAGACAGATTAATGACACAATTATTTATATCCTATTATAGTTTATTTTATGAAAAATACAGCCTGAATTATATTTTAATATTTGTAATTTCCAATTATTGATATTATTGTAAAATAAATTAATTACACTGATGGCAATTATGTTGAGGAAATAAATTAAGACTTTTATAAAAAATCTACACAATAATTTATTGTTATAATAATAACTAGAATATATATTATATATTTATTACATCTCCATTTGATATTGTCTATTTATAATACATTCTACATTGAACACAATGTTTTGTAAAAATATATTTACAACGGCAGAACAGGCTAATGTAAAAAATATTAAGTTTAATTTGTTCGCCATTCTTCTATTTTACTCCAGATTCTGGCATAGTATATATTAGTCTATATTTTATTCAGGTCATAAAAAATGAATTTTTGGAGAACGACATATATACTTATAAAAAAATATAATTTATAAGGTTTTTTACACTTTATTTCTGTTATTATAAAAGACACATTTTTTAATTCATATTATTATAATGTTTTCAATGTAGCAACTTATTTTTCAATCACCATCCACAATACAGTATTTAAATAAAATTGACAGCAAAAAACTATAAAATCATAATAAGCTGGATAAAAAGGAGATTGTGTTCTTGAATATTATTGAATAACCGTTCGAGAAAAAAGTGGATCCTTGGTTAGCCTTTGCTTAGCCATACCAAGTGTGGAAGACTTATGGGACCGAATCCATAGATCGGCTCAATACATTTTTTTTTTGTTGAAAGAGCTGTTATTCTTTTGAAACAGTTTAAATTCAGCGAGTATCGTTGAGCGGATAATATATCCCTCCATGTTATCGCAATACACCATCATCCTTTATGGCCTTTTATTACTGATTAGCATGTAGATTAATCGCGAAGATCGATACTGGCAATCGGAACATCACAGATCCAGAGTAGACTATCATCGCTGGCTTTATGGAGCACGGCCTGATTCCCACAGGCGCAGGCTGAAATAGGTGCTGCAAACTCTTCCGACTCATAAGGTATTTGTGTATCAAAGTATATGAACATTTTGTATTAAAATGTGTTGACTTTCAAATATAGACAGTTTTTTTTAGTTTTTATCGGAACAGACAATTTATATTCTTCTTCGTCATTCGTGTATAACCATAGCAATGTGTTAATCATTATCCGCAATTTGCGGCTTTGGTTTTAACTGAATTTCCTTGTACTCATTTGTTATTTATTATGTACATATTTTGTTTTTTCTTATTCATGTCGTCTTTTATAAATTCTTTTTTGATTCATTGCTGATTAAACTATATTTTTACATTATTACTTCTTGCTTATTTATTACTGAAGCGAGTCCCTGTCTTTTGTGATACGGTAGTGTGATGACATGATAGTTAAAGGATCATCAATCTTTTCACTTGTGTACGAGCAATACTCTTATGCCACGTCTCTCTCATACCGCGCCGGTATCAGATTGGAATACTACTATTGAAATAAAAGATAAGAATAATATTCGATTAAATCACACTTTTAGTAATTTATATATATTTATTATACAAAACAATAGTAAATAAATATAAGAAATTGTATCACAACTGTCAATTTCAATCAATATTGTAGACTGTATTGTGGATAATGTTTGAAGTAGGTACAAATAATATGAATTTTTATATGCCAAATTACATCACTGGGAATGATATTATGTGGAATAGTTTCTTAAATAATGTAACATAAATATTTTTTTTTTCATATACATAGGTGACAAGAAAATTTTTCTATAATAATAATATGTATCATGCCAAAGAATAATTCACTTTCACAATGCAGTTTGTAACGATATTTAAAGTTACATTTTTTAAACACTAAATTCAATTCAGGTCCATTAATTCATTATAATTTATACAGTTCACAAACTTTATATATTATTACTATCATAATACTAACCTTTTTTCAGACATCTGTCCTCACCGTCATGGCAACAGGGACTCAAATAAAAACTGATTAACAAGTAATATTTATCAAAGAAGGCACAACAGTCAAACTTAGGCATCGTTATATACAAAATTGTGCCAAAGCTGACTAAGTGAGGTTTCATCAAAATATTTGATCGACATAAAAAAGGAATGCATTTGTTAACATTTGACTCAAAAGTTTACTTATGCTGTCCAACTTTTTAATTAACTTTTGAGATCTTAAATTAAAATATTCATACTGTCAGATGACAGATAAGGTATTATTTTATAATCCAATCAGAGGGACATTATCTGTCGTAATATTTATCAACTGCGTAAAGACATTTAAAGAATCTTTGAGGAATTTAGTAGGAAAGTAGATCCTTGAATAGAAAATCAAGAATCATAGATCTTATGATTCTGTGGAAAAAATTGTCAAATAGTTTCAAGTCTAAGTGTTGTGATGAATGATTGTACAATTAATGTTTGAGTTTTTCTTGTGAAAAGTGCCACAAATTAAGAGATATTTTTTTGTTTCATTAATACATGGTTGTCTTTATTGAACCTCTATGTTAAAAACTAGAGTTTTCCAGTGATTTGACAAAAAAATGTAATAGTAACTCTTATACATAAAAATATATGAGTTTAGTTTTTTCTCTAAAAAGATAACATAGGTAGAAACTTAAGTTATGTTACTGTATTTTTTATTATGTACACATATTTAATTGAACACTGATTTGTTTCAGTGGTGAATTTTGCATAATAGATAGGTATCTGTTTATAAAGTTTTTTGTTTTACATTGGTTTTATTGTGACTGTAATTACTCCATGTGTATTATAGCGATTATCTTGAATAAATATCTAGGAGAAAGTTTTTTCGTTAACACGGAAGTTCATAATTATAAATTAAAATATTTATAAAAATAAATAAAAACACATAGTTGAGTAAGAATCCACAAATGAGTAAGACTTTAATGAGCCTAAGCGCTTTCGCCGAAGTCTTACTCATTTGTGGATTAAAACTATGTGTTTTTACTTATTTTTATAAATATTTTAATTTATAATGTAGATTTATATAAATAATTGTTAATATTGTCTTTATAAAATTTTCTTTTATTCTGTATTAAAGTAAAGTATATAGAATAAAACCAAATTTATTAAAGAAAAATTCATAAATATAGGATGAAACTCTCCAAAGTACTGACTTAATGTCCCTCCGAGTGGACTTAACAATAAATAATTACCTATATTATGTATATTATCACAAACGATATAAATGTTATCACAATTATGAGGCGATCACGTGAGATATCCAATCAACGGTGTGTGCCACTCTGTGGTAAATGCCAGGCTGCTGTCTGTTGGCACAGGAATATCCAGCAGACACCACTCCAGCCAGGTACCATCTACCGGATCTCTCTAGCATCAATGGACCACCACTGTCTCCCTGGCACGAATCTTTACCGCCTCCCCTGTAGCCTGCGCACAACATCTCCGGGTAGATGACCACATTTATACCTGGCAACATTTCAAAGATAAATTAAATATTTATTTATTTTCAAACTTTCTGTACACAAGTAATGCATAATGGTGCACAAAGGCGGGTTTATTGCCTAATGTCAATATCTTGAGTAACCATATTCATTTGTTGAAGTAATTAATGTGTATGGTACCTATATAACCAACATGTAAGTATAAAAAGTTGATATTAAATAAAAGGAAGAGATGAGGAAAGGAGGAGACAAGGATTGGATAAAGATATATAATTAAGTGTTATTTGTAAAGAGATGATCTTCAAATTTATTAAGAAAACAGAAAGTGTCTATGAAACGTGAAGTTGATGTTGTTCTAGGTATAATTTAATACAAATATAATTTATAATTTGGATAAGGGAGTCTGCAGATATGGTAAATATAATTCATTAGGAATTTACGTCCCTTCAACTTCCAACCTCATACTACCGATTATAACAAGGTAAATCAAATCAAATATCAACTAAGAATACAAACAAAAAAATACCCAAAGTAGATAATATTTATAAAAAAGTGTCTATTTTACAAATTTTCAAAGATAATATTTTACAAAATTTGAAAGTTTCCAAAACAATTTTAAAATACCCAAATGTAATACAGGACAATTCCAAAACAACTACATTTATATGGAAATAAAATTTTTCAATTGCCTCCCAATTGAATTATAGCCGATAAAAGAATTTAAAAAATTTAAACAAAAATTAAAATTGCACTTAACATTCTAAAATAGTAGTTTTCGATTTTGTTGTTTTGATTTGTTTCAATTTCCAGTATTTTCTTTTTTTTAATTTTTGAATATGTGTTTTGGTATATTTGAATCGTCTATATGTATTACTCATTTTTCAATTGTTTTCATGTTTTTCCTTTTTTTTTGAATATGTATTCTGATATATTTTCTCATTTGTATATTCCTCTTTTTAATTTATTTTCAAACTTTTTTAATGTTTATTTGATTTTTTTTTTATGTATGATTTGATTTTAATTACTTTTATGTTGACTTTGCTTTGTATTGATATTTTTTATTTTTTTATAAGTGATTCCCTCATCAAGCACAAGATTGTAATCTTTTTGATGAGGCACTGCAAGGAGAAATATGTAAAAATGTTATTACTAGTGAATTTATATATTGATTTGTATTATAAAATTATTATGTTAAATAAATAAAAAAAATAGTTTTCGGCAAATATTTGTAAATTTGGGTTTTCTTATGGTTGTAGTACCTATGTATCATAATACTCTTTGATAGGTATGTTTGCAGACCGCTCGCCCTTTTCCACGACGAAAATTCTCAATGTAAGTATTATTTGCCGGAATCTTGAAAAACCATGAAAAATGTAGGCCTGAGGGGAAAGTCCCGCTAAACAGTGGAATCAAAACCCCCATGATAACCCATATCATGGTTATAATTATCTTATCGACTGGCATGACACTTTGTGGATGTGTCTTCTTGTTCAAGAAATAAATTCTCTTGAACAAGAAGACACTTGGTTTAGCAATTCCAAATTTTATTCATGATAAAATCTAAAAATTAGTAATATCATTGAATTTTTACATTTACATTAAGTGAAAATTGTACCATTTATTCACAGACTAATAATCTATAATAGACATGAAAAAACCAAAAGCGATATTTTCTATTACGCCACGCAAGGTCACGTGGTTTCCAATAAATAACGAGAATTTTCGTTGTGGAAGGGTTTCGTCGTTAAAATTTTTATGCAATGGAAATACACAGGGATTCAAAAATGCATTCAGGGATTATCAACCTTTAATGAAAGAAATGTATTCTATGTTATATTAAGTTAGTGACATTGCATATTTGTATGAAAAATGTATATAACAGAAGTAAATGGTCTCACATGTGCTCATCTTGCTAGTAATGCAACAGGTATCATGTAGAAAGTGCATACTATGAGTTTCTTGACAATATTTTTGTGTGTATGGTGTATTGTGAAAACTTTTGTCCTCTGGGAATCTAATATTTGTTAAATAATCTAATAGAAATGTTTCAAACTTCATAAGAATGCATTGAGGGATTGTCAACCTTTCAAGAAATAATATACACTTACTATGTAGAGGAGAGTTTAGTGTTGGCCACAACACACTCGTTTATTTTTACTATAGGTACAACTATTTTCAAATCAAATAAATAAAATATACAGTTAATATTGGTATATAAAAGCGAATGGAAGTGAAATAGTTATAGTAAATCTAAAATAAAATCTAAGTATTTAAAATAATCCCTTACCTGAAAATAATTTTAGATATTTCGTACAAGTAGATATGTACAAGAGATTAAACAATTTATACGTGTATTATTAATCGTTTTTTAGTAACCTTATTTGTAAACTCCGGTCAACATTGTAATAAAGAATTCGTTAATTAAGAAAAAAATATTTAAAGGTAAAACTTATTACCTACTCTTACAAAATATAATGTCATAGCAAACATGTTGTAGGTAGCAGAGATGTGCTTTATTTCAAATAAATCCATTTCAAATGGAAATGCAAAATGCAAAATAGGTATTTTCCATTTTGCATTTTAAATGCTTTTTTATTTCACCCATTTCCATTTCCATTTCAAATGCTTTTCTCAATGCATTTTGCATTTCAAATGCATTTTTGCAACATTACTCTTCTTTGGTAGCAAACCTATTTTTTTATAGATTAATTTTATCTTTTGACACATTAATCTTGTAATCTCCTTTTGAACGAATTAAATTCACGTGTTTTATTTTACTTATATGGTTAACTGGTGAAAGAAGAAATTGTAAAATTGATCCCATACATGACGCGGGTGTGGAGGAAAATGTAAAATAAGTACCTAACTGGTCATTCTTATTATTCACTCTTACCAACACTTAGCCGATATTTCACAATTCTTTTTTAATTCTTTTTTTCCTTATTGCAATCTCCATGAGCCATAGAGATTTCAAGATTTTTTAAACAGTGTCAGTAATATACTAGGTAGGTACTATAACAACAAGTATTTTTTTCTTATAAAATAATTTAAATTATTTTCGAACAGTTTGGAACATGTTAAAGGATTTAAATTTAACAATCACTCTTACCCTCCTACCACCTCATTCCGTATACCAATTTGTAGGTGTTATATTTATACTCTTTGTACCAATTCTCTGGCCTAAAGTCATAGTTTATGTCAACTCTGTATATTATATACCTTACTCTATGTTTTTATTTTATATAGGTAGCTACACAATGTATCGTAAAACTAAAACTTTATGGTTTTTATATAACATAACACAAAATCAATCCGTTTTTTTATTATTCTTTTTAAATAATAAATATGTCCTTGTAACGAGAACATACTACACATACATTTTCTAAAATGCCCTATTTAGTAACTATTGTAACTAAAATAGGAACGTACTAAAATTTTAGATTTAAGATTTACGGTCTCATTTCAACGTTATAAAATATAAACTTGGACTAAATGGAATAGGAACATACCAATATTGGCCGGAATGTTCTTAAAAATTTACTGAATCAGACGTATTTTTAATAATACGTCTGATTCAGTAAATTGATGAAAATTTCATAATGATTCATAATACGTCTGATTCAGTAACTTTTTGAGAACGTTCCGGCCAATATAGGTACGTTCCTATTCCATTTAGTCCAAGTTTATATTTTATAACGCTGAAATAAGACCGTAAATCTATAATCTACAATTTTAGAACGTTCCTATTTTAGTTACAATAGTTACTGAATAGGGGGTAATGTACATTATTATACTTTCGTATGATTGCTTGTATGTGAAAGTATACCTAATCGGTCGAGGCAAGTTTCGTACTCACGACCTCTGGATTACTAATCCAGCACGCTAGCCATTCTGCCACCGACCAATCTAACGTTTTGTGTATTTAACGCAAATAATATTTAATTTAAGAAAATACACTATTGTTTTATTTAATGATAAAATACATTTCTGCGCTTCCTTACATTAATTGATTTTATGAAATCTGCCGTTTTTTTTTTCAATAATAGCTATGTAGGCAGGTATATTAGCAAATTGATAGAGAAAGTCTGTGTTATGCAAACAGAAATATATTTGCACAAATGTCAAATATCATTAAAATGTCAACTCAATAAAATACACCTAATAGCTATTTTACTAACGCAACGAAAGTATAAGTTGGTAGGTAGGTACCTGCATGAATTATTTTTTACTATTATGAACAATTGATAACTATTTGATCGATTGATTGAGTCACAAAATACTAAAAAATAAATAAACGAAGCTATTCTATATTTTGCTAAATATATTAAACAAAAATGAATACTCAATTTGAAGCGTTTTTTGATAAAATAAAGGCTGAAATGAATATTCAAACGAGGGAAATTCTATCACAGATTGATGAAAAACTTAAACCCCTCACTCAAGATATAGAAGAACTTAAACACGAAAACGACTTTTTAAAGAAAAAAATTGAGAGTTGCGAGAAAAATGAAAGAAAGAATAATATCATAGGTACTCTTCGTTATTTGTGAGACGGAAAACTCACAGACGAAACTGATCGAAATGACAATCGGAAAGTTAAATCGTGACTTACATTATTTAATGATGACAAATCGGAATATAGACAACATTTTTCGTCTGGGTAGAAAAATAGAAGGTAACAAGCCCAGGCCCATAGTAATCAGGCTCATAAATAGCTGGCAGAAGTATGAAATAATAAGGAACAAAAAGAATATCACAGACGCATACATCACGGAAGACTACACGAGGGAGGTGTTGGCTACGAGAAAACAATTTAATAAAATACGATAAATTAATAATAAGAGAAGGAAACAAAGAGAAACGAAAGAGAGATGTGTCAGAATCACTAGAGGCTGTGATACAGAGCCGCAAACAAGGTAACTTCATAGACAACACCACCATCGGACATAACCGTTTCAACGCTTTTGATCTTATGAGACACAGATCAAATTCCTTCTCACGTAACTCCTTGACATCAGAAGAAAGAAAATAGTAAACAGTCATCGGCCACCGCAAAAGAAAACCTGTAACTAACTATAACGCAATCAAAACATTCCCCAACCCGAGTGGTCATCGTGGGGAATTAGACCAATACCCTCCAACGATTGAATATAAATGTAAGAATAATAACAGTCTAAAGATATGTACCTATAACGTTAGATCTCTCTCATCAACTGAAAAATTTATAGAACTTAAAAATGCTTTCGAAAATATCAAATGTGACATTTTAACTCGCAGAAGTAAGGAAAATAAACTGCAAAATAGAAGAACATAGCAAGCATATTTTCTGTTACATGGGAGAGACAAAAGGTTTATATGGAGTTGGTTTTCTGATAAACAAAATACATAAGAACAATATCACCAATTTCGTGGGAATCTCAGAAAGAGTAGCTTTGCTACAGCTAAAATTTGGAAATCAGGCTTTATCAATAATTCAAGTTTATGCTCCAACTGAAAAATCAAATGAGAATGAAATAGAAAAGTTTTATATGGATATAAGAAAAGCCCATAATCTAGTAAATGGTATTACATTGGTCATAGGAGATTTCAATGCTAAAATTGGAGAACCCAAAGAGTACGAAAACCTAACTATGGGTATTTATGGTTATGGCAAAAGAAATGAAAGAGGAGAAAAAATGATTGAATATGCCTGTGAATTCAAACTCTATTATGAATACATTTTTTAAGAAAAAAAATAGTAGAAGATGGACATGGATATCTCCAGACCAGAAAACAAAAAATGAAATAGACTTTATTCTATGTAATAAGTCAGATTTAATAACAAATATAGAGGTACTGTCATTGACTAATTTTCCATCTGATCATAGACCAGTGCGAGCAATACTAGATCTTAATCTTCCCAAAAGAAACAGAAAAAACTTCAAATCATTTCCAAGGCATCCAACATCACCAGAGGAATTAGAAATTTATATTAAACAGCTACAAACACAGATACCAGTGTTAGAAAGAGAAATAGAACATACAAATAAAGTACAAAACTATTACAATAGGCTGGAAAAGGCTATATCAGAAGGATTAAAAACAAAATTAAATAAAAGCAAAGGAAACAAAATACTAAGCGAACAAACAAAAATTCTAATCAAAAGAAGATCAGAACTAATAAGAATCAAACCTAAGAATGAAGAAACAAAAAAAGAACTCAGCAATATGTTTAAAGAAACGCATAAAGCAATAAAACAGGACTATATAAAACACAGAAAAATAATAATAGAGAAAAATTTAATTAAATATAGAAGTACCAAAAGGGCCAATAAGGAATTATCTACCCATAAAACATGGATACAGAAACTTGAGAAAGGATTAGAAGAAACAAAATCTAGAAATGATATCATAGCACATGCAACATCATTCTACAGAGATCTATACAAAACCAATGATAAACACATAGAAAATGAAATTAATACAAAATCAAGTAATACAGTCAGTGTTAAACAAATAGACGAAGCAGAAGTAAAGACACATATAAAGCAACTTAAGTCTGAAAAAAGCCCAGAACCGGATGGCATTACTAACGAGGCTATAAAATTAGGAGCTCCCATTCTTACAACTTACTTGACCAGATTATTCAACATGATAATTGACACCGAGATTATTCCTATGCAATGGTACAATTCAGACATCATACTGCTATACAAAAAAGGTAACCCTCTTGATATAAAGAATTATAGACCTATTAGCCTGATGGCAAGTACTTACAAACTTTTTTCATCCATATTATTAAGAAGAATTTCGCATACAATAGATAGTAGACAACCGATAGAACAAGCTGGTTTTCGTTCAGGCTTTTCGACAACAGACCATACACATTCCTTGAAAAATATAAAGAGTTTAATAAAATATTATACATAGCGTTTATTGACAATATAGCGTTTTTTTTAGCGTTTATACATAGAGTTTAATAAAATATTATACATAGCGTTTATAAGCCACAAAGCAATATGGAAAGCATTAAACGCTATCAATATCAACAGTAAATAAATAAACTTAATTGAAAATATTTACAAGAACAGTATAAGCAACGTTAAATTTGAAAAAAGAGGAGACGATATAAAAATAGAAAGAGGTGTTAGACAAGGGGACCCTTTATCTCCTAAATTATTTATCGCCGTGCTAGAGGAAATTTTTAAAGGCCTAAACTGGAAGAAAAAGGGCACTAACATTAAAGACAAATTTTTGAGCCATTTCAGATTTGCGTAAGATATTGTCATCTTCAACGAAAACCCAAGAGCATTAGAAACTATGCTGAATGAATTAAACCAAGCAAGTATGGAAGTAGGATTAGAAATGAACGCAAATAAGACAAAAATAATGACAAATGGATACAAAAAACAGATAAATATAGATACTCAGAGAATCGAATTCGTAGATGAATACATTTACCTCGGGAAACTAGTATTTTTCAAAAACACTAGAAACGAAGAAGAAATAAATAGAAGAGTGAATATAGCATGGAAAAAGTTTTGGACGCAGAAAGAAATACTAAAAGGAGACTTCAATTCCGAAATGAAAAAAATAGTAATGGAGACCTGTATTAATCCCAGTTTGTTATATGCATGCCAAACTTGGACTTTTACAAACAAGACAAAAACAGCAATCAGATCATGTTAAAGAGCAATGGAAAGAAGCATGTTAAAATTGCGGAAAATACATAAGATTAATAGTGAAACTATTAGGAAAAAGACAAAATTAACAGATACGCTAAAACAAGCTTTAAAATTAAAGTGGCAATGGGCTGGACATTTATCGCGTTTCACAGATGATAGATGGACTTTACTAACCACGATATGGACGGGACCCAAAGGAAAAAGAAATGTTGGCAGGCCGTACAAAAGGTGGATCGATGATATGATAACAACAGGGGGAATGGACTGGAAAGAAAAGGGCAAAGATAGAACTATATGGAAACTATTGGAGGAGGCCTATACCCAAGAGGGATCCATTTCATGAAAAATATACATATATACATACAAATAAGAAAGTAGAAATAAGTTTAAATACTGCACATTAATTAAACTAACTACTAATTAAATAAAATACTTATATATTATGCTTAAAAAAATATTGTAAAAGAAATGGAATAATAAAAGGCTTAATTATTATTATTATTTATTATAATAGCTATTTTACTAACGCAACGAAAGTATAAGTTGGTAGGTAGGTACCTGCATGAATTATTTTTTACTATTATGAACAATTGATAATTATTTGATCGATTGATTGAGTCACAAAATACAGATATAATTTATCAAAATTTCTATAAAAAATAAATAAACTGGCGGTTTTCCGCATGATTTTTTTTCTTTTCACAATCGCTTTCAGATTTGACGCTGGCAATGGCAAGAAACAATTTATTCTGGGCAATCGGGGGCAATTCTGGTCAACCGATGAAATCAAAACCTTCACGATTACCCATATCATGGATTTAATTATTATATGGAGTTCCATAATATGTTTAGATGTCATAGAACTCCATGTGATAATTATATCCATGATATGGGTAATCACGAGGGTTTTGATTAAACCGGTTGAACCAGACTTGCCCCCTTGGATGATTGCCTTAAAATAAATGGAATCATTATAAGTACCTACCTACTTATAAAGTAACCAAAGTAAAAAACAAATTACTTTTTCGAATATTTTTTAAATTGCATACATATACACAAATGGGAATCAAAGATATTTTTTGTCAAATTTTTAACATCTCAATAGGGACGAAGTTGGAATATTATAGGAGAACCAGGAACTCAAGGCACCTACAGGGCTTACGACCTGTCATCGACTAGTTTGCGGGAACTCAAATATTAAAGGCTTATCAAAGGGAACTTCTTCTGTGCACCAAACACTCGATCTTTCCACTTATCTCTATCGTCCGCCAGTCTCTTCATCTCTTTGTAACTGTTACAGCGCACATCACCGAATTATCTGGTCTATATAGTTGTTTCTGGGGCGGCCTCTACAGTTGCCCCCATCAATCATTCCTTTGACGATGGTAAAAAGCAGGCCTGGGTGCCGGATGTTGTGGCCTATCCAAGTTGTTCTCTGTTGGGTAATTCTTTTCATAAGTTGCCTTGTCTCTCCAATCCTGCTTAGTACCTCGTCGATGCTGATGTGTTCTGACCAGTGAACTTTAGCCATGCGTCTGTAGCACCACATCTCAAACGCAGACAGACGTTCCGTTTCGCGTTGGCTGATGGTCCATGTTTCACAGCCATATACACTTCAGACAAGAGTGTTGATCAAATTTTTCCTAATTTTGATGGAAATATTAGGGGAATCAAAAATTGTTGATCTTTTGTTGAAGGCGACTCTTGCTTGGTGGATTCTGCTTTTGATGTCTGCTGTTGAACGTCCGTCTTGAGATATTCTGCTTCCCAGATGTACAAACTCTTTCACCTGCTTAACTTCGATGCCCCCCAGAACAACATTTGTGGTGCATTCCTCCCTTTTGCAACCATGCATTTTGTTTTATCCTAATTTATCCTCATGTTGTAATCGCTTGTTGGATGCCTTCCATCTTCCTGAGAGCTTCATTTAATTCTTCCTCTGTTTCTCCTAACATTGCAATATCGTCTGCATATTATATGAACTCAATAAGAAGGCTTAATTGGTGAACGTTGCGCAAGCGCATAAAGTGATCACGTAAACCAGCCGATGACAGGTCGTAAGCCCTTTAGGTGCATTGAGTTCCTGGTTCTCCTATAATATTCCAACTTCGTCTCTATTGAGATGTTTAAAATTTGTCATAAAATATCATTAACTCTCGACAGGGGAACAAATCCAATAGATTTCTATATTATGTTTAGAAATTATAGAACTGCATATGTAATATACTTAATTATATCCACGATATGGGTTTTGATTCCACGGTTTAACCGGACTTGCCCTCCAGGTTTATTCTTAAATATTGAAGGAGTTCAAATTTTGAATGTAGAATTCTTTATACGCCGAGTGTTTTGAATACAAAGTAGATGGGCTGATTCAAATCTTTTTCGATATACCTACCTGAATGAAACAAGTAGGTAAATACCATAAAATATTCTTATAAAAACAATAATAATATTGTTACCATTTGCTCTGTGCCATCGTTCGCAGACTTTATTGTCCAAAACTGGAACGTCCACTGCTTGAAGTGTCTTCGGTCGTAGTCTAGAACCAGGACTCAGTGCTCCCCATCCAGCTGCCCAACCAAATCTTCCCAAGAAGTCTGTTCCCTTCTCTGGTAGACATATTGGAACTGAAAATATAACGAATCAGATTAAAAAAAAATCGTTTTATTTCGTTAAAACGTCTGTCTACGTGTCCCAGCTATTATACATAGTTATATACACGAGCCATGATTCCCGGTGACGTATTTACCTTTCCGTATTGATTAGTAGGCAAGTACTGCCTCGAATTCGTACCTGTGTACGATTGAAAGACGCGTGCCTTGAATTGAACACGTATTAACAGGAAAACTTTGCGTCGTTAAACCGTGTGCATTTGGAGGGCACGTGCCTTGAATTCAACACGAGTTTTTAAGTGCATTAGCGCAACAAACTAGTGCCTAATTCGAGACAGTACTTACCTCCTAATCAACACGGAAAGGTAAATACGCTTCCCGATGGGGACAAAGTTTTTCTATATTTTCAGTTTAAATTTATACCATTAGCTATATATCATAGCTTAATTTATGCCAAATCCTTCTAAGTATATGGACCTGCGTCTATATGGACGCTAACCTATTAAGCGCATACATACATACTGTCACGGCATATCTCACAACGTAGGGTAACCAGCGACAGGTTTGCGAGTGTGCATTACCTTTTAAAAGAAAGCACGACACATGCGTGTATGGTCACAAAATAGTCTCGTCTCACCTAAAAAGGCAAAATACAGAATGGGTGGTGAACCTCGTTGCTGAACTTTATGAGATCTAAATTTGTCTGTTGTATTTTTGATTACCCGTCTCTTATGGGACACCTGAAAACGACGATAAAAGGACTATTCTAAGCCGGTGCCTCACATGATTTATTTATAATCTCAGATAATATAATATTGTTTCCTTTTTTTATTTATTATTTTTAATATATAATGACATTTTTAATATAACATATAGTCAACCATCGAAACCCTCTGAGGTTTATCTGAGGTTGACGAGTTCAGTATTTGGTAGTTTTAATATAACTACATAATACGATGCAGTTGTCAGCCGAGCAACTCAAAGAGCATTCTCTTAGAGCACATAGCTGTCGTCATCGGACCTCATCATGTACCTTTTCAAGTGGGTAAAATATTTTGGGCATGTAGTGTATGTATATATGCAAGAGCTCATCATTCATATCATTAAGTATTATTGGCAGGAGATATTCCCATGTTCTCATGCAATATGCATTTTATTAATTATATTGTGAATGTCAATGAATGTTAATTATTTTGTGAATGTCTGCTTCTCTTATTTGCTGAGCTTCATCAACTCGCATATAAAATATTTATTTCTCTACTAAATATGATGTTTTAGAGAATATTATCGTTATGAAGTAGGTAATATAAAAAAAAACTCTAAAAAGGACATTATTTTTTATGGGAATTTATGCCGAATTGTATAATTATGTGACGAACATTTACCTACTACCTATAAACATGTTGAAAATCATATTTGATTTCAAGTTGGAGTGTTTATGTTTATATGCCTTTGAAAATAAGTAGGTACTCTTAGTTTTACTCTCTTTTTACCACAATACGTAATTATATGTATGTATAGCTCGTGTTGACAAAAAAATAAAGATGGTGAAATTTAAACAGTGTAATGATACGGTTTGCTAGAATGAGTCTAATGCGTCTCGTGTATGAATAAATAACATCTATATTTACATACAATGTATCTATATACTTAGTATAATATTCTGTGGTACCCTAAACGTTTTCACGATTTATTTACATTTATTGCATTTAATATTACATATATTATGTATGTTCACGACACACACTAGTGATGGGAAAATCATTCTTGGTTTTGGTCATGGACCTATTACAAAACTTTTAAAACAGAAGGCTATGATGACCGTTTTCATCAGTGCGTGAGAAAAATACTGGTATTAGAAATGTGGTACGTAGTAAACAAAAACTAAATAAAAAAAAATTATTTTTTAAATATGCAAGTTATTTAATACATTCAAATCAAACATTTTTTTTTTAATGAATATGTCCTTGTTAAACAAGTACACATACATCTTCCTACGTTCCCTAAAATAAGCAAATAAATGCTTGTGCTTAGGTGAACGAAATCGGTCGAGGCAGAATTCGAACTCGCGACCACTGGATTACTAGCCCAGCGCGCTAACTGCTCTGCCACCGATCCTTCTAATCCCGCAGTAATGTCACTCATTTAGATATTATTAAGAATCGGTGAGGCTACTACTCATGATACGATCTTACTACGTTATTATCTTGTCTTAATCTTTACAATGAAAAAATCAGTACTCGATAATAATCTTATCTTAATCTACATTAGATCATAAAAAATCGTTAAGGTCAAAGTTTAGTATGAAATTGTCGTTAATTTTTGTATAAATTAACACTATTAATAATTGGTTAATTTAAATCAAAAAGTTTTATAAAATCTGAATCTGTTCAGAAAAGTGGATATTGGATATAGATATGTATTAATTGTATATTTAATATTGTATAGTACCTACCTACATAAGTGGTGATGTAGAACGGCATTTTTTCCAACTCACCAATATTTCCATTAAAACGATTGAATAAGAGATACTTTTTAGACTACACTCTCCCCTCTTCTGGGAATCCAACCCAGGGCACCAGCACATAATTTAATCGACTAACCACTATGTCACAGCGTAGAAGAAATAACGTTAGCATAAGTATCTACAGAGATATAATCAAACATTTTAATCAGAAAATGAAGTGTTCCGAGGTAAGTATGACTAAAATAAACGACCAATGACGAACATGTATGAAAAT
Organism: Molanna angustata; assembly: GCA_963576475.1. Taxonomy (NCBI): domain Eukaryota; kingdom Metazoa; phylum Arthropoda; class Insecta; order Trichoptera; family Molannidae; genus Molanna; species Molanna angustata. The sequence goes on along the minus strand of OY754965.1, from coordinate 43,293,857 downwards.
GAAACAGGGACTGTACCACGACAAAATTGTGTGGCACTAAGTTATCTAGGAATTGTAAGAGTTTTGTATGAGGTCCAATATTAAAAAAGAATTAACCAAATCACGACCGCTACCAAATAGTCATGGTCATGTGTCCGCTCATCACTAATATGTAGGTAAATTGTGAGCATAATATTGTCTCGATGCACAGCATATCATACAGGCTCAGCTCAGCTGGAGGGAATGAGTTAATTTACAGTCATGATGCTGTAATCATAAGGAGAAAGTGGTTTCATACATATTATCATCATACAAAACATAACAGAAGTATTCAATCTATATACGTCAGGTACCGTGTCAGAATATAGCGTTGATAACATGTTTTTTTACTCTACCTACTATTAGGTGTTAAACAGTGGGTATTTTTTTTATTTTTTAAGCCTATTTTACAACAGCTATCACGTAGAAAGTGCATTGTACATCCGTTATCCATTCTTCACCCGAAAGTGCATCCGTTCATTTCTTCTGAAAATCTGTCAAAATGCTTTGACGTCCTGGAAATATGATTTTTGTTTAAATAATGTATGCAATGGAAATACATTCGAGGATCGTTAACCTATCAAGAGGATAAAAAGTAAAGGTAAGTACACTAACAATGTAGTAGAGTTTAGTGTTGACCACGATTAATTTGTTCTTCATAGATGTTCAATAATTATTTGATAATTATTTTTTCTTGTATAGATTTTGATGACATAACATCATCATTTAAGTTATTTCATAGTCAAGGCGAATGTAGGTACTTGAAACTAAGCGGAGTGTACCTAATTGTGAATGGAAATAGAAAGTGAAGTATGTAGATTCGGGATATTGAAGAGACAGGCTTGTGATCTTGAATTATTAAGTTAAGATGCTAGTGACAGAAGAAACATAATATTTTTGTCTTGAAAACATCTGACGTAGTTAACATTTGAAGCTGACATGTCATAATTTAAGATAATGTTAAGTGTATTCAGCTACTGTAGAAATAAAAATCCAATTTGATACATGTGTGTTTATTGCTTATACCTGTTTGTTTAATTTTAATATACCCATTACAATGTTTATAATGGTATGTCTTGTATGTATATAAATGATATTAAAGAATAAATTTATTTCATATGGATTTTCGATGATCTAAATGTACCTATTGTATTTTCGTTAACATAGTGAAATTTTATTTTATAATTTTAATTACGAATGCATTCAAACCAAAATGTTTCCTATTCCTATGTTGATACTTGCTGTGGAATTAAACTGTGTTTTTTTATATTTTGTAGGCGGGTAATAAATAGTAAAATTTCATAAACTTCCACATAATCATAAACTTCCACTGAATTAACTAATATAGACTATTTATTATTAAATAAGTATTTATGAATAAAACCTCCCTTGCACTCTGTGTATTTGAGGATTTTATTGCCAAAGTCTTCCAACTAGGTTAATATACAACAGCTAGGTTAATACAATTACCGAAGTCTGCCTGCATATCACCATTGCTAAAAGATCTTCATTGGTTGATATCGGAGAGGATTCAGTACAAGATATGCTGGATGGTGCGGTGCACAAAGCTATTCACGGACATGCTCCAAAATACCTTATGGATCTTTGTGTACCTACCAGATGACCTGAACCAAAAAAGATCTACTCTTCAATCTGCAAGTAACACGGCCATGCATCGTTTAAAAGAACATAATGCGCGTCGAATGACGAACTTCCATGAAAGAGCATTTGCTGTAGTGGGTCTAGTTCAGTGGAATAAGCTCCCATATAGTTTAAGATCAATAGACAATGAAAGTGTGTTCAAAAAGCAGTTAAAAACCTATTTTTTTAAAAAGTCATATAGTGATTAAGTGATTATTATCTAGGTTGACTTTTATTTATTATTTTTTCTCCAGGTTTAATTGTTAAGCGCCCTTGAGGTGAAAACATAAAAATGGCGCTATATAAATTATCCATTTATTATATTATTATAATTAACCAGTGTTTCCAGCTCAGAATAGGTTGCGTATGAAATTATGTTTACTAGTTAGATTATGATTTATAAGTTCATGAACATACATAATATATTACTAATAATATGTACTAACTGGCAGATTTATTAATAAAAATTTATTATTTTTGATTTACATGAGATCACAGCGTTTCTTTTTAACATCATCGCGCGGAACATATTAGATATCTCATGATGCGTTCATTACACACGATACAATATGTTGTATCAACATATTATCATAGTTTGATATGTATGTACACTTGTACTTAGTACATGTAATACTCGTATTATGACTCTTCACAATTATGTGTTGGAAACATTGCGAAAAATATTTGTTTATTATTTTACTTAACGGGAGGAGAATTTAGTCTAAAAATCTTCGTCTTACATAGATAATGTAATCGCATCTATAATTTTATTTCAATCTGTTTTCATCTGGCAATATTTGAATGTATGTTATGGAGCCCATTTCTAATATTTAGGTACATTCTTTAAATGTATTTTTAAAGTGCATATAAAGTTCTACGAGTCAAAAAAGATCGACAACATTTATTGGATGAAACAGATCGACCACAACACATTTTTGGTTTTCAGATAATCTTCTATGTCCGTTTTATAGTCCCTACACTCTTACCTACCTAACCTTACCTGGATCTAATCAAAATTTATTTAACCTAACTTTACCTCATCTAACCTAACATTACCGAATCAAATCTTTCCAATTACAATTGCATTTTTAATGAATATAAAAAAAAGACACTGGGGAATTTATAGGTACCTACGTCACAGTTTTCAAATAAATTAGCATAGCTATAATTGAAAAATAACTTTGCAAAACATGGAAGTGCAGATTCAGTGCACTACGTCGTACTCAAGTTTGCAAAAACTAAATGTAGCAACAATGAAAACAATGCATTTACTTTCAATTGTTCACGATCCATCAATGTAAAGGAAATTTATGTCAAGCAAATTACCTATATAAAACCCGACATTAGCGTGGATATTAATTTTCCATTATTTTAGCGACTATTAACAACATCTTCCGCCTGTTAACATTGTCGCAAATCTATCCGATATTATAGTATATAGGTACTTACTCGTTTAAATTGCGATATAAACAAAGATTTTATTTCAAATTAAAGTGGGTATACCTCATAGATTGCGTTAACAGTTAACACTGTTAAAAGTTATAAGAATGAGCCAGGACTGACAATATGAAATAGTCTAAAGTCCTGATATTACGTCGTCAATCTCACTAAACATCTTCAAGAAATGGCTAAAGCAAAAATATTTATCTGACAACACCTGATTACATCTTCCTTTCCTTATCTTTTAGTTTTCCTATCATTGCTGTGAATTGTTGTTATATGCTTTGTTTTTTTTTTACTTTTCTTCTGTTATCTTTATTTATTTTGTAACGTATCAACATATTGCCATAGTAGACACTGTTTTGTATATTTAACATTTACTCTGGTTGGTTGGAAGAAATTGGCATTAGGCAGTAAACCCGCCAGTGTACAAATTATATATACCTACAGAAAGATTCAAATAAATAAATAAATATAATATATATACTTTTCTATATCAAGATATTTACATATTATCTTATATACCTATTAATAAAATTAATAAACAGAGGTGTCAGACAAGGGGAACACCACATATTATTCACTCTGCTGTTGGGAAACATTAAAAACGAGTGGGTTGTGGCCAACGATAAACTCCTCACTAACAAGTTACTCTATAAAGTACCTACCTATTCAAAGTTTGTATAGAAAATTTTCAGCAATTTTATGAAATGATTTTGTTTAATTATATTTTTATTCAAATATTTTATTATGAAAACTTGATATTTCTTCAATGCAATTTTATAAAAGTGATGTGCCTTTTTACCAATTTAAAAATAAAATTTTCAAATTATAAGTTTCTTGAGCTTGGGGTCTCTTTGAAATATTTGACAGTTAAACTAAGCACTATTCAGACATCCTTCAGAATCTAATGGTAGATATACAAATTTACAAAATTTGAATACAATCGAATAAGTACTTTAGTCGATAAGATAAGATAATCGATAAAGTAAAATGAACACGCCGTACATAGTACACACACACACACACCCTCACACACACACAGATACTTTGTGATGAAACTTTCAGAATGCAATCTCAGCATGATACTAGTTGATAATCTGCAATAAAAAATAGCCTTAATAATTGCGAAATCATAACTAAAAAGATAAAGATTGGTGGGATTTACTTAAAAATCATCTTCGCTTCGCAGACGACATATAGTGATCATCAGTCGTGACCTGAACGATCTACAGACCATGCTAAAAGAACTCTACGACGCATCCCTTAAGGTTGGTCTAGAAATGAACATAGACAAGACTTAAAATAATGAGCCCCTATGACATATATATAAAAATTGGAAATAGAAATATTGAAAATGAGAAGGATTACATCTACCTAGGGCATAAAATAAAACTGGGAAAGGACTAATCGGTTTAGGTTATTGCGCAGCTTTTGGAAAGCTCGACCACATTCTCAAATCTCAAATACAAATAATATACAAGTACAAATTATATTGAAATAATGTCAAAATCTGGAATTTTCACCTATAAAGAGGATGATGCTTTGTTTTTTTTTATCTATCTTTTTAATTTTTTTTTTGGATGGGTGGATGGCAGAGCGGTTAGCGCGCTGGGTTAGTAATCCAGTGGTCGCGAGTTCGAATCCTGCCTCGACCGATCTCGTTCACCTATAGGACAAGCATTTATGCTTAGTTTAGGGAACGTAGGAAGATGTATATGTACTTGTTTAACAAGGACATATTCATTTTTTTTATGAAAAAAAAAAAAAAAATTAAAATTTCCTTTTTCTTTTATCTTGTATTTTCTTATGATTTTTTCAACTGTGTAATCAATTACTGTATAATCAATAATTTAAATAGAAGAAAGCACTTTTGGCTCAACTTTTAAACAATAAATGTAATGTAAAATAAATTAATTATAGCTGTAGCTTTCTGAGAGAAAATAAAATAATAAAATAAAAATGATGCGCACCGGCGAACGCAATCTCTCCCAGGTACCAGACTTTCCAATTTCAGACTTTTAATAAGAAGATTTCCTTGCCTGAATTTCCTTGCCTTGAAATTTCCTTGCTAGACCTTCAATAAGAACCTTCAACAATATCATAAAACTAGCCATAAAAAATGATTAATCGAAAACGTTGCTATCTGTCGGACTATAAGTAAGGCCATTATGTTTATGCTAAATAAGTACCTACCATAATAATAATTATATAATAAACGATCAACAATATTAAAACCTACATCTTTCTATGGCAGTTTACGCATTATACTACTTTTTTAGTTCTTGTTATATTGACATTAGGTATATAATTCTGATAATCGTTCATGAATAAAACTTACCAATATGTGGCATGTAGTGTACATTTCTATCAAGAGTCAACACTGCCACGTCGAACCTATCAGCCTGCGGTGTGAATTTGAAGTAAGGATGGACGTTGATCCTCGCCACTCCGAAGGTGTAGGCCGGGAGAGGTTCCACAGCCGAGTTGATGACGTAGTCTCCCAGGGTCACGTGAACCTGGCGGGGAGTAGCACGCGCCACGCAGTGCCCCGCTGTCACCACGTGGCGCCGGGACACCAGGGAGCCACCACACCTGGAATCAGGAACCAGATATCAAGGCAGGCTGGAATTGCTATAACAAATCATTGACAGATTTCAATTGTTAGGCACTTATATCAAATCATTGATAGATTTTATTTTTTCCTATATCAAATCATTGACAAATTTCAAAAGTTAGTTACATCAAATCATCGACAGATTTTAATTGCTTCATTAAATCATTGACAGATTCTAAATGTTACATCAAATCATTGACGAATTTCCATTGTAGGTTCATTAAATCAGTGACAAATTTTAATTGGTAGGTACATCAAATCATTGACAGATTTTAATTGCTCATCAATTCATTGACTTTATTTTTGTGTGTGACCACGTGTTTTTGAGTGCCCAATCCTACATGATTTGTATTATTCACTTAATACCCCACTTTCTATCAATATGTCTCACCATCTGTATTATTCACATAATACCCCACTTTCTATCAATATGTCTCACCATCTGTATTATTCACTTAATACCCCACTTTCTATCAATATGTCTCACCATCTGTATTATTCACTTAATACCCCACTTTCTATCAATATGTCTCACCATCTGTATTATTCACTTAATACCCCACTTTCTATCAATATGTCTCACCATCTGTATTATTCACTTAATACCCCACTTTCTATCAATATGTCTCACCATCTGTATTATTCACTTAATACCCCACTTTCTATCAATACCTATGTCTCACCATCTGTCATTTCATTCCCTACAAATTTATTTTTACACATCAAAATATCTTCGCCTTAATAGTCTAATCTTAATTTAATAACATCAACTTTCAAAATATTTTTCAAACGATTTCAAACTGGCAGATTCTAATGATTGGGTGGAATGCCATGTAGACTAAAATAGAAGATAATTGTTACATAATATAAAATATATTTATACCATATTTATACCAGTAAAACTAAAGTCTGTTTCTGGAATGAATGATCAGATATTTTCGCTTGTCTCGCCCATAAGACGGTCTTATCCCCACTTTACAACCATTTCATCAAATCATCATCATTTCAAATAGATGCATAGGTCGAATGACCGACGTCTGTGATCAGTACCTACCTGCCTTGATACTTTCCTTGGGCAGGTGCTCAAGGAAAGTATCAAAACTGGTAATTCTCTCCAGAAAAAAACAATACAACAATATCCTTATTTGTGTTTAATATTATTTTGTTTTGTTTCTCGGTGTAGGTATACAACTGATGCGTTTTGTACACAACAACCAAAGTACCGTATATTAGTTGATTCACAAAAATAATGTTATAATGTACAATGCAAAAATAATGTAAATAATGTAGTTACATACATTGTGTAAACATAGAGAAATATTTATAGAAGTGTAATAAAATTATATTCATTTATTGTATGTGCAATATTTATATATATTAAACAAAACTAATTGTAAATATGAATGATTTGTTTAATTTCTGTGCTAACGTTATGTTTCCAGTAGAGGATAAATTTCTTTTAAATGACATTTACCGTTATTCTTGGTACTTATTTAAAGCCGAAACGATTGGACCGTTGTTAGAAATCGTTATTCATTCATGCCAAGTGCAAGGAAGTGTACGATATAATACATTAAATATTCGAGTTTTTGCGAAAACATTGAAAGATGAATTACATAAAAAGTTTTTCCCTGGAATATTTCCCGAAAAAATGTAGGTATACTAATTTTTATGTGATTAAGTTTTGAGTCATACGAAAATTATTATGCGAACCTAAATATTATTGAATGACTACATAAATAGTTCATTTAACATCTTCCATATTTGTTAGATATTATTTTATTTCAGATTTTTAAAAATCCTTCGAACCTGCGAAATGAAGGTACTCAGAAACATCGCTGGCAAAAAAACCCTTCGTGATAAGAGTACGAAACACAGAGATCCGAAGAATGTGCGAAGTCAAGAATATCGTAGGATGGGGTTGACAGAGAAGAAAGTTCTGGAACGAACACGTGTCAAGAATGACTGACTCAAGTACCGTCAAAGTGGGCAGAGATAATGTTCCCCAAGAAAACAGACCTCCAGGACGTCTTCCCAAGAGATGGAAGGACAGCTGGTAGGAAATAAACAAGCCAACTGGCCTAAAGATGGAAAGGAGGAAGAAGAAGAAAAATCCTTAACTGGTCAAGAATAAATTAACACGATAGAATATGGTCAAATTGATTATGTGATGGGTATTCAAAAACATTACTTTCACTTGGACATATTACGTTGATTACATAAAAAATATTTACCATCAAATGTTTTTATTAACAACACGACATCTAATAAACAAACCCAAATATTTCCAAACATTCTGTTTATATCATTCGTACAATAACTACTATTATTTTAATTGTTAATTATTTCGTTTTTTAATTGGTGAATTATTAATGAATTTTACGCGGTCACGCAATCGATTAATCGGGTATTTACTAATACGACTGACCAGTGTAATCGAATGCGATTCAACGATTCAAATTTTGCCCACCTCTGACAAAAAAAAATATTTACTCCACTATGTAGAAATAGCGCGATGGCGTACCTAATTTTTGAAGATAATAGCATACGGCCTTTGTGGCTCGGTTGGTTGGGTATCTGACTAATGATCCAAGGGTCCCGGGTTTGATTCCCGGTGGAGACACAGTTTTGTAATGTGTTTTCAGTCTGGATCTGTGGGACGATTAATATCGTAAGTCTCCAGAATGTGGCAACTTGTTATTGGGTGCGTGTTGAATATTTATTTGACATAGTACTTACCTGTTAGTTGCCCGAGAAGCTAAATAAAATAAAATAAATACATCAGCAATGACTCTGGTTTTAAAAATGTCATAGACTGAGAATAAAAATAGGATTCAAAACAAAAAATTTGTACAATGAAACCTAAAAAAATGTGAAACAAGGATATTCAGAATAGTTTCGGAAAATTTTGACAACAGAAATACTTAATAACAATGACGAGTTGGAAATTTGAAAATCAAAAATGAAACATGATCAATTTGAAAATGTTCGTGTAAAAAAATCATATTTTTCGTTTGACAAATTCACAACTCATAATTTAATTTCTTGTCATTAGTAAATTTTTACCTGTGTGTATTATTTCATGATAAATTCAATCATGATTAAAGCATCTAAACAAAAATATAATATATATTTACATGATCACGCAATATTTGCATCAATAGATTTTGTGCCTTCATATGCAGGTAGTAGGGAGAAAATAATTTATTAATTGCAAATAAATTAACGTCAAATAATCAGTCATTAATGATAATCTTATGATCTTTAAATCCGATTCTAAGGTGTTTTCATTCGTGAAAAATCGTGTAAAATTGATTTCAATATCACATTCATGCCTATGACACTATTACAATAATATAAATTGGAAAAGAGAGAAATTCCGAAATAAGGAGGGTCTGCATTGTAAATTATGTGCGATGGCAAAGAAATGGTGAATGTTGATGTACATTTACAATCTTTTCATACTTTGTACATAATCTGGTTGGTTGGAAGAAATTGAAATACCTTATGGCAATAAGCCCGCCAGTGTGCAATATATTTGTTTATATTATGTATTGTAAGGAATTACGCAGTCTCCTACCCAACTCCATAAGGATCATTATAGAACTAAGTAGTTCTGTTCGTCCTGGAAACGGCTGCTCGTCGGACAAAACAAGAAACTACTATCATGCATATTTCATACCACTAACACTAACGTGGAGGTCAGGCTGTAAATTAAATTGTATGCATCGTATTGAAATTGAGTAAAAAAAATACAATTTTTAATTTTATTTCATTTATATTTCTTACTTATTGATTCAGTTAATACTTATAAGAAGCGAGACTCGCGAAAAGTCTAAGTAAGAAAATATTGAGAAAAAAATGAGTGTCAATTATTTTTATATCAATTACCTACATTTTTTAAATTTTATGTATGGTGATCACTTCCCAGAATCCCGAATAAGCGACTAGTATATTATTACCAAATGGAAATATCGAGAGTTTTAAACACAGAGAAGCAAGATATGCGTATAGTAAAATAAATATATTGCATTATAGGAACTGAACTTAGGACGCCAGCACAGAAGTAAAACGACTTTACACGTCATTATAACGTTACTTTATTTGCAAAATTGACGAAGAAAAAAAAATAGTGGGTACTTACCTTGAATGAATCTGAAAAAGTTAGAATACAAACATAAATATAAATAAATTAATACAGTACAATATTTAACTTACATAATATGTACATTGCAAAGATTTGTGAATACTATTTTTATGTATATCTGTTTTCGAATTGATACAATCAAAATATTAGATATTTTTGATTGGCATGCGTATTTTTTCACAGTTGAAGCATTCATAAAATAAAACAGAAAATACATATTACCAACGTGATAAAAAAATGTGCGACAGACGGAGCGTGTTGGATAGAAGAGTCAATCTACAAATTAGGCATTTAAACAAATAGTATAAATAAACAACTACAATAAACATAACAAAAAAAAAACAATGTTGTTCAAATAGACAAAGTAGCAAAGAATCAGACAGTTCTACACATTGCTACTGATATTATTTCTACAGCAGACGAAACCAATAGAAACTCTAATGAAAAACAGAAACTCAAATGAAAAGTAAGAACGCTAATAAATAGTTTTGTCTCTCATTTTACCTCTCTATCCAACACTGACGCCATCCAATTAGCTCGAATAATGACATGAGTGTGTTGCATCTGAAATTTTAGGGCGAATTTCTTCATAAAAATACATCGAGCGTGTTTTTGCTTTTCTGGAATATTTTAGTATTTTCAATGTTTAATTTTAATGAATAAAGATGAGAGGATTATAAAATAAATGTTTTAGAAACGTCTATTATTGAGTTGATTGTTATTTTGTTGAAAAATATCTATATATTATAAAGAACTTCGGCATTGCATTCTTCTATAGGATTGATTCTATAACTAGGGGTTTGGAAATGTAGTTCTGTGAATTTAGTGGGGTACTCCAAGATCAATGTATAGTTGGTTGTGATTAGGTAAAAAATATTGTAAATTGAACACTGTTATGTACATCTTATTTGATTATTTTTTATTTGAAAAATATATCTTTTCGATTTATTGTGCCTGTATAAAAGGAGTTTGTTTTGTGAGAGTTTAAAAAATATCAAATAATATTTCAACATTATAATTTACAAAAGTACCTACACTAGACCTTAAAACACATCAACAGGTCATATTTGCCAAGATCAGATGCGCTGTCAAAGTTGACACTAAACGCGAATATTTTCAACACAAATAATAATAAGTAGTATTAAAAATAGTAGGTATCATACAATAAAATTATTACTGAAACCAATTTCCATTCAATTTATAAAGCAACTCGCTCACGCGAGTCGCTGTTGTCAGTAAATACTAAATAAACCTAACCTAGATCGAGTGTTTGGAGCAGACTAATCCTAGGATTGTGACCCAGAAGAAAAAGAAGAAACCTAACCAAAAAATAAACGGAAATGAAAATTTACATCATACTATTATTTCATTGTCCTATTTTATTATATCCCGTATGATTTTCGGTTAGGTTTAGATAGTCTAGACTAGAGTTTCTTTATAAATTGAATAGAAATTAGTTGTAGGAAAAAAATATCAACATTTTTGGCATTTGAGGTTAGAAATAATTTTATTATGTATTCGCATTTGTGAAGCCATTTAATCACATTTTTCAAACAAATTATATGTCAAATTATAATTTATCTAGTTGTATGATTTTTAATACTATTTTTTTATGTTTATATTTTCGCGTTTAATCTCAACTTTGACAGCTCATCCGACATTGTTGGTAAAAATGACCTGGCGTGTTATTTAAGGTCTAGTCTAAAGTATTTACTATACTTACAGGTTGTTCGTGTTATTCTTATTTGTTCAAAACATGAATTTATAGAACCAATATTAAGGTATACATACATGGAAGAAGTATTAATCAACTTGACTTTTTTATGTGTTTTAAGATGATAAAATATATTATCAAAAAGTATCTGTAAAGTTCAATATTTTTTGTGATCGGGACATAACATAAAATCATAGTTAATTTTTACAACAGTAATATGGGTATTTTTACCACTTTAAATTACTATACAAAAATTAAGATTTGATTTTGTTTGGCAAAGAAAATTTATAAAAAAGGAACCAATTCACAGATTAATTTGGAAGAAATTTAATACACCCTATTAGTAGCGTAAATATACATTACAAATAATTTAAATTGGAAGCAAAAGTATAATATAAATTGTTACTTGTTGATTCATTCAACATTATCATCAAATATATTTGTATTTATTTAACTTAATCTACTTATGCAATAATCATTTTTGTGGTAAAGTAGGTTATTTTATAATTATTTCTAAAAATTATATAGCTATTCAATAACTGTGAACCATTTATGTTGAAATATCTTAATAAATAAATAACTTTCTATCAAATAAAAATATATTATAACATATTTTTGTTTGGGTGTTTATGGTGAAATAAGAAATTATTTAACTATTATGTTTTATCTATTATATCGTTATAAGTGTATCATTATGTGGATTTGATTAAAGTATCAATAAATGTATTTAAATTTTATTTATCGTTAAGTTTAAATCAATGAAAATCTAATACTCTCAAAAATCAAAAATCAAACCTCAAATTTAATTTGTTATTTTAAATATGTACCTACAGTCGTCGTGAGTATTTTATGTATTTTTTTATTTTATATTTTATCGTGATATATAATAAAATTGGATATGTTTTTTAGAAGGTAATTTAATTAAGTACATACTTTAATTTACAAGAAGGTGATTAAGCCTAAAGAATCTAACGAATAATCAATGTAGAAGTTTAGACAAATATTTTTAAAATAAATAAACTCGTTTGTTTATAGCTAGGATTTGTGTTTATTTACAAATTATGTATTGCATTTTCGTATAAATAAATTTTGCATTCTAACGATTTAAATATTATGAACTTCTCCAGTAAAATAATTTTATATTTAGAATAATTTTATACAATAATTTTATAATAATAATTTTTTAATAATTTTTTTTTCCTACAATAATTTTATATTTAGAGCCAGTTCTAAATTTACTTATCAGAAGATCAATTATCTACCAAAAAATATCGTTAAACAAAAAAAAACCTTGACAGATCGCCCAATTAAGATTGTTAATGCTTTGTATTAATAATTAATTTTGATAAAAATGTTATATCGATGATTTCAAAGAGAATGTATAAATGTACACATAGACAATGTGGTGGTTTTAAATCATGAACAGTGGGTTAATTGGATCTGGGTGTAGTGTCAATTTATACATTTTATATAGTGTCTTTTTATACATTTATAGCATTGGGGCAAATAAATCAATTAGATTTTCAGGGGGAATAAATTATATTTGTGTATACAGTGCGAAAAAGATTAGTAAATCGAGTGCAGAGTGAGTTGTGGACATACCTCGAAGATCCTATTCTAATGTATGCTTGCCATGGAAATGAACCAAAGCCAGCGTCGTCCCCGCCTACAATACGCCTCTGAGCGGCCTGTTTAGCCACCGAAATCCCACAGCCTGTGAAATAGAAATAATATTACTAATTTTAATTTCATGATTTATACAAATAAAACATTATACAAATGATATACATACTATATTTTCTAATGCTGGCCATACATACAACGTTTTACCTGCGAAATTAACATGGGCATGTAAGCAACTAAGTTTTACATACCTTTATGTGTAGAAATAACTGTACAGTTTTATAACAATATAGATATATTTTTATACACGTTGCGGGTTATGAGTGATGGAAATAGATATACCATGGCAGGTATAGTTGTCGCCAAATAACATGAACTATTAGCAGAGAAGGGGGGCGATTTGTATGTAAACCATAGAATTATAATTATGTAAACCAACGAAGCAAAAAGATACAAATTTGCGCGCTGCGCAACCGGAAACTCGTTCAAGATGTTTGGCGAAAATTATAAATCGTTGCGCATATGGCCAGCATAACAAATAAAAAACTGTTTAGGTAGGTATATGTAGGTACCATAGAATTATAATAGTATAGAATACTCTTTAGCCTGCAGTAAATGAGACTGCTTTATGTTGACTAATTTGGTCAACATTTTGCTACGTGCATTTAAATTTACTTATCAGAAGATCAATTATCTACCAAAAAATATCGTTAAACAAAAAAAAAAAATCATTTGGCCGTCTGCGTGATATGTTCTCCAAATAGGGAATTTTTTAACTGCTTGCAAAATTATTTACGGAATAGTTAGCAAAATAGCAAAATTACTTGCTAAATTATAGCAGAGTCATACATATATTGACAAGAGCCGGCCAATAAAAGGGCTTCACTTTTTCAGTGAGGTATTGTATGGGAATGAGTATTCTATAGTTTTATTATTATTCTATGGTAGGTACCTACATTTTTGAAATTAGGGATATTTAATTTATTCAGGAATATTTATTTACATTACGAATATTCTTCATGCAATGTTTTATGTGGTTCAAAAATTGACATTGAAAATACCTATTCAGATTGTATATTAGTATTATTACATATAATCAAACATTTTATAGAGAAAAAATACTGTTGACTTTTATTTTTTTGTTAAATTTAAAACAAAAAATTCAGTTCCTTTTTTTTAAATACCTTCAAGTACCTACCTATTCGAACGTATTATATTAATATCAAATCTATCCGTTATATTTTTCATGTTTATTTCAAACTTATCATAGTGTTTTATCAATCTAAAAAATATGTATTAGTATTACATTCTATAAATATTTATATTTTTTGTTTTAATTAGTGCCGTATATTATTCAATATAAAATCGATTATATTTTATAACAGCATTCCGTGTAAGTTGAATCAGATAACTCAACTAGATAAATTATCAATAGGTATATATATATATATATATATATATATATATATATATATATATATATATATATATATATATATATATATATATATATATATATATATATATATATATATATATATATATATATATATATATATATATATATATATATATATATATATATATATATATATATATATATATATATATATATATATATATATATATATATATATATATATATATATATATATATATATATATATATATATATATATATATAGATCCCACTACACTTTTTGCGTCCGCCAAATATCCGACGGATCGGCGTCCACCACTTCTACATATTATTTTAGTTTTATCTCACTGAATTTAGCGTTATTTGTAGCTCACAATCATTGTAGGCATAAGGTTTTTCTTATAAATTTCAAAATATAAATATTCAGTTTTATCCTGTTTTGGTACGTTTGATACGTCTTTTTCATACTTGCGTCCAAGTGTATATTTTTTGTATATTTTATATATGTCTTCCTATATTTTTCACGTCCATTTTTTTATCTTTATTACTGCTTCCGGAGTATATTTTTTGTATATTTTATATATATCTTCGTATATTTTTCACGACCATTTTTTTATCTTTATTACTGCGTCCGGTGTATATTTTTGTATATTTTATATATTTCTTCATACAGTTTTCACGTCATATTCTTCTATCTTTATTACTACTTCCGGTGTATATTAAAAAACTTTCGTATGCATAATTGACATCGTTCTTGCGTCCATGTGTATATCATTCGATATTTTTTATTATTTTTTAACTTTATTACTACGCCGACCGCCGTGGGACAGTTGGTAAGCCGTTCGGTTTCTGTGCGGGCGTCCTGGGTTCGAATCCCAGCAGAGGAGATATTTATTTAAATTCATTTCTCACGCAAATATTGATATTGTATATTTCTACGTGGTTAAACCATCGGCTTCGCCCAAAATCTGACCTTCGGAGACTTGAAACCATAGATAAAATCCTGCAGATAAAATCCAATGTAGGATAATACTGATAAAATCCTGATTTCGGTGAAAACATAATAATTTACAATCGTATTTATTTTCTTATGAATCATGATGCAATAATAATGTAAGTACCTACTTAGGTACATATTTCACTACGTACAATAAAATATATTATAGGCATAGAAAATAAACTGTCACCAAGCTTTAAAATATTCTTTTACCCTTTATATTAATTTAATTTTTAATATAGATGCCGGTGTGTCAAAAATATGCGCAAGTCGAGCTTCTTTTATAGGATAATGCACACCCGCTCTCACCTGCCGATGGTAACCCCACATTGTGTGGATCGCATTGAGGATCAATCCATGATAGTGTACAGTATAATACCAATGATTAACAATAAAATGAATGAGTTTGTTAATATTTTATTTATTTACATAAGGTACAAAAGAATATCATTATTAAACAATAATAGTAGGTATTCAACATTCATTTCGAAATGAGTGTTGTATACTATTCAATATCACATTCTAAATAATCATGGACAATCATATATATTTTTACTAGTTGCATGTAACTCATGAGATCCAACTGTCGATAGCGATAGTATGTATAGTTGAAGAATAAGTACCAAACTATAAACACTTAAATCCAAATTATTGAATATTTTAAGATATTTTGTTTTCTATACAACACATGTAGGTATGTTTGTCAAGATGGAAAGTATGGAGGTCAGTCCTTTTATCCTACCCAGAATATGAAATCAGCATGATGGTATGTGTGTATGTTCAGAGATTTAAGTATCAAACTGTAAATATGTACTTACATATAATATTGTGTATAGGCGACTGCCATAGAAATCGTATGAAGCAATGTCTTCACTAAATTCAATTTATATAAATTTGAGATATGTACTACTTCAATGTTACTATGTTTTATAGAAAATTAAATTATCTATTTGGATTGTTTCGACTTTTTTCGATATTTTTAAAAACTTAGGAAATATAGGCAGTTAATCACATATATTTAACATAAAAAAATGTTTTTCTTAATAAAAAATGTTTGAGAAACTCTGGAATTTATTTGAAAAAATTCGTTAGAGATTTTGTATTTGTATATGTTCGTACCAATTTTCAGCGTTCAAGCTTTTATGGTTTCTGAGATATATGGAAAAATAATGTATAAATTCAAAAGTTGATACAAAAATATCCTGACTGAATGATACCCTGACTGAAACAAAAATTCAAAATTCTGAGTATAAAAGTTTGGGCTCAATTTTTTTTAACAATTTTTATAAAAATTGAATTTAGTGACGACATTGCTTCATACAATTTGTATGGCAGTCGCTTATACACTATATGTAAGAAGACTAACTTAATAGTTTGATAGGTACTTAATATCCAAACATACATACAGAACCATCACGCTGTTTTCATATTCCGGGTAGGAAAAGAGGACTGACCTCCATACTGTCCTATCTTGACATACATACCAACATGTCTTAAAATTTTCAATATTTTGTATTTATGGGTTTATAGTTTGATTCTTATTCTTCAACTATACATACTATCGCTATCGACAGTTGGATCTCATGTGTTACATGCAACTAGTATAATAAAAATCCATGATATCATTCCATCATTTTAAACTCAGATTGTCTATTTTAAAGTTTTAAAAATGATATAAGAGGAACTTAATTTGGAGATGTGGCAACAATATCACGAGGTGCACTTTTAAGTGGAACACAGAATAACCTTATTAGGAAATGGCGTGATAGTTATGAATGCAAATGTTTTCTTTCTGCACACTGACGATGGACAGTCTGTTAATAGATGCCCATGTATAAATTTAATGTAATCAAAAAATTACCTTAAATTTATTTAATAAATTTAAAGCAGATCAAAAGTTATAAGGGGAAACGGACTCACACACACGCGCACACACAGACACACGAAATGTTCTACTCCGAATTCTGAGTAAATCCGTGTATGGAACATATATGCTGCGAAGCCTCTATGTTGGTGTTTCATGACTTCAAAATTGGAAAAGCCGTGAAAAAAGTAGACCCTCGCGTATCCTGGCTTGAAACATTGTCAATAGGTATGTTAAGAGAACAAAGTTCTCTTGAACAAATCGACAGTTGAAATATGTAATTAAGATAAACGCAAAAAAACAATAATAAACTAGTTGCATGTATTGTAATACATGAGATCCAACTGTCGATAGCGATAGTATGTTAGTTGAAGAATAAGTACCAAACTATAAACCCATAAATACAAATTATTGAATATCTTAAGATATTTGGTTTTCTATACAACAGATGTAGGTACCTATGTATGTCAAGAAAGGACAATATGGAGGTCAGTCCTTTTTTCTAACCAGAATATGAAAACAGCAAGATGGTATGATTGAAGATATTATATAGAACATAAGATATGCTGCGAAGCCTCTAAGTTTGTGTTTTTTGCATGTAATAAGTCCACTACGATATACAAAATGTTCCTAATTCGCGCATCTTGGCTTAATACTGTCGATATGTTTAGATAAATAAAGTTAGTACAACGTCTGCCGGGTTTCGCTAGTTAAGTAAAATTTTAAAATTTTGTTGAAAGTATCATTATTATTTTATTTTCTTGGCAAATACAGGATACTGTGGTGGGTTCGATAGAGAATGTGTAACAAGAGTTAAGCTAAACGATCGCTAATCAATGTGTTATCTGATCTGCGTGACGAACGGGAAGTCTATAATACAAGCCTAAATCCCTTTTACGGAAGTGTAGAAATTTTGTTTACCACTGACAAATTTCTATTTAAGCCGGGACGCGGCCGATCTATGGATTGAAAAAAGGTTAAGTAATTATACGCACTCCTCAAAGTTTCACTGTAAATCATTGATTTCAATAATCTCTCTCTCTCTTCCTTAGCTTGTATCCCACATGGTGGTGGGGTCAGCTCTCCTCACTGCGCTCCTCCACTTCGCCCTATCCTGAGCATCGTCCTCAGAGACATCACATTCCTGCATGTTCTCAGCTACCAGGTCTTTCCATCGTTTTTTGGGACGCCCTCTGGATCTTTTGCCAGACACTCGATGGTCCAGTGCAGTGTTTCCTATATATTCTGGCGGTTTTCTAAGGATATGCCCGAACCACCTCAGCCTATTCTCCATCAGCTTATCGGATACATCGCGTACACCCAGGCTACCTCTTATATATTCATTACGTATTTTATCTCTTCTCGTGACGCCGCACATCCACCTAAGCATCTTCATCTCGGCTGTTTGCACTGACTGAACTTGTCTTCGAGTGACGGTCCAGGTCTCGCTACCATATGTCAACACTGGTCTGATCATTGTCTTGTATACATGGCCTTTCATCTTCACTGGCATTCGCTTGTCACAGATTACTCCAGTCACTTCTCTCCATTTAAGCCAGGCTGCGGCAATACGGTGCTGAATGTTAGTTTCCAGGCTTCCTGACTCATGTATCATGTTCCCAAGATACTTGTATTTATCACATCTTGTGACTTGCTGTCCATCAATTGTAATCGGGTCAGTGTCTGTTTGGGGAACATTGCAAGCCATAAACTGTGTTTTGCTCACACTCAGCACCAGGCCTCCTTTCTGTAACATTGATTTCAATAATATACGGAGTAAATGAAATGACCCTTGACTTGTTACGTACAAATACGCGGCCGTCGATACAAAAATTGGATGGACCAAGATTGGATAGTATCCGTAGGTTATAATATTCTCTTTGAACACTAGTTGCATCGTTGCATGTATCGTATGAGATCCAACTGTCGATAGCGATAGCATGTATAGTTGAAGAATAAGTACAAAACTATAAACCCTTAGATTATATATAATTCTATGTATAAACCCATAAATCCAAATTATTGAATATTTTAAGATATTTTTTTTATACAGCACATGTTGGTAAGTATGTCAAGATAGGATAGTATGGAGGTCAGTCCTTTTTTCCTACCCAGGGAATATAAACAGGAATATGTTTGTATGTTTGGAGCTTAGATTATATATGATATGGAGATTAATTATCAAACTATAAAGTCTTCCTTGATATCGTGTATAGGTGATCGTGTATAGGTGACTGCCATACAAATGGTATGAAGCGATGTCTTCACTAAATTTAATATTTACTAGTTGCATGTAACACATGAGATCCAACTGTCGATAGCGATAGAATGTATAGTTGAAGAATAAGTACCAAACTATAAACCCATAAATACAAATTATTTAATATTTTAAGATATTTGTTTTTCTATACAACACATGTAGGTATGTATGTCAAGATAGGATAGTATGGAGGTCAGTCCTTTGATCCTACCCAGAATATGAAAACAGCATGATGGTATGTACGTATGTTTGTTTGGAGATTAGTATCAAACTATTAAGTCTTCTTAGATATTGTGTGAAGGCGATTGCCATAAAAATTGTATGAAGCAATGTCGTCACTAAATTCAATTTTTATAAAAATTATTAAAAAAAAATTGAGATGTGCTTATACCATGTTATTATTTTTTATAGAAAATTAAATTATCTAGTTGGGGTGTTTCGGGTTTTTTCGATATTTTTAAAATATTGGAAATATAGGCAGTTAAACTCATAAATTTATAATAAAAAAAATATTTTTCTTAAATCTAACTTTTATGGTTTCTGATATATATGGAAAAATAAACCAAAATTTCAAAAGTTGATAACCCCTGACTGATACAAAAATTCACATTTCTGAGTATAAAAGTTTTGTATAAAAATTTGGGCTCTGTGAATTGAGCGGACCAAAAGTTATAAGGGGGAGACAGACACACACACACACACACCACACACACACACACACACACACACACCCTCTAACACACACACACACACACACACACGCACGCACGCACGCACGCACGCACGCACGCACGCACGCACGCACGCACGCACGCACGCACGCACGCACGCACGCACGCACGCACGCACGCACGCACGCACGCACGCACGCACGCACGCACGCACGCACGCACGCACGCACGCACGCACGCACGCACGCACGCACGCACGCACGCACGCACGCACGCACGCACGCACGCACGCACGCACGCACGCACGCACGCACGCACGCACGCACGCACGCACGCACGCACGCACGCACGCACGCACGCACGCACACACACACACACACACACACACACACACACATAAAATGTTCTACTCCGAATTCTGAGTAAATCCATGTATGGGAACATATATGCTGCGAGGCCTCTAGTTGGTGTTATTAGCATGCAAAAAGTCCACTACACCATACAAAATTTTCCTTCGTACACGCATCTTGGCTTAATAATGTCGATTCATTAAGAGAATTGAATTCTCATGAACGAATCGACAGTTGGATAAAATATTGTTTAACTAGTCGCATGTAACACATGAGATCCAACTGTTGATAGCGATACTATGTGAAGTTGAAGAATAAGAATCAATCTATAAACCCATAAATCCAAATTATTGAAAATTATAACACATGTTGGTATGTATGTCAAGATAGGACAGTATGGAGGTCAGTCCTCTTTTCCTACCCGGAATATGAAAACAGCATGATGATTCTGTATGTATGTTTGGAGATTAAGTATCAAACTATTAAGTCTTCTTATATATTGTGTATAGGCGACTGCCATACAATTTGTATGAAGCAATATCGTCACTAAATTCAATTTTTATAAAAATTGTTAAAAAAAAATTGAGATGTGCCAATACAATGTTGATATTTTTTATAGAAAATTAAATTATCTAGTAGGGTTGTTTCGGGTTTTTTCGATATTTTTAAAATATTGGAAATATAGGCAGTTAAACTCATAAATTTATAATAAAAAAAATATTTTTCTTAATAAAAAATGTTTGAGAAATTTTGGAATTTTTTTGAATAAATTAATTTGATACTTCGTATTTTTCTATGTTCACACGAATTTTCAGCGTTCTAGCTTTTATGGTTTCTGAGATATATGGAAAAATAAACCAAAAATTTAAAAGTTGATAACCCCTGACTGAAACAAAAATTCAAAATTCTGAGTAAAAAAGTTTTGTAGGTCTATAACTGTTAATATATTCTGAAATTTTGGGCTCTGTAAATTGAGCGGATCAAAAGTTATAAGGGGGGAGGGACACACACACAGACACGAAATGTTCTACTCCGAATTTTGAGTAAATCCGTATATGGAATATATACATTTATGAAAAGATTTGACAAATACGACTAGATCAGGAGCAAGTCCGGCCAAGAAGTGAAATCCTGGATATAATTATATTAGATATCTTAAGATATTATAGAATCCACATGAAAATTATATCCTTGATATGGGTAATCGTGAGGGTTTTGATTTCACCGATTGACGGGACTTGTCTCCTTGAGTTTAAAATACATTAAATATCTGTTGTGCATAAAAATAATACAACTTAGTGCAGAATATTTCTTACCCAATAAACTTTCAGTTTCTGATGTAAGTGCGTATTTTTAAATAACAAACCCGCATTCATGAAAAAAAAAATACCTGATGTTATTGATCACATGGCTATTCTCATGATTTTACCATCCAAATACGTGGACAGTATGGAGGTCAGTCCTCTTTTCCAACCCGGAATATGAAAACAGCCTGATGGTATGTATGTATTTGGAGATAAAGTAACAAACTATAAGGTCTTCTTACATAATATATTGTGTAATGTGTATAGACGACTACCATACCATACTTAGGAAGCATGTTTCAGCGTGATGGAAGATTGGAAAAAGATATTGAAAGGAGAGTAACGGCAGGTAATAGAGTGAACGGTGCATTAAGACCAGTAATGGCAGACCCAATTATTTCGCGGCAAGCGAAGCTCGCGGTACACAATGGTATCGTCGCACCGACTCTAATGTATGCTAGTGAGACATGGACATGGCAGAAGACGCATGAAAGTAGAATTAACTCGGTTGAAATGAGGTCACTAAGACGAATGTGTGGTAAAACGATGCATGATAGAATAAGAAATGAGGATATTAGACGAGAATGTATGATTGAAAGAAATATCGTAAGTAAGATTAAAATAAATTCCCTAAGGTGGTTCGGCCACATAGAAAGAATGAAAGATGACCGTCTTACAAAAAAAGTATACAAGTCTGATAAAAGAGGAACGAAAAGTAGAGGTCGGCCAATAAAAATTTGGCACGATCACATAAATGGGATTTTGAAAGATGGTGATGTAAGAAGTAAGAATAATAGAAGAGCGTGTATGAGACGATGTATGAACGTGAATGAGGCGAGGAAGGTATTTCAAGAGAGAGGAGTCTGGCATTCGGTTCTCTCTGCCTACCCCAAATAGGGAAATGGAGTGATGGTATGGCTATGGGACTACCATACAAATTGTATGAAGCGAAGTCGTCACTAAATTCAATTTCAATAAAAAATGTTAAAAAGAAATCGAGATGTACTGCTACAATGTTAATATTTTTTATAGAAAATTAAATTATCTAGTTGGGGTATTTCGGATTTTTTCGATATTTTTTAAAACTTTGGAAATATAGGCCGTTAAACACATAAATTTATCATAAAAAAATATTTTTCCTAAAAAAAAATGTTTAAAAAATGTTGTTTGGTTATTTTTAAAAAACTTATTTGAGATTATGTATTTGTTTATTTGTGGTACCAATTTTCAGCTTCTAGCTTTTATGGTTTCTGAGATATATGGAAAAATAAAGTAAAAATTCAAAAGTTGATAACCCCTGACTGAAACGAAAATTCAAAATTCTGAGTATTAAAGTTTTGTAGGCCTATTACTATTTATATATTCTGAAATTTTGGGCTCTGTGCATTGAGCGAATCAAATGTTATAAGGGGGGGGGGGACACACAGACGTCATGACACACAAAATATAGATAAATAAAAAATATCAAATTGATGTTTTCAAAAAAATTCTAGAAATTCTCAAAAATTTTTTATAAATAAAAATATTTATCATGATAAATTTATGTGTTTAAATATGTGTTTCCAAAGTTTTTAAAAATATCGAAACAAGCCGAAACACCAAAACGAGATAATTTAATTTTCTATAAAAAATATTAACATTGCAATAGTAAGTAAGTAGGTACGCGCATCAGAGTAACAATAAACAAATTGATAGTATTATGAACGATGTAAAAATAAAAGTAAGTAGGTACGCGCATGAGAGAGTAACAATAATCAAATAATCAAATCAACATATAGTATGAACTTTGTAAAACTGAAAGTAAGTAGGTACGCGCACGAGAGAGAGTAGGTATCAATACATACATATATCGACAGTTGTATGAAGTCGTAAAAATAAAAGTAAGTAGGTACGCGCTTTTTCAAGGCAATATTTAAAATGCGTTGAATTGTATTCATTTTATCGCGAAGGTCACAGAGACATGGTAGAACAGTATTGAGTGCAGACGCAAGACGATCGGAGCCATATATATAAATCACCTTCAAAATATACTCCGAACAAATCTCCGTGCGGCCAAGGTCAACATGTAATATTTTGCCGCGGATGCAAAACGATCGGTGGCTTAGTAAAAATATACACCTTCAAAATATACACTGAACAAATCTCCGTGCGGCCAATGGTTGAACTAATAATATTCATTTCAAGATATTTTGATATTTGGTATAAGCAACAGAATGGTAGTTTTTGGCGTGAAAATTATCTTGCGTCCGTATACCGGACGCGAAAAGTTGGTGGACGCAACAACCCTATACGAATTTCACATAGGTGACGCAACAAGTATTGCGGGATATATATATATATATATATATATATATATATATATATATATATATAATATATATATATATATA